>CM064919.1:34486858-35764358 GCA_032727855.1 Quercus ilex subsp. ballota
GGACTACTAACTGCCTATAACCATGCTGGTTTGATTGAAGAAGGCTACCAATGCTATAACTCCATGAAGGACCATGGACTTGTGCCTTAGGCTGATCATTATGGACCATGCCCATGCAGCCTCATGCTGGGGTTTGGGGAGCTTTGCATTTGGCTTGCAGGTTACATAACAATGTTGAGCTCACTGAAATAGCTGCTCAGCATTGCTTTGAGCTGGAGCCTGACACAACGGTTATTGTTCTCTTCTTGCCAACATATATGCTTCGGTTAAGATATGGGATGATGCTAAGAGATTGAGAAAGGTTGTGGGGGAGAAGGGATTCACTAAGATACCTGGCTGTAGTTGGATGGATTCTATTTGACTCTTCATAGTTGGAAGATCAGGCATACACTGAATGCTTAGAGACCACAAATTGTACTAAAATTCTGGTTTTCGTTGGCAACTTACAAAGTTGTTAGAGTCTTGTATGACTTGGGTTTAAGTTGAAAACGTCCATAGGTTCTATTCTATAAAGTTAGTTCAACTTAAAAGGACTAAGCCTAAAGCTAAGGAAGGATGTATTTTCCCTTTTCATATTATATTATACCCTTGTATCAGATTCATATTTTCCCTATTCTATTGAGATAGTTCAACAAATCATCTTGTATCAGATTCATATTATAGTATTATACCCTTGCATTGAATTGTTTTTAATGAACTAGAGGGATAGGATTGTCAAATCACCTCTGTCCCATTTTGGGGAAATAAAAAATGGTGGGCTTGGATAGAAATAGCCATATCCCTCTCTTTCTTCCTTCCACTTTTTAACTCTACCAAACAAGAGAGTATGAATCTATCTTCAATTTTCCAATTTCCACCCTACCAAATGCACTATAAAATTTCACTTTCTAAATGTATGGAGAAATTAATTAGCTATATCAATTCAAATATCGATCAAATTTTACCCTTTTTTTGGGAGCCCACATTAAATAGTTTAAAATATTATGATGTCAATAATTGATATGGAAAAGTTTGGGATAAGCGCAAGTCTTTTTGATTGTTTGAAGTATTGCTAATGTGTATATTTTATACTTAATTTGCATTTTATATGAATGAATCAATGGTTCAGCAGGCAAAGTAAGAAGCAAGATAATTTTCTTAAAACCATGTCTTGGAACAATGGAATGAGGTCCTGTGCAAAGTTGTTGATATCTTCAGAAGCAGCTTTGCAAGCATCAGGTTAGTTTTATGCCATTTGTTGTTGGTTGTTAACTTGTCTGGTATTCCCCTATTCCCCAGGCCATTTATGCTACTTATTTATGGACCATTCTTTACACGAGTTTATGCTGTTCTGTTTTTTTGTATCTTATTTTATAGTTTATTATTTGCACAACATTATACTAAAAATGATATTTGGAAATGAAACAAAAACTTGAATTTATGCTGATTCTTGTTTGTCCAAGGATTTTATCAATACTTAATAAAGCTAATAACTTAATCATAATCAGACATGACTTCCCTTTAAATCTTGTATGCTATGATGCTTTGAACATATGACGTGTGTAAACCTGTGCATCATGGTGAGGTGGTCATATTGTGAAAACTCTTTGAATGATGTTTTATTTACTGTTTTTTATGAATTTCTTGTTGATGCAAATGTTTTAAGTTTGGATTCCATCTTTATCCATTGGTTTATATAAAACTTGAGTTTAAAAAGATGTATGTGTACAGTAGAACTTTCAACAAAACCATACAATTTGGTGCCCCATTTGTGATTTGCATAATAAATGTATGAGTTTATTGAGTGAATTCTTGATAAATTAAAAGATTTGCAAGGGTACCTCTGGACTGGCAGATTCAATTATCTCAGTGAATTCTCGGCATTTCTCGAGGTTCCACACTTCTTCTTCTTCATTCCCAGTTCTTATCAAAAAAAAAAAGTATTGAGTTTATTGAGTGCCTACAAATTAAAAATACTGGCAAAAAACTCCAATAATATATGTTTTAATTCATGTTTAGTTAGGGTGCATTGCATTAAAATCTTTAAACCAAGATTGATGTAGGTTTTAAAGTCAAGAACTCTATATATTAAGGATTTGAGGATTTGAAACCTTGAAGTTAGGTTGTTGTTGGATGAGGAATTTGAAAATTTCTTAGAATTTTCAAAATGATGGAATTTATATTAATGAGAATTGCAATCTACTCAATTTGAATTTCCATTTTTTGGATGAGTGTAAAGTTAAGACACTAGAGTAGTATAGTAGTTATACCAATGATGTTCATGGTGGTGGCCATACTGCAAGTCTGCAGGCATGGTAGTAGTAGCAACTAGCAACAACAGTGGTGGTGGCAATGTAAAGATAGCATTTGAGGTTTTTTTAAAAAAATATTTGAACTATAACTCTTTTTAATTGAAACAAGAGAACTCAACATTGAATATTCTTAAATTACAAATTTAAATAAAATCTTGCTTTAAAATCCCCATCGAAAGATAGCATTTAAGGTTAAAAAAAAAAAAAGGGAAAATGTAAATGTGTTATGATGCGATTGTATTTAAATTCAAGGCTATATTTAAACCTATACTCTGTAGCGGTTTGTTATGAGGGTCAAGTTTGTCCAATTTCAGATCACTGATTTGTCAAAATCTGAATGCTTGTCCATGTTACTAAACTAGAACAATGGCTATTTTTATTTTATTTTATTTTATTTTATTTGCCAGCAAAGAGGGGGTTCCACTCAACTGGAGTGAAGAGAATGGGAGGAGGACATGGTCATGATGAACCATATTACATGCATGCTAAGCACATGTATAACTTGGACAGGATGAAACACCAGAAGCTGACAATGTCTCTTGCAGTGGCCACTGCCTTCAGCATCGGTGTGGCCGTTCCAGTCATTGCCGTCGTATTCCAGAAAAAGAAAACAGCTTCTGGTTGAGAATCCCGCTTTCTGAATGCAATAAAAGATGCAGTAGCTCCTGTCGTTTGGCCAGGTTTCATTTTGTTTGAAAACTGTCAAATTGCCTCTCGCAAGTTTGTATTTCTTTACTCAAATGGATGACTGATTTGAAAGTCAAATGCGTTGGACAGACCTACATTTATAAAAGCTTTTGCTGAGATCGTTAAAAAAGTACTATTGATCGGCTTGGTGTGATTGTTATGCGTCACCAATTACTTCCATTAATTAATCATCAAAAAAATAAGTGCTTCCATTTATTTGTAAGTATATCTTAATTACCAATTTTTATATAGTGATGCCTTTTCCATATAATAAGGTGATTCCTTACCCTGTAAAAAGGGGAAAGATCGTATCCTGCGTTTGCTTTTGGAATTCGATTTAGGGGAGAGAATATGTTTTCAATTTTAATTAGTTTGTGATTCCTGGGAAGATTCTTTCTTTTAGTTAAAGCAATAGAAATAATTTTGTCCCTAGAAAAAGGACTACTTCAAAATAATACATTTTAGTCGTGCAATATTCCAGAAACCTCATAAATCATAATCCTCATTTCTTGAGTTTTTTTTTCTCAGATCAAGTATAGCATTTCTTTGTTGATAATGAATTTGTAAAGTTTGATCTTGAGGACCTGCAAAGCTTATGTGAATAATTTTTCAGTCTTCTTTCTTCTTTTTAATTGAGAAAATCTGTGGACTTAATTTTTGATACAAGATAGAAATTCTTCTCTAGCTTAATGTAAGTGTATGTGTGTGAGTCTCCCTCTTGGAGACTTGAATCCTGACCATTGCTCCTTATACCCCATAAGCATTTATACTTGTAGAGTGATTATTGCACCACATTGCACCAAGGGTGTGCGGTGGCTGTGGACATAATTTTTAATTATGGAGGCATTAAAATCTTCGAATTTTTAGTAATGAAAATTTTCAAGTTTTAAAGCCTCCTGTGTCATTCTTATCCCTTTAATTTTTTTTTTTTTTTTTGATAACACCTTTAATTGTTTCTTTGTTTTATAACAATTCCCTTTTCTTTTTCTCTTGTTTTGATAGGATTAAAACATTTCCTTTAATTGTTAATAAAGCTACATAATACTCTAAAAGTATATAATATATTTTTTCGCTGAATAATTCCTCTCCTCCTCAATCATCGTACTTTTCCCATGTGGCCAAAACTTTGCAAAACAAAAGTAACATAAAATATCTCTTCAGCAAAAAGAGGCGTGGCACCGAATATCTTTTGATTTAGACAAATAATTTGATAAGCTAGTACGTTATGGTAAAGTTCTCTGATGTGCACACCATCACTAGTCACTGCTCACGCATCGTTTGATGCCACCTCAATCCTCAACGATCAGAATGGGACACAATTATGACTTTAAGGTGACCCATCGAATTTCAAAATCTTTTTTTGCAATTTGTTGACATGACAAATTATAATTTGTAGCATGTAACCGTTTCACAATTGATATCAATTTAAAAAAGAATAATGATATAACCATAAATTATTTTATAATATGTTTACAAATTGTTATTGTGACAAACTTTTTATTGGTTTTTATTTAGGCCCACAAAGAACATTTCTTTTTTATTTACCAATAATTTTTCCTCACATTAGTAGTTTGTAAAAGTTTTTGTAAAAAAATTTATATTTCTAGCATTTTTTTTAAAATCTCTAAATTAGGTAGTTTATTTTATTGCTAAACTTTCCATTGCTCTTAAAACTGGTTTCTCTTATAATAATTGCAGTGTAGCTCTTGCGGTTTTGAAATTATGCAGGAGCAAGTGATGTGCTGCTTCATATTTTTAATGAAATTGTAGTTTCAAAAAAAAAAGGAGACAACTTTCACAAGGCAAAGTTTCTAGGAAGTGAAATTGACTTTTTATGTCATTGCGTTATTCCAACTATTATCATTGTTTCACTATCATATACAATTTGGCAAAAATACTAATGACCTGTTTGAATCGAGGGGAGAGAAAAATGAAGTGGAGGGGAGGGGACGGGAGTATAGCAGAGTTAGCCAAAAAAATGTTAATTTTCTCCTTTAATCTAAATAAACCATTATTAGGTGGAAGGGTGATGGAGCATTTGTGTTGAAGCTTTTATAAGGTTCTACACTACCATTTAGGGGAAACCTTTGGTAACTTTATACTTTCTCCATTTTGGCCAAGAAAAGTATCTGAAAAACTTTCTACGTATCTCATCCTGCCGCAATTAAAGAATAACGTGCAAACAAATATTTTAAAGCTGCAATAATATTTGAGAAAATATATCATCTTCTGTGATTTTTTTTTATATTAAAATATTTAAATGCTACTTTTTTTTTGAGAAAGTAAATATTACTTATAAAAAGTGGCGAATTATAAATTTGTCTCAGAGCTAAGCTAACATATAATATTTTTTTACGTCAAATAAATAACTTTTTATAGAATTTTCTTTTAATATGATTCACCATTTATTTTATTCCAAACGTTGCAAAATTTATATAAAAATAATAATTTTATGACTAAAACAAATATTTGCTTTCACAATTTAGCTTTAATTTAATAAAATAGGATTCTCAAATTTTTTTTAAATAAAATAGTGTTCTACGTTCTTTTATAGTACTAAAATATTTATAATTGATTATATATTAAGTTTCCTAATCTCTTTTTCTTTTTATATACATATTTAATGAAATAATCAATTTTCATGTTATCCTAAAGTTTTGCTGTAGTACTTAGTAGTGGCAATGGTTTAAAGTATTTGGTCTCAAATCTCAACCCTCTTTTTTTTCCTAAAAAAAAAAAAATTCTCAATTCTCTTTTACTGATATGGAAAATAACTATTTTCTTGAATTCAAAATTTGAGTTTTTTTATTTGTAATAAGTAATATCATATTTCAGCATTGAGGACTAAAAATAGCACAATAATTTCTAGATCTTAAGCACCTTTTTCTCTTAAAATATGTATTAATTAATGGGTGATAGTCCCCTCATAATTTACTTATACCTGAAACACGACAGATTAATTTTAAAAATTAATTATATATTAAAATTAAAAGATTTGTGAAGCATGATGTACTTTTAAATTACTTTAATCATAATCAATGTTTTTCAAAAGTTGAGGATTTTGCTTTTAGAAGAGAGATAATTTTAAAAGGGGATTTAGCAATTTACCAATTAAAGACCGATATAATACATTAAATAGATTAACATTAGAATAATGTTAGAGATACAAACTATTTTACAAAAAATTTTACAAATTGTTGATATGGTAAGTGATTATTGGTAAATGAAAAAGTGATATTAATAGTGGATTTAGATGAAAACCAATAAAAGGGTGGTCACATCACACATCCCTAATATGAAAAAAAAAAAAAAATCAATGCATTTCAGAATTTATTATGAATAAGTTTGGATTTTTTTTTCTTCTAAATATTCAGATGTAAATTGGTGTAATTAGAATGTCCACACTAGATGTGCTAAATGTGCCAAATGCCAAATATTTAGCACATTTGGCACACCAAACACCAAACACCAAAAAAACCAAATATCAGATGTTCAAAATCTCATAATTTTTGCAACATACTACAGTATTCTCACATATTTGGCACAATACAGACATTTGTGGCATATGGTTTTATTAATTTTTTATTCCTCTTTCTCTCTCATCCCAATTATCTCTTTCGTCTTCTCCTTCGGCTATTCACGGTACAGATGTGCCTTCTTCTCTTTTTTTCCTTTTTTTTTTTTTAAGGTGACAGGTTCTGAGATTTTTTTTTTTGAAGTCCTCGACCAGGTTTTGAGCTTTTTTTTTTTTTTTTTTTGAAGGTGACAAGTTCTAAGTTTTTTATTTTATTTTATTTTATTTTAAAATGCTTAAGAAAATATGGATTTTTAAAAATATGACAATTGAATTAAGAGGATTGTTTGAAAATGTTACCATCCGAATAAGAATATTTGAAAATAGACTGTTTAGAAACAAATATTACCGTTAGGAACAAATAATAAAGAAAGAATAAAATAAGAGTTAAAAAGAATTAAGAAATAATATTTAAATGAAGTGGTAAAAATATAGAACATCTAATAAATGAGATATTGTAAAATGATGTGGTAAAATAATAAAGTAGACTTTTGGTGTGGCAAAATAGCATAATTTTTACAACAGCTGCTACGGATGCTCTTAGGAATTAAGAAGTATTTTACTTTTTTTTTTTTTTTTTTTTGAGGGGAAGAAGAAGTATTGTACTTGAGCATGTGGAGGACATTTATAATGATGGTTACACTAATACTCAAGCGTTGGTGTGATGGTCATGCCCACAAGTATAAGTACTTGTGGGGTGTGAGAGTGGGAAAGAGTAGAGGTCTAAGTCATCAGAAGAAAATTTCACACATATATCCACTTAAATTAAATTATAATAAAATTTTTATCTCGTATAAAAAATAAAAATAAAAATTCTCACGCGATCCTGAAAAAAGAAAAAGAAAAAATATGAATAAAATAAGAACTAGCAGAGAGGAAGACAATTAAACGCGCGTGTGTATATATACACTATATTTTTTTTTTTTGAGTAACTATATATACACTATATAGTATAAGATGCATATACAATCTTATCTAAAATATACTATAGTGAATTATTATAATAGTATTTGCATGTTGCTAACTTGCTGTTGGTTAAAAAAATTATAAATTTGCTGGCTATTAAGGACCGCACAAACTTTTTATTTGTTGTCGGACGAAAAAAAAAATTGATACAATTTTTTATTTGTGCCATAAATCCAATTTATTGTATTTAGGAAAATTGAAAAAACGACGTGTAATGATTTATTTAGTTGTTTATTTGTTGATAGAAGACGTGTTAATGATTGTGACAATGGAATACTATTCCATTTCTAGGACCTTCGTATCATTTTCTTGGTCAAGAAATAAAATAATTAAATATTTGAAGCCATTTAAATATATATATATATATATATATATATCATAAACGTGGACAAAACCGTAAAACCATGTCCTCATAAAAGTTTTTTTTTTTTTTTAATTATCATATATCATGACACTAATTGAGAGTGCATCCATATCTCTATTCAATTCTTCAAAACTTTATTAATTAGGCTAATTAAAACACGTTGTGCCATAGATGTTGAGTACACAGGCGGCAGAGGAAATTAATTAATTAATTAAAAAGAAAAAGAAAAAGAAAAAAGCAGAGAGACAGGCTAAGGTGTGACGTGTAGGATATTACTCTGTTTGAATTGAGAAAAAAGCTTGGTAGAAACGTGTAGGGTTTGTTAGTTTTAGTCCTATATATATAAACCAACGCTCCTCTCTTTCAGTTCTCACATAACACCATACCCAACCCAACAACAAACCAATACCAAAACCAGGAACCTCCATTACTCTCTCTCTCTCTCTCTTTTTCTTCTTTCTTCTTCAAAGTTTAAGGTATCAATTTTCTTCTTCTTTTTTTTTTAGTTTGAATTTAATTTTCCATCTAGATTTTTCTCTGCGCATTTTGTGGTTTTTCTAAGCTTTGATTTTCTTTTGCATCGTCTTTGATTGGTAATCGCTAGTAGCTTTTAGTATTTGGATCGTATACTAGTTCGATGCAACGATGTTACTTTGTTTTATCGGACCATAACTGTTACGTTTTTCTTAATTAATGTTCATTATTATTATTATTATTATTTTAATATTATTATTGGAGTTGTCGTAGATCTTTGTGCAAATTTACATTTTTTGAATTTTGGGTTTTGATCTGAATCTGGGTCGTTGATTATTGTTTTCTGCTTGACTTGGATCTAAAAATTTGGATTTGCAGTACTAAACTTTGTTGTTTTATTTCATGATAGTTGGATTTGGAGTACTAAACATTGTTGTTTTATTTCATGGTTGAGCTTGGTATTACCTATAATTTGAATTTAAACATTACTTAAAGTCTTAATCCCCTGTTTTTTTTAAAGCTTGTTAATAGTTAGTAAACCATGGTTGTATCATCTTTAAAAAAAATTATTAATAATATTTGGGCTGGGTTGAGTGAATTAATGCTAAAATACTTTTTATTTAAATAAATTTAGTGCCCATAAAGATTTTCACAACTTTGTTTTGGCAATTACTGATGTGAATTGGTGCCTTGTAGCTCAATTGGCACCTTCTAGTGATTCCAATGCAGACCCACCTCCCCATATATGGAATTAAGAAAGAAAAAAAAAAAACACTTAGTTTGTGTCTCTAGCATTGCCCCTTATCACTTCTATGTTGTAAACTTGTCTTTTTAAAATAATAATAATAATAATTAAAAACTTACTGGGTTCTGAATTCACATTGCTTGCCACATGATATTTTCAAATAACCTGTTTTGATTCTATGATTATTGTTTCTATTATGTTTCTTGCCACATGATATTTTCGAATAACCTGTTTTGATTCTTTGATTGTTGTTTCTATTCTGTATGATTAGGGTTTGACATGAAGTACTTGGAAATATATTGGTTGCTTTTGATGCTTAGTTCATTGGAAGGTTTTTTGCCTGCATTGATGTTTTAGTGTTCGATTGGTCTAAACAGTGTCATTGGTTATATGCATGTTATGTTTATAAATCTGTTTTGGGCCTTGAACCTGTATGCCTGCTGGTATGCATGGAAGCTTTACTATTTTCAGATATGAGTTTGTATTGCTATTTTCTTTGAACTGATGCTCCATTGAATTTATGAGAAACTGAATTAATAAAATGGTGCATGAATTAGAGATATAGACTTAATTGTATTATACATTTGGACTTTTTAGTTCACAGTGACATAAATAAATTGCAAGTTGATACTTGTGATTAATTCAAATTGTGTTTTGGGCTGGATGAAATATCTTTTAGGCTTGCTATGAGTTTTGTTTACATTTGTAATCGTACTCTGTATCAGTTCAAGAATCCTATATAACTTTGTTATTTTCTCAGGAAGTTGGCAATTTTGTCTGCTATTTCTGCAGCTCACCAAAGTGGAGAGTTTAAAGTTTGAAGCTTCTTTTATGTCTGAACGGGCTACTCTCTTTTTGTCATCAATTGGCTTGCTTGGGGAGTACTGTCCAAAATCAAGAAAAAAGAACAGACATACAGCTGATAAAGTTGGCTGCATGCATCTTGGCTTATCAGAGGGCTATAACACACACTGTTTGGGTAGCCAGTTTTTGCGTCCTTTTCCAATTGCAAATTTTACTGGTAAAGGAGAATCAAGAAATACTGCTGCTGCTGACTTGTGCATCTTCTGATAAACTTAATCCTGCAGTTTGACACTGTTAGTAACAAGATGGCATTGCAAAACATTGGTGCTGCAAACCGCGATGATGCCTTCTACAGGTATAAAATGCCAAAAATGATAACTAAGATTGAAGGTCGCGGAAATGGCATCAAGACTAATGTGGTTAATATGGTTGAGATTGCAAAGGCCCTGGCTAGACCTGCTTCTTACACAACAAAGTACTTTGGGTGTGAGCTTGGAGCCCAATCCAAATTCGATGAGAAGACTGGAACTTCCCTTGTTAATGGTTCACACGAGACTGCAAAGCTTGCTGCACTTCTTGAGAACTTCATTAAGAAATATGTTCAGTGCTACTACTGTAAGAACCCTGAAACTGAGATATTGATCACTAAAACGCAGATGATAACCCTGAAATGTGCTGCATGTGGAGCTATTTCAGATGTTGATATGAGGGACAAACTGACTTCTTTTATTCTCAAGAACCCGCCTGAGCAGAAGAAGGGATCAAAAGACAAGAAGGCAATGAGGAGGGCTGAAAAGGAGCGGCTTAAGGAAGGGGAGGCTGCTGATGAGGAGCAGAAGAAGCTTAAAAAGGAGGCAGTGAAGAAGAAAGGTACCTCTGGTGGTTCAAAGGATGTTGCTTCCAAAGCATCAACAAAGAAGAAAAGCAATAGCTCTGATGAGGATCACTCCCCAGCCCACAGCCAGGCTGGTGAGAATGACCAAGCAGATGACGACGACGATGATGTCCAGTGGCAGACAGACACTTCATTAGAGGCAGCTCGGCAGCGCATTCAGGAGCAGTTAAGTGCTGCTACTGCTGAAATGGTCGTGCTTTCTACCAATGAAGAGAAAAAAAAGTCTGCAAAGAAGTCTCCGGTACATGAAGTGAAGACTGAGATCAATGGACACAAGGACGGAAATGGACTTGCCACTGCCCATGGAAGCCTTGTTGATGAGATTAGGGAATACATGAAGAAGGGTTCCTCTGCAGGTAAGCTGAAACCCTTTTTGGGTTCACTCTCTGGGACTCCCCAAGAAGTCATGGATGCCCTATTTGGAGCTCTCTTTGAGGGCCTTGGAAAGGGTTTTGCTAAAGAGGTGACCAAGAATAAGAACTACCTTGCAGCAGCCACTCAAGAAGAGGGATCTCAGAGGTTTCTTTTGCATGCTATAGAATCTTACTGTGCTAAGGCGAGTCCTGAGGCTGCTAAAGAGGTAGCACTTGTTCTGAAAGCGCTTTATGACCATGATGTGTTGGAGGAGTCGTCTATAATGGAATGGTACCAGCAGGGCTTGAGTGGTGGCAATAAAGCCTCTCAAATTTGGAAGAATGTCAGACCCGTCATTGATTGGCTCCAGAGTGCTGAGTCTGAATCAGAAGAGGAGTGATTCTGAATGCCTTCATTTCACTTCACTTAGTTTGCTACTAGTCTATAAAAATAAAATGTTTCGAGTGGTTTGGTTTTGTCTTTGATGTTTAGTTGTCAATTTGGTTTGGTTTCAGTATTATGGTATACTTACTAGCATTGGGATGGCTTTTATGGGCCTTTAAGCTACCCAATGTTACGCACTTGTCGTCGTCTCTACTCTTTGGTGTTTTGTTTCTTGTGTGCAGGCACGTGTATTTTACTTAAAAAGAGTTAAGACAGTGAATGCTTGTATTGTATTGTGTTAAATTGTTTGTTGTCTCGGCTAAGTTTGCTTTTTATATCTTTTTGTGTGAATTTTGCTTTGCGTCAAATGATGGTGATTTTAATTTTTATGTTCATTCTCTCGTGGCAATCGACAAACTCTGAAAGTTATGATCTTTGAATTTAATCTTGGGTAAATGAAGGTGTCTATGCTCCTAACACACAGTGACGCAGTCGCCCTTAAAAATTGTGGACCAACGACACTTCTTAAAGTTCGTATAAACTAGTAGAATGTTGGGAAAGGATCACCTCCAGTTTTCTTCCATTTTAAAATAGATGAGTGACACGTGTATATAAAATGATCCAACGGTTTGGAAATGAAAAACCCAACAGTTTCTCATCTTTCTCTTACCTCTCCTTTCACCGTCTCTGGAGCCAAACTAATCTACCAAACATACCACTGTTCAACTCAAGACAACCGCTACCTTCACCACCTCCACAAGGCCTCTCCGCCATTGCATCACCGCTATCAAAAGCCACAGCCGTCACACCATTAGTTCGAGCCTCCCTTGAGATCTGTTAGTTTTTCTCCATCCTTCGCAAAATTGATGCTACAAATCTCTTCTTTGGCCTCCGATTTGCAAAACCCAAGAGTTCAATCTCCATTTTCGGAGACACGCGCCGCCACACGTGGTGGCCGTCGACCCACACGCCGTCACAGATTCCTTGTCGATTGGTGGTTCATGAAACCAACGCCACAGATCTCTTCTTCGGCCTCCGATGTGTAAAACCCAAGAAGCTGGCGTCTATCTTCAACCTCACACGTGCCTCCATGCGCGGCCTGAAGTTTTGCGATCGACCCAAACGCTGTTGAAGACCGTTGTTGACTGTGTTGCTCCGATTCCAAAAAACCCACGCCTTCTTCCTGCACTTTTATCTTAAAAAAGGTTTGCTTTTGCTTCTATTTTTGAAAACACAAATTGTTAAGTTCCTAACCGTTGGATCATTGTTTTTACACATGTCACTCATCTACTTTAAAATGGGAGGAAACTGAAGGTTTTGAAACTGGAGGTGATCCTTTCCCTAGAATAATTTACTAGGGAATTAGATGTTTCTATCCTCTTCTCATAGTTTGTATAAATAGTAGAATTAATGCTTAGAAAAAAAAAAAAAAAAAACTAGCAGAATTAAAATTAAAAAAAAAATTAAAATATTCTAATAAAGAATAAGAGACTATTAAACATGGATTTTACACCTCCTCCTTACCAAATTCAAACTCAAAATGAGATTAAATTCGATAAGAATGTGGTGTAAAACTCATGCTCTTTACCCTTCCAATTATAACATGTCACATCATCTTATCACATATTTAAGAATAAGTACACCCAATCAATTCTAATATCCTTATATAAATCCAACCAAATTGAGAGTTTATTGAGATGTTATTAGGTATGATAAAATGTATTGATGATATGACAATCTCTTATTAAATTGTGTAAAACATGAGTTTTAAACCTGAGACATTTAAAGGATATTATTAGTTATTCGATGTATTTAGTATTATTTAAACAGATTCAACAACAGTGTGAATGTGAATGTGAATGTGTGCCATTGGTGACCTACTAGTAAGTAGTAACAAGACATTGCCCCAAATATTGTCTCTAATTCAAACCTCAGGGCCTTACTGAAATACCAATGGTTGTGGTTCTGTGCCACCAACTTGTCCAAAACCTATTCAGCGAAAAAAAAAAAAAAAAAAAGGTTGGGGTTCTGTGCCACCAACTTGTCCAAAACCTATTCAGCAAAAAAAAAAAAAAGACTTGTCCAAACCTACGCCTCACACCTTCTTTGTCTTTAAAATGTGGACACTAAGCTTGGAGAGGGAAGGGCCCTGAATCCATTTCAAAAAGGAACCCAATTGATAAATGTGTCCGGTGAGCTTGGGTTTGACTTCGTCAGGTACATGCTAAATTTGATAGGAGTCAAAAATGGGTCCACCTAAAACATGTTGCGAAACCTAGCCATGACCTTTACCCAGTCTTTGATAGGTGATCTCAATCTCATATGTTCCAATTTGCTTGGCCCAAATAACATAAAACATGGTTATCAGCAAGACTAATTTGTACTTTACACCCTTCAAGTTTGAAATAGTTTTCATTTTATCTTTTAAAGTTCCAAATTTGGATTCTTACCCTTAAACTTACATGCGACATTTGGATTTAAGCCCTTTCATTCATGAGTCATAGTAAGGTGTCTGTTAAGTGTCATCTTAACTCAAAATTACGTAATTTAATGAATCCAAAATTTAAAACTTTAAGGGTAAAATTCCAAATTGCCACAAACTTTTAAGGTGTAAATTGGGAACTAATGATTAAAATAACGTACTTTTGAGAGAAAAAAAAAAACAATATTTTTTTTAGCTTAGTTAACACTTAACAGACACCTAATCATGACCAATTAATGGAAAGACTTTAATCCAAACGATAAATAATGTTAGGAGTACAAATCCAAAATTTGAAACTTTACATGATAAGATTAAAATTTTCTCAAACTTTATTGATTCAAAAATTATATATATATATATATATATATATATAAAACGAAGATAAACTATGAAAATTGAGATGATATTCAATTTAAACTTTAATATGCAAGTATACCAAAGATTGAAATTAAAAGAATATTATTGTTCAAATATTTTTTTTAAATATAGAACTTAACTTTTTTTTAATATATAAATAATGACTAAAATAGGAAACTTGAATTGATTTTTTTTTTTTTTAACCATTTACATTTACATCAAGTTTAAAAGCAAAAGGCTTAAAAACTCATGAATGAAATAACAAAATTGGATGAAAGCATCGTTATTTGATAAACAAAAATTAAAAATAACTCAACATTAAAAAATCGGAGAATAAAATTGTATGGTTCAATATTTTTCAAAAAAATCGCCGGTTTTTCATGGTATAATAAGTTTTTTAGGAAATTCATTATTATCGTCATTATAGTAGTAGTTGTAGGTGCAGTAGTAGCAATTCCTACAAGTAAAAATTAGAAGTTTTTAGTAAGTTGTTAACACAAATCTACGAGTAGTGATATTCATAGCTAATGTAATGAATAATGATAGCAATTGATGATTTTATCACCGCATTAAGTATCGAAATGGACGTTCTTGCAATAACTGGGCTCAGTGTCTCTTGCAGTCAGTTCCTACTTCCTAGTTGTATATCTTTTTTTGGTAATAAAATATTTCCTGATTATCAAAAAGAAATGAATGTTCTTGTGGTTTCATAATTTCTACACAGTGATTTATTTTTATAATCTCACTACACAACGATTTTGCTACATTGCTCAAAGAATTATGTTACATGTTATCTAATGTCCTCAATTGATTATGTGAGAATATTATAACCTAAATGTGTTTTTTTTTTTTTTTTTTTTTTTTTTTTTTTTTTGGAGAAGGACCTAAATTTGAGTTGTATAAGGAAAATTCCAACAAATAGATTTCCCTTTAAAAATCTGTAGAGAAATGCACATTTGTTATTTGGGATGATACTTCTTTTCCCAAATTTTAGCACAAATATACAAGTAAAAAAAAAATAAAGTTTTTAACAAGTCATTAACACAAATTTTCAAGTAGTAATATAAAGTTCATAGAAAATGATAACACTTAACAAATGTCTCCTACTGTATACATATCAACACAAATCTTTGCACAAGTTAAATTGTACGTGCCGTTTTATTGACCCAAAAAAGAAAAAGAGGAAACTAAAACCTTACAGTGAGTCCTAACTCAATGTGATTTGTGATCGGACAAAAATGCTAATTGAGTGATGCATAGAATTTTTGCAATTATAGGTGGTTAGTTGTTATTGGTTTAAATTTGAATCTAAAATTAATATTACTTTTTTGTCCTAACAATAACAACCTGCCACTTGAGAATTGTTGTAAAAATATTGTGAAAATATTTTGGACATATCATTTCTCTTTTAATAAATGAAAGAGTTGAGAGAGGGAGCGAGATTAGTTAATAAAAGTTTAAACAATGGTTAAAGTATCGTGAAATGTTATTATTATTGGTAGATAAGAAAATAATTTCAATGGTAACTTTACATTAAAATTTAAAACCAATAATAACATACGACCTATAATTTGTTGTAAAAATATTGTAAAGATATTACTTTCCAAAAATAATGTCTAATGACCATTAATGCAAAGCAAATCACTGTTACTTTAGCAGCAAAACTCAATTAAAAAAAGTCAGCATCACCAACTGACTGATAAAGTATCGCATTGCATTGAAAAATGTAATGCAAAAATATTAACATATTACGTTCCAAAAATAATGTTTAATGACCATTAATGCAAAGTAAATCATTGTTACTTTCGCAAAAAATCTCAATTTAAAAAAGTTAGCATCACCCATTGACGAATAAAGTATCGCATTGCATTGCAAAAAAGTGACAATCCACGTCTGGAAGTTAAAACTTAAAAAAAAAAAAAGACCAAATTGCGTTGCAAAGAGTGCCCAAAAAAAAAAAAAACAAAAGCACAAAAAATTCACCGCCAAGTTTGATGGTCCAAGTATCGAATTTCATTCTTAGATTACATGGTAGTTGGTTGGCTTGCCAGGTGACCGTGTAATTCGGCATTGAAGGTACCAAATTCCTAAAAGAGCAATACTAGAGAGACTTATATTTCACCCTTCTTTTTTACACCTTATTTACCAAATGCCTAAAAGCGCAAATTACAGCTTATCTATTTATAATTTATTTGAAATTTAAGTTACTTATTTATAATTTAAAGTTTGAAACTTTACCCACTTAAAAATAGTTTAATTAGAGTTTCGTAACCTACTTTTATTTAAAACACGGCTAAATATGTACTTTTGTTGTATTTTTATGTCTCTCTACTCTAAAAACACAAAAGACATAAAAATACAAGATCAAAAGGAATCTAACAAAACACTTGCATCATAGGATTTTAAACTGCGAGTAAATAACTTAAATTTTGGTTAAATTTCAGATGGGTAAAATGTCAAATTCCATACTACAGATAGACAACTTAAATTTTGGTCAAATCACAAGTAATAAGTTATAATTTGCCCCTCCTAAAATATATAAATAAGTTAACGTGGGAGATAATGTTTCATATATTCCTTATTCACTTATAAAAAAGATAAGAAAGTATAATTGTCTCATATTATTATATAATTTAAAATGATTTCATTTTTGTTTATTTAAAATTTAACATGCGTATACATATATTATATATGAAAATAAGATCTAATTATTTAAATTATACAAAAAAGTTAATATAAAGAAGTAAATTGAATATCATAGTAGAAATATGAAAATATTAACGTTTAACATAAATTGTGAAAGACAAACTAAAAATATGTATTTTGATCATCTTATTGTTGTACATAATGATAGACTCATAGACCTTTACAAAGTAAACAGTAATATATTGTCATTTTTGAGGCACAATTGTACTGTCATTAAAGTATTGAAATCACATCAAGTTGAAATATTTTTAGGGAAAAATTTTATGAACGCTGCCTCTAACGGCATTGATTTATAAATTATTTTAAAAAAAATTTATTAAAAAAAACTAATTTTTTGACCCTTTTTAACATTTTCTTTAAAATGATATTATCACTTTTCTAAAAATGGTTAAATAACAAATTCTCTAAAGGCATCTATTAAAGGACCCGTATTTTTATAGGTTTAATTATAAAACCCCTTTTTTTCATAATATTTTTGTTTAGTACACCAAACAATGATTATTTTTAGCCGTACGCATATACATATAATACAAACACAATTCAATCTAATCAAAAGATATCACCGAACACATTTGGTGTGATGGTCATTTCATAAGTATATGTGCTTGTGGCCTTGTGGGGTGTAGGGGTAAGGGTTGGGATTCAAGTCAATAAGAGAGAGCTTCGCACATATATACACTTAGATTATACTAGAATAACCATAAAATAAGGATTAAGTTTTTTTTTTTTTTTAGAAAGAACGTATCTTATTTTATTAAGTAAAACCAACTATGTCAACCAATACAACAGGAAATAAAGGTGGTAGAACATCCTCCATCCACACTGCAAAATCCAAAACACAAATAGCATGACGAGCTAACTTGTGAGCAACAATATTACCCTCTCTCTCTTTACACGAGAGTAGTGTAATTCAGTACAAAAATTAACCATATTTCTAATCTCATCCAACGCTAAGCCCATTGTTGAAAGGAACTCTGTACTTTCACGCAAGGCCTTCACTAACACTAGCAAGTCGGTCTCAAGGATGGCGTGTTGAACTCCCAGGTCTGCTGCGAACTGCAAAGCTATTTCGACAGCTATTGCCTTGATTTGCAAAGGGCTAAATGCCTAGGAAAGTTGCTTAGACAGTGATCCCAGCTCCATACCCTCACTGTTACGTACGACCACCCCAAACCCTGCTCTGTTCTCCTTTGTGAACCTGGCACCGTCACAATTAATTTTTACCAACCCATGATCTGGTGGTTTCCACTTCTGCACCGAGGAATGGGCTGTCTGAGGAGATGGAGGGTGCGGATTAACATCCTGAAATTCTAGAAGTCGTTCCTTTGCCAATGGGGTGATTAAGTGCAGACTGCAGCTGGGTTTATTTAGTCGAACCTAGTTTCGTTATGTCCAGATAGACCATGCCGTGACTGAAAAGAGCTCCAAATGGTGCTAGTGATTGATCAGCCATGACAGCAACTCTTTGAATGTGATAAAGCTGAGTGTATTTCGGCAACTCTACATGTTTAAATCCTCCCATACTGCATCCAACTCACCACATGACCACAACAGATGGAGGGCAGATTCATTGGCCCATGAACACTGGTCACAGAGGGGATTTGTTGGCTCAGGTTGAGTGGTAGTCTTAGCACTTGCACGTGGAAGTGGATGAGAAGAGAGACTGCACGTGGAAGCATTTATTTTTCCTGCCACCTCGTGAGGGAATTTTTGAATTTTCTCATGTTCCCCTTCACTGCTAGCTGTGCTCGTATGCCCTGCCTCCTTAGTACCCGTTGTATCAAGCTTCCATATTTCCTTGTCAATAACTGAGAGTTGTGAAAGGAATAAATCACCTTGGCATTTATTTTCGGAACGTGATTGAGGGAATAAATGATCGTGGCAATTATTTTCAGAAATTGAACGAGAGAATAACGGGTTTGGCTTCTATTTGTTTAGCACGTTTCCTGCCTCAGGCTCCCTTTCCTTGTTAGTTTCAGGTTTTGAATTTGTAACGGACTTGGAATTAATGTCATCCCCTGATTTTTCAATTTCCATAATTGCTTCTCCCTTTCCAGCCCGATCAGCCACCGTGCTTGAAAATTGTCCTTCTTGTCGCTGAACTGGCGAAGGTCTCATAGCGCGCCTGAAAATTCTCCTTCCTATTGTTTCACAGATACTTTCTGCCATAGCCCTATTCATGAATCTGTAGGGTACATCATGTACCCTATGGTTGCCACAAGGCTTGATTTTGAAACCATTTGTAGAGCGCCAGATTTGTTTGGAGGTTCGTGCAATTGCCTCCATCTTGAGGAGTCTGCTTGTGAGAAATTTTGCTGCTAAGATGAATTCGCCGAACCATGCACACCGGTTTGTCTAGCACTCTGTTCATGAAGACTTCTCTCCCCCCCTGAACCTGTACCTTATTCCCTCAAACTGGACTTCTATGTCGTTTAATTAGATGTCAAACCCTCCAGATAATTCGAAAAGAACTGAGAGAATAAGAACTGAAAAAAGATACTGCAAAAAGAACACTGAAGTGTTTCCCTACCCCACAAAGAAAAACCCAACAAACTACAAACTCACCTTCTAAGAGAAGGGACAACTCTTCTACTGTTCTAGGAGAAGTACGAAACTTTCTTAGAAACAGAGAAACATCAAATGAAATAAGGATTAAGTTGTATCTAGTTATATTGAACACATTCATATACACTTAAATTATGATAAAGTAATCAAAGAATAAAGATTAAGTTGTGTCTAATTGCACAGAACTCATTCATCCAAGTCCCTGACCAAATTGCTATTTTTTTTTTTTGGTTTCTTCTAGAAGGGTTGCACAAAATCTTGGTTCGCACTCTCTATAAAAAAAAAAAACTTGGTCCACACTCTTTGGGTACTTCCGTACTTGTCGGAACCAAACCAAGTTTTTATTTGTTATTATTTTTTTCAAAAAAAAAAAAGAAAAAAGAAAAGAGTCCTGTCTGCACAAAACAAATAACGACAGCACAGCATAATAATCCGGTCCGTGCTAATGTGCTATCGCATTCGGTTTTCAAAATCAAATTTCCTCTCCGATTTTCATTCCTCCATAACCGAGATTCTCTCTAAACGATTTTACATTTAACACACAGTCAACAACAACAACTCTTATTAACACCAAATCTGAACCACCTGATTCGTTGACTTCTCTCCCTCTGTCACTGCTTTCATTATCATTCATTGATATTTTTATTTTATTATTATTATTATTATTTTTTTGTGTCTCATTTATTCCATACACTACTGTGACTGTCACTAATGCCAAGTGGCACTAAGGATAATTCTATCAATGGGACAGGGGCTTCAAAGTAATTTGAATAATATACATGCGTATGTTTTCCTCATTATTATGAGATCTCTCGATATCATCGTCAGCAGATAGGGCCGTATAGTATAGCACCATTCTGTTCTGTTTCTGTTTGTACCCTCTAAACGGTTTTTACTACTCTCTTTATTGTTCTCACGTATCTAAATATTCCATCACAAATATACACCCACTTTCGCATTCTACTACCTTGGAGTTATGCTTGGACCACAAAAATTAATACAATTTTGTGTCACAATTCATTACTTGACAAGTTGTTTTAAATGGTTTTTACTACTCTCTGTGTTGTTCTCACATATCTAAATATTCCCTCACAAATATACACATACTTTCCCATCCTACTACATTGGAGTTATGCTAGGAGCACAAAAAATGACACAATTTTGTACCACAACTCACCACGTGACGAGTTATGATTGGTGAATGTGTGTCCCCACATTGCCCACGGACACACCTTCACCAATTAAAACTTGTCATGTGACAAGTTGTAGCACAAAATTGTACTATTTTCGATAATCTCAACATTTTCCTACTACATAATACTTTCTTTTATTTTATGTTGGGACAAAGCTTGAAACAAAAATTTACTACCACCAACTTTATGAAAAAGGAAAAAAATAATTTTATTTTTTGATTTTTTTTCTTCATAGAAATTGTATTGAAACTTTCATAAAATGATGCATCCGTTAAATATACATATTTCCTTTCTAGATTTTTATATAAATAGTTCATTGATTATTTTACAATCTACAATTATTTTGATAGATACAATAAAATTTTAACTTATGACATCTTGTGTCTGATGATTGCTCATTATCATTATCAGACACCAATTAGTTGAACTAACTGAAACTTACAAAATTTATTTGTTAATTATCTTCATCACTCATTATTATCAGACACCAATTAGTTGAACTAACTAAAACTCACAAATTTATTTATTACTTATCTTCATCTCTCATTATCATCATCAGACACTAATCAGTTGAATTATCTGATACCCACAAATTTATTTACACTATTTATCTTCTTTTTCTTTTTTTTTAAGTCAAAAAAATTAGTAACTTTTGACCCTCAAATTTAGTTAGAAAAAAAAAATATAATTAGACATAATTATATATATGTGTGAAACTTTCTTCTAAAGATTTCACCTCCAAAAATATTTATCCTTATAAAATGATCTCTGCACAACTGGGTGGTATCTTTTTATATCTTTATTTATCACATACGCAGTGTACGCGAAAATAGAGTCAGGGAAGCGTTAAATAACATAAGCGATATATACTTAAAAGAATAAAAAAGATAATTATTGCACAGAGTTATAATTATATCTGAACTGCATCTAGTACAAAGCTTACCGCATTTGTTAAAAACGCGTAAAAAAAACGCGCCTGAAGACGAGAGTGGGATTATGATATAGTTACGATGTCGTGGCTAAAACTGTAATTTCCTAACCAATCAGAGGGTATCCTTTTAATTTGCCACTACTACGACTCTCTCCCACGGCTTTTGCTTCTGTGCCCGTCTCCGACCCATACACACTCACTCACTCACTCACGGCACTCTCTCACAGCTCAGACACTTTTTAGAGAGAGACGGACACAGTTTTAAGAGAGAGAAAGGCACACTCATACTCACACTAACACTCACACTCACACTCATTCTCTTTCTCCTTCTCACACTCGCACTCGCACTCGGAGACTTTCTTTATGTATAAATTCGTCGTAACCCCAAATCCAAAACCAATACAACCATTTTTATTTTTGCTGCTTCAAATCTTTCTTCCAAATCCCTAGAAGAAGAAAAAAAATAAGATTGAGATTTTGCGAGATGCCACCTCAGCTTCACCCACCTTCGCCGCCGGGCAATCCCCGCCGTCTCGACTCCAAAATCTGGCGAGCCTGTGCCGGCACCTCCGTCCAAATCCCCATCGTTTATTCTAGGGTTTACTACTTCCCCCAAGGCCACGTGGAGCAATCCTCTCCTCCTCCGACTTTTCTCTCCCCTACCGTTCTCTCCAGGCCACTCATTTCTTGCCGAATCTCCGCCGTTGATTTCCTCGCCGATCCGGTTACCGACGAGGTTTTCGCCAGGCTCCTCCTCCATCCTATTCACGCTCAACAGAGCTTCGTCGACTGTCCATCGGAGCCTTCTAGGAGCCGAAACGACGTCGCCGCCGCTGCCGGTGAGGATAAAATCTTGTCCTTCGCGAAGATTCTCACGCCGTCCGATGCCAACAACGGCGGCGGATTCTCCGTCCCGAGGTTCTGCGCCGACTCAATCTTTCCTCCGCTGAACTACCAGGCCGAGCCGCCGGTGCAGACCTTGTCCGTCACCGACGTTCACGGCGTGGTCTGGGAATTCCGTCACATCTATCGCGGAACTCCGAGGCGCCACTTGCTCACCACCGGCTGGAGCAAGTTCGTCAACCACAAGAAGCTCGTCGCCGGCGATTCCGTCGTGTTCATGAGGAACACGAGGGGCCAGATGTTCGTCGGTGTCCGGCGCGCCGTGCGGTTTAACAATGACTGCGCCGCCGCCAGGTGGAGCTCCCAGATAGGCGGCGGGACTACGAGACTGAAGCCTGAGGACGATAATGCCTGTGCCAGAGACGGATTCTCGAGGATCGGGATGGGGAAGTTATCGGCAGAGGCGGTGGCGGAGGCCGCGGAGTTAGCGGCGCAGGGCTTACCATTCGAGGTGGTGTATTATCCGAGGGCGGGGTGGTCGGACTTTGTGGTGAAGGCAGAAGTGGTTGAAGAAGCCTTGAATGTGTTCTGGACCTCTGGGATGAAAGTGAAGATGGCAATGGAGACTGAGGATTCTTCCAGGATGACGTGGTTTCAGGGAACGGTTTCGGCTGCTTGTGTTCCGGATGGTGGGCCATGGCAGGGCTCTCCTTGGCGCATGCTTCAGGTATAATACATACATTCATTTGTTACGTTGTTTTTTTGTAATTATGTGTGATTGGATTGTTTCTGGTTTTTATTCCAAAATTATTGAATAGTGTGATTTAATGTCCTTTGTGGTCTACTAAGGGGCAAATGTATGAATCACGTTTACACCAAAAACTAATTGGTGTATTAGTCCATGAAAATGAGCAATAATCATGGAAATGAGCAATAATCATGGAGTGGGCCATAGGTTCAAATCTATCATACCTATCAAAAAAAGAAAACTGGAACCCATTTTGTTTTAGGGGGAAATATGCAGTTGTTGTATGCTGATTTCAGAAATCTCAGGTCGTACATATTGAGGAAAATATTAGTAATGTAGCTGCTGCGTTCTCTTTTTCGGCTGATGAAGCTCTGCATTTGCTTCTATTGATGCATTGAAGTAGGTGGTCTGAGTACACTCATTGAACAGATGTGCCCTTTTTCTGTTATGTCTCATGAGACGATATCAACATGAGCATAGGTTCTGGGTTTTTTTTTTTTTTTTTTTTTTTTTGTGGGGTGGTGGGGATATTTTTATTGATGAGGATTAAATTGCTTTTGTGTTTGGATATTTGACAACGATGGGCTGTTTTTGAATCTTCCAATGCAATGGCGGAGGATAAATAAAATGTTTATTGTTAATTGCACTTTTCCTGTTTACCTTATGATTTATGTTTGATGTGAATAGACGTTGTAAGGGAATGAGACTGTTTACATCCTACACGGTTTTCTTTTCCTAGAATGAAGCAGATTGGAGTTATTTTTGCATTAGCTGCAGTCAAGATTAGTTTATAGCTCCTGGATGAGCATTACAAGGTCAAACAGTCCTTATAATTATGATCCAGATTTGGGGATGTATTAAGTCTTTATACATACATATACATTTGTGCTTCTGTGTGTGCTTGTGTGAACACTGTATAACTATATTTTTAAGCTGTTTGTGTGCGATATTATTATATCTTGCTGATTACCTTTTGAGATTTGGAAGTTCGCAAGCTTTGTTGCACTTTTACAAACCTAACAATATTGGTAGATTAAACATACACTTGTAGTGTTTATGCTTGACATTTATATGCTCTGATTATCTGAATTTATGCTTCTGATTTATAAACTATACAATGAAAGTGAACTAATGTTGATAAGGGTATTCCTTTGCTGCCAAAGTTTGGTTTTTAGAATGGTTTATGATGCTGCTAGTGTCTCTGCAAAAGATTCTTTGGTGCTTAGTGAATGGTCAAGAGCTTTGGCATCCTGCCAGATTAGATGACTTAGTTATGGTGCAGGGAAAGACTTAATGAGATTCAGCTGGTGGGGAAGGATAAGGCAGAATGGTGACACCTACGAATAAGGTGTTTAGTTGTAGTGTGAAAAGATCCTGTGTTGTTTGGTGGAGGCTGTGTGGTCTCCTAAAGCTATTTCCAAGCATGCTTTTCTATGTTGACTAGCTCTGAAAAATAGGCTTTCCACTAGGCAATGGCTTGCTGGTTCGGGATATAAAGGAGATTTGTTATGTGATTTTTTTGTAGAAGTAGAATTGACCTATTGAATATATTTTATTTTTGTGCTCATTCTCTAATTGGATATGGTGTGCTGTTTTAAAGTTTTATTTTCAACAGAAGATTTGGAAGTTGGCTTGAGGAGATTCATTGAGCTGTGAAAGAGCTTAAAGGAAAAGTTTTCAAAAGTTGATTGGGAGGGTGGCATGGGTTGCTGTGTTAAACCGTATATGGATGAAGCATAATGCTAGAATTCATACAAACGGAGCTTGTTCTGAATGTGAAATTCTTAAAGATATTTAAGAAGGATGTTAGATACAAGTTAATAGTCAGTAAAGTTTTCTAGTGCTCTATTCAGAATAAGTGTCTTTGTAGCTTATGGAGAATTCCTTATTCTGTTTTTGATTGGGGGTAGTTTGTTTTAGCTTGTTTCTGGTGTCCAGATTGTTCTCTTCGTAGCTTTTTTTCTACTCTGCTTTTTGACGAATGAATTTAGCTTATTCATTAAAAAAAATGTTGATAAGGATACTGGCAACTTGCTTCTTTGCTTTATGCTGTGAAATTTGGTTTCAGCAGTATAATTGTCTTTCTAAGTTAATAATATGGGTATATGTGTGTGTATTTAGTTACTTATACATAAAAAAAAAAAAGGTGTATTTAGTATGGTTTTGGTGACATAGTTGATTATGACTTTTGATATACCTCTTAGAATTATTGAGATAATATTGTAATACTACAACAAATCACAAAATTTCTTACCTGCTTTACCTATTGACTCATTCAGTTTTTGTAATCCTTTCTCTATATTATAGGTCACATGGGATGAACCTGAAGTTCTGCATAATGCCAAGAGAGTGAGTCCTTGGCAAGTTGAGGTTCTTTCACCAGCAGCACCCGTCCACACTGCATTACCCCCTACAAAGAAATTCAGAACCCCTCAGAGCTCTGGTCAGCTAACTGATGGAGAGGGTGATCTTTTCTTTCCTTTCTCAGGATATACTAATTCAACAATGGGACACGTGCGCCAAACGTTGTTGAATTATAACACTTTTCCTGCTAGCATGCAGGGAGCCAGGCAAAATCTATTCAGCAAATCCAGTTTATCCAACTTCATAAGTGAAAACAATATGTGCATTGATAATTCCTTTGGCAACAACACGGTGCCAAATTTGAAAAGTGTGTCTACTGAGCTGAATATTGGAAGTTCACAGTCTGAAAACTTATCACCTGATAGCCAGAGTAGTATGCACTCCCCCTTTGGAACTGAATTCGTTGGAACCCAATACTGCAGCTCACCAAAAGTTGGTACTGGGTCCTTTCAGTTGTTTGGTAAGATTATTCATACAAATCAACCTGTTGAAAGTGGGTTCGATGACATTGGTTGTGCAGAAGATGATGGCAGTAAAGGGTACAATGAACCTGATGACGTAAACAACCCACTAGATCATTCTTTGAATTACACAAAACTGCTTGACAGGCTTGATGTTCAATGCCAGAGAGCCTCAGCTGTTGGGGCATGTAATTTGTGAACTAGTGGTTGCATCTATGTCATGCAGATAAATAGCTGTACAGGTACGCTATTTGCACACTGGACTTGACTAACCTGTAGGTTCACATTTGAAATCAATTGGTGCTAGTACCCAAAGAAATTTTGTACAATTAGTTGTAGTATCAATCTTCTCTAGTTTCGTACATGTCCTTTTGTGACAGCAGGCACGTGTGAGCTGTTACTAACTTAGTGTCATATATAGGGCTACTAATAATTGTCCATTTAAAATATTTTACTTGGTGTTTACAATTTGAATATTCTATCACTTACTTCTGGCATTACGTGTTACAGAATATGCTTTCCATACTATGCCCATCTAGGGCCTGCATTTTGTCTGTAATTGCCTTAGTGAAACTGTCTGAATACAAATTCATTTCCAATGTTACATACTTAAAAAGTTAAAATGAGTGTCTTGTTCAATGCATAGAAACTCAGGTTAATTTTAATTTATGGCATATAGATGGATATTATGAATTACTAAGCAGTGGAAATATCATGCAATAAAGTCATTACCAGCTACCTGTTTGAAGTCCAAAAAAGTTGGCTACTCCTTCCAGAACTTAAAATTGTCTTGGCTTGTCCTTAAAACATTTAAGAAACTAGCATGTATGTAAGAAATTTGACTGATACTTTAGTGTGAGGATCATAAAGTACAGCTGCTGAAGCCTTACTGATGATTGGCTTTGAAGTCAGTTTATCCTTTGATCCAAATTAGAGTGATAAACTAAATGTTGGAGCTCATAGGTTTTAGAACACTCATAAATATGTTTGGGTTCATCAAAAACAAAAAAAGAAGGTTTGGGTTAGAAAATTCACTTTCAAATAATAAATAAATCTCTTCTTTACCTCTTATATATATATATGTGTGTGTGTGTGTGTGTTAAATTTTGGTTTGTTGAGTTTAAAAGTTGACACATAAGTTGGTAAAGCCTATGTAGTAAAATTTGCAATATCCATAGCATTACTCAAAGGTTTTGGTGACCTATATTTTTCTTTCCTCTTTACTGCAGGTACTTAAGGCAGGCAGGAGGAAGCTGATTACCAATTGACTCTTCCAGTGGTCACTTCATTATGTTGGTTTATTTTAGTTTTGCTATGTTGGGAACTTGAAACTGTGGTAGACTTGGTTTTGGTTGTTTAACTCAAGGGTTAGATGTCAGTGTGAGAGATGTTATGCAATATTTCTAATTGCCGTAGTTTGCCGTATTTGTGGTTATTTGGTCTTATTTGGTTGTGAATGGTAGGGATTAAAGCCTTTTTTTTTTTTGATAAACGGATTAAAGCCCATTATTCCTTAACAAAAAGCATTCTAGAGTAATTCACATTTCAGTCATGTGAATATCATTTCATTAGGCAAATATGTCATGTCAATGCATCCAGAGTAGATCTGCTTGCGCTTAATAGGAACGTGTTTTCTTTCTCATTACCGTTTATCATATAGTATTTGCATGTTCTGGAATGGAAGCTGTTTTCAAAATTGTTGTTCTGGAGGACATGGTTTGCTGTATCTGTAAGTCGCCATGCGATGGTTTGGAGGAATCACCAATTATTTGAAAATTCATAAAACATCACGCTACTCATGAAATTGGATGAACTAATCATATGACTCATTTTATAGGTCATATGATTTAAAATACACATGGATGGTTATTGATTCACCACATAGTGGATTTTGGATGTATATTCCTTTAAACCAATCTAAATTAACTTTTTCATTGATAAAGTATTGAGAAGAGGGCAAATACGTATTGCTTGGGTAGTTGGGAGGACTGTTTGGAATCATGATTTGTAGAAAATTGTATTAGGAATTATTATAACTTCGAGAGAGCCAGAGCCAATTCAACCCGATCTTTGGCAGGAATGGAGTAGAGAAAAAGGGGAACAATTAATAAAACTTTGTGTAATTCCATATAAGTAATTTACTTCGATATGTTGGTAATCACTCTCTGACTCTTAAGCGTGCATTGCTTTCTCTCCCTACCTCTTTGTTGAATGGGTGCAACTTGATTTATGATGAACAAGTCATAAGTGAAACACAAAGTAAGTTTAATTAAGTGGTTTGTTTCAGTTACCACCGCACACCCTTAGTGCGATAGTCACTTCACAAGTATTAAGTGCTTGTGGGGTGTGGGCGGTAAGAGCCGAAGTTCAAGTCTCCACGAGAAAGCTTCACACACATATACACTTAGATTAGGCTAGAGTAAAATTTTTATCTTGTATAAAAAAAAAATCATAATATAATGAATAGCATAGAAGCATAAAGGTCTTGAGATTAAAATGAGTTCATAGTTTGGAACTTTAATTGACAAAATTGAAAACCTAAGACCTAATATGAAACATGATATAAACTTAGGGTCTTTTATATAATTTTTAGTAAAAAAAAAAGACTAATATAAATGATTAATAAATTACACATAATAATTTGATATTTGATAGAATTATTTACAAGCATATACAATCCAATCTCAAATCTATACATATATATTATAAAAAAACATATACATATAATATTATAAATGCTCTAGATCTCTTATACAACTATTAGAGATTTTACCGATTGAACTAATTGGAGGGTTGATGATAACTAATAAAATGATATTGGCAATAAAGGTTATTCGTACATATGTATAAGATATTATTACATTCAAAATTATGGAGGCACCACGAAATTCTATCGATTTTATTTTTTGCCTTTGATGGATAAAAAAGGAAGGGGGGAGGGGGAACGGACATAAAAGAAGACAGTGGAAGCTTATCAAAAAAGAAAAAAAGAAAAAAGAAGAGAAGACGGTGGAGCTGTATTTATTTATTTAACACCGGAAGCCAAACGAGCACGACGAGTGTATTGTTTGTGTAGTTCACCAAACCCAAACCCAAAGCTTATTTCATTTTTCTGAGAAATAAGGCAAATCACAGAGAGAGACAGAGTAATTAATGGCACTCTCTCTCTCTAATCACTATCACTCTCTCTTCGCTCCTCCTCGCCTTTCTGTTTCTTCGTCTTCGTCTTCGTCTTCACCAAACTCCTCCAAATCCAAAACCCTAGCCTTTTTTCATCGACCGATTCTAGGTTTTACTCTCACCAACTCATCTCCAGTCACCAACAAATGCAGCAGCAGCAGCCGTTCCTTCAAATCTTATCTCGCTGCCCAAGATTCCGAAGTCCCCACCGTACTACGCTTCTCACTCTTACTTCTACATATTTATTTATTATTATAAATCTTAACATTGTTTATTTTTCTGATTCAGAATTATTTGTTACTTTTCAAATTATAGGATTTAAATTTTTGCACCCCTAAATTATAGGGTTTAAAATGTATTTTCCCCCTAAAAAGTTAATATATTTTGCTTTTGAATTTAATCCATGTTTGGACTGCACAAAGCATGTTTTAGTTACTCATTTAACCAATCAAATGCTAGGAGACTATGTTGCTACAGATTTTAGTTACACACAATTAGTATAAATAGCTATGTTATGCCTTTGTAAATTATAGTTTTATTGATAATTGAATGAGAGTTAAGGCTTTAGACTTGTGTTTGAGGACGAGGGTTCTTCATCCGCCGAATCAAGTGTTTCTCTTGTCTTTTCTTTGGTTGCGTAACTCTTTATTGCCAAGGAGCTCTAGCACAAATGGCACTTTCTCCTCTTATAATTATGGGATGGAAGTGAGGTCATGGATTTAAGACTCCCTGGATGTGTGTTACTGAAAAAAAAAAAAAAAAAACCCTTTATGGTTCCTTATTGAAAAATATTGTCTGAATAATAGTAGCTTTCATTGGAAGTGTCTTTGTGATTCAGATATAAAAGGTCAAATGGGTATAAGTGATCTTTTGTAATGACTCAATGGATGTGTGAAGTCTATTTGAACTCTCACCTAGTTTGACATTGAGGGTTTTTTATTTATGAATCTAATCTAAAGAAGGGCTTTTGAGAGAGAGGGAGGGGGATCTCAAGCTATTGTTTGAGGAAATGTGAGCATTCTGATTGGAAATGTGTTTGAGGGTGCAATTACACGCGCGCGCGTGCGCACACACACACATATATTATCTTGCTATTTTAATAGCAAAAATGTACTACTGACAGAGAGCAAACAAAATTTCCTTTGCTAGAGAAAGGGAACATGTAAAATTTCAAAATTTAACAATGCCAGGAATCCAGTACATGCTGTTGGTATGCTTCAGTCATCATATCAAGCATCTCCTTAATTGTATTCCCAATTGCATATTTGATTTATACATTCACATTACCCACCGATCACCCAGGAGCTTATATCTTGAATTCTGTGTTAATACAAAGTCCTAATTTTTCAATATTGAATATTCAACATTTTGAATTTACTTTTTCTATTATTTAAATCTCTGTGTGTGTGTGTGTGTGTGTGTGTGTGTTTTTAAATTTGTCATCCATGCCTTATCTCTCCTTTTTGACACTAAATAGGAAAGTAAGAGTGCAAATATCTGTTGGAAGTCTCTTATTTTCATTAATCAGCATACATGAATTCAAATCCTTATCGTGTTTAGTTATTTTACTGATATAATTTGTAAACATTTTATCTTTTCCTTACCCAGACAAATGATTTAGAGGAGGCAGGTGAGAATGATGTACAAACATCAGAAAGTGGAGCAGATCAACAACATTTATCCAGTTTAACGACCCTCATAAAAGTTTACAAGGAAGCCATTCTTGCTGGAGATGAAAAGACTATATCTGATATTGAGGCTAGGATACACGTAATAGAAAATGAGAAAAATGATTTGGTCCAGAATGTATTAACTTTATCAACAGAAATTACTTCTGGGAAGGAGAAATATATCCGCCTACAAGCAGATTTTGAAAATTTTAGGAAAAGATCGGAGAAGGAGAGACTTACCATAAGGTCTGATGCCCAAGGAGAAGTTATTGAGAGTCTCTTGCCCATGGTGGACAATTTTGAGAGAGCCAAGCAGCAGCTTAAACTAGAAACAGAAAAGGAACAAAAGATTGATGCAAGTTATCAGGGTATATATAAGCAATTTGTGGAGATAATGAGAAACTTACGTGTGGCTGTTGTAGCCACAGTAGGAAAGCCATTTGATCCCTCAGTAAGTGAAAGCTTTTGCTACTTAAATCAGTTTCATGTTCTCTGTTAAGTATTTATGTTGTCTTTTTGCTTGCTTGTTCATTCTTGTGAACTTTCCTAAGTGTCATGGATTTTGACATTCACTCCTTACAGAAATCTGAGATGTGAGAGCTTTTTTTGTTTTAGTGAGTGCCAAACTTGTAGGATTTTGTTGTTAATGTCATGAGAGGGGTTGAAAGTTCTTGCACCAGATGTGTTGGGAATTAGAGATGAAAAATTCAAACCACGAGGTTGAGGGCTTGAGTGACAAGATACAGAAACAAGGTTCAACATGTCTGTTTGCTATTTTTTTTTTTTGTTAGTTTTTTTTTTTTTTTTTTTTGGTTGAATAATAGTACAATTTTATTAAGACAAGAAAGGATACAGGGATAAAAGAATAAAAGATTACAAAATTGTTCAACTGTGAATAGAATCATGCAACTCCATTAAGCAGGCATAAGTACCCTGGCTTGGCTAAGAGAGATTATGCTCTGGAGTTGCTGGTTCTTAACTTTATTCTAAGCTAGATATAGAGTACACACTGAGAATCCAACATGGAATTTTCTCATGGTCAATTCCTTAGGGATTTATTTAATTTTGATTGGGTTGTTAGGGTCCTGTAGTTTGATTGAATTCATAGTGTAGCTATTCTCATCAAACTGCAAGAGCAGCTTACAAAATGAGGGATAGCCTTCCCACTACCAAATTCCTCTCCTACAAAGCTAGGACCTCCGCTTACTTGAATAGGGTGAGTTACCATTAGGCTGTGATCTCTCATTCTCCCTCCCTGTAGGGCCAAAACTTAGCATTCTTCGTATCATGTGGCTTGATTGAATTCCCAGTGCAATTTTTTTTTCTTTATTTTTTTGATAAGTAATTCCCAGTGCATTCCCTATGTCAAATATATATAAAATAATCAATAAGTGTCGAGTAGAGTTTGGCATCGACTCATACACCTTTTTACTTTAGGGGGGAAAAATAAGAACAAAAGTAGGTTGTCCTCTATATCATATCATTCTCATATATTGAAAAATCAAATTTGCTTCTTATTGCTTTAATTTCGTTGTTGTAAGGTGATTATACTACTCTTAACCTGGTAGTTTTCCAAATCATGAACCCAAAATAAGACTGTGTTTTCAAAGGATGACTGTCGCAGTAATTAATGCTTGTAATTTGGAGCAGTCGTTACTATTTGAATTGATATGCAACTTGACAAATCACCTATACATGCTATCTAATTTTATCTATTGGCTTCCCTTTTTTTTTTGGGGTTATAGCTGCATGAAGCCATTGCACGCGAGGAGTCTCAAGAGTTCAAGGAAGGGGTTGTGATTCAAGAATTCCGTCGTGGGTTTCTTCTTGGGGATCGGCTTTTAAGACCAGCTATGGTTAAAGTTTCTGCAGGGCCTGGTAGAAAGAAAGCCCCTGTGGCCACTGAGAAATCCACCGAGCACCCTGCAACAGCTGCAGGGATAGATGAACGATAGTTTTTTAGACAAGATCAAATTGTACCAGTATAGCCACTTTTTTTATAAGCCAGCCTGATCTTTCCATCAGCTTGTGAAGCTTTTTTGAACATTGTTATATTATACTATTCTTATGCCAACACAAATGTAGTCCTTGGCATCCAGGCTTTACAAGTTAGTTTTGATTTGCTACATCCAGGTACTTTACATTTGTTTTCAGAAGGCGGCAATGACTCAATTTGTATCTTCGAGAACATTCATGTGTTGACCTATTATTCTTTATAGGGAAATTTTAATTCACCCTTTCCCATTTTGTTTGTGCTGCCAGCTTTGCTAAAACATTCCATACTTCTCTCAAACCTAGTATCATATGGACTTTGAATGTTCTCTCTTCATTTTAGTGTTGACCTATCAAATGGACAAAATGTTCCCGTGGCTTCAATTTTAAGGTGCTCATCCACTTGGAGTAGTAAAGGAAATCTTTTGGGGCAAGGTGGGGAAGAAAGAGAAGATGAACATGTGAGTTAAAACCGTTCTTTTTGTTTAGGCAATAGGATGGTGAACGGTAGAAGAGTTAGTGCCAAAACACGGCCACCGTCTCAGTGTGCAAGCAAGAGAATGGCTCGGACCATTTTCATTTTCAAAACTGGGTCAAAGGAAAAACGTCTGTCACTCTTCCTTTCGCTGCCTAGTAGTTATTTTAAGTATACATTATCTAGGGCATCTACACTTATAAAGTTAGGCAGGGGTCCTAGCAAAGCTTATCACTGTAGGAGCCGATTCCTGCATCCCTGAAGAGACAAAGTCTGTAGGGCCATGCGACCATAACCATTCTCTGTTATCAGGGGGCTAATTCAGCTCTTTTAAGTGTAGTCCGCTGATACAACAATCAGGCACATATGGCAATTGTATGATGAATTCAACCAGCACCACCCAAAATACCAGCAATGCATGTGAAATGTTTTAAATCAGCAGTGATCCCAAACCTATTCTCCATCAAAACTAATTATTTCCGTGCCTCTTCTGCTAGACCATCATGAGCACAAGCCGAAGGAAGTGCAGAAAAGGTATGGTCAGGTGCAATTCCCATTAACTCCATTTGTTTAAATAAGGCAATGGCATCCTTGTCCATTCCATGAATCAAATAAGCAGAGACCATAGAGTTCCATAGAGCACCATCTTCTACAACTCCAGAGTCAAACACTGATTTGGCCTCCACAATGCTACTGCACTTGGCGTACATGCCAATTAAAGCACTTGCAAGAGAACTGTTCGAATCATCAAAAAACTGATTCTTTATGATGTAGCCATGTAGTTCTCTCCCAACTCTAAGAGCTCCCATATCACCACAGGCAGGTAGAAGAATAAAAAATGTAATTGAGCTAGGTTTGAGGCCTTCTAGCAGCATCTCATTGAAAAGTTCAAGAGCCTCTTCTAGCTGTGCATTACTGACGTGGCCAGCAATCAAAATATTCAAACAAATTGTGTTTCTGTTCTCTAATCTCCTGAATACTTGAGTTGCCAAATCCATATTATGGCATTTCATGTACATGTCAATCAAGGCACTCGAAACATAGATATTAGACTCAAACCCATTCCTCAATGCATATCCATGGATTTCCTTCCCTTGTTTCAATAAATTTAGATCAGCACAAGCTGCAAGAGCACCAGTGGTTGTGACAGCATTTGGACTAGTTGCCACGAGCACCTGATTAAGAAAGCAACCATTGGATTGCATGATCTGGAACAATTTCAGAGCTTCATAACTAAGTCCAGATTGTTGAAAACCAGAAATCAAAACATTAAAAGATACTATATCCGGCTTCAAGCCCATCCGGATCATCTCATACAGCATATCATATGTCTCTTTCATTTGCCCATTTCTTGCATTCCCAGCAAGTAGTGTGTTGTAAGTTATCACATCAGGTCTTAAGCCATCCTTTTTCATCAATCTAAGAAGCTCTAATGCCTCCTTCATTTTTCTCTCATTCACATAAGCTGCAATCATCTCATTCCACATGGCAGTGTTCTTGTTCTCCACCTTGACAAAAACTTTTTCTGCATAATCAATCCTACCACATTTGGCATACATATCAATTAACGATCCTTCCACATGAACATTTCTACAAAGCTCACATTTCAGAGCATATCCATGAACAGCCCTGCCTAAATTCAGATCCTTTAAGCCCGCACAGGCTGGTAGGATACTCGCAATTGTAACAGAATTTGGATCCTCAGGAAAACGTAACATATTACTGAATGCATCCAAAGCATCTTTAAAATATCCATTTTGAACACACCCAGAGATGATTCCATTCCAAGAATTAACCCTCGGCTTGAGCCCTTTTTCTTGCATCTCTTCCAAAGTTAAAAGGGCCAAAGCAATCTCTCCATTCCTTGCCAAGCCGTAAACAAGTGCATTCCAAGAAATCAAATCAGGATTCACTCCATTTAACTGCATGGAATGAAAAATCTCCATTGCCTCATCCAAATAGCCTTCATCCATGCAAGCCGAAATAAGGGCAGTCCATGAAACTACATCTCGTTCCTTCATCGAATCAAATACATTTCTTGATAGTCTCAAATCAGCACAATTTGCATACAAGTCAATAAGTGCATTTCCAACAAAAACATCTGACTCCAATTCCTTCCTAATCACATAACCATGAATCATTTTACCACTCCTAAACATTTCCATCGCGGAACATGCTTTAAGAATTGTGGGCACCAAGTATTTATTAGGGAGCATACCCTCATCAATCATCGATCCAAACACTGAAAAAAGTTCTTCCCATTGCTCCAACCGACAAAACGCCCTTATCAACGCCGCATAAGCAGATACTGTTCTTTCAGGAATATCATCAAACACCTTGAGTGCAATTTTTAGAGACTCCTTATTCTTTGAGTACAAAATGGTCAGCTTGTTTCCAATCAAACTATTTGATTCAAAAGCGTTCAGCTTCAAAGCTTGAGCATGGACTTGTCTTATATCAGACAAGCAGTCAGTGTTCAGTAGAGAAAGACAGTGAGCAATGTCGGTGTCATTGATTTCTGAGCTTGAATTAACATGGTTGGTGGTTCTGTTGGCGATTGAAGTAAGATGGGCTTGTGGGTATCTTTGGTTTAAGTCGGTCGTGGCCGTTGGAGGTTGAAGTTTGGAAGTGGGCGTGTGGTGGTGGAAGATGTTGAGCTTATGACTACGAGAGAATGAAATGTCAGGGATGGACTTAGAAGGAAGCAAACTATTCTGTAGAATTGACATGGTAAAGAAAGACATTTTAACACAAACTCAAGTTTCAGTGACTGTCTATATGGTTCCGGCAGTGCTTGTGATGAGAGAGAGAGAGCGAGAGTTCCGGCGGCCTAAAATGCTAAAACTGTGGGGGGAAAGTTTAAACTGGTTAGTGGTTAGGAGGAAAATTCCAATAACCCCAGTTAACTATTGATAAAATCATCCTAATATTTCATTAAAAAAAAAAAAAAATTTAAAAATCATCCAAATATGCTTTTAATCATATAACTTATTTAATGAATCTTGTAATGCAATTAGTTTAAATAATATACATGAATAGTTTTATAAATCATCATGTAATGAGTTAAAAGGAGATTTTTCTAAACTGATTTAGAGAAAACTTTATCCAGATTGTATTATTTAGGAGGAAAAAATGATTTAGTATACGTTTGGATTGGTATTTTTCAACAAATCCGTGCGTTTGTGTTTCTTTTGTGCATCCATGGGTACTATTCACGGACCCACAAAAGTCAGCAAAACACAATTTTCTCCCTCTTTGGATCCCATAGCACTATTCACACATTTAAAAATTATTTTGCTTCAGTATTTTTAGCAATAAGTTTTCAGCTTTCAGCAAATAAGCAATATCTAAACACACTTTTTTTTTTTGATGGATCCAAACACACCCTTAGTTTAAAACAAAGCCGTTTTTATTTTATTATCAAGTATCTCTTTTGTCCCCCCCGGGGGGGGGTGGGGGAGATATTAAAAGTAGTAACCTCTGAGCTTTTGCCTATTTGTACTTCTGGCTGTGTTAAGAGAGGAAAGCAAATGGGGTAGCTCGTGCTATTGCAAAGTGGACTAAGTAACAATGTTACAGATTGTTTAATGGTGTTTTTCTAACTTCTAAGTAGTATGAAGACTGTTTGCTGTAATTGTTCTTAATTATCTTCCATTTAGAACCAGTTTTCTAAACATAAAATGTTCCCAAAGGGAAAATAATGAAAATCAATTGTATTGTTCCAAACTGACAAGTTTATGACATAAAAAACATTCAGTTGAATAATGGCCTTTGGAAGGCACCGATTTCTTCTTCACTTGTTTCTTAATTTGACATGGAAGGTCAGAAATTGGGAAAGCCCACTAATTTTAAATACATTTTGTAATAAAGCTGATTTATACATCATGGCTTTCACGAGACCACAAATTTATATACAACTGGAGTATAATAAATCTCCCAATTCCAAGCCTCTAGAAGCTCTAAAGTCAATATCTTCAATGCATAAAATGATCACTTCGTTATTTTTCACCCTCGCTACTATTGAAGCTCCAATCCTAACCCATCAGGACTTACCAAGACTCAGAATTTTGATCCCTCTTTCATTCAAAGCTGCCTTTTCTTTTCTGCAATGCCCCATTTATGCCACAGTCAGATTACATAATCCACAAAACCAGAACTTCAAGTACCATGTAGTAAGAATGCATGTATAAGCATACCAATCTTTTATGTACAAACTGATCAATCAGAAAGGGCCATCATAGAAAATAGAGCTATCGTATAGCAATACCAAACCATCAATCTGTTGGCTTCTCTTTTCAATTATTTGAAAAATGAAAATAATATTTAATAGATTCATGCCTTGTAATGCAATGCAAACTCAATGACTCCAAACTTCAAGGAATTAACAAACACTCTCCGAGCTTTCTATCTTTCAGAAAAGAAAGAGGAAACAAAATTTATAAGCTATGGAAATAAGAAGATGCAAGGGTATTAAAAAATATAAGGAATTACAACTTACAAGTATAGCAATCTGGATCCTATATGACACCTTTCTCTAATTTCTCCCTTTACTTTTAAATTTAATTGTCTCCTGTGTCATATATTCTGCAGAACTAATCATCTCAACGAGATGAACAAATGATCAGTAGGCCAAGTACACTGCAAGAAGACTCAGGCATTTTTTCCTCTTCCTCTTCTTTTTAATTATTTAATTCTTTTTTATGAATAAGCTAAATTTTAATCAATAAACATAAGAAATCAACAAGCAGCAAGCTGCACAGAACCCCATTACAACAACTGGACAACCAGACCAACTAACAAAACAATAGAGCAACTACTCCTTATCAAAAATAGAAAATGGGAAACCTGCACAAGCTACATAAAACTCGATTCTTAATGGTATTTCTCACATTCTTCCACTAAGTCAACCTAAACCTCACATCTTGACTAATAACATGAATGATTTCAGCCTCTGAGATCTGAATCTGCCATCGTGAATCCTTATATTTCAATCAAGCCAGATGTAAAGCACTGCAACCCAGGCCAATTTCCAAGAACCAAAGTTTCTATTGAATAAGCCTCTTCTTAACACATCTTTCCAGATTCTATTGGAAAAGGGACATTTAAAAATCAAAACATAAGTGCTCCAAAGACTCAATCCTACTCCTGCAAAAAACACAGAGGAGATCACCCTTGCCTGCACCAAGACAGGTAATTTATCGAGTCCCTTTACCTTTATATAGTGTGAGATAATGGTTAAATAAGCAGGAATTCTTTCTTCTTCTTTTTTTGTTTTTTTTTGGGGGTGGGGGCGGGGGCGCAGGGAAAGGGGGGGTGGGGGGAACCCTTATTTATGACAGGTAATTTATCAAGTTCCTGTGCTTGATGCTATTTCAAATTCCTTTTCTTTAGCTCTTTACATCCTTTAGTTCTTTATGTTATATTGATATAAAATTGAAATTCAAAGTGAAGTGAAACCATGAGAGTTTTTTTAATAATTAAAAAAGCAAATTAAACAGAAACTGCAAGAGTTATTTGCAGTAACCTAAAATTATGCCTACAACACAATACAAACTTACTGAAATAGCTTTTAGAGTTTAAATTGAGCACCCAAACAACTCCAATCTAGTTTTGATTGTTTTCATAATTAATGAACCTAAGGGTTGTTAGGAACGGAAGGAGATGGAGGAAAAGGAAAGTGGAACCGTATTTAGATTACATTGCCTTTCCCTTCCATCTGAAGTCCAAACATACGGTAAGTGATCAATTCAATCCTACTCATTAAGTATGAAAACATCACTTGTTCATTATGGCCCCACACCAAATAGCTCTAATAGAGGCAACGTAAGCATATCATCACCAGATGCATCTTATTATGCATACAGAATGTGAAAAAAGAATCGATCTCATTCTAAATATGCAACAATCACAAAAACTACAATCATATCTTAAGCTCTACATCACCATTCTCTGAACACGTGCCTTTCATTATTCACAGTATTCGTTTTCACTTACCTAGAACAAATATACCTGGAATATAATTGTTCGTATGCGCCCTTATATTGAATACAGTGATGTTAAGGACAATATTTTCAGTTTTCAAAGATATATTCGATCCTTGGCATAAATCAAGGCAGCTACACTATCAATACAAAATCACTTGGTCTTTAGCACCAGCCACAAACCCCAATTTCAAATAATAAGGAATCATGGGGATGATGCAGGTTAAGCATAGTCACAAACACCATCTTCTTTATGCAGAAAGCAACAAATTAGCAATCAAAGTCAAATCAAAAGGCAATAAAGCCAAAATAAACACTCCATGACACAGCTTGACATAGAAATTAGAAAGAGATTATGAACCATGAAGAAAAATTAAACATATAAAATGCAAAACAAAAAGGACAAAATGAAACTACCATCAAGAAGCTGATGAATTTCGGGCATTCATGCTGTTGTAAATCTTAGATAGCCGCCGTGTAGGAGGTTTTGGCTTGACAGTTTTTTTTCTCAAACCGAATATCTCTTGCACCAGAGGCACGTGAACCAGAACTAGCTTCCACGCCAACCACCAACCTGTACACAAACCCCATTTAAAAAATCGAAACTTTAGGTGTAAACAACAATCATAGAGAAAATCTTCACCTACCCAGATCCTAATTTCGCTCAAAAACAACGGAGGTGATGGAAAACCACATAATTGTGAAGAAAAGAGATGGAGAGAAATAGTTACCGAGAGAAATCAATGAAATTACGAAAGCGATTGCGAGGATTGGGCGTATAAAGAGTAAAGCAAGGTACTCCCAAGAAGAAAGATAATATTTTGAAGAAGAAGAAGATGAAGATGAGGAGGACTCCATGGCCAAGCTGAACAAGTTTCCGATGAATGACTTTTTGTTGAAGTGAATGTGTCTTTGTTTTGATAGTTGGGGCTGTGGACTGTTGGCAATCTTGAAGTTGAAGTTAGATACGTATGGGTCGCAGCTCAGCTGGGTATGGTTCGTCCGCTTTGCCTAACACGCTCAGGTTCGATTCTCGCTACCAATAGGAGTTCGTTGGTGAGCATCCCATTGCTAAGTCTGTGGCGCTCTACCCGGGGGCGTAATATAACCATAAAATCCCTTATTTTTTTTCTCAAAAAAAAGAAGAAGATACGTATGGGTCAAGATGGGCTAGAGTTGAGGACTACATAATTAGTTTAGGACTCTATAATTTTTTTGGAATTATAAATTTATAATAAAGTTCCTAAATTCTATTACCTAATTTTAAAATGGATAAGGGCTTAAAAAAAAAAAAAATTTAAATGGATAGAGCTCTATTGCCTAATTTCAATGGTGGCTTTATCCTAAGAGTTCTTAGAGAATTTTATTCATGTGTGCTGTTTATAAACTTGCTTGATGAAATGTTCGTCTCAAATATATTAATATAATTTGAGGCTAATGCGATTTTTTATGATATCAAATAATTAAAAATATATATTTAAATTTTTATTTAAAATCTGTTTTTTCCACTTTTTGAGATGTAATATTCATGATGAAGGTTTTGTGTTCAAATGTTAATAGTATATTGGTTTCAAATAACTGTGCACTTAATTTAAAATTTTGTTTCATGCGCATTTTTTACAAATACTATGATTAAACTTTTGTAAACAATGCATTCATTTAGAAAAGAGTCTAATATTTTTATATGACTTACTAACTTAGTTCATCAATTGGAGTATTTTCTTCTATTTGTAATTATTTTTTTTTTTAAAATTGTAGTTATGAAAATGAATACAAGGTTACAAACCATCAATATTTTCACCTTTTTCTATTTTTTTTTATTTTTCTATTTTTTTTGAAGGCTTTTTATTTTTATATATTGATTCATATTTTTCAAATTAATACACTTATTTTTATACATAATACATTTTTAAGGAGGACATTTGTACGTAATTAAAAGCTAATAACAAATGAAAGAGACAACGTCTATAATATAAAAGTACAATATTGCTAAAATAAAAGAAATTACAAAGCGTATAACATTAGAACCTAATTTATTAAAAGCACAATTATAGCTTCACATAATAATAAAAATAAAAACAACCTTTCACAAGTAATGATGGAGTCACTTAAGTGAAAACTATGCTTTATACTTTTAAGGTAAACATTTGATATGTTAAAACAAAGACAAATCATTTTAAATTGAAATAAATGTATCAATTAATCAATATATGGTTCAACAATATTCTTACGGAAGCACCCAATTTCATAACTTGCTAACATAGTCAATTGTGAGTAGTAGACAATCAATTTTACATAGACCCACCAATTTTTTTCCATTACTCACAATCGATCGTTTCAACATGTTGTAAAATTATGTGTGTCCTTAGAGTTATTGATGGTTCCATAGTCGGCATGTAACTTTGAGGAATTGGCTTAATGGTTCATAAATTTTTATGAGATCCACGAGGTTTTGAAATTCGAACTTCTAGCTAACAACTTGGGACCACCCTTAAATGATTCATGCGTGAGAGAGAGAGAGAGAGAGAGAGGTTGTGTTCAAGTTACATCTGATATAACTTTATAACTTATTATTAAATTCACTATATAACTTACACCACCCAATAAATGTTATTGAATTCATAGTTTGAAAATTCAACCGTTTAATTACATATTTTATATGTTCTTAACATGCATGCCAATCGAATGTAATTTACTATTCGACCCATAAACTCATATTTTATGCATTATCTTAAACAACAAAAACTTGAATTTAAATAATTGATTGATGGTGTGACTATTGATCTTTGATCATCTTTAAATTTTGTAACCATGGAGAATATACAAAAATAATATAATGCAATGGTGGATTTATCAAAATTCACATCTAATTAAAAAATATTGGGTGGTGTAACATTGTTTAAAGTTGAACCCAACCCTATATATATAGGGTTTAGGGTTAAGTTACAGATTTTTCTGAAAATAGTACTAAAGCCATAGGACTACAATGAAAGCAAAACATAAATGCTATTTGGTTATGGAGAGGGTTATAGGAGAAAGTTATTCCTAATACAAGACTACTAAGAGATGGTTGTAGGAGAGAGTTATGCTGAACAAAGCCTGCTCCGAAAATGGGACTTGAGCTCCTTTTTATAGACTGATGAAGGAGCCTAGGATCCTCTTGGAGTGCATCTTGAAAATTTGAGGGGTTTAAAGATTCCTGAAAAGAAGACAGGGCTCTTGAAAGCTCGGCAAAACCATGTGACTGTTCATTTTCGTCTTTTAGTGTCGGTTGGTATATATGTTCAAGTTACACTTAGTATAACTTCACAAGAGTTACATTTTTTAGGACCATTGATTTGTATTAGATTCGATGGTGAAAAAATACTCATAGTTTTATTATTAATAATGTTCTCTAAAAATTAGTAATTTAAGTCATTAAAAAAGAAAACAACATTAATTCTCCAATTTCCACGTCATCATCTTCTTCCTCTCTCCGTAGAGTCAAGCTTTATACCCCCCATGACATGGGCTCTCTCTCTTCGTCAATCTGCATAGAGGTGTATGGTTCTATAAAAGTTTGAATTACCTTAAAAGGTCAAAATCTATTTCATTATTAGAAGCACTCAAATATTTGAAACTCTTTCCATAGCAATCAAAATCCTCAAGCTAGCCCTTAGTTAGAACACTCCTAGATTCAACTTAATATTACTTTTGCTCCATATTTTAGAAATCACGACATGTTGGTCTTTTGAATTTGACAAATATAAATAAAAAATAAAAATTATCAATTTGTCTTCTTCTCTGGTTCAAGTTTAAGAATAAAGAGAAGCCAGCAATTAAAATTTTGATTTGGGATCCATTTGGAGAATTAATGCTATTTTTTTCATTTAATAAGAAGAGTTAATGCCTTAAATTACTAATTTCTAGAGAATATTAATGATAAGACTATGATAGTTCTTTCACCCTTAGATCTAATAAACTCAATGGTCCAAAAAATGTGTAACTCTTATAAAATTACACTAGGTGTAACTTGAACCCATCTTATATATATGTGTGTGTGTGTGTAATTGTTGCATGTAACATCTCTCTTATATGGAGGTGAGTATCATACTTGTGAAATATACTCTCACGTGAAATAAATGTTGTATATAATAAGTACACAAAATTGTATTTTCCATTAAGTGGGTGGCTTTACACTTGCAAGGGTGGCGCCACGTATAATTGAGGGTGGTCATAGGACCACCCTTAACTTGGAAAAAAATAAATTTTATACCTTAAAAAAAATGAAATTATAAATTAATATGAGTTGTTGACCACCCTAGAAAAAAATTTGACGAACCTAAAAAAAACTTGAACATCCTCAATAAAAATTTTCCCATTAAAAATAAAATTTGACTTCTCCAAAATTTTGATCCATTGAAGATTGAACCAAAAAATTGCAAGAAATGCTATGTTCACAATATGTCCTAAGTGACAGGTTATTATCGGTGGACAAAAAAACAATTTTAATGATATGTAATAGAACTAGTAACAATTGCCAACTAGGATTTGTTGTGAAAATATTGTGGACATTGCATTTCTAATAAATTTTCCAAACAAATTGTAGGAGCATTAGGCCCAGGAGCTCATTATCTATGTATATTTTGGGCCTAAGGCCCAAGTCGAGGACTAGAAGTCGTCTGAGGATGAGTAAACATTGTTAAGGGAGTCCGTGTTAGTAGATCAAGAAGTTAGTTTTGGTCATAATGGCCTAGGAGGGTGGGTTGAGGATGAATGCCTCCTCGGCTAACCAAAACTGAGGTCCGGATAGGTGGTTTGCCGTTCAGGGAAACGTTCCAGGAAATTCTGTTGGTATGGATAAGTATTGCAAAAACATATGGCAGGGGAGAGTCCTAAAATATCAAAGGAAAAAGCTGCTACTGTCGTATTAAATACTCTGCAGCTAACTCTCTGACCACATTAATGTGGAAGTGATACTTGAACAGTGGTTTTCAACCTTACAGCTACTACACAAAGACTTCAATAAGGGGCTGATAGGACAACCATCTGGTCTGCATGTGGAGGGTAGAGATGAAAGGGGAAGGTAGTATAATGGAAGAAAATGGCAGTGAGAGAGGGAGATCGAGAAATTAAGAGAAAAATACTATAGCAATCACAAATTGCATTTGTAACATAACTTGAGAGAAATATATAAGAACTGATCTCCTCGGACTGTGTCGAGGACGATTTTCTTTAGTACAAGCTTGTCTATTTTCATTCCCTGTTGATCTGAATCCACTTTAGTGACTGTCTGATTTATTAAAGCCCACTTTTTCCAACCCACTCTCTACAAATTCATTATTTTGAGCTTTTTGGGCCTAAGTCTATCCACCTTTTGGGCTAGGGACTCAAATCTGGTATTTACACAAACAAATTAACCTAGAAGCCCAAATCAAATGTTTAATTGTGATATTTTAAATTGTGTTTTCAAAATGCATATTTTAAAATTGCTATTTTTTTATATAAAAAATGCATATTTTCCAATAACTAGTCAGTTAGTACTTGCTTTAGTCTTTAACTGAATATATTGGATTTATTTGATACATTTTGTACATACACATATGCACTAAAATAATACCTCAATACTTTATTGAACATGATTAATGTAACAGTTTAATGCATAAGTTGAATATGTTGAATGAACTTGTAGCTTACCCTTTAGATCCTAGGCTATGAAAAAAGGTCTCATCTTTTCATCCTAATGATTGAGAGAAAAAAAGAAAAGAAAAGAAGAAGCTTATTTACAAAGATGTTATTGTCAACCTCTTAGTCATGATTTCCCTAAAAAAGAAATTAGTGAAGCATTGCATTGATTTAAGCCTGATTAGTTTAAAGAATACAAAATATTGGTTGAAGCGTATCATAAAAAAAGATTATGCATTTTTTTAATGTTGTTACTTATTTAGACAAAATGTTGGTAATTGAAAGGGAGATCAATATTTTAATGATTATTTGGTTGTGTATATTGAACAAAATGTACCTGATAGCATTAATAATGAAGTTATTATATAACAATTTCAAAATATGAAAAACTTGTAGAAGGAAATTTTAAAACTTTATGTATTTGCAACTGTTTTTTATGTCAATATATTTAAGTTTTATTTTTATTAAATTTTGTTTAATTAAAATTTTTTAATGACCACTTTAAACAAAATTTTTGGAGTCGCCATTGTACACCAGGGTCTCAAATTTTTTTCCAAAAACAATAGCTAAGCCTTTCCAAATGAAACCTCATTTAGTTTGTTTGACTCCATTAGCATCTCAAACTTATTGGTTGGCCTAAAGAAGCTAGGAATGAGTAGCATGAGCCTAAGGGAGCGTTTGGTTCGTTGTGATGTTACATTACACCGTAATATTATATTATTGTAATCTTATATTAATGTAATCTCAATACAATAATACATTACATTGTTTAAGAAGACGATGTGATTAAGGTGATGTGATATATTTTGTAATTTTAGATTATAGTAATGTTAGAAAAAATAAAATAAACCAAAAATTTTAATATCATATTATCGTAATATGCGTCATATCATAGTGAACTAAACGACCCTTAAGTGTTGTAAGGTGGTTTAATGACCCAAAATGTATTTTAAGCCCATATTTGAACACGAAAGATGCATTATTGTTATTATTAATTCAACAAGTGACGGTAGAGAAATTTAAACTTTAAATAATTTTATTGAGATCAGCATTAGGTGTCAACTAGTAGAATTACATTTGTACATGCTACGTAATGACACTTTGCAGAGAATTATTAAGGTCGCGGCTTGACTAAGACCAAAACAAAAAGCATTCCATTTGGAACTTGGACATGACGCACACCTAAAAAAAGTACCCGCCATTTTGGAGTATTGAGCACGCTTCTCTTTTTTATATATATTTGTTGAGATTTCGATCATAACCTACTGCTCTTTTACCATTTGAATTAGGATTCGAGAAAGTTATATGATGAGATATATATTTTATATAGGTATATGCTTTTTTTACGTTATACTGATTTTCCATGAGAACTTACAAGTTACAAGAACAAAATAAAATATCTTTTTTTTTTTTTCTGAATAAAATAAAATAGTACTTGAAAAGTCCTTTGAAATCTAGATGCATTGCATCTTGCCCATTTATCACTCTTAATTAAATAATATAATTCCCTTTGCCCGGTATTTTCTTAAGCCCCGCAAGAAAGCCGTACTAACACGCAACTTCAAGTCTTCAACCAAAAACAAAAAAGAAAAGAAAAGAAAAAGTCTATAACTACACAAACATTGAGTACAAATTGGGCATAAAAGGGTTCTACCACATACCACAAATTTTACTAAAAAATAATGACAACTTTGAAAGAGAATGAGACAAATTATATTACACACAATACCTTTTTAAGCAATGTGGAACAATTATTTAAATATTTTTTTGAAAAACAAACACACATAAAAGAGAGGAAAATAGTTTTAACACGAAGGCATACAATAAATTCCACTAAAAAATCATAGTAGCTTTTTAAAGAGAAAAGGTGTGGCAAGTTGTTAAAAGAAAATAATAAAATGGTGTTAGTACTAGTTGTGAGCTATATGACAATAATCAATAATAAACTACCAACTCAATATGTGTAAAAATTTATAATCTACCAACTCGACAGACAAGAAATTTGTTGCGAAAGTTGTTGTGTCTACGGTATTGCTTCAAAAAGAAAAAAGAAAAATCATCAAACAGAAATAGGTAAACTATTCACACTACCCCCCCCTCTCTCTCTCTAGCTAGGCAAATTTGTACTAGTAATTATTTATTAGTAAATAAATTATAATTAATTTTCACAGCGTTTTTTTTTCTTTTTTGGCTCTTGAATAGTTGTTAAAATTATGGGATAGATAGAAAATGTTGTGTTTGACATTAACTTAAAAAGTCAATTTTTTTTTATTATTTAACTTATTTTTACTACTATTTAACTTATTTTTATTATTATTTATAAATTTTATTATATTTTTTAATATTACCATGGGCTCGTTTAACTATTTCAACTGATTTTTTACTTTACCTACCGTCCTTAAAATAAACATTAAAAACAACAACGTATGGATATGGACCCCACTCATCTCAGATTTATTAGACCAACAAAACATACGATTCATACGAATAGAAAAATTGATCTCCTCTTCCTACTATTCCTAACCTCAAAATTTTCCACGCCGAACCTAGACATCTTTCCGTCCACGTAGATTTCCTTCCTATTATATCGAATCCCTCTCCTTTCCTTTTCTTTTCCCCTCACCAAGGAAAAAGATATTCCCTCCTCTCCACGTTTACACACTTCACCGCCTATCCCCGGTCACCTTCACCCCTCAACTTGCTACTAATCCTTAATTATCCCATTATCACAGCCAGGTTCATTCTACACTTCCCAGTTCTACCGGTTACCTTTCTCACCTTTCTCTTTCTCTCTATAAAACACAAATATCAATTTCCGTTCCTTTTTGAGGGTTAGGGTTTGGGTTTTTTTTTTCTCTGAAACTTCCATGGAAGCTTCCTCTGCTTCAGCAAATTCGAACCGATCTCCGTCGATTCGTTACTGTACTTGTAGCTTTTTCAGACGGTGTTGTCGTTGTTTCTGTTGCTGTTACACGTATCCCTGAATAAATTGAATTTGTTTTTGTAAAAGTTGTTGTTATGGATTTGCCACACGCTCAACCTGCTCTTTCTCTCGGCTTCAGCTCGCACACTTCGGTCTCTGACGATTCGATTTCGCTGAAGATCGATTCGAGCTTTTGCGATTCGTCGAATTCGGTGCCGTCTGTTCCGCTACAGTTGCTACATCAGAAGGAGGAGATAATCGAGATTGAGAATGGGGATGGGGATGGGGAAGGGGAAGACCAGAGTGAGGATGAGAAATTCAGCATTCTGGGGCACCCAATGTGTTTGAAGAGGTCGAGAGACTCGCTGCTCTGTCAGAACGCCACGAAGCGAGTCGCAGTGGAGCCCGGGCTGGAGGCGAGGCGGGCGGCGGTTTGGGGTTGGGGGAACCAGCCACTCGGCGTGGCGGACCCGGAAATCAACTCGATTATGGAGAAGGAAAAGCAGAGACAGTATAAAGGGATTGAATTGATCGCATCGGAGAATTACGTGTGCAGGGCTGTAATGGAAGCTTTGGGCAGTCACTTGACAAACAAGTACTCGGAGGGAATGCCTGGTGCAAGGTACTACACTGGGAATCAACATATTGATCAAATAGAATTGCTCTGTCACGAGCGCGCATTAGCGGCGTTTGATCTTGATTCGGAGAAATGGGGTGTGAATGTTCAGCCATACTCGTGTACCTCTGCGAATTTCGCGGTTTACACGGGTCTTTTGCTCCCGAAGGATCGGATTATGGGATTGGATTCTCCGTCAGGCGGGCATTTGAGTCATGGGTATTACACTCCAAGTGGGAAGAAAGTCTCGGCCGCTTCTATATTCTTTGAGAATTTGCCTTATAAAGTGAACCCACATACGGGTTATATTGATTACGACAAGCTTGAGGAGAAAGCGCTTGATTTTCGCCCCAAGATACTTATTTGTGGCGGGAGTTCGTACCCGAGGGAGTGGGATTACGCGAGGTGTAGGCAGATTGCGGATAAATGCGGAGCTGTGTTGATGTGTGACATGGCTCATATTAGCGGACTCGTGGCAGCCAAGGTTTAAAATGCTTCACTTTTAGAAATTTGGAATTTGATTGAACCTTTTTGGTTACCTAATTTTTTGTTTTGTTGCATTTGAAAGTGTTTTCATTTATTTAAATACAATTGTTGTGGTCATTATGAGCTGGGGTTGATTTAGTTCTCTTTTTTCTGTACAGGAGATGGGGTTCTTGTAGTTTGTGATCATATTTGTCACCACCTTTTGTTGTGGTAGTCATAGGAGTTGTGCAGTTTAGAGTCCTCACGACCGTTTGTTAATATAACTTATATTTAAATGATGATTTTCCCGTTTGTCAATATGGTAGGAAGTAGAGCTGTAACTGTAGAGCTTTTGTGATATAGAGGCAAATTATAGTAATAAATTGTACTTCAAAGTTATGGATTTATAAAGTATGAACAGTGAATTGTAGAACTTTCTCTGAAAAGTTCCAAATTTCAGCTAGTTGACTCACTTTATGTTATGTAAAGAGTTCACTTAGCTATTACAGCCCAGATTATATTCCAAAGATGTGATCTTAGAGCTCACTTACCATCAGTGGGGACTCTGCTTTTTCTGGTTGGGAAGTGTCTCTGCTCTAGCCTTAAAGCTATTTTCCTTTTATCAGCTCTAAGGACCTCTGGAAACACTTTTTTAGTGGGTTGCCAGACATTCCAAAATTTTCCCCCAAAAAGAGCATTAGAGCTCTTAAAGCTCATTTATGACCCGATTTGAACTCAGCTTACAGTATTGTAGGTTAGTTTACATGCAATTGATCCATTATGTTTTCATGTTTTGACCCCTTGACTTCTTGTACAAGAACAACCGTTGCATTATATGCGTGATATTTTACTAAACCTGCCTGTATTGGCAAGTGTCTAGGCTTAAAAATTTAGCATATTGGTTTTACAAATACAAAAATATTCCTATATTTCAATAAAAATATTTCCTATATGCATGTATGTATGCATCCTCATGGCTTTTTTTTGGGGGAAGGGAGGGGGGGCGGGGAATGAATAAGGGATAATTTTAATTGATATGAAAAGAGAGCAATTATCATTTACACCACTTTGCACTTATAGTGCAGAACAGAACAACTCTATATCTGCTTTTTTTTTCGGTTGTTGTTGTTTAACACCCTGCGCTTTCTTGCATGCTTACTCTATTGACATAGGAATGGTATGAGCACAGGTCTTTTTAAAAATAATTATAATAATAAGTAAAGACAGGACAGTTTTTATTTTCTATTTTATTTTTTTTTATTTTTTTTCATTGTTAAAAAGTAAAAACTGATTTTTAATTTTTGAGATTTAGGTATATAAAAAAAATTGAGATTTAGGTCTTGAGGTATTTTGAAAGGTTTGAGATTGAGAGGAGATTTCTTTAATCCATAAGTTGTCACAAAAGTTCAGATGGTATAAATAAAATAGGTTATGTTGCCAAAGTTGAGAGGGTTCTTGTCCAATTTCATCTCAAGCTAGAAATTTCTTAATGCAGTTCATTCTCCCACAAAAATAATTTACTTTGCCAGTGGAACTGCATGAGATGAGTTCCTTGAGTGTTTATTATTACCACCTTGTTGCTGCAAGAACTCGAGATAGAATGGATATTATAGTAGTCAATTTGGAAGTCAGACTGGTGTCATTGGTTTTGATATTTGTGGAGAAGTATTGGAGTATAGTTGATGTGGCTGGGCTCTAGCTCTACTGGCACCTTCCTCCTTAAAAGTGCTAGGCAGAGGGTGAGGTTGTGGGTTCAAGACCCACATGTAACTTAACAACCTAACAAGAAAAAAAAATTTGATGAGGCTGGATCTTTCTTTAGTGTCTCATTTACTTTCATATACTATTGTGTTGTGTTCATTATCAAGAATTATTCATTAAATTCTCTTTGTATCAAATTGGACCCCAAAACAAAATATAGTTGAAGCTCAGAACCTTCTCTGATGTCAATATCTCTCTCTCTCTCTCCTTCTTACACACGCACATCTTGTCAGTAGCTTTGGTTAGTTGGCGTTATTTTCTTTGGAAGCCAATATGCTGTTATGGCACTTCTTCCCATGAGAACTAGGGTAGAATGCGAGGTTGTAGGTTCAAGACCCGTGGTAACTTGCCAATAGATGTATAAGTTTCTTTGGAAATCTATCATGCTGTTTATATATTTCCTTATAATCATATTATTATCATAAGGAATTCCAAGTTTCTTACTTTAAAATTTATTTACCTATCAAAAAAAGGAAAAGAAAAAAGAATTCCAAGTTTCTTAAGGTCATTTTTGTTTGTCATCAATTACAGGAATGCACAAGCCCATTTAAATATTGTGATATTGTTACCTCAACAACTCACAAAAGTCTCCGGGGTCCTAGGGGAGGTATAATCTTTTACAGGAGGGGTACGAAATCAAGGAAACAGGGCTTGCTCCTTAGTCATGGAGATGGTAGTACTCATTATGATTTTGAGGAAAGGATAAACTTCGCAGTATTTCCATCTTTACAAGGGGGTCCTCACAATAATCACATTGCTGCTCTTGCCATAGCTTTAAAACAAGTAGCTACTCCAGAGTATAAAGCCTATATGCAACAGGTGAAGAAAAATGCTCAGGCATTAGCATCTGCTTTGTCGAGAAGAAAATGCAAGCTGGTGACTGGGGGTACCGATAATCATTTGTTGCTTTGGGATCTAACTGCCCTAGGCTTAACAGGTATTCTAATTTTTCCTGCTCTTTCACCAAAAAAAAAAAAAAAAAGAAAAAAAAAAGAAAAAAGAAGAAGAAAATATTTTAAGGGATAAAGTTTGCTTTGTTCCATCTTACTTCATGACTTTAACTTGCTTTGATTCTGGTACTACATTCTGTGGCGCCCATCTGAATTTAGTGAGCATAACTTAGAACATTCTCAGGCTAACATAAGGGCTAAGCTGTTTTAAAGCAAAGTTTTGGCACATGCACGGTTGTAACCACTACCACAGTTCCATCACCGTGAAGTTTATGGTTTCCAGTTATATTCCCAACTTTCAATTCTTTTTTTGAAAGTTTGTCTTTTTTTCATTGTTTATGGATTACCAAAATGGACTGGCAATATTGTCTAACAAGGCATACAGGCATTGGCTGTTATATGTGTTGTAGTTCAGATCGAATTCGTTGCAGTTACTTTTGAATTACTATTACCTTTTCATGTGAAACTATTTATGAGTTTTAAAACAAATGCATCTTGTTGCTCTTTTTCATTGAAAAGTATCATTTTAGCTCATTAAGCCATTGCAGCTACTTTTGAAGTACTTATACCTTTTATGTGAAACTATTTATGAGTTTTAAAGAAATGCATCTTGTTGCTCTTTTTCATTGAAAAATATCATTTTAGTTCATTAAGCCATTGGAGGAGATGAAAATTATAAACTCAAAGGCCAAAACATATATATTAGAGTTAATTGCATTTCATCTGATTGTAATGGTACATCAACAGTAAAATGTACCGTGGTTTTATATGAGCTTCTAAAGTTCTGTGGTATTTGGTTTGTATAGTGACAGGTTTTATATATGAAATTGGTTATGAAATTCGGTAATCTTATGCCTATTTTTTGTTGACAGTCAGAAGATTCTCATAACCTATTATCCAGAAATATGTAAACCAGCTTCATTTTGCAAAGGCTCTGGTGTTTAACTATGCATAAACATGCTTGGAATCTGAAGATTAGTAACACGTGTGGAAAGTGTAGGGTTTTTTGAATTATTACCAAGATATTTGAAATTATTGTGTTATCAAAGAATCATGAAAAGGGAATACTTTTGACTTGATATGTCAAAAAAGGGGAAACCACTGTACTGTTGGAATATGAATATCACTCAAATTACCTTCAAGTTGTTTTAGGGACATATTGTTTTGCTTTTACGCTTTTGTGGTAAAAAACCACCTGCGCAAATATGCACCTCAAGTTCTGATCTTTTTTACCTGCTGTGTGTTTTGTAGGCAAGAACTATGAGAAGGTCTGTGAGATGTGTCACATCACTCTCAATAAAAGTGCTATATTTGGTGACAATGGTGCTATTTCTCCTGGAGGAGTAAGAATTGGTGAGTAGTTTTGTCATACTGCATTTACAAGTAGGCTTTGAAAAAGTATCATGTACATTTTGGCCACACCTTTTAATTTATCTTGTATGATCGTATCCCTTTCTTTTGCTGAAGAGTTAAGAACTAAAATGCCACTACCTTCCCCTATAAGAACAGGGTGGAGGGTTATCTGGAAAATCCCTGTAGATAACAAACAGTATATTGGTATCCAAATTTTAGAATGATCTTTTTAAAATGCTGCAAAGGAAGAATGTTCTTATTAGCATGCTTCTTTCCCTTGGTTGTCCCAAGGAAATACTTTTACGAAGCTTTCTGTATTTTGTGCTTTATTTCTCAATTTTCTGACTTAAGTGGTGAAAAGGACATGTATCTGAAGGTCATAACTGTTATATTGTTGCAAAATATTGTTGCATAAATTATTTCATTAGTAACAGTGGTAATTAATACATATCTGAATGTCACTATCCTAGTGTGGACTGATTATTACATTTAACTCATAATTTTTCTTTGTTCTTATTTAGGTACTCCTGCTATGACAACAAGAGGTTGTTTAGAGGCTGATTTTGAGACAATTGCTGAGTTTCTTTTTAGGGCAGCCCAGATTACTAGTATGGTGCAGAGGGAACCTGGAAAATTACAGAAAGATTTTTTCAAGGGTATGCAGAACAATAAAAATATTGTTGAGCTCCGAAATCAGGTCGAGACATTTGCTTCCCAGTTTGCAATGCCAGGATTTGATATTTGAACATGTGAAGAGGTAGCCAGCTCACATCTCTAATATCATGATGTTGCTTCTGTGGCCCACATGGTAACGACCCATCCATTTTTCTCCCAGGCCCTCTCCTGTAAATTACGCGCCCTAAAATAGTTCAACATTAAGATTTTGTTGCCCAAAAATTTTACAAGCATCACTTACCCAAGTGCCTGTCTGACTATCTATTTTTGTGATTTTGTAAAATTTATACCAATAGGTCATCTTTTTTATTTCCTGATATGTTTGTGAAGGCGTCTCGAAGTTTTGTTCTGTAATTGTTTATCTGAATACATTTGTAATTAAGGAACTGGGATGGATATCGAAAATTGCTTTTTCAAATGAGTTATATGTGAAAAATATGCGAATGTTGTATTTGAAACTTCTATCATTTTTTGAACCAATTATGTCTACGATTCGAACGGTTCGATTATGTTTTGTTGGAAAAAGATTTTCATGTATTGGATATAAGCACATCCTTCTTCTTACAGTGTGTGAACCCCACAGCTAATTGGCATTTGATAATGGTTCTGGTTTAAAAACATCTTGGTTTTGCCATTGGCATTTGATAATGGTTCTGGTTTAGAAACATCTTGGTTTTGCCATTCATCCTCTAATGACTACGGCTATAGTTTGTATCTTTTGGTTATTAAGTTTGGTTAATTCAATTGCGGGCCTTAAGCAGAAGGAAATGCTGAAAACTCGCCAGTTCTTCTCGGGGCAGTGGTATGTCAGTGTCTTACTCCTTTGCCAATTTTTATTTTTTAATGAATCAAAAGCATGGTCTTTGCTTCGGTGGTTGATGTAAAACATGATGTGCGGTTTTATGGGTGATGGCCGTGCACAACACGTTACCCATTTGGTTTGTTGCAACAGAGCTCTGCTACCAGAATTTCTGGCATTCGGCATGTTGGCTCTTCATATTAATTTTACTCTCTTTTTTTTTTTTTGAGAATAAAGATGGTATCACTCATTGTTTTCTGTCTTTATGTTTTTACTTTGGCCAATATTTTATTCTTTTGTGTTTTGGCATACTCATATGGAACCCTTTGAGGGAGGCAAGGCATGGATTTCCGGCAAGGGACAAAAAGCATGAGATACGGTTAGATGTGAGAAAGTGACCCCTTAATTTTATCTTCAATATTTTATATCCTCAAACCCAAAAAAGGGGATGAAATTGCCAGCAGAATAAAATTTTTGTTAGCAAGATAGAGAAGAGAGAGAGAGAGAGAGAGAGAGTTTGGAAGAGACATGTCAGGAAGAGAGGGATGTTGTGGCAAGGAGCTTTCATCGACTTCATTGCTTTCAAAGTGAACCGAATCAGACAAAAGCTTCCTTAAGAGCAAAAGAAGCTGCTGCTTTTGAAATTAAAGCAGCCAAGGAATCTCACAGTCGCCCCTACAGTCCTAAGCCACTCTTTTCATCATTCTTTCACAACTTGAATGATTAATCATTTACTATAACAACTAAAAACCGAGCCACTCTCTATTAACAAAACAGAGCAAGAGGAGGAAAAAAAAAACCACTTCCTAAGAAAAAAGAAAGCATAAAATAACCATTTAAAATATAATAATTAATGGGAATATCATTATTTTGTCTTCCCTTGTGAGTATATTGAGAAGCTTCCAAATCTTTTCTCCACCCAAATTTTTTTAATAGGAGCTTGGGGTTGGTGTTTCGTGTAAGTGGTTAAAAAAATAAAAACAAAACAAAGGCACTTTCTGTTTAATTTTCTTCTTGAACTCTCATTTAAAGTCTTTTTGAAACCTAGACTTACATTCAATTCAAGAACCTTCCTCTTGGGGTTGCTGAAACAAAAGCTATTCTCCGAAGCTTCAACTATAGCGACCATAAGAAGTAAAGAACAGTAAACCCACAAGAGGTAAAAAAAAAAAAAAAAAAAAAGAACAAAAAGGAAAAAATAATAATAATAACAATAATAAGAAACAAAGAGGGACAGAAGGCTTAAAGGTACAACAACCCCCACAACTGATTCCTCTACTTGTAATATTCATTTTTTTTTTCTTCTTTTTTTTTTTTTTCGTTTTCTTCCATCCGACCATTTCTATCACTATCTCTCTTTCACTCTCGTTCTCTCTCTCTCTCTCTACCTATGACTGCAAAAGTCCAAAAGCTTCTTCCTCCCTTCAACAATTTCATCAAAGAAATCATCAAGCTGGCCAACAATATTGTCAGCACCAGATCTCAACACCCCAAAACACCCTCTCAAGTTGTCCACTCTTTCTCTAATCCCAACCTCACTTTCCCACTCCACCACTCCTCCTTGTGACCCTGTTCTCTCCAATTCTCCTCTCAGCTCCTCCATAGCCAACTTTGATCTCCTAAACTCATACAGCAAAATCCCTGGCCTCCCATTCATCTGGTTGATCTCTGCAGCCACCCTTTGTTGTAACCTTGCTGTTGATATCATAAACCCGGATCCGAAAAACAAGCAACCTTCATATCCACCCCTTAAAAAACTTGACTCTGGCCAACAGTACACCAATCCATATAGCAATATCATCAGCAACAAAGAGCTAACATTCCTCATTGCATAAAGGACACCCCTGAAGCCATTGAACCCATTTAGCTTTGACTCTATGGAGACCTTCTCATCAAAACGCAAAGAAAGCGGTTGGATTCTTGTTTCCATTAAGCCTCTATTCTCTTCCTCCAATCCCAGTGCTTCTCTTCGACACCCAGATATTGCTCTAACCACCTGTTTCAAAAAACATTCAATCAAAGCCAAATAAAAATTGAATCTTTATATGAAAATTGAAGGTTGGTGATGAAGTTGAACCTGGCGAGAAAGCTGTGGAGTGAGATGGCGATGAGCGTCAAGTGAAGAAGTTATATTGAACCCAGCAGAGTAATAGTTTTCCATGCCTGATATCCCAGACTTTAGCACATGACAAACTTCCCAAAGCTTTGAACTTTCATCCATGTACTCATCAAGCCACTTCTCACCCACTGGCAAATGGAGCTTTTGGACAAGGAGAGTCAATTGGGAGTGAAAGGATCGAAGCAGTGAGAGTACCCTTTGAAGGAATTGAATTGACATGAAGTTATTGGACAAGTAAAAGCGTTCAAGATCATCAATCCCACGGGTGAGAAATGAGTAGAAGCCATTCACAGAGTTTGTAGAAGAAGGATCCATGTGTTTTTTTCTTGTGTGGTGGAGCTAAGGTCCAAGAGGGAAAAGAAACAAAAAGTGGATGGTTTTAAAAAAAAGGAAGAGAAGGTTATAAATTAAGAGGGAGATATATAAATTGTGAGAGGTAGCATAATAAGGAGGAGAAAGGAGGAGAAGAAGAAGAAGGAAGAATTGGAAGAGAGGGAATATCTTAGAAGCTCAGGTTTCTAAGGTTGAAAAGGATTGTTGGGAGCAATGATGGGTGTTTCCTATAGAGGGGAAAGGATGATTGGTAATATGCCATTTTCATTGTTTAATGGGCAGAAAGAAAAAGAAAGTGAAAAATAATAAAGACCCGGAAAATAAAAAGAAGAATATATCTATTAAAAGGAAAAGAGAAAGCAAGAGAGTTAGCCAAAACTATGAGACATGAAATTGTCATGAACTCCCTTCCATTCCAATTCCTCCCTTTCCTGCGTTTCTTAACTTTTCTCCTCAACTTTAAAGTGTACCTATATTACTATGAAATATATTAATTAATTAGACCTATATATATATATATATATAGATAGATAGATAGATAGAGAGAGAGAGAGAGAGAGAGAGAGAGGTGGGGAAGGAGGGCAAGTGGTGTGTTATTAATAAATATAGTTGGCATTGTTGTACGATGTTAGATTGAGGTTATTCTTATTGGGTTGTAAAAAGTTTGACTGGATTGACTGGGATTTTGCTTCTGCTACTACTTCCTAAGTCCTAAGTCTCTAATGCCTTCCCATATAGATACGTGTCCTCCCTCCTTTTGATTTGAGTGCTCTTTGGCTTCTTCTTCCCTCTTTTTCTTCCTCGAGCAACTGACTTTGGCTCCTTTACTTCCACTCTATTCTATTGAAATTTGTGGGTTTTGTTTTTCCTAGATAATTCTTGTTTTTGTTGATTTTTTCAAAAGGGGGAGGAATTGGAATGATGAGGTTCCTTGTACATCTCTGTTTTTGTAACCCTTCTCTACTAACCACAAAATCAGTCTTTTTAGGCCAAATATATTATGTCTTTTTTTTTTTTTTTTAATAAAATTTTTTACCATACTTTTTTTTTTCTCTTCCTAGGAGTAAATGTGGTACCATGTTTGTTCATTAACTATGTACATTGAATGATACTTGAACCTAAGTATATAATTTCATCCTGGCTGTCCTTTGGCATTTCATCAAGATCCTCCAACGGCTGATCTAGTGGGTCCCAAATTTTGTTTATTTTGTCAAAATGGGTTTGTAATGATTGATTGTATTTAGTTATCTATGGGCGGCAATGCAAAGAGTAGAAAGCTAGTGATGGTTGCTTCCTTTATTCTCTTAGAATGAATTATAGTACATTAGTTTTTTTCTTCTTTTTCATTTTTTTTTTGTCCCTCTTTATTAATTCCTTATAATTTAATAATTTATGTAGTTATTGATACGAGTATATATTTTAATTTTTTATTTCAAGCTTAGGGAGGTGGGAGTGGGGACCAGCAAATCTTAATTTATAATTGGGGTTATGGCTTAAGCAACAATTTTCTAAAATTTTTTGTTTTAAACTTTAGTCGGGTGCTCGTGGGTTTTCGGAGAATGGGACATCTTGAGAGTATGTTGGTCTTTTAAGATTTCATTGGAAAGTGAAAACGAAGCTAATTGGCATTGTTTAAGGCCATTCTTCTGGGCATCCCTTTGATTTTTAAAATCAACCCACCTTATAGTTATAAGGCTGCCCTTTGTGTATGATTCTTACAGTATATGTGGAGGTTAAACATGTTAATTGTTATAACTTTTTCACTATTCCAACTTGTTTTAAAGACTTAAGGTGATAATAATACTAAGTTATTATTTGAGTAATATCTCTTTGCACGAATCTATCAAAGTATTTTTATAAGATTTTTTTTTCTTAAATTGTAAGTGACAAGTTGTGATTGGAATAACATCACTTTTACATGACTCATTATAATACTTTGATAAGTTATGATTAAAGAAATATCGCTTTCACATGAACTTATTATATAATACGACACCAATCACAAAAAAAATTAAATCAACAATTGTGGAAATTTTAATTAAAAGTTTTATGTGCCTAATCTTATTAGTAAAATTCATTGCTTTTTTTTAGAGGTAATTCCTCCATGATGTGAAAGTTTTGAATCTTGTATTTCCTTTTCTCATGTTATTAGATCTTCTAACACTTTAGTCCATTCCTTAGCTGCTTAGGTCCCTTTGTAATTGTCCTAGTGCCATCTCCATCTCCATCTCCAAATAAGGAGTGAAGGACTAGCAAAGTAGCAAGTAGCAACCCTCTCCCTTTGCTTATTTTTCTTGGTTATATGAACTACTAATGTGGTTTTTGTGGTGCTCTTGGCCAAAAGCTGCATTCTTTTGAAGAAGTCTTTTCAAATGCTGGGCTACAAAATATTCTCTACTCATTAAATTTCCATTAAGTCAGGTGGAATTAAATCTTGTTAAACTTGAAAACTAAATTAACTCACTATTTATCTATAAAATAAAAAAATAAAAAAAAGAGCTTCCTTTGACAGGGAGTTTGGGACTGTCAATGGCTTGAATTATGATTCAATTTTATTGGTTAATGATTTGGATTTTTAAGCAAGTCTTTAATCCCAATCTTATTCCAAGTTTTTTGATTCGGATACGGGAATAAATCAAATTTATTTCATGTGATAGCTTGGAATCAAACTAGGATAAATATCCTAAGATGATTGGATAAGATAATACATTACAATGACATGTCATTACTAAATAATTGGTGCCCAATTTTAGTGATTTCAACATTTTGAAAAACTATTCTTTTTGCCCAATAGTGTCTAATGAGTCACATACTAGAGATGCAATTAAATTATATAGCTATCAAACACCAACCCTCTAAATGCCTGTGTCACATTTCATTTTACCATGCTTGGTGAGCATTGCATTACAGTTGAATTGATGGACAAAAGACAACTGTACAACTCAGCACTTGAGCATCAAAGTTTGAAACCTTCTCAAATAATCAAGTATTTCCAATATTTCCCAAGCTAAGGAATCTAGACTTGGCCGGCTAAATTTGGTGACTGCGAATTTTAGGACCTGGTATTGATGGGTGGTTGAGTGCTTGTTTGCTTATCTTTGGTAAAAAGATGGACTTATTGTTGGTTTTTACAAATGTTATGAAAAAGAATATTGCTAGATCGATCCGGCCAACTCATACAAACAAATGCTAGAACTACTATATTGACATGGCAATCAATATAATTGGGGTAATATGCTTAAAAGGAACGGATTTGGGTCTAGTGCTTCTATGCACAAGACCCGTTAAGATGCTAAAACATACCAATTTTTTATTACATGTCCACATTTTAACGAGTCCAATGCACATGAGCACTGAACTCAATCTTTGCCCCATATAAAATTTGACATATCTCTATCATTAGTTAAAAAAGGGAGAGCATTAGTTTGAAACTTGTTTAAATTCATGGAATAGAGTAAAAAAACATCTATTCCAGAAGGTTATAGTCTTATAGAATGAATAAACAATGGCTACACAAAATGCCGGCTAAGTTAATGTGGGTCCAATGATGGTATAAAAGTAAAACAGATGGACGGCTAGATTTGTCCGGCAACATCACTTTCGTCCCATCATGATATTTACCTCTATAAAAAGTCTATAGGAGAATGTTTCATTTTCTCTCTTAATGGTCTTAGATGTACACAACTGGATGGTCCATAGCCTCAAAAAAAAAAAAGAAAAAAAAAGAAGAAAAGAAAATGATATAAAGGAGTCGGTTTATATTGAAATTGAAATGAAAGGAAAGGAAAAGAAAAGAAGGGGAGGAACTGAGATATCCAATCATTTTGGGTTTGGGAGGGGTGGGTTCAAATTCAATATCAAAATGCCTAGTCTTCTTGACAAGTTGCTTATATCAAAATTAATACCAAAATTAAATTGGGGTTTCTACTTTCAAGGGGACCACTGACACTTTTCATTCTTTCCTAACCTATTGATGTTAATCGAAGAAGATAAGGGGATCCCTAAAAGCCTATACTTCTTCTAAAGATAAGTCATCAAGGATTTACAATCCTCTAAATGCAAGAAATTGGGGCACTATCTCAAACCAATGTTAGGGCATGGAAATGGGGTGAATGTGACTACACCTTTCTTTTCAATTTAAGTATAAACTTCAAATTATAAGTGGGTTGAGATTGGAATCTGGAATCAAAGTTTTTTTTTTCCCCCCAAATGATCAACACAACTTTATTTATTTTTTTATTTAAATTTTATTTTTCTTTTATTCGGGATAATAAATTATACAAATTCATTAAATTAATCTAATATTTGTTCAATTGAAATAGCACAACAATGTGACATCAACCAACTATTATTATGATTGTTTCCCTCAAAACACTTGTTTCTCGCTCTTATTTTTTCCACCACAACCCTCTCCTCTTTTCTCTCATCTCTTTCACTCTCATTAGTGTGTTGTCGTTATCTCATTAGGTATGGTAGAATGTCTATGTCCTATCCTAACCCAACCTGTTTTGAGTGAAATATTTTTTGTCCCTAAAAGGAGGCAAGATGAAAATAGACACTCGTGTGGTATCCATGATGAACATAAATATAGCTTTTTTAATAGGCTAAAGTATTATTTTTGTCCCTAAAGTTTGTATGAAATTTGTTTTTCACCCCTAAACTTTTTAAAAGAGAGTTTTTTTTTCCCAATAATTTAGGGGCATAAATAGGGATGGATTTTTTTTTAAAAATTTTGAAGATAAATAGTAAACAAATTAAATAGTTTAGAGATGAAAAATGAACTTTTTAAAGTTTAGAGCTTGCAAACTCTAGAGAGAAAATAATATTTTAGGCTAAAAATATCATCAACACTGAACTACGACTTGAACTCAGACATAAACGACTTGTTATAGCATCTCCAACAAAGTATGCATAGTTAAAATATAGAAAATATATGCTACTGTTCATGCTCCAGCAGCTTCTCAATATCTGGAAATTTTTTTTGCTAATGAACAGTAGCCCATCAAGTCTGATGGGCTACTGTTCATTCTTCAAATCATTTTTTTTCTATTATAATAATTTGGTGTTGAATAAAAAAATGTTGGAAGATGTGTAGTTGTTAAAAAAAGAATAAATAATAAATGAAGAAATAATATTTAAATGAGATAGAGAATGAGATAAAGAATTCGTTGGAAAGTGTATTTGAAAAAGTAGGTAGATAAAAGTAAAAGTCACTGTTCATTCTCCAAATAGTACAAAAATTTGATAAATTTGCTGGAGATGCTCTTAGATGTTATATCTACGTGAAAATTAATGAAATGTCAGGTACAATGTTTTGGGCTACTAAAATAAATCTATAAAAAAGTGCGTTATCATTTATTAAAAAATATACTCATTCCGTCTCAAAATATAATACTCTTTCAAAAATCAAAAGTCAATAAATAAAATTTATATTTTATCTTTTATTTTATTTAAAAATTTAATATCTTTATTTCCCTAGAGTTTGAATTACGGGAGGTACTTTAGAAATCTGTACTTTTTTAACTAAAAGGACAATGAATTAGAGTTTATAAAAAAGAAAAAGAAAAAAAAAAGACAATGAATTAGATGGTCTTCACTCACAAAAATGCGTTAAAAAATTAGATGTTTTACCATTTGAGACTTAAAGGATTATAAAATGTTGAATTCGGAATAACATTGTGCTACATCACTTGACATTCAAAAGCATTAGATATCAATGAGGTTGGAAAGAAGAGAAAAAATAGGTTAACTAGAACTGATTTACTGGATGATAGCTTGTGGCTGTAGCCAACAAGTCATTGATGACAAACTCACATGGATGGTAGAACTGATTTACTGAATATGTATGCATGAGAAAATTATTAGATACTTCCGGAGTACCATAAATGTGTAATCCTTCCTCTTACATGAATGGTGGGTCCCACCATAAATTTAATTAGTGGGATCCATCATTCATGTGAGAAGAGAGAGTACGTATTTATTGTACTCTGAGAGTACACAATAATTTCCAGTATGCATGGATGCACATAGGGATTGCAATTTTGCCCCACCCCGCCCCACCCCACCCCGCCCCGTGCGGGTTTTTCCTACCCCGCAAAGGTGGTGGGGCGGGGATGGGGCAATATTTTGTCCCCACATCCCGGGGTGGGGCGGGGCGGGGATGGGTTTAGTATTTTTATCCCCAACCTGCCCCACACTAATAAGGACTATAATTGTAAATTTAGTAAACCCAAAATCACTAATATTTAAAGTGAAACACAAGAGTACAAAACATGAGATAAAATATTTTTTATTCTAAAACCCTACTGCTATTGCCGCCCTCTAACCCATCCCTCTTCTCTATAGTCTATATGTGTTTTCAAGTTACAAGCCAGGCTCCACTCCAAGTCCAAGACATTGCTTTTTAGGTTCATCTCATTCACTATCTTCCTTTTGTTTTAGTGTTTCTTAAATCAGTTTTTTTCAATTAAATTTTTTTTTTCTATCTAAAATTAGTATTTTTGTTTATAGCTATTGAAGAAGCACAATTGGAAGGAAAAAAGGCTGGTCACATAGTGCTTCTAGTAGGCAGTAGGTTCGAGCACACTTGGATTTCATTATGTATTAGGCAGTTTGAAGCTAGATGTGATTCATTATATGTTCGGCCCCACACTTGCTATTAGGCAGTTTTGAATTATGTTGTTATGTATTAGACTATTTAATTACTTGGTTTATTTAAATGCTTGGATTTTAAAATATTTTGTTTTGTTGTGATTTATATTACTATAGCAAAAATTTTATTTATATATATAAAATTGTATTAGGGGCGGGGATGGGGCAAGGTAGTTTGCCCCACACCTCGGGGCGGGGCGAGGATGGGGAAGGGCAACAACCATGCGGGGCGGGGATGAAGATCCCATCCTTCGGCCCCACTTCGCCCCATTGCCATCCCTATGCACAAACATGCAAACAATAAAATTCAAAATAAACAAATGAACGGTTATTTTATTTCATCTAGTCTTCCTTTCTCTTGTGGATTTCAGTTAGCTTAATTGGTAAAGTCTCTAATGATTGGATAAGAGATTTGAGGTTAAAATTCAAAAATAGATTAGTGTCTTAGTCTGATGATAAAGAGCTATCATCAGGAGCGGACACTATAAGTTGAAATTAAAAAAAAAGATTTTCCTTTCTTTTAGTTAATTACATTAAAATAAATAAAGAATTTTTATTTATTTTAATAATCAGTCAACATGATAAAACCATAGTAAATTTTTTTTCCGAACATTGTTTTTTTATAATTCAATGGATGAGGAAGGAGGATTTGAACCCTTAATGTTTTCGGAAAAAAAATGAGAAATTACTAGTTGAACGACAAAACTTTTGATCTTTTTCTCACTTTTAATAGAATTTAATGTTCTTAATCTTATAGTTATGATGAAAAGTAGGATTGTAACTTTAAAACATTATGAACTAGATAATTATTAGACACTTGGGCCAACAGGTTATTCGGCAATGGCCTCCTAACCTAATGGCACCTATCACTTATTTGTAAGGCTTAAATTGGTAGGAATGATTCTAGCGATGGTAAGAAGGTGGAGTGCTTCAGATGGTAATGCCTCTGTCTCTTTTTGGGGACTAAAAAACTTGCATTGGGCGTAGGCGGGAATAGGGCAGGTTTGGGTGGAGCGCGGTGTATGTATTTTGTCATCTTTAATGAATTGGTTCCAATGTTAATGAGAGAGATGATAAAGAAAGGGGAGAAGTGATGGTAAGTGTGGAGTGAGAGAAAGATAGAGGTTTTAAAGGATGATAGTAAAATATGCATAATAAAACTAAATTATAAATATGATATGTATAAAATTATTAAATTATATATAGTTTAATAATTTTTATACATGTTGGAAGTTTTTCATATTCAATTAAAGACCTTTTTTTTTTCATTAGATCATTACTTGAATGATCTTGTGTATTGGGTGTTAGAGTTCAATGAGTCTCTCTCATTTTACTTATTTCTATGCTAAGTTATATAGTATATTAATTATGTAAATGAGTTTTTTTTTTCTTCGATAACTATATTATTTAACAATATATAAACATTTGAGACAAGATAGAGGAGGTCAAATCCATCTCCATCTCATCCATTTGGGACAAGAAAGATGGAGAATTTTGTCATCCCTAATTGATTCCCCTTATTTGGGAAAAAAATTATTGAAATCATTCACATGAACCTAAAGAGGGGAAACAAAAATTTAAATGCAAATGCAAATGGTTGAAATGGGTTGGGCATTACTGTCTTTCTAAGAAGAAGGTGCTCCACCTATCAATTATCTTAGACATGGACACTTAATAAATCACTCCCCTCTTTGGAGAAAGAGAGAAGAAGAAAAAAAAAAAGGTAAGAGTAAAAGTAACACTTGCCGATGTATTTTAGGACATGTGGCAAGCATAAAACTAAACAACTGGATGATAATCATATTCTCAACCTTCTAAAGCAGAGTTCTCTTTTTCTTATGGGCCACACCTAAATAACCTTTGTCTATGAAAATTTCAAGTAGTCTTAGATTCGAGACACATTTTAATTATATTGAAAGTGAAAACAAAATAAATATCGTGCAGCCAACCATGCATTAGAGAGTGGATTGTGATCGTGTAAAATTCTAATGGGCCCTCAGTTCTGTTCTGTGGGCACAATATCAGCAGGACAAATTCCAAACATATACTAGTGTGTTTATGTATATATACACTAATATTCAAAAATCCCACTTTTTTATTTATTTATTTTTTCTCTTATCTTTTTGTTCAATATTTTCTTCATCATTATTATGTTCATTTTATGATGATATGGTTTGCTAGTACAAAGTTTGTGGGGGGTCACTCTATTGCCTATGACTTTGATTATTATACATAAAAGTTTCTTGAAGATGATCATATATGATTAATGGAATCCTTCTTTTTTGTTTAATTTAATTTATAATTTATGGGAACCCCCCTTTATTATAATTGATTTTAGCCGATTTTGCGCGTAATAAAATGTATAAAGTCCATTTCTGGTGAATATTCGTGTGGAATTATTTGGGTATCAAATTCGTTATTATTTATAATTGACTAAAGAAACTTCTATTATAAAATTAAAGACTAAAAAGATACTTCTATATTGATAAATGTTTCAATCATGTGGAATGTGAACGAAGAAAGTGTTGACATTGATCTTAGAATTCAGCCTAAAAAACAAAGCAGCAATAACCATCTTAGAAGAAGATAGTCTATACATACAGTCAAGACCAAGGGCATGGTTTCGGAATTGGTTCAAGTCAACCTCAAAACAGGACAAACTGAGTTTCTCTTGGACTGGTTTTGGCTTGGTACCAAAAAGAAATTCATACCAATCACCCTTTAATTTCCATATTCCTTTCTCTATATTTATATTGTTTGGTACATTATTTTCTTTTGTTAATCACATACAAAATGCATGCATGAATATTGTTAGTCTATATTCTATAAAATATAATAAAGTGGAAGCTCTTTAAAATATCTAAATTAGACTTTAATTTTTCTCTAATTTTGTGTCAAGATCATTTTGATTCTAATTAATTATATTTTGCTTGTTGTGCCAAGTGCCATTCAATTTAAAACCACTTTAAACTCTTTTGAAACTACTTCTTGCCCATTTAAAATTAATTCCAATTCATTTGAATTTAATCCAACTTTCTTACCAAAACTTATGATCTATTCAAATAAAACTTCATTAAAAAATTAACCATTTTATAATAAAAAAATTCCTTTTAATATATTTCAAAATAACTCAATTTTTTTGTCACTTATTTGGAAAATGCAAACATTAAGTAAATTTGTTTCATTTGGTCCCACAGCTTTTTCCATTTTTATCCTCGTTAACGCATCATTTACCTCGATCATCCTAATTCTGCAAACAAATCTATAGTTTCTCTAAAAACGTACAGTTTCTATCCTTCATTTGGTTACTTAAATTGCTCCAATATTTCATATTGTTTCTGTAAAAAAGTTTATTAAAATAACTTTTTCATCTCTCTTGAATCAGCTCTTCTTTTACAAACACTCCTTGATCTTCTTTTACTGACACTCCTAGACCTTTATCTTTAATGCACCAAACACCATTCAATTCTCTTGTTTTCATTTTCTTTGTCTCAGCTAGTTTATAAATATGTTTTTCTCCCTCATTCATCCCCAACTTATTATAAGTTATCGTAGGCCTTACATTTAGCCTCTTGGACAACTTTTTTTGCCTCCCCCTCTGCCACTTTATAATTTTTATAAGTAGCACTATCTCTACATTTTGGTAGGCTTCTACAGCCCTCTCTTTAATTTAATTTATGTTTGAACTTCCATATTTCACTACCAAGTCTCCTTACTCGTTTGCCCACATCCTTAAGATTCTTCAAGGATGTCTTTAACTACTCTTTTAATACAAGTAGCCATTTCATTTCACATTTTATCAACATCTACGTCTAAATTCCACTTGCCTTCTTTGGTCATTTTATCTTTGAACGAATCTTTTTTCACTCCCTTCAATAATCCATTTATGATAGATGACTAAATTTTATGCTGATCGTCAACCTACCACAACCCTCATCCTTTTACCTAACTTGGGATCAACTGTAAACAAAATGTATAACACTAAGGTGTATCTAATTATGTTATTAATGCCTATGCACATATGTGGGGGAATACAAGCTAGTGTCTATAAAAAAAATAAAATAAATAAATAATACATGCACATGTAAAACTTATTAGGCATAAACTACAATGGAGTGGCACCTTCTCATATTCTTTTATGCAACGAATAGATTGTTGCTTTTAGAGAAGAAATAGATTATATATAAATCCAAACATTAAAAATGTTTTAATATAATACATTGCTTAATAAAAATAAATTTTAATTTGAAGTAGTAATATAAAGTTATAAATATCTAATAACTTTATATATATATATATATATATATATATTGAGAAGAATCTTTATTTATATTTGTGTAGAGTAATGAATACCAATACATTTATGGGCTATAATGAGATAGTTACTTCTCCTTCTTTTCTTTTCTTTTTTTTCTGAGAAAATTAAATAAATTGAGCAATTATTGTTACAATGAGATAGTTACTTCTTTTTTTATTTTTTATTTTTTGGGAAAATTAAAGAAATTGAGCAAATATTGTTCTACAATAATTTCTCCCAACCCATTAATGAACACTCGGCTATCTTTTCTGGTAAGGTTTCAATGTTTCATAACTATGTATGTCAACCCAGCCAAGTACAAGTGCCCCAGCCACACAAAGAAAGAGAGAGAGAGAGTCAACCATTTTTGTTTTTTTGATGAAGGAAAAAAGAAAAGAAAAAAGAGCATATACTTTATAATAAAAAGACGAAATGAGCAATGATCATATAAATTTGAAGTCCCATAGGGTTCTATATACCCTATAAATAAACCCAACCCCATTACACCACTCTTTGACTAAAAACATTGATAGTGAGAGGCCACAAACTCACAAGGTTGGGTTTTGCTTTTTGGTTCAACTAGGCAACTCCCACTTCTGGATTCCTTCCCACTATAGCTGCCTTTTAGTCCCTTTCTCGTCCCCTAAAAGAGGGAGCCTTCTAAAAGTTTTAGACTATATATATTTTTGCAAACCCAGATGAAACCAAACCATCACCTAAACATTTATAGTAATATAACAAAATCACATAGTGCTAGTGCTTGTAGTTGTAGCCTTTATTTATTTAGATGCGTATTTCTATACGGAACCCCTCTAGTGTCCCTTTTCATGATTATGATTTTGATATTTTTTATTTTTTATTTATTTTTTAAGTTTTTCTAGAAAGAGTAAGTGCAGGCATTTATATATTCAATTTCGCACTTGTTTATGTGTCAACTTTTGATTGAATTTTAGTACTTTTACATGGGTTCATTTTATGTATTTAAAGATTTCAAAATTCAACACCCAAATCCGCATCCTGTTTATGTGTCAACTCTTAATTAGATTTTAACACTTTTACATAGGTTCACTTTACGTACTTAAAGATGCCGAAATTCAATTAAGATTTGACACATAAGTAGGATAGATGTAGAAATGAGTGTATCTCTAATATTACTTTCAATCGTAAGCTTAAGTATGTAAGGCATACCTCACAATGTGCATTAGTGGGAACATGCCACGTGTCACATTACTACAGGTTGCTCTCTCAATGGTGCAAGATGTTTTGTGGAGAAAAGCCTGGAGATGCTTAGCGGATATATAAATTCGACAGGTGACATGTTTGCTGATCTTGACCAGGAGTGTGTGTGTGTGGGGGCCAACTCAAAGTTATTTCAACGGCTACAAATAACTTGTGATTATTAGGCATTGTTGAGGACACATTAATAATTAATAAATGTTTAATTATAAACTGTAATACATTTTTTAAAGAAAAAATTTTTATACTTGTTAATGAAATTTTTGGCTTACACGTACAAATGGTGTATTCTATTGTTTTTTGTTTTTGTTTTTTTTTTTTTTTTTTATAGGATTTGGCGTTTGTCAAATGCACTAGACAAAAACTTTACCCTTTTTTGAAAAATATATAAAAATATTATTATTATTTTTTATCCAAATATAAAAAGATTTTTTTTTTATACAATATAGAAATTCTACTCTAACCTAATATAAGTGTAAAAATGATTTAATAAAGCATAAATGCATCTTAATTATTGCTCTTAGGATATTTGTTAACAAAAGTTTTTTTTTTTTGTTTTTGTTTTTGTTTTTAAGTTAGTTAAGGCGTATTTAATTTTTCATTGAATTATCTTTATATACATTTTTTTAATAAAAAAATAAAGTCAAATTATCCACAATTATCAAGGAAATATACAACAAATTTGTGTATGCAAATTGTGGTGGGCGAAAAATAAGTTAGATAATTAAGGTTGGTTTTAATCCAGTTATTGTTCACTCACACAATTAATTTTTAGAGATGGAATGTAAGGTCAACCTTTAAGTACCCGTTATGTAACAAGAGATGAAAGTCAGACCCAAAAACTATATGCGAAGTGGTAACATTCAACTGGAAATAGCTTGAAAATTGGCTAAGTGTTCGTCCTCAAGTTCAGTCTGAGGAAGAAGGTAGAATAGGATGGTTTTTCTCTCTTTGTTTTCTTTCCTAATTTTCACGTGCTCCATGATTTAAGTGCTTTTTGGCTTTATATAACTTAGTAAGGATGCATCTGGATCTTATATTTGGAGAGTTGTGATCAGACTTTCTTGATACTTGTCCCATCAAGACCTTGCTAGAAGGGTTTTACACCAGAATTTGAGTTGTGAGGAACACTGTTCATAGTCATTTCCTCATTAATGCAGCTAGCTAAGTGGTTGTAGTGCAATTAATGTGGAGGGGATGACTGCCTTGTTCTTCCTTTTTCTTCTCTTCCTTGCTCAATACCAAGTTATCTTTGTCCCCCCGAGGATTGCATTGTGCTCCCTTCATTCCTGATTCTCGGCATTCCGAGGTTAAGTAGGAGCCCTCGGCATCTTCACCAATGGCAACATCTCGAACTCCTTATTAGTTAAATAAGTCCTTTTTGTGAAGTTCGCCTCCTCGAAATTGCCCTTATTTTCTTTATTAACAACTTTCGATCCTCCCCTCCCCCCCCCCCCCCCCCCCCACACAAAAACCAATAAATCATTGATAAGTATTTTTTTTTGTGTGAAAATTATGCATTATACCTCATAACTAAATATTTATTATTCTTTAACATGTGCCTTTTAGATAGTCTAATGACCCAATAAAATAAAATGACCAACTAAAAAATTATATTAAAAAAATATTTCTTATTAGATTACTTTTTTTATTGGCCCAGTGTACCGAGCTATTTGTCAATCCAATCATTTTATTTATACAAACATCATATATAGTAGTATATTAAAGTGAAAACTCAATTAATAATAAAATTTAAATTCTGACTGCACTCCAATTTTATGCCAAGTTTCACTCTAATGAACTATAATTTGATATCCAGTGTCTTTAGATTTTCAATGCACTCCAATTTCATGTCAAGTGTCATTCTAGGTATATTTTATTTTTGTGTCAAATATATTTATATTCAAATTCATGCATTTAAACTTAAAATATTTAAAACATTTGATTTGAATCTATTATGTTTCTATGTGATACTATGAATGTGCACAATTCATTACTTAGAAAAGTTACACACACATATATATTGCAGTTGCCTATGTAGAGGTTATAAACTAGATTTCTAGCAAAAATTAGCGAAAGTTTTTTAACACTTATAATAATTATTATTATTATCATTCCTTGTACTTAATCATCCTGTCATTTTTCCCATCATGAATTAAGCTTTAGCAAACCATATAATTTATTTGGTTGTAATCTCTTCTTTAAAAGAGGTGCTCATAAATGTTTTGGGTACTCCATATCTCCTTCAAACTCAGCCTTGGCATGGCCCACGAGCCAGCTGTTTTGATCACAAACAGAGATGGTACTTAAGTGTGCTAACTGCTAAAGCTGCCACAAAATAATGCATTTGTTTAACGATTTGTGGGCTAGTTTTATTTATGGCTTTAGCTTAGGTACAATGGTCCAAGATCTTTGCTCTAAACAGCTTAAAGGTACCATGGTCCAATTAATTTCTCTGCCGAGTTTGATCTGAAACTGCAGCCCTGCCCAAAAAGTAGAAACAAAAGCAGCCCAAAAAGAAGAAGAAAAAAAAAAAACTACAAAAGGCACAGTTCTCTTGCAGACCTGTTCTGTTGGGTATTTTTTGCTTTTTGGGGTTCTTGCCTAGGCTTATTAAATGGTAATGTCTAGTTTGTAATTGTAATCACCCACAGTGCAATAACTTAATGGATCACTAACTGACTGACTAGTAGTAAGACTGGGGTACAAAGATTTATAAAACCCAATAATTTTTTCTTCTTATTATTTTTGTTTTTGTTTTTTGGGGGTCTGGGGTAGGACAATAGGTCCACATAATGCATGTTAAAGTTAAGTACTACTCATTTAAACCACTGCGGCTGGTTGGTCCTGTAAGGGCGGCCAATATATAGGTCAAGTGCCGCATTCAATCATATCTGTAACACCATTGGACAGAGAGAGACACAGAGAGAGAGAGAGAGAGAGAGTGAGAATGTGAGATCTAAAATTTAAAAGAAAAGAATAATTGCTGGCTTATGGATTGGGTCTATGGAGTGTGAAGCTTACAGCCTTACAGTGTACTATAAGCACTCCATTTATCATAGCTGCCTCTCTGATGTGATAGGAATTAATGATTAGACTATACTCTCTATTTCATTTTTCTACCCAACCAAAACACAGAAAAAAAAAAGGGGGAAATTTGAAAAGGTGTTGCAATTCAATGTGTTGGGTGTGTAGATGAATTTTTGTTTTCTTAGCAATTAAAAAAGGGATGAAGTTTATTTTTACAAAGTTAAATAGTTGTGAAAATTACAGCAAAGTCTTGAGATATGAGTAAACGTAAATAATTCTCAATTTGTTTTGCAAAAAGTTACTAATTGGGATAAAGAAACCCTTCTTTTTCATTGAATTATCCGATCAAGTGTTCCTAATTCTTGTATAAATAGGGTAAATTGAATAATTCGAGAGAAAAATATAGATTTTCTTAATAAATTAAGAACATTATCGCTTAACTAAAAGCATATTAATCTACAAAATATACTAATTTAAGTGGCATTGTCTAAAAAAAAGGATAAAATTGTGATTTATAGTAATTAGTATGTAATTATATTTATCACAAAACTCAAGAGAAGGATGTTATTTTTGCAAAACTTAAGGGGCCATTGTCTTTTTTTTTTTTTTTTTTTTTTTTTTTAATAATTAAATTAAAATTTATTTTAAAACCATAATGAAGATTAGCATAATTTTCCTTAAATAGTATTATTGTAACAACCTAGAAATAGTACTTCATATGAAATTGTCACATTTTTTTTTGAAATCACATTCTTTGATTATACCAATGAAGTAGCTGTGTCACTTTCTCCTCCTAATTCTTTCCCCCTTTAAGCATGCTGATTTCACTCTACAACTGTCTTTCTCCACCTTTCTTTGTACCGTAGCTATCAAAACTATTCAATCTACAATAAATTTTATTTATCTTCAATTTAATTAATAACTTTTTTTATTTTCTTTATTCATCATGTACAGTAGGGTTATTTATAATGAAAAATAAAGCAAGAAATTACTGAACCATATTTCGGCTTTAATCAATTTTGGATATTTGCTTGTGTCTGTTCTGAAATGGGGCCTAAACCGTATAGTGGGCCAGTGAGTATGGAGGGATGGGACCTAAACTATATTGTGGGCCAGCATTATGGTGTGTGAGTTAAAGCCCACCTCATACATTTAATAATTTCATACGGCTATCCATTTAGGCCATGGAAGCTTTTGCAGATATATGTTTGGTTAAAAAAAGTGGGCTTTACAAATGAGAACCAACATTAAATCCCAAGATGGTGACACATTTGCACGTGTGGCCACTACTTGAACCCAGAGTCCACAATATACATATAGTTTGATAAGGTGGTGTTGGTCCACAATGAGAGAGTACTATAATAGTGAAGGGATAGCAAAAAAGTTGGATTTGATTTATAAATAAATTATATATATAAAAAAAAGTGGAAAGGAAAAGAGATGGGGGAGACTTTGACTAAAATCCCATTTGAGAACCAAAATTCTCATGCTAAATCTTTTAATTGGTTGGTAAGTGGTACTTTGGTTTCAACTTTCAAGTTTAACAAGGCTGCTACAGAAATGTTAGCCTAGCTCATGACTTTGAATTCGATTTTGCTCCTCTTTTTGATGCCCTGTGTGATAAATGTGCTACAATTTTGTACCATGTAATTAGTCTAGTACTTGAAAGAGAAGAAAGAAATTGCCAATAGTTTGGTATTATTAGCACTAGGATTAATGATAAAAACAGAATAAAGGGCATAAACAACAGTAACACCACTATGGTGATGGAGCTTTTTTTTTTCTTCCTTTGAATAGCTATATAGTCTTCGTTTGGATTCCGTGTTTGCATTTCAGCAAACACGTTTTCCTCTTTTTTTTTTCTTTTTTTTTTTTGGCCACATTATTTGACTTTGGAAGACAAAAAATCTGTGCATGAACAGTGCGTGCATTATTCACGCACTGTTCATGCACTGTTTATACAATAAAAAATATTAAAAATGGGTCTCACGGTACTATTCACACATTTAAAAATTATTTTGCTACAGTATTTTCAGTTTTCAGTTTCAGCAATAATAAATTCAATCCAAACGGACCCATAATAAACTTAGAAGATAGCGGGAAAGTATTTTATGACTATATCTTCTTATGTAAACTTCTTTGGCTGCTTGCCCTGTAGTTTAGTGAGACCATATTAAAGGCATATGGATTCTGGAATCTATTTTGAACTTTCATGTCTCCATCTACATTTAATTTCTCAACATTAATCAGATCCTGAGTCCAATTGCTCCTTCAATTAGGTCCATTCATTTGCTTTGGCCATGCATTTCACCAATAGTGAGTTGATTGGAAATTAATTCTATCATAGGCCAGTGAATAAAAAATTTGATATGTGTCCCCCCAGACATACTGAACAAAAATCCCATAGAATGATTTCCTTTTAACTTATTTCCTTATTTTTTTCTGTTGTGAAAAGTTTTATCACATTTGTATGATAATTTAGAATTATGGGCCTACAAGACTCAAAGGGCAGGTTCATTGAATCGAAGTTATGTCTGCTAGATTTTGGGATTTCACAATCGATTTAGAAAATCACAAGACGGTATAATATCAGTACATTTGAACACAGCTTAGTACTTTGTCCCCACAAATATCAAGGACTGATTGGTTACTTCAATGAAAAGGTGAGAGTTAAACAACCAAAACACAACATTTTGAACTCCAAGACATCAGGTTGCCTACAAACCAATAACTATTCATAACCCCCACCTCAATATCAATAGTGATATGGACCACATGGTAGATGATTAAGCTCTAGTAGTAGTACAGAAAACCGATCGAGTTTTTTTAGAAATTCTGAGGAAGAAAAAAAAAACACTATACTTTTTTATTGATAATTCCCACAGGTTCCTGACTTAAATTTCTAGATGTAAACTTTATACCAAATTTTGAGATGGAAGACAAAAGGCTTCAATGACCGTCTATGCAATATGGTCCCAGACTCGACAAGGTCAGCACATCTAACACATGGATGCCATGATAATGAGTAATGACTATGGCCATGTAATATAATCCCAGATTCATAAAAATTTGAGGAGCTGAGGATCATATATTGGGTCTTGATATGACCTATATGATCTTAAAGTTTTACCTTGGGTGCATGCAGATGCAGTTGTGAAGAAGTCAAGAATATCACACTGTAGGCTACTTTATTGATTATCATTCTCAAAGTCAAAGGTGAAAGGATGGCAGAGGCAGTGCGTGACAGGCTACTAGTTTAGAGTAAAAAAAAAAAAAATCTCCAAGTTGATGATTTGAGATAAATCAATAACATGTGATTACTATAGTGTTGGGAAAAATCAGTACTTTAACTTGACCGGCAACCTTCAACCAAAGAGAAGGAGGACATTCAATTTGGTTCATCAATTAAGCCCATTCGCTTAATTCATGTTCAAGACTGAAGTCATTTCATTGGATGTGCTAACTGTTCAATTATACTATTTCAATAATTGAAACACGAGCAACTGACAGTGCTACAAATATTCTAACTATTAATCAACAAAATATTGATATTATAACATGTACAGTTCTACCTGGTCAGAACAAAATTGTCAAAACTCACTAGTATTCATGAGTACATCAGACTGCACAAATCCCTTATTCTAACTAGCAAAGCGTTGATGAAAGGGACAACCCTGAAGTTGCCTGTATTCAACTCAAACAGGTCAATATCAAATCTGCATTGCTCACCATGGTCTACATTTAACTCGGGACTAGCATTAGCATGATATGCACATTAAATTTTGTATAGTTCTACCATTTTGTAACAAAATCAACAGGCCTCATAAGTTTTTATGAGCATATCAGACTGCACAAATCCTCTATCCTTGCTTGCGAAATGTTAGTAAAAGGGAAAACCCTGAAGTTTCCATCACTCAGGCAGGTCAATGTCAACTGTTCATTGCTTACCATGGTCTGCATTTAAAATTTACCAGCATTAGCATAGAATATAAACTAGAGTCTATCGAAGTATCAATTTTTTTTTATTGGTCTATCAAAGTATCAATTATATCATAACATGCTATAGTCCATTTGTAGAGACTTAGAAGGAAGAATAAATTTTATGTACAAAGAAGTCTTTTGAGGTAGACATTCTTAAAACAAATATTTTTTTGCCCCTTACGGAGAAAACTTAAGAAGGTACCAAACTACGTAAGCTGCAGACAGAGTTGAAATCAAAGCAAGCAAGAAAGGCCATCAGGAAAGTACAAAAATACAGATGAATATGAACTTAATTGATGCAGAATTGTATTGGGAGAAGCCATCTATCTTCATTAAAAATAATTTAACTAGCCATACTGAGAAAAAATCAGTTACGGTATATGGCAGTAATCTTAATAAATAATCTACATTCAGTATGAGGCAATGGTTTCACTTCCTTTGTGCAGTCAGAAACATACATACCAGTACTACCAAATAAATCTTATCCTATCTCTCCTGATTTTTTTTCCCATTTAGATTGCTACTTTCAGGTTTTGACATTATAAAAAATCAAATTGCTAAAAAAAGCCATTAGTCTTTGGACCAAGTGGCATTTCCTCCCTCCATAAACAAGGGGTGAAGGGTGAAGTCACAGGTTCAATGTCATACTAAAGCGTGAATTAATTGTCATTAATTCATCTAAAGAATTGCTAATGGTAACTAAATCTATACCTCACAAGAAGTTGCTTTGTCTGTGCAGCTCCACCATTTGAAAGGAACACAATCAACATATTGACACCATTTGCAATATGGGCTGATGTTAACACCTTGAAGAACTGCTACAATACATCCAGCAAGTCTGCATAAAGAAGAAGCTCCTCTTATAACATATCACCGGCCAAAAATTTCTAGCAACTAGTAAGAGAAGGAAGCTTGCCATGCAAAGAAAGGAAGAAAAAGAACTTACATAAGACCAAAAAGAAGAAGAGAAATACTCCTCAGGACTGGCCTGTCTAGCTTCTGCTTCAACTTCAACTTGATAGAATCTTTAACACCATACTCAAAGAGGTCTCCTTTGTTTTGAGCCACTAGCCTGAGCTGAGGGCTGAACAAAAGCACAAATCCAAGCAGGAAACCTGATATAAAACCTCCAATATTTGAAAAATTGTCTGCATAAGGTAGCAGACCAAGGACGAAATTGATCATGGTGACAAAGAAAATTGATGCTACAGCTGAAAACTGCAATCAAAGAAAAAAGCAATTGTTAGACCACTTAATCAGACTAATGGTATAGAGTGATAACTGGGGGCTGAGAAAAGAAGAAGGTGAAGGACCTTATTGGAGTAAATCTTCCAGTTCCGAATAAGCACAGAGAGCAGAGCTCCAAGCAATCCATATAGAGCTCCGGATGCACCAACTGCTGGAATGTTTCTGACAAAAAGTGCAGCCACCAAGGTACCAACAAAAGCCGAGAGTATATATACTAACCCAATTCTTACTGCCCAACAGAAATAAAAACAGCAAGAAGGTAAAATTCTTTACAACACTTTTCAAGATTTAGCTGTATACTTATTTGATTAAGTGAATCAGACTAAAGAGAAGAAAATAGTTACACTGTCCAAATTCTTTCTCTAAGAAAACCCCTATAAGGACAACACTGCAGAGGTTGATGACAAGGTGGATAGCTCCAGCATGCAAACATGGAAATGTGAAAAGACGCCAAGTTTGGTGATATTCTGTTAAGAATGAATGTTGAAGAGCTCCCATTTTACCTAGCCTGTAACATTGAAAAGCATCAATTTGAGATTGTTGGAAAGCACCAGATAGAGCCAACTAATAGCATTGGGCTGAGATCTGTCTGATCAGTGAAAAATATAAGGCAACATATTAGAATCATGTTCTAACATGTAAATGCAATTATTCAGTGGAAAAGACAAGTCAAAACACAAAGGGCTAAGAGTATAACAAACAGAAGATTTATATGTTAAAACATGAACTAAAGACAACACAAAGTACTATTAAGCTGCGCTACAAAACTTTGGTTCAGTCTCCAAAATTAGAGGATGTTAAATTGGCTTTGGAACTAAAGAACCACTGAACCACACACACACATTTTTAGTTCTCTAGGGCTGAAATCACCATCACTATCCAAACTCCAAAGGTCCTAACTTTTATTAAGCAAGCTTAAGTCCATTAAACATACAGAGAGACCCAAAACACAAAAAAAAAAAGAAAAAAAAAAGACATTTCTCAAACTTCCTTGTCAACAATATTACTATATAAGAAAGACAGGAAAGACCATAATTTTAGAGACATACATGATAAAAAAGGGTAAACTACATTTTAAACCCTCATAATCTATATGGATTAATTTCTCTTAAATGGGTGAGGCTTAATTTTATTAATTTTAGGGTTTAATTTGATACACCCTAAACTATAGGCATTAAAATGTAATTTTCCACCAAAAAAAAACCCCCCAAAGATAAAATTTCTCGGAATTTTCTAGAAACCCAGCATAAAAGATTAACAGCTGCTAAAACCATTACTAATTTCTTCAGCAATCAACAACAAAAAGACAGTTCCAATGCAAACTTTTCAGGTCAAAGAAACTCAAACCCCAAAATGAAATTCACCAATTAGAGAAGGAATCATCAAAGAAACTGAAACCCAGATAAAGAAACCGATAAAAGAAGAAGATTTTGTTAGTAGAATTGAAAAAACTCACGTGGAAGCAGAAGGACCAAGCAAGGGATTCTCAGAGAGAGGCTGAAAAGAGAGCCTCCCAAGCAGCTTGAAGGCGCAGTCTTGGTGGGAATTGTTCCAGCAGTCATTGACGAACATGGTGGCGAAGAAGGCAACGACGTGGAGGATCACGAAGACGGAGATGATCCATGTGTCGCCGCTGCGGCGGCGCTGAGAGCGGGAACCGAAAAAGCTGAACTTGATTCGGTCTTGGAGTTGGAAAGTAGTAGTGTCAGCGCGATCGGATGTGAATGGTGGTGGTGGTGGTGGTGGAGGAGGAGGGGCCCTGATTTCGATATGGGTCTGGAACTTGCAGTTGGAGTTGGTGTCTTGTTCCGCCATTGGAATAGTGGGTGTCTTTCCACTCTTGCAAGTTGCAAGAAAAATGGTTTCTTGGGTTGGAAGGTACAACTGTGTTTATTTAGAGAGAAAAAGAGAGAGCGGTTGGTTCTTTCTGTTTCTCGAAACGGTTGGGCTTGGCGGGAATTTTATTTTTTTAAGCTTAGCATACGATTTTTTTGTACTATCTCATAAAATAGTAAAACAATTGCAATAATAATAATAATAATAAAAAGTAAAACAATCTCACACTTATGATGAGTTATTTTTTTTTTTGGTTGGAGGGACCAAGGAAGTTATTTGAACTCCTAATATTTTTGTTAGAAATACTAAAATGCGTTAATCAGTTGAGTTACAAGACTCTTACTCACTTATAATGTATTTAACTTTCAAATTTTAATATTAATATTTATTAAGAGAAAGAATATCATTAGATTGTGTAGAGTTGATGATTGGTTTTGCCTTTGGTGCAAATTAAATGGAAGATGAAAGCAGTATTCCTGTATAGGATGAAACCCACCAACACACGTGAAAAAAGAAGTTTATTGGTAGTGTGTAGAGTTGATGATCAGCTTTGCCTTCTGTCCAAAATGGAGGATGAGAGTAGTGTTCAATTATTCATACCTTGTAACTCTGATGTTAGTCAAGGTTTTCAAACCCGGACCGTTTATTGAACTATAAAAGAGAGAGGTTCAAGCCGGGGTCGAACCGTGATGATGTCATAATTAATTTAATAATTAATTAAAGCCCAAATATAAATATTAAATTTATAAAACTAGCAAAATTGACTAATATATCTATATATGTTAGGGAAATTTAATGATTTTCAAGAATATATTTAATAATTAAATAAGAAAGTTAATAAAATAAAATAATAACCATGAAAACATTAAAATTTATGATTAATTTTTGAAGTAAAGTTGAATATCTTTGAAGGATTTTAATTATAATTTTTTTATATTCCTTGTAAGAGATGGATAATTTAATTAAGTAGAATAGAATTGTGTTAAGTTGTTTTTTTTTTTTTTTTTTTTTAAATTTGCTTTAAGTTTACTCCAAGTATTTTTTTTGTTATTGTTGAGCACCAACTTGCAAGCTTGGCTGAGTGGTTAGGGTCCAGCTGCATATCTGACCGTGCTTGGGTTCTAAACCTGGTAAGTGCATTTTCTGATTTTTTCTTATTTAACAGGCATGCTTGAACCGGGGTTGGATCGCACGGTTCATGCCACCGGTTCTACATGAATTGTGTAGTCTAACCTCGGTTTAAGGGGTTCACGGAATTTGAAGGCTTGCCTGGTTCTCTATGCTAAAAAATCAGATTTCACACTGGTTCCTGGTTAACCTGGTCGGACCGCCCGGTTTGGTCTGGGTTTGAAAACCTTGATGCTAATTCGAGTATGGACGAGATGTTAATCAAGCCTCCACCAACAATATTGCATCAAGCTTTACTAGGCGAGGTATTTTTCATATTAACTTCATTCTTTCTTGAAGATGTATGGCATGCTAGAAATAGATACAAGTTCTTATGAGAAATTTTTTTAAATAATTAATGTATGTTTTATTATTTTCCTCAATTAATATGAATCTTATGTGATTTTTTTAGTGAGTATTCTTAGGTGATTTTTTTTTTTTTTTTTTGTTGAGTAGAAACAATAGTACCCTTTATTTTGATAGAATCAAATTTTACAATGGGAAAGAGAAAAGAGGGGCATTATTCCAACTAAACAATGACTTCCTCTTTCTCTTTTGCAACATTAGTCAAAGCTAATGTAACGCGATTACATCGTAAAGGTAGTAAGCGCATTTTCTAATTTTTTCTTATTTAACAGGCATGCTTGAATTGGGGTTGGACCACACAGTTCATGTTACCAGTTTTGCATGAACCGTGCAGTCCAACCCCGGTTTAAGGGGTTCACAGAATTTGAAGGCATGCCTGGTTCTCTATGCTAAAAAATCGGATTTCACACCGGTTCCTGGTTAACCCGGTCGGACAGCCCAGTTCGGTCTGGGTTTGAAAACCTTGATGCTAGTTCAAGTATGGACGAGATGTTAATCAAGCCTCCACCAACAATATTGCATCAAGCTTTACTAGGCGAGGTATTTTTCATATTAACTTCATTCTTTCTTGAAGATGTATGGCATGCTAGAAATAGATACAAGTTCTTATGAGAAATTTTTTTTAATAATTAATGTATGTCTTATTATTTTCCTCAATTAATATGAATCTTATGTGATTTTTTTTAGTGAGTATTCTTAGGTGATTTTTTTAATTTTATTTTTGTGAGTAGAAACGATAGTAGCATTTATTTTGATAGAATCAAATTTTACAATGGGAAAGAGAAAAGAGTGGCATTATTCCAACTAAATAATGACATTCTCTTTCTCTTTTGCAACATTAGTCAAAACTAATGCAACACGATTACATCGTAAAGGTATGCTAACAAAAGAGAAAAGAAAAAAGAAATCAAAACTATCTCTAATCAAAGTATTCAAATTCTTCTCTGCCCGAACACATGATGCAGCTAACACTTCACCTATGTTGTTGTGTAGAAGAAATCCAGAACCCACTGATGTAGTCTTCTTTGACAGTGAAATAGACAAACACAATTTCATGTTGGAGAAGTACCAATGAAGGACTGCGAAAGACTCATACTATCCCTACCAATAACTTGTTTTTTGTGAGTAGGAGAATCCAAAGGAGTGGAGACTGTGGATGGACGCTTGGCTAGATGAGAAGAATGATTCAAGACATCAATCGATGACTGGTTGTTAGGATCACGTAGCATACGTTTCCATGATCGAAGGGATGATTTGTTGTGGCCCGATAAATCCTCAGGAAAATTTGTGGTTATCTCCATCTCCACATCAATGTTTGAGTACCCCCCATTAAAATTTTTGTTTTCCATAGCTGGGATCGTTTTCAAATTTCCTTCGATAACCATCTTTTTATCCTTCTCACCCACCAGTTGTTGCCCCGGACTCAGATACTGGGGTGTAACTTCCTTATCAGTTGCTGTCGTAGTTGTATTTAAAATACTCTCCCCAGAAATAGGATTAAACTTATCCGAAGGAATTAGGACAGGATCTTTGGAAGTATCCGAAATGATTAGTTGTGGGTTATCTGGTGATTTGGAATTTAGATTTGATGGGTGGATAAGATTTCTGGATATTATTTGTGGATTTAGGTAGGATACTATCCCGTTCAAAATTAGAAATTTGATTATGATCCAAAGATTTTGAAGTTTCCCACCCATCCGAGATTCTAATTGAGTCAACCAGCTGTTGTCCAATTGTTGAGCTTGTTGTTTAGAGAGAGCCACTTCATGAGAATTAACAGCCAGAACTCCTTTTTCCTCTTTAGAATGATGAAACTTCTTCCAAAGCTCCTCCATAGCCTCATCCATAATTGGTACAAAAACAAGGTAAGAAAAAAAGAAAAGGGAAAAGAAAAAGGAAATATAAAGAATGAAAGAAAGCCCCTACTAGGATCAATTAACAGATCGGGGAGGTTTGAATCTTACGTTATATAGGGCCCGTTTGGTCATAGAGTTCAAAAATTGTTGTTTCAAAAGATGTGAAAATTATTGTTTAAAAAGTGTTGTTGAAATACGTGTTTTTAGTGTTTATAAAACAAAAAAATGTGTTTGGTATTATAGTTTAAACAATATGTTTTAGTGTTCAAAAAACATAAAAATGTGTTTGGTATGTGTGTTTAATTTTGTAAAAAAAGCTGAGCAAAAGTACGAAATAACCATTTTTAAATTAGGAGAGAGAGAATAACATTTATTCTCGTTGCTGGAGAGGAGACAGCAACTGAAAAAGGCTGATCAGGTGGGCCATAATAATTTTCAAGTTTATTATCGAATTGCCACTCAACCTTGTGTTTATTGTTTTAAAAACAGCCTGGAGTATGTTTTAAAAAGCCCACGTTTTTGAACAACGTTTTTCAAACTTCCTGTGAACAGGGATGGTCCACCAAACATGTTTTCCTGTTTTTGGACACTACTATTATGTGTTTTAAACACTAAACACATGTTTTGAACTGAATGACCAAACACCCCCACAATGTAAATTGGTTTTTTTTACTTTTCAAGACTGTTGAAAACCAGTGAGAGAAAAGTTTGTTTTTAACTCTTGATGTGAGTTAACTTATAGCTCTTCCTTTGAAGAAAAAACCTATAGTTATAGTTATAGTTATAGTTTTTTTTTTTTTTTTTTTTGGGAGGATAACCTATAGTTATAGCCAATCATATTAAGGAGGGAAGGAAGAAGAGACTACCCTCATTATGTAGTCCATTAGGCCTCTAATGGGCCAATAAACAGTTGTTATCAAAAGAGGTTGCATCCAGCTGTATAGTCCATTGGACCTAAAATGGGCCATCCAAAAATCAGTGATTATAAGACCAAATCCTCAAAGGTAAAAGCTTTTTGGTCCACAAAAAGGGAAGGAAGTCATAGGATTCAACTCCCAAGTCCCAACATGATTACAATGATTTTAGCTGTCTCTTTTTAAGAAGTGGTTAGTGGATGGTGATCGATTGTGACTTCCTTGGTTAGAACTAATAAACCCAAAAATGTACCTTATTTAATGTCTTTGATCAACAAAGATAAGCTGTCCAAATCATGAACTGAATAGAAGTTGGATGGGTATAACTCCAGCCTAAAAAAAAACCAACACTTTTTGGGTTTTTAAATGTAATTGAATTATAGTGTTGACTTTGATAACTACTTTGCTCCTACGAATATGTTATATCTCCATCATCACAACTTGCTTTGTCATATGGGTAGAATAGGATGCGGCAAAGTCATCTCATGAAATGAATATGATGACGGTATGCCGCAATTTCAGATTTTTTGTATTCATTTTTCTCATGTTCCAACCATTCCTTGCCTTAAAATGAGAAAAATGATAGAAAGAAAATAAAATTTAATTTTGAAATCTTAGATTTTGTTTAATTAATTGAGCGGGGAATTAAATTAGTTACTTGGTGTGGAATTGTGATAAAAGTTTTTGGCCCCTAATTTAGTTCTCTGGCTTATTTTTGTTTGGATTTAGATAAAATTTCTAGAAATGTGAAAATCGAACATCTTCTTTTATCTATTCGTTTTTCACTATTTTGAATTAGAAATTTAACTAACTGATTTGACCTATAACTGATTCAAAGTTTATTTTTTTTGGTTTCTTGGTGGCCAAACAGGAGCTTTGGATTCTTCATGTTATTTAATTACTTGACTTGATATGATTATGATGGATTTGTAAAAAGTAAAAAGTTCTATGCAGAAGGTTTAAATGGATAGTGTTTGTTCACTTTAAAAATTACTATAACTTTTGAGTAGAGTTTGTAGTGTGCTTTTATATTAGAACATTTTTTTCATCTTCCTTATGTGTGTGTGTTTGTTTCTCAAAAAAAGAAAAAGAAATGTGGTATCTATTTCTCAATTGATTCAAAAGGGTTGACGATCATTATGATCCAAGATATTGGAATTGTATGATTCATATCCCAGTGTGACCCATAATTTCGTTTTTTAGAAGATAATGTGCACTATAATTAATTTGTTAAACAATTAATTTTTCTATGAGCATATAACAACAAAGATAACATTGAAACATTAGGGAAAAATACTCATACACCCCCTAAACTTTCAGCCACTGGCCAATTTATTCCATAAACAATATACATCTGCCAAACCAATACCTCTGTTAGTTTGGTGTCAAAAAACTAACAGAATAAAAGCATGTGAGATGCCTGTGTTCCTTAAAAACTAATTAAACCACACACGATAGAAAGAAGAGAGAAGAGAGACCAGAGGTCTGACCGGCAGAGAAGAGAGAGAGAGAGGCGGTAGAACCAGAGCCACCGCAGAGCGTCTTTTCGTTGTCTTGCTGCCCTTGTACTGGCAACACCTTGGTGGTTCTGCCATGTTGTTCACTAGCAACCACCTGGTATTTTTTTTCCCCTTTTCTTACATATTGCTATTTAAATCCACAAAGAACATTTTTTTTTTTTATCTCCATGTGCGAATTTATATAGTAGAAATTCTTGGTTTGGTTTTATTTTTTGGTTGGGTTTCTGTGAAATTCTTGGTATTAATTCTTGGTTTGGTTTAATTTTTTGGTTGGTTTAAAATTCCATGTAGTGACAATGGACATTCATCCATGGCTACAACAAAAAAATTAACAAGAACATTAATAGAAGAGTTGGAGAACAAAAAAAAAAAAAACACAACACAACACAACACAGAGAATAGTGGGAAAAAAAAAACTTGAATTCAATAAAAGGACAATTCCTCTCTTCTTGAATGTGGTGGCTTAGCAGTCTATCAAATTGGATTAGAACTGTACGAATCTACAACTTCCAGTTCAATATGATAACATCTATCTTTGCACTTATCACACTTTTGGAGACTGCAAAACGTGGGGCCAAGTCAATTATGAAACTGAGAGGAATATCATATTCCTGAATTTTTTCCAACCTTTTTGACTTTTTTAATCAAGATAAGTCTTTGTAGTAAACGAAAATTTGAAGCCAATGTTTTTGTCCAGACCTGTTTTGGACAAGTAAACACACCCTAATTATAAGAAACTATGAGAATGATTGTTGATGAATGATGATATAGCTTTATCAACTATGGGAAGTTATTGATTAGTTGCAAATAAAGTTGCCATATTGCCCAGAAGATTAAGCAATGGATTTTAATTATAAATTCTGCACCAGCTGAAAAAGAGTGAGGAAGCATTATGGTTAATTAATTGTAAACTAGGTGGGCTTTATGGATTTTAAGTATAATTCTGCAACAGCGTCAAAAGGCGAACTAGTGTCATTCCCTTTGCAGCAATACTGGATGGCAGACAAAAATTGACAAAAGATGACTGTAGGGACACGATTTGCGATCCAAACCCAAAATGAATGGAATGATAGCCTAGTGAACCCAATACAATAAATTTGTAGAGAGTGGGTTAACGAACTAGGCCCTAGTGAGTTTAATAACGGCTAGTATGGGTTTAGAAGATGATCAAGCAAGAACAGAACACATAGGACTGGGTAAATTCACTGTTCGAGAAGACGATTTTGAGTATAAATTCATATAACTGTTTACAAATACAACTTTTATTGATACAGTAGTTCTTCTCCCTTTTTTCTCCTTTTTTCTCATGGGAGGTCTTTTACAATATATAGTTCCTTTAAGACCATCTTGATCCTACACTTGTTAATCATTTAAGCCCTCACTTGAGTGCATGTCCCATCAGACATCCTCTTTGACTTTTTGTGAGTTGTGGTAGCTGAGACTGTATTGTTTAGGAGTCTTCTCCACATAAATGCGGTCAGAAAAGTAGCTGCAGTGCATTTAATGCAGTAGTAGCAGCTTTTCCTTTAGATATTTCTGAGTTCTTATTGCCCTTGTAAGTGCATGAGGCTTATCCTTATCGTGGAAACCTCATGGAATGTCACCTAGATGACTGAAATACAAATTTGATCAGTATTCATCATATCCGAGGAGGAGTTACTCCTCGGACTATCCTCCTCTATCCCTTCTTTATGTGACTCTAAACTTGGGGTCTCTCTCAATTACTTACCCCTCCTCGGACACGCCCACGTCTCCAGATAAGGCCCAAGGCCTAATAAACAAATTTGGGCCTTTATCTCTACAATAGCCCCTCAAAATTCCAGTTTTTCCCTCGCATCCGAGGAGAAAAATTGGGGTTTTGATTTATTTCAAATTCAAGGTTTAGGAATATCAAAATCTCTGAGGTTACACATGTGGGAGTATAGTTTTATGCGCTTCATAATTGCTACTGACGTTTCAGAATCCGCGAGGTGTCATTAACTGCTCCAGGCGGCGTTATGTCCCTTGCATCTAACGGTGAGGCATTAATCCTACGGCTGATATTTTTCCTCAGGGTTTGGGCGGGATAACTCCCACTCATTTTTTGCCTTCTATATAAAACCTTGAAGGAAATCATTTCTCCTTTACTTTACGAACTCTCAAGCTCTCTAGCTCAAGCATGCAAACACACAGAGTCTACTAAGTCATTAAGCTTACCATACCTATTTTCCCAAAAATCTTTGAGAGTTTTTCTAAAGGTTTCAAGGGTTATCACACACCTTAGTTCGCGTAAGTCTTAATTTCTTTAAACCTTTCTTTTTCTCTTCGGCCAATATCCTCGGCCCTTCAATTTTTATTTCTTCCAGTTATCACTTTCGGTGGTTCCCCTTTAATTTGTTTGAAATGGGTAGGTTTAAGCATTTGGTGGACTCTCTTGCCAAAATAGTGGCTTTTAAGGAAAAATACCACATCCCATAGGAAGTTGCCTTGCAATACTGTCCCCTAGAAAACATAGTAACAAACCGAGAAGAGGGAGAAATCATAATCCCTATGATAGCCTTCATAGAAGGGGGAATGACCCTCCCTATGGGTAGGGTAACGAGGGATTACCTCCTTAACCATAGAATATGTCCCCATCAGTGCGCTCCTAACCTTTTTAGGGTCCTAGGAAGTGTCGATGCTCTAAACGAGCATTTGTGCTTGAGGCTCTCTTGGCACAACGTGGTCTACATGTACGAGTGTCACAAACAAAAAGGGGGGGGGGATTTTACCTCAAATCTCGATCCAACGAGGTCAGGCTCATCTCGTGTCTCCCCAAATCTAACAAGGGGATGAAAGACGACTACCTGATTGCTTCGGGGGCGTGGCATGATGGTCTTCATTGCCCAATTCGAGAGGGAGAGCCAGGTGGGATGCCTTAGAATTAGATTTCCTAACAATAGATCTAGACTTTTAACCCTGACCCTGTTTTGCTTCTTATCTTATTCTTCCTTAATGTTGGATTTCAACTTTTTAACTGTGATTTGTTCTTCATTTGTGTTAACAGATAAGAGGCACGTAGCTCCCCGGGTTAGCTTAACTAATGTCGAAGCCCTTAATTACTTGCTGAGATCTAAGATCTTCGTAAGTGAAGACAGACAGCTGCAGGCTGTTCATCTGATTTTATATTTTCAGCCCATTTAAGAGATATTCCAAGAAGTTGGCCATGCCATAAGGTGACTCACAGATAGCTTGGATTGACGTATCTAAGCCTAACTTTTTAGCCCCAAACGACCTCCCACCAGTAGCACACCCATACTAACATAACGTTCCTCTGATAATTCAACCAATCCAATAAGTTCCTCTCGAAGCAGTAGCACTCGGAGAAGGGATTGCCTTCTCCAATTCTTTACTGAAGAAGAAATTGCTAAATTTTATTTTAGAGAGGAGGAGCCTCAAGGGGTACAAATAGTATCAGTCTCGAACGCCGAGGAAGAACCTGACAGACATTCCAGTGTTCACGCCTCAGTTCTTGTTGTTGCCCTTCCAGACGACATTTCACAAGAAGAAGAAGAAGAAGACGGAATGGCTCTAAACAAAGGAAGCAAAACTCTAAAGGAACTTACGGCCGCGAGAAATCAAGTGTCCACCTCAAAAGAGGCCAATAAGTCCCAAGTCCCAACTAATCTTCCTCCTCCCCCTCCTCAAATTCCCAAAGACCTCGGACTGAAGCCAATTCCTGAGTTAAAAAAGAAAAGGCCAAATGAGGCTTTGGAGGAAGGCGAGGTGGGTCCCTAAAAGGGGACCAAACAATAGAAAGTGACCAAGGACAACTGAGGGAGGAGATCCACTTCCGTTGACAACCGAGATGACTCTCTTGGGGCTGATGTGCGCTGACCATCGCGCACTTGGTCCCCCAGGTTGGAAGTGGATGGTGCCCCCATCCCTTGGGATGCTATAGTCCAAAGTTTTCAAGAAGGGCACTCAGGTCACATTGCTGAAGTCCTGGAGCAGCCACTTCTTCTACCAAAAGATATGGACGCTTACAGGCGCTTCAAGCAGCCCGATCTTTTCTTATCCCTTAAGAGGGATCTTGCTATGGTAAACGGTCTAACCCATCCTTCTAATTGGACACTTAGTCACTTTTATTCATTCTTTCTCCTTGTCTTACATGAAATCCTTCTGTTCTTTTTATGTAGATTACCTAATAGATTTTCGTGGCCGAGGAGTGGGTCAAGGATGCCTGCAATCAGGCCAGGGCAGAGGCCCATTCCCGTTCTGAGACCAAGAAGATTTTGGGGGCTCTCAAGGAGGAGTAGGAGGTACTATCTGAGAAGCTGAAGCGGGCGGTCCAGGCCAAGGACAATGCCGAAGCGAGTCTAAAGACCGTAGAAAGGTAGGTTGAGGACCAACACCAGAAGCTTCATTTGACCGAGATAGACTTGGCCACGGAGAGGCAGATGGTCAAAGAACTCAGGGCAGAGCTGTAAAGGACTAGGGAGGCAGTTCAACTGGCTAAGGAGGCTGTTGAAGTTGAAAAACAAGCGTCTTACCAACTCGGCGTTGAAGAAACTCAGGTGAGACTTGCTAAGGAGCTTTTCGCAATCTGTAGGGATTACTGTGACATATCATGGGGTAAGGCCCTTGACGCTGCAGGAGTTCCTGCAGACTCTAGTCTGAGGCAACCTAGGAGTATCTATTACCACCTCGAGATTCGTGAACTCCCAGACTCTGACTCCTCTGCCCCTGAGCACGCCCTAAAAGTATTTGAGTAGCCCCTTACCAGCCAAACTATTCTCACTCTCCTTGAGGCTTCAAAGAGATTAAGCCAGGTAGATGATCAGGGCAAGGAAGCTGAGGGAGTCCAGGACAAGGACAAGGTCCAGGAGAAGAAGAAAGTTCTTTCTGAAGCCGAGGACAAAGAAGTTGCATCCAAGGAAAAAGCAGTAGAGGCTAAGGGTAACAAAGCTGATCCCAAAGCCAAGGATGCTGCTATTTCCCAACCAAGTCAAGCTGTCAACCCTCCAGCCCCCAAGACCAAGATCTAGTTATTATGACCTTTAGGCTTACTGTTATTACAATTGATCCTGAACTATTGCCATATTAGTTTCAATAAGAACCAACAACAGTACCCTGCTATCAGTGCAAGCAGTTTTAACTAAGTAACAACGAAGGTTGAATCTAGTACAAATAACTACTGAAATTTGTAAAGAATAAAAAGAAAAAGAAAAAAAAAGGGGAAGATATCCTTTAGGGAACTCACCTTACTCGGAGCTATTAATTAAAGGATTTAGTCATAGCCTTGGACCTGTTTTGGCACTTATAAAGATGCCATTGAGTATTACTTTCCCTCTAGCATCTAGTCCAAGTACAGCAGGCATAATTGAGTTTTGGTTTAACACTTAGGAAAATTCTAAGTTGTCATTGAGTGTTAACTTCCTCACATCATTTGGTCCGAGGACTTCAGGCATGATTGAGTTTTAGTTTAAACACTTATAAAAGTTGTCATTGAGTGTTAACCTCCCCATATCATCTATTCCGAGGACTTTAGGCATGATTGAATTTTGGTTTAAACACTGATAAAAGTTGTCATTGAGTGTTAACCTCTTATCATTTGGTCCGAGAACTTCAGGCATGATTGAGTTTTAGTTTAAACACTTATAAAAGTTGTCATTGAGTGTTAACCTCCCCATATCATCTGGTCCGAGGACTTCAGGCATGATTGGGTTTTGGTTTAAACACTTATAAAATTTGTCATTGAGTGTTAACCTCCTCATATCATCTGGTTCGAGGACTTCAGGCATGATTGAGTTTTGGTTTAAACACTTATAAAAGTTGTCATTGAGTGTTAACCTCCCCATATCATCTGGTCCTAGGATTTCAAACATGATTGAGTTTTAGTTTAAACACTTAGAAAAGTTGTCATTGAGTGTTAACTTCCCCATATCATCTGGTCCGAGAACTTCAGGTATGATTAAGTTTTAGTTTAAACACTTAGAAAAGTAAAAAAAAGAAAGTACCAAGCTTTTATATAACAAATGAACATATTGATCAAAGAAATATTTACTAATAATAATACATTTTCAGGTAGTTTACATTTCAAGGGCGTGGTATTACATGCTCATCTAAATTTTCTAGAAAGTATGCCTCAATACCAGCCCCTGAGGTAATACAGTATGGTCCTTCCCAGTTGAGCCCTAACTTTCCCCACGCTGGGTTCTTTGCAGTGCCCAGAACCTTTCTCAACACTAAATCACTAGGTGCTAATAATCTTAGCTTCACGTTGGTATCATAACACTACTTGAGCTTGTGTTGGTAATATTTCAATTGGACTATTGCATTCTTCATTCTCTCTTCAATCAAGTCTAAGCTCTTTTCTAGTAACCTAGTGTTGTTGCTTGGACTGAATGAGCTGGTCCTTAACGTTAGGAAGCCGATTTCTAAGGGGATAACAGCTTCAGCGACATAAGTCATTGAAAATGGAGTTTACTCTGTGGATCTACGAGGTGTGGTCCGATATGTCCAGAGGACATGTGACAGTTTTTCCACTCATTTTTCCTTCGCATCATTTAGCTTCTTCTTGAGTCCATTTACTTAACCTTGTTAAAAGCCTCTGCTTGTTCATTCCCTTGAGGATAAGCAGGGGTAGAATATATATTCGTAATTCTCAATTCACAGCAATATCTCCTGAAAGATTTGCTATCAAATTGAAGGCTGTTGTCCGAGATGAGGGTATGAGGGACCCCGAACCGGGTGACAATGTTTTTCCAGAAAAATTTCTTAGCATCCACATCTCTGATGTTTGCCAATAGTTCAGTTTCAACCCATTTAGTGAAGTAGTCCGTGCCGACCAACAGGTATCTCTTATTTCCTGTTGCCTTGGGGAAAGGACCCACAACGTCTAAGCCCCATTAAGCGAATGGCCAAGGGCTAGACAGAGGATTAAGGACTCCCCCTGGTTGGTGTACGTTTGGTGCGAATAGTTCGCACTGGTCACATTTTTTCACATATTCTTTTGCTTCCCTTTGTATATTTGGCCACCAATAGCCTTGAGTGATGGCTTTGTGAGCCAGGAATCTGCCTCTAGTGTGGTTCCCGCAAATTCCCTCATATAACTCCTTGAGGAGTAATTCAGCTGTTTCAGGATGTATAGATAACAGGTATGGCCCTGAGAAGGAGCGTTTATATAATTTCTGGTCCTCGGACAGCTAGAACTAAGAAGCCTTTCTCCGTACCTTGTCAGCTTCTGACTTTTCTTCAGACATAGTATCTTCCTTCAAGAATAGTACCACATGGTCCATCCAACTAGGCCCTGCTTTGACCTGGTGAACCTAGATCGTCTCTCTCCTTCCCTCTGTGGGTTTGTACAAATCCTCTACAAGGATAATTTGAGGCAGGTTCTGCGCCGAGGAGGTCGCAAGTGTGGCTAGGGAATTAGCGTGTGTGTTTCCGCTTCTAGGGATATGTAACAAGTTGAAAGATTCGAGCTTTGATTGCAGGTGTCTAACCTGACTTAAATACCCTTGCATTCTTTCATCTTTTGCTTTGAATTCTCCTTTTACTTGGCCGACGATTAATCTTGAGTCCGAGAACATCTCTACCACCTTTCCGCTCATTTTTTGAACCATAGTCATTCCCATCTGCAGACCTTCATATTCAGCCTCATTATTTGTAATCGAGAAGTCCAGCCTTAATGACTTTTCAATAGTGATCTTCTCAGGGGATACCAGCATTAGCCCCACTCCGGAAACCTTCTAATTTGATGCACCATCAACGTACACTTCCCAGGATAAGGGATCTCGTTGAAAGATCATGCCAACCGATTTTTCATCCATATTCTGTGTCGACGCTAATTCTTCTAATAGGGGTTTAGCGAACTTGGCCACCAGATCCGCGAGGACTTGGCCTTTGATAGAGGTACGAGACATATATTTGATGTCAAAAGCCCCTAGAACTGTGCCCCATTTAGTGATCCTTCCTGTATAAGCAACACTTCGTAGTATGGTTTTAAGTGGAAGTTGAGTGAGGATGAAAACTGTATGTGCTTGGAAATAATGGGGCAACTTTCGTGTACCATGCACTACCGCCAGGATGGTTTTCTCTAGTGGTAGATAACGAACTTCGACCTCATGCAGCGACTTGCTCACATAATAAATTGGCCGTTGTACGCCACGATCAACTCGTATCAACACCAAACTTACGACATAAGGGGTCACGGCGAAATAGGCAAACAGGACCTCATCCACTTCAGGATTGGACATGATAGGTGGCCAAGTTAAATATTCTTTAAATTGCTGGAAAGCTAAGGCACACTCCTCGGTCCACTCAAATCCTTTCCACTTGTTAATCAGTAGGAAGAAGGGCGTGCACCTATCTGCTAATCGAGAGATGAATTGGTTCAAAGCCGCGGCCATTCCGGTCAGTTTCTGGACCTCTTTGGGATTCCGAGGTGGCTGCAAATTACTAATAGCCCTGATTTGATCGGGATTGACCTCAATCCCCCTGTGGGTTACCATATAGCCCAGGAATTTGCCTGATCCCACACCAAATGAGCACTTGGAAGCGTGTAAGTGCAACTTGTGTTTTCTAAGAACTTCAAAAATGTTTCTGAGATCTCTTATATGCTCAGATACCACCTTGCTTTTCACTACCATTTAGTCTATGTAGACTTCAATACTCTTACCTAACTATAGCTCAAACATTCTCGTCATCATCCTTTGGTAGGTAGATCCTGCATTTTTCAAACCAAATGGCATCACCTTGTAGCGTTAGTTCCTAACGGGAGTGACAAAAGCAGTCTTCTCCTGATCATCCAAGGCTAATGGTATCTGGTGATACCCTTGAAAGGCGTCCAGGAAGCTCATCTAAGGATGGCCTATGGTTGTATCCACTAGTTGATATATTTTAGGCATAGGGAATGGATCTTTTGGGCAAACCTTATTCAGGTCTGTAAAATCTACACACACTTCCCACTTCCCATTCTTCTTCTTTACCACCACAGTGTTAACCAACCATTCAGGGTAGAAAACTTCTTTGATTGCCCCTGCCTGTTTGAGTTTCATTACCTCGTTTCTGATAGAATCTGCATGCTCTTTAGATGGGTGGCGAGGCGGCTGCTTTTTGGGAATGATGGTTGGGTTAATATTTAAATGATGGCAGATGAACTCTGGATCCACCCTCGAGGCCTCAATAACGTTCCATGCAAACACATCGATGTTTCTTCTGAGAAATTCTACCAGCTTTTCCATCTCTTGAGGAGGCAGCTGAGACCCTACCTGAAATAACTTTTCTAGATCGTTACTAATAACAACCTTTACTAAGTCTTCACATTTAGCCTCCTCGGCTGAATCATCGATGGGCAACACCGGAGGTTTTAATTGCTATAAATCCTCTTCAGCATGGGCCGAGGACTCAGCTTCGGGTTTATGCCAGATGGCGGCCACCAAGCATTGTCTAGTTACAGACTGATCTCCCAGGATCTCCTTAACCTGGCATTCGGACGGATATTTAACCTTTTGGTGCAGAGTAGAAGAAATGGTTCCTAGTGTATGAAGCTAGGGTCTGGCCACAATTACTGTGTAGGGTCAATAAGCATCCATGACAATGAAGTCCACCTTCACCACTTCTGAACCAGTCTACACAGGTAGTCTAATTTGGCTCTTCGGGGTGACAATCTTCCCATCAAAACTCACCAGGGGTGAACTGTAGGGCGTTAGGTTCTCGGGTTTCAAGTTCAGCCCCTTATATAAGTCGAGGTACATTATCTCGGCACCACTGCCTTGGTCCACCATCACCCTTTTCACATCATATCCCCTAATTCTGAGGGTAACCACCAAAGCATCATTGTGAGGTTAGATGATTCCGATTTTATCCTTATCCGAGAAGCCCAATACTAGTTGAATTTCCATTCTAGCCTTTTTCGGCTCTTAATTAGCATCCTCGGCGGATAGCCAAGCCACGAACATTACTCTAGACGGACATGACCTAGTTCTCCCTGGTGCAGCGAAGATGACGTTTATCGTTCCCAAGGGGGGTCTGGAAGAATCATTTCCCTGAGATTATGAGTTTGCCTAGCCCCCCTGACCACTGTAGTGATGTAAGAGTTGTTTTAACTTACCTTCACGGATGAGCTGGTCCAGGTGGTCCCACAGACTCCTACAATCTTCTGTGGTGTGTCCATGATCTTGGTGGTATTGGCAATAGAGGTTGTGGTTATGCCTTTCGGGGTTTCCCACCATTTTATTTGGCTGTTTAAAAAATGGCTTATTCTTGATCTTCTCCAGAACTTGATGCACCGGCTCTTGGAATACGGCGTTGATTGCCTGAAGATTTGCCGATCCTGTTTGTCCAACAAAATCTCTCTGTGGTCTGTTGTTGCTGTACTTTATCCTTTCCTTTGCCCTGCTGCTGATCTTCCTCAACTCTTTTATACTTATCAATCATGTCCATCAGTTGGCACACACTGGTGACAGGTTTACCAGTCAGAGATTTCCTCAAACCGTGCTCGCTGGGAGGCCGAGCTTAAAAGTACTGATGGCCACTTCGTCAAAGTCACCATCCATCTCGTTGAACATCTTCCAGTACCTATCCGAATACGTTTTTAGGGTCTCGCCATTTCGCATGTTTAAGGATAGTAGGGAAGCCAAAGGTCGAGGAACCCTGCAACATGTGACAAAACGGGAACCAAATGCCTGAGTGAGCTCATTGAAGGAACTTATAGAATCTGCTCTCAGACTGTCGAACCATCTCATTGCGACTGGTCCTAGACTAGATGGGAAAACCTTACATTAAGGCTTCATTCTTGGAATGGACAGCCATCCTCTGGTTGAAATGGCTCACGTGCTCTACAAGGTCTGTTCGACCATTGTAGATGTTGAACATTGGCTGATGAAAGCGCCGAGGAAGTTTTGCCTCTTCAATCTTACGCGTGAAAGGCGACTTGGAGATTTGGTTCAAGGCCTTGCTCATAGCGTCATTCCCCACACCTCTACGCGATGGGTTTCGAAACCGTCACTCACGATGATGCTTATCTTCATAGGTGAAAGTTCAAAATGGGTATGAAACACCCTTGAATGTTTAGACCCCAAATTACAAAATTACCAATTCAAGCTTTATATCAAACAATTAATGTGCGAAACATGATAACAAGCTTATAACAGAATTGATAAACAATCTAAGCCAAATATAAACACATTCACAGCAGTAAATATAAGACAAAGATAAAGGAAAGGAAGATGCAAATACACGGACAACACATGATGTGTTATCGAAGAGGAAACCGAAGTTCTCGGCGTAAAATCTCTCCGTCGCCCTTCAAGCGGTTAAATAATCCACTAAAGAACGTAATTGAGATACATGAACAGAAGAAGACCCTCCAAGCCTAATCTACCTAAGTACCTAAGCCCTCCAAGCTTCTTACTCCAACGAGGTTACACCGAACCTATTTCTTCTTTAACTTCCCGGATTCCGCTACTAGACCATAGCATCAACCAATGTATATTGGTTCCTTCCAAACTGCTTCCCTTAGCACCAAATGAGTCTTCTCACAAACGTGGGTGTGGTGAGATAAGGATTTGGTCAAAAACCTCTCAAGGGTATGATAATGGAGAGGAAGAGAGTAGAGGAATTTGTAGAGTCTCTAAGGTAAAGATTGGGGATGAGGCAATCTTGTTTTGCTCTTGGGTTTCTCTCACAAAATTCTCTTTGGAAGCTCACTTAATATCATGGGTATAAGGGTTTATATATAGTGGGGTGAAAAAAGAATATGAAGAGACAATTTTTGCCAAACAGGGTAAATTGGCGGCTTGGTCTCGCGGCTTGTCCAAGTCGCGAGTTCAAGTCGCGACGTAACGGCCTGGCCAACCTGGGACTTTTGTCCTGTAGTACGACAGCTGGCGCGACCCTTCAGCTTCCCTGTGTGCATCTCACGCTAGCCGCGAGCCACCCGCAAGTCCTAGCCGCGAAGCTCTGCTTCTTTGCACATACTTGAGCTTTTCTTCACATCTTCTCACACACTACCCTTACAATAATCCCACCTAAATACAGAGTTACTAAATGCTAAATTACAAGCAAATTGGCACGGAATAAAGCCAACAAGATGGTTGATAAATTTCAACCTTACAATAGGAGAAGGATTCGCTGGGCGGGGTTTGAAACCTCTGCCTGTAATTAACGTCCCCTTCGTCATCAGAAGAAACATCAGAGTTCGGAGAAGCTTGCTTCCTTTTTGCATGGGGTAACTCTCTCTTTAACTGGTCTATTCCAGTTGCATGCTTTTGTTGTTCTTTGCATGAGAGATATGGCTTCCCTCTCGAGGTTGACTCCTGTCAGTGTGGGCAATGTGTACACTTCCTTCACGGTCACCTCTCTGCTCAAGGTTGAGAAAATGGTGACCATGTTGGGATCCCCTCGACTCTGCTTGTTGTGGACCCGGTTCTGCCATAGTTAACCGTTGTCTGCAACAGCGTCAAAAGGCGAACTAGTGTCATTCCCTTTGTAGCAATACTGGATGGTAGACAAAAATTGACAAAAGATTACTGTAGGGACACAATTTGCGGCCTAAACCCAAGATGAATGGGATGATAGCCCAGTGAACCTAATACAATAAATTTGTAGAGAGTGGGTTAAAGAACTAAGCCCTAGTGAGTTTAATAACGGCTAGTATGGGTTCAGAAGATGATCAAGCAAGAATAGAACACATAGGACTGGGTAAATTCACTATCCAAGAAGACGATTCTGAGTATAAATTCATATAAATGTTTACAAATACAACTTTTATTGATATAATAGTTCTTCTCCCTTTTTTCTCTTTTTTTCTCATGGGAGGTCTTTCACAATATATAGTTCCTTTTAGACCATCTTAATCCTACACTTGTTAATCATCTAAGCCCTCACTTGAGTGCATGTCCCATCAGACATCCTCTTTGGCTTTCTGTGAGTTGTGGTAGTTGAGACTGTACTATTTAGGGGTCTTTTTCACATAAATGCGGTCAGAAAAGTAGCTGCAGTGCATTTAATGTGGTGGTAGCAGCTTTTCCTTTAGATATTTCTGAGTTTTTATCGCCCTTGTAAGTGCATGAGGCTCATCCTTGTCGTGGAAACCTCATGGAAGGTCACCTAGATTACTGAAATATAGATTTGATCAATATTCATCATATCCGAGGAGGAGTTACTCCTCGGACTATCCTCCTCCGTCCCTTCCTTATGTGACTCTAAACTTGGGGTCTCTCTCAATTACTTACCCCTTCTCGGACACGCCCACGTCCCCAGATAAGACCCAAGGTCCAATATACAAATTTGGGTCTTTATCCCTACAATTACTATAAAGAATTTATTTGAGTCCCATATTTGACAATTACAACATTGACATTAGGTGCATATTTTGCACAGCCACTGATGCGTGCAGCTAGTTTCAGGCTTCATTGGTAAGATTAAACCATTAGAGCAGTAGTCATATCTCTCTCTCAAGCATTTAATCAAACAGCTCTATAGCATACTCAAAAGCAACAGTTGGTGAAGGACACATGGAGGTAAAAAAAACCAAGAATTTCACATAAGCCTAACCCAAAAATTAAACTAAATTAAGAATTTCTACTATAGACATTCGCACATGGAGATAAGAAAAAAAGTTCTTTGTGGATTTAAATAGCAATATGTAAGAAAGGGGGAAAAAAATTACCAGGTGGTGGTTAGGGAATGGCACGGCGGAACCACCAAGGCGTCGTTGAGATGACGGAAAGACACCCTACAATGGCTCTGGTTATACCGCCTCTTTTTCTCTCTCTTCTCTATCAGTCAGACCTCTGGTCTCTCCTCTCTCTTCTTTCTATCGTGTGTGGTTTAGTTAGTTTTTAAAAAACACGTGCATCTCACATGCTTTTATTCAGTTAGTTTTTTAACACCAAATTAACAGAGGTATTGATTTGGGAGATGTGTATAGTTTAAGAAGTAAATTGACCAATATAAAAGTTTAGGGGATGTTTTGGCCAGTGGTTAAAAGTTTAGGGGTTGTATGAACATTTTTCTTGAAACATTATTTTAAAAAAAAATTATTAATTAAATTTTGACAAAATTGATTTTATTAGGAACAAAATGAAAGCAAACCCAAAAATTAAGGACCAAATGTGATTTAATTTAATTTTTTTTTTGTGTGTAAAAAATGTTCAATTACAAAAAAGAAGATTTTTTTTTTTTGGTGAGTAGAAAAGAAGAAGAAGGTTTAAGCTGTTGAATTGGGAAACACAAGCTGACTTACAAGTTACAATTACTTATATAAGAGCATCCACATTGGTGGTGTTAAATAGCTATATTGCTATTTTTAGCACCACGAAATACCAAAATATGCCTTACAATGGTGGAGCCAAAAGCTATATTTTTTGGCTCCACAGCTACAGTGCATGGCTACTTTTGGCTGTGCACTATAGCTGAAAGGTAAATTTTTTTTTTATTTTATTTGTGCGTTCACACTGCTTATGATTATTTTACTCATTTTTATTCTTTCTTTTATTCTTATTTCTCTTCGTTTGACATATGCCTGCTCTAACCGAAATCTTTGGAGATGATTCCGTACTACAATTTGGCGGAGGAACTTTGGGGCGTTCACACTACTATTATTTGTGCGTTCACACTTCTTTTACTCATTTTTTTTCTTTTTTTATATAATATTCACTACTATATATTGTTTGTGCGTTTACACTGCTGTTGTTCTTTTATTCTTATATGATTTTATTGTGATGTTTATATTATTTTATTGTGCTGAAAGTTAAAATAGATCCACTGATACTGGATGTTTTATAAAGTGAGTAAGTAAAAATAAAATAGATAAAATAACTTTTTATAGTGTTAAATAGTTAAAAAAATAGCTCCACTAATATGGATGCTTGGTAACTGTGTATATATCAAATAAAAGTCCCCACTTGTCTATTAACTATCAAGATGTTTCCATAAATGATATCAAATTTAATTCATATGTATATTCCCTATCGGCTACCGCCAAAATGGACCACCCACCCCAAAGCCAAACTTTAGTCTTTTAGGAATTGAGTGGGACATTTTTTTTTTTTTTGAGGGACAAGTGGGACATGTTAGTTGGGCTGGTGCCTCACCCTTACCTTAATTGTGGTCTTTGAGTTTGTGGTAAAACTATTGTCATCGTTGATATTGGCGGGCGGCTATTAAAGTCTCACTCTTTATTCATTTGACTAACAATTAAAATCATTTAAAAAAAGAAAAAGAAAAAGAAAGGAAGAGCCTAACAATTAAAATTAAAATTAAGAGGTTGATAAAATTTTTAATAATTGAATAAGGGATTTGAAATTCAATTTTCATTTATACCGAAAATCGATTTGCGACTTAGTTTAAAAGTACAATCATTAAAAGTGAATGTTGAAATTGCAAATCGCAATACGTTCAAAAAACAAAAAACCAACAAAAAAAGAGAAATTACACTTTATACACGTGTGATTTGTTCAAAAAACACTTTAACAACTCTAATTTAAAAAATGACACTTTACTCACCTATAATCTGATCCGTTAATAAGATGTTGCTCACGTGTGGTCTTGTTGTTAGTCTAACACCATAAAATTTAAAAACACAATAGAAACTAAATCAAAACATAAAATCTTAGAGAAACAAACCTGCCCTACAACCTTCACCCTCTCTCTTTATTATTTATTCCTTTCATTTTCTGGGTTGAAAAATACTTAAGCCGTTCATCAGAACTTAGCCCACAAGTAAAATAAAGTTCCCACCTCAGATCAAGGTTCCATATTTCACTCCAACACTTCCTTCTACATCGGACCATATCCACACAACACAACCCGTACGCTTAACAGAGTCCTATGTTATCGTATCAACGAAATTTCATTATATAAAATTACAAATCCAACTTTACAAGTCTCCTCCTTCAATTTCAACCCAATTAATATTCACTGTCCTCTCTCTCTCTAGCTTCAGAGTCCCTTGCCTCTTAATTTATCAGGTAAGAAATTCTATACTTTGGATATTTCTCTTTGCATTAAATTATAGAGAAAAATGAAAATTTTTGTAACAAAATTGGAATCTCAGATTTGTTTTGATTTATTCAAACTCAGATTTAAGTCGGGTAAAGTGTCAATTTTTTAGACCACAGACGAATAAAATGTTATTTTTTAAACCACATGTAAATAAAATGTTTTTTGTTGTTGGTTTTTGGGCAAACTACAGGCAGTGTAATCTCAAAAGAAAATTAAAAAAAAAAAAAAAAACATAAAAGAAAAAGTACTAGTCCTTTCATAAACGAATCTCACTGGAGAAACATCTGAGCTCTCGAAACAGTCTCCCTGGAATATCTATATAAACGCTTTCAAGTCTTATTATCTCACACACACAATTGAAAACTTTGACCCTTTCACTCATTTCTCACATTTTTGAGGTAAGTGTTTGTACTGTAAACTCAATCAAAATTCTTCCTTTTTTCTTTGCTTCGTTTTTGTATTGGTTCTGGTACCTCAGCGGGTTCATGTTCATTGATGGGGTTACAAATCCCATCATTTTTAACTAGTTTCTGCGTGGGATTTGTTTGTTATGCTTTCTCTGAGGTTAACATTTATCTAAATTTTAATGGGTATTATTAAAAATAAAAAATTTATTGCCTAATTGGATCTGTTTTCAATTCCTTTCATATTATAGTAATGATCTTACCCTTTTTTTTTTTTTTTTTGGGTTGGGTTTAAATTTAGTATTCATATACTTATTCTTTTAGTTAAGAGTATGAGGTAGCTTTTATATCACGCTGATGTTTCATATTTCATTCACTATCTTCTTTCTTTTTTTCTTTTGTTGTTGTTGCTGTTGTACTTAATATCCTCTATCAGCTATCAAGTCCCAAACTTGTGGGCTATGACATGATTTCTGTGTGTGTGAATTCAAGTTTGGGGTTTTTGACAAGAAAATAACTGTAGGATTTTTGTGATGGATATAACAAATGGACTGGGAGTTCCAAAAGAAACACTGGATGCAGAAATCAAATCATTTTTTGAATCAGCTCCTCCTTTAAAAAACAGTGATGATATTGGTGAAAAATTGAAGAAATTCATCGAGAGGAATTCGTTATCACTAGGCAAGTTCACCCTCTAGTTTAATCACATGGATACATTTTTTAAGTTTCTTGACTTGAATTGGTCTCCATTTATTATATATTAAATAGTGTGTTCGTTTTGATTTGAAACATGTTTTTAGGAAATGGAGAAACTAGGAGAGTTGTGTGTGTGACATCAGGTGGTACAACTGTTCCTTTGGAGCAACGTTGTGTGCGCTACATTGATAACTTCAGCTCGGGCCATAGAGGCGCAACATCCACGGAGTATGGCACTTTACTCCTTATTGAACAACTTTTTTAATTTGCAAAGCGACATGATATGTTAACTATATTGGTATGCTGATTGTCTTGCAGGTATTTTATAAAGGCCGGATATGCAGTTATCTTTTTATATAGGAGGTGAGTTCTAGTCTTTAATGTGTTTTATGCTATCCATTAACTCCAAGAAGTTTACAAGTGGGAATTCTTCTTGTCATATGGTGGTTAATGTATGGAATTTATGCAGGGGATCCTACCAGCCATACTGTAGATCTCTTCCTGAGGATCCCTTACTTGAATGTTTTGAATACACTGATGAGTCTAGTATACGAGGTTTGTAGTTTCTGTTACTTGAAAGCCATGACCCAATTATTCAATGTAAAAAATGCCAAGATGTCAATTTTTCTCCACAATCACCTTAGTCGCATTATATCTTTTTTTTCTATTATTTATGTTTCTCATTAGAAGTTAATTTTTTTTTTCAGATTTTGTGAACTGATATGTAGGACTTAATCATAGAATGACATAACTGGAGTGGGATTTGGGGGGTTTTTGTCTTTTGATTGTGGGAGGGGAATTTCTTACTGTTACTTTCTCCTGTATTTTTTTTAGAACTTTAATTTGTCAAATTCTTATGATCAAATATTATATAATGCACTGATGGTTCTTATTAAAATGACTGAATTTTGTTTCATAATTCAGTGCGCGAGTCACATTCTGAAGCAGTGACGAAGGCTATTTCTGAGCATCATGCTGTATGGACTATTTTTTTTTTTTTGATAAGTCTGTATGGACTATTGATATATGTATATATGTTTTGCATGTTTTTCTTCCCCTTTTCCCCATGAATTTTGACTCTTTGCTCTCTTTGTTTATAATGCGATGGATGAAGATTAACTCAGCATAACAGTGGGCCACTTTGGCCTTTTGTTATTGCAGGCAGTGGCAGAAGGCTTCTTGTTAAAACTTCCCTTTACAACCATATTTGAGTATCTTCAGGTGATCATTATTTGTTTTTCTTTGTCAGTTTACTTTTAATTATATAATTGCGTATTTTTCTTGAAGACAGTAAAAGCTACAGTATATTGCTTAGGTGAAAAAAAAAAGTTTATATATAACATTTAGGAGTTTTAACTCTTAAGGTTGTATGATTTGTTCTCTGTTGGATGGCTTTACTTCATGAAAAAATGCCCCTTGAACAGTCAACAGTTTTTTCCCCTTTTTTATTATTATTTTTTTTCACTGAATTGCATTTGATGATTATATTGAATCCCTTATGGTGCAAATTGCTGCTTGTATATGGTTACCCTTTCCCTTGTATAAATTTACTATTTCTTTTTGGTAAAACCATTTTGTTAAAGTGCCTAGGTATTATAAAATATTTGTTTTATTTCTTGTTTCAGGCTAATTTTCCAACCTAGAAACTTGTTGCTGCTTTATTGATGTTGCAAAAGTGTGTGGTGGCTTTGGACATAATAGTTGACTACCTACTCTTTGATTATGAGCAGATGTTGCAGATGGTTGCAACTTCATTGAGGAGTCTTGGGGCACATGCAATGTTTTATCTTGCAGCTGCAGTTTCTGACTTTTATGTTCCTTGGAAGAGCATGGTAATGGTTTAATATGTTGAATATTGTCTTTCTTTTATTCCATCCTTTTGGATGCATTTGGTACTCAGGAAAAAAAAAAAAATTATCCCTTGGAAGGTTTTTAATTCTTTTTTATAGGTGAGCTTATGCCTGGCCTTTATGGTCCTTGAATTAGCCTAGCAATGATTTAATATATTTAGAGCTTTTAAAGATTGCACTTTTTAGTTTTTACTCCCTCTGTACTGCTGCATTTGTTACACTGGAAAATGGATTTTGTGAACACTGAAAGAATTTTTACTTAATTTGTAAACCCACAGTAAGCTTGGTGCCATTTTTTCTGATATTCAAGAAAATCTGACAGATGATTATTTATAATTGTATGTTTGAGGTTTTTTTGAAAGAGGAAAAAAAGAAAATAAAAAGTTTAGTTATTGTATTTCTTATTCATCTTGTCTCAAGCATCACTTAATTGGCAATCATATATAATATATTGCAGGGGTAAAATAATTTTGATCTTCTTTGTCATTTTATTTTGACCATGGTAGAGCACATGATTGTTTACAGAATTCTCCCAATATCATCATGTATAAACAGACTGAAAATCAATTCTTTGTTATAAATGTATTAAAAAATGGTATTTAACAAAATGTATCAGATATTGGTCTTACTTGGAGTAAGTTCAGTCTTTCGCTGGTTAGCTGCATGTTGGATTTTAGTCTGACTATATAATTCAAATTCATCTAAAATTAGTATCATATTTTACATCAGTAACAACAAAAACCTAAGAAGAGCACAGATTTGCCTTTTGAAGTTCCAATTGTGGCCATGGAAGTTAGCTCAAATTTATTTAACTCAGCATATTAGATTTTGCGCCATTTCCTTAGCATAGGATTCCTCTACTAGAAGCTTGTGACTGCTCTCATAACTTTAGTCCACTCTTCTATTGACGCACAAACAAGTGCTGAGAAATACTTTTCATGAAATTGGAAAGTCTTGTATTTTTCTTTATAAAAGATATGGTTTTGTTTGCAGGCAGAACACAAAATACAATCAGCATCTGGTCCTCTGGACATGCGACTTGTTCAAGTGCCAAAGATGCTCTCGGTACTGAGGAAAGATTGGGCTCCAATGGCTTTCTGCATATCTTTCAAGGTTGGATATTTTTGCCACCACTAGTTAATTGGACTTGGGTGAATATAAAAGGTTTGACACCCATAAATTATTTTATAACGATATATAGCAACATTTGCAATGATGTCATGAGAGAGAATCAGTGAGGCAAGGTCATCTGTGGGGAACTTACATAGGTTTGTTTGGGACTTCCACTGAACAGAGATGCATTCACAATATTTTTAGCTTTATATACTTCTTTGGTAATGTGAATTTGAGAAATAGAAAAGGGTGGGCAAAGGATGTATGGTCTTTCATTATCCCCTATGTCTTGAAGAAAGTGGAGGGCCTATTACTCTCCCTTCCACTGGAACTTTGCATAGAAAGCATTTTGCTATAAGTTCCTGGACTTTTTATTATTTTATAATGAGATGGTACTGAAAGTTTTCCTCTGCTTGACTAAACAGCTAGAGACAGATATAAAAATACTTTTGGAGAAAGCTGATATGGCTCTTAAAAAGTACAAGATGCATATGGTTGTGGCAAATGAGCTTTTAACTCGCAAAGAAGAGGTTGTAGTTGTTACAAGCAATGAAAAGATATCAGTTTGCCGTGACAAGACTCAAGTTGGTGATGTTGTGGAGAATCCCCTGATTAGAGTTATTGTGGAGAGACATTCAGCTTATGTTGAGAAGCTGGATATATGATATCTAAGCCTAAAAAATCATCAAAAGTTGATATAGCAGGCATTTACCAAAAATTGCTTTATGGTAGCAGGTCCTTATGATAATCATTTGGATTATCTGGTAGGCTGACTTGCCTTTGGGCAAAAAATAAAAAGATACAAAAAACATATTTTGATTTCAATCAAAGTGCTTATAGAATAACTTCAAAGTGGGGAGATTATGGCAAACATTTTAATCTCTCTATACTGTGACAAAAAGTGAATAAAGTTGTTCCAACATTGTAATCTCTATATACTGTGGAAAAAAGTGAATAAAGTTGCTCCTTGTATTGATGATAGTGTTTCCTCTTTCCGATTATGTCTCAAAGAAATTTGAAGTTATGAAATATAAAATATTATTGTCCATTGATGCAGTTTGACTTCGCATGGGTCTGTATTTTGTGTTATATATTTTGTTAACAGTTAATCCCAAGCCCACAAAAACAAGGGTTGTAAGTTGATGGTCAACGTACAATTTAATCACTTGATTATGAATTACTGCAGTTTCATTGAACATCATAAGCAGCTACACTAAAACCGTAATGTCATGCACTTATAGCTATGTGATATCAGGCCGATATATGTGAAATTGGAAAAGTTAAAAATCCTTAATAAAAGAGTTGACGTCTGTCAATGCTGTATACTGTATGCTGTGATCTATCAAATAACATTGCTTGACCTCCTTTCTGTACCTAACCCTACAGGCTAGATGTGGGTCTCCTGAATATTTGAATCCAAAGAATTCATGGATGGTTTGTTTGGTGTGAAATTGTCGTCTATGTTTTATATCTTTTTTATTTTTCAGTGTGAAATGGAACCAACACAATTGTGTTTGCATTAGCATATGACAACCCATGACATCCCAAAAAACTGGAAGTAAGTTTTTGGACTGATCACATTAGTCAGAAAATATTGAAGCCACACTTTCAGAGATCCTAAGCCCAGCTAGGTGCATTTCAAATTTTGAAGCAGCAGAAAGTAATTATTGGCAATAATGTTGCCTCTTCATTCAGCTTGACAGCCTTGAGTTTTAGATCCTGCTAGATGAGCTGCATAGTTGCCATTTTACTTATTTAGATAGCTCTTTCCTAGTTGTCAAGCCCTGACCACCTGGAGTCAGTTGACAAAGCTGCGATCCTAATACAACATTTCTAAATGATTTTATCTTATCTAACGGTTGTATATAACCCCCTTCAAGCATCCACATTGGTGGGGCTAAATAGCAATATATTTTTAGTACCACCAAATACCAAAATGTGCCCTACAATGGTGGAGCCAAATCTATATTTTTTTGGCTCCACAGCTACAGTCCACAGCTACTTTTGACTATGCACCGTAGTTGAAAAGTAAAAAACTGCTTTTGATTATTTTACTCATTTTTATTCTTTCTTTTATTCTTATTTCTCTTCTTCTGCGTTCTCTGCGTTTACACTGCTATTGTTTATTGTTCACGCTTCTTTTACTCTCTTTTTTTTTCTTTTTTTATATAGCGTTCACACTGCTATATATTATTTGTGCATTCACACTGCTATTGTTCTTTTATTCTTATTATTTTATTGTAATGTTTGTATTATATTATTGTGTTGAAAGCTAAAATAGATCTACTAAAATGAATAAGTAAAATAGATAAAGTAACTTTTTATGGTGCCAAATAGCTAAAAAAATAACTCCTTCAATATGGATGCTCTAACATGTGAATTATATGGAAAGCAAGAAATAAAGCTGATTCTATAATACAACTTCCCATTGTTCAAATTGTGATTTGATTGCGTACCAACACCCAAATTAACCGGTTTAACTCAACCTCAATTTTAAAGATATTGCAGCTGTTTAAGTCGTGAACTTATGGCTCCTTAAGTTTCAAGCGCATTAAATCGCAATGTTTCAGCCCATAAGGCTATAGAGTAGTTCCAGGAAAGCAGGGATATGTGGACCTAATATCCCTTGTGAAACTATCTATGCCTAGTGAGGGTACAAGTACAAATTCCAAGTCAAGAGCCTATCAGGCCACAGGTCCGCATACAACTTTATCACGCTTATATAAGTTTCTTTTAGCATAATCACCTTTCACCATTCCAGCAAACTAAGTACCAGGTACCAGCCAAAAACAAAGGCTCCATTCCAAACAGGTGAACAACTGACTAAACATCACGCCGGGCATGTGAGTGTGACACACCCAGAAAGCACTTTTTTATTTGTAAATGGTAATTTCCCATTCATTTCTCTAAACTCTTGAAGGATTACTATACATTTTCCCCATTTTATACAATAAATTTATGTATCAACAACAGATACTCTAGAATGTATTCTATAATAAGATTTGGGATGACAGTGAGTGAAGTAAATTGTCTACAGCGCCTCATCATCATCCGTCTCAAGTTCAAGACCCTCTGCAGCTAAAAGTTGACCGATTACCTTTTTCTTCTCTTCTTCTGCTTTCTTTCGCATCAAATCCCTTTTCTTTAGGACAAGTGTATGCCGTTTAAGGGTGCTGGAGAAATACTCCTGGGATGCCTTTTTTTCTCTGGCCAGAATTCTTTTCTCTTCTTCAGGGTCAACCTGGAATTGCAATAGATTTTAAGCAAGAATTGTAGTAAAAATGTGGAGAATAATTAAAGGATTCTAACAGTGAAAAGTGAGATCAAAGAAGAAACTTTGCGGAAGCTATTATTTTAAATGTGAATCACCAAAAAATATGGTGTGGGATGATGCCTATAGCTATACTTTTCTAACTGCAAGAGGAAGGGCCTTTCAGTATCCATCAAATAATTAGAAGGGAAGAATTATATCTTTAATGCTGCACAAAACAATTATGATTTGCAGACTAACTGTCTCAATTCTACTTTCCATCCAGTTTTGAGAATCAATTTTCAACTTATCTTGTTTTAAATAAAAGGTATTTATATGGTGCAGAATCAGTATAATTTTATTTGAAAAATATAAAAAAGAGAACAAAGTGCTAGGTCAATAGGCTGTTAGAAGAGAGATATGGAGCTTGAGAGCATTCTTTTACTGGTAAGTTACACACAAACCTATTTCTAAACCACAAAATCACCCTCCACTCCAATCCTGTCAGAGAAGGAAGTGTCGTTTGAGTCGAGACATAGGTAGCTTGAGAGCAATTTTTTCAACTAGCTGGAGATATAATTTAAAATAATACCTTTGAACGAGCAAGACGGCGAGCACGAAGACTCATTTCACGCTGCTGCTGCTCAGCCCAAGCTGCAATGGCCATATCACCCCGCTGATCAAAAGCTTTTCTCTTTTTCATAAGCCACTCCATCCATGCTTGAGATGCCTGATATATTAGTGAACATAAAACATCATTACTAAAGCAGCTAACGTGAGGATTCAATTAATAAATTTGCAACAAACGCATCATCTAATCAATAACCAATGAACTGAATCATCAATTTTATGCATATATAAAAGAGATAGTGCATTTGGAGGCTGGAAGTTTATGTATTTTGGAAGCTGAATGGTGCACTAAGGGCCTGTTTAGGATCCGTTTATTTTGTTGAAACTGAAAACTCTTTGTTGAAAGTACCGTAGATAAAAATAAAAGTTAGCTGAAATAATACAGTAGTATCCATAAATAATACCAAAAAGTGCAGTGAGACCCATGAATAGTAGCAAAAATAAGTTGAATAGTAAAATAAGTTGGCAAAAATAATCTTTGCCAAACGAACACTAAGGGTGTGTTTAGATATCGCTTATTTTGCTGAAACTGAAAAATTATTGTTAAAGGTACTGTAGATAAAAGTAAAAGTTAGTTGAAATAGTACAGTAAAGCCTATGAATTGTGCCAAAAAGTGCAGTGGAGTCCTAAATAGTAGCAAAAATAAGCTGAATAGTGAACTAATTTTAATTTTTAATCCTAATCCAAACGCACACTAAGTTGAAGAATTGAACGTGAACAGTTTAAATAAAACTGAAATTGATTATTTTAGCATCAACATTTAGGTGAAAAATATACTCCAAAGCATCTTGGTCAATATCTCAACCAAGAGTTTAGAGCCTTACATATTTACCCAGTAGGACAACCTATGTGAAACACTAAAACAAATTATGTATATTTACAGGTATGATATTGAATATGTTTATACCTTTCATAAAACTAAAGCACAGAATGCAAAGCAAAGACTTAAAGGTAACTATACTCAACAGAATTGTTAGAAATCAAAATAAAGGCTTAGTAAATTGGACTAATTGATTACGCTAAAATACTTTGCAAGTATTGCACATAAAAGCAGGAAAAGTTAGAAGGATCGGCTTGATAATTGATAAGAATATGAAGAGAGAATTTAGTGTTCCTTGTATTGCTTAATGATTGTTATATTCTTGCTTTCATATGTTTGAGCAGTCCTATAATCTCCCCACCCAAAAGTTTCACACTGGAGTAGCAAATAAAATTTGCTAATGATTATCTATGTATTTTACATGTCATAAAACTGCCAAATCATGCTACCTTAGAGCTCCTAAGCTGATTATTATAGTGATTATTTTCACATTTTCTTGTATAAATAGACTAAATAGTGGTATGAGAATTTTAGATTTGAAATTATTTAACAATACCATAATAGGTGACTTATAACACAAAGCTCCCAAAATATCTCATGAATGCATGCTTCATGTAGCTTTAGCATGAAACTAGAAAATTTTAAAATTCATAAATAATTGGCTTTGCTCATTCTCATGGTAATGTTGTGGTGAAGAAATTCTAAAGTGCTGCTTTTTACTAAATAGTACAATGATACAATTCTTGTGAGCATGTGCAAAGTTGTCATATTCCAAATGCAGCTAGTATTGTGCTACAATAGTTTATAATGCAATCAGGAACTTCACAAAGGATAAATGAAAGTAACAACATATGCTTCATAATAAAGGTAATCACCAAGTATAATTACCAATAATTTCAATATAACACTAAAATTCTTGAATGCCAAGCTGTCCAATGATTAACATATATAAAATAAAAATTAGACATCTTTTCTATGCTCCATAATAATACTAAAAAAATATTAACATGTGGACATCTAAAGCAAACTATGAAGTGACACAGTGATTAAAATATAAATTATTATAATTTCGTTTAAAGTATAAATTATTATAACTTACTTTCATTGGGTTGACCCGGTTATCCATATCATATTTCCTCCGCTTCTCATCATCTACGAGCAACTCATAAGCAGCTTGAATCTTAATAAATCTAGCTTCAGCTGTTTCCCCTTTCTCAAGAGTCCCTCTACCGTCATAAACTTGAAACAAGAAAGATGACTGGATCAATACCAAGTCCAAGAATAAGGGCCAACTTCTAAGCATACACTGTACAGAACAGCAAATAAGAAACAAGTTGCAAAGGACATTTTGCGCTGACATCCACCATGAAATTAACAACCCCCCCCCCCCCCCCCCCCCTTTTTCCAACCCAAAAAAAAAATCTATAGAAACAATACGTACAAAAACTTAACCCGAAAAGTGAAAGTCATAGTAAAGGACAAACCATCCGGATGATAAAATTTGGCCAAGCGTCTGTAAGCCAACTTTATTTGCTCCTCATCAGCATCTCTCTCTAACTCTGTATAAAAACCAAAGGAAACAAATTTGAGACACAATTTGTTAAGCACCCATCAACATTCAAATGGAACAAACCTTCCAAAAGTCTACAAGTTACCTAACAGCACATAAACTTGAATAACATGCTTATGTATAAGTTACAAACATATATAAAAACCATACCTTTTAAATGTATAAAGCTTTAATTTTTTTCTTCTTCAATAATCTAATTCATCCTTTTGTCCAATTATTCACATATATAAGGATGTTACAAATTGTTACATTAAATGATAAATTACCGATTATCTGAAAAGTTTAAGCTTTTGAAACAATCAGCAATTTTTTTCCGATTACCTCCCACTTTAAAAAAATTTCACATTTTGGACCCCACAGCAGTTTCGTCCCACAAGTAAAAGGGATGTTAGTTTAAATTATTAAATTAATTGTTCCTTCGAGCTTTTAAGACAATTGGTAATTTATCACAAATTATTCAAATCCACACACATATATTATTGTAAAAGCTTACAAAGCACATAATCACTAAATAAAAAAAAATAAATAAAAATTGCTTGTAATTGTAATTGTGTGTGATTTCTAGAACTGATTTGAAAGCTATGAGGACCTGTAAAAAGAAAAAGAGAAATAGATACCGAGAGTTTCGTAGGGAGATTTCTGATCGGACCAATTGGAAGCGTGAACCATGGTCCTCCTCTGGTTGACACGAAACCAGGGCTCCGCACCATTGGAATTCAAGCCCAAGGAATCGAACCAGGGAGAGGAGAATTGAGGCCTGTAATTAGGGTTTGGAAGCGAAACCCTAGGTCGAGCTCGCTGTCTCTGTCTGCAACATATGATGGAGGAGAACACCGTGTACGGCCTACATGTTGTTCTCAGATTGCTCATCTTCTCAGTTTCGAACCCCCAAACCCTAAGGCTTCAAATTTATTTCAACAATTTTAAAAAATATATATATATAAAAATGGCGTGATTTGCGTAGCAGAGCTGAGGTTTAGCTTTCACAAGGTTGAAGACGTGAAGGAAGTTGAAAGAGGTTCTGATAATGGGACCTACATTTTGAGAATCTTACTGAATCTGAATTTTTTTTTTTTTTTTTTAATTTTCAAAATGATTTATTCTATATAGTCCAAATCTTTAGGAATATTTTTCTTTCTTTATTTTTATTTTTATTTTCCGAAATTGGGATTTATGGACGGTTAGGCTTTCTTTACAATGACGGTTGAGATTTAGATATAATTACCTTTTTGCTCATTTCCTCATCCCATAATAATGAATAAGATTTCCTATGTTTTATTTTTTTGGAATCAGAATTCCTATTCCTAATAACATGGCCTTTTTCGTCAAATGCTCCATTTTTGCAAAAAAATATTATTGAAAAGTCTTTACCCAAAGTTATTTAGTTATGTAGTTTTTTTTTTAATTCAATTTTGCTAACATTGAGTTGAGTGAACCCGAGTTTTAAGCAAATGGGTGCTCAGAAGAATCGTCCGATAGATATCTTTCTTAAGTTCTAATTCTAAAGCATTTCTAGCCATTATTTCTTTTCTGCATTCCATTTACCAATCGGTGGGGTCAATCTTAAGCTTAAAATATCAGTTTAATTTAACTAGTAGGTTATATACAGCTTTTTTTAACACTCTTTTTTTTTTGTACATTTTATTTAAGAAAATGAAATTAAGCTCAGCCAAATAAAGCAACATGTTTAGACAATAAATACTTAATTCAAATTTACCTTTTATCACAATATACACAAAACAGTCTTACAACATGCACTGTAATTTATAGGGAAACTTAAAAATTTCCCAAGTTTCTTCTTGATACACAACCTTGAGATTTATATTTACACCTTATCAAACTAGATAAAACTGCTGTGAAGCAGAAAGCACAGGATTCATATCCTTTGCAGCTGCATCCTGAACAAGGGTGGTGACTAGTACTATAATCTATATATATATATAGTGATTCTACAGGTGCTTTCCAGTCTATGCAGGTTCACGAGGACGAGCAGACCAAAGCGAACTGAGAGCACGGAGACGATGGAAGTACTCCCCCAAGCCAAGCAAGCCTCGAGCTGATTGCCGGATTGTTAGGATACGAAACATTTGCTGCAGAGTTTGTTGCCTAAGGTGATCTGCCTGCTTTGTACAAGGGTGACAGTTCAGAGATTAATTTGAAAGGGCAATGCATAATATAGACATGGTAAAAATTCTAAAAACTCTTAAGAAACAGAAACTTTGGTCCTAGATAATGGATATTTGTTTCACCATGGTTAGATTCTTGGGCTAGATTTTAGTATTAATAGGTGAATGAGTATATAAACTATAAACTGGTTTTGTTTTTACAGCCCATAGGTCTGGCTGCTCTCTTCATTTGAAGACACATTGGTGTCTTACATCTTCAAGAAGCCAACTTTGAACTCATAGAAGCTTACTTGACATTTGTGAGTTAACTGCCCTATATGCACTTCAACAGCAACCATCTAATATAAATTACCTGGTTCACAAATCCCTCAAGGGCCTCCAACTTCTCCATTGCAGCAATCATCTGAGACCCATAATTACTTGCATTTACAGATTCAGCTCCTATGTTCTGAGCCAGACTCTGCTGCAGTTTATCCATTCCCTGTGAGAGAGCATCTTCTGCTTGCTGAGATGACCTTCTGAGGTTACGAACACTCTGAATTTGGGTATCGGTCAATGGTTCAAGCTGTGGCAAGAGGACCTACCAAAATAAAAGGAGCACCTCATATTTGGTTGCACTATAGCACAATCAAATCATGATGATATAATTAATTAATCTGAGACTCAATGCATGAGACTGTTGTTAAATGAACCAAAAACATTGGTCTAATAAGGAAACAGCTTGAAGTAGATAAGCAATTTAGCATAATATTAACTTTCTGACTGACCTAGATGTATATTCTTGAAGAGCAAATAGTTAATTTCACAACAACTAAACAAAATAAAAAATATTGCACAACTCATAAAGCAACTTATCAAAGTGACATTTCCTGCTATATTGATGTTCTAAAAATTATTTGCAGGCACTACCAACATCCATAATGTCCCAAATGCTATGCATTTCTGTACCACCTTGCTCTGCTAATTATCATGCAACAACTTCAAAGTGGTGAAATTTTGTAAATTCCTTGAGGTTGAAGAATTATGCCATTTTTCCAAAATAGTGGCAGAATGCTGCATGATTAACTTTAATTTTTTTTAATAAAAAAATTAATATGCCTGATTAAAAATAGTTTGTTCAGATATGCAGTCCTACTACAGGGTTGAAGATAAGGCATTCCATAGTGATAATTCCCAGATAGTGATGATGTAAATAGAGAGTCAATCGCAAAAACTAAAATGCAAATGAAGAGACTAAAGCAGTCTTCAAGAACTGAGATAAATGAACTACTTATTACATTTAGAAGCTCTGACGGGCGGAATCCACCAATCCAATGGAAGAAACGTTCTGCTGATGTTCTCCACACTCCAGATATTAAATAAAAGACATCAGCCTTTGCGGCATCTGCCTTCATGCGAAAAAGATTATAATAATGACTGTAGCCATTCTCAACAAGTATATTAAGTTCTACGTCAGTAATATGAGCTTGCAGTGCATTTCTAAGCTCACAAATCTGTCTATTTTGTTCTTCGACCCAGTGTGCATATTCCATTTCAAATGCTGCTATGCCTGCAAGATCCACAGTTGGGACAATTTCAAGAACAAAACAACTTTAATGACAAAAGTAGTAAACAGGACAGGCAATTGTTTTCACAAAAAGGAAATTTTCAAATGTCATGCTTATTTTTGTATGTATGCTATATACATACACATATAGAGATATAAATTTAATTATAGCTGATCATATGTACTACAGAATCATATCAAGATGTTTGGTTTGTGCATCATTCTTTGAGAGGCAAACCATACGAGAGAGTGAGACAGTGCTTCCCTACTCCACACACACAGAGAGCTCTCAGAAATAATCAAAAAGCACTAAAGAAGATATTTTCATTGCTCTCTCTCTGGCTTGGTAAGATTAGAAGCTAAGACCTTCCAACAACCCCACACCTCCCCTCAGATTATCCTGAGTTTATGAGGAACTAGTCCTATATAACAGGTACATAACCTAAAAGAACTGCTTTATGAAACTATTGAAGACATAGTGATTAGAGGATGGAAATGGGCTCGTCTCTAGGGTAATCAACACCATGTTAGTCTGTTTCTTTTATATGTCAATACAACATTCCTACCTCAGAAGTCTGACAAAAAGATGCAACCCTGTTGCATTAGGTATTAGGGGAAAAAAACTTAAAGCATGGGAATAATGAAACTTGGAGACTCATCCAAGGAAGAGAACTCTAGGTCTGAAAGGATGGAACAGATCATAAAAAGAACTTTCAGGGGCAAAGAAAAATCTTGCAAGAGTCATTGTCTTTGTTTCAGAATACAGTTCTTCTCTAGTAACTGGGCAAAACAACAGCTAAGAAAACTAGGATGACTCTCTTTTCCACATTTATCGTATGAACCTTCATTAAATTTCAGAGATACATTTACTGCTAAGAGATTTCTACATTCAATAAAAGATAGGAATTACTGACAGAGTTATTATGATTATTATATTAGGTAAACCTGAATATGAAATATCAGTGCATGTATCTGTCAAGCTGAACTCTACTTGTACATTGTCTACTATCTCATACTCAGAAGGATGCATAGTCCACAATTTAGGTTTTAGAAATTGCATAAGAAATAAAAACATTGACTGAACTCTAAGAGTAAAGAGTAGAAGAACACATAGGTAGAGCAAATACATGATATAGAACAACAATTACCAGCAGTTAGAATCACAAACCTGAGTTCACATTTCCAGAGAATCCTACATGACTGGTATCTGGTGGACATATGTAGACACCCTACAATCAGGCATTCAGTAGTTATCAGATGGATACAAAATTTGAATGCATGATCAATGAGAAAATACATTTGATGATCTGGGGAATACTGAATATGGTGTGTTGGGTTACACATGTGAGTGAAGTCCCACATTGAATAAAAATGAAAAGAATGAGCGGTTAATATAACATAATTGAGCATATATCCACTAGGTTTAGGCCTTTTGAGTTAAAGTGTGTCTCTATATGTTATATTAATTACTCAAGAAAGCTTTTCAAGGTATTTATCCCCCCAACAAGAGGTATGGCCCACACACAAAGATCCTGGAGAAAAAAAAATAATAGTGTGGTGCGAGATTCCCATGGACATGGACGTGTGGGGTTCCCATGAATGTGTGTGCGGGGTTGACACGTGGTTTCCATGTATGGCGTACGAGAGACCCATGGATGATGGGTTGATGAAGTGAAAAGCCCATTAGGCAAGGGAGAGTAAGTAGGACTTGTTCATAGCCCACAAAGAGGTCTTGAAGCCCACAGAGAGGTAGAAACTAATATGTGAAGGGAAGATTGTTGGGTTTCATGTTTGAGTGAAGTCCCACATTGAATAAAGATGAGAAGAATGAATGGTTTTTTTTTTTTTTTGAGAAGAATGAATGGTTAATATAATATAATTGAGCACATTCCCATTAGGCTTAGGCCTTTTGGGTTAAAGTGTGTCTCTATATATTATATTAGTTACTTAAGGAAGCTCCCTAAGGTGTTTATCTCTCCAACATGGTGAGCTTCCACTAACCTGCTTCCTAGCTCTCTCAAGCTCCTGCTCCAGTTGAGCCAGCTTCAAACGGCTTGTTTCCAACTGTTGGACATAGGCCTACGAAAATAAAATAAAAACTGAAACTTAATGAGCTTGGTAAATTCCAACAATGAAGTTATTACAGGAATGCAAATCTTTTTACCTTTTTCCGCAAGCGACTTTTTCGCGCAGCTTCACGATTTTGTGCTAGACGTCTCTGTACCTGTACATAGATATGTGCATTTACATTACCAACACTGATTTAGCAACTGATGGCCTACTTAGATCAGATGCTTATGTGCTCAGTATGACCAGGTGATATTGGGTTGCCCACATGGGTCCTAGTCAAAGTAAACGCCACATAATTGAATTCGAATCAAGTATGGAAAAAAAAAATCGTTGATGAACAATCTATAAAAGTAGCAAACAGTGTTTAGCACTTGAAACAGCACATATTTTCTTTCATGTAATATATGCACAATCAGATGCTCTCCCAACTTGATAATAATATGATGCACTCTGTATGATGAAATGTAAAATAAATAACAAGAAGATGACATGGATATATTTCCTAAGAGTACAGAATTGTGGATGGGGGTAGAGATAGACCATATGGTGCAATTTTTTCACCTTATCACCAGGCTTGTTTGCTTCTTGCTCAATTCCAGAACGTCCCATCGAATCATGAGAAATAAATTCAGTCTAGCAGATCATTTGAGAAAATCATTAGAGTACAATATATAAAATAACTCTAATATTAAAAAACAAAGAGATCCAATTTCATGTATATTCACCTTGTTTTCCAGCCTAGCGTCCACCTGTAAAATTGTGGAAGCATTCGGGATACTATCACCTTTAAAGGTATCTCCCCACATGCTAACCTGTTGGAATGGCTCGTATATGCCCATCCTTCTTGAGGTGACGATATAAGTTGATGGAAAGCTTCTATAAATTGACTAACAAGCTTATTAACTCTCCTGCAGCTTTACAATAATGAAAGAATGAAATCAAATTAAACTTGTCATCCTGAATGAAAATTAGAAATGTTGGGAATGTTAAGAGATTAATAGAATGACCAATTGTAAAGTGGACGATAACAGAGCAACAAAACTCCCAATTTCATAAATGGTTAACTCTTTTCCATGCATATTGTTTCTGATCAATGAAATGAGTGGTACAAAATTTTTTGAAAACCATCTACCACTATTAGCCAGATCACAAATATTGGTTTCTTTAACAATTTGGTCATGCTCAGGATAAGCAGTATCTCTGGTCAAAATCAGCTAATTGACACACAAAGCATACAAAGTGCGAGGGCATATACCCAATGGTGGATACATGCTCTCACACACAAAGCTAATTGAGCGGTTGTCAGCTGGCATTTTCATTTCATTACCTACTGATACACCATGAGATTTCTACCTAAACTTACATGTTTAGTTATTTGCACAAGAAAATGATAGGCAACAAAAAGACTTAAACCTGAAAATTTGATGTTGAGATGGGCAAACTTATGACACAGATGGAAAGCAGAAGTGGACAGCATAAAGCTTCAGCTGAAACAGTTATTTGATTGCTTATAGACTGTAGGTTTCTGAATCTCAGGAAGTGAATTAAAGGATTGAGGATCAATGCCCAAAGCCTAAACTTATTACAATCATTAGGAAAAAATAACACTTAACAGCAAAATGTAAGGAAGATGATCCACCCACAATGAGCCCTATATAGCAAAAAGCTAACATAACACTTGCCGTTCTTCATGCATTTCTGCATCCATCAGGACAATGGCGAAATCTCCCTATAATCATCCTCTCATAAAACAACCAAAACGTATTCCTAGTGCACATAAAAGCATATCTTTGTCATGCTTGTTGCATTTTTCTCACCTCAACCAATTTTTAGATCTCAATCAAGAGTAAAGCCCAATTTTTAAGACTATTAATTGTATTCAACAAACCCCAAATATATAGCAAGTTCAGTAATTCCGTCATTAAGATAGGCAAAAAGTTCTTAGAAAAATCAGGTTAAATTAGCAGCTACATCAACATCCATAAACACTGGCAATATTAATAGTTCAAAGCAGATAGGGGGGAATAAAACAGCCCTTGTGTGGATTAAACCCAATCATACATATTCTGTAAGAGGAAGAGAGGCAAGAGTCCACTAATGATGTTCCAAAGGCAACAGTGGTGCTCCCTATGTGGCATTCACTATGTGTTAGTCCTTCTCTCTTAGGTGCCCTCCATATTTGTCAAAAATGACTGAATGCAAAAGGCTTGTTGGGCTCATAACTAGAGATCTAAATCCTCTGTTGTGTTATGTATCTGTTTCTAGAAACCACATCATGCATCAAAAGTCAAAACAGTAAATTGTTGGCAACAACCAAGGCTAGCTACTATATGAATGGTTCTTTTCTCCACAGCTAACCTATGAAAATTCCATCAAAGTTTAAGCCTCTACGTCTTTCCTTAACAAGAATATCGAACATGGGGAACTAATAAATCAACGTTTCTGACAAATCAAAGTCAAATTGAGTAATTCCAACTACTAAAGATATTTAGCTATACTTTTAAGATTGATAAATGTTTGCCTATATTCTCCACCACGTCTCATTGTCCTACAGAATGGCCAGTAATTGTAATAACATGTTCTGATTTTTCATAAACCAGAATAGGTGAAAAGTCGTTTCATCAATAAAGAAGCAGAGTCATTAACTTATTAACCAGTGGATTAAAATATCATACTTAACTGGAAGCAGAATAATTAGAAAATTGGACTCGTTCCCCAATTTCTTTGTGAAACTAATTATACTTATTAACCTGTGGATTAAACTATCATAATTCGGGTGGTTTGTATTCAAAAGAAATCAACTCAATTCTGGTAAAAATAAGGTTATAAGCATAGGGCAACAATACATGAGAAAGATTTGCAGCTTCCAATTTTTCAATAAGATTGAGCAAAGGGAATCCAGTCTGCGCACGTGCCCCGTGCACGCAGACACACGTGTATTGAGATAGATGATTTCAACATCTGCTGCCATTGTGATTGAGCTCTAGCTCAAATGGCACCTGTGGTCACGTGTTCAAAATCCATACCACTTCCCAAAAAAAAAACAAAAAACAAAAAACTTTCAGGTAACATTGACAAGAACAAGTAACCATAGTGCGTTTACCTTCACAACAAGCGGCAATGAATGAATCCTTTGCAGCAAAATGGCGCCAAAATCACATGATTCAGTAAAAACTAGCCAAAAACAAAGAAGTACTAAATTAGCCAGAATTCTACAAGTAGAAACAAAAAATTCCCACCAAAAGGGTATATATAACAAAGTCCCAACTTTGTAAACAACATTAAAACAACCCCACAATAGTTTTTTCTTTCTTTCTCTTTTGGGATGAATATGGAGTTTCATTCAACCAAACTGAAAATAGTACTACAAAACTGCTCCACCAGTACAAAACTACAAATCAGAAGCAGCTTAATGCTGCAAAACCATAAGCACTTTTAACTAACTTAACAAAGAACAAACCAACTAAGGCTCAGTTCAGTTGGAAACTCACAAATTGGAACACAGAGAGAGAGAGAGAGAGAGAGAGAGAGAGAGAGCAAAAGTTTGAGTAGTACCTAAACTTGATGATTAACTGCAAAGTTCCAAATTAAGCTGAGTGAGTCCTATAATTTGGTATTTAAACCTGTCTTAAGCTCAGCTTCAGCGAATTAATAATGTCTATTCCACGACGAAAGCGAACAAGAATCCAAAAGTAACATAACGACTAAAGATTAAAGAAACGGAACCCAATAAAATAATAAAGATGAATAAGAACAAAACATTATTATATTTAATCAATAAACTAGTAAAAATGTTTGGTACATTATTTGAACGCTACAGTCAAACGTTAACGTGGCTGTGTTCCCACTAAAGAAGTACTACTAATTAAAAGTGAAAGCCTCCCAACTAAAACCAAAATAAATAAAAGTAGTGGTGTGGTTTGTTGCTAAGAATGCCCGTATTATTTTCCATGATACTTGGTAGGAGTTGAATCGGTGCTTTATCAATTGTGTTGTGCACGTAATGATAACTTTATCCATTAAGGTCGATAGTACATGCAGTATTACCCTTAATCAAATGTGTTGTAAACGTAACAATAATCTTATCAATTAAGACCGGTAATATATGTGGTATTACTTTTATCGTCATGTAACTTGAACTTGATAAGTTGATATCAAATTTAAAAAAAAGAAAAAAAATTATATATATATATAATAAAGTAGTTTTTTTTAGAAGAAATAAATGAAGTAGTTAACAAAGTAAGAAAAATGCTTTAAAAAATTAAAATTGCACACCAATTTGGTAGCTTAACCTACGCATCCCTTTCCCCTTAAAGTGCGCATACTAATGCTGTCAAGCCCATGGCGTATAGGCTGACGTCATTAATAGGGGGTAATTGTGATTGGTAGGGTGGGTTCCATGTGCCACGTGGAGAGTCTTGGTTTGTGGCTTACTTGCGAAGTCAGTGAGGTTATCGTTCCCCCTATTGATTAATTTTACATTTTTTATTTATGTTGTTGTATCTGATTTTCTTGAACATGATATACACGTAACCAGTTGAGTCAGCACCTGGCAAAAGGTCGAACAAGCGCGTGCTTTGTCGATTATGTGGAAAGGGTTTTTTTTTTGAGATAAAATATTAAAATTAATAAATAAATACCATGAATGTAGGTACATAACATCACTTTCACAACATAACATCACTTTCACATGTTTATACTATCAAAACATAATTCTTGTAATTTATATAAGGGTGATGTTAATAGGTGTTCTTAGAGTAATTGTTAACATAAAAAGTTGTCAATAAAATTAAATACTTTATCATTTTTCCATAAAATATATATAGAAATAGTTCATAAACTAATGCACTTAGAGCATTCTTTAACATTTCTCTTTATATAATTTTACTAATTTATACAATCATATATTAGGTTGATCTAGTTATAGCTTACTAAATCAATTAAAATGTTGGTATTAGCTTAACTATTAATGAAATTTAAGTGTTTTCTGATTCACTTTTACTATAATTAGGATTTCAAAAGCCAGACAGATAGAAAGTTGTTAAGATCTACATTAGAGTATTCCTTACCTTTAGAGTGGATATAGGCTTTAGACTGGTCTTCATTTACGCCTCACCTTATCCTTAATTACATAACAAAGGAAATGAAAACTTCAAAAGTAATTGGATGTCAGTTTTTAAGTATTTAAACCATTTTGGGAGTTAGAATACTCTTTTTGGGGTGGGCTTGGGGTTTAAACCTATAATACCTTATGAATTATCTATTGGAGCTAAGACGACGTTTGGAAACTGCTTTAGTTTTCGCCTTTTTGATCTATGATATTTTTGTCTTAAAATGCTCAATATACATGGTGAAGAAATTAAATGTACCCTGTTATAAGTAGGGTATTAAACACATCTTGCTTAGGAATGTGTATTTTTTAGAATTTTGAGATTGATTGTCTCATGTTAAGAGAGAGGGTAATATGGTTGCGTTTGTTTCAATTTTTTATTTATTTTTAATTGTTTTAGACTATAGTGCATGGATGGAGGATGCTCCTCCACAGTTCTTTTCTTTTGTTTCTATAGACCCTAATATTTTCTTTGAATAAAAGGCACTTCTTTGATTCTCAAAAAAAAAAAAAAAACTAGACATGAAACTTGTTCGAGCAAGTTCTACTTGAGCAAGAGAATCAAGGTTTGTTCGAGCGAGAGAATCAAGGTTCGTTCGAGCGAGAATTAAGGTTCACTTGAGTGAATTTTTGCAGAAAGCACATCTTTAATCAATTTCCAATCCTTACAATTGACAAAGGATACATAACAGATTTTAAAATACATTATCAACGGATTATGGATATATGCCAATTCAAGATCCTAACAATTAGTACATTGTAGGAGACATATTCGCATTTACTATTTATATCATTTTTATTGTGTGCTAATACAATATACTCTAATCTAAAAAAAATTATTTAAAAAAAAAAAAAAAAGTATTGAAAGAATACTAAAAAACCCCCATTATGGAGTGTACGATGTGGAAGATTCTTCACAAAAATAAATCTCTTCTCACAACAAGAAATCCAAAAAAAATAGAATAAAAAAAACCAAGAGGTGAGCTTTTTACTTTTTTCTCGTGCCGGTATTTCGCCGTTGTATTTTGTAAGATTGCATGCGTGCAAAGTAAAGAACCATGAATGTGATATTGTGATTATTATCACAGTTGTACTTATCGTATTTTTATGAATTATATTTTAGACTTTATCCCGTATAACCACTTTAACGCAATTATTGGCTAGTTGGCTAAGATCTTAGATCAAGTGTGTGGTATATCTTTTTATCAACTCCATATATGATTTATAATGTCTTTTGAGTTGTCAAAACCCTTATAACTCAACAGATACTTTTTTATATTTTCAATAAAAACTTTCAACGTTTAAATTTTCCGACTAAAAACTTTTGTTAGTAGATGTGACTTAACCAAGATATCCATGGAGACCCTGCTTGAATGAATATAAATTATAAATAAACATCATAATGGCAGCCTTAATAATGCCTTATTCCACTCTTCAACTTTTTCTGATCTCTTCCATAGAAAACTGCTCAATATTCTGTTCAATAGCTTTAGGGTTTGTTTGGTTTGGTATTTTGGGAGTCTAAAAGAGCATCTTTAAAACTCAAAACTCTGTTTTACAATCACAACTTCTTATAACTTTTTTACAAATGCTCATTTTAAATTCAAAAAATAGTTTCCCAACAGTTTATATAAACACACCCTTAATCACCTTCTTGGGAAGGATAAAAAAACCAGTCCAATGAACTTGAACACTAAACAACACAGGTTGAATCAATTGAAGCTTACAGGCAAAGGACAATAGTTTTGAGGTCCAAGAAGAGATCTTTGCTATTATCTTAACAAGGATGTTCACTTCCTTGCACTGTAGCATCTCAAGAATACGGCCTTATTTAAAAACATCCTAGTACACAAGCAAAGAAAACATCACTTTTTTGAGGACTTGCACACATGGACATCGCAAAATAAAATCCCAATGGAATGAATCATAAATCTTCATGAGGCCCACTTTTATTTTACCCCTATTGTTCCTAAAATTTTGAAGCGTTTGATTTTTGTGAATACTAAAGATCTTGTATACCTTTGGTTGTTCTAACGATTTTGTTGGATAATTTGGCTCCAATTGGCACCAAAACTTGTATAGAATTCAATTCAAAAAATTATTGGAAAATGATTTTAAATTTAGTAGTTTCTTAAAATGCAATTTTCATTTGAAATGGAATAGTCTTACCGAAAATTGAGATATCATTTCTTTATATTAAAATATCTATATATTTTTTGGTTATTTGCCCACGAGTCATACTATTTGCTTCCTAGACTGTGTCTTCTTGTGTCCAAGAGCCAACTAGCTTTTGAATAACCCAAACAAGTTGGAAATTTTGTTTTTTCTAGTTAATTTTTTGTATGCAAAGAGAGGTTTTAGAGAGCTATAAAATATTTAAGTACTTTCGGATCAATAAGTTAAAAAGGTTAGATATTCTAGTCATGTGGTCCTTACTAGTGTATGATTTAGTATTGGGATCAATGAGTTAAGGAATAGGTCAATCTAGACGGGTGATCATATATGATGTTTTCTGTAAGTTCCACTTGTTTTGAGATTCGGAATATGCTCTTAGCTTAGGTAACAGAAACTTTGAAACAAAAAAAAGACCTTGATTATACCTAACCAATTTAAGCTAAAAACTTCCACGAAAGTACTCAAGAACCCCAATTACGTGAGGTTGAATTTCAATTAAAAAGTGTGGATAATCTCTAAACCAACTTTTACCCTTCAATCATAATATTTAGAGTTCGCTATGACAAAGCCATAAGGGTCCCGTTATCTTTTCTCTCTCTCTTTTTTCATTCTAATTTGTTAATTTTTACATACATATATTCAAAGAATTTATTGCATTACTAGAATCCTAGGGGAGATTAGGAGAGCGATAGCATATAATATTAGGCCAACGCACACAAAGAATCTTTGGCCAAACACAATATACAGAGAAAGAGCACAAATTTTCTGACCCGAATGAGTAATGGCTAAAGGCCCCCCTTATTGACAAAAATTTCTTAAAGACAAGCTTTTGTTTTGTCAATTGTGGGTAGAACACTTTTGAGATTCGCTATCCAAAGAAGGGAATGGGCCTCTAGATTTTTGGGTTGCTCAACATAAGTACATAAACATTAGGAAAGCACCTCTAGGTACCTCTTTTTCATATAAAAAAAATTGCTAGTTGATCGCACCAAACTTCAGAACTATCCGATTCCTAATCTGGAGGGGAAAGTGAAAGGAAAAAGGACGTCCTCCATGCTTTTTAAAAGAAGATGAAGAAAAAGTGGACAGATCTCTCTTATCACTATAAGGAGATTAAAAAAGATTCTAACTTGGTCCAAAACTTGAAGTCAGAAAAGGAATCCACATTGGATTTGAATTTGCATCAAGAAGAAAATCGTAATCTGAAAATCATGTGAAGTTCTTCTACTACCATAAACAAGTTCACAACTTTTGTTATAACTCTCTTATAGGACAGATTGTGACAGGTAGGTTGTAAGTGGCTACCAGTTACTTTCACATGAATCCACTACTTTTTATCCACTAATCACAATTAGTCACGCAGAGAGTTGTGACAAAAATTATGTAGTTTTTTTTTGTGGCACTAGATTTTTTTTTTATTCATGCGAGTTGCAAACATACAATTTTTTCTTATTTAAGCATATATACCATACAAAATAGGGATTTGGTCAGCATTTTATCTTACTATAGCACGTACAATATGGAATTTGGGAATAACATGGTATTGGCAGCATATTCCGCCCTTTGTCTTAATAGTATAGGGGAAAAAGCCAGGACAGACAAAAAAAAAATGTTGCGTCAACTTAGCATACAAGGTAATAAGAAAAGGGGAAAAGCCAAAGATTAAAAAATGATAACAAAGGAATTATACCGCTAAGTAGCAACCATTTACCAAATGATGCTTGGCCATTTCCCATTCAAGCATGCTTGGTACTTGTTCCACTAAAGGTGTTCGAGCTCTGGTTATATATTCTAATAAAAAACATGACTTTTCATGATAATTCAAATTTAACCTAATTACAACACCTTTTATTGGGGAATTGCTTAAGTATGCAGCTAAAGTGTTTGTTAAATTAATGATTCCAAAAGTTTAAGTTCTCAAAAGCTTAAGTTAACATTCTGTTCTAATACCATGTTAAATTACTAGTTCTCCCAAAAGTTTAAGCTGATGAAAAATGAAAAAAAATTATCATTTAATCACATAATTCTAGAAATGTTCACCTAAACAGTGAGTTGCATTGGTCTCAAGAAATAAGATGTCCTACACCTTGCTTGGAAACACCAGCAGAGGAAAACACCAACGATACTTATCCCAAGTTCTGAGGCTCTAAAAAAAACAGGTTGGATGAAGGTGGCTTGGAGGATATCAATGCCTTGACTTCACAGTCGACCACAACATAGACATGGGCATGTTGGCTTGATTTTGGACAAGGAATAGGGTGGCATAAGGATATGGTTTGGTATCTAGGGAATTATTTGAGGATTTTGGCTCGAAGAAATTAAGGTAAAAGTTTAGATATCTTGGCAACATTCAAAGGACTTACGATGTAATCTTTAAGTATGAGATATAAAAGTGTTTTGATAAAGAACAATCGTTATAGAGCAACGTTATAGGTTGAAATTCTATCCCATCCTTTAAAAAAAGAAAAAGAAAGGTGTTTTGGTAAAAAATTAATTTGGTGAGATTAAGAGCATCCACAATGGTGAATGTTATCCTATTCTATTTTACTATCTCAAAAAACTACTTTATCAATTATACCATACTATTTTACAATACTCTCAACATTCCAACTTTTATTTTACAATACAACATATTAAAATAATATATTTACACAATAAAATAATATATTTCAAAACATAAATAAAAAGCCAGCATGGAGAGAGAGACAGAGATTGAGACATGAGAGAGAGTGGGAGGAGAGAGGATTGAATAAAAAAATATTACTTCTTTTTACAATTGTGCTATAGTACCATAACAAATTTGTGATGATACTGTAGCACAATTCTACTTTTTTTTTAGGATACAAGACATATACAAGACTTGATGTTGGCTTGTTTTTTGCTTTGAATTGTAAATTCCTCAACATATACCATTTACCTTGGGCCACTGCGGATGCTCTAATAGTAGTGATGCAAGACGTACAATTTTTTATCATTAACCAATTAGGCGGTTGATTTTTCTATTTTACATTCTAGGAGGGACATTGCAATTTGCAACTGATCCCAATGTTTATAATTAAAAAGGATAATTTTCTCTAATATTTTAGAATGTCTTTATTATAAATAAATAATTATTAAACAATTTCTAATGAAATTATTAACATTGTTTTTGCATAAACTATTTATACTTTAATTGGTATCTTGTAAAAAGGTCTACTGGATTATTGGAGTGAGTCTATGGATGAATTAATACCTAATTCTTGATCATATCTGAAAAAACAAAAACAAACCTTAGATTGACCCCAACGTACTAATTTATGGATTAATTGTTTCGTATACCCAAAGTAATCAATTTAATAGTCAAAACAATTACAGTAAAAATCATCACAATCCAAAGAAATATAAATAAAGTATAAAAAGAACATTAGGATTTTTTTTTATTTTTTTTTATTTTTTGCTGAATAAGAACATCAGGATTTTGGTTGCTAAGTGGAACACTCATAAATAACTCTATAAAAAAAAAAAATTAAAAAGAAAACCACTTCGAGGGAATCAACACCGTAGAAAATTTCATAATAGAAGAAACAATTATATTCAATTTATACTCATAAAACCGTATAAAACCTTTGTAGACTAGACTCGACTTGTAATCTCAATTTAGGGTCCGTTTGAATAGAACTTATTTTGCTGAAACTGAAAACTGAAAACACTGTAGCAAAATAATTTTTAAATGTGTGAATAGTACCGTGAAACCCATTTTTAATAAAAAAGTGGTTGAAAAGTGATATTTGTGGGTCCGTGAACAGTGCATGAGTGCACTGTTTACTGTTGAAAAGTCAACCTTTGCGGCTGTTAAAAATAAAAAAAAAATAAAAAAAAAGGTACGCAAGAAACGTAAAATGCAGGAAACGTCCTATCCAAACCGCACCTTATAATCAACATCTGCCTTCCACAACACTGACCCCAAAACTTTAGAATCCTTCTATAGAACTTCCCCCCAAATTCGTCTACATCAACTTAGAATTCCAACACTTCAAAGCACTCATTGAAGAGTTTCTACCAAATAGTTGGGTAGGGGCTGAGGCAAATTCGATTTTGACCTCGATCTGGTTTTTAAAACTATAGTTTAGAACTTCTCTAGTTTTGAAAGAAAATGGTTACGATGTGAAAACTAACAACATGAAACACAAAAAGAAATGATTTTTTTTTTTTTTTTGACTCAATAAAGTTTAGGCTCAAAGATTTTGATCTTAGCAATGCAACCTCACAATCGTGCAACAATTTTTTTGTTTTTCTTTTCTTTTTATATAGTTAAAAGTTAGGCTAATTGGTTGGTGCAAAAAAGTCAATTTACTAGTTTCCAAAATCTCGCTCAAGCATGGTCCATGATGGAAAGAAAGTGTAAATTAAAATAGTTTAGACCACAGAAAGGCACACACAACGAGATTGCATGTATGTCAGCCATTTCCTTATTAATCCATTTAGTTGGAGGGATTTTAGGTGAGGAGAGAAAATGATTTTTTTTTTTGTGCTTGGTTTGAGTGATTTGAGGAAGGAAAATTAGTAAGGTACGAGTGTTTTTCTCTGCCCACCAAATCGTAATCTCTTTAAATTTAGAAAAAGATAGGAGAAAAAGCTGCGAAAATGTTTAGAAAAAAAAAATGCCCACGGTACTAGCTCCATGATGTTCTATTGTGCTACTTTTTTTTTTTTGGTTTGGTTGTTTCCCTTTTCTTTTCTTTTTCCCTAAGTGCGCGTAAATGCACTGCGTGTACTTTTTTTGGTTTTTTAAAAAACTGGGCACGATTGTTTTTTACTTTTTGTTTGTTAATTTGCCTTTTCTCTTTTTAACGGTGCAGGATTGGTTTTTTTTTTTTTTTTTTTTTTGGGTTAATTCTTTGCTTCTTTTTTTTTTTTTTTAACTGAGCATGATTTTTGTTTTAATAAACTTGGTGTGATTTTTTTTTTTTTGATTGTTTGCTTCTTCTTTTTTATTGGGTGTACTTTTTTTAATAAAAGTACATGAATCAATTTATATAAATTACATTTTCCATCCTTCCACTTTTCTACTCAATTAAATAAAAAAGTTTTTCGTTTCTCAACTTTTTCAATTCCGATCAAACACTATGAGGGAAAACTAAAATTTATCTTATCACTCTATTATTCTATCTCCTCCCCATTTTATGTCCTTTCACTTTTCCATCATTATAATCAAACAGATTAGTAATCTTATTGGGTCATTGCCATGTAATTGACAATACTAAAAATATTTTAGTGCTGGCCAATAATCTGCCATTTTCAATAATTTTTTTATTAAAAAAATGTATGAAACATAGAATTGTAAACTCCAACTTATCCATTAAAGATTTTGTTAGAATTCAATATCTTTAGGATATGAGTGACTTATTAATGATCCTTTGTCACCTAAAGAAGGCATCACCTTTGTACTGAAGAATGTTAGAAGATTTAATGCATGGCCTAGTCACGTCATTTCCAAAAGTTATAAATGTATGTCAAGGTTACGCATCCTGGCATACAAATGTGTAATTAAAAAACAAGCTCATTCCCAACCAGTTGGGAAATCATCCAAAATTCCTAATTACTTGTCCTTGAATTGGTGTAAACTTGTAAGTGTAAGAAGTTTTTGGCATTTTAACAATTTTTTTTCAATAATTATTTTTTTGCTAAGTTTAAATTTATATTTGATTCATGTTGTGCTAAATTTGTTCGTGCTATATATAATTGTTCTTCACTATTAAGAATAACTAGTAGCAAGCATGTATGATGCGTAAGCAGTGGCGGCTCTAGAAATTTTTTTTAGGGTGATCACTAAGAAACTTAAATTATACAAAATTTAATAAAGAGACAACTTGAATATATCAACGTCACAAAAAAAAAAAAAACACGCAAATACATGAAATATTACAATTTTTTTGGTACTAACATAGAGAATAAGAAAAAAAAAAGACTAATAAAAGATAAAGTGCAAATTGAAAATGCTGATACGAGAATAATAAAGTGACCACAATAATTTCATAATAAATTTTATGCAACAAGTTGTTAGCCTGTTATTGGTGGGTAAAACATGTCAATATTGAACCCGAATTAAAATTAGTAACAGCTTACCACATAAGATTTATTATAAAATTATTGTGAAAATGTTGTGGATGTAGCATTACTCTTATATTTATTGAACTCAAATTCTTATGATTCTCAAGTAAAGGTGTTAAAATTTTTTTATTAGGGTGATCAAAATAGGTTAATTTATTATGTAATATATTTTTTTAAAGTATATATATAATTTTTTTTTCAAGTTAGGGTTGGTCACTGAACATATAAGTTTAAAACAATTATTTATATAAATATTTTTTAGGACCACCCTCACATACAAGTAGAGCCGCTAGTGTGCGTAAGAATGTGACATTATTATGTAATGAGATATATATAGTATTGTGGGGCCAAATAATCCCACGGCCCAGCCCACTTCATTCCTGGGCCGAAGGCCCGAGCCGAGGAGACATCCAAGTCCGAGGATGACCTCATCATCGGACGTCCGAGAGTTAGAAGAACATGCTCGTAACGAGCAGTCACCTCCACATTAAATGTGCCTGACAATCGCCCTGGCCGCGTTAATGAGGAAAAGACCCTGCGTCAGCGTTGCCTCGATCGCCGCAACTCCCAAAGAGACTGGGAAGTCGGCTGATGGGACAAGCACCTGAGCGAAGGTCATGATCACTCAACAAGTGTAGGGCTAGGATTGGTTGGGCAAGGGGTATATAATGTAAGGGAATCCCTCCTGCGTGGGGGACGAAAAAAGGAGGAAAAAAAGAAGAAATAAAGGAAAAGAGAGAAAAGAGGGCAAGAGCCTCCTCGGCCCATGGCCGAGGAGCCCATCCCCATTGTAAACCGTGTTAAGTCTATTTACTTAAGTAAAAGAGACCGGAGTTCATGCCGCCAGAGCGCCGGCCGGCGCCTAGACCTTCGACCCACTCTCTATAAATTCATTGCGGGGTTCGTTGGGCTTTTGACCCGTATCCATTGGGCTTGGGCAGCCAAAAACCCAGTCCCCACAAGTATATAATTTATTTTTAAAAATATTTTAAAGATCATATATATGTTAGAATTAGTCTCTATAACAAACCATTTTTCTCATAAGAAAATTTCATATTAAATGTATTAAACTATTAATTTTAGAAATGCTCTTTGTTCATTTAAACCTTTACAAAACCAACCAAAGGGCAAGAATTTTTTTTTTTTTTTTTTTACTAAAATAGATGAAGTCATGTTGCTTTCTTTTTCAACTAATGAAATTTTGTGTTCTCTATTTAAATAAATAAATTATATATATATATATATATATATATTTACTTTCTTTTCTTTATTAAAATTTTCATCTACTCCTATTATGAGCCCATTTGCTAGTGATAGAATATAGTGGGCATTAAGTTTTTCCAATCATGATAGTTGAAAAGGAAAGAGAAAAGGAGAGTCCTCCCACTATTCAAAAATCTTCAACTTGTAGCCCTTTATTTTAATGTTGTCTTCAATCCCAAGCCTACATTATCATCAAATATTATAGTTCTATCTCTTTTGAAGAATACAAAAGTACAATTATGATCTCTCTTCTTGAATACATTGCAACATACCCATATTAAGATGCTTAGCAAACAAAACACAAAATGTCATATCAACAATTGTTGTTCAATGATGATTAATTAGATCAATTAGGAAAATAATTTGTTGTTGATAACCTATTGAGATTGATTACTTTGCAAAAACTACAAATTCTTCAATCCAAAAGATTATCAAATAAACGAACATTAGCAAAATCTAATAATTAAGCTTCTATATGCATAATAATGCATATGCAAAAGCTAAAATATATCACTTATCTGATTAATTTCACTTGACTAGCCATTGTTTTTTTCTAAATAAGTACCACTATAAAGAACTTTCAGTACAACTATTAAGGGTACTTTCTCCACAAAAACCACAAATTTGTCCACCCAAAAAGATTTTAAAATAAATAAAACTTAGAAAAAGTCTCATAGTTTAACATCTAAACATATCACTAAAAATATCAAATTATAACTTCAAAAAACTAATTATTAACCCAACTCAAATCAAACCGATGCGATAAAAAGAAAGAACATATAGTTAGGATTGAAACACCTAAATGCATAAAAGCCAAAACAAATTTGCCAAAAAAGAAACAAATGTGATGCAATAATTATATCAACAATAACAAAAAGAACCATGAGTGGTAGAAACAATTAAAAAAAAATCACCAAAAAAGAAAAAAAAAAAATCAAAGAGAGAGAGTATGACCTTTATTTTGTTGTGAACAGAACTTGGAAAGAATAGGGGAAAGAGGTGGAGATGAAATAATAAAAAATTTATATGGAAAATAAAATAGAAGAGGAAGGATTGAAGTAGATGAAACGTTTAACTAGGGGTGGCAAATCTGACACGACTCGTGAACCCGACATCACTAACCCATTTATAAACAGGTCATGGGTTGAGGCTAAACGGGTTCAGGTCGACACGACTAACTCGTTTAATAAATAGGTCGTGTTCATGTTTAACATGCGAACCTGTTTGACCTGTTTAGCTTATAAAGGTATTAGTTTTTGTTATTATTATTATTTTATTATTGCTTAATTTATGGTTGTAATTATATGTTTATTACTATATTTATGGTTGTAATTGTATTTTAATTTTAGATATATGGGAATTGATAACAAGTTATTTAGACCTATTAGTCAAATAGGTTATTAAACGAGTTATTTGTATTGACCTTTACATGACTTGTTAATTAAATGAGTTAAATGTATCGTGTTGGGTCGACCTATTTAATAAACAAGTCGTGTTAGGGTTAAGGATTCTTGACACGTTTACTAAACAAGTCGGGTTCAGGTCAACCCATATAGCCGAATATTCATGGCTTGACATGACACGAATACAACCCGCAAACACGAATTACTACCCCTAGGTTTAACAAAGTAAAATGGTAGAATTTAAGAATTAATTAAGGGAATAAAATATAAAATTTAAGAAGATGACAATTAAAGAAGATGAAAGGTTGAACTAAGAAAGCAACATGTAGTTGAAGAAGATGAAAAATTGAACAAAGTGAAATTTTCAAAAATAAAAAATAATAAAGGATGTTGATGACATGGCACAACATGAACTTTGTAAATTTATCGCAATGCTTTCATTATTATATTTCTTGCGTTGTAAATTAGAAGTGAGTAAACAACAATATGTTTCATATCAAACTAGGAACAATAGTATGTTGCTTTCCATTAATCATAGTCATTGTCAGATCACTTTGTATAATTTGAGGTATCTTTAACATTTTCCTTTTATGTTTAGGTGTAAGTACAACAATCCATCATCCTAAATTATGCCACCAAAGAGAGTTCTTTTGCTTTAATGCTTGTAGGTGGAAAATATTAGTGTTCTTTCACCTTTTGTTCTGAGCTAATGGCATCTTTAGTTCCACCACTTATATCTAAAGAAGTGTTTCCTTGCTTCCTAAACAAATATCAACATAAGATAACTTAAAAAATGAACAAATGAATCTCCTTTAACACGCAATTGGTAATAAGCATTAAAATTTGGACAAACCAGTTCACTTTTCCTTTTCTTTCTTATATTCAGTTTGAAAGAAGTATGTCTTTATGTATTGCCAATAAAATTGACATAAAGTAAACGCAAAGTCTACTAAAGAAAAAGAAAAAAGTAGGACAAGTTGATTCTAAATTACACTATAGTCCCATGTTAAGAAAACTTTTTCAATTAGTCATCTTTAAAATTTCATGAATATAAAGTACAGCAAAAAGGGAATATTTACAATTCAGGTTGCCATGTGTTACTAGTCAAAACCTTAGGATCTTTTCTTTCCTTCTGCACCATAAAAATGAATAGAGATTCTCCTACACTTATTAGGTAGCCCCTTGATATGCCAACATTATATGAAATTCCTACTTTTACATTACTAGGTTCGTTACCTGTGATGTTCACTTTCCAAACCAAAGGTTTAACTTTTATGCTTGCCATTGCTCATTTGCTTGGCAAATGGCAAAAGTACAGTGGGATACTTGACGTACTTCCCTTCATTAATAAGGGTTCCAATCTCTGAAATTCTTTCTTTGTGGGCACGCCACTATTTTTGGTAAATCATACAATCAATGTTCTTTATGTGACTCATAACCTTGACCTCTGTTATGTCTTATAAGAAGAGACAGCAGTCACAGCACAGTTCATTTAATCCATAAGTCCTTGGCGCTTGAAGTACTAACACTCACAAAAAGAAAAAAAAAACAAGAACAAAAACAAAAAGCTAGTTCTATATTTGTTTTCTCTGTCTAGTTTTTAACACACTGTACTAGGTAAGTGGCCGGATAGAGACAGACAACAATCTAGGGATTTAAGAGCATCTCCAGCAGATTCATTAAATTTTTGTAGTGTTTGGAGAATGAATTGTGACTTTTACCTTTATCTACCCACTTTTTCAAATACACTTTCCAACAAATTCTCTATCTCATTCTTTATCTCATTTAAATATTATTTCTTCATTCATTATTTATTCTTTTTTTAACAACTACACATCTTCTAACATTTTTTTATTCAACACCTAATTATTATAATAGAAAAAAAGAATATGAAGAATGAACAGTAGCCTATTAGACTTGATGGGCTACTGTTCATGAGCCAAAAAAAAATCTAGGTTTACCGAATCTGCTGGAGCATGAACAGTGCACAAATTCTCCAAATTTTAGCTAATATACGCGGATACCCAACCTATTGGAGATGCTCTAAAGATGCATTTCCTAATTGATGGTTGAGATGATGAATGCACATTGCACATGCATATAGAAAGTATTGACCATTGACTGATCATGTTTTTATTTGGGATTAATAGAGCCTTTAGATTCCCTCTTTGGCTGAGATTATTTTTGTCTTTAGGAATGTTAATTTTTTTCCTTACAATTTAGCCTATTGGGCCACCTCTTGTAATTGTGACGAGCCTATCTTTATCTCCTCTCTTCTTTCGCTTGCTTTTGTTCAAAAAGTTAGAAATGAGTTATGGTCCTCTCTTGTTCTTTTATAATATATTCTTATTCATCACAAAAAAGTATTGACTGATCATGTTTGGTTATTCTCATTCTAATTTTTATTTGGGTTTTGTTAACAAGTGCTCTCGTGAATTTGTTAAGAAAGTTTCAAATGAGTCCTATCTATTTTACGAAGTAGCAAACATTAATAATAAACAAATGCCCTTTAAAATAAGAAAGGCTCAACTTTTTATAAAAATTAAAAAGTCAATCTTAAGGAGTGCACACAAACACCCTTAAGAGAACCCTATTATAGTCGAGTACCATTTACTCAATTATGTGCTCATTATGGTGGTCCGAGAGAACAAGATTTATCAGCCGTTGGAGATACTTTCCTATTTGTGGTGTAGTCTCAACCCTCAAGTCTAAAAGTGCATAGAAAAGTGGCAAACTCATTTTGATTCCAGGTGGGTCAAAACAAAAAACAAAACATGTATAAGGGAGTTAATACAACTAAGCAAAGGATTCTCAATGTTCCAAGAAAACCATACACACACACACACACAAGAAAAAGTAGTGGGGAAAGAAAAAAAGAAGGATTCTAAGTACTATTTGATGGTGATATCTGAAACTATTGGTTTGAAGACTAGAGCTAAGTAACCAAGATGGTGTTTCTCTCTTTCTCTGCGAAAACTGAAAATTCCAATCTCAGTGCTTCTCTGTCACCAATGAAAATGCAGGAGATGGGTCTTGTCGAAGCTAAGGGTATCATTATTCATCAGTGTATCACCAAAAGAAAATGTCACTCTCAGAAACGCACTACATTTCTAATCAAAAAAAAAAAAAAAAACCATTTCCCATAGATGAGGAGTGCCAATGCGCCACGAAGCAATCGAATTGCCCTTTCCGCTTTTGTATCTTTATGTTTTTTTTTTTTTTTTTTTTTTTCCCCTCTGGAGTGAGTCGCTTTCCACTTTGCACTTTTTACTTTATATGTGCGTTTGTATTTATTTAATTGGTGGTTGAGAGCCCATCAAAAAGATTTTGAGTAGTGATTGCACTAGCCTTAGAAAAATAGAGATTGCATATTCTCCATAATCTTAATCCCTTTATTTTCAACTATGTGCAAATAAAGTCGGTACGTGAAAAATTATTATAAAAATATTGTGAATATAGTATAAGAAAATAAGTTTCATTAAGAGTCAATCAAACAGTATTTTTGTTCGAGTTACCATCTTGAAATTAAAAGTAATTATTATTTGTAAAGTTCGCATGTATGAACTTATCATCCAATGTGCAACTTACTTTTATATGACATGATATGAACAATTGAGATTCGTCAATGCAAAGTTAATCTTGCTAATCTCCTTATCTTCAAACTAATGATGATTGCATTTCCAATTTCAAGTTATTATTACTGTTAGAACATACATTGAATAGATGTAGGCCCAAAGAGCAGTGGTGGTTCCAAGAATTTTTTTCAAAATGTTTCTTAAGAAATATAAATTATACAATCTAATAAAAAGAGAAATTCATATATTGACAACAACAACAATAAAAAAATACGCAAATACATAAAGTTTACAATTGCCTTTTACGAGTTTTCATATTTTGAAATCGTTGCATGATAGTCTTATTATCAATGCTACAAATTACATCTCTTTCAATGTACACAACCAAGTAATCATTCATCAACTGAACGTAGAATAAATTATTGAGCAAAATTTAATTTTATTAGTATAAAAAAAAACTGAGGGTGTTCCCAATTTTTTTTTTGAAAGGTAGACAAATAAAAAATTTTAAATTATTATATATAAAAAAAGTTCTAGGACCACCTTGGCCTTAAGTGGCACCGCCCCTGCCAAAGAGGCCCAAACCCATTGCTGGTGCAGCACTCCCCATTACATGTGTGCCTAGCACCCTTGTTTCTTTTAGATCACTCACACCTATAAATATAGGGTTATGCTTGTACAATTAAAACATGCAGAATTACAGAATTATTTCCATTCCTTCACTCCCTCTTTTAACATGGTATCATAGCCTTTATTTAATTTTTTTTATTTATTAATTTTTTATGGCCTTTACTTAGGTTGAAGAAGCCCATTATCAACCATTGCTCAACTTAGTCATTGACGACCACTGTTTGACTCAATACTATCAACAATTATTCGGATCACTCACCATCAGCCACCATTTCAACACTTTTCACAATCGTTTGTCCAAGATTACACCCTTCAAAGTCTCTATGTTTGTAACCCAACATACCAATCAACAAGGGTCCGTTTAAGAACCACTTATTTTGTTAAAACTAAAATTTTTTTTACTGAAAATATGTAAAAATAAAAAGAAAAAAAAAATACAAACAAACAAACAAACTAAAAACTTACTTTTGGAGCAATAGGACCCACATGATAGTGCAATGGAACCCACTTTAAGGGCAAAAATAAGCTAACTTTTTCTCAAATCCCAAACGCAACCCAAATCTCTCAAAAATATGCAATAGTCGGTTGAAACTCCAAAAAAGAGTCTAGACGCACCAACATCATCACCCAAAGCATTGGACACACGTCTCATCTCATTTACCTAACACATCAAGCCACCATGTCAACCCTAATTGTTTGCCATGTGCTAAATCCAGAGCAAGAAATGCCACGTAAGCCCTACTTCCATCTCAATGATAAGTTAGATGCCACCGCCGCTTACCATTATTTACCGATGTTGATTGTTGACCACTGTTGCTAACCAGCACTGACCAAATATTTTTAGCCATTGTTTTTTCAGAGCAAGGAACACTCCATCATTTTCATGTTCCTTCCATCAAGCCATTCATTAATGTCTTTACCAAGCCTCATCCTCTGTTAATGTATTTTATGTTATGGGCTTTAGGCCCAGTTAGTTTACTTGTATAGCACACTTGTACTTGTACTACACTTTACTTGTACCGCACACATATGTTTACTTGTACCACACACATGTTTACTTGTACCACACACATATGTCTCCTATATAAAGGCATCGTATGTATATTCCTCAATCATGAAATACAATACAATCACATTCAGTATTTCTAACATCCTCCAGCCAATTTTTGTGCTCTTCTCACCAAGCTTTAGTTGCTCTCTCAGCCACCCCCGTTGAGTAGCACTCCACATTACTTGTGTAGCACTCTTGTTTCCTCCTTTTGCAATAGATTAGAAGTAATCTTCCTATAAATGGTAGACTCTATCATAAATTTAATAGTGATGCTATGGATACTGCAAATTTTACTACATAAACTTTACAAACTATCAAATTTTCAAAACCAATAATATAAAAAATAATTAATAAATGTATTTATTTTATTAGTGGTGTAGCACCAATCACATTCATTATCATGTCAGTTTATCAATTTTTATGGCAAAATTGATGATAACTTTAGCATTTTCCTAATTTTTAGTTAGCGTGCCTAATAATTTAATGAGAGCCAGGGGATGAGCTTACTCCTAGAGTAATGGAATAATAATAATAAATTACTTGAATATTACTATTTTGATTAAGATAACCCAACAAACACTCGAATTTGAGCGCTGTATCAGCCTTGCAAACCCAATCTAGACTGTAGTGGGCTCCAAAAGACATCGGCTTGCTATTATGCGGGGCCTGCAGCCCAATAACAAGCCCAACCTCAGCCCTGAGCAGTACTAGACCTTGAATGCTTCATAAGAATTTGGATCCACACCCCGCCAGGAAATACCAGAAAGAACTGTCTCAACGGTCAGTTCTTCTGTCCTATTTTTCCTCTCTCATATCATGTGAACTGAAAGTGACTGTAAGATCATGAAATCCAAAACCAAATCAAGAGGAAGCGAGAACCTGCTACAGTGACAGACACACACACACACACACATGTACAGATAAGTAGGGCCGTTTCATATTGTTTGGTTGTTGGTCATGAAAATCAGCTCTATATCCCAACAAAATAGCATGACAATCAGGAGTGGCTGTTGAGATGTACAACTCTCTCTCTCTCTCTCTATCTCTCTCTCTCTCAGAGATAGGATTGTTTTTACTTTTGTAACAAAGTTTTCTACTTTGAATAAAAAAATTTCACTGTATTGGGTTAGCTCTAAATTTAGCTACCCTGATAGCTTGCATTGTGAAAATTTGATCTTGGGAGTTGTGTTTCCATTGGAATCTCCAACATGGGTGATAGAACAATGATGGTGTCTCCAAATAGAGGCCAGGGGTCTCTGTATAATCTCACTTTTGATGAGGTTCAGAGCCATCTGGGGAATAACATATGTAAACCTTTGAATACTATGAATTTGGATGAGTTACTAAGGAATGTGATGTCAGTGGAAGAAGGCCAGCTAGTGCAAAACACTTCTTCCTCATCGTCCGCATTGTTGTTTCTAAAGAATTTAAATTTGAATGGAACTTTGAGGAAGAAGACGGTCGACGAGTTATGGAAGGAAATTGTTCACAAACAGCATGTGAATGAGATGGAAAAGGAACAATCAACTCTTGGAGAAACAACTCTCGAGGAGTTTCTAGTTCGTGCTGGTGTTATTAGTCCTCAGCCAATAATGGCAATCGATCCAATGGTTATGGTGTCTCAGCAAGCAGACTGGTTGCAATTTCAAATGGCAGCTGTGCAGCAACAACATCATCATCAGCAGCAGCAGCAGCAACAGATGACAGTTCTGGATTCAAGTTTTAATGTTTCTGAATCAGTGTATGAGAACCCAGTTGTGGATGTTGGTTACTCTGAGAACCAATTGGCTTTGTCGATGCCCATGCCAGCAATATCATCAGCATCTTCAGATTCTCAGGTAGCTGCTGAAAGGAAGCGAAGATGTTCAAATGAGATGATGGAAAAGGCTATTGAGAGGAGACAGAAGAGGATGATCAAGAACCGTGAGTCGGCTGCTAGGTCAAGGGCAAGGAAGCAGGTTAATATTGGAGATTATATGCATTTTCTGATTGTCTTAATGGAGAGGATTTATGATTTGCTTGATTTTAGCATCAATTAGAATCTATGGTTATGAGTATGCTTTTTGTTTTGGTGATCCAAGGCTTATACCATTGAGTTGGAGACTGCTGTGGTTAACCTAAGGGAAACAAATAGCTTGATCAAAAAGCGAAAGGTAAATATTCATACCAATTAAATTCATTTTCATATTTCTACTAAAACTGGCAATGCACACATTAATCATTGCATGAATAGCAGTAGTTTCAACTATGCCAATGTTTACCAAGAGTGTTTAACTGAATTCATAGGCACATGCATTCTCTTCTATCTTATTTAAACTTTGTTTCTCGGTAGATATTTGTCAAATACGAGTTTCCAAGGTTGTATTCACATTTTTAAAAACAGTAGTTCACCTGAGACATGATGAATTGATGCTGTAAGAACAGAAGCTTTAATACTAATTCGCTGCTATAATGGAAGCTCAAATACCAAGATTGATTGTGAAATATTATATGATCTTCAGAAAAATCTCAAAAATAAATAATAGAAATGAAGAATTCTTGAAAAAAAAAATAGACACAATTACAAAAAAAAAAAAAAAAAAAAAAAAGAAGATTTACATGGTTTCAGCAATAGCCTATGCTCACGAATAGCAATGAATGAATTCATTATAATAAAGAGAGATTACAAAGTGTTTAGGCACTCAAAGACACTCAAACTAATGCAAGCCTCTCTCCATATGAAAGGACCTATGGGCTAAAGCCCCCAAACCCTTTGTGCTATTGTCTATTTATAAGACTTGAATACATATTATTTGATGGATATATAATAGTTTTCTTGGTGGCCAATGTATACATTTCGTAGACAATGAGTCTTATTACTTATTTAAAACGAAATAGACTTTTCTTTCATACAAAAGAAAATCTACACAAGTCGAAATAGGAATTTGAGACAATATCTAATAAATCTCCACCTTGACTCAAATTCCACCAAAAAATTTTCCAAACCAAATCAAATTAGGATCATCATCCAAAAGGCAAAAATCACAAATTAAACCAAACTCTACAACAATTCTCCACTTTGGCAAAATTTCCAAAGCACCAATTTAATCAAATTCCTCTCTACCTTAGCATGACAAGCCACCATATACAAATTTTCAATAAATCTCCTCTCAAGTAACAAATGTGTCATGCCCAACAAAAAAAAAAAAAACAAAGTGCAATCACCCCAAGCTACCTCCAAATGTGCTAATAGATGCCAAATGCTCCTAAAGATGGTGCCAAAAGTTTATCTATTGATCTTCTCCTAGTCTTTCTGTGGCATCCTTCTCTCCCAGTACCAAGATCCACGAACCAATCAACAAAATCTTAAAAGAGAACAAATTTAAACGCCTAAGTAGCAAACTTGGATTTTGAAGAACAAATTCAAACGCCTAGGTAGTGCACCTGGGTTTTGTAGAACAAATCCAAATGCCTAGGTAGTGAACCTTGGCTTAATGAAGAAATCCAAAAGCTTAGGTAGTGAACAAGCTTTGATACAATTGTTGGAGAAATAAAACCTTGGGAAGAAACAAAACAAACAAACAAAAAAAAAGCAGTGAAATTGTTCATTCAGTATTAGGTTTGAGAGGTTTGAGGGCAAGCTTTTGTAGCAAATATAAGATTATACTTGAAATGATTGGGTTAAGACTTTTTTTAATATTCTTGTTAAATACTTTGGTTTATAACTTTATATTATATAGTTTATTAATGAAAATTAATTTCATTTGGTGTGATTAACTTAATTTCAAATTTAAGAATAATTTTATATTATTATAATAGATGTGGGGCGGAGCACGTTCACACAAAGTCAGTCTTGCAAGGCAGGGCAATAACCATGTCAGGGAGGGCGGAGCACCCATGATCCGGTCTTGCTTCACCTTGTTGTCATCCCAACTTGATACATATGTGTATTCATACATGTGTGCCCTTGTCTTTTTGTGTGGACATGTGCATGTGTGTTAATGTTCTAGAAAGTAGGGACAAATGTTCTACTTTAAATCATGAGATTTCTACTAAATTTGAAGATAGGATAGAGTTTGCTTAATCACATTCTGACATAAATCTCTGGTTTTGGATCCCTTTTACTTTAAAATGGTGGGTAGCCCCCCTTTGCTGAGATTTTACAAAAAAAATCTGAACCGCATCAATTCTTTTGCTAATTGATTGGCAGGCAACCTTCAAAGATGAAAGGATGTAACTTTCTTTTGCAAAGATTGGGTCTGTACTGTTCTTGTGGTTTTCTATAGATTATAACACTTATTACCAGACTAAAGATAGCCCCAAAATGGAAGAGCCCAGCCTAGGGTAGTTGAGAGCAAGCCAAGGACAGGGCCTAAAATAACCAACCAACATGAATGCAAGAAGTTATTTAGGTTTCAGTGGAGAGTATCTTTCTAAAACCAGAACTCAGTTTCTGAACTGTAAGGAAGCCATTATTTTTTGCAGTGTTAGTATCCTAGTGGAATTGTTTGGCTATTCTATGGTTATGTCCTAAGACTGTCCTAGGGGTAGTATTCTTCAATGTTGCCGTGAAATTAGCTGGGTTCACTAGGGGAGGGTACCCTAGTGACTAGGGTACCCTTGAGACTCCACTAAATGCTGTTGGCATTATGTGATTATGTCTGCATTACTTACCAGAGTAGGTACCTCAGTCACCAAAGGCAAGATAGGAAAAACCATATTCAAGTTTGTCCCCATTATAGGACACGTTAGCCGACACAATCAATTGAAGAAGTATTTTTGATAGAGAAGGTATAGGAGATAGGCATGCGGGACTTGGTTGCCCATCTGCCCCAAAAGTTGTTTTTTTTTTTTTTTAAATGGAGGATACTGCAAATTTTAATAAAAAGCATTTAAATATTTATTTATTAGGTAATTGAAATCTATTGATTACACTCATTATTACATTATTGGTAAGATTTATATAGTAAAATTTGTAGTAATTATAATATTTTTATTTTTTTTATGACACTAATAAAATTTCATTGCAGCTCAATCATCTCTTTGAATGCCATTCAATGGTGAATTCTAGTCCATAATATATTGTTCCTTAAAATCTCCTTGGAATTTGCAAGCAATGAACTAAAACTAATGTTCAAGAGTCATGTCTTTTAATTACCTTTTTTTTTTTTAATATTTGATCAGGGTCATTATTCTTGGTTGACAACTTTTCTTTCTTGGCCATAGATGCTGCTCCCAGTGCAACTACATAATAACTCATATTTAGTGTCTGTTTGAGATCCGTTTATTTTTGCTGAAATTGAAAACTTTTTACTAAAAGTACTATAGATAATAAAAGTAAATATTAGTTGAAATAATACAGTGGAACCCATAAATAATATCAAAAAGTACAATGAGACTCATAAATACTATAAAAAATAAAATGAATAATAAAATAAGTTGGCAAAAAAAAATATTTGCTACGAGTTCTTATATTAGTAGGTCAATACTTCTCATTCTAATAGAAATATTTATCTTAGAAATTTGTTATGAACCATGAGTTCAACAAAAAGAGTTTGCTAATTATTGTTAGTCTTCTATCTTATTAATGTTTTTGTTGCAGGAAGTGGATATACTCTTATCTTCAATTTCAACTCCCATGCCCAAATACCAATTGCGACGGACTAGCTCGGTTTAATTCTAGCATCTTTTCTATATGCACATTCTATTCATTCATTATCCAGCCTATAAATTTTCATTTGCATTGTTGAGACTGGTTTGATGTTTCATAAGGAGGAACTTATTAGTTGGCGTATAGGCTTTTGAGTTTTGAAGAAAACCGTACACCAATAATTTCCACGTTACCAATGAGAGAGAGAGAGAGAGGAAAAAAAAAACATTTTTGAAACTTTTGGGCACCAAGAATGATCCTCTGGCATTCTTGGGAAATTTTCAACATTCAAACTCAAATTTATTATTCTACAAAACTTAATCAGTCCTGCAGATAAGCTAGAGACTCTAATATAATATGTCTGTCAGCTGAATTGACTCCCACAGCCATTGCTCAGATCTAGTAATTAATTGGCCTGGTTAAGATTCCCTAATTAATTAATCATCAACGTGTCACTATATTGAGTAGCTGTAATCATGCATCAGCATATTAAGAAGAGCAGGAAAATAAGAATTTGAAGAATAATATCTAGTCTTAATCCTAAAATTTGCGGAGTTGGTTGTGTATTTTTAATAAATTAATTAAAGTCAATCTCATCTAAAAAAACAAAATAAATGTAAGAACATATGGTATATAAGATTTGAATTTTTTCTAGTACTTTTGTGCGCTGAAAGTAATACAGATACAATATGTGTCATAAAATAATTATGTATCAACGTGGTGTCTTATCAAGTTCTCCTTTGCGGTGGATGGAAGCCTCACTCACCCCCACATCTAGACTGCAATACTGGACAATTGAAACCTATCCCAAGTGTTGATTGGCTGATTCAAACCTACTCTTAAATAAGGACTCGCTACATTTAACTCCAAGAGAAGTACTGGTGCAGCTGTGATTGCAGCTTCAATTAAATTGCACCATGGTGTTAGATGTATGCTCCATTAATCTTTGAGGCTTATCCTATTAAAGGCCTCATCTACTTTTCTTATCTTAAAGTTAGTTAGCCAATAAAATAAAAGATTCATTGACTCTCTTTTTTTGGCACAATATGATGAAACTAATCTCAAGTTTTGCACATCATGAAATTGTATAGGAGGTTAAGAACTACTCGGTGTTATTAACCTTAATAACTCTAAAACAATTCTAATCATGTCACTATTATTGTTCTTTTGACTCTTTTTTATATATAATATTCTTTAAACTTTAATAACGAATTATAAACTTGATCCTGCTGGAGAATAAATAATCTGGGTCATGTTTTGCTTTTCTGTCAGAATTAATTTTACTGTCAAGCGGTGCAGATTGTTTTTAAACATACAACTCTCTCTCTCTCTCTCTCTTTCTCTCTCTCTCTTGTTTACAAGAAAACTAGGAGTATAATATTTCTGAAGAATATGTATGAAGCTTGTAGATGATTGTTGATCACAACAAGCAAAGGTGTAGATTATGTCATTATATGTGACGCAGTAGTGGTGGAGCCAAAGAACGAATCATAACATTTAGTTATGGTGCCTTTAGAACAAATGCTGTCGAATTTAGACACTTCTTATATTTTATGTATATATGCCTATGCAGCACAGAATATATTCCTAACTTTTTTTTTTTTTTTACTTTCTTTCTTGTTTTTCTTAATTAATGCTATTGCTTGGGGAAGAAACAATCAAACCAAAGAAAGAAAAGAAAAACATCAATTGCAAAAGGTCCTTACATTGACAGCTGACACTAAAATTAATAGGAAATGCACCTAAATCAATATTATAGCATGTTGAAAGCTTGAAATGGTTTTCATAATTGTCTATTTCAAATGATTTCAAAACAACTAAACATGAAACCGTAAAAGTATCAAAGTTTATATGTTCACTGTGACAACCACCGAAATAATCAAAGCATTTTTTTTTTTTTTTTTTTGGGAGAGAAATAATCAAAGGAGCATTTGGGTCAACATTCTTAATTTCCTATACTCTTTTTAAAACATGGTCTTAGTGCCAAGAAATTCATTCTAAACCAAATCATTAAACTATCAAACATAGTGAAGTTCTGTCATTCAACATTGATACGCACATAATTACGTTTGGTTAGATGGAAATCTTTTTTTTTATATATAATTTTTTTTTTTTATTTTCTGGTGTTTAATACAGCAAAAGATGCAAATCAAAAGGAAACGTTTTTAGTGGTCAACGTACGGAAAACATGTTTAGTAGAAAAAGAAAAGGATTTTGAAATTTAAAAACAAAAAGTGTTTTCTAGAATGTAACTTCACTCCACACAAAAATTCCTAATGGTAACTTGACTAACTTCTATCCTCTTCTTTTTTTTTTTTTTTTTTTTTTTTGAGAATACTAAGTATTTTAATACACACACAATGGAAGAGGGATAGTAACTTCTATCTCTATGCTTACTTTAATTAATAGATTAACCTTTGATGACAGTTGACCAATTGTTGACTTTTTTAAATGATTTTTTTTTTTACTCAAATAGTTAAATTAGCTGTTTTCCTACTTAATTTTTTATATAAGTTCTGAATTTGAGTTCTATTCTCCCATTTAAGGCCTCCCAATAGCCCCAAAAAAAATAGAAAACGGTTTCCCATGTGAATATGTTTTCAGCAATGAAAGCTTTTGTTATGTGAAAATAGAAAGAAGAAAATAAAAGGATTTAAAGAGACAAAGTGGAATTAAGAGAGAGAAATATGTGGTTCAACCCATGGTTGTTAAAATCCCGATCTAGATCCTACGATTTTACAATCTCATCTATCCAAAACGATTTAGATCTTTCAAGGATCTTTACGATCATTCAAGATCGGTAGAATCGTACAATTCTGACGATCCCAAATGACCTTGGTTTTTTGTAATTTTTTTTAACTTGACAGAATGCTCAGTTGGACCTAAATGAAAAATAAAATCCTAATAGACCAAGTTTTTTCACTCTAATGTAGAGATAGTGTCAATTAGACCCAAAAAAAAAAATATCCCAATAGAGTGTCACATTTTAAGGTTTTTGGCCTCTTTAAATGATGCTTACAAATGAATGTACTGATATATGATAATTATATTAATGAATGTATAATTTATGTGATTATTTAACATACTAATGTGTATTTTTTGTTTTTTTCTCAAATAATGTAGGATCTTACGATTCACTATCCGATCCTACGATCTATGATCCCACCTACCTCCCACGATCCTACGTAAGATCTCGATTTTGACAACCTTGATTTAACCTGATTGATTATGTTTATGGATGAAAACTCTTGATGGCTACATCTTTACTGCGAAATTTTTTGTATTACAATAAACCTATTGTAGAGTATTTATAGTGGGCCAAACTTTAAACTAATCTGATTACAAAATGTGCACTACAATTAGTATTTCTTTGATTGCACACAAAGTAGGATGGACAACTAACTTTGGACTTAGCTAGAATTTGACTTGAAATCTTTAACATCCCTCCTCAAACTTAAGGGAGAAGTTTGAAGACAACTTGATGACCATAGGTAATCGGATTAGATAAAACTAAGCTATTAATTAATTATGTGATTTGCATTAATGAATAAATCAAATAATTTAATTTAATTATTTAATGTAAATAAATTTTTTATATTATTTTATTAGTAAAAAAATTGTATTAAACTTTTAAGAAAAATGTTAAAATTACTAGTTTACTATTACAATATATTTTTCTACAAAATACTTACAAATTGATGTAACAAAATTCGCTTGATATCACTTATATAACATAATAAATTACTATTTGATTCTTTTGTGTGAAATTTATAATAACCTTAACATTACTTAATTTATAATATTGGAAGAACGAATTTGTCAACTTTACGTGAAATATTTTTAGAAACTTCTTATGGGAAAAGAAAAGGACAAATGATTTTTTTTTCACAACTTTTATATTTTTCATGAAAATAATATCAAAATTTTTCTCAAATAATCTATTAACAAATGCCTTGATAATACCTATTAACAACACCCAACTAAAATTAACAATATTGTTGAAAGTAGAAACAGCTGTGATCAACTAGAACAGGAGTCAGATATAACCAAGTTATTGGGTTTGAATGGTCAAATAATGCTTAAAAAATTGAATTAGTTAATTAATTATTAAAATGGTAAAAGTCTCTATACTCTGCAAATGATTCCAATGTCATTCCCATGCATGCTTAACTCAAAGTAACCATTAAAAAAAAAAAAAAAAAAAAAAGTAACTAATCAAAAACCATATCCAACTTTTCTTGTCATTACTGAATTGGTCTGTCAGCATTTTTTTTGGCACAAGACTTGTGTTCTTACTGCACACGTGTGTCGGCAGCCTAGTTCAATGCAACGGGTGTACTGAACAGACTGCACCTAATTTGTATGTATAGAATATAGAGTGCATTAACAGACCATACATACATACTACATACACAGAGACCAAGACTATTCCAACACCTCTCTCTCTCTCTCTCTCTGTCTCTCTCTCTTCTATAGCAGTTATTACTAATATATCTTGGGCAGCCGAATTACCATGGTACTGTGACTGCCCAAGCTGCGCATTGGACCTCCAAACACTGACCGAAACTTTACGGGCACTATCTCTTTCTCTCTCAAAAACTCAGGTAGCTAGCTTTTGCTCCACCTCCACCTACACCACACATAATTTGAATTCGATTCCTTTTGTTTTAACCTTTTGCCCTTTCTTTCTTTTTCTTTTTAGTTGTTTTTCTCTTTTTTCATATAATTTGCAACAACAACAAGAACAACACAACAACACCTTCAAATTTCCATGCTTGTTTTGCTGTACCTTTCAATTCCCCACTTTTAATTCTCAGTTTCCTTCCACATCTAAACCATAATAGCCCTTTTCCTTTTCAGGTAACTTTCCCAACACCTCTTTCTTTCTTCTTCTTCTTCTTGTAAAATAATCTTTTGTCTTATTCTCCTTCATTTTTTTTATTTTCTGCTCATTTATGAAAAAAGTTTGTTTATTTGTTAATTTTGTTCAATTCTCAGATCTGGGTATTGACTAAAATTAATATCTTTGCACCTTCTTTGTGCTGTTTCCTCAATTTTCTGTGAGAAAGTTCTATACTTTTGTTGCTGTTTTTTTTTTTTTTTTTTTGGGTTCTGTTCTGTTTGGATAATTGTAAGTTTATGCGGAGATCGGACGGTGGGTCCTGACCTTGAAAACAGATCTGACGGTGTTTATGTTGTTGTTCAGACAGTGCACAGCACAGACAAATGGAGACCAAAAAGGGTTTCGTTGACGTTAAGGTTGTTAACGAGGAGGGTTCGTTGCTAACGTGCGCTTTGGGAACTGTAGCTACTCTGCTTACCTCAGCTTTGCTTACGACTCATCTAATCTCTCAAGTCAGTTCACTTCTCCTATGTTTTTGTTTTTGTTTTTCATGTAAATCAAAGTTAAACCTGTGATTTCTTATAAATTTTTATAAAATAGAAAGATAAATCTACTTTTTTTTTGTGGTAAATTTGATTTTCCAAGATGAGTTTCTTGTTGTTTGTTTTTATTGTTATTATTATTATTATTATTCTAAAAATTCACCTTTATGGTATGGGCTTTTTGGCTAAGGTAGGCCCTTTGGTACAGTTTCTTTCTTTTTTTCTTTTTTCTTTTTTTTATAGGGCTTTGGTACAGTTTCTGATCTTTGAAAATAGAAAATATTGTCCGGAACCGAAAGGGAAACCTAGATTTTTGCTGTATAAAGTCACTGGGTTCCGGTTATTTCTTACTGGGGTCCTCTTTTCTTTTCTAAATAATATCGAAATTCAAACATAAGTAATTTTAAAGTCAAAGCTCAAAAAATCTCTTCTTCTTTTTTGGCTCGTCTGTGACTGGCAATTAATTTAGTAAGATTTATTTATTTGAGGTAGGTAAAATATTCGAATATTCGTTGCAATTTTGTTCGTTAGTGTCTTAGAGAAGTTATTGATTTTTTTTTTTTTTTTTTTTTAATGGTGAAGTTATTGATTTTGATATGCTCCAATTCCATGCTGTGAAATGGCATTTTTTGTTTTTCTCAATTAAAAAAAAAATGACAAATTTTGTTATGGACTGTCAGGCCTCTCAGTACCTTAGGGTACAAATACAATTCTTGTTTGGGCTTTTAATTGCCCGTAGCATTTAGGCCCGCCCTCTAATCCAAAATTAGGTGCCGGTTTGATGAAAAATGACATCTCTGGCATTGTAAAATGTAAATAAATATACCTTTTCCGATCAAACATAAATAAATATACCTTTCTAAACTTCACCATAGTATGGCACTATTTTAATTACACTTTCGCTAGCCACATGTTCATAAAATTATGTGGAAATAGGCATAGGTTGGTCATTTGGAAGAAAAATGATCATACATACTGTGTGACACTCACAGCACATAGTACAACCTCATACTGAAGGCAGTATTTTGTGCATTGGTTGCACTAGGTGCATATGATAATTTCCTGGATTCTGACCATGTGGATCCATGCCATACCTAGTAATATAAAGCATTATAATAATGTAAATCGACATCCATTTAAGCAAAGTTTATCACCATTCGAATTTCAATGTAAGATGACCAACGTACTTTGGCCATTGTGAATTTTTCATTGCCATTTTACTTCAATTATTATGGACTTGGTGATCCACAGATTGCCTAGCCAAAAAGGGGGTGGAAATGGTGATCAATATAACCGTGTTGATTCATGGGTTTGATTGCTTTATAGCTTTGTTCCTACTACAACTCTGCAAAAGTTCATTTCCAGTATTCATTGACTTCCTTACTTTTTTAATTATAACCATTTCAGGATCCTTTTGGGGTGTTACGTAGTACTAGACCCAAAAGTGAGGGCGACTATGACAGTAAGTGTCACCCGGAAGTAGTTGATGGTGAGGAAGATGGTGGTGAAGGCAATGACAATGATGATGGGGGTGGTGGCTTTGGAGAAGGTGAAGAGGAGCTGTCTTCTGAAGAGGGAGGGGGTTATGGAAAAAGTCCCAACAACAATGGGGGCAATTCTAAGAAGGGGTCTGAAGGACAGGCTGGTGGAGCTGGGGAAGAGAATGCAGAAGGGGAGGACGAGGGGAATGACAATGAACATAATGATGATGATGATGACGATGATGACGACGACAACAATGACGATAATGAAGAAGATGAAGACAATGATGATGATGAAGCTGGGGGCGAGGATGAGGAAGAAACTGTGGAGGAAGAGGAGCCAGAGGATGCTGAAGAGGATGAAGAAGAGGCCCTTCCACCCCCAAAGAAGAGGAAGAAGTAAGAAGTTCAAGGTGTTATGTAGTTGCACAACTATGCCACATAGCTCCCCAAAGTAAGGGCGAATCTTCAATGGGGAAATGGGGGTAGTTATTAGGTTAGTTTTTAAAAGACTAATTTGAATTGAGGATATTGTGGCCTTGTTTGATCTCAAATCTTTTTTTTAAGTTAATTCTCATGTTTGATGTCAACTAGACTAATCATATTTCCATTTTATGTCACAATATTGGCGTCTAACTATTAAAAAAGTTGTTTTAATTTTGAGGGCACAACCAAATAATTTTCTTTTTACCAAACTCTTAATTAGTGAATTACTCCTGTGATTTATATCAAATTTTGTTGAGAGCCTTTCTCACAACTTGTGGAGATGTTTTCTCACAAACAGCACTTTAACATAGACCCGGTACAATCCCATTTAACATAAGCCTATCGTAACAAGCTATTGAGAGATGTTCTAAATGTGTCTGCGAACGAAAAATTTTCAATCAGCTATTTTGATTGGAAAGCTAATATGAACAACTATATCAAAGAGGTCGAGAAGTTACTGTGAGGGTTTCAGGAAGTCTGAAAATAATATTTGGCTGCCTATTATAAGACAACAACACAGCTAAACTCATCCAGATTCTAGATATTTGAATCCGTCAATCTCACCAATCCTTCAGAAAATGAAGCTCTCCAATATCCCCGTTGACAAATTTGTCTAGGCCTAAATCGGATATGCAAGGTGCGTACATTTAGAAATAGTTTACTGTATGGTGAGAGAAGCCAGATGCAGCAACTCTCAGCATTTGTAGCTATGGTTGAACCTAAAAACTAACTTCAAGGTTGTGGCACAAGTTTAGGTACCATTATTTCATTGAGAAATCCCGTAACTTTGTATCAGTTAGAGGGATGAAGAAAGAGAAGCTCCTAAACCTGTGTGTAACATTGCACTGCACACTTGGCTTCCCTTATATAAAATCTGTCTCACTCTGTCAAATTGGGAGGATTCCTTCTCCCAAGAGAAACTCTCAATACGTGAGGACCCTATTCTTTCCACTTTTGAAGGATGAAAAATTAATAAATCAATTCGTCGTAGGAAGTATATAATATAAATAGATTCATCTTCAGAATATTTCTAATTAAAGAGAACTTGTTGAACATATAAAATTAAAGCTATATATTTCTCCTTAAAATCAATGCAAAGTATTGTTGGCAACAGATGGGTATCTTCTTTCTTGGATGAATGATGAATCTAAATATTGCTTGTCTAAAAGGAAAAGCTATGATTGGGGGGAAAAAAATCCTAAAGCTACTATCTTTACAGATATGTACATACAGTTATGCACAATTGCACACCTTTTGATATCATCTCTATATACAAGTAAGAGGTAAAGCCCAAACATGTTAATCCTCCATGCAATCTTTATCTCTTGTTAAGTGCCTTCTTCCATGAGCCTATCAAATAAAACAGGCACAAAAAGAAATCAATTAGTAAGAACAGAAAAGGCCTTGATACCTTAATAACAATTTGAAACATGTAAATCACGTACACAGCCATATCTCCATTCAAATGTTATCCTCTGATAAGGCATCTAAATTATCAGGAGTCATGATTGGAAAAAAGAAATTCATAGACACTACAGACATAACAATTCAAACCAAAAGAAACAAAATCTTTTTAAGCTTATACTGCATGTTACCATACACCATTGACTTCCTGATGCAGATTATACATAAACATACGAGGAAATTCACTATTTCCAATCTCCAAAACATGTTTTCCATCCATATATGTAATTGAGAAGAATCACATCTTAGAGAAGCAATAGTTAGGAACAGATTTTTGTATCGGCTTTTTTTTGGCATTAAACCTCGATTTCCGGACATAAACATGGGCATGATGTATTGATGTTTACATAGATGGCCAACTTCAAACATAGAAAGATATGTCTATGCATGTGTAAAACAACCACAGCATGTAAAACTTAAGAGCAAAATAGTTTCAAAAACTTATTCTAACAAAGTTCTTCAGTATACATTTAAAGCGATTAAGGTTCACTTTTGCGTAGATGTCCGACAGATAAGGATCCTTTTCCATTTGCTTTTGAAATGGACTGACGCCAATTCACACCAAAGATTTAATTTTGAAAAATTTTAAGGTGCACAAAGCACCACATTATTTAAAATCAGTTACCATCCCTTTAAACAATGTATTTGCTGGTATGAGATTTTAAATAATGTGGCAACATTTACATCTTAGATTTGTCTAATTTAAATCTTAACATAGGATTAGCTTTCGTCAGTTTTAAGGTAGTAAATGGAGTGGATCCTAACCCATGTTGAGAACGATTTTAGACAAAGATGAAATCACAAGTGCTAAACAACTGTCAAGATGAACAACTACTGAATGGAAAAAGTATAAGACTTACAAGATCATTTCTTTGTGGCATCAATGAACATGGCTCGAGTCCAATGCTCAACATCCTCTGATTGTGATGGGGGAGGAGGAAAAGTGGGATGCTCCACAATATCCCATCCTTCAATGAGGCATTCATTCTTTCCATTATCAGACAATTCAGTGGCATAAAGAAAACTGGGAGCAGAATTTCGAAGGTTCTCACAAATGTTTTTCTGGAAGGCAAAAGAAAATAGATGAACATCAAATACAATATACCTACAGAAAAATTCAATATCCCACAGTAGCCATAATGTTTAGTTCTTTAATGATTTGTCAGCAATTACACATGCATGTGGGTTTTGACCCCATGACCTAGCCCTCATCCCAACTCTTACAGGGTGGAGTACCATTTGAGCTAAAGCTCATTGGCTTCTTTAGAAAAACAGGCATAAATGGAAAATACAATTTCTCTCCCCACCAGATCCCTCTTGACAAAGTAACATAAGAGCTATGCTAAATGTCCCTTCCTAGCCATGTTATGTCCCATATGTACACTTATGCTTAAGGAACCAACAAGTGTGTCGAAGAGCCAAAATTGATTTTGTTTTAAGGTCCCCATCTAGAGCACCAAATCATTTAATTGTTATTCACTCCATCTTTCCGCACATAGCAACAGCGGAGAAACTTACCCCCACCCACCCCAAAAAAAAAAAAAAAAAAACCAACAACAACAACAACAACGAGTGAGAAATAATGTTTCACAGCCATTGCTACCTCAGTTTCCCATTCCAAATGATCCAACCCACTCACAATTGATTTTGTTTTAAGGTCCCTGTCTTGAGCACCATATCATGTAATTGTTATTCACTCAATCTTTCCTCATATTCTTTTTGATGATTCGATAATTACAATGAGGGAGGGTTTTGAACCCTGGATGTCTCCGTTAGAAACACTAGGAGGTGTCGGTTGAGCTACAATGCTCTTGACAACTCCATCTTTCCACACATAGCAACAGCGGAGAAAATTACAGCAAAATAATAATAATAATTTTTAAAAAAAAAAAAGGGTGAGAAATGATATTTCACAATCATAGCTTCCTGAGTTTTGCATTCCTAGTGATCCAACCCCTCTTGGGTGTGTGGACAGGCAGAGTGGGAGGGTTTTTTTTTTTTTTTTTTTTTTTCTGGTTTTGGGATGGGGGAGGGACAAGGAATAAAAAAAGGCTGTACCCAGTGTAAAAAGCTCCCACCTTTGTAGGGTTTGGGAGAGGTCATGGTAGGTACCCGTACCCCCAATTTTTTGGAAAGGCTAATTCCCAAACTCTTGACTTGTCGTTTTCGGTGGAAGGCACTTGTCATTGTGCCAAGGCCCCACCTCTAAAATAAAATAAAATTATAATATGATGGTTATGAATAGTTTCAACAGCAAAAAAGTAGGTCTTTTGGTAAGCCACAGCCAAGAAAGCACAAACAAATGCCAAATGTAATGAAGCAAAAAAGTCTTCAGTTGATCATTCAAAAATTCTACTAAAACAACGTTTGACTCCCTGACTTATACCATTGTAGGCAATGCATGTGCACTTTCCAGTAGAGTGATTGACGAAATGGCAGAATCCATTTCCACATTCCATACAGATTTGTTCATTTGTTCAACTTGTTTACTCGACCTGAAGATTAAGAGCAAATGTCATGCACAATAGAGAAAAAAGTTTTATCTATACTTGGTATTACAAGTACAATATTGCTAATGACTTTGGGTCATTGATGACATGTTAGTAAATACAGTTCTCCAATAGGCAATTGTTAAAGTTTTTGGCATAACCAACCTTCGTAACAAATTTTTGTACAAAATCATTCTTTGACCCCAGCACAGAGGATTTTATAGGCCTGTTCTTTTGGAAAATTTCAATTGTTGAAAAGAAATATTGATTCATATAGAAGTGACAAAAAGAAACATGCGCTCAAATAATTTCTGCTAAATATATATATATAAAGGAAATTTCCATTTAAACCTAGACCAAACTCACCAAACATTGTATCAAAGATCTACACAACAGACTGCATTGATCCACCATCTCAAAAGCTCCATGATCTAAGGAAATGTTATTACACTTTCTTCATGATCCAGATTCTAGGACTTGATCCCTCCAACTTCAAAAATTTTCCAATATTAACATTTTCAACATACAAGTACATTAGGCATGCACCTATCTCTGTCCATCAATCCCTCATTTTCATTTCTTGGTTGCAGGGAACCCTAATGTTTTCCATCGAGGAATTTTGTTTGAAATAATTGTGAATTCACTCATAATCATAAAAGCATTTTCTGAAAGTTTGGCTTAACATAATAGAAAGGTTGACTAATAAATTGCATAAAGGAGAGACCTTTCGTTGGAAAGACAAATAATATAACACCTGAACCATTCCAACGCATAATCCTCTACTCATTGTAGCATGCCAGAGGGCTCATTTGTAAGCCCAACTCTGAAATAAGTACTGCTTTAGTCAGATGCTACAATTAGGATGTATTGCTAACAAATTTCACAATTATTTATTTTGTTATACTCCTTGAGAACTTCAGGCATTGTCCAAAAATATATCAAGACAATTCTTCTTCATTTATACATGATAAAACAGAAATAATGATGCCCAAAACATAAATCATGTAATATGGGGAAACATGGGACAACATACCTTGAACAAGCCATTCTCACAGAGAAAACAGATCGAACTTCCTTGGACGAAGATAGTTTGGCCAATAACTTTGCAAATGCTTCAAAAGTAGATGCCTCAGAAGGGACATCCAAACATAGCGAGTTAAAATAGTATGCAGTTATGCATGCCACACTTTTCTTGAGAAGTGAAATCCCTTTCTGCAAGTCCTTGTGTGTTTCAACAGAATGTAGAGAAGCAGAAGAAAAATTAAAGCTGCTACTTCCAGAAGATTCCAGGCGTGGCTTCCTCTCAGATTCCATTGAAGCAACGCCAAAATTACATGAGCTTCTATCAGACCATGAATTTTCCCCGCTAGTGGAGCAATAATTTTGGCGTGGTATAAAAAGGGGGTATTCATTGCTGCACATCAGAAAGTATATTCAGTTCAACATGCTGATAAACCCAAGTAAGACAAGTCAATAATTTTGCCAGACAAGTACCTTCGAGATGATGGACGTGCATCCCAATAAGAATCTCGTTGCCATATTCTAGAGCAAGAACCCTGAAATAAATTTATAATACACATAGCAACAAAGAATATATGTAAAAGAATCCAAATATACAACATGAAAAATCATATTCATTGGCTTTTTGAAGCTTCATATGTCCCATCTAAAGAAAAAGCACATTATAGAGGGTATATTGGTGACCGACAGGAAAATGCTGGAACTTCAAGAGTACAAAGCCAGAATTGTTTTTATCTTGGATCTAAGAAAAAGCAACATATATATGGAATCTAAAAATATTTCCATTAACAATAATTATAGGGTAGAATAGGGAGCATGGAAGCTAGTTGACAGAGGCATACATAAGGAGTTTCCAATTTCAACTAAAAAAAAAAGTAAAGCTTTAAACCCAATATTTTCAGCAAATTGCAAACTATCCCTAAAATGTAAGCTATATAAATCAACCAAACCTCACAGAAACAATAATGAAAGAATGTTAATCCTAAATTTAGAAAACCTCATAAATATTTTACGAAACACTTCAACTGAGTTCAACTTCAAGATAGCCATGTTATCTATGTTCAAAAGTAAAGCTCCATCTCCACAAAAAACATAGAGAATAAGAGAACCCAAAATCACAATTTGTAAGTAAAACAATTTAAAACTGTCATATGAAGGGTAACAGTGCTTACTGCAAAACCAGAGTTATGAAGCACAGGAGATGCCAAGTTCTGAGCAACAAGATTTAGAAGTTGCACCATGTATCTGTTTAACAACCATGGTAATTACTAATTAGTGTAAAAGAAAATAACAATTTAGCTAAGTGTAATCCAACTGAACAGACTTCTTTAACAATATGAATAACTGTATTGGCAGGATACATATAAATTAACCCCAAAATATGAGTACATAAAAGAATAGCAGCATTATATGGTGATCATAAGATATTCAATACCACTGCAAAAATCTGCTTCTAAATATGCATGCAAATATAGCCTCAAGAGAAAAATTTACCCCAAAGACGCAGCAAGCTCTTCTGATGGAACAGAGTGAGGATCAAGTCCTCTTGGTAAGCGTGCATTGCAAATTTGATCATACTGAACTGTAGACCCATCTTTTCTTTCACCATCTACAATCACCTAAAACATAAAAAGAATATGCCTAGAGTTGAGAAAACACCAAGGCAATGTGGAGCTCATATTTTACCACATATTTGATGAAAATAATTATAAACCAAAACATCATCTCATGTTTCATTGCAAAGCTACTTTTGGGAAATTATATCATTTTGGACCAAATATGGACCAAGAAAACAAACAAGTATTACTTTCTTTTCTTTTCTCTTATCCTTTTCTTATTTTCAGTGGGATATTTTTCTCCTAATTTGTTCGATTGAGTCATAAATTTTATTTTATTTTTAAAGGTAACATAACAACTTTTATTAAAATAAATAGCCAACCCAAGTACACTGGAAATGTACTATAGTGGCAAAATATCAAAATCCCAGATTACAATGAGAAAATTTTATTTTCCATTGCCGGGAACGATTGGGTCAAAAAAATATAATCAACTCCCCAAGGATTTTACATTTGTATCTACATTAACCGTCTAATTCCAATGTAAATTGCTTAAAAATCAGTACTTCTAACTGATGTTTTTAAATAACAAGCAAGAAAGCTGAAGGCTGTGCAAAGGACACACACATTAACAATAATTGCAAACTAAGAATATATTTTTTTCTTTTTTCTTTTTTTTTTCTTTTTTTTTTTTGGCAGGCCTCAGGGGCAAGGCAGTTACAAAATGACTTGAGGATTAAAAATTAGAAGTGATATATTTACAAGCACATGACCCACAAGCCAAGGCTTCTGAAAATGTACACCTTTTGACTGTATGCCTCTTGTGACCTAACATTAGTTTTTATCTTTATTTCAACAATATCATGTTTCCTACTATATAATAATGACTACTGCCAACAAGTAGTTGAAATCTAAGGCTCCTTGAAGTTGTACATTTGAAAAACATGTTATTTGAAAACCATGTTCAATCAGTTTAAGGCAGCCTTCATTCTAGCTAATTTGTGATTATATGATAATCATGCATCTTTAACCATACGCGATATAAGCTCCAATACTCAATTTGACTCATAATAGATTAGAAGCTTAAAAATGTTTTTTTTTTTTTTTTTTTTTCTTTTTCATGAGATTGGAAGCTTGGAATTGCAAAATAAATTTTTGCGTCACCAGCCTAAACATTTCTGTTAAGATATTACAAATGCTAATTGATTTTGAAATATATAGTTCTTGCTAGAAAGACTGTAGTTGAGTATTTGAACTAAAAAGGAATCTTTTTTTTTTTTTAAGCAAGGCATCCCACATTGTACATATATTTAAAATGCAATTAAAAGTCATATGCAAATAACATGCTTTTTTTTTTGGATAAGTAATAAACAGATATGCAAACAACATGCTGATCATAAGTTATCAACAAAATATGTTCAGTAAATTAGTAAACCAAAATTAACAACACTTACTAACTTGCAGAAATCAAGATATTTTTTAAGAGCTTACCTGACGTAGGGGGAACAATTTGCATATTTGTTTTAAGACCACGGACTGTTTATGAAGACGTTCAGCAGTGATTGCCATCTGTCATTTAACGAATCAACATCAGTGTTTAGATGAAAAAAATATATTCATATAGAAGAGAGGAACAAAAATACACAACACCTATATTTTTACCCTCAAGCATTGTAATATATAAATACAAAATAAACCAACTTATAAATATGATTAGTTCAAGTTACACATGTTATAAATTTTTATTAATGTTACACCACCCAATATCTATTCTTTTCTCTTCAATTTTTATTTATTTTTATATAAGTAAAAATGTCTCATTTGAAATAAAACAGCTTTACAAGGGAAGAATCTAAGGTATATACCCTAAGATTCTTTACAAAATTACATAGCCAAGTCCTCGATAAAATCAAAAAGCAAAGAAGGTCTACTTGGATCCAAAAAAAAATGAATAATGTCCCTACAAAATGTGATTTTACCCCAAGGTAGAAACTCCTTGATCTTCAAAGATCTTCCTATTCCTCTCCCTTCAAATATGACACATTAAACACCTAGGAACTGCATTCAATACTCTATTTCTGAAAGAAATAGGTCTTTGTCGCCATCCTCACATCACTCCTTTAATCGTCCTAGGCATCACCTAGCTAACTCCAAAAACTACAATTATAAAGTTCCACAACTCCATTGCCACTGGAAAATGAAGTGGCAAGTAATCAACAGTTTCCTCACTATGTGTACACTTGTCACACTGATTTACCAACATCATAACTCTTTCACTAAGTAAGGATTTTTACCTGCCATATAGCCTTCCAAGAAAACTCCAAGCCACTAGTACCTCCCAACAGCCATAGAAGGGATTGACACAAAAACATCCGTTCTTCCTCAAACTCCAAAACAATGTATACTCTGTTTGGACCAGATTGAATGGAGAGATTGGAAGAAACAAGCAAACATTTCTAACTCCCAATCATGAGCAGATTGCACAAATGTAGGATTTCAATGGATTACTCCATTTCTACACTCCAAGCAATCTGACACCATTGCCTCTTTATTAAGAGCTAACTGAAACAACACAAGATATAAAGATGCTAATCTCCTGTTGGAGAGCCACACATCCTCCCAAAATCTAATTTTTCTACCATCACCTAAACCAAAGCTGAATCTAGAGAAATAATCCCATCTTGCTCCATTTGCCTTCCAGAGACCACAACCAAGAGAATCATCGCGGCTGTGAAGTCCAACCCCCCGCTAACTCAACATACTTTACCACCACTAGCCTCACAACAACAACAAAAACCCCCTGCTCCCTCATAAAGAATCATGCTCCTAACTAAAACGCCAAAAGCACTTCCCCAATAACACTTAATGAAATGTGGCCAAATTCCAAACCCACAACCTTCCTGAATGTAAAGACATACTAACAATGCTCCATTCTACAAGATGAATCTACTCCTCTCCCAATCCTTCCCACAAGAAATCCTGTTGAAGCTTCTCCAATATATTGGCTAAATTAGCAGGGCATAGCGAAGATTGGCTATGTGTTTCTTCAAGTCCACCATTAGATTATATGTTTTCCTCGTAATTAGAGATTAAAAACCATCACATCTCTAAATTGTTCAAAATTTTAGTTTTTTTTTATCATTTTAAATGTACTTTTTTTATTTGAAGTTAGAGGAGCATTTGCTATTTTAGAATATAATAAATGCAATTTATGCATTGAATAGTAAACAACATCCGAATATGAAATTAAACGGAAATTTTTTTTTTTTAAGGAAGAACATGTGATCTAAAAATGGCATTGAAAAAAAATTAACTTAATGTAGAGATTTTGAGTAGTATAACTTAAACTCAGCCCATTATAAGTATATTCATTTGTCACTCTGTTGAGACAAATATACGGAATTTAGGCACAAAACAAGCATCAAAAATCAAAAGGAATAACTGAATAAGCAAAATACCACTCACATGCCCTAAGGTCTGAGTGGAAATTAGGTTAGGATAGTACTTTCCCAGTTGTTCCACACGATACTTTTCCAACTGCAGAGATTAAAACCAATGCATGATACATATTCATTTATACTTTCAGAAAATCACAATATAACTAGTAAAAGTGACTAAAACCAAAACTTAAAGCATGATAACTAAAAAAATTTATTTATTTATTAAAAAAAAATCTGTAATACCATAGAAAGGGCTGATTCGAGCACACCATATTTATCTTTTAAATCATCAGACATCCTCTCAATCCTAGCCTTCCCTGTAAATGTAAGTATTAGCCAAGAGGTTTCCAAATAGAAATGCGTACAATTTTCAACCTAAATTGCATTTGAAAATCATTAAGGGGCAACCAACCTTGCTCAAGTTGTCGTTTATTACTACGGAGCTTCTCCTTCAACTTTGAGCGCTTGTCATTGTGAAGCACTCTCCAATTTGTTTGATCGTCTGCCTTTCCCTAGTAAATATTACATACAATAAATTAAGAAATGGCCTGAGATGATTCAAACGCCAAGTTTGATCACTTTTACATAATACTGACAGTGGTATATAATACAAACAGTAGATGGTCAAATTACGCAAATACAGAAGAAACATAAAAGAGAATGAATCAAGAAAATAATGGGTGACAGAAGAGAACAATAGAAACGGCAGCCACATATGTACATTATAAGTGAAATTGGATCATCCATCAAATTTTTACAATAATTGGAAATAATTCGACAACATAGAAACCAATCTATTCGCTTTCCCAACATGTATTTGAGATACGCTATTCTATGATTTGAACAAGCGATTTTTTTTATTTATTATTATTAGCATTACTCTGGTCACAATTATGGTTATTCCATTATTCCACCTTGTATAACCAATTACTCTGTCCAAATGATGCAACTTTACATAGGCACTGTTAACCATCTTTCCATTCATAGTTCCTCAGCTTCATTATTTTGAAGCTTTTACAACACAAGCATGTAGAAATAGGTTTCACTGCTGTTGTGTGTAACTTAGAATTTTGGCATTTTCAGGTTTATTCTCCAGGACCCATAATGCAGCATCTCATGGAGGCAACATATGTCATAAGGATCTATAACTGAATTTGTTTTAAATATGAATCAAATCCAAGATTAGATGTCTTTTCATACATGGTTGCAGAATCACAGTCTTCAGCCATTACCACACCAAAAATTAATTCTTGTAATCTCAGGATGGATACTTCTGTAATAAAGATGGTCCGTAGAGATTTTTATAGTTTTTAAGGTCCTAGGTTTGTTGCCTTGATAGTGTCACTGCCACCCATATGCATTTCTTGGGCTGTACAGCTCTCGCATAAATAAAATTTTCCATGCTCCCCAATCACCAAATCCTTTTTAAGTATGCATTTGGAGAGGCTTATGTTTTGTCAGCTTATTTGCTTAAGGGTGAGGTGTAAAATATAAATAATTGACATTCAAGCAAAAACAAAACAAAACAAGGTAACAGAAAGAGCATTCACAAGACATAAAAATCAAACCTTTGCCACAACCACTTCACTCAATCTTGCATACAAATAATCCCGGCGACTCTTCTGCGACTTTAACAAATTGTGGTACTCATTTAACCTACAAAAGAATAGCCCAACATACAAATTTTCTCATATTATATTCGTACACAAATCTCATATTATATATCTCAAATAAAGAAAAAACCATATAAAGTTTCCTACATAAAGATCAGATTACAAAAATTTAAATACAACATAAAATTCCACAATAATAATTAGTAATTTTAGAGATCGGACCTGAAATTGACACAAACGGCGCAAATAGAAGCTTGATTTGAATTCTCACAAATAGCGCAGCAGCTACTAGTTTTTCTGGTCGTCATCTGGTACCAACAAAACAAAAATTCTTAATGCACACTGTTTGGTTGCTGAGAAAAAAAAAAATCAATTTCTATTTTAAAATTCAGTTTTCCATCGCTTTCTCAGCAAAACCAAAAACCAGCTATAAATTCTATATATATATACACATCTGAAATTTTCATCAAGAATCGAGCAAATTAAAGCACACCAGCATATGATATTCGAATCTAATTCAAGAAAAAAAAAACGCTCACCGGAAATCGACGACTGCGACGACGATCGGAGAGACGCCGGAGAATCAATCTCGTCGGAAAACTTGAAAATATAGGCTTAGGGTTTTTTTTTTTTTTTTTTTGATTAATATGTGCGCGCAATAAATTTTGAAATTTTCAAGACGAAAGGAATTTGAGGAATTTAAGATGTTGAGGAATGTCTATATGTTGGGATTGGGCATAGGCTTAATAAGGGTCCCGCGGAACGGAGCTAACTTTTGTTCTGTTTTGTTTTGTTTTATGGAACGAAGCTAACTGCTGACATTTTGTATGGCAGCTAGCTTCGGTGGAAAACTTATTAATTTGAAAGTTTTGTTTTTATTTGAAGCCAAATTTTTGAAAGTTGTGTTATATTAGAATTACAATAATTAGAGAAAATTACAATATTCTTTTTTTTTGTTTGCCATTTAATTATCCCATTAAACGTTTTTTTTTTTAATTGGATAACGCTAAAATTGATTTTTTTTTTTCATTAATTAATAAGTCAGTAACAAATTAAGAATATTTCCTTTAATCAAAATATTTTAGTTCACATAAATAAGGTAACTCAAGGACAAAATAAGAATTTCATTATATCTAATGTGTTTATCGTATGTAAGAAAGAGAGTAATTTTTGCAAAACGTTAAGAGTTAATATTATTTTAGATACTCGAAGGAGGTAAATTGTAAAATATAGATTACTAATTTTTTTTTTTTTTTAAATGATGAACGTATCTAGAGCTCTTTGAGCTCGTGATTTTGTCCGTGTAGTCTCTATCCCATACATACGATAATTAGAAAGAAGAGTTTTTTAGGGGACTCCTATTAAGCCTGCTTTAATGCATGATCTCATGTAGCTTTCCGAATTATTAGACTAATCCCTTATAATTAGTGTAGGGTCTGGGTTTTTGGTTGCCCAAGCCCAAGGGACACGGGTCAAAAGCCCAACGAACCCCGCAATGAATTTATAGAGAGTGAGATCGAAGGTCTAGGCGCCGGCCGGCGTTCACGAGGCGTGAACTCCGGTCTCTTTTATTCAATGAAAGGCTTAGAGCAATTTACAACTGGGGTTGCTCCTCGGCCCACGGCCGAGGAGGCTTTTCTTCCCCTTTATTCTTAGACTTTTCGTCCTCCGAACCCCCTTCCTCTGAGGGATTCCTTTACATTATATACCCTCTACCCAACCAATCCTAGCCCTACACTTGTTGAACGATCTGGACGTTGCTCAGGTGCTTGTCCCGTCAGCCGCCTTCTCAGTCTCTTTTGGGAGTCACGGCTACCAAGGCGATGCTGGTGCGGGGTCCTTTCCTCATTAATGTGACCAGGACAGGAGTCAGGTACATTTAATGCCGAGATGACCGATGATGAGGTCATCCTCGGACATAGGTGCCTCCTCGGCTCGGGCCTTCGGCCCAGGAATGAAGTGGGCTGGGCCGTGGGATTATTTGGCCCCACAATAGCCCCTCAAAATTTTGCTGTCCGCATCCTCGGGCGGAGAGGAGGATTTTGATGTCCTCGGGCCTGCCACACGATCCATTGAGTTTGGTCCTCCGTGGGTACTAGAGCCTTTTCGCCTGCCCCAGAAGCGTTACTGACGCCTCGAAGGGTGCGACGTGCCCCTCATTAAATCCAGACGGCTCCGTGCTCCCCACGTTCAACGGGAGGATGATAATCCAACGGTGGAGATTCGCCTAGCAGTTAGGGGTGGGAAAACCCGCACAGCTCCTTGATTTGGGGGTATAAATACCCGTTTGAAAAGCTGGTTTCTCTGTTCACTTGCACTCAAGAGTCTACATCTCCAGCATAAAAAGTCTGTCCGAGGAGCTTCTACACATTTCTGTAAGTCACTATCTCTCTTGGAACTTTCTCTTTCTCCACTTCTTCCTTTTCTTTCATTTGCTCTCTCTTAGCCTGCTTAGGCATCAGTTGTGATGGGTGTATTTAAGAAGTATGTCTTCACTGAGGAGGCGATGGAGAAATTCATCGCCGATTACAAGATACCGGCCAACGTGGGCTTGAGGTATTGTGCAGAGGGCGAGTGGCGCTTTCGGAGGCAGGAGGGTGAGGTGGTGATTCCCATCGCTGCCTTCGTTGAAGGTGGCATGAGGATACCCATGGGTCCGGTGATGAGGGACTATCTGATGCACTTCCGGATAGCCCCTACCCAGTGTGCCATCAATGTCTTTAGGATTCTGGGCTGCGTGGATGCCCTAAATGAGAAGATGGGCCTAAGGTTGACCCATCATGACGTCAACTGGTGTTATAACCTCCAGTGCCTGAAGGGCGAGACTTACTATCTGAAGACCAGGGATGATAGAGTCCGGCTTATTCAGTGTCTCCCTGAGTCCAGCAAGGGGTTGAACAAGGACTTCCTCATCGTGTCTGGAAAGTGGCATGATGGCCTTCACTGCCCGACGACGGAGGGGACCCCAGGTGGGCAGTGGGAAAATGGGGAGACGGTCCTGGGACCTCGACTAGTTCCATTCTTTACCTCGTCCATTTCTTTTTGCACTGTCTGGTTTCTGATATGAATGTGTTTCCTCTTGCAGATCCGCACGCCTTCACGCGCCATTTCAGCCTAGTCAACCGGGAAGACTTGCAAAAGGCGCTGAGGGCAGAGGTTTTTGTGAACGGGGCCGACAATCAGGTTAGGGCCGCCCACGAGATCTTGAAATACGACCCGGCTCACAAGTCATTTGCGGCGCCGAAGTACGTGATCAAAGCAAAGGATCCTCGGCTTCGAAAAATAACAGTGACCGAGGACGGGTTTCGGTTCCCCGAGGTGCCCTCCACATCAGAAGGCGTAATACCTGCGGGCCCCTCCTCCTCCCTTAGACTCTCGGAGCCCGCTGAAGTAGGCCCAGAGAGGGAAGTGGAAGTTACTGATTTTGGCCCCGCCGAGGACGAATTTGACGTGTTTGAACAAGCTCGCCAGTCCGAGGACCCTCCAGGAGACTTGGGTGACCCTCGTCTGACTGAAGCAGACTTCTCAGTGTCCAAGTCCTCTTCCAGGCACGAGATGGGTTACAAGAAGAGGCCCCAACCTAGCCTGTCGGATCTGATTGAAGGCCAGCCGGGGAAATCAAAGTCAGAGCTTCCTCCTCCTCCAAAAACTCGTTCTGCCCAGGACAAGTTAGCCTCTACCCAGTCAAAGCTTCCTCCTCCTCCGCCCAAGACGAGTTTGCCTTCCAGGCGGGAGCCCTCTGATCCCAAGCAGAAGAGGGATAAGGGCAAAAGGCCAATTGAGGAGAGGTCCGGGTCCCCGCGGGAGGAGGGTGATAATCGGCGGCCATCCAAACAGCTGAAGATAGGCTCCCAAGGCCGAGATAAGCAGGTTGAGGACCAGCCCGAGCCTCAGGCCTGGCTTCCTGCCCCAATGCTCCGTGGGGGGCCGCTGAGGGAAGACTCCTCCCTCAGGGATTTCAATGAGGGCGAAGGCACTTATGTGGCCGACGCGGTGGAAAGGTGCCTGCTACTCCTAGCTGACATGGTGGAGCTGGCGACTATGAGGAGCAGGGAGGTCTTCCTCTGCCTCAAGCGGTACTTGGGAATGGTAAGTCTCTCGTCATCTATAACTTATTCGAGTTTGCAGCCTCTCTTTCGCTTTTTTCTGGTCTCAGCTGATGGCGTATTTGTTTTGTCTGCCACTTTTAGATTAGAGGACGTGGCCCGTGACCAGGGGAAAGCCATGGACATGGAGCGTGAGAAACGCTTGGAGGCCACTCAGGTCCTTAAACACTCTGAGGCTGATCTTGCCAATGCCTGGGAGGAGCTAAGTGCGATGACCGGTGCCCGGGATACTGCCCTGTCCCGCCTCACGGGCTTCCAGAAGCAGGCCGAGGATTACTCAAAGCGTCTGGCTGAGGCGGAGGAGCAGCTGAAGACTGCAAAGGAGCTGCTTGCTGATCTGCCGAAGAAGGTAGCTGCCGCCGAGTCGGACAAGAGGGCAATCGAGTGGGCGAGGGACGAGGCTGTAAGGGCCAAGTTTGAGGCTGACCAGGGCAGGGAGGAAGCCCTGGCCGCTAAGCAGGAAGCCAAAGAGGAGGCTTACGCTGCGGGGATGGCAGAGACAGAAGCAGTCTTTAAGGCTCCAGTCCCTGGGTTGTGCAGGCGTTACTCTGCTGAGGTTTGGAGGGAGGCTCTCAGACAGGCTGGGGTCGAGGCCTCATCCGATTTGTGGAAAGAGGAGAATGTGTACTACCCTCCTGCCATCCGCGAGGCAACTCCAAGTGGCGCTGAGGCCGAGGAGGCTGCGGAGGAAACCGGCGCTGTTACGGGTGAGGACACATCAATTGCTGAGCCCGTGGGTGAGCTTGTCCAAGGAAGTGACCCTCCCAAGGGGGCAGAATCGTGTGAAGGCCCCGTTGAGGAGGCGCCCCAGGAGATTGTGAAGTCTACCTCTGAAGCTGAAGTTCCTACTGCCGAGGAGGCAGCCATTCCTGCCACGCCTTCGCCGACTGTCCCTTCTGGCCAAAGCTCAGAAGGCCTTGAAGCTGCTATAGTCCAGCCCCCGGCTGAGGGAGGAGAATAAGTGAGTAGGGCAGGCCGTTCGACCCTGTTGTCCCTTCGGTCTTTTGCATTTTCTTCTTTTTTCATTTTGTTTTGTGGCTGTAATGTAATTCCTATTGTGTAACTCTTTTTGGGCTTGATGAAATATGAGTTTTGTTTCTTTTCCTGTTTGTTGTGGTTGTTTGCTTACTCGTTCGCTATCTGTTTTTTCTTTACTTGTATGGTTTTAACTTCAATCGCATCTCGGCCAATCGCGACATCAATCATTATAGTGAGGGCATGTATGCTTGGGTGGACCCATCGCTCCCTAAGGGCCAGGTAGAAAATTCTTTGGGTAGACATTTAGGATCCCCTTGAGGTAGTTGGCTTCCTCGCAGGCTTGAGCCCGAGGACCATGCAGTGCCTTTGGTTCTGTCTAACACTTAGAATCCCCTGAAAGAGTTAGTTTCCCCATAGGTCTGAGTCCTGGGATCATGCAGCGCTTTGGTTCTGTCTAACACCTGGAATCCTCTGAAGGAGTTAGTTTTCCCATAGGCCTGAGTCCTGGGACCATGCAGTGCCTTGGTTCTGTCTAACTCTTAGGATCATCTGAGGTGGTTAGTTTCCCCGTGAGCTTGAGTCCGAGGACCATGCAGAGCCTTGGTTCTGTCTAACTCTTAGGATCATCTGAGGTGGTTAGTTTCCCCACAGGCCAGAGTCCGAGGACCATGCAGAGCCTTGGTTCTGTCTAATGCCTGGCCTTCTGGAGCGGTTAGTTTCCCCATAGGCCTGAGTCCGAGGACCATGCAGTGCCTTGGTTCTGTCTAACGCTTGGCATCTGGAGCGGTTAGTTTCCCCATAGGCCTGAGTCCGAGGACCATGCAGTGCCTTGGTTCTGTCTAACGCTTGGCATCTGGAGCGGTTAGTTTCCCCATAGGCCTGAGTCCGAGGACCATGCAGTGCCTTGATTCTGTCTAACGCTTGGCCCTCTAGAGCGGTTAGTTTCCCCATAGGCCTGAGTCCGAGGACCATGCAGAGCTTTGGTTCTGTCTAACGCTTGGCATCTGGAGCGGTTAGTTTCCCCATAGGCCTGAGTCCGAGGACCATGCAGAGCCTTGGTTCTGTCTAACGCTTGGCATCTGGAGCGGTTAGTTTCCCCATAGGCCTGAGTCCGAGGACCATGCAGTGCCTTGGTTCTGTCTAACGCTTGGCCTTCTGGAGCGGTTAGTTTCCCCATAGGCCTGAGTCCAAGGACCATGCAGTGCCTTGGTTCTGCCTACGCTTGGCATCTGGAGCGGTTAGTTTCCCCACAGGCCTGAGTCCGAGGACCATGCAGTGCCTTGGTTCTGTCTAACGCTTGGCCTTCTGGAGCGGTTAGTTTCCCCATAGGCCTGAGTCCGAGGACCATGCAATGCCTTGGTTCTGTCTAACGCTTGGCATCTGCAGCGGTTAGTTTCCCCATAGGCCTGAGTCCGAGGACCATGCAGTGCCTTGGTTCTGTCTAACGCTTGGCATCTGGAGCGGTTAGTTTCCCCATAGGCCTGAGTCCGAGGACCATGCAGTGCCTTGGTTCTGTCTAATGCTTGGCCCTCTGGAGCGGTTAGTTTCCCCATAGGCCTGAGTCCGAGGACCATGCAGTGTCTTGGTTCTGTCTAACGCTTGGCCTTCTGGAGCGGTTAGTTTCCCCATAGGCCTGAGTTCGAGGATCATGCAGTACCTTGGTTCTGTCTAACGCTTGGCATCTGGAGTGGTTAGTTTCCCCACAGGCCTGAGTCCGAAGACCATGCAGAGCCTTGGTTCGGTCTAACGCCTGGCCTTTTGGAGCGGTTAGTTTCCCCATAGGCCTGAGTCCGAGGACCATGCAATGCCTTGGTTCTGTCTAACGCTTGGCATCTGGAGCGGTTAGTTTCCCCATAGGCCTGAGTCCGAGGACCATGCTATGCCTTGGTTCTGTCTAACGCTTGGCATCTGGAGCGGTTAGTTTCCCCATAGGCCTGAGTCCGAGAACCATGCAATGCCTTGGTTCTGTCTAACGCCTAGCCTTCTGGAGCGGTTAGTTTTCCCATAGGCCTGAGTCCGAGGACCATGCAGTGCCTTGGTTCTGTCTAACGCCTGGCCTTCTGGAGCGGTTAGTTTCCCCATAGGCCTGAGTCCAAGGACCATGCAGTGCCTTGGTTCTGTCTAACGTCTGGCCTTCTTGAGCGGTTAGTTTCCCCATAGGCCTGAGTCCGAGGACCATGCAGAGCCTTGGTTCTGTCTAACGCTTGGGCTTCTGGAGCGGTTAGTTTCCCCATAGGCCTGAGTCTGAGGACCATGCAGTGCCTTGGTTCTGTCTAACGCCTGGCCTTCTGGAGCGGTTAGTTTCCCCATAGGCCTGAGTCCGAGGACCATGCAGTGCCTTGGTTCTGTCTAACGCCTGGCCTTCTGGAGCGGTTAGTTTCCCCATAGGCCTGAGTCCGAGGACCATGCAGAGCCTTGGTTCTGTCTAACGCTTGGGCTTCTGGAGCGGTTAGTTTCCCCATAGGCCTGAGTCCGAGGACCATGCAGTGCCTTGGTTCTGTCTAACGGCTGTCCTTCTGGAGCGGTTAGTTTCCCCATAGGCCTGAGTCCGAGGACCATGCAGTGCCTTGGTTCTGTCTAACGTCTGGCCTTCTAGAGCAATTAGTTTCCCCATAGGCCTGAGTCTGAGGACCATGTAGAGCCTTGGTTCTGTCTAACGCTTGGGCTTCTGGAGCGGTTAGTTTCCCCATAGGCCTGAGTCCGAGGACCATGCAGTGCCTTGGTTCTGTCTAACGCTTGGCCTTCTGGAGCGGTTAGTTTCCCCATAGGCCTGAGTCTGAGGACCATGCAGTGCCTTGGTTCTGTCTAACGCTTGGCCTTCTGGAGCGGTTAGTTTCCCCATAGGCCTGAGTCCGAGGACCGTGCAGTGCCTTGGTTCTGTCTAACGCTTGGCATCTGGAGCGATTAGTTTCCCCATAGGCCTGAGTCCGAGGACCATGCAGTGCCTTGGTTCTGTCTAACGCTTGGCCGCCGGGTCGCTTTACTGGGGACGATTCCTCCTTCGGACGGATCATGATCTTACACGTGGCATTGATCTTCCATAGAATGATCGTTTAGAACAGTCGCCTGTTGCGCCAGCGGCGCACTAATCCTTCCCACAGACGGCGCCAATTGTAGGGTCTGGGTTTTTGGTTGCCCAAACCCAAGGGACACGGGTCAAAAGCCCAACGAACCTCGCAATGAATTTATAGAGAGTGGGATCGAAGGTCTAGGCGCCGGCCGGCGTTCACGAGGCGTGAACTCCGGTCTCTTTTATTCAATGAAAGGCTTAGAGCAATTTACAACTGGGGTTGCTCCTCGGCCCACGGCCGAGGAGGCTTTTCTTCCCCTTTATTCTTAGACTTTTCGTCCTCCGGACCCCCTTCATCTGAGGGATTCCTTTACATTATATACCCTCTACCCAACCAATCCTAGCCCTACACTTGTTGAACGATCTGGACGTTGCTCAGGTGCTTGTCCCATCAGTCGCCTTCTCAGTCTCTTTTGGGAGTCACGGCAACCAAGGCGATGCTGGTGCGGGGTCCTTTCCTCATTAATGTGACCAGGACAGGAGTCAGGTACATTTAATGCCGAGATGACCGATGATGAGGTCATCCTCGGACATAGGTGCCTCCTCGGCTCGGGCATTCGGCCCAGGAATGAAGTGGACTTTTCGTCCACGGCCCAGCCCACTTCATTCCTGGGCCGAAGGCCCAAGCCGAGGAGGCACCTATGTCCGAGGATGATCTCATCATCGGTCATCTCGGCATTAAATGTACCTGACTCCTGTCCTGGTCACATTAATGAGGAAAGGACCCCACACCAGCATCGCCTTGGTTGCCGTGACTCCCAAAAGAGACTGAGAAGGTGGCTGATGGGACAAGCACCTGAGCAACGTCCAGATCGTTCAACAAGTGTAGGGCTAGGATTGGTTGGGTAGAGGGTATATAATGTAAAGGAATCCCTCAGAGGAAGGGTGTCCGGAGGACGAAAAGTCTAAGAATAAAGGGGAAGAAAAGCCTCCTCGGCCGTGGGCCGAGGAGCAACCCCAGTTGTAAATTGCTCTAAGCCTTTCATTGAATAAAAGAGACCGGAGATCATGCCTCGTGAACGCCGGCCGGCGCCTAGACCTTCGATCCCACTCTCTATAAATTTATTGCGGGGTTCGTTGGGCTTTTGACCCGTGTCCCTTGGGCTTGGGCAACCAAAAACCCAGACCCTACATAACTCATTACCATATCCTCCATTAATTTGATATAAGAATCTTAAAAAAAAAGTCATGTCAAATTAAATAATAAAAAGAAGAAAAAGAACAAGAATAATAAAGATAACAAGGGTCGGTTTTCATTTCAATAACCAACTAAAAAGTCTATATAGTTTCACTTTGTCTTGATTACAAAATATTGTCTAAGACTTCAATTTATTGAAAGGATAAAAATTTTTGTCATTGAATAAAGAATATATATTGAATCCTATCTGCACCAAAAAAAGATATATCAATATCTTGATGGTAAATAGAAATCATCTTAAAGCGGACATCGGATAAAAAATTATTATTTTCAAATATGGACGATTTGACTAATTTAGAATCTGTTTGAATACCGCTTATTTACTGAAAACTAAAAACTTATTGCTGAAAATATTGTAGCAAAATATTTTTTAAACAACCAAAATACTATTAACGTGTTTTGTGCAACTTGGCTGGTTCGTAAATAGTGTCATGGAACCAACCAAACGCATACGCATACGTTGAGACCGCAGTACACAAAAGCACACTCAAGCAAATAATGACGGGGGAATTGAGATCCTAATTTTTGAACCGTTCAAATCAAAAGTTTAAAAAGTTAGCTTTTGATATAAGCTATTGGATTAAAAAAAGTAGAAAAAGTTAAAAGCGTTTATAAAACTTTTGAAAAAGTTAAAGTTTTGTTTGGGCGGATTGCACCGTGCAATAGCCAATCCGCACCATCATCCTGAAAATGCCCTCAGAGGACTCCTTTGAAATGAACTTGGATCATATTTGATGGGTCACTTTAAATTTACTTATCATAGAAAGAAATCAAAATAAATTAGTGGTTTTGGTATAAATATATCAATATAAAAATAATGACACAATTACACAGCAGATGCTTTTGTGCAAACCAGTGAAGTTAGATTTAGTGTGTGCTTGGATGTGCATTAAAATATAAATTATTTCACTATTCAGTTTATTTTTACTACTATTCATAGGCCCTACTACACTTTTTAGCACTATTTATGAGCTTCATTGTACTATTTCAATTAACTTTTACATTTATCTACAGTACTTTCAGCAATAAATTTTCAGTTTCAGCAAAATAAGCGACATCCAAACAAACCACTAAATTTATTTAAATAACAAAAGTTATAGAACATGTAAAGATAAGATTATCGTGCCCATGTGACCTCAAAAAGATCGAGGTCAAGTGAATGAGGATGCAGGTATATCTTTCCAATAAATCTGGAAATACAAAAATTTTGTACAAATATTGAGGTGGTATATTGTGATTGGCATATAATAAAAATTGTGTTAGTGATAACTCCATATAAAAATAAAGTTTCATTAATCACAATTATCACTTCAATATATGGATTCAAATTCTGGGAAAGCAACTTAAATACAAAGCTTGAAAGTGAAATATCGGTTCTCCAGAACTGTGGCTATATTCCATTGGTCAAATTCCAGGAGTTAACAATGTACAATGATAGTTGTAAGTTTTCTAAGTTAAACTTCCTCCATTTAGAGAGATATTTCTAAGTACCTGCAAATTTACAAAATAGGAAACTTCCTCCATTTAGAGAGAGGTTTCTAAGTAAAAGACTCGTCATCAATGAACATCACAACCCGTAACAAAAATAATTTACAAAATTTGGTCTACACTGGAGTGTCCCACTATACATTAGAACGTAGAATTACACAAAGGAAAACTACAGCACAATCAACCTAACAAATGATCATGAATTTCTATCCGGTATCTGAAGCTTCATAGCAGCCACTCTGTGATTTTTCCTAAATTTCTATGCTATAAACGTCACACTTTCAGATTCACATGCTATTGATCTCTAACTGTTAAGCCCCAACGTATAATGTCTAGGATGTGCTAGCAAAGCTTAAAGTAACCCAAAACTGAGGTTTGGATTTCATGCTTCAAATTAGCTAGAGTATGGAACATAAGAAAAAAGCTTCTAAGAAGAATAATTCAGGCTCTTAGTCACATGAATTTATCTTTAACTATCTTCATAATGACCTCCATTTTTTCAATTATCCTTGGATTCATTAGGTCCCTAGCTTCCCTGATGAGAGTGCCTTCCCTGCTGAAATGATAAGCATCCACCACAGTCTTTATCCAGTCGTGCAGCTTCTCTGGTGTTCTGAGAAAAAGTTTAAAAAGAGCAAAAAGGGGCATGAGGCAACCATGGAAAGTCAGTGAACTATAATCTAGCTGAACAATCTCTAAAGTTCGAACGAAAACTAATTAAAGCAATTAAGTTTCAAATGCATACGTGTACAAGCAGTCCACATCCTTTCCTTCAAGTTCTTCTCCTGGGGTGAAGGCATCATTTAGGGCACACAGCCGCTCATCAGGGTCCTCAATAGAGAGAAGATACTTAACTATCCGAATCTCTTTAGGCATAAGTCTCTGAAGATTACCTCTGGCAGTCACATACAAATGATACAATACGTCTTTTACCTGCAATGAAGGAAAAAATAATAATTCATTCATACTAAGCAGCATTTTGACACCACACAAACAAAATCATGTATGTTGTTTAAAGTAGCAATTAAAATGTAGAGCTTTTTTTCAGGAAATTAAAACGTAGAGTTAAAAAGTCTTTTTGGTATTTGTATAAAATTATTCTTTCCAAAGGCTATATTTGCTTAATTTGATACCATCTTTCTTTTCTTCTTTTGTGAAATATGTGTGTGCTGGATTTCAACAGACATTTGGACAAGGACAAGAACAAAATTGATCTTTTCTAATTCTCACTTTCTCCCAAGTCCCCATAAGCAGAGAACAATAATCTCTTCCCTATTCAATGTGATATCTTGTCCTCTGTCACTTGTCTTGAACACAAGAACAAAGATAAAAATCCCTTTGGTCTATCAGCATGTTTCTATTTTGCCATATTCTAATAGAAGGCTGAAAAAAGCTATAATTAAACAGTTTGACTAGATTGGAATCTTTTTATGTTCCAAGAATCGTAAAGGCATCACTATATGTACCAGATTAGAGCAAGAATATAAACAGCAATAACCATTTTCTGAAACCAGTATCACTTCACCTCATCTTTAGTCATGTTCGACTCCTTGGCGGCAGACCAAGCTTTTGTGATCATCATCACCAATGTTGAATCAAGTTCATTTTTCTCAGCCAAATTGTCTATCTTCCTGCAAGCAGCATCTATAGTAGGAGAGTTGATAATATCTTGGAATTTCAACTCTGCAGCATGTAGTGCTTCAATGCTTTCAGTTGCAGAGTCACAGGCTTGCACAGCAGCCAAGCAGGTGTTACCAAGCTTTGCAAGAGCTAGTCATACAGAAGTAAACAAACACCATCAGTGCTGTCCACAATGTGGTAAACATATATCTAAGATCGAAAGTTCTGGGTCTGGCCTGCTAGACTAGCCCACAGTCCAGTCACATAACTCAAGTTTATTTATGCTAAATTACAGAGAAAATAAATATGTACATTATGCGACTTGAATTAGCAATAGTATAACAAAACATAAGGGATGTGACAGTTTTATTAATCGGAGGATAGGACATTATGACATGGTTGAGTAGGCGGCTACATAAGGCAATTGCCTGGGCTAATCATCATACAAGTAACAGTCCCGAACTTACTAAGCATTGAAATATGCATTGGGTAATATAATCTATTATGCATGTTAAGCCAAATAGGTGTTCCAGATAAGACTGCCATAAATAGCATCTGATCAGAACCAAAGAAGAGGACAAAGAAATTCTACTAGTTATCCCTACATTTCTTCACTGTAAACCAAACAATGTTCCATTTTGTTACATATATCCTCACCATTTTGCTCGGTTGGGTTGTCATAATAGGATTCAGCTACTGTGTGAAGATGAACAAAAAATTCTTTTGTGAAATCTTTACGACGCCTAGCAACAACTTCACTAATCTCCGATGGTGAACCTCTAATCACTTCAAGAAGTTCATTGTGCCTTTGCACATCCTCATCAACCTATACAAAAGAAGTTTCCAATAAAATTCCCACAGAAACACATAAAACTCAAACCCACTAATCATAGTATCATCAACACCGCGGCCAGCTATGAATTCTCAACAGACTAATCAGAGTCGACCACATATATTATATTTACTAACACACAATATATGTTAATTAAAATCAATGATATACCTCCTTGAGCTTCCTTGCAAGCCTGAGTAGCTTGTGCTTCATACCAGGATCAGCATCCTCGCTATCAGCTCGATCCTGACACCGTTTATAGAAATGAGGCCGAATATTGTCCCATTCCTTGCTGAAAGCTAACAACCTTCTCCAGTCAGTTGGGGTGGGCTTGTCAACCAAGAAAACATCGATAAGCTTATCGCATACTCGGACCATTTTGTTGTCATCCAAGCCCTCAACACCACCATCCTCCTCCTCGCCATTCCTTCCAGACTCGTCGTTAATCGACGACGAATCAGAAACTGATAACTCTTCTCCACTAACAGCAGCAGCAGCAGCGGTAGCAAGAGTGGGACTTAGCCACCGATGACGCCGCCTTAGCGGATTAATCGAAAAACGACAATCTGGGCAAAGCATAAAAAAGCAAATTGCAGCATTAATTACACAAACACTCTACCCTCTGGTTTCGTTGCACACACCCAAAAAAAAAAAAATTTAAGGTAGAAAGTTCTGAGGTAGAGTTTCTTACCGTTGAATCTGGAAGAAGAAATTGGAGAAATTGTGACCGTGGAAAAGAGAGATGGGGTTTTGGAGGTGAAGATAGAAGTTCTTACTGGGAAAGAGCAAGAGGGTTGGGCTTGGAGAGTCGCAGAACAGAATTCCATTGAAATTATTCAAAATTTTGCTGTGAAAATTATCTGGGGTTTTTGGGTGGGGTTTAGGGTTTCAAATAATCAACTTGTAGGACGATACTTAGATAGTCACAAAGGGTGGGAGGTGATGTTGCAAGGCAATTTTAGTTCCATAAACTTTCACACAAATTTTACCACAACTGTGTTACAGAGAAAAATTACGATGATGTATGATGATAACAGACAGTTAATCACAATCTATTACGTAGAATAATTGTGATAAACTATGTGGTACTGACATTATTGTGTTCTAAAGATGGTTTTGTAATGCAGATTATTTTTGCAAACAAGGGAATAGTGTAAGCGCTTTTGATAATGACTGAAGTAAAAAATAAATTATGTGCTTACATGTTATTATTATGCTTCTAGTGTTAGCTCGAAATGATTATATGACTTCATGTATTAAGGTATGGGGATTAGAGCATTCACATCAGTCTGTTTAAATTTTTTGTCTATTTTACACGAAAAAAACCTACTTTTTTTTATTTTACATATCTACTTTTACAAAACACTTACATCAGTTTATCTATTCTACACATTTATTTAATAAAATATTCAATCTTTTTATATTTTTTATTATTTTCTTCCCTCTCCTCTCTCCTCTCTCCTCTTTGGAACCCTCTCACAAACCCAAAATCACACACACCCAGCCGCAAGCCACCGTCTTCTCCGTCGAGCTACAGCCACCGCAACTGGGACAACGAGAAAAGTCTCTATGAGGCCAAGTTGAAGAGGTTCAGACCAAAACGAAACAAGTGTTTGTTGAATGCCTCTGAGAGGGATAGAACAGAGAATTGCCCATTGGATGGGGCGAAGATATTCGTTGAGGAGTTTTGCGATGAAGTAGAGGATGAAAATGGTGAAAGCAAGGCTCGCGTGAGCCATAGCGATGTAGAGGGCAAGACGGACTTGTGGGTCGCCTAAGAGAGAATTTTGATCTGGGTTCGATTTTGGTGGTGGCGCGTGAGTTGGTGGGGGTGGTGGTGGTGGTGGTGTTGTTGGAGAAGGTTTGAGGTTTGAGGCAGATCGGAACATGTCTTGCCATGCTAGGGTTGGTGATGATGACGATGAATTTGAGTTTTTGGATTTTGGGTCTGTGTATGGAACTAGCTCCATTTGTTTCAGTTTTTGATGTGAGAGATAGTTGTGTTTTATGTTGTTTATGTTTGTGATCAAATAGAACAAACCTGTCGGAATCACCGGCGAGTTCAACAGCAAGTTGAGATGATCGAAGAGGCTGATTGGCGAGTTCAACAGCAGAGTTGAGATGAGAGAAACAAAGAGCTGTGATGAAATGAGAAATAGAGAGTTGAGATGAGAGTCAGAGGTAGGAGAGAGAAAAAATAATAAAAAATCAAATACACGAGTTACAGTGCCCGTGTAAATTTACACAGGTACTGTAGCTCGTTGATAATTTTAGACAAGTTTACACATTTTTAAACGGACTGATGTATGTGTTTTTTGCTTCAAAATGTGTAAAATTTGTACTTTCTTCTATTTTAGAAGACTATAAACGGACTGATGTGAATGCTCTTAGCAACGCCTAACTTAATAAGATACTGATGTATGTGTTTTTTGCTTCAAAATATGTAAAATTTGTACTTTCTTTTATTTTAGAAGACTATAAACGAACTGATGTGAATGCTCTTAGCAACGCATAACTTAATAGGATTTTTGAAATATCCACAAGTTAACAGCTGAAGAGAATGAAAAGTTCTAAGTAGCCTAACTCCTAAGACAATGGCGACTTTAGGAATATTTTTTAGGATAGTCATTAAGAAACTTAAATTATACAAAATTTAATAAAAAGACAATTTGAATATATTAACGTCACAAAAAAAAACACGTAAATACATAAAATATTACAATTTTTTTGTACTAACAAAGAGAATAAGAAAAATAAAAAGACTAATAAAAGATAAAATACAAATTGAAAATGCTGATATGAGAATAATAAAGTGACCACAATAATTTCATAACAAATCTTATGCAACAAGTTGTTAGCCTGTTATTGGTGGGTAAAACATGTCAATATTGAATCCGAATTAGAATTAGTAATAACTTACCATATAAGATTTATTGTGATATTATTGTGAAAATGTTATAAATGTAGCATTACTCTTACATTTATTGAACTCAAATTCTTATGATTCTCAAGTAAAAGTGTTTAATATTTTTATTAGGTGGTCAAAAAATGTTAATTTAGTATATAATATTTTTTTTAAGTATATATATACATTTTTTTTCAAGTCAAGGTGGTCACATAACATATTAATTTAAATTTTTTATTTATATAAAAGAAAATTTTGCATGTATTATTTATTTTTTATTTTTGGGACAAGTGAGGGTGGTCATACAAGTAGAGTCGCCAGTGTCCTAAGATGATTAAGTTAAACCAAATGCCTGCTTAAAGTTTATTGAGTCAGCATGTTATATCTTGAAATAGAATATTGTGACATAAGCAATTAAGTTAAACTAAATGCCTACTTAAAGTTTATTGAGTCAACATGTTATATCTTGAAATAGAATATTGTGACGTAAGCTGCCTCGATTTAAGGCCTACTGTAACAATTCATCTTGATTGAAAAAGAATTAAGCAAAGTTATTTGATTCACGCCTATTGGATTGTACTAACACTAAATTACTTCGAGTTGAACAATAAATCATATTGACCCAAGATTAACAATAACAGATTGCATAAAACTAAAATATATGGTACAAACCTCAAGTGCATGTACAAGGACACATAAATTTATAAGCATAAGATAGTGAAGATCTTGTACACGCCTAAAGAACTACTTGATCCCAAGTTATAGACTACTTCTTAAGAATCCAACTAGTGATCTTTGAAAGTCCTATGTTCGTGGTCTTTGTTAACGTGTATAGTGTTGTGGGCTTTAAGCCCAACTAGATTACTGGTATAGCACATATTCTTGTACTACACTCTTACTTGTACTACACTCATATGCCTCCTATATAAAGACACTCATGTATATTCTTTCACTATGAAATACAATACTACAGATTTCAATATTTCTAACATGGTATCAGAGTCATCGCTCTGACATTTTCATTGCAGTCTTGTCTCTATTAGTGTTATTCCATACTCACAATTGCTTCCACTGTTACAACTGCTGTTGCAGCCATTCGCTGTTAAACTTCTAACGCATCTCAGTCATCGTCTCTGGCTCTGACCTGCAGCCGCCATCGTTCAGAGTCTTGAGACCACTGCCATACCGTCGCCGCCGTGATCCTTGCTCCGATTGTGTTTTTGCAGGCATCATTAAGATTGTCCACTGCCGATCTACCATTTAGTGAAAACCTGACCACCATCGGAGGTTCCACGCGCCGCCCAAAGAATCTACGCCTAAGATCACGCGCTCCACGCGCCGCCACGCTCCATCTGTCTTCTTCACGCGCCTACACACACTGCCACGCGCCAGATCTGTACCTGCTGACGTCAGCCCTAGGTGACATCATCACTCTGCGTCATTGCTTACATCATCACAGTCAACCGCTTACATCAGCAAATGTCAGCTGCTTACGTCATCTTGCGACGTCATCCTAGTTAGCTGACCGCACTGTTGACTGTTGACTTTGACTTTGACTGTTGACTTTTTGCAGTCCAGGTGCTCCTTATCCAATTTTTCGCGTAGATTTCATTTTTGCAGTCTGTTTTTACATATTTTGCTTCTAAATGAAGAATAAGGACAGGTCTTCTTCTTGTTGCAATAATCGTAGCTGACAATCCAGCAAACGTTTTGACCACAATATTGAGACTTGCTATCATCGCAACAAATCAGCTATTTCAATTTCTGCTGCTACTGTTGCTACCGCTGAGAGTGTCCAACCAATGGCTCCCATCTCTGCACAGTCTAAATCTTTAGGACGCACTTTCACCATGTCCACAGATGACCTTAAAAACACCATCGTCAATGTCATTCGTATGGTTGGTAATGCATCTTATTTCTCTTCTCTCTCAGTTTTATCTGGTATGTCTCCTTCCTCTTGGCTTATGGATTCCGCTTGTTGCAATCACATGACACCTCACTCGTCCTTATTTTCTGAACTCAAACCTGGACCACACCCTCTTAATATTCGCACAGCAAATGGTTCCACAATGTCTGGCCATAATATAGGTTCTATTTCGACCTCCAACCTCTCGGTTCCTGGGGTCTTTCTTGACCTTTCTTACAATTTATTTTCTGTGGGACAATTAGCTGAGTTAGGTTATCGCATTATATTTGATTATTCTGGGTGTATTATGCAGGATCTGAGGATAGGACAGGAGCTTAGGACCGGTCCCAGAGTTGGGCGTATGTTTCCCGTGGACAACTTTCGTCTTCCACTTGTTGCTCTTGTTTCTATTGCTGCAGTTACTACAGTTTCTTCAATTCCTTCCCTTGCACTTTGGCATGCTCGACTTGGTCACGCATCTTCCTCTCGGGTACAACAATTGGCTTCTAGAGGTTTGTTAGGCTCGGTGTCCACAGAAAATTTTGATTGTGTTTCATGTCAGTTAGGAAAACAACCAGCTTTGCCTTTCAATATTAGTGAATCCATATCCACTGATATCTTTGACCTTATTCATTTTGATGTTTGGGGGCCTTCCTCTGTCTCTATTATTGGTGGGTCTCGATATTTTGTTGTTTTTGTTGATGATTACTCTCGCTATAGCTGAATTTTTAATATGAAACATCGTTCTGAATTATTGGAAGTATATTCTAATTTTGCAAAAATGGTTGAAACTCAGTTTTCCAGATGCATCAAAAATTTTCGATCTGATAATGCTCTTGAATACACTCAATATGCTTTCCAAGCTGTTTTGCATTCCTATGGCACTGTTCATCAACTAACTTGTCCAGGTACCTTTCAACAAAATGGTAGAGCTGAACGAAAACTTCGTCATATTCTTGACACTGTTCGTGCTCTCCTTCTCTCTGCCAAAGTTCCTGCTCCTTTTTGAGGTGAAGCTACTCTTCATGCTGTTCATACTATTAATCGCATTCCAAGTCCTATTATCCAAAATCAAACTCCATATGAGGGCCTTTTTGGGTCACCTCCAGACTATCACCACCTTCGCTCCTTCGGTTCTGCTTGTTTCGTTCTTCTTCAGCCACATAAGCATAACAAACTTGAGCCTCGGTCAAGGCTTTGTTGTTTTCTTGGCTATGGCGAAACTCAAAAGGGGTATCGGTGTTATGATCCTGTCTCTCATCGTCTTCATGTCTCCCGCAATGTTGTCTTTTGGGAACATCGACTCTTTGTCGAGCTCTCTCACTTTAATTCCTCCCTGTCTTCCTCCTTTATCTTAGAACTTTTTTCAGATGAGGCACATATTCCTTCTGTAGCTGCTCCTGATCCTCCTGTAGCTACTCCTGATCCTCCTGTAGTTGCTCCTGATTCTCCTGTAGACTTCTTTGTCCAACCACCAGATATCACTGATCCCTTTCCTAGTTCACCCTTTAATGAACAGGTGGAAGATGAACAGGTTGAAGACGAGCTACCCAACCTCAACCTTGAGCTTGGGTCCCCTCTCCTGCTCCGCCTGAAGATCTTGCACAAGACATTCCACCTCGTCACTCAACTCGGGTAAGATCTATTCCTGCACATTTACTTGACTATCATTGTTACACTGCCCTTGCTACACTACACGAGCCTCACACCTATCGTGAGGCTTCCATTGACCCTTTATGACAGATTGCAATGAAAGAGGAACTTGATGCATTATCTAAAAACCATACTTGGGATTTGGTGACACTCCCCCCCTGAAAATCTATGGTTGGTTGTAAGTGGATCTACAAGATTAAGACTCGCTCTGATGGGTCCATTGAGCGCTACAAAGCTCGTCTTGTTCCAAAAGGTTTTACACAGGAGTGTGGGATTGATTATGAAGAGACCTTTACTTCAGTTGCTCGTATCTCATATGTTCGTGCCCTCTTAGCTGTTGTTGCTGCCAGTAAATGCGACCTTTTTCAGATGGATGTCAAAAATGCATTCCTTAATGGGGATTTAAGTGAAGAAGTGTATATGCAACCTCCTCCTAGTCTCTCTGTTGACTCAAACAATGTTTGTCACCTTCGACGTGCACTTTATGGCCTTAAACAAGCTCCACGAGCTTGGTTTGCCAAATTCAGCTCTACTATCTCTCACTTGGGTTACATGGCCAGTCATTATGACTTTTTTCGTTGCACTAACAAATACACTATTTTACTTCTCCTATATGTGGATGATATGATCATAACTGGTGATGACCTCAGTGGCATTCAAGAACTCAAGGCTTTTCTTAGTTAGCAGTTTGAGATGAAAGATCTTAGACATCTCAGCTACTTCTTGGGTCTTGAAATCACTCATTCTACAGATGGACTTTATATTACTTAAGCCAAGTATGCCTCTGAACTCTTGTCTCGAGCTGAACTCACTGATAGCAAGACTGTTGACACTCTAGTTGAGTTTAATGCGCATCTGACTCCCTCAGGGGGGAAACCATTGTCTAATCTCTCTCTTTACAGACATTTGATTGGCAGCCTAGTTTATCTCACTGTCACTCGTCTAGACATTTCCTTTGTTGTTCACCAGGTGAGCTAGTATCTGTCTGCTTCACGATCGACTCACTATGCTGCTGTTCTACGCATTCTTCGATACCTAAAGGGCACTCTCTTCCATGGTATTTTCTACTCTACTCAGTCTCCTCTTATTCTCCGTGCATTTTCTGATGCTGATTGGGCAGGAGATCCCACTAATCGCAGGTCCACCACTAGTTATTGCTTTCTTCTTAGTTCTTCTCTGATTTCTTGGCGAAGCAAGAAACAAATTCATATGGCCCACTCCAGTACTAAAGCAGAATATCGTGCCCTTGCTAATACCACATCTGAGTTCCTTTGGCTACGATGGCTTCTCAAAGATTTAGGTGTGTCTACATCCTCCGCTACTCCTCTCTATTGTGACAACCAAAGTGCCATTCATATTTCTCACAATGATGTCTTCCATGAACGGACTAAACACATCGAGATCGATTGTCATTTTATCAGTAATCATCTTGTCCATGGTGCTCTCAAGCTGATCTCAGTCTCCTCTAAAGATCAACTTACAGATATCTTCACCAAGTCACACCCTATGGGACGCCTTCGTACTTTGGTTGACAACCTCAAGTTGGTCTCACATCCACCTTGAGTTTGAGGGAAGCTGTTAACGTGTATAGTGTTATGGGCTTTAGGCCCAACTAGATTACTTGTATAGTACACATTTTTGTACTACACTCTTACTTGTACTGCACTCATATGCCTCCTATATAAAGGCACTCATGTATATTCTTTCACTATGAAATACAATACAACAGATTTCAGTATTTCTAACAGTCTTAATAAGTTCTCTGGTTTGTTTGTCAGATTTATGGTGGTCTTTTATGTTGATTAAGACCTCTGTTTGTACTTGAAATATTGTCAGTTATTATGCCACGTCTTTCTTTGGTGTGTTTACTATGCCACGTGTCCCATGTTTGTGAGGATTTGTTAACCTCTTGTTATTGCTCAAGGTATCCACGTTCTACTCCCCCCATTTTTCTTTAGTGATGACTTGAATTGTAACCATTACAGCAATTGTTATCCCCCTTTAGCCACTCACGTGCGCTTATTTTAATGAGATAGCTTGAGGTAACTATCTAACTTAAATTTCCCATGATCTATGTCACCTGTTTCCACACTCACTAATTTTAGTGTTCAATTTGGGGTTGTTTTGGAATTTAGTTTAATATTCAACAAATTTATGACTTTTTATTATTATAATTGTCTCTAAATTTTTATTTGGTTTAATTAATTTCGCAAATCACCTGTGAGTCTTTTACATGTATGATGATGAAAGCTCGAAAATGTGTTAAAACACAAGAGCTGTTTAGACCTCCAAATTAAAACTTACGGCTCAATAGATTTTACTCTAACTTACAGTAAGTGCGGAATAGAGTAAATGCGAGCGGATAAACAAATAAACTACTCTAACCCATAATCAATATAACACAGCAGTAAATTGAAAGGTAAAAGAGTAGGGAAGAAGAATGCAAACACAAGATAACACGCCGATGTGTTATCGAAGAGGAAACCAAAGTACTCGGCGTAAAACCTCTCCGCCGCCCTTCAAGCGGTAATCGATCCACTAGACAATCAATTGGGATACATGAATAGCAAGAGACCCTCTATGCCTAATTTACTCAATGCACCTAAGCCCTCCAAACTCCTACTCCAACAAGGCTTCTCGGAACCGTATCTTGTCTAGCTCTCTAGATCCCGCAATACACCCGATTGCATCTGCCAAAGCCTGGCTTCTTCCAATACTTCCCAGCAGCACCAAAACCTCACTTGATACTCTGAAATGGTGTGGTAAATGTTTGGGCTATCAACCTCTCAAGTGTATAGAAATGGAGAGGTAAGAGTTGAGGAAAATTCACAATGAATTGTGTAGAGAATTGTGGGTATAACAATCTCTCTAACTCTTAAGGTTTGTGGCTAGGTTTTTCTCTCAGAAGCACTCCTTAACATCTGTGGGTAATGTGTGTATATATAGTGTGGGTACAGATAGTGTGTATCAGAAATAACAGTTCAGCAAAATAGAATGTTTCGCGGGTATCTCGCGGAAGGCCTTACCCACGAGACTCGCGAAAACCAGCTGTCTCCATCCTGTCCTGACTCTTTGCATTCCAGTCATGTACAGGGCACATGCATCACTTCACGGGAAGCTTACTCGCGAGCTACTCGGGAAAACAGCTTTAGTCTTCAATTGTCTTGAGTCTTCACACACACACACACTCTCTCTCTCTCACAACCCTTACAATGAAATTCCACAAATAATATAGGGTACATAAGATTGAACATAATTACAATCAAATTTGGTACGGAATTAAAGCCAACATAACATAGTTGTAAATTACAACTTTACAAATGAAATGTTTGTCTTGTGGTTTGACTGTGAATTTCTTTTTTTCTTTTTTTGTAATAAGATCAAAAGAGCTTGACCATATTTAGGTGGTTATACAATACTAAGCCCCATGCGGCTTATCATAACCAAGTCTCACATTGTCTGGTATTTAAATATGAAATTTGTGTTTAATGTTTTTTTTTTTTTAATTACTTTTATTGATGGGGCCTATATATATTAAAATTTAATTAAACAACTTAAAATTTATCCTTCTAATTTGTTTAGATGCATTTTTTTTATGAATTTATTGTTCATTTGTGAGTTGTTTATCTAGTTTTTTTTTATTACTATTTGTGAAAATTTTATTATTCATTTGTGAGATTTTTGCCTAATTTTTTAATTATATTATGTTCGTTGCTAATTTATTATTAAAAAAAATAGAATCTCACTTTCTTGACACAAGAGTGTCAAACGAACCACTAATAGAACTCTAATAACCTACATGAATGCTTCAAACTTACCACATGTTTAGAACATTTTAGCGAACATATGTAACATAATGAACAAAGAGAAATGATATGTCCACAATATTTTCACAACATTTTTACAACAAATCCTAAGTCCCAGGTTGTTACTGATTGTTATTATTGGGGCAAAAAAGTAATCTTAGTGTTAGTTTTAAATTTGAACCAATAACAACCAACCACTTATGATTTATTGTGAAAATGTTGTGGATGTAACACCTCTCAATGAACAAAAGTATTATGTTTATTTTTGTATGCCAATTAATACAAGATTGCTAGATTCCAAAGAGAAAGACACATTTACCAATACGAAAACGATATTAGGATTAGGTGTCTTCTGCCTGACCTATTGACTAGGAAAAGGCTTACCAAGGAGTTGATTGGGAGTACACTAATATGATTATAATTGATTTTAAGTGTTAATGCAAGAGCTCTAAAATATTAGAATTTATTTTGAATTTCTTAACCATCAAACAATAGTTTTTAAAATAATCAAGTGCAATAATATTTTTAAATCAATAATAATCACAACATAACAAGATTAATAATGGTAAAACATATCAATAAACATATGTTTATGCATGTATTTCTAAAGGCATTCCAAAATTGGCTCTCCATTAAGGAAAACACATACAATATCATGTAATCATTTTCATTTAAAAAAAAAAAAAAAAAAACTAAGTTAGAAATCATTTTATACTCCATCTACCTTATAATGCTCCCCGTGGAGTTTGAACCTATGATCCTCCCACCCCCACCCCATTTTCAAATTAAAATAAGCATAAACTGTTTATTTCAATTGTTGAGTAAGAATCACATGATTTGTTTTTTTTTTTATTTTTTTTTTAAAGGAACTTTACTTGATGTACGAATCATTTGTGAGATTCTAATAGAATTTTATGTGATTAACCATTTTGCAAAATAGTAGTATTGTAGTGAAGCACAACATAATTCGCCAATTTTCTGTTACTTAAAAATAAAAATAAAAAACAAATCTATTATAAGGTATCCAACTTACAAGAAAGCCTTTGTGTCAATTTCTCTTTTTGTAGCATAAGACCAAAAATAAAAGTCCTTAACATTAAATGACAACCAAATCCATCACTTATGCAACCATATATCGGTGCCCCAGACATCATTAAAAAAATGGAAAGAATCAATTTGTTTTTTCCTTCAAACTGTAGATCTTTTTCATCAACCAACTCCCCAAAAATTGGCTAATCACAACCAAAATAAGTAATCTCACTAAGGACTAGGTTATAGTTTTGTAGTTTGTGCTAATCACACATATTTAACTCTCTAAGAAATGTGAATGCCAACCTAAGCTTCCATCTTTTGCACTAAACTTGGTAGAAGCTATAAAATGGATTTCACAACATAACAAGACTAATATTTGATCTCTTAATATATGAACAAACATATCTTTATGCATTTAAATCTTACAAGTTAAAATATTGCTTGAGGCTAGTTATCCTAGTTCTTATCAAATTAATAAACATATGTTTATACATTTATCAATCATAAATTCAAACATTACTTGAGGTTATTTTTTTAATTTTTTTTTCTTATTTCTCAGTATAATTAATTTTTTTTTAATAGTAGGGGTACCATAAAACAATTAATTTATACATTTATCAATCATACATTAAAAACTGTGGATGGATTTCCACATTGGACAAAGTTTAGCTACAAAACTAGTTGTAGCCTTAGGCTACAAACTGCTCTAATAAGATGACATGTGTAAAAAATAGCATGTGCATTGCACATGATTATTTAAGTAAACTTAACTCAACTAACCCTAGTTAACTACACCACCTATTAAAAAAAAAAAAAAAAAAAAAACTAAAAACCCTAAAAAAGTCTATACGGATGATCTCTCTCTCATCGTCTTCTCTCTCTCTCTCTCTCTCTCTCTCTCTAAACTGTAACCTAGATGGCCATAACCCAACTCCAACCGATCACCCATAGCCTCCTATCTCCACCGCCGGCCGGCCAGCACAAATCCTCCTGTCTCCACCGCTAGCCAACCATCTCAATCTTCCTCTGTCTCCACCGCCGGCCCACCTAGTCTCCCCCACTTCACCGGTTAGAACTAAATTTCCTTTTGTTTTATTCATAGATAACTCAATTTACTTTTTTAATTCCTTCAAGAACTGAAGAGGATTTGCTAGCTAGTTTTTTTAAGTTCAGTTGAGGTTTCAATCTGATTCCTCATCAGCTCTCACTTTCTTGAATTGGGTCAAGAATGATTTAAATCTCAAACTGTCAAAGTCATTGTTGTATGAGTGATAGGAAATGGGGTTTGCCTGGATAGTTTTACTTGTTGAGTTGTTGTGGAACAACATAGAAACAAGAGTAAGTTGCTTTCAGCTTTGAAATTGTTGTCAAAGCTTCAAGGATTTGAAATTCCTATTTTTGCTGACATTTATGAATATCTAGTGGTCAAACTGTGTGAAGAGAATCGGCCAATTGCAGCTAGAAGTCTTCTGGAAAGAATCTCTCAGTATGGTTATGTGCCTCGCCAAGAACTTAGTGAATAACTCTGGGAAAGTTAATGCTTAGCTATCAACCAGTGCTTGCATCTTGTGCAATTATTTTGCTTTTGACAATTTCTTTTGAAGCTACAATCAAAAATTTTTAAACATTATTTTCTACCTTTTTATTCTATTTTTGAATTGAAACAAATCTAAAAGGTGTTAGAGAGATCCTATATTCTATTTAGAAGTATTGTTTCATAGTCTGCAAAAGGAGAAATTTTTTTGAACCTTTTTCTAGTCTGTCATCTCAAAAAAACTTGTCTATTTTCTTATGGGTACAATTAGAAGTCAGTTTTCATAAGATTAAAAAATAATAGCTTATATATTTGCTGTTCACATGTGGCAAATTTGAATTTTTCTGGCTCCTTCTTACTATCTCTCATGTCAAGTTTCGTGTATAACTAAAGAATGAGTTAAAAATCTATGCTTAATTTTCAAGTCAAGAAAATGATTTTTTTTATTTTTTGGTTTCTTTTTTTGCACAGCAACCATCACTGACAACACTGAATTCAAGAGCTTATACAAACAGAATATCTCTATTTCTGTTCCTTCTGCACATGGTTGCTGCTATTGGGTTAGTTTGTTTTCTTATATTCAAAGGAATTCAAGGCCTAATACAAGCGTCAAAATCTATTAAAACAAAAGAGAAAAGGGTGTTGCAGTTTTATCTGCCACAAGTTGAAGCTGCATCTTTTTTTAGCGTTACTCTTGCATTGGCATGGCAAAAGGCAGTCAGGGAATGGGCTCTATATATATATATATATATATATATATATATATATGTTGGGATTAGTGCCCTTAAATCCTATTGTATGATGTTATGTATGATATTATGTATGACATTATGTATGACATGATGTATGACTTGATATTGTAATTAATAAAGTTGTTTTATTATTACCTAAAATAATAGTAACATGAATATTCGGACATTATCATTTAGTCCATGAGATGCATTGTATGTGATTTATGTGATTTAGTCACAGAAGATATAAGTCACAAGTTCTTTGTAAACTCAGAATTTTAGTTCATAGTCGGTGATGAAATTGGGCATTTCATCTGCGAAGACTATAACATATCAACAATGATGATTTGTCTTGATCATGGAAGTAGAGACTTCTAGTTGATGTGTTAATATGTTTTAAGAGTTAAGAAATATTGAATTGGACCGCTGTGAGATTTATTATTCTCCTAACGACTGTCAATTGAACAATAAATCTTACAACTTATATTTGCATGAACTCTTAATCTTGAGAGAATAATGGACCTAATCATGAAGTGTAGGTTGCTTTGATATATCAGGAGTGAGATCTAAAGTAACGGTCAAAACCTCAGTATGTTGGGCAGCCATATTTCGTGTTGATGGAACATATATTCTTAAGATGGAATTCATAGTCTCTTAACAGAGATTTAAAATATTCTCTTGAGATAAGTTTAATGGGTTTAGTTATTCAGAGAGTTAGGCCTAACCACTTTGGTAAGAAATTACTAAAGTATATATTTATGAAATTGGATTTCATAAATATATAATGAATAACTTAAAAGGATTAAACCGGGTACTCAAGGATTAAGACGTAGTAATTTTCAAAGTGACAGTCTATATTTATGACTTTGAATTACTACGAATATTTTATGAAGGGGTTGCATGTATAATAAAGTTTTGGGATATAATTTATTAATAAGGCCTAGAGTGCAATTATATTTATATAGTGGTATTAAATATAATTAATGGTAACTTTGGACTTGCCAAGAGTTGACAGAAAAGCCCAAAGCTCATTGGAGCTAGTGTCTTATTGGTCCTTTTGGTCCCATTCCAAGCCACACATTAAAGCCCAATTGGAAAGGCCCAATAGGCCGGCCCAATTAGATAATCAGTTATATATAAAGGGAGAGATATACAGAATTTTTATAAGAGAAAAAAGTTAGACACCATTGTGAAGTGGTGTGTATGTGTGAGTGAAGCCACTCGTTATTCTCCCTTAGAAACTGATTGAGAGACCACACTTCTTGGGCGTAAAGTGGAATTGGAGTGAAGATTGAAAGTGTTCCCAAGTACTTATAATCCTTTGTTTTGAATTTCACCGCACAAAGGTACGCTAATTCTAAAATTTACATAATGCAAGTCATCAATCATGAATGAAATAGATCTTTGTTTATTGCTTCCGCTACGTGTTTTGTATGAGATACAAAACCAGATTTAACCAACAATATATATATATATATATTTTTTTTTTTTAATAGGTGGTGTAGTTAACTAGGGTTAGTTGAGTTAAGTTTACCTAAGTAATCATGTGAAATGCACATGCTATTTTTTACACATGTCATCTTATTAGAGCAGTTTGTAGCCTAAGGCTACAACTAGTTTTGTAACTAAACTTTGTCTATTTATTATTTTTAAAAAATAGAATCTCACTTTCTTGACACAAGAGTGTCAAACAAATCACTCATAAAATTTTAATAATCTACATTAATGCATCCAACTTACCATATGTTTAGAACATTTTAGCGAACATATGTAACATAATGAACAAAAGTATTATGTTTATTTATGTATACCAATTAATACAAGATTGATGGTTTTCGAAAAGCAAGACACATTTACCAATACGATAACGATATTATAATTAGGTGTTTTCTGCCTAACCTATTAACCAGAAAAAGGTTTACCAAGGAGTTGATTGCAAGTAAACTAAAACAATTACAACTGATTTTAAGTGTCAATGTGTTGGATATTTTTATAAAAAATATTATATTGATTTTGATACTCATTTATGTGTATCAATTATCCCTTAATGTCAGATACGTTGAATACTAAATTTTGAAATTCAAATTTAATTCAAAATTTGAATAGCTTTTGTCAATGGTCTTAATTAGGAAATTTATGAACATTAATGTAATATTAATACCATAATTGCCAGCATATTTGGTTTTATTATCTTATTTGAATATGACATAATAACGTCATATATGGAAGAATTTCAACACTTAAATGTACAATTATTGCTAAATTATTTTATACTCTAATAAGTTACCATATATATATATATATATATACAAATATTTACTATTTGAAAAGTAGTCAAACAGCCAGCAATTTATTGTAATATATATATATTTTCAGAAATTTTAAAAAGGGATATTGCAATAATGTACAGCAACATACTCTATGGGGCATTAAATTTCATAGCATCATAACCTTTTCTTTGTTCCCAACGTACAAATTGAGACTTTAGCAAAAAGTTTGACCGGTTTATATATATATAATATATGTATTTATTTCAATAACTTTATGACTATTTAATTGATATCAAATCCTTTTGATTTTTTGGCTAAGGACAAGCAACATGTCTAGCTCTATATATATGGAAAGAAATAAAAGATTCATATACACACATTTTTATTTTTGAATTAGAAAGCTGCAGACTTCTAAAAAAGCAATTTTTTATTGTCCTAAACACATACCATCTATTGTTTCTTACTACTCACAAAAATATTCTATCTTTTACAAAATTTTATGGGAAAAAGAAAGTACTATAGAGAGCTTATATCCTACGAGCAGTGTAGGCTCGCAAGGATAATCAGTAAAGGTGGCTAGGCTGTTGTATCCTGGGGGCAACGTGCAGAAACTATTTGTCTAACTATATCGGATATACCGTAGACGGCACGATTTGTCTCAAGACAGTGACTTGGTCCACGCCTCATCTCTGCCACCTCTTTTTTGGTAATATCAAATTGTGTAATTTCCAAGGAAAATTCAGGTATTATCTCTCCTTTATTTCCAACACAATGCAAGAGCATTAATATATTATAACTGATTTTGAGTCTCTTAACCATTAAAAAATAGTTTTGAAAGTAATAAAGTGCAATTATATTTTTAAATCAATAACGATCACAACATAACGAGTTTAATATTTGTCTTCTTAACATATCAATAAACATATGTTTATGCATGTATTTCTAAAGGCATTCCAAAGTTTGCTCTCCATTGTTTGAGGAAAACACATAAAATATCATATAATCATTTTTCTTTTCTTCTTTTTTTAAGCTGAGTTAGAAATCTTAATCTACACCATCTACCCTATAATGCTCCCCATGGAAACCTCATTGTCCTTGACATCAATTTGTTGTTTGTCTTTGTTCTTGGAACTTGAAAATGAAGAAAAAAAATTTGTTTGTACATTAAGATTATCAATTAGTTATTATCCTATAAAAAAAATAGCGTAACTCACATTTCCAATTCTTGTAACTCTTAAACTCGTTTCCCTAATTTTTAAACACTTTTTTGTAAGCTGAACAGTAAATCCCCAACTAGGTGAATAAATTAGCAATTTTTGAACCTAGCCCATACGTGGCATGACCTTTTTATATTAATTTTGATAAAAACAATAGATAGGGATGTTGTTTAAAGATAACATTAAAAAGAAATATATATTGTTATCAATGGTCTTCATATTCGATATTGATTTATCATCCTTATTCAGTATAGTGGACCCAATCCTTACATTTGAGTTGTGCATCCTTCTTGTTACTAATTAATTTCACACATTAATAATATCAAGAAATGAAATATTAAAAGGAAGACACCATAACCATTAAAATTTCTAAAGTATTAAAATAAATCAATATCTAAGATACTTCTTACAAATTGTTAATTAGTACCTATGATGAAGGGAACAAAACATCTTTATACACAATATTTCTTATGTGAATACCTTTCTCTTGAGGCATTCTTCTTGCACCAATATTTTTGTGGTAGATTGGAAGACTCCCCTTGACGAAGTCACATATAATTGGCCATAACTAAAAACATGATTAGGAAGATAAATTATCTTAAAAATGGAATGTGATATTCATCCACGCAAGGATTAATGTTGTTGCAATGCCAGATGTAGTTGTAGCAATTGCAATATAACCTGCTTTTCTTAAGGATGCCAATATTGTGTGAAACAAAAATACTTTTCTAGTTCCCCCCAGCGCATCAACAAAGAATATTATGCTTTCCTTATAATCAATAACTCCTATGATTGTCTCATATGCAAAACTCTAGTCGTAATTCAACTTTTCAACTAAAGTAAGTTCTTCATCCATGGACCCAAAGTCGTGCACCACATAAGTGGAAATACGTGTTTGCTCTGAGTCTCAGGATGTCTTTGGTTTGGGTAATAGAAGGTCAGCATTGGTGCCGCAATGTTGGTTTCAATAATCCATGATAGCAATAAAATTGAATAGTCCTCCTTACTCAACATTTGTCTAAAAAGACTTTCATAATATTATTAATTCACAAACTAAATTTATTATACGTGCTATATAATTACTATTACACACACCTAGTTACATATTGAAATTCAAATAAAAGATGTGTGTAAAATAGGCACCTTTGTTTCCCAACCTGCATTCAGGACATCAATTGCTAGTATTTTTTTGCAACTTAGAAGAATTCCAAGAGGCTGACCTTCTCGAATGTCTTTTCTAATCACAGCCAAAATAAGTAATCTCACCAAAGACTGGGCTGAAGTTTTTTAGTTCATGCTAACCACATTTATTCAACTCTTTGAGAAACGTGAATACTAACCTAATCTTATTCATCGTTTACACTAAACTTGGTAGTAGCTACAAAATGGATTTCACAACATGACAAGATTTATATTTGTTCTCTTAGTATATGAACAAACATATGTTTATGCATTTAAGCACAACAAATAAAAATACTGCTTGAGGCTGGTTATCCTAGTTCTTCTTTACAAATTAATAAATATATGTTTATACATTTATCAATTATACATTCAAACTTTATTTGAGGTTAATTTTTTTTTTCCTTGTTTCTCAATATCATTAAATTTTTTTAAATAGTAGGGGTACTATAAAACAATTAGTTTATACATTTATGAATCATACATTAAAAATTGTGGATGGATTTCCACATTGAATATCCACGACACCGTCTCTGTGCTAGGGCTCAAATGAGTAGATCAACATAATACTGTAATGCATTTAACAATGTTGTGAATAGTAATATGTATGTATTGTATAAAACTGTATGGATTGTATAAAACTGATGATAATGTAGCCATAATATTTTTGCATATCAGAGCCACCAAATTGTTGAATTTCAAAGAGTAATACTTAGTACAAGCAAGGAAAACGATATTAAAATTTTGCGCTTTATGTCTAACCTATTGACCAGGAAAAGCCTTATAAAGGAATAGATTGCAAAAGTGATAATATAATTGCAATTGATTTTAATTGTCATTGCAATTGTACTAATATATTAGAATTTATATTGATGAAAAAAAATACAAAAACACTCACATTTGCATTCATTCGTTTAGTCATCAAACCTATGAGAATTATTTGGATATTAGCTGGAGATTCTTCTAAAATGCAAGTTGGATAAGTGAAGGTAGACATAAATGGCTACCCTTTTTTTTTTTGGTAAACCATGAGATGACATTAAACTAAGAATTCACAAGTCTATTACAACACATATTAGCTTTATCCCAAGCTAGAATAGGCTTCACCACAGGCGGTGGGTTACAAAATACAACAAAATTAGCTAAGGACTATGCCCCTAGCTTAGCCAATGCATTAACACATTGATTGGCTTCACTGTAAGTGTGGATCACGCGCTTGTTTGGGATCTCCTCTAAGAGGTTCCTACAATTAGTTAAGAGTGGTTCGATCAACAAATTTTCAGAGCCATTATTCATAAGGATTACAACACTTAATGCATCAAGTTCAATAACTAAATTGTTCAATCCCATCTCCTTGGCTAAGACCAATCCATCCCTTAGGGCCCACAGCTCAGCCATGATACTGTTTGTGTGCCCGAGCCCTCTGGCATAGCCTTTTACCCAACTCCCATCATGATCCTGTATTAAGCCACCCCCACCTGCCCTTCCTAGGTTCCTCAGCACTGAGCCATCTGAGTTGAGCTTCATCCAGCCCCTTGGTGGTTTCTTCCATCCCACTGGAACAATTGTTTTAGATTGCTTGATCTTTGCTTCAAGTCCAATGGAGTAGAATTCTATGTTGTACTACAAACATTTTCTCCATAATTGGTGGTCCACCGTTCCTATCCTAAACACAAAGTTGTTTCTGTGCAACCACAATTGCCACAATGCCATAGGAAATAGGATCTTCCACGGTATGCCTTTGACAGTGGCATTCATTTCATCTTTATAGTTGGCTTCAATCCATTCTTTGAAAGGGAGTGTAAAGGAATTTCTAGTGTAGTGAGGTGTTTGTAGTTGCTGCCAGAAATTGTGGGCAACTTCACAACCTTTGAGAAGTTGTTCAATAGTTTCATAATCTCTATTGCACATCTTGCACATAGGATCAAGAAGTAAACCCCTTGAACCCAACACTTACAGCCGTGGGTAAGCTATCATGGAGACAAAGCCATAAGAGAAACTAAACCTTAGGGGGAGTTTTAGTTTTCCAAACCCACTTGAATGACATAGTGCCCAGGTTTAAAGGATTTAATCCCCTAGCAAGGAGTAAGTTGATTTGAGGGAGAAATAACCATTATTAGAAAATGCCCACATGAGAGTATCAACTGAATGAGGATCACAGGAAAATGGAGTGGCCTTAATAGAGTTTAGTATACTTTTTGGAATCTCAAAAGCGATACTAGTTGGGTTCCAAACATTGTTTTCATCAAAGCATTGCTTGACAAATAACTCATCTTCTCCACGGGTAAGGGGTCCTTGTATAAGCTCCCTCAACCTCCCATTAGGCAGCCAAAAATCCATCCACATTTTCACTGCCTCTCCATTCTTCACTGTCCATCTCAGGTAGCCTGCAAGAGGGGAGGGCCAGGCTACCCCATTGTTACTACATGCTAGAATTGGATTTCAACTTATTAAAATCGAAGAAAATCCCAATAACAAAAAAACGTCTGATAGAGAATGCCATTTTTTTCTCTTGAATTCATCACTCATTCTTGCTTAATGGCGGCACCAAGTATTGTAGACACAGACAAATTTACATAGTTTTCATCATTTTCATAATAAAACTGCATAAAGCATTTATATATATATATATATATATATATATATATTATAATTGATTTTGAGTTTCTTATCCATCAAACTAATTTTGTAAATAATCAGTTGCAATTATATTTGTATACCAATAATGATCACAACATAACAAGATTAATATTAGTCATCTTAATATATAAATAAGCATATCTTTATACAATCATTTCTTCTACATTAAAACATTAGTTGAGGCTGGTTCTTAGAAGCCTTATTTTTAAGAAGGAAGTTCACAAGAGCCTAGTAGCTTAGTGGCATAACTTTCTCATTATTAATAAATGAAAACAATATGAATTGCTTGAATAATTACAGGGCTTTGGTCCTAACTACTATCTATAATAAGAAAAGTACAATACTTTATTTCCAAGTTACATTCCAATCATTAATAAAAAAATTGGATGAAAAACCTAATTCACATCCTAAAACTAGGTTCAAGGGCTAAGTAATTAGGTGAAAAGGTATTAGGCGCCCACCTCACCAAACCTATCAATATCATTGAATGTCATTTTTGGGTTAAGTATTTTTAATTGTGCTATGTTTATTGTGGGGAAAGAAACATCTTGGGGAGACTCCTTAAGTGTTAATCTAACAAATAAGAACACTACTTAACCCAAAAGATTTAAACCAAATGGGTATGAACTCAAGTATGTTATTTTTACCATTATTTCTTCTCATTAGTATTTAATGTGAGACTTCACCATATAATGAACCACAACAACACTACTCACATGAGAATATTCTAACAGATCTCCCCCTTCACATGGAAGCCTCCTACCAAGTCACTTGTAGCACTTTGGTTAGTCTCCTCCTTGAACAAAAACATTTTTCTTGACAACCCAAATGTCCTACGTTATCAGCACTAATAGTGTGCCCTTTACTCAACTATGCTTGAGGTGGAAATGAGAGTCTTCTTTGCACAACTATGAGATTCACCAACACACAATCACCTTGACTCACCACTGGTAAAACTCTTACTCAACCATAGGTGAAAGAACATGGGGTCTTCCTTGTTCTACCTAGAAGGACCCATTAACAAACACTTGCCCTCAAATGATTGGCTTTGATACCACTTGTTAGGGGAGATAAACACCTTAGAGAGACTCCTTGAATAATTAATATAATATATAGAGACACCACAAAATCAAAAGACTTAAGTCCAATGGATATGAGCTCAACTATTTTCTCATAATAACTGGCCTTCAATTTTTTGTTGGCACGTTTCTACTTGCCTATAATACCCACATTATTACTCTTTTATGTAACCAATATTTTCCCTGAACTCGTTTATGCATTTTGCTAGCCATTTTTCCATCAATGCCCTTTTATGTAACGTTCTATGAGAAATACCCACACTTGCAGCACCGCTCCTTTCTAGACTTCTAGTTGTTTCGTCATGGTGCTGCTTCTATTTTTGACCAGTAATAGCCCGAAGTCATTCTCCATATTGATATCTTTCACTTTCACGCATGCAATGCTTCTGCTCCGTAAGTCTGTATCACATCATTCTTTCTTATTGTGTCCTAATCAAATGTTTGATTTATTATAAACTAAAATATGCATAGAGTTAATTGTTTCAAATAATCAATTAGGGAGACTCCTTGAGTAATCTATATATCTATATTTATATATATATATATATATATATATATATATGCATGTATATTTAAAGAGTAATGTTACAGCCACAAACAATTTTACAATGTTTTTACAAAATGTTGATACAGCCAATCACTTTTTTCATTTACCAATAATTATTCACCACATAGTAGTTTGTAAAATTTTTTGTAAAATAATTTGTATCTTTAGCATTATTCATATCTAAAAGCTGAAACGTAGAATTTAATGTTGCTGCGCTCCTGTTGAGCCACATTATCAACCTATTTTTAATATTTTCTCACTTTTTCAATTATTTTTCTCCTTATAATTTGCCACTTTACAATTACACATTCTCCAACATTTACTTGCTTTTACCTTTTTATTTCTCCACTACTCTATACCTTAACCTTACAATTTCTCCACCCCTTCATCTTCCTTTTATTTTGACTCTTCTTCTTCCCAATTTTTTTACTATAAAAAATTGTTATTTTCTATTCCATTCAATCCATATTTTGCTCACACAAAAAGGTTAATACTCTCTCTCTCTCTCTCTCTCTCTCTCTCTCTATATATATATATATATTATTTTTTTTGGTGGATGTTTAATTCTTTAGATTGATGGTTTTTTATGTTTAAGTCTACTCCAGGTTGATATGATTTGGTTATATTTTAATTTTTTTATCTTTTTAATTTTATTTTCTTTGTTTGTTACATGTTATCCTATGAAATTACAGAATGATTTAATGTTATTTTATTACATAGCATTACTTAGATAATTTGGTGTTTACAACTATACATTTTCTTTTGAATATTCTTCTACTCATCTTCTTTTATATAATTTTGCTATTTGTCTCACATTCTCTTCCAAAAAAGTTGATTGCCCTCCCTCTCTCTCTCTCTCTCTCTCTCTCTCTCTCTCTCTCTCACATTAAATATTCTTTTTTGCAACTCTATTTTAGATTGAATAATTTTTTTTTTTTTTTGGTGTTTCTACTTTTGGATGATACACTTTGGTGCTGTGTTTTTTGAGTTATTTGTCACATATACTCTCTATTGCTCTTATAGTTTTTGTAGGGACTGAGTTTGAGCACTCCTACTGTTGAGTGAGTGGACTCAAGCCTAGCTAGCCCAATACAATGAATTTGTAGAGAGCGGGTTCAAGAACTAGGCTCTAGTGAGGGATACAACGACTAAGCATGGATGCATAGGGATTAAACAACATGAATTTGGATTAAAATGTGCAAAGATGCTCCTCGGCTCTCCTCTGGGGAGCTTGAAGTTCTTTTATTTTTTCAGTGATCGATTACAAAGATTTCAGTAATGATATAGAATGCTATAGTGCTCTATATTTCTGCTGGCCTTTTTCCCTCTTTTCCTCTCTCTTTCAAGAGGAATTCCTTACATTATATACCCCCTTTTAGTCGATCTTAGCCCTACATTTGTTTATCAAGCAGGTCACTACTTGAGTACTTGTCCCATCAGTCGCCTTCCCATTCTTTCTGTGGGTTGCAACAATCAAGGCAGCACTGTTTAGAGGTCACCTCCTTATTAATGCGATCAGGGAGTTAGCTGGGGTGCATTCAATGCGGTGACAGCAACTTTTTCCAAGATATTTTAGGGTTCTTCTCTGTCTTTTGTTCTTGCGATGCTTATCCATATTTCCAGAACTTCATGGATCGCACCTCTAGAAGGCAGGCATCCTTTACGGACCTTGGCCTTGGCTAACCGAGGACAAATTCATCCTCGGCACAAACTCCTAGGCCATTATGTTCAGTATTGTCTTCCTTATCCACTAGCATGGGTTTCCTTGGCTATACTTATCCATCCTCGGACGGCCCCTTATCCTCGGCTTGGACCTTAAGTCCAAAACCCAATTGTATGATCTGGGCCCATGACCCCACAGTTTTGGTTTGAGTTAATTTTTAGATATTTTAGAAGTAAGATGATTATTTGATTGTCTCTATAAATTATTTGAGTAATATCAATTGAAAATTTGTGATGAGGTTTGGTTATCATGATAATTTTCTTTAGAGAAATAAAAATTCAAATAATTAATTTTGGAACTTAAAAATTTTAATTGTAAAAAAAAAAAAAAAAAAAAAAAAAAAAAAAAAAAAACCCATAACACACTATACAAAAGTTTGAATAATATAGATCACTTGAAAAATGAATACTATTTCTATCTTTTATTTTAAAAAAAATAATGGAATAATATCAATCAAATGCACCTACGTTTTAAAGAATAAATCATACATTATACCATGTTACAAAATAGTTGTATATTCTCACGCATCGTGTGCGTTTGCGATTAGTTAAGATAAATTATAGAGACACCACTTAACTAAAAAGCTTAAGCCTAATGGGTATGAGCTCAACTATTTTCCCATAATAACTGGCTTTTAATTTTTCGTTGTCACATTTCTCCTTGCCTATAATACCCGCATTATTACTCTTATATGTAATCACTATTTTTTATAGGTATGTGTTATAGAATAATAAATATTTTCTATAAAGTTATAATAATAAATATTTAATTATAAGCTATAATGTACCCTAATAATTCATTAAGTTTGAGGCATAGATTCATTGTGCTCTTGTTGATAAGTGTGCATAGTTTGATTTTATTTGACGAAGTATTGAATGCGTCTTAACTTATGCTTTTGGGACACTTGTTAACAAAAACTTGAGAAAAAAGAGAGAGTAGAATTATCTACCTTGGATATTAGGATTCTCTTTATTTGAAATGGTTTCATTTTAATATTCAGAATATTAAATATTACAAATTTAAAGATGTACTAAGTAACGTATCATTTAAAATTTTAAAAATGTGGTACATTAAACCCGAAAAATTCTCTAAATAAAAAAGGGCTTTGTAAGGACACAATTTGACTCCCAAGCCTAAAGGAAGTATGAACTTAGGGCCAAAGAGCCCAAAACAATGAATTTGTAGAGAGTGGGTTGGAAAACTGGGTTTTAATGAGTTAGACAACAAGTAAAGTGGATCCAGATGACAAGAAGATGAAAATAAATTGGTTTAATTTTAAAAAAAAAATCGTCCTCGGCACAATCTAAGGAGATCAGTTCTTATATATTGATTCTCAAGTTTGATTACAAGTTCAGCTCTCAATTGCTACAATGTTTTTCTCTTAATTTCTCAATCCCCTTCTCTCATTGCCTCCTTCCTATTTTATACTATCCATTTTCCTTCATTTCTGCATTCCACGTGTAGATTAGATTGTTGGTGTTGATCCCTGTCACATTAGCACATTCTTGAAGTCTTTAGAGAATAGCTGTAAGGCTGAAAATTACTGTTTATGTATTACTTCCTCGTTAATGTGGCTAGAGAGTTAGCTGTAGAGCATTTAATGCAGTGGTAGCAGCTTTCCCTTAGATATTTCCTAGCTCCCATTTGTCCTGTACGTTCACAAAGTATATCCTCATCAATAGAACTTCTTGGAACGTCACATTGGACGACAGAACACACTTTTTGACCTCCACCTCGTTAACTGAGGAGATACTCCTCCTCGGCATACTTCCCCCATCTTTCACAATTATAGCTTGCTCATGAAGTTCAAAGTCTTACATCTTCCTTACTATTGATCTGTCCTCGGACCACTGAGCCTCCTCGGCCAAGCCCAAGACCCAACATATATTTTTGGGCCCCTTGTCCTTATAGGCTTAAATATAATACATATGATGTTGGTTCCTAAGGTTTAGTAACTTTAGTCCATGATCAATTCTAGCTCTTTAGATAATATGGTTAAACTAAGAACTGACATGTCATAACTCCATATAGACTAATAGCAACTATTCTTAGTTGTTAAGGACTAAAATTGACCACTTAAGTTGTTTAAGGATTCAAATTGATCATTTAATTTTTTTTGGACTAAAAACTACCACTTTAAACATTAGGAACTAAAATAACTCTATATACTTAAAGTTTAGGGCAAAATTTTATCTCTAAACACTTCTTATATATTATTATTAGATATGAATTTTGAAAATCTAACAATTGGATTACATGATTTTATTATATCATGCTTGTAAAATGTCAAAAATATAAAAAATCAATAGCTATATCATCAATCAAATGTTTATATTTCAAGTTTTTGTGATCTAAAATTATGTATAAAAATAAGTTAATTAATCGAATAGTAAATAATATCTAATTTGAACGAAATTTAACATATATATTAAGAGTATAGAAAAAATTTATATCAAATTAAAAAAATATAGAAGGAGTTTAGAGGATACGGTGTCCAAGATTTTGCCCTAAAATAAATAAAATATCTCCCGGAAATGGCTAGATCTCTCTCGTGAGCACTTCTGGAGCCATTAGGACCAACAACAACGGCTATTTGGTACTATTCATTTACTATTACTACTGTGCCCAGCCGCCGAACTCAAACTGAATTTTATATTTCATTTCTTCGCGGCAAATCGAAACCAAAATTAGACAAATGCTCTCAGCAACTTTGCTCTTACCACGATTCTTCCTTTCACAACCACCTCCACTTCTCTCTACTCAGCAATCCAATTCTAAACCCAAACCCAAATCCAAATCCTCAACACAAACCAAGAACTCAAAGTCAAGGAATATTAATAACAACAACAACAATAATAATCATGACCATTATCACAGGACCACCTCAAATTTCCATTGCTGCTTTTGTAGCGAGGACCCAATTGATATCTCCAGCTCCCAACAAAACCCAGATGTCGGATTTTCCGATAATAATCAGTGGCCAAGTCCTGACTTGCTCGCGGTCTGGCTTCGGTCCAGTCGTAGTTTGAAAGAGGTCAGAAGAATTCACGCGATTGTTTTGAAATGTTTGCGGGATTCAGCTGCGTATGTTGGCAATAATTTGATTAGTACTTACTTGGGTTTTGGGAAATTAGCTGAGGCTCGTAAAGTGTTCGATAAAATGCCAAAGAAGAATGTGGTTACTTGGACTGCTATTATTGATGGGTACTTGGAATTTGGTTTGGATGATGAGGCTTTGAGGTTATTTCAGGACTCTATTAAAAATAGGGTTCGAGCGAATGGTAACATGTTTGTATGTGTTTTGAATTTGTGTCGTAGGAGATCGGATTTTGAACTTGGGAGTCAGATTCATGCTTGTATTGTGAAAGGTGGTTGGAGGAACTTGATTGTGGATAGCGCTGTTGTTTACTTCTATGCGCAATGTGGGGAGTTACGAAGTGCATTTTGTGTATTTGATCGGATGCCAGAGTGGGATGTGGTCTGTTGGACAACGATGGTCACTGCCTGTTCACAACAAGGGTGTGGACAGGAGGCATTTTCACTGTTCTCACGAATGTTAAGTAAAGGGTTTTCTCCTAATGAGTTTACAGTATGTGGTGTTCTCAAGGCTTGTGGAGAGGAGAAGGTATTAAAATTTGGGAGACAGTTACATGGTGCCATAGTGAAGAAAGTATATAAGAATGATATTTTTGTAGGGACCTCCCTTGTAGATATGTATGCAAAATGTGGGGAGATGACAGATTCTAGAAAAGTCTTTAATCAAATGAGGAAGAGAAACACGGTTACGTGGACATCACTTATAGCTGGATATGCTCGGAAAGGGCTTGGTGAGGAGGCCATTAGACTGTTTCAAGTAATGAAGAGACGACGTATACATGCTAACAACTTGACAATTGTAAGCATCCTCAGGGCTTGTGGCTTAATTGAGGCTTCACTATTGGGTAGGGAGCTTCATGCACAAATAATCAAGAATTCTATGGAACCCAGTATATACATGGGAAGCACTCTAATATGGTTCTACTGTAAATGTGGAGAGTACCTTCATGCCTTCAAGGTCCTCCAGCAGATGCCTCTTAGAGATGTTGTATCATGGACTGCAATTATTTCCGGTTGTGCACGTCTTGGGCAGGAGTCTGAAGCTCTTGAGTTCTTGAAAGAAATGATGGAGGAAGGTGTAGATCCTAACTCGTTTACTTTTTCATCAGCTTTGAAAGCGTGTGCCAATATGGATTCTATCCTTCAGGGGAAGTTGATTCATTCCTATGCAAACAAGACCCCTGCCATGTCTAATGTATTTGTGGGTAGTGCGTTAATATATATGTATTCGAAATGTGGGTATGTATCAGAGGCGTTCCAAGTTTTTGACAGCATGCCAGAAAGGAATTTGGTTTCGTGGAAGGCTATGATTGTGGGTTATGCAAAGAATGGGCTCTGCCAAGAGGCTTTGAAGCTCATGTATCGGATGAAAGCAGAAGGTATTGAGGTGGATGATTACATCTCTTCTACAGTTCTCACTGCATGTGGAGATGTTGAGTTTTATATGGAGCCTTCTTCTAAGTATAGCTTGTTGTCTAGTTAATCTTTTGCCTACAGAGATTTCGAAGTTTGATCTGTGTACTGTTCATTTCATGTATATATCCAGTAACATAGAGCAGATATTAGCCGATGAGAGGGGAAACATAAACATTGGATCATTGTATGGCAAAATGTCTTGGAAAGGAGTGTTTTCCCCCCGACTTCCAGTTTGAACTCTGCCCATGTCTGTTGTAGGTATGAAGTAGGAGAGGAAGAAAGAAAAATGGTTCGGTATTTCTGTTCCAATTATCTTCATTAATCCAGGTGACCTCCCCTGTGGTGTTTCTCTGGAACAATGTGTTGTAGACATGTACTGTATACTAGTCTTGTAAATGTACACTTATCTTTATGGGTAAATTTTAAAGGGGTGCAGTATCTAGGAAGGTCTTCCAAACTTTACATGCCTTCGCTGAAAATTCTTGGTTTTGAGTTTAGACACTGTGATGAACATGTACGAAAATAAACACTACCAACGGTGTGTGCATTAAATTAAATAGATTTAACATAACCATAGGAGCATTACAAAAGATCACAAAAGGTTACAAGAGTTCTTTATCGTGCTTTGCCATACAATCTACGCAACAATTATGGTTCATTTGGATTGAGGGAGAGGGAGGGAGAGTAGAGTGGAATTGGCTCAAAATTAGCTTATTTTCAGCCAACTCTGCTCTACTCCCCTCCACTTCCCCTCCCTCACCCCTCAATCCAAACAGGTCCTTAGCTTTCCTAAAGCAATGCTCGTTTTCAACCGTGTTAAAGCCTTGCAATCATCAACAACACTGCATAGAGTACTGTTGTTGCCAGAACCGTCCTTATGCTAAACCATTACACTTGAATCCAATTCTACAACCTGATTCTTGAGCCCCTTATCCTGAATTAGTTGCAGCCCATCTTTGGTGACATAACTTTGCTCCCATACTTTGCTGTTTTATTCTCCCCCACCACCCCACCATACAAAAAAAAAAAAAAAAAAAAAAACACTTTGCCTCCATACCGATAGTGAATCTAGCAGTATTTTACAATTATTTCACAACTTATTGAAGTGCCAAATTCTGACTTCTGTGTGATAGACAATAACAATTATTTTCATATGTATCTATTATCGACTATAGATTCATTTCTCGCATCTTGTTACTTTAACAAAACATTAAAAAAAGTTATGACATGCTAGAATTTCTGATAAAATATTATGATACTCAACCAAATAAAAAAAAAAAAAAAAATTTTGCTCCCCTTCTTTCTAAGATATCACTCATTTTGAGAAGCCATGCGAAGCACGTGAGGAAGACTATGCATTTTTTGAAAACGATTTAATAGCAATCTTACAAATTTTCAATCAACACTCTATTTCGAAGATAATTTATGATCTACCATCCAAATTAAAGTCCAAAATAATGGTGCATATTGTAAGTGCTTTCATAAGGGTATACATTATTCATTTTTTAAAATTCTCTTGTCATTGAGTAAAAGATTTGAGTTCAAATCTTACCTATATTAAAAATTAATTGGCATTTAATTCTAATGATAAAAAACAATCATCATGGAGCAGACGTCACATATTGAAATTGCCATGGCCTAGAAACCCCAAATTATAAAGTAATAATTTATGCTGCACAATACAAATATTTAAATACTCTCATAGTTTAGGGTGGATAGTTATCCACTAAATTATTATTATCAATTGACATTAGGATAGACCGGTAGACATTGCAAGTTAACATTATTTATTATTATTATTATTATTTTCAGAATACATTGCAATTTGAGTGGAGTTTGTGGTGTGCTTTTATTTTTTGACATTAGAGTAGACATTGCAATATTTTTTTTTTTTTTTTTTTTTGAGGGAGCCATTGCAAGTTAAGATAATTAACATTACAATTTGAGTGGATTTTGTAGTGAGATTTTGTGTTAGAACGTAAAATTTTATTCCCTCATGCTTACGTGTGTTTATTTCTAATATATATATATATATATATATATATAAATAAAGAGTGATTGCAAAATTTTGTAGTCTATATTACACATTTTTAATATCCCTATAATTTATGGAGAAGGATTATAGTAAAATCTGTTACTTTTTCCCTAATACCTTAATAATTAATTGCTTTCGCCCCAAAAAGAAAAGAAAACAGAAAAAATAAAATAAAATAAAATCATTGTCTATAATTTTTATCCAATGAAGGTATAATCTCACCCTTAGACAAAACACAATTTTCCAAATGGGGGAGCATGGTGGAGTGAACATGGAGAATGTATTTATTATGTAGAGTAGAAAATGGAAGGAAGTAAAAAGAGAGGGGTGATTATTTCCTTGCGCTGGTCCATCATTTTTAAGCTTCCAAAATGAAAAGAAAAAATAATAAAGAGTAACTTTATTAGTTGGTATCTTCTACTATTTTTAATGGAGGCATTTAAAATTTAAATATTTTATTCTCTAACTATTAAATTATAAAATAATAATAATAATAAAAGAGAAAGGGAGAGAGAGAATTTCACATAAGTGTGACAAGCTCATTTATCTATTTTTCTTCTTTTTGATAAAATAACCGTAAAAATATTATATTAGAATTCAAATATGCTCCTATATAAAGTGAGAGAGACACATGGTAGAGGAGCATCAAGTCTCTGAAACAACTTCTCCAAAAAAAAAAAAAAAAAAAGTCTCTAAAACAAAAACATTTTAAAAAACATTTACAAGCATGTTATAATAAAATAAATAAATAAATAAATAAACACATTTACAAGCATGACCTGCTGGGCTGCTAAATTAAGTTACAACTAGTAGGAAAAACTTTGCCTACAAATGGATTTGGAAGAAAACTTCCTCCGAAGTTCCAAATGCTTACATAGGAGTATACCTGTAAGAGAAGTATTATCTGCAAGAGGGATTAACATTCCTTCCCTTTGTCCATTGTGTAATGATGCAATTGAATCCATTTTTCACACTTTAAGAGATTGCCCTCAAGCTCGAAGCTTTTGGGAATCACTTCTCCCTCCTGAATACCGTAGTTGGTTCTACAATATGAATATTGAGGATTGACTTCGTACTAATTGTGCTTCGAATCTGGCTTCCACATTAGGCATTAGCTGGGGTATTATTTTTCCATTTGGTGTTTAGAGTCTGTGGCTTCGGCACAACAAAGTAGTGTTTGGAAATAATCCTAGCCATAAACCTCTCATGACGGAAACTATTGCAAAAGCTGCTGAGTTTGCTTTTCTTGGTGCTCATATGAAGGCGAGATGCTCCTCAACAATAATCCAGGTTTAGTGGTATGCCCCCCCAGACATTTGGTTTAAATTGAACTCTGACGACTCCTCCATGGGAAATCCAGGCAGAGCAAGCGGAGGAGGCCTTATCCGGGACTCGAAGGGAGAATGGGTGAGTGGTTATGCTAGAGCAATCGGGTTTACCACCAGTGTGGTGGCGAAGCTATGGGCTCTTCGTGATGGGATTAATCTTTGCATTGATTTAAATTTGGAGAATGTTATAATTGAACTTGATGCAAAACTTGTGGTGGATTTGCTTATGAAAGATGAGAGGAGTTCAAATGGCAATGAAGTTATTATTGTTGACTACAGGGAAGGTTTGAAGAGAATTTCGTGGGTTAGAATTCAGCACTGCTTCAGGGAAGCTAATAAATGCGCCGACGCGCTTGCTAGAAGAGGTGCTGTTAGTCCAAATGATTTTGTTGTTTTTCAATTCCCTCCAGCTGATGTGGCTTTGTTGGCTAGTCTTGATGCGACTGGAACATTGTATGAGCGTGTTTGCTCTAGTGTTTCTATTGGTTAGTTTTGTTTAATGTTAATGCCTGATTACCAAAAAAAAAAAAAAAAAAAACTCTTTATGTGGTGAATAAAGAGATAATTCACATATAGTTAGTTACATGACACATTAAAACTTATTTAAATAATATATGTGAATAATCTTATAAATCGTTATGTACTGGATTGGAGGAAAACTTTCTCCATATTATTTTATTTCACTTTTCTATGTCTTCTCCGACACAACCAGCTAAAAAACAAAAAGAAGGAAAATTCATTTAAACAATAAAACAAAAAAAGTAGTTTCAAAGTAGCAATTAAATCTCGTAAGTAACAATTTAAACCTTGAGAATTTAAAAGAAGAAAAAGGAAAATCCATTTAAACAATAAAATAAAAAATGTAGTTTCAAAGTAGCAATTAAAACTCATAAGTAACAATTTAAACCTTGAGATTAAAAAAAAAAAGATTAATTAAACTCCAAACTAATAATTCTTATTTTGTTAGATTTTGAAACCTCAATCTATTATTTTTTAATTTAATAATATTTAATTTGTTATAAACATAAATACTCACATGTTTTTTTTTCTCATTTTTCTTTCATGCCCACGGATTTCCCGCTTCTCTCGCTTCTGACTCCTCTTCCCTCTGAAAATCTCCCACTTTCAACTTTCAACGTTTCATTTCAATCTCAACGTCAACCAAAAATGGTAACTTTCTATATATTTATTCATACCCAGATTTCTTTTGTAACTTCTTAGATCTTCTTCACCATTTCTTACTGCTCCTCCATTTTCCATTACGACCGATTAGCTTCTCTCAGATCTGTAAGGTTTCTATTCTCATTTCCACAAACTCTGTAATGGGTTTTTGTTTTTTCTATTTCATTTGATATTATTACTGCACCCCAGCTCCTGAAAATCGAAAATTTGTTTCTTTTTTTTGGATTTTGTTTGTGTTTGTGGGTAATGGGCATTAGTGGTTCATATTTGCCCTCTGTTTGGTTGCTGAGAAAGATGGAAATGATAATGAGGTCATTGATTGATTCGTTGAAGATGGTGGGAGGATTTGTTTTCTGGGTTTTTTGAGCTGTAAATGAATGATTTAAATTTAAAGAAAACAGTATCTTTTTTCCTTAAATTTTATTTTATAAAACATAAATATCCATCTAATCTTTGAATTCGTGTTGCTTTAGTTTAATAAATATATATATTTGTTGCTGTACGCATTTGTCCTGGTCTGTGTTTTGCTTTTTTACTTTTGGGGTGGTTGATTTTTTGACCCATTAGTTCAAAGTTTGAATCTAAAAAAATTCTCATTGTTCAAATTTGAATATAGGATTGAAGTATTCTTAGGTTTATATCCACTATATTGACTAGGTTTATATCAGGTATTGATTTGGTCATTTGTTGACAATTGTTTAAGTGGGCCCTGTGTGCAACAAAATGTTTGGGTTTAATTTTTTGAAGAGTATGCTTGTTTGATGGTCTTTTGCAGAAATCACAGTATCATGAATGCATTATGAGTCTAGGTGTGGTACGAGTATGAATGTTTCTTACTTCAATCATGGATGAACATATGCTTTTAAATGTTGTATTTTGACTATATATCATTCGAATTTTGGCACGGTGTGTTGCTAGTTTCTGGTTTTAGCTTGTGTAATTTGATATTTTCTTTTTGATAAGTGCTTGTGTAATTTGGTAATATTTAACATCTCCTCTTTGTGTTTGGACTAGGAGTTCCCGCTACTGATGTTTCTGTTATAAAAACATAAACAATTGTCGGGTATCTCAAGAATCCTAGGATTTGTTCTTGAATTTGCTTGGATTTTGATGGCTGATGGCTCCTTTATTAATGGCTGTCATGCTGTTTTAGAAATTCAGGGTCTCTTAGTTTTACGTCCATCTTTTCATTTTAGATGCTGCTATAACATGTGACTTAGATAAGTATTTGCATTGGTATTGCATGAGGGCAGGCACTAATTAATAAAAAACTTATGGCAATCTAGAACCCAAAACAGATTAGTCTTTGGTCCTTCTCCTCCCCCCTCCCTGTTAATGCAGTTTAAGTGTCTGGTGTGATATTTAATGGTCTTCTTTTCATGATTATGCTACATCGCATGAGGTTGGATGCAAATATCAATTTATGCATTAAGAGTTTGCAATTATATCTTTTAGTGGTGTAATTTGTTATTTTAAATATTCAGATATGAGTGCTAAGTAATGACATTTTAAAGCTCTTTTTTGAACTTGCTGTGCAGCCTGCATCGACTCCTTGAATTCTCACAATCTACATGTGCAAGATTAATAAAAATTTTAGCGCACATTTTGATGGGTTGGATCCCAAACTTTATTTCTTGCTGGCCTGACTGAAAAGGAATACTCAACTGGGAAGAATAGACGAATTCTCTAACCATTGTAAAGTTGGAGGGAGAACTTGTTGTTCAAAAAGAAGATCAAGGGGAACTATCAAAGGAGATGGAATCTTTAAACATCAGTGAGGATACTCCTAGATTAAAAAATGATAATGGGCATGATGGATTGGGTGATAGGATGGATGTGAGTAGGGATTTGCAGTCTGAAGCTCAAGAAGAAAAGGTAGATGATAATGTTGGACTGAATGATTTGGTTGAAAAGAAGGAGAGTAGGAATTTAGTTGACAAGATGGATGAGAATAGGGACTTGGAGTCTAAATCTCGAGAGGCTATGGACCAAACAACGGAGGAGGTTCTTGGTGAGGAGAATGAACAGGAGCCTGTCTTTGATGGAACAGAGGTTCCTGGGATGGAAGCTAGCCGAAGCGCATCTACCCGTTCATTGGATCTTGATCCAGAGACTCAGGGTGTAGTTGAGAAAGCAGTGGCACTTAAAAATTTTGTTAAGGAGAAGGGTGTAGTTGCAGTGTCCAGCGTTCTGCGTCGCCTTTCTGGAAAAAAAGATGAAAATGGAAAGGATGTTTTCGAGGATGAAAATAGGGACGTACCAGATTCCACCGAGAACAGTGATGCCGAAGAAGTCTCTCAGAAAACAACTGAGAAATCTGCATGGAATCCATTAAGCTATATAACGATGTCACGCGATGCTGATGCAGACAACAAAGCTGAGTTGAGGGAAGAAGTTGTTGAAGAATCTGCACAACCTATAGCCATGAAAGGAAGAATTTTACTTTACACAAGGTTAGGGTGCCCAGATTGCAAAGAGGCTAGGTTATTTCTGTATTGGAAAAAGCTTAGTTATATTGAAATTAACATTGATATCTACCCCAGTAGAAAGCTAGAGCTAGAAAAAATTTCTGGGTCTTCTGCTGTTCCAAAGGTGTTCTTCAATGAAATCCTTATTGGTGGCTTGAATGAGCTAAAAGCCTTAAATGAGTCTGGAATGCTTAATGAAAAGATTGATTATCTGATCAATGAAGAACCATCATTTGAAGCTCCTTTACCGCCTCTTTCTGGTGAAGATGACCTCTCCAGTAGTGGGGCTATTGATGAACTAGCTTTAATTGTCCGAAAAATGAAAGAATCTATTGTTGTTAAGGACCGGTTTTATAAAATGCGAAGGATCACTAACTGTTTCCTAGGTTCAGAAGCTGTCGATTTCTTATCAGAAGATCAGTATTTGGAAAGGGAAGAGGTTAGTTAAATTTTATTTTGAGTTTTGGAGAAAGTCAGTCTACTTTCTGGTATTGGCTCACAGTCTGAGTTTAGTAATCTGAGTCTTTAACTCATAAAGCATACCTAGACCATTGTAAGACTTCAACTTCCCTGTCAATCTTATTCTACTGCATTTGTTGTAAAAAAATGATCACTAATTTATTTATTTTATTAATATAAAAGAATGGATTTCACTTTGAATTTTTTTGAGGCTCAAAGACTGATCCCTTCATATTGTTGAGATTGAGTATAAAAGAACAAGCATGCATGCAAACACAAAGTCACATAGCATTGATGTTTTACTTATGAAACTTTGTAAACTTTTGATGACTCAAAAGTAAAATAATTATTAAACCTTAATTTCAAGTTGAACTCTGATATACCAGGAAGTTGTTAGTTGTTGTAATTTATGCATTTTTTAAGGCCATGGTCACGAATTTGAGCACAAAAGGTTATGCTCTTGGTTTTGGGTGGGTAACGGCTAGATGTTACTTCCATTGAACTTATGAATGATGTGCATATTGATGATCTACCTTGTAGTTATTGTATTTACTTTATTGCACTGCTACCATTTTCAAATTTTTACTACACATCAGATAACAATTGCCATCAGATGCTCTTCATGTTAGATTTTTACCCAGATATATCTGTATGGATACTGTGACTATTTTGGTATCTGTTATTATAACATAAACAAAGCATAAGCAGCCCCCAGATGTTTCTATGTTGGTTACTTGGCTCTTCGGCATTCTTCAGGGAAATTATCTTACTTATATTTCAATTGTGCTAATCTTAAATAATTCTGGAGTTGCACCAAAGAATTATTGATCTTTTATAGCTAATGTAATGTTTCAGCATCTCAAGAACTCAAATTATGGTCAAAGCTTACTAGTTAAAGTTGGTGGATCTTTCATTTTACCAAGTTCAATGCTAGTCAGATTAATCGACATTTATATGTTTCGATGCAACAACAAGATATTATTTGGAACTAGTTTTGTTGATTGGTTAATTGGTCACATTTTATTAAATGGTTGGATTGGTATTAGTTTGGATGCAGCAAAATAATATATTATTTTTTTTTTAATAGTATTGTGACTGTATTTCTTAGTGGTCTTATATAGTAGCCTATTTCCAGCCTTATCACGCAGTTGTATGATGCAGGACAATTTCAACAGGGAAATTAAAGAAAAAAAAAATTAAAAATAACCCTAAGAATCAGCACTTAGGGGTTGCCTGGAATCAACACCAAAGAAACTTTGGAATTAGGACCTAAGCTGTTGGGAATTAGCACCCAACCATTTGGAAAATCCCTAATCTGAAATTTTATTCATCAAACATCTCTCCTCTACAATAAAACCACCAGGAGCCTTTTTATAGAGCTTCCAGGAACAAAAGACAATCTTATAAAAAATTGAAACTCATCTAAGAACTAATCCCTATCTAAAAGACGTGAATTTTAATCCCTATTTGAACTAAAAATAAAAGTCTAAAATAATTCAATCTCCTATGAGATAAAGAAAATCTAAAACAATAAATTCTAAAATAGTTCTGGTTGTGCTCTTGCATCATTGTAGAATGTTCTCTCATTCTGGACTTATAAAAATCTAAAGTACCCTTTAATCAACCAAATTTACCATACATTAGGTAAATGAGAAATCCATATGGCATTTAATGTGGACTATTTATATTGCGGATCCTGAGCCTTTATGTCTGCATTGTTTCACAGGACTATAAAATATATTTATTAACTATTACATCTTCTCCTCATCCCTCTCTATTTTTTCCTGGTTAAAAGGTTGTGGAGGGTCTTCTTTAACCCATTTAATCTATCACCCATTGAAGGGCCTTCTTGAATATATTAGCCAACCAATAACTTATAATTAAAAATGAAACTAAAGGCGCTTTCTCAGTTCATCCATTTTCTAGCTTGATTATATCATTGTTTAACATTTTACCTTTTATCTCTTGTTCTTGTGTTTCTGGACAGGCTATTGAATTTGGACGAAAACTTGCAAGCAAACTCTTTTTTGAACATGTTATTGAGTGAGTCTCTTGAAGTTCCATTGATCTTTATCTGACTCTGGGTCACTCTTTTAATTATTATTGTTATTTTTAAAATCCATAATTGACCATTCTTTTCTGTTTGTTCTCAATGTTTACATTGCTCTAGAGAGAATCTGTTTGAGGATGGTAACCACTTGTATCGCTTCTTGGAGAATGATCCTATTGTGTCATCTCAATGCCACAACATCCCAAGGGGTATAATTGATGTGAAGCCAAAGCCTATTATAGAAATTGCTTCAAGGCTGAGATTTTTGTCCTATGCAATTCTTGAAGCCTACACATCAGAAGATGGAAAGCATGTGGATTACAGAAGTATTCATGGCAGTGAAGAATATGCAAGGTTTGTTGACGCCTTTAACTTTTGAGAAAAATTCATTGTAGTCGGCATATCTAAGTTTTTATTGATAAGTCTTCTGTATGTTTCTCTAGGTATTTGAGAATAGTTGAGGAGCTCCAAAGAGTGGAAGTCCAGGATATGCCAAGGGAAGAGAAGCTTGCTTTCTTTATAAATCTCTATAATATGATGGCCATCCATGCGATACTGGTGTTAGGTCATCCAGCTGGGCCACTAGAACGAAGGAAGTTGTTTGGAGACTTTAAGTATGTTGTTGGTGGGTCCACCTATTCACTTTCAGCTATTCAAAATGGCATTTTAAGGGCCAACCAACGGCCACCATACAATCTCATGAAGCCATTTGGTGCAAAAGATAAACGTTCCAAGGTAAGAAAGCCAAAGTATAATTTTCTCAAGTATCAAAGTTGCCCTGCCTTTTGTTTAACTGCCACATGACCATTGTTGTAATTGTTTTAATGAGTTATGTATGTAAGCCAGCTTCTTTTTTTGTTTTAGGGGGGGGAGGATTTGAGGTATTGTTCTAGGCACTTTCTTTTTTATTCTAGCAAACAAATGACCATTGAACCAGGGCCCCCTCCCCCATTGAACTATCGCATTAAAAAAAAAAAAAAAAATTGAGATCATTCATTGTTAAAAAAAATATTGTTTTAAATATTACCATAACTGTATTGTTGTAATATTTCATGAAATCTATTGGTAATGAGAAACAAAAAGGCAATCTTCTTGATATAGCTACATCCAAAGGAGATCCCTTTGGAGCTGGGAAGATCAAAGGGGCATGCGTTAGACATCTCTCTCTCAACTTTGATTTCTCTTTTTTTTTTTTTTAAATCTGATGTAATTACTCTTTCTCATGCAAATATGACCATTCTGCATATCTATGAAAATAAGCTTCACTTTGCTTTGCACCTAGGCAGAATATGAAGGGAACAAGACACAGTATCTTGTTTCCAATTTATATTTGATTATTTTGGAAATTTCCTGGTGGTTTTTGATAGGTTTATAGAGGTAGACTTGGAAAGAAGTTTTGGGGACTTTGTGCACAAAGAGTTAAAGAGTGTCTTGATAGGCAGTTCAGTTTTCCTCATGCCTGTTTTTTTTCTTTTGTATCAGGTGGCTCTTCCTTACCCAGAACCACTTATACACTTTGCGCTGGTTTGTGGTACCCGATCTGGGCCTGCTTTACGATGCTATTCTCCTGGGAACATTGACAAAGAGTTGATGGAGGCAGCCCGTGATTTTTTAAGAAATGGAGGAATTGTTATTGATTTGAATGTCAAGGTTGCATCGGCTAGTAAAATCCTTAAATGGTAAGTTTACACTAACAACGGATGCAGGATGTAATTCTTTTCTTTTGGGGGGTGAGGGCAGGTGAGGGTTGGTTCACAGAGCACTTTACTGTGTTATTTAAGGGCAAACCTTGGAATCTCTCTCTCTCTCTCTCTCTCTCATGCATGAGGTAAAAGGAACTTGTAAATAGACATGCTCGGCACACTGGACCAAGAGTTTGATTTTAAACTTTCAGAGTTGCAAAAACTCTTGTTGCTTAGTGAAATACGAAACCTGATTGAATCTTGAAGTTAAAACTCCAAAATGAGAATTTGAGACATAAATCCTTATGTTTTGACATTCCTGAAGATCTTCATGGATCGATTTGTTGTGGAAGAACATACATGGGTGCACATTTCACATCAGCTATGTGAAGCCATATTCTATCATTGAATATGAAAAATACGAATATTGATATCTGAATGCATACTATTTTTTGGGGGGAAACCAAGGTTTGAAATTAAGTATCATCGGCATATGCATACACACTTGCACACACCATGTCTTAGTGTAGCACTGTAATCACATTGAATGATATATATAAAATGGTGCAAATGTATGACTGACATAATATATCATCCTGAGAGAGGTGATAACTTGATTTGTTACATTGCTACTTTTGGCATCTAATATTATTACCTGAATTGATGCTCAGGTTTAGTGTAGATTTTGGCAAGAATGAAGTAGAGGTACTGAAGCACGCATCAAACTACTTGGAGCCAGCTGACTCTGAAGGGTTACTGGATTTGCTTGCCAACTCTCAGTTGAAGGTGATATATCAGCCTTATGACTGGGGCTTAAACCGCTAGAGTTCGTTTATATTTTCTTACACCATATACAACTTAAGATAATTTTCCGTAGTCTTATAAAAAGTAGCCCCAGGGAAGTGTTGGACAATATGTTACTATTGTTCCATTAATCTTTATCTCCCATCAAAGGCATGTCTGTATGTTTGGAACAATATGATGGCACTTACTGATGAGCCAGGGTCAAAGCGCAAGGAAAGTTGCTTGCCTTTTCCCCCCTTCTGTGACAAATTTATTTATATATCACTTTTTACCATGAAATGCAAAAACATCTAGCTTCCCTTCCATGGGATTTGTTTTGCAATTTTGCTATAGACTGAAAGAGCTATGGATGAGTTCCTTTAAATCATCGATACGATTTTTATGAATTGTGATATGGTGATCACAGCAACATCATTTCTCTCCATTAGTTCCTTCTAGAGTGCATGTTATATATATATAGTAGTTAATATTTTATGGGATAAAATATATAGTGTACGGAATACATAGATACATATATGTCATTTAGTTTAAGGTTTTAGAAAAGTTGTTAAAATTCAGCACACGAAAAGGAACTAAAAATATATCTAGTTCGAGGTTTTATAAAGGTTTTTTGAAATTCAGCAAAAAAAAGAGGAAAAAAACATAAATAGAATTATGTATGGATTTATTATAGATCTAAATGAAAAACGTAACTGTATGGATAAATGTGTGTATGTGTGTGTATATATATTATGTTATTATTATTTTTCTTCATTTTATTTATATTTTCAGTTCATTGTGTTTTCAAGCAAGATAACAAACAAATTATTATATAATATGTAAAAGTTGGTTTGATTTTAGTTTATTTAAAATTTCAAATCCTCTACTATTGCACACCCTTGATGCGACGATCACTTTACAAGTATAAGTGATTGTGGAGTGTGGGAGGCAAAGGTTAGGGTTCAAATCTCCACACATGACGTTAACTTTAATAATTTACATTATAGAAAAGTTTTATTAATTCAAAAAAAATTCAAGATTATAAATAAAGTGTATATATATAAAAAGAGAAAAACGCAAAACTGCAAAAATATTAATTTTGATCATGTAGATTGAACATAATTATATAACTCGGCACAGTATATACTCCATAAAGTGGGTAAGAATATTATTTTTTTTGCAGCAAAGTTAGTAAGAATATTGAAATTTAGTCAAATTAGAGTATTTTTTTAATTAATAAATATAAGGGGTAATTACACTCTCTCCTTTGAGGTTTAGAGAAATAACATCTCATCCCAAACTTGAAAAAAAAAAAAAAAAAAAAACTCTTTCCCCCCTTAACATCTTATTGACCAAATTTTGTTAAATTAATATTAAAACCTACCATTTGCCTAGAGGCACGTGTCCAAAATTATTCTTTTCATAATTAAAATTCATTATTTAAAATTTGTAATTAAAGTGTAATTTAAAATATTAAATGTGAATTTTGCTTTCTTTCTTTTCTTCTTCTTTTTTCAACCGTTAAGAAATTTTCCGTTGCAAGTGTTTTTTGACGCTTGATAAATTTTGCATTTTATTCTAAATTTATCGGTTATTTTTTTACTAACCATGATTATATTTTTTTAAAGAGATTCTTATAAAAATTTAGAATATTTAATTATAATATATATATATATATATATATAAAGAGTGTCAACTTCTTCAAACTTCAAGAGAGAGGAGTGTTTTTTCCTTTAAAGTTTGTGGTGGAGTGTCATTTTCCCAAACCATAAGGGAGAGGAGTGTAATTACCCCTAAATATAATTTGGAAACATAAGTTTAATGTCTTATATTTTTAATAATAAAGAACTTGTATTATCAAACATTTTGTGCATTAAGAGGTATCAATTCCTATAAGATTCTTGACAAGAACGTGTATTATTATTTTTGTTTTATACAGTAAATAGAAATTATTTTTATTTTAAAGATATGCACGTTACAGCTAGAGATTGAGTTGATGTGATTATACAGTTTTGAATAATAATATCTTTTTAGAGATTATTTGATGCGATTATGCAGTTTTGAACAATAACATCTTGGGCTATTTAATTTTTCACTACCATTAGTGGCAAATTATTCAGCATACCCAATGTACTATGTCTTACTCTTAAATACATATGTAGCTTATACATGAGACTCATGTTTATGTTATGTAAAAGAGAAAAGCATAGTACCGTATAAGATAATTTCTCATGAATAGCACCGTATAAGATAATTTCTCATGAATAATAGGATTTTCTTCTACTTTAAATTGAGCTGAATTGTCGGTTGGAAAATTAATTATTTTTTGGGTTCTGTTACATTATGTTTTTAAAATTAAATTCAAATACATAATTGTATTGATTTTAATTGTTTTTAGAAAAGAAGACACTCTTTATGCTTCAATAGTTAATTAATGTAATACCAGCTTGTAACCTCATGCATATGCATGGATATACTTAAAGATATACAATAAGATACATAATATAATTTCTATAGATATAATTTAAATATTATTGATAGTCATTTTTATATTTTGTTAACTCTTTAAAAAATTTTGTGTGGATATTATTAGGTATCAAATGTAAATTGTCTATATTTTTTTTTTTATGATTAATTTATTCTAGATTCTTTGGTTTTTGTACTTAATAACTTACTTGTATAAATATTTATAATGTGATCCCACATTTAATTCTAAAATTAATAAATAAAACTCTTTAAGAATAAATAATTTAGGACACATGATGCAAAATTAGAACTCTAATTTGGAATTCTAATTTGAGTTTCTCTTAGTTTCACCTATTATTATATATATAGATTGTGTTTGAATTGACTTATAGGGAATCTAATGTATTACAATAACTAGTTTGTAACTCTATGCATATGCATGAATACACTTAAAGATATACAATAAAATGCATACTATAATTTATATATATATATATAATTTAAATACTATTGATAGTCATTTTTATATTTTTATATTTCTTTAAAAAATTTTGTAATGATATTATTAGGTATAAAATGTAAATTGTCCATGTTTTTTTTGAAAAAAATTATTATGAAGCACTTTTTTTTTTTTTTTTTTTTTATGATTCATTTATTTTAGACTCTTTGGTTTTTGTACTTAATAACTCACTTATATAAATATTTATGATATGGTCATACATTTTATTCTAAAATTAAGAAATAAAACTTTTTAAAAATAAATAATTTATGACATATGACACAAAACTCTAATTTGGAATTCTAATTTGAGTTTCTCTCAGCTTCACCTATTATTATTATAGATTGCATCAAAGTTTTATTCTTGGAAAAGTTATTCAATGTGCAATGATCTCTCTTTTCACATCCATGACAAGTCTAACAATAAATTTGTGGGATCAGTAGAATATGAAATGCTCTTTTCTTTCACATCCATAACATGTTTGATAATGAATTCGTGGGATCCATAAAATATGCAATACTCTATCCTTTTACATCCATGACAAGTCTAGTAGTGAATTCGTGGGATCTGTAGTAGTATGTGAGAGGAGGAAGTTGTGAAGCACTTTTTTTTTGTTTTTACGATTTATTTATTCTAGACTCTTTAGATTTTGTACTTAATAACTCACTTGGATAAATATTTATGATATGGTCCCACATTTGATTTTAAAATTAAGAAATAAAACTCTTTAAGAATAAATAATTTATGACACATAACATAAAATTAGAACTCTAATTTGAAATTCTAATTTGAGTTTCTCTCAGTTTCACCTATTATTATTATTATTATTATTATAGATTGCATCAAAGTTTTGTTCTTGGAAAAGTTATTCAATGTGAAATGATCTCTCCTTTCACATCCATGACAGGTCTAACAATAAATTCGTGGGATCAATAGAATATGAAACGCTCTTTTCTTTCACATCCATAACATGTTTGATAATGAATTTGTGGGATCCATAAAATATGTAGTACTCTGTCCTTTTACATCCATGATAGGTCTAGTAGTGAATTCGTGGGATCTGTAGTAGTATGTGAGAGGAGGAAGTTGTGAAGCACTTTTTTCTTCTTCTTCTTCTTTTTTTTTTTTTTTTTTTTTTTTTTTTTTTTTTTTTTTTTTTTTTTTTTACGATTTATTTATTCTAGACTCTTTGATTTTTGTACTTAATAACTCACTTGGATAAAGATTTATGATGTGGTCCCACATTTGATTCTAAAATTAAGAAATAAAACTCTTTAAGACTAAATAATTTAGGACATATGACGCAAAATTGGAACTCTAATTTGAAATTCTAATTTAAGTTTTTCTCCGTTTCACCTATTATATATATATATATATATATATATATATATATTGTGTATGAATTGACTTATAGGGAATCTAATGTATTACAATAATTGCATCAAAGTTTTGTTCTTGGAAAAGTCATTCAATGTGCAAGGATCTCTCCTTTCATATCCATGACAGGTCTAACAATAAAAGCTTCCCCAGATATTCACATGAAAAATCCTGTCATGTGGAGAGATCATTAGCCACGAATTTATTGTTAGACCTGTCATGGATATGAAAGGAGAGATCATTGCACATTGAATTCTATATATATGATGAAACAAAACTCCTTTATAATCCTTCCAGAATACTATAATGCATGCACATGACCCTTCTATCAGTTTATAATTTGCTCAAAGAAGCAGGAATTTTCATGTGGAGAGATCATTGCACATTGAATTCAATGTGCAATGATCTCTCCACATGAAAATTCCTGCTTCTTTGAGCAAATTATAAACTGATAGAAGGGTCATGTGCATGCATTATAGTATTCTGGAAGGATTATAAAGGAGTTTTGTTTCATCATATTTATAGTATCCATGCATTACAACTTCTATATATCAACACACACCCACACTTCTCAAAGTGGGTGCTATCCATTATATACACAAACTTGCGTATACACAAGCCACCTTTGCACCTATACGCACTTTTTGAACTTATATACACAAACTCAACTCTAGACATCTTAAACCTTTTATTTATTTATATATTTTTTTATGAGAGTTGAATGATAGTTCATGAGTTAGATGGTGAAATTATGGCATTTTCTTGAAAAGAGTGTCGGATCGAAGTAGTAGGGTTTCTTACAGCTTAAATGATACAGTTGTGCGAACCCTAGGGTAGGCGTAATAATCAATGGATTCTAGTTGGTAATTAATAAACAATTCTTTATTATTATCATTTGACATTTTTTTTTGGTAAATCAGAGAATGATATTAAAACAAACTAAGGGGGGATTTCAATTGCATTCACAGAGCGATCAACTCCAGAATAGTCCAAATGAACTAAAAGCTGCACCTCAGTAGGAGCGCTTAAAAACTCAAAATAATCAATGTTTAGCAGAGCATCACGCCATGCAAGCATATCCGCACACTTGTTCGCCTCCCCATAAATAATGCATTATATACAAATAATGACATGCAGAGTATTGTTGTGTGCATCTGCACTTCCATTAGTGCTCTGTATGAGCTGTCGAAAGTCAAGCACTTCCAAACAAAAAGTTCAAACTTACAACTCGCTTGCTTTTGCTTTGTGAAAGAACAAAAGGAGAAAGAATTCAAAGAAAAGATAAAAACACATATGGCTTTAGTTAGCAACGGAGGTAGTCTTTTACTTGAATATTAGAATATACACTAGCTAATGGGTATTAATTTTAACAATTTTGTTTTATAAAATTACAACTAGTCTTCTTATTAATATCATTAATTTTTTAAGTAATGCTAGAGGCACAAATTTTTTTACAAAATATTTTACAAACTACTAATATGGCGAGCGGTTATTAGCAAATGAAAAAAGTGACGTTAACAGTGGGTCTCGATGAAAACCAATAAAATGTTGTCCACAATAACAATTTGTAAAAATATTGTAAAATAGTTTATAGTTGTAGTATTACTCTAATTCTTTTAAAAGTGATGTTATAGTCACAAATTTTTCTACAATATTTTTACAAACTATTGAGATAACAACTTTTTATTGGTTCACATCTAGTCCCACTACTTACACCACTTTTTTTATTTATCAATAATTAACCACCATATCAATAATTTATAAAAATATTTGTAGCTCCAGCATTTTCTTCTTTTTAAAGACCATAAAAAAATCTATAAATTTAAATTTTAAAACAAAATATACAAGCTCAAAAAAATTAATCCAACAACAAAAATTATCAATAGTGAAGCTAAAAAAAATTAAGTCTAATTAACCAATTTAATCCAAAACAAACAACCCGGCCTTTTAAAAAATTTCAAACAAAATAATTGTCTTTACCCAATAAGACACATCATAGTTTAAAAAAAAAAAAACCTTAGTGGCAAAGCTACTGCACACAACCAGCAGCAAAGTTGCCCTCTAACTATAAGTCTTGGCTTTATTTTTTCACAATTACAAGCCTACCCAGTAGTACATAAAAGTAAAAACTAGATTGACTTCTTTAAAGGGAGATTTGAACATTGATTGGGCTACAAAGTTCTTGCCCACCTTATGCCCAACTTATGGGTGTTCATGGTCTTTTAGAATCCTGAATTATGCCCTCATTACCTGCTAAGATCATATACTTGTCTTTTCTTGTAAGACTGGTGCACTGGAACCCCAAAGCCTTGGCTATCTCATGCTGCACATGATTAGCTACTTCAAACTTAGATACCCCTCCAAACTTACATGTGTGTGAGTCTGGTAACTTCTCAAGAAATTTAATACAGTAGGTAGGATATGGATTCAGGAAGTGAAATGCATAGTCTAAGCATTTACACCCACCAGCTGTTGTTCCATAAAACATACTTACCTGCACGTCTATAGCTACAGGAACTATATCATATGCCAGCTCTGCAAATAATGGACTAAACCTTAGTAAATAAGGTTCCCTACAAGTGGTTCCTTCTGTGCAAACCACAACGTCACCATAGCTCAACAATTTCTTCATTGCCATTCCATCTTTTTCCCTGTCTCGTGTCAAGTTGATGGTCCTGATTGGAGCTATTAACTCTGTAAATTTACTTATGCTGTATGTGACTGTAGAGAGTGGCTTGTCTAGAACTGATTGAACATACAGTGGATCAAGCAGAGTTCTGTGGTTGCACACATAAAATATGCCATTTGGTCTTTTTTCATTGTTGGTTGAAGCAATGGAGGACTTGGATCTCGCAACAGTGGTTCTTGTCCCAGAAAAGGCCAATATTGGATTTGCCATCCAGTGAGGTAAAGTAATGCCAACAGGGACTCTAATGAGGACGAGGAAAATCCCAAGTGGAATCCACATGAACATAGCTAACGTGGCCAGTTGAGTTGGCCTTAACGCCAATCTTCCATCATGGAATATCAACGGATTTGGATACTTCTCCCTTGGAAGGATCTGCCAGTTCCTCTTCTCAGCTTCACTCACCAAGCAAACCTCCTGATCATGCAACACATGAACATTGTTAAAATTACAACAATGAGGAGATGAAATTTGAACCCTCAAGCAGTGTCACTAAGTTATAAGACTTATGGCCAAAAAAAAATCTACATAAATGTGTGTGCATGTGAGAGAGAGAAAGAGAGATCTAGGACAACCAACCTTGCAATGAGCAAGGAGATGCTGATCAAGGAGCTTTTTGTAGCTACAAAAACCAATAGCAACTGAACCAGTTCTCTTCTCACCAGGAATCTCATCTAAAACATTTCCGTCTGCCTTGATATCCTCCACTAACCCCACATAATACCCACAAACTACCTTTAATTCTTTCCCCAAAACAGCATCTACCCCTAAATAGTCTTTCAAAAACCCTTCAACCATGATTCTAGGCAAGTCACTCACTCCCACTTTTCTCCCACAAATCTTAACCACTTCAAAACCTTCATCCCCAACATCTTGTAAAAATAACCTTGGTAAAACAGCTGTTCCTAATCTAAAGCTCTTCTTTTTTATGCCAAAGAAGCATAAGAAAATCTGAATCTTCAACCCCAGCTCTTCACCAAACAAACAAACAAGAGGGTATAAAAGAAAGAAAATGAGAGCCCTTAAGAGCCCTCCAGCTTCAAAGGCCACCAGCATGAAGTAAGGAAACAATGAAGATGATTTCAGCAGGGAAGCTTCTGAGTGAAATATCAATGTTTGGTTTGAAAGCTCCTCAGCTCTATGTACAAGAGAGGTGTATTTCTCATATTTTAATTGGCTTGCATGGGCATTGATGATCTTCCATTGAGTAGAGGTTGGGTTCTCTGGCCTTCTAAGACGTTTATACAAGAAGGAGAGGGCATTTTGTGAGAACGACTTTCTAGCCATTCTTATTTCTTGATGCGAGTTATGTGCTTAGGAGTTAGGATTGGAGATAACAATAGAGCTTTTGCAAGCGACTTACGCCATGTTTGGTTTGCCCTTATATCATCACCTATTACTCACTTTTAATAGGACCCATATCATGAAAGAGTGAATGTTCTGTCCGGATGGGGCGTAAAACATGGGTTTTACGCCCACTAGTAATAGATCTCCACGTCAGCTAAGGAAATACAATATCTCATTTAATCGCAAATTTATTACACCTCTGTTATACGTGAGCTGCTGACAATGTCTCTCTTTTCTTTTTGTTTTTCTAATCAAGTTTTTCTTTTTTACGGTAGTAATAAAAAATGCAGATTCAATTCAAGAGCTTGAAAGTGGTTCGGATTCAGAAGACCCACCAAGAAAAGAAACAACTTTGAGAAAAAAAAAAAAAAAAAAAAAAACTCCAGCTAGATCTTCAACTCTAACCCCAAATTACAGTCCGTCACAACTCAACAAAAAAAATTTGCAGAATTTGATTCAAAAGAATTTTCATGCAGAGAGAGACAGACAGAGAAAGAGAGAGAAAATGAGAGACTGTAGCAACAGCTACTATTCAGTAAATAAAAAGCAGCACGGATGTCCAACAAAGGACCTAGCACCAAATATGACCATCTTCCTCATCATTTTTGTTTTAACTTATGTATTTTCTCATTTGGGTTTTGTCTAGTTTTTGAAACAAGCTGATGGGTTTTTGTTCTGTTATTAATATTGGTGTTTCTATAGATTTTGGTTTTGGTTACTTCTTTGAGAAGAGCACTAGAAATGAGATGGGTCTTAATTTTTGTTAGTAAATTAGACTCATTGGAGTGACGGAGCTTGGATTTCTCAGCCAGGTTTCATTTTTTTGAATTTTCCCCTTCATAGTGGTGTGGTGGCTCCGATGTTTTTTTTTTTTTTTTTTTGCTCCGGCAGTGACTCCATTGGCTTTCGTGGTGGCATGTGTGGTGGGATGGGGGTGGAGCCTTGGTTTGGACGTGAGGAGGAGGGTTGTGTTTTGAATTTTGATTTTGTTTTGAATTTGATATTGTAAGCTGTTGTTGTATGTGGGTGCTTAATATTCACTCTTTGGTAAAGTACTGACATGGCACTATCTCATTGGAGGGCATAAATACTTGAGTTTACGCCAAGTCCGGACTGAACTTAAACTTATCATGAAATATGGGTGATAGTGGCAAACTTGTAATTAACTAAAGCCAAGTGGGTCCCAAGAGAAGTTCAAGTCCCAGCCCGTGCAGAGCAAGCGCGGAGAAATTATTGTCACCAACGGTCACAGCACTGTTCACCTTATTCACTCTCATTTCCTCTCTTCAACTTCCCATATCTTTCTTCTTCAACTTTCACAGCTCTGTTCAGCTTCCGAAAGGTGAGAAAAGTTTGCTCCTCTGTTCTTCACGCATCTGGGTCCGGTTTGATTTTTTTTTTTTTTTTTTCCTTTGCCGAAGCTGGTTCTCAGTTTATAAGTTTTGCTCATATTGCTCTGTTCTTCACGCATCTGGGTCCGGTTTTAATTTTTTTTTTCTTTGCCGAAGCAATTTCTCATTGCTAACAAATATTTTTTGCCCTTTGTTGATGGTTTATTTTCAGATCTGCTTCCTATTCACCGATCTTCTACATTCCTTCAGTTGGGGACAGAGTCTTTTGTTGTGGAAAGGGCGTAAAGAGGAGAGAGAGAGAGACAACATGGGTAGGCTTGGTGACCGTTCTGTACATCTGATTTGTAATTGATTTTTGTGAGACCTAGCGAGTGACATAAAAGTCAGTGCTTGAATTGAAAAACCCACTGAGATTTCCCACCCAAACAACTCACCAAGCAGAGATATGAGCTTATTTGAGTTAGAGTCATGAGAATTGAGTTAGAAGTTTGAGGGAAGGGATTTAGGTGATGAGTTATGAACTACCTTCAAACCAAACAGGGCCTTATACTCACGTGAATGAGAGTGACTTATACGGCTCAGGCAAATGAATGAGGGTGAGTAATTATTAGGATTTGACATAATTAAAATTTTTAAGTGAGTAAAAAGCATATCTTAGGCTTATAGCTAGGTAAGCCATCTTAAAGGTAATGTTGGCCTATCATTTTAAGAGAGTAAAAAGGGTGGGTCGGTTGTTCAAAGTTGCTGAGAGGTGATGAATGTGCGGCATGAGCATGACTAGGGTATGCATCAAACGGTCAAACCGACAACCGGACTAGGAAGACGTTTGAAGAAAAAAATGTAGGGTTGGCGACATATCAGCCTCAGTGTTGGTGGGCTGGTCCTTGCACAATTATGTTTTGTTGGTGCCCAAATTTATCTCTTGGCCCCCTAGTTTTATTGATACTGTTTTCCAAGACCTCTGTCCTGTACTTTTCTGTATGACTGTATCCTTATCTTTGTTTGCTTATCGTTAAAAGTTTTCATTATTATAAACAAATAAAAAATAAATGCAGAATGACAATTATACATGATCACTTGATTGTTGTATAATCTATTAGTAATTATTTTCAAATTTAATACTTTAAAATAAGGTTTGCTTCACGTTAATTAAGCACGTGCTTGTGCATTGCCTCCAAGATCTAAAAAACCTTTTTGGTTAAGTGTGTATTTGCGCGCTTTTCAAATCCACGTTTTCAAATCCACGTTTGCGTTTTAGTTGAATTTTTTTTTTTTTTTTTTTTTTTTGCTTTTTGAGCCGAAATAGTTGACTTTTTTTGTGAATAGTGTAGAGTGTGTACTGTTCGAAAAATTATATCATGTTTCGAGTGCATATGCTCTCTCTCACAGCAGTTGGGTCCCACACAGTTGTGGGACCCAACTGTTGTGAGAGAGATGGCATATACACCCGAAACACGATATACTATCTCGTACTGTTCACGAACCCACAAATTTCACTTTTTAACAACTTTTTCATTAAAAATGGGTCCCATGATACTATTCACACATTTAAAAATTATTTTACTACAGTATTTTTCAGTTTTCAGCTGTATCCAAACGGACCCTAAAGTAAACTTTGTGCTTTTACTAACACTAGTGCCACCTTAAGTTTGAAGGGGATGTTAGAGATATTATGGTCTAAGAAGCCCAAACTCATTGTAGGTTTATGTACTTGTAAAACAAACAAAATAATCATAATCTTACTTGTAGTGCAAGTACTACAACCCAAAATGGTTAGTTTAGTGCAGGTCGCACCACCTTTAATTCAGGGGGTTCAAATGAACCCCCTAAGATGGCCAATTTTTTTTTTTTTAATATAATATCTTCTTTTTATTATTATTATTTTTTGAGTGACTTTTGACTTCCTAAAATAAAATTTTGAACACCCTAACTTTGATTTTTTTAGGTTCAACTGATATAAGCTTGACGATGACCCTATTAACAATCTATTCTTGCAAATAACGTTATAATTAATTTCAAAAATTCTATATTCACAACATTTTCACAACACTTTTATAAAAAAATTTAAGTGGCAAGTTGTTACTGACTATTACTATTGGGTAAAAAAGTAATTTCAGTGGTGGTTTCAAATTAGAATCGGTAACAACTTAGCACCTAGGATTTATTGTGAAAATGTTGTGGACATAACAATTCTCAAGTAATTTATACTTTTGACCAAATATGTGACTAGAGTGGCTGAATTTGAATGTACTTTGAATTTGTTATTTCTTGAGTGGGGACTGGGGGTGTGGGTCAATCAGTTAGTGGGAAACAAATTTAACACTAAAAGAGAATTAAACAATTAGGTAGATGGTGATTCTTAAAAAAAAAAAAAAAAAAAAAAATTAGACCAGGTGTGTGGGATAAGAGATTGATTGGGTGAAGATTAAAGCAAATGTTAACACAACAAAAATTTTCTTAATGCAATTACAAAGACCAATTGTTATCAAAGTGAAGTTGAATTGTGTTAAATAAAATAATTGTAAGAGTATAGACATAAACTAATAAATACAAACTGTGCGGCATCCAAATGCTTAGGCCCACTTAGTCCCGGATCCCCGCTACAAGAGCACGGTGCTTGGGCCCAACTCCCACTTGCCCAAAAGCCCAATCCATACTAACGCAGGCCGGGGGCCCAAGCCTTACTACTAAAGACATACTCGGCAGAGCTTTACCGAGCATGTTGGGAAAGGTAACTGAACGGCACATCATCCTTGTTTTGCCCGGATAAATTCCTCTAAGCACCACCGCCGAGCTATCCACGGGAGTGGGCACCAAGTCCCAAAGCCATCCAAACTTAATTTCCCACTTATCATCCCCCTAACTGGACCTTCCGTAGCACTAAATATGCACCGACTCTGTTGAGCTATCAACGGAGGTGGACACCAAGTCCCAAAGCCACCCATACCTGACCTCCCACTTACAGAAGACCCTACTGGACCCTCTGTCGCACTAACTATGAGAGCATTGAAGACCTGCCCCATGAACTTCGAACTATAAATAGAAGGGGAGGATAAGATGGAAGGGTTGGTTGGAAAAAAAAGGAGGAGTAAATAGAGAGTAGTAAGGTCAAATAGAAGAAATCTTAAGGGAGAAGGAGGAAGTAATGCATTGCTAAAGAGGAGAAAAGTGATCTCATTGAGCCTTTAGTTGGAGAACGACCCATAGTAGGAAATTCTAGCCCAACACATAAATAAGTTGTGAGCCCAAGTGGGACTGGGTCCATCAGCCTCATTTGCGACCTGCACAATTGGCGCCGTCTGTGGGAAGACTCCTACATTGTTGTGGTTCAGCTGAGGCTCGCACACGAGATAGATGTCCGGAAGACGTTCGAGGAGTGACGCTAAAAGTGGCTCGGTCGGATCCTCTCGGGGGTCGTCCTGGCGAGAACGAAGGCAGAAGGGGTGCGAAGATAGGCGTCATGAGAGGGCAGAAGAAAGTCCCGGACTCGGAAAGGGCTTGTACCAAACGCAATGGACAGTATCCGGTGCCTCGGGGCATAGGCGGTTTGACGAAAGAGACGAGGAGCTTGAACGGTTGCGTAGGTTGGTGAGAGATTTAGAGTTGAAGGCAGAAGACAGGCACCAGAGAATGGGCCAGGACAACTGAGCAAGAAGACCAGGTGCTGGGGAGGAACGACAAGGAGCGGGGTCCGATCAATCTGGATACCGCCGTCGCCGAGAGCGCTCACATTCGCGAGAATCTCACCTACGCAGGGGTTAGCGTCGAGATCGCTCACGCTCGCGGGATTATCCAGACCGAGGCTCGGATTCTCCAAAAGAAAAACGGCCCCACAACGCGGCTATAGACACAATGAGCCGTGCATTGCGCAAAGCTGCTCGGTCGCCGTTCTCAACTGACATCGAGCACGCCCCAATGCCAGACAGATTCACGCGCCCCCCGTTCAACTCTTATGACGGGAAGACGGACCCGGTGGAACATGTCAGCCACTACATCCAAATGATGTCATTGCATACCCGGAATGAAGCGCTAATGTGCAAGGTGTTTCCTTCAAGCCTGGGCCCCACCGCTCTTAGATGGTTCAATGGTTTGCAAAAGGGTTCCGTCCGCAGTTTCGCCGAGTTAATATAGGAGTTCGGAGTCAGATTTGTTACTTGCAGCTGTGTACCACAACCGGTAGATGCACTACTGTCAATGAAGATGAGGGTGGGGGAAACCCTTCATAATTACGCCAGCCGGTATTGGGAGATTTACAACAAGATCGGCGGAGGGAACGAAAAAATTGCTGCGAGTACTTTTAGGATGGGGTTGCCCGACGATTCAGGCCTAAGGGAGTCATTGACTAAGAAACCTCCCGAGGACATGAGACAGCTAATGAGGCGCATCGAAGAGTATAAATGGCTAGAGGATGACCGGCTGCAAAGCAAAGGTAAAGCGCCAATGATAAATCATCCCCGGCAGAACAGTTTCCCACCAAAGACACGAGGGAACATGAGGATTCAGGAACCAGAGACGCCGGCGGGGGAGGTAAATGTGGCATTCAAAGAGCCGGTGCATAAGATTCTAGACAAGATTAAGCATCAACCCTACTTTAGGTGGCCGAACAGGATGGGTGGTGACCCCACGAGGAGGAACCAGAACTTGTACTGCACTTACCATAAAGATAAAGGATATACCACCGAGCAATGCCGAGTACTGAAAGATCATCTTCGGCAGCTGGCCGGAGCCGGGTATTTAAAGGAGTTTGTGACGGATGCAGGGGACCAAGGAGCAGGGCAAGGCACTCCGCATAGGGGCAACTTGCTCCCACCCCCTCACGGGATAATTGAAGTCATCCACGCACCTACCAAGAAATGTTCCACGGTAAGAGGGAAAGGGGTGTGGACATTAGCAATGGCAGCGGAAAGTCAGGACGGGCCGTCATACGGGAAGAGGATGAAGCTCTCCAAAGAACCAATCGCCTTCGATGATAGCGATTTGGAGGGAATGGTCCAACCACAAGACGACGCGCTGGTAGTCAATGCCCAGATAGGCGGTTTCTTGGTAAAAAGGGTGATGATAGATCAGGGAAGTGGAGCAGACGTGATGTACCCAGACTTGTTCCGAGGACTTGGACTGAGGAGTGGGGACCTCTCCAAGTATGGTACCCCTTTGGTCGGTTTTGACGGTAAGGTCGTGATCCCTGAAGGGCAGATCTCTTTGCCCGTGAACATGGAAGGTAAAGAAGTGGTGGTAACCTTTATAGTGATAGCTTCCTTCTCCCCGTACACTGCGATATTGGGAAGACCGTGGATCCATGAAATGGGGGTTGTCCCGTCCACTTTACACGTGAAGGTGAAGTTTCCCACCGAGCAAGGTGTTACGGTGGTAAGAGGAAGCCAGCAGACGGCGAGACAATGTTTGGTTGCACTAGTTGACTGGAGGAAGGAAGCAATCAAAGGGGGAAAGAGTACTGAGAAAGAGGAAGCGCAGCAAAATATCCCGTTATAGCAACTACAGAGTCCCCGAGGTGAGAAGGGGGACAGACGTGCCGAAGAGATGATGAAAGTACGGATACTCCCGGACTCCGATAGGTGTTTTCATATAGGGGAAGGTATGGATGATGAAGATAAGGTAAAAATGTTGTTACTGTTGATACAAAACGTGGACGTGTTTGCTTGGAGCCCTTATGAGGTGCCCGGGGTGGATCCTGAGTTCATTGTTCATAGACTCAATGTTGACTCCTCGCATCCGCCCAAGAAATAGAGGCCGAGGAGATCGTCCAAGGAGCATGCCGAGGCTGTAAAGGAAGAGGTCCAAAGGCTGAAGGAGTTTGGGGCAATAAAGGAAACTTACTTCCCAGAGTGGTTGGCAAACACCGTCGTGGTGAAAAAGAAGAACGGCAAGTGGACGGTTTGCGTGGATTTTACAGATCTGAACCGAGCATGTCCAAAGGACCCATTCCCCGTGCCTAAGATTGATCAGTTGGTCGACGCCACGTACGGTCATCTTAGGATGAGTTTTCTAGATGCTTTTCAGGGGTACCACCAGATCGCCCTAGCACTCGAGGATCAGGAAAAAACGGCATTCATCTCCCCGGAAGCCAATTATCATTACACGGTGATGCCCTTTGGGCTAAAGAATGCCGGGGCAACTTACCAGCGAATGATGACAAGGATGTTCCGCGACAAAATGGGATGCACGGTCGAGGTCTACATTGATGATATGGTGGTAAAGAGCAAGCAGGAGGAACAACACACGGGCGATCTCCGGGAAGTATTCGAAACACTCAGGCGACACAAGCTGCACCTTAATGCCAAAAAGTGCGCGTTTCGTGTGGGGGGTGGAAAATTCTTGGGATATATAATCACAAGCCGGGGAATAGAGGTCAATCCCGATCAAATCGAAGCAATAAAGAGGCTGAATCCACCGAGCAATCCGAAGGAGGTACAGGTTTTAACCGGGATGTTAGCAGCTCTTAACCGATTCATCTCCAAATTCGCGGATCGTTGCCGCCCATTTTATCAGCTTTTGAAGAAATGGACAGGGTTTTTGTGGAACGAAGAGTGCGACAAAGCTTTTCGGGACTTGAAGGATTACTTGGCGAGGGCACCTATGCTAGCCACGCCGGAGCCTGGTGAAGATTTATTTATGTACCTGGCAGTATCTGACCACTCCATGAGTGCCGTGCTGCTGAAGGATGGGGAGATCCAACAACCCGTGTACTATATCAGCAAAACCTTGGTCGATGCCGAGAAGAGGTATTTGCCTCTGGAAAAGCTAGTGCTGGCCCTTATCCATGCCACGAGGAAGCTGCCGCATTATTTCTAGGCCCACACAGTCTATGTGTTAACCGAGTATCCTTTACAGTCACTTTTGAGAAGATCTGACTTCACAGGACGGATAGCGAAATGGGGGACTAGGCTGGACTCTTTTGACATACGGTACCGACCTCGAAATTCGGTGAAGGGCCAAGTCCTTGTAGATTTTGTCGCTGAATTCTCGCCCAGGAACGGCGGAGAAATGATCTGCCGCGTAGAAGCTTGCCCGTGGAAGGTGTTTGTGGACGGAGCCTCAAGTTCCCAGGGAGCCGGTGCCGGGATCGTTATCTTTTCTCCTGAAGGGATTCGGCTGGAGCACTCTTTTAGATTGGGATTTAAGGCCTCCAACAACGAGGCTGAGTATGAGGCCTTGCTCACTGGACTAAGATCAGCATTGAAGCTAGGTGCTCGGAATGTGGAAATATACTCAGACTCTCGGTTGGTTGTCAACCAAGTCCAGGGAAGTTTTGAAGCAAGAGATCCTCGGATGAAGGCATACTTGTGCACGGTAAAATTGATTATAAGCAAGTTTGTCTCGGTGAAAGTATCCCAAGTGGGACAGGCGCAGGACAAGCACGCCGACTCCTTAGCCACGCTAGCATCATTAAGCGTCGAGGATGTGCCTCGGCTGATTAGGGTAGAGCTTATAGCTAAACCAAGCATTCAGGTTCCCGACGACATTGCCGTCAGGGTGGATAGTGTCGCCGCAGTTTCATCGCCTGCACCGTGTTGGATAGATCCCATCGTTGCTTTCCTGGCCGAGAATAAAGTCTTGGAGGATCAAAAGGAGGCCGGTAAGATACGTAGGATGGCAGCTCGCTATTGGTTGTCAGCAGACGGTAAGTTGTACCGAAGGTCTTTCGGAGGACCATACCTTTTGTGCTTGCACCCCGAGAAAGTTCCTGAGATTTTGGCCGAGCTTCACGATGGGATATGCGGGAGTCACGTGGGGGGCGTTCCCTGGCACATCGGGCGATGACCCAGGGGTTTTGGTGGCCAATGATGCAAAGGGACGCCGCCGAGTATGCTCTAAAATGTGAACAGTGCCAAAAACATGCCCCCTTGATTCACCAGCCTGCCGGTCAACTCAATCCGATCAGCTGCCCGTGGCCGTTTGCATAATGGGGGCTGGATATCCTTGGTCCATTTCCACGGGCTACAGGGAACTGCCGGTTCGTGATTGTTGCCGTTGATTACTTCACCAAATGGGCGGAAGTCGAGGCCCTAGCAAATATCCGGGACACAGATGTGAAGAAGTTCGTTTGGAAGAATATAGTGATAAGGTTTGGGGTGCCGGAGTCGTTAATATCCGATAATGGGTTACAGTTCGACAGTAGAGCCTTCCGCACCTTTTGCGAGGATCTCGGTATCAAAAACAAGTATTCTACCCCAGTGTACCCTCAGAGTAATGGTTTGGCAGAAGCTACGAACAAAGTAATATTGAACGGATTGAAGAGAAGACTGGACGGCGCAAAGGGGGGTTGGGCCGAGGAGCTACCGAACGTGCTTTGGGCTTACCGAACTACCCCCAGGAGATCCACGGGGGAAAGCCCGTTCTCCTTAACTTACGGATCGGAGGCCGTTATACCAACCGAGGTAAACTTATGTAGCGCAAGGGTCGCGGGGTTCAACCCCACCCAAAACGAGGAGATGATGGTCGGGCTCTTGGACAGATTGGAGGAATGCCGTGAGGCGGCCACTGTACTCGCAGAGTACCAGCAAAAGCTCGCCAGGAGATACAACCAAGGTGTAAGAGTCAGGGAATTCAGCGCGGGAGACTTAGTCCTGAGAAAGGCCTTAGGGAGTATGCGAGATACCAACTCTGGGAAGCTGGACCAAACATGGGAAGGGCCTTACAGGGTTACCGCAACCGCCGGTGCGGGGGCATATTATCTGGAAGACCTAGACGAAAGACCTCTGCCGCGGCCGTGGAACGTTCATAACTTAAAAAAGTTCTATCACTGATCGGCCGTGTAAAAAAAAAGGGGGGGGGGATGTTTGAAGCACCACTATTGTATGAAGCTAATGAAAATGGCGATTCATACTGATTACTGTTATTCCATTTACCGAGAATGTGGCAGCCCTATTATATTTATCCTAAGGACAGAAGTCTGACTCTCGGCTAGATCTACATCGCTGAGCAGGTGTAAACCTTATAATTTCTATCCTAAGGACAGAAGCCTGACTCTCGGCTCGATCTACATCGCCGAGCAGGTGTAAACCTTATAATTTCTATCCTAAGGACAGAAGCCTGACTCTCGGCTCGATCTACGTCGCCGAACAGGTGTAAACCTTATAATTTCTATCCTAAGGACAGAAGCCTGACTCTCGGCTCGATCTACATCGCCGAGCAGGTGTAAACCTTATAATTTCTACCCTAAGGACAGAAGCCTGACCCTTCCAAGGCAAAAAACCTGTGAACAAGCCAAATCCCCACCTTACGACGAAATGAGACTTGGCTTACTGGTAATTATCGCACAAACACGGAACAAAAGAAAAGAGGAATAGTGAGAATTAATTCGAAGTTAAACCATTATAAAAACTAGGAAATCACTGTCTCGGCCGCAAAACAAGGCGGCCATTTAAGTACCAAGACCAGCAGAAAATTAAGATTGTTTAATCACCACAACCCGGTGATATGGGCAAACCAAATGACAAATAAAAAGAACAATAAAGAAAAGCTCTTAAAACAAAGGGGGCAAAGTTCGGTGATCATGATGCTGAATCTGCAGGTTGTTCTCAGGCCTCGGACTCGGTTGGTTGCTGCTGGACGGGATTTTGAAGGGGGACCTGGCCGGGCTGATCTCCAAAGCAAGGATGGCTAACCACTTCTGGTTCTTCCATCTCCACATGGGAATCAATCTGCTCTACCAATTCCCTCAGACTGGTCGTGTCTTCCTTGTCAGCATGTCCAGCAGTGGTCGGCGGTTCATGTGCTGGGACTGGAAATGGGATCTGGCCGGGGTTCCTCAAAGGAGAGTCCTCAGGGACCCCAAAGGCTTGTAGAGCGGCCAACCAACCCTCCTCAAAACCGAGTCGCCGTGAGTCATGTATGACCGGTTCTGCCAAATTTTTCGCATCCGCGAATCCCTCCTGGTACCACTTATTCTCGCTCTCCTCCAAAGCCGCTCTCATATCAACCAGCTCCTCGGACTGCGCATTGAGTTTGCTCTCGGCCTCTCCCAATCTGAGCTCGGTCTCCCCCAGCTGGACCTGCAGTTCCTTGTACTTCTTTTCCACGGCCAACCTCGCCTTCTCCGCCGCAGCAGCTTTCTTCTCGGACGTTGCAGCAGCCACCGCTTTTTCCTTCGCATTCACCTCGGCCAAGTCCTTTAGGGCTCTCTCTCGGCCAGCATCCTCCACCATATCTGTGACACGCCGGTCAAGGATGTAGGCCAGCTGTGCTGCCTGGTAAAGCATATGGACGAGCATTAAAAAAAAAAAAAAAAAAAAAAACCTCAAACTTAGACTTACCGCGACGGTGTGCCATTACAGCCATCTCCCCATCGATTCGTCTGTGCCTTCTTCGAAGGCACGCACGTCCTCAGGCAACAGAAGCCCGCGAGCCAAGGTCTGGGCGACGTGGCCACCGGCCCCCTTTCCCCAGACGTGCACACATGCATCCGAGGGAAGAGGTTTGCCATCCAGCATAAAGGAGGGTTGCCACGCAGGCACGACACGAGATGAAGACGCCACGTTCAGCCCTGTCTGGGTCGCGGGTTCACGAATTACGATGCCGCTGGATGGCCGCGGGGGCGTCTTTAACCGCACATCACTCGGGCCGACTTGAGTTTGTTCGGTTGTGCGTGGCCTCTTTCTTTGCCGAACAGGAGCTATCTGCGGAGGTGGAGTGGTTTGGACACGGCCTTGGGGTTGTTCTGGTTGCTGCTGATGCCCGGTAGACTGGGCTCCAGGAACAAAGCGACTGATTGACATTATTTTCCGAGTCACCATATCTTCACCTAAAGACTTACCAACTACTTCGGTATCTGGGGGTGGAGGTTCTTGGACAACTTGAGCTTCTTGTTGGACTGGGGCTTCTTGCTGAATTTGTTCGTGTGCACATTCCCTTCGAGCCCGAAAGACGCGCTCGGCTGATTCATCCCTCACAGGTGGGAGCTCGTCAGAACAAATATACCGCGGACCCTGGTCGCGCGCCTCACTTGCTGTAAACTTGGGGGGGAGAAAGTTCGCGTGACGAACGTCTATGTAAGATAGAAGGGGGCTGTCGACTAGCAAGGCTTGACTAAAATTCTGCCAAGTGGAGTACACGGGGTCAACCCCGAGTATAAGGTGTGAGGCTCGAAGCTGTCCGTCCTTGTGAATGAAAATCTCGGACCTGAGGACGAAATTAAGGTCCCTTACGTGCAAGGCCCTGACGTCCAGGACGAACACTCTGCCATCTGCAATAACCAACATGGATGAGCGTCAGAATAAGCAAAATGCTTGTGTATGTATGTCCGAGCATAAAACTAAATAATATATATATATATATATATATATATATAATAAAAAAAAAAAAGAGGATTAATGATCGGGACGAACCCACTTCTCGCCTAGTAAGCGGGCACGGGAATTCGCCGACAAACTAATTGCCGCGCACCATGACGAACTCCCCGGCAGAATTTTTATTTGACTCGGGTAGGCAGGATATCAGCCGTACCCTCATGTCTCTAACTTTGAGGTAGTAATTTGTTTTCTTATTTCCACATAAACTGTACATATGGTTTATATCGTGCTGGTTTAGCTGTAAACCGAATGTCTGGTTTAATCTACTCACACAACTCACGAACCGATAAAAATTGGGAGGAAGTTGGTCCAGGCACAGGCCGTAGTACCTAAGGGTGTCTATTATTAGAGGGTCTACGGAAACCTCACCCCACCCTCTAAAATGGCCATTAAGGGGAAGAAGGCAGTATTGCCCCCCCTATGAAGTGTTATCTCACTCTCGTGACAATACGCAACCTCCACATCACTAGGGATGTTGAAGGCTTGCCTAAAGGTGGCTAAGGCCGCGGCCGTATCTAGGAGATATGAATACCCCATTCTAAAACCCTAAAATTTAAGTCAAAATGGAGATATGGAAAAGTGGAGTGTAGAGAACTTACTGTGGGTTCTAAGGAGGGAGAAAATTCTGGGCTGGAGTATGAAGACGCAGATGAATGCGCAGCAGAGAAGAAATCGTAGAATGCAGAGTTTGTAAAGTAAAAGAATAGTCTGGAGCATACCTTTTATAGTGAACCCAAAACGGATGGGCAGCGGTTAATCAGCCATTATGAAAATTTATTAGCAAGCTTTGATGACTCCAACACCCAATAAAAACTGCGCCTCCTCGGTTCACGAAGCGTCAGGCAATGATGGGAATTGAAACGAATGGCCAGATCCAGCGCGCCTTTTGAGGGCGCATTAATGGAGCCCTGCGGCGCCACAGACGTCGCTTCACTGAACTCATAACGTGCGCCCTTTGAATTCCTTGATTCACGCCGAGCGCCGAGCATGAATCAAGTGGGGGCTAATGTGTGGCATCCAAATGCTTAGGCCCACTTAGTCCCGGATCCCCGCTACAAGAGCACGATGCTTGGGCCTAACTCCCACTCGCCCAAAAGCCTAATCCATACTAACGCAGGCCGGGGGCCCAAGCCTCACTACTAAAGACATACTCGGCAGAGCTTTACCGAGCATGTTGGGAAAGGTAACTGAACGGCACATCATCCTTGTTTTGCCCGGATAAATTCCTCTAAGCACCACCGCCGAGCTAATTACGGGAGTGGGCACCAAGTTCCAAAACCATCCAAACTTAATTTCCCACTTATCATCCCCCTAACTGGACCTTCCGTAGCACTAAATATGCACCGACTCTGCCGAGCTATCAACGGAGGTGGACACCAAATCCCAAAGCCACCCATACCTGACCTCCCACTTACAGAAGACCCTACTGGACCCTCTGTCGCACTAACTATGAGAGCATTGAAGACTTGCCCCCTGAACTTCGAACTATAAATAGAAGGGGAGGATAAGATGGAAGGGTTGGTTGGAAAAAAATGAGGAGTAAATAGAGAGTAGTAAGGTCAAATAGAAGAAATCTTGAGGGAGAAGGAGGAAGTAATGCATCACTAAAGAGGAGAAAAGTGATCTCATTGAGCCTTTAGTTGGAGAACGACCCATAGTAGGAAATTCTAGCCCAACACATAAATAAGTTGTGAGCCCAAGTAGGGCTGGGTCCATCAGCCTCATTTGCGACCCGCACACAAACATTCTAAGCTTTAATAATTAAAATTACTTAACAACAATACTAAACATATTTATTGTATTTAGAAACAATAGATGATTTCCAATATTTAATCTTAGAAGCAATAATTAGTACGTTCAATGTATTAAGAAACAATATGCCTAAAGAACTTATAGTTTATATTTTATTCTTTTACTAAACCTATGTACAAATATGAATAAGGTATATCTCATACCCAAGATACATCTTCTTATTGACCCCTGTAGAAAAAAATTCTGGAGCCGCCACTGGTTTAGGGTATATTGTAATACATAGTTTCTATACTTCTATATAGTAAAGAGGTAATGGCTCAAGACTGTAGATATAGGTTGTGAAATTGAACTACATTACTGTTGCTTCTGCCTCCTATTTTTCTCCTTTTCTCTCACTCACAATTCCACAACAATCCTAATACTAAAAAAGAAAAAATTATTTGCAAGAAAAGCACTGCACTTTGAACAAAATGAGTCAATAAGGTGGAGGTGCAGAGAATTAGAGGGGATAAAAGAATAATGTTAAAGATATACAGTAACATTTTTCACAATTTATGGGTGGGCAATTTTTAAATATTGTCTATGCTTGACTTATTTTTCATGATAAAGCCTAGTTTATGCCTGATCTCAATCATTTAATGCCTCTGTATAGCTTTGCTTCAAGTTGTTCACCAACATCTTGATTCATTTGCATATCCAAATCCAGCAGGTTCTTTGCAGTTACTTTTATCATTCAGCTTTGTTTGCGCCTTAAATCAAACAGCAGCTATTACGCACCGTACAAAGTTGAATCCAAGTATCGAACCATTGTAAACATATGCAAATGCAACCATGGGATGTCAAAAGTAGTCCACTCCAGTCTCTAGGGAGAGTTTCTTCTTCTCTGGCTACACACTACTTTCAAGCATAGCAACATGGGCTGGAAGGTTTCTTATGTTCTAATAATATCTGATATCCTAGAGGTGCTTAATAAGAATAAAAAGAGTAAATACTGAGCCAACAAGTCTTAGGACTTAGGTTCAAGCCTCAACAACTAACTGTGTGTTGATGCTCTTTATATCCCATCTTCATCCCAAACGGTCCAAAAAATAATAAGCGAGTTTCTCACAGACTGAGAGCATAAGGTCTCGCCTGAGAGCAGGTAGGGTATTATTATGGTCATGCTCAGGTAGGAAAGCCACAACACTAGTCGCACCCCTTACCCATTTTTTTGTTACCAAAAAGAAAAGAAAAGAAAAGAGTAAATGCAAATTGATGCATAACTTGATAGCAGAAAGATAAATTTGATCCAATGTTGATTAGTACAGAGGCATAGAAAGTATCTCAAAAATACATCCCTTAGAAGGCCAATGCATGATAAATACATTGGATTACCCAAATCCCCCATGTAATGGTAAAACACATATCCTTTGTGACCAATATGTGTTACACTTCAGTCTGCTCTCTCTGTCCTCCAAAGATCAACCCCTCACACACATACACCCAGCGTTTCCTCAGATCCACCACGTATGTAAGGAGCAGTGCACTGAGCATCATAACTGCACATGGGTCAAATTGGGAAGTGCAAAAGTTTGCAAAGCCCATCCCTTAAGGAAAAAAAGCAGCCATCTACATAAATCCATTTAGGCCCTTTGTCATCCCAGCAAGTTTAATTTGTCATAATATTTTCTCAAGAATGATACACCAGTTTGATTTGTCATAAAATCGGTCAACAATGACTGCATTGTCCATACCTGAGACTAACCTGTAGAGAGAAGTGATAAATAAGGAGGAAGAAACATCATCTATCTTGTGTAAACAAGCATGTCAAGGCATGAAGCAGCAAAGGGAAAAAACTTAAGTTATAAAAATCAAATAAAAGCAAAATGTTTAATACATTGACTTTAGAAATCTCAGAATGGCACCGACAAAAAAGCTGGGGGAAAACAATGAAGGGTTATGTCCAGTTGCATGCTTGAGAATGGTGAAGATCATCAAATGTTACCATGCGTTTCCTTGGAATTGTTCAGAAGTTCATCAAAACTACCATTAATGGGCCTATTCTCATTTGATGACTTAAAGTTGGCAGAATTGGCCCCCTCATAGTAATGGTCTTCTGGCGCAGAATTACATAGATATAAGCATTCATGTCATGCAATTGATGCAGGGGACACCCTGATTTTCAGCCATACATTCCTAATCCTACAAAAAGCAACTCAATCTCCATACTAAAGATAGATTGACAAAAATGGTTGATATGCACACTTGCTAAACATTGTAGCCTGAATGTCACTAAGATCACTTTTACGCATGTTTAGGTTGCTCTCCAAAAAAATCTCAGTGTTATGCAAGTTTTATATTCAAATCCATAAGTATGGTTCAGATGATATAACAGCATCAGAGATCTCTATTATAGATGCATAAAAATCGTAACGGGCACAAATTCTATTCCAGCTAGCTACATGTAAGATATTTCAAGCAAGAGAAGATAGACTGGAATTTCCTTCAAGTAATTCAAACCAATTGATAGAAAAGCACAAATAACAATCAATAGAAAAGCAACAGAGCAAGTTAATCCAAATGAAAACATATAATGAAGAGATAAATTACCTTTCAAGTTCGCCTTCACTGAAAACATGGTAATATCTATTGTACACTACAGCACCCTTTTTATCATCTTTCTTTGCCAGACCATTTGCAAGAGCACATGCAGAAACACCACTTACTTCAGCACGATGATAAGGTAAATGCCAAGGAACAAAATACTCCTGGTGATTCATGGTATTCCTTTCATGTTTAAAGACCACTGAATCATTTTTACTTTCAGAGGTCAAATGCATAGTTTCATGCATCTTCTCTGTTGAACTCTCCTTGGAATCTTTTACAAGCTCTCTTGAACTATTCTCCTCACTTTCTGGGATACTTTCTAATAGCAAGGATGAAGGGCTACGAGCGTGAGGACTACCTGGTCCTATCCACTCTTCATCATACTTTTCTGTCAGTGGAGTCCATTTAGCAACCAATGACTGATCCTCTTGTTCTACAGCCCAAACTGTTATCAGAACTAGCCCACCCTTTTTGACAACTCTAACTAATTCTTCAATCGCTTTTTTCCTCCGAATCTCTGTACTTAGATGATGTAATACAGCAATAGAGATTGCTGCATCACCAAAACCTGTTTTATATGGAAGATTAACAGCATCTGCAACAAGTACTTCATGCCCTCTATCTGCACAGATTTTTATAAGGGGAGCACTTATATCACATCCTATGAAAAAGCAATCAGGATTCAGATCCAAGTACTTTCCATTGCCACATCCCGCATCCAAGATGAGAGATCCTGAAGGCAAAGATGATAAAAAGGTGGCTACTTTTGGCCATTTAGCAAACCGGGTGGAACTAAAATGGGGAGCAATAGCATCATAAACATGATGGACATACTTCTTTTCTATTTCAGGGGTGGATTGTACACTTAAGGATGATACGCTTTGAGATTGTGGAATTTGAGATTCTCCATCACATACAAGAGTAGACATGTTAGAAGCACCTTTTATGTTGACTTCTCCTGTGGTGTTGAAAACTTCTGAATGACAGAGATTATGAACTAGAGTGAGTACACTAAAGGCCTGGGGAGATTTATAGAAGAATCTACTCACTCTTAAAACATTATGAAGCATTAGCCAGAAAATATGAATGTAATCAGAAATGACCCTGCAAAAGACCATTGGTAATAAGAACAAACAATTTTGCAAATTCTGTGATATAAATCAAATGCAAAAAGAGGTAACTACATAACATAATAGGAGTTGCAAACCATAACATTATTAATTTTGAGTAAGCAACAGTGCAACAAAAATTAAGAGGGGAAAAACAGCACAGATTGATTAGCACATCAGCTGTCTCTAAGTATGATTGCTCATTCCTTGATTACTATTTTCATCCTGCATATTTTTGAGATCTTTTTTTCCCAGCAACCAAGGAGTCAAGGACCTAAAATCTATCAGGAAAGCAACTTGTATGATTTAGTAGGAAATTAACCAATTATTAAACAGTTGCCAAGTTCACTTAGCAAAAAATGGGTTTGGCAACTTAAAGCAATGGCATTTAGATTAAAATAACTTTTCACGAGAAATGCAAGCCTATAGGTTTTGTAAGAAATGCCTGACCAGTGACCTCTATGTGTCTTTCCAATGAATTTCAGTCTTCAATTCTGAAAGACTGAAACCCCACAAACTGATTGCGTTGAACATTACTATTATCCATACTACCGTGAAGACTGAAATGTGGGTCATAATCAAAGAAGTAGTTTATTATGGTCTCCCTTTTTTTTTTTTTAATGATGACGTGGAACCTCACCAAGGCAGGGCCCTTGGACCCACCACTGGGGAGTAAACCACAGATATACGACCGCACTTGCCAGAACCGTGTATCAAGTAATCTGGGAACTTTGAGTAGTGATTGAACCCAGGATGTCTGGGTCTACAACTCATCCCAAGCCTCCAACCACTAGGCTGCACCTCTGTCGGGTATTATGATCTCTCCATTTCCAAATATATCCTTTTGGACTAAGATATGGATTTCTTTTGCTGAAACTAGATCTAGTCTAACTTGAGATTACGAATATCCGAACCATTTCATATTTCTAGTTCTCAAAATTTTTTCCCCCTGTTTACATACAGCCATTTGATATCCAAATTCAGAATTTCACAATGTTATTAATTTCAAGTAGCAACAAATTAATACTTGTTTCAAGCTCAGTTAAGTGCAATGTCTTCATTCTTTCACTTTTACTATCATAAAAAAAAATAAAAATAAAAATAAAAGAGTCAGCTTCAGACACTCGACCTAATCTGTATTCTAATACCTTACTTCTCAGTTCTCACCTAATCATCAACAACAATAATGTAAACTCGACCTCAAGGTAAACACAGAGACATAAATAACAATCTGAAACAATCTTTCGTTTTTTTTTTCCTTCTTCAAAGCTCTTGACCTGGAAAACTATAACAACCCTTTTCACATTCACTACTGTATGTGAAATCTGATGTCTTGTTGAAAGACCTGCCTCCACATTCGGTCCAGTGGCACGCGGTAAGACCAATCAAAGATTGACCCACATTGCATTCTTATATGAGCAAATGCCACTGATTTTCTCAAAGGCGAGTCTTCCCTGATTTTCTCAGTACCCAAACAGCCCAATAATAGAAAAAACCAAACCAAAATCCAAAAAGACTTTCTAACAAATTTAGGGCCGAAATCCTCATATATTTGATATGACTTACATAGAAATAAAGATTGGAAAGAAAGATATATTGAAAATAAAAATCGGCTAACCTTTGGAGTTGGAGAAACCTGAGCAATTGATGAGCCGAAGAAAATCACCCGTTAGTCTCTTAGTTAGGTATTGTGCTCCATTCTCTATTCAAGTTTTGTTTTTGCTTATGCTTTTTCTCACAAATTTAAAACGCACCGTTTTGGCTCACACACAAACAAATACTAGAAATTAAAAAGTGGCTAAACCGGTAAGATGGTTACTCACTTTACAATTATTAGTGTTTGTGGGATGTGAGGGGTAAAGGTCGGGGTTCAAATTTCTACGATGGAGTTTCATACGCATACACTTAGATTATTTTAAAGTCACACTTTTTATAGTTTGTACCAAAATTTTATATTAGAAGAAAGTTATAGGGATAACAAAAATTCACAATATTATGAAATTAGTTTTACTATCTCACACATGAGTTCATCATAATTTGTAATTTTTTTTTAATTGTTCATATGTGAAGTGATAGACTAATTTGGGAATGTTGTAAAAAAATTTTGAATTTTTGTTGTGTCGGCTCTTTAAATCATGTCTCAAGTTTGGGACTTAATTGACAAAATCAAAAAACTTGAAATCTAATTTTAAATGAGATATAAATTATGGACTTTTTATGTTATTTCCCTGAGCACCATTTTATCAAATTAAAAATTTGGCTTTTTTTTATGCAAGCAACAACCATAATTCTTTTTGCGGTTTCATTTCTTATTTCTCTCACTTACATATGATTTAATTAAGAGGCTTGTAGCTTAATTGAAACTTCCCCATATGCAAAGTAGTTGAAGACTTAAAGGTGAAAGGATTCGAGTTACGGCTTACGGGCCGAGGTTAGCAACATATTGTACTTTTATTTTTATATATATATATAAAAGAAGGAGAATAAGTACACTAGAATTTAGTGTTTTGTTATTTTTAGTTTTTATCTTGTTATTAAGTGATGAGAAAAATTGTGTATAGCAATTTGATACTCATTGAGTTTTACAGTTTGATATTTTAAAAAAGGGCTCTTCAAGGAATACATCTCTTGCAATATTTCGTAGGCTTTTCACTTGAATTTTGTTATGGATCCCATATGAGACATAAAATATTTAGTTAAACCTAAAAAATCTCCACAAGAAATTTCCAAGTATCTAGTCTTAGTTTTCCTGTTTCTATGAAGTGAAGGTATTGAGACTTCGACAAGTTAAAAGAGAACTAAGCCTGAAAATACTCTGTAGTCCAGTCCGAAATAATATTAAGTCAAATGCACTTTTTTAAATTGATTAATGGCTCACCCTTAACTTTAAGGTTATGCATCTCCTTAAAAAAAAAAAAAAAAAAAAAAAAAACCTTTAAGGGTATCTCAGCACGACATAGGTGCTACGTCCGAAAAAGAAAAAGAAGAAAAAGAAAAAGAAAAAGAAAAACATAATACTATATATTAATTGCTAGTAAAAGGTGTTCACAGTTGAGCATTCACAACAAAAGTGTCAAATCCACTCAAAATCTATTTTTAATATTTTAAACCGCAAAAATCATGCTCCATCAAAGATGCCATATCCTACAAAACTTGACATCAATGAGAATTCGTTGTAGCAATTTGTTATTATTTTTTAATGATTTTGTGGTTGGTTGGTTTTTGTGGTGATTGTTTTTTATTATTTTAATGAGTTGTTTATATTATTATAAATGAAATGGTAAAAAAATATAATTGTGAGATGAATTGTGAAGTGAGTTATTAAAATTGATAAAATAGGTTTTTGAGTTATTAAATGCTATATTTTTTGAGATCTTTGATGTGAATGCTCGGTTTTGTGTTTGATTACAACGCAATTTCTAATTCTTTTCTAGTATCCTATCATTTTATTTATTTGTTTAGAAAATTTATCTTATTTTGTCTTTGGCCATTAGACTTTAGTTCTATGAGTTTATGCTGGCTAGCCAATTCCTTTCAAGTTCTTCTTAGCTTCATGGAAGCTCTTCTACATCTACCAGTGACCTTGAAAATATACTCGATTCAATAAAATTCAACATTGATGTTAGACTGGTCCTTAAACTAAATCACAACTTGATGTATTATATTTTGTTATTTGAATCTTAAATATTAAGTCAATCAAATATTGCTATAATAGTACTCTCCCTGTTTAGGTTGCTGCAATTTAAATTTCTAGTTTGTGTTTATCTTAGACCTTTTTGTACTCTAATCATGAAATAATTAAATATTATTAAAACTTTGTGTGATACCCATTCATGAAAAATAATGGTCAAGTTTTGGACATTATCTAAATAATTAGTCCAAGTCTCCTAGGAGACATGGTTCATTAAATAGTGTTTATTGCTTCTGTCAACTATGGCGTGATACTGATGGACGTATTTGTTGGGTGCGAACAGAATTTTCCACGTCCGAGAGGCTTAGAATTCCATGCTGAGAGTATTCTTAGAAAAAAGGGTAGGAGGAATAACAAGATTATTTATATAATATATAAAACCGAAGATTAACAATTACAAGGAATTTCAATTGTGACTAGACTTTTGCAGTCTTGTGTTGTTACATGACTCCAAAACAAAATGTAAGTTGTAACTAAGAGTCTGTTGTCGTTGTTGTTATCATTATCTTTATAAATATTTTTGATAAACAGTTAACAATTCTAATTTGTTGGAAATTTAAGATATTCTTTCATCTTGTCTCTTCGTGTGTCTTTCTCTCCTTATGTCCAATTATTCAAGGTACAGTTATTCAGAGAAAAAATAAATAAAACTTAGAGAAACAGTGTTGTTGTGTATAAACTAAGGTTGTCTATTATTGAGCAGGTAACTACACATAAGTAAACAAGTATTTTCAGTATGTATCATCATAATTAATGTGGTTTTCTCAGAAATTGTGATTCAAGTTTCTTGAAGTTTCATCACGAGATGAGATTTTACAATTCATTTAGATTAAACAATTAAAGGATAACCTCGAAAAGTAAATTTCAGTTTCTTTCTACAAAGATCATCTTGGTTTTTTCTTTTTCTTTTTCTTTTTCTTTCTTTTTTGTTCCTATTGCTTAGAAGGCCAACTTGAATGTTTTATTTGATGTATAGTCACCGTCATAGTGAAATTGTTCCATGTGTTTTATATAAAGACCCAATCCAGATGCTCCACGATTCTTTTAGCAGCCAATCTTCACGTGGGTTGTAGGTTTTGATTTCTGTCCCATTACAATTTAAAATATTATGTTCAATAATTACATAAAAAAATTTCGCAATTTTTGAAACGGACATATCATGGATGATATATAATAAAAATCAATTATAATTTTATTAAATTTGATGTTATTAGTAATCACGATTTGATCAGCAAATTATTAAAGAAAAAATATATTAAATTTGTTGAGTCTATAGCATTGTTGTACAATTTAAGCTTAGAAAGTTAGTCGTGTAGGTGTCTCTAATGATTTTTTCTTTGTTATTTTAGCTTTTTGTAGGAATTCGAAGACCCTCCATTATTTTTATAATATGACAAATTTCTTTGAAAATAGTAGGACTCCTCTGTGTGTACATAAGGGACTTGAAAAGGTGGTTAGGTTCAAAGAAAAGACCTTATATGAATTTTTCCACAAAAAGGGTGACCTAAACATTAGGTGGTTTGTGAAAAGTATTTATGAAGTACTCACTGATCAAAAGCTTTCATGGAAGTCATGGTCTAGGAAGTTGTATCGAAAAAATGACACCTTGTGTACTATGGCTGCCATGAGTTGCTTTTTTTTCACATTTGTTTGCTTCTAGGAATTACCTAAGAAAATTCTGATGCACAGATAAAATGTTCCCAAGTTGCTCATTGCTTTTAGGGACCCTTCGCGGCATATCTATTATTGTGCCAACTACCCTCAAATATATAACTATATATAGCCTTTTGCTATTGAGATAATCGTGAAGGAGCTTAATAGTGAAGCAAAATTTTCGAAACACATTATGTATTACTCTCTACTTTCATCATCCATTTGCATGCCTCTTGCAGTTTCATTACAACCTAAAACAACTTGGACCAGGTTATTGATAAACACCTCCTTACAATCCTTTCATTAATGTTATTTGTTGACCATGATTGTGTTGCTTCTAAATAGGTTTTTATTTATGGTACTCAACTTTTTAACATATATGTTTTCTTTGGTGACTTACAGTACAAAGTTCAACAATGAGAAGAAAGTTGGTAAGTCACTTTATTGCATCTGCCTGGACTAGAGCTCTCAAATGCTTTCTCTAAATCTCATTGTTTCATTAATTATGGAAATATATAGACTTTGAAATAAATCTGTATACAAGGGCTAATACATTATATCATCACAGGTTCATGCACAGGAGTCCCACGCAATTTCAATATGGAAAAACTGCAAAGTGGATATTTGTTTCCCGAGGTCCGCTTCTCAAATCTTCAAGGATCATAATGTTTTTTTTTGCCTACTTTTTTTTACATTTATTTTTATGCAATCTGTTTCATGCTAATGTTTCAAGAATAGTAGTTTTGTTGTTGTTTTCATTTGTGAATACCCCTGGTTGGAATTTTATATGTTGTATACTACTCTCCTTTCAAGTTTGCTATTAATCCTATATATGATACCTTATGGTAACTTGAGCAGATAGGCATGCGCGAGTCTGAACACACTCAGAAGTATCCTCATGCAAGGTTAATAAGACTTGGCATTGGTGACACCACAGAGCCTATCCCGGATATCATAACATCTGCTATGGCTGAGGTAAATAAATTTGTGGCTTCCAAAATTGAAAAATAATGTTCACTTAACCCAAAAGCTTAAGGGTTTATACCCCAACAACACCTTAGGGAGGGGTTAATATAACATATAAGAACACCACTTAACTCAAAAGCAAGCCTATAAGTTTAAGCTTAACTATGTCAGATTAACCACTCGCTCTTCTAATTATTATTTATGTGGGACTTCAATCATATTGTATTTCCTTTTCTACTACGGTCCAACTTTTGGGACAGAACTTATGATTGCATATCTTTAGTCCATAGTTTTAGTGTTTTCAACCAACAAGTAGAATTGTCGACGAAAGGAACTCATAGCTAGAGGCCAACAAGCTTGCATTGACTTGGTTAATCTGAGCAACTTAGTGGGACCATCTATACTAGTACCACACAGCATGAAAATGAGCAGCGCCATTTCCCAATTTCTATTATTGTTTTTTATCTGACAAAGAATATGCGTCTTAATTTTTGTTTTCAACTTGAAAGATATGTTTGATTGTATAAGCCTGTTCCCTTTTCCTCTGTTGTTAATGAAGAATAACTAATATGCTATCTTTGCACTTGGTGCAATGCCACATCCAATATGATTCTAACCCCCACTTTTATGCCTTGATTTGTCTCAGGCCTTTGAAACTTTCTGTATGACCTTTTTTCCCCCTTTTTTTCATGGCAAATCTGTTTTATTCTGTTTTGCAGCATGTATATTCTCTATCAACAGTTAAGGGTTATAGAGGGTATGGAGCTGAGCAAGGCAATATGGTACAGTGGCACTTTTGGTTCTTGTTGTGAATTCATCGTTTTTCTCTTTCATTTTTATCTTATCTTAGAGCATCAGCATCCACATCAGTATGTGCAAAAAATTTTCCATTTTGCACATCTAAAACCTACTTTTTCTATTTTACACACCTATTTTTACAAAACACCTACATCAGTTTGTCTATTATACACATTTATTCAAATAAAATATTCATTTTTTTAACACTGTGAACAGTAACCGTGAGAGGAGAGAGAAAGGAAAAGAGAGTGAGGTGAAGAGAGGAGAGAGAAAAAAAGAATAAAAAAATCATTTACACGGTGAACAGTAACCGTGTATATACACGGTTACTGTTCAGTTGCAAGACCATTGTGCATATTTAGACATTTTTACAAAGACTGATGTGGAGGGTTTTTGGATTAAAATGTATAAAATTGAGCACTTTTTATATTTTAGAAGACTATCCCATGAGCTGATGTGGTTGCTTTAGCTAAACGTATTTGGATAACGACTTCCTGTAGAGGAAACTACTAACTACTGTTGAAGTAAGAAAAAAGTATAAATAATGGGTATTGATTCTCTCATACTCAGTTTTTAAGTTTTAAATGTGTACATCAACTAAAAAAATGTGTGCATTGCATGTGAAATTATAAACTAGGAAGTGTACAGCAACAAATGTGAAACAATATTTTCCTATAAATAATTGAAGCCACTCCAGTTGTTAGTGAGAATCATATAAATTTATCATTGACAAAACATCCTCTCTATTTTTTTGGGTTGACCATGGATGCTAGGGCTGTTAGAACATGTGAAACCCCATGTGTGTTGACGAAGCACTGTTGTTTACAAACACAATAAAAGTTAGAACATTTCTGGTGTTAGATACTATACTTATTTCTCCATTAGCATCCAATACGTAACTGTCAATTTCTTTGTGCCCTTGACACATAAAAGATAAGGATGTTTTGTCCTCCTCTTTCCTCCTTTGGCTTGTCCTTTACACTGCACTCATTAAGAAGAATCTTACAAAAACACTCAATTTGGCATTCTATTAAGTTATAAACTTATGTTAGGAATAACATCACTTTCGAGTTCATTACTGACACTCAGTTTATTATGCATCAATCACAGCTTGGCATATTACTATATTAGTTGAGTACGAAACTCTGTGCGAGAGTCCTTGCACTTATTGACTTATTAAATGTGTCTTAACTAATTTTTAGGCCAATTTTCCGGATAAGAATTGACATGACCTTATAAGTTGTTAACCTTATCCCATCATGTGGCTTATATAATTCTATCAATCCTACTGAATATTTATGAACAAAATAAATGTGAAGAAGACGTGAAATTATTCATAGCAGGTCCTCTTTCTTACATAAATATCGACCTATATCCATGAAAGGGACGTGTAGTACAAATACACAACACAATAATGTTTGGTTCAATGAAAGCCATATCTCACTGTTGAAAGTTAATTTCTTTGCTGCAGGAATTAAGAATGGCTATTGCGGAAACATTTTATAGAGACTTAGGTGTAAAAGGAAATGAAGTTTTTGTATCAGATGGTGCACAATGTGACATTTCTCGTCTTCAGGTTAGAAAAAACCAATTATATCTAAAGAAATTATACTAATAAATTTAATTAAGCAGTGTAATTTAGCAAGGACCAGTTATTATATGTTATAGATTCTCATTACTATTTTCCTCCTTAGCAGTTGCTTCTTGGATCAAATGTGTCAATGGCTGTACAGGACCCATCTTTTCCGGTATTTCTTTTTTCCTTGATACGGCTAAATGCTTAGATGAACCTCAAATGTTAAAAGACTTTTCCTAAAGAAACTGCTGCGGTGATACTAACTAATTGTTACCATTTACACATGCTACAGCCTACAGTGCCTGTGTTTATTTTTGTAGCACTAGTAAAATTTTGAACAAAAATAAACATTTGGGTCTGAGTTTTTTTTTTTGGTTGAAATTTTACTACAGTATTGGCTAATTTAACTAAAAACCCATTTGGGTTATTGGATTTGAATGCTCTAATCCTGAAAAATGGATCTCTCTCATGATACAAGTCTCGTTATATTTTCCTCTATTTGAATCCATAATTTCATTTTTTCTTTAGTGTTTTTTTCTGTGTATGTTTTTTTTTTGGGAGTGGGGTATGTTCTAACCATAAGGCACTCGAACTTGTGCCCCAAATGCATAATGGTTTTGGCTCTTTCTAAAAGCATATTTACCGACTATTTCAAAAGCTTTTGAACAGTACTCATGAGCACCATATGGTCCACCTTCAATGTTTATGTTGCTTTCTGTTCCCCAACAAGATGACCCATTTAGATTGTTCATCATAGAAGTCTATTAGACTCTCCTATTGGTCTGTATCTTTGGGAAGATCATGTGTACCTACTAGTGGATTCAGAATCTTCCTTTTGAACTAGATTTTGTTATTATCATATGCTACTTTATAAAAAATTAAGGAATCAGGCAATCAACATGAATGATATTTTTCTCTCGAACATTTTTGTGTGGGCCTCCATATTGATGAACATGGATTGTGATTGGAACAGGCTTATATAGATTGTGGTGTTATTGTTGGTCGAGCTGGCAACTTCCAAGAGAAAACTGGGACCTATGATAATATTGTGTACATGAAATGTGGGCCTGAGAACAATTTTTTTCCAGACTTATCTACTACTTCAAGGACAGATATCATTTTCTTTTGCTCTCCAAACAATCCAACTGGTTATGCTGCATCAAGGCAGCAATTACAGCAACTTGTGGATTTTGCTAAGGCAAATGGATCCATGATCATTTATGACTCTGCCTATGCTGCTTATGTGACAGATGATAGCCCAAGATCAATCTTTGAAATTCCTGGAGCCAAAGAGGTTTGTCACTTGCATTAATCATCATCTTATGGTTAATAATAAGAACTATACCTACTTCTATGTTTGACATCTACCTTAATTGTTAATGTTAATTAACCATTCAAATACAGGTTGCCATTGAAATTTCGTCCTTCTCCAAATTTGCCGGCTTTACTGGTGTTCGTCTTGGTTGGACTGTGGTCCCTGAAGAGCTTTTGTACTCGAATGGATTTCCAGTCATGAAGGATTATAATCGCATTGTGTGCACATGTTTCAATGGTGCATCAAGCGTTGCTCAAGCTGGAGGACTAGCATGCCTTTCCAAAGAAGGTTATCGGGTTAGTTTTTACCACCTTATCAGGCGTTTTTCTTATAAACTTATTCAAAGTTTGATTCAATTTTTTGAGTAGCTAAAAAAAAAAGAAAAAGTCTGATTAAGTTTTGTCAAGCAACCTGAACAATTTAACATATGAAATTCTTTGGATGTGCGTGACAAAATTATTACAATTTTTCTTTTTTGATGGAAAAATTACTACAAAATTTGGTCTAATTGAATTTCTATAGAACCTTATTAGACCCAGTTTTATAATGAAGTTGATCTTTTGTTTGAAAATTTAGAAGTCTCAATATTAAATTTTTGTTTCAGGCCTTAACTACTGTGGTTGATTACTACATGGGCAATGCTGAAATACTCGTTGATGCATTTTCATCCCTTGGATTGAAGGCGTATGGTGGGAAAAATGCCCCATATGTGTGGGTACATTTTCCGGGTATGAGTTCTTGGGATGTATTCAATGAAATTCTTGAAAAAACACACATAGTGACAATTCCAGGTAGAGGATTTGGTCCAGGAGGCGAAGGATATGTTAGAGTCAGTGGATTTGGCCATAGAGAACGTATATTGGAGGCTTCAATGAGGCTGAAAAATCTTTATAAATGAAATCATTTTACGAATCCATTTATATGTTGAATAAAATGGTGAGGTGGATTCTATTGCATAGAGAAATGTATGATTTAAATAGTTATTTATGCCGAGAATCATTTGGTGGTTTCAGTACAGGAATTTATACTATTAGGAGGAGTAATTGTTGGGATATTATTTTTAATTTTATGTAACAGTTTGAGATCAATCACATTGTGTACTAGCTTTACAAATAATATTCATGAATTCCTTGGAAAGATGTATTTAGTCACATTGTTTCGGTTTTTTTCTTCTCAGCCCATTCAGGATTAGAAAGGGCCTAGGTTGGCCCATATAGCCCAACAGGTTATAAGTCGGCTTTCTATTCAAAAACTATTAGCCCTTTCTAGCTATTGCACACATCATTACCCCATAAAGACCCCAAAGAAAAAAAAAACATCATTAACAGGTTACTATTAATGTTTTGACAAATATGAGTATATTTTAAGTGATTTATAGATAAATCCTTGTTAATTATTACACCATCATCCGTTTTTTCTTTTTGAGAATCAATTATTACACTATTATCAAAACTATATTTTCTTTTATATTTGTTGTTGTTAAGGATAATTTATGAAGGAAAAAAAAGGGGAGGATAAGGCTCATAAGTTTAGGGCCAAGCTCATCCCAAAAGAGTATTTCACTATTTTGACCAAACTCCAAGATCATTTAAGTGCTATTTTCTTTTAGGGTAAATTGTAAATTACACCTCTAAAGTTTAGGTGTGTTTAGATTTTATACCCTAAAGTTTTAGAATTTGGATTTTACCCCCCGAAGTCTAAAAGTGTTTGGATTTTACACTCTAACGTTTCAAAATTTGGAATTTATCCCCTAAATTTTAGGAGTGCATGGATTTTACTCTCCAAAGTTTTGGGATGTTTAGATTTTACACCCTAAGGTTTCAGAATTTTGGGATGTTAAGTCCAAACACTCCTAAACTTTAGGAGGTAAAATCCAAATTTTGTAAAACCAGGATGAAAAATCCAAATACCCTAAACGTCAGGGGGTAAAATCCAAATTCTGAAACTTCATGGTGTAAAATCCAAACACCTCCAAACTTTAGGGGTGTAATTTGCAATTTACCCATCCTTTTTTTATCTATAGCTATTATACTATTATTTAAAAGGCTTTCAAGCCATTTAAACCATAGACTCTAAATAAAACTCCTAAAGTTTAGGCAAATTTTAAAAAACAACTTTTTTTCCACCACGTTTCTCCATATCCCATACAATTAGGCACTACCTCTCCTTACACTTTTTAACTCTTTTTTTTTTTTTTTTTTTGGAGATTATATCAACGTTGTTTATTTTTTATAAAGTGGAACACATGCCAAAAAAAAAAGTGAGAGAAAAACAAAAAAGTAAAGAGATTTTATGATGAATGAAAACTATTAAACTCTACCAAAAAAAAAATAAATAATAAATAGAAGAGCCTTTAAGCACACACTCATTTCTACCACATCAAAGAGAGAGAGAGAGAGAGAGAGAGAGAGAGAGAGAGAGAGAGAGAGCATCACTAAGAGATAGAGATCGGCGTTCCAAATTTTAAAGAGAGAGTCGCTCGGAGGACCCAAGCCAGTAGAGAGATCAGCATTCATCGTGCAAAGCCACGCCATTCGCTCCACCCCACTTTTGTCTCCTCCCCACAACTGAAAAGAAAAGTCGATCAAATTTTGGACGAAAATGCCCCCCGGGCATTACGGGCCATGATTTTTGTTCAAAATAAAAAGTCGGCGTTTTATCTTGAAAACTTGCACATAGCATATTTAGAGGTCCTAAAAACATATGGCAACGCTATTTTGTGGGGGGGAAAAATTAGTCAAATTTTGAATGAAATTGCCCCCCTCTGAGCACCATCCTAGGCTTTTGAAAGACAAATTAAATCCTCAATTAAATAAATCTTTCAATATATATTTATTTTGTCTTCTAAAAGAGTCACTTGTATTAGTTGTATATTCTTGTCTTAACTCATGTCGTGAAGCCAATGATAATCTATCATCTATCCCTTGAATTTAAGTTTTTTACTCTTTTTTTTTTTTTTTTTAACAAGATAGAAATTCTACTCTAGCCTAATCTATATGTATATGTATATAAAGCTTCCTCCTGGAGACTTGAACCCCGGCCCTTATCTCCCATACCCTACAAGCACTTATACTTGTGGAGTGACCATCACACCAAGAGTGTGCGGTGGTTAAGTTTTTTACTCTTAGTTCTCTTGTGATATCATGAGATCTGATGCACTCTTTCATTTATTCTATTTTCAAGCACCAATTGCAAACTATTGATAATTTTGTAAGTTTAAAAAGCAAAAGTAGACTGATCACGTTCCGGCAAAGAAATTGAAAGGCCATAAAGATGCCAATAACATTATCGCAAGGCATTACGCAAGAAAAATTGGAATAGTATACTGAACTTGGACTCCATGCTTCTGTCTAATAAAAATAAATAATAAATAAATAAAAGAAAAGAAAGAAAGATAAAGATAAAGATAATTTTTTGAGAGTGCCCTATGTCATGGTACTTCTTTTATTCTTTATTCCATTAGAAATTTTGGTTCAATTTCAATAAATAGTGCTACAACCAGACAGGCTTGAAGGCTTTTTGTTTGACTATTTATGGTGTATAATATATAGTATTATAGTCACTAGTAAATACTTCAAATAAACTTGTGGTGCAAAAGCACTAATATAGAATCTTAATTATCTCATTGCTGACATAATGACATCCCCTACCTACAAAGTTTCTTCAATTTAATAGCTATTTATCCAAATACATATATAATTGGCATAGCACGCCACATGCCCAACGATGAAAATGTTTTTAATGCACCTTGTACATTCCTTGATCACCAAGCCAACACAAACTTCTAATTAAAAAGCACCGTCAGAAACTTCACTTTGTCTTTGCCCGCAGACCTCGAAGCCACCACGAAATGATTTAAAGCCAAAGGGCCCTCACTAAATTGAAAGCTTTCCTTGCTCCCCAAGTTCATACAAAAAAATCCTCTATAAATATCCCCCTCAAGGCTTCTCAAACCACCAAACAATTGAGTACATATCAATCTATATTTGCAGTCCACAACTTAGATATCTAAGATTTTCTTAAGGCAATGGCAGCTGGGTATGGTCTTGCTGAAATCTACGTGATGAAGAAGCTTCACAAGGAGAAAATGAAGACAAGGGAAGAGGAAGAAAGAGCCAACATGGATGAGATTGAGTCCGAAGGGAAAAACACAAGTGGGTGTTTCTTCTGGGCTTTCAAGAAGATTCATCAAAGCAATCCTCGGATAATAGATTTTCCTGAAAAAGAAGTAGAAACTTGGGATTATAATAAAAGTCGATAGCTTCATATATTGGCTACTATATTATGATGTACAAATTAGCATCGGCGGGTTAAGTTACAGTTAATTAAGTGTAACTTGATTGTATTCTATTTCAGTTTAATTGGCATTTGAAAGTTTTGTATATCAGTGTTGAAAATTTCATTTGTATTACAAAACTTGTAGAAAGATTCTTCTGTATCATGTACAAGATCTATAAATTGTTTTCCACAAAAAGAAATTTTATTAATTAATTCTAAATGATACCAAAATGACATTTACCTCGTTTTCCAATTTCTACGTCACAAAGTTTGACTTGCCTTCCACCTCCAAAAATCAATAGTTAATTGAGATGGAACGGATTTGTAGTTTGATTGACACCTATTTCGTTTTCTAATTTTTCCGTCACACTTTGATTCACCTCCCACCCAAAAAAATGTAAGAAAAAAACCTAACTGGTAGTTATTCTTTCAATACATTGTTACATTACAATTAATAAGAATATAGATTAAACATGAATATTAGAAATAAGTGGACTCATGGACAGGGGATGACTTATATTGGCCAAAATATTAATTTTGTCCTAATTTAACGTGTTCCTACCTTCTATTCTTTTCTTCTTCTTCTTTTTTTTCACTGCACTAAGGAACGAATCTGCATCCACAGTAATTCCACATCCTTCCAAATATTCATTATGATCATTTAAATGTGGATGGATTAATTGAGCTTCAATCACTGCAAGGAACACATATGATCGTAATCTTCCTTTTGTTGACGGGATCTTGTATATAATTACTTGTGTTTATTTTTCCTGCGCACTTAAACACGATACATCATCATCACTATCTTTCTTTTTCGTTTTTTTTTTTTTTTTCATCTTTCCCTTTTCAGAGTAAAAAATGTTTTTTAAAGGCTCTTATGCTCTTTAGCAGACATTGTCACACGAGATTGACGATTTTGCTAAATAACCTTAAGGAAATCCGTAAGACTGAAAACGACTTTAGTGTTTATTTAAGAACAGTTTATTTAGCATTTTTGCTAAAAGAATGCTAAAGTGTACAAACCGGTAAAAACGCCAAACAGAACCATCCTGATTTTTAAGAGTATCAATGTGATGTGAGGAAGATGTTTGGATATCCAAATCCCCACTATCTGCCCAAAGAAGAGCCAAACCACCACCCAACCCAGTCTGGGAATTGCAAAACCAGCTGTAAAGTTGAAATTTTGAACTTCAAATTAATTCTCTTTGACTTTTTATTTTGGCCCTTCATATATGATTATGTTTTCATATTTGGCCTTTTATGCTTCAAAATTTTCACTTTGACCTTCCATGTTTGATTCAATGATAAAATAGTGGTAATTTTGAAATATCGTTTAAAAAATGTTTATCTAACTTTTTGTTAAAAGCATTGTAATATGTAAAATTAGTCTTTTTTTTTTTTTTTTTTTGAGAATAAAATCCGCACAAACTTTTATTAAGGAAAACTCTTAAGGAATTACATCAATATGAACTAAATAAGAAATATCTGGTGGGACAGCTTCCATCCACACCAAGAGAGGGTAAGAATTCTTCGCTCGTCTAGCTAAGGTATGGGCAATCACATTTCCTTGCTGTCTAACATGAGAAAAGAACATGTTCATAGCGAACCAATTATAGACTTACAGTCTTTTATTATGTGACCAAAACTAGAGCGATCAGATACACCTTCCGTTAAAGCCTTGAGTACAATTTCTGAATCACCTTCAATAATGCATTGCTGGAATCCCAACTCTACTGCCAACAGAATTGCCCTCCTTGTTGCCATAGCCTCAATCACCTCCACCCCTCCGAATGGCATACCAATCTTTTCTGCTAGGGACACCATTACATCCCCCCTTTCATTTCGAACCACAACTCCCAACCCGGCTTCATCTGACTCAGTAAATACTGTGCCATCATAATTTATTTTATAAATGTCTACCAGTGGTGGATGTCACTTCTGGATAGCTGGTTTCTGTTTTGATGAACTTTCGGCCTTCTTCACCTGGAAATCTGCTAGTGATCTTGAGGTCGCTTTAAACAACTTATCAGGCGAAAGGCAAGGTTCATTGAAGTGACTTTTATTCCTCTTGCACCAAATGAACCAAGCCAAAACCAAGAAAAGCTCCACACTTTTTCCTTCGTTTCCAACTCTGCAAATGAGGTTCGTGACAGAGCATGGACGATGGTGGAGGTTTCGCAGCCCATTAAACTCAGAACCCCAACTAATCTGTATTTTCTCACATTCCCATAAAGCATGGAGTTTTGTCTCTTCTGACTTACCACAGGCAATGCATAATGAAAAGGCCACAACCTTCTTATGATGCAAATTCTTCATCGTTGGTAATGAGTCAATGCATGCTCACCAACAGAAGATCTGAATTTTGTTTGGAATATTTAACTTCCAAATACCCTTCCAAAAACTTCTCTGAGTTGCCTAATCTGAACCCGATGCTGCCTCTCTTCTTTCTGTTTCTTCAAGAACCTGATACCCCGTTTTCACCGAATAATTACCATCCTTGCTCCGTGGCCATACAATGCAGTCTTCTTGCAATGTCTGACATAGTGGTATGACTTTTATACGCTGGGCCAACCAAGGGGAAATTAACTGATCTATGAGCTGCCCATTCCACTCCTCTGTCTCCACATCAATGAGGTTGGACACGATAGTATCACCAACAAACTCTAGGTTTTAAGCTGCTGCCTTCAAAGGAAACACTCCCGGAATCCATTTGTCATGAAACACACATATTTTGCTTCCATCTCCAATCCTCCAAAGCATCCCTTCTTGCACCACCAGCCTTGCTTTGAGAATACTTTGCCACGCATAAGAACCTTTAGAACTCTTAGCGTCAAAAATAGAACCTGATGGGAAATATTTTGTGCCAAACACCTTAAAGAACAAAGATGTCTTATCGGTTAGCAACCTCCATACCTGTTTTGCCAACATAGTTTTGTTAAACTTAGCCAAATCTTTGAAACCCATACCTCCATCAGATTTTGGCTTACATAATGTTTCCCAATTTTTCCAATGGATTCTCCTTTGCCCACCACGTTCTCCCCACCAAAACTTTCGTATAAGCATCTCAATATCATTACAAAGTCCCACTGGGAACATGAAACAACTCATTGCAAAATTTGGGATAGCTTGGACTACTACTTTTAGCAACACCTCTACTTGCTTGTGATAGGAGTTTTTCCTTCCAACCTTGTAATTTTGTCCACACTCTTTCTTTGATGTAATTTAGGCTTGCCTTTTTTTTCCTCCCCACTACTGCCAGCAAACCAAGGTATTTTTCATATTCCTTGATCTCTGGTACTCCAAGGAAATTCAAAATCTCCCTCTTCTTCTGATTTGTTACCCCGATGCTTACTCATACTTGTATAGGATGTTTTGAATGACCTGTAAATCCTCCATTCTTGCCCGACAAAATAGCAAACTGTTATCTGCAAAGAATAGATGAGTAATCCGAGGTCCATTCTTACATAATGAGTAGCCCCTTATTAAGTTTTCCCTTGCTGCATGTTAAAGTATTCTATTCAATCCTTCAGAACACAAAAGAAAGAGATATGGGGAGAGTGGGTCTCTTGTCTAATTCCCTGTGTAGGATAAATATCTCCTTTCGGCTCACCATTTACCATAATAGAGTAGGAGACTGTGCTGATGCATTGAAAGATAATAGCTATTCATGTTTCACAAAAACCCATCTTTCTCATGACTTCAATCAGGAACTTCCACTCCACTCTATTGTATGCCTTACTCATATCTAGCTTCAGCGTCATAAAATCTACATTTTTCGATTTTTGATTCTTCATCTGATGTAGCATCTCATAGGCCACTAAAATGTTATCTGAAATAGCCTTATTTGACTGAAACGCACTTTGTGAGTCAAAGATAATGTAACGTAAAAAATTTTTGAGTCTATTAGCAACAACTTTCGAAACCAATTTATAAATAATATTACACAAAGTAATAGGGCGAAAATCTGAAACTCTAGATGGGTTCTTGACTTTTGGAATTAAAGTTATAAAAGTACGGTTTATGGTGGATGGAATAGAGCCTGTATTCAGACAATTGATGACTGCTTGTGAGACATCCTCCCCAATGGTTTTCCAAAATTTTTGGAAGAATAGTGGAGGTAATCTGTCAGGTCCTGAAGCTTTCAAAGGGTCCATTTGTTTTAGAGCTTCATCCACTTCATCCTTCACAAATTCTGCCGTTATCAAATCATTCAAATCTGGCGTAATCACTGTGGGGATTGCTTCTAGAACAAACTCCAAATTAGAGGGATTGGCTGAAAGGAAGAACTCTTGATAATGGTTGACAAAGATCTGCGATCTCCTCCTCATCCGAGCACATCACACCTTCACAATTCTGTAATTCCTCAATCCAGTTCCTCTTAAACCTATGTGAAGAATGGCTATGAAAAAAATGTGTATTTTGATCCCCCTCATGTAACCACAAAGCCCTTGATCTTTGCTTCCACATTTTTTCTTCTTTTATCAACAAACCATTTATCTCCCATTTCAATCTATGCACTCTATCCATTGACCCACTCCTGATTGCCTCCTCATCGGCCCTCCTTAGTTGCTCCTTTTTTTCTTTCAAAGCCCTAGTGATGTTCCCAAAGTGTACACAACTCCATTGTTTGAGCTTTACCCGGCACTCTTTAATCTTCCCTTCCACTTGAACAATTGAGCTCCCACCAACAGATCTCTCCCAAGCCGAAACAACCATCTCTTTGCACCTCGGGTCCTCCAACTACATTTGCTCGAATCTCCAAGGATTTCTTCGTCTCTTTGGAATACCACTTGGCAGAATGAGTATGGGCTTATGATTTGAAGACCCATACTCCAAATGTCTCACCTTTGTTGCAGGAAACATCTCAATCCACTCCACAGTAGCTACTGCCCTATCAAGCCTTTCCCATATTATGTTGTTGTCACCGGGGCCTCTAAACCAAGTGTATTTACTCCCAATAAAACCCAAGTCTTTGAACCCACACTCATTGAGTACCTCTCTAAATGCTTCCATTTGTTTGACCGACCTTGGCCTTCCTCCAAGTTTCTCATGTGCCTTTGCAATTTCGTTGAAATACCCCGCACACACCGATGATAGTGAATGCTTATTCTTCAATCGTCTTAGCTTAGCCCATGATTCATGATGAATATTCGTGCCTGGTTCGCCATAGAATCCTGTAAATCTCCATTCCTCATCTTTTCCTTTATTCACAATGGTGTCTATATGGTTAAGGGAATATGAATCCACTGTAAAATCACACTCCTTTTTCCACAAGACAGCCACTCCACCTCCTCTATTTTCTCTGGATACCTCAACCAAACCACCAAATTTACATCGAGCCTTAATTGTTTCTAGCCTAGTTTTATCCAGCCATGTTTCAACTAAGAACACGACTGAGGGATCTTGTGCCCGAATCATATCTTCGAGCTCTTGCTCTGTCTGTGGGTTCCCAAGCCCACGACAGTTCCAACATAGGAAATTCATTATCCTTGGCAAGGCTGACCATCAGCCTCTGCCAATAAAATAAGGGTCTTCCCATCATCATGTGAAACTTTTTTTTTTCTTCCTTGGCAACTCGTGATCTTCAATGTCCACACCTGCCCGCTTCAGTGTTTGTGAAGAAAAGGGTTCATGGGATTCTGCAATCTTAACCCGAGGAATTCTTTTCCATGTTGGAGCAGCACACGTATCTTGCACCCAGGATTTTGCAATAGATTTTGCTTGAGTAAGTGGCACGTGAGGGGTAGCTTCTTTAGGGTTTTCACTTAATAGAGTCACGTGATGAGTGTGCTCACTTAGCAACTCACGTGTATCCCCTATGTTCTGTGGTATTCCAGATTCTTCCACCGCCTCATTCAATAAGCAATCCGAGATTGTATGCGTTTCCTTAGTAATGTTTCCCCCCTGATTACTTTTCTCCAAATCAAACTTCTTTAATTCCTTATCTATCTCATTTATTTTCTTCGCAAAATACTCTCCTTGATTTGCAATTCCACCTCTGATTGAATGTCCTTCTAGGCTGGTCTTATCCGCATTTACTTCAGTAACGCCCGTAACGGCTTCTTCATTAGGCGTGTTGTTTTGAAACTGAATCTCCTTCCCTCCACCACCGTGAGCACCGCCTCTCTTAGCTATTTGTGGCGCTCTTTGGTCAGTCATCTTCCCGTTTACCCCCTTTCTGCCACCGGCCTCAAATTCCTTTCTCCTTGTTTCATAATATCCTGGGACAATGATCACTGAGTTTTTGTACATGGGCAGTGGTGAAGCACATAGCCACGAGCCATATTCTTGATCTTCTTGCCGTAGGGTGCCGTTGCTTTGTATCCAGCGTTCACAGTCTTTATCGAAGTGATTCAAATAGCCACACCAGTAATAAACGTTTGGTAAACATTCATACTTAAAGGAGACCCAACCCTTCGATCCATCTTTCTGTGAAAAAACTCTTCCACGGCAGAGGGGAAGAGTGACATCAATCCGAACCCTAATCCTCATGACTTCCCTCGTTTCAACTTCCCTAAGATTCACATCCTTCCTTACCTCTCCCACAGCTTCACAAAGCTTTTCAGCAACATCCCGACTAAAAAATTGGACTGGTATATCGTGTACTTACACCCACAAAGGAACATGGTCAAAGACTAACTCCTTTACTGGTAGCTATTATCATAGTGCTGAATCAATACTAAGTGTTTGTCAAAGCTCCACAGCTCCCCTTCAAAAATTCTTTCTACTTCTTCCTCATTGTCGAACACAAAGAACAGAATATGGTTTCCCACATTACGTACTTTGAAACCATTTTTTGACCTCCAAATGGAATTGAAGGTTTTAATAATAGCCTCAATATTTAATAATGACCTCACGTAAATAAGTGGCTTACGTGAGACCTATAAATAGTAGAAAAAAATAAGCAAAAGTTAAATAAAAATAAGTATGTAATTCATGTGGAACCCGCAAATAGTAGGAAAAATAAACAATAAGTTGGTTTATAAGTTCATCCCAAATTGGCACAATAAAATTAATCATTATTGAATTAATTTGTTTCCCTAGTCAAATCAAAATGGCTTTTAGCATGAAATTTTCAATTTTGGTTGGAATTTACAAAGGCATTCCTTAAGTATACAAACGTTCAATGCAATATTGCAAATAAAATGTGTTTAATGTGTTCATTTGGCTTTAGTTATTTAACTTCTTAGCTTATCTATATATACTATAAAACTGAAGCCTTTAACCAATGTTTGACTTTTATTAGAGCTCTCACATTTTTAAACATCAGCATTATAAAAAAAAAACTATGTCCAAATCTCCTATCCCACTTTTCCTGCTTTACTTTATACTCCACTAATAAACACTTGCCACGTGTTCACTTAATTAATTAAATACTATCATTATTAACTTATTAATACTACAGTTATTAATTAATAATAATATTTAATTAATTAGGTGAACACTTGGTAAGTATTTATTAGTGGAGTATAGAGTGGAGAAAGAAAAGTGGTACAAAAGATTTTGACTCCTCTTTCTCTTCCTTTCATCCCCATCTCGCTCTGTATCACAAGCCAGCACAAACCAAAACAGTACATATGAGCACAAACCCAAATCAAATCCAAAATAATCTCATCTCCCTCTTCATCATCTTCCTCCACATCCCATAAGATGAGGTGAGAAGTCAATTTTTTTTACTGATTCCGGAGAAAATTTCAGGCTATTTTGGCCATTCTGGGTCTTTTCAGGCAATTCTGGCCGAAATTCGAGTTTCGACCGGTAAGTTTTGGCCTGAATTTGTTCGACTACGGTAGGGACTTGCTGCATCTGCCTGGATAAGTAGCAAGCTGATATACGTTGCTGCAAGGGAGCCCGTAAGCACCACCACAAACCACCGTAAGTAGCAAGAACGTTGACGTAGATTGTTACCGGTTTACTCTGCAGCTTCACCTCCAAAAAACTTGTCTAAGAAACACTGCGTAAAATAGTAAAAGTCTTATGACTTTAAACTCTAATGGCCTGTTTGGAAGTTTAGAGAGGGAGGAGAGTAGAGGGGAGTAGAGGGGAGGAGAGTAGAGGGGAATGGTTTCCCTCCACCTTATTTGGATGTTTTTAAAATTAGTAAGGGGGAAAGGAGTAATTAGCCATTCCCCTTATTTGGATGTTTTAAAAATTAGGATGGAGATGAGAGGAAATGATTAAAATAGACAAATTTACCCCTATTTGAAAATACACTTGCAACATTGGTCTATGATTAATTTAGAAATGATAAATTAGGGAATTTACTTGGACAATAATTTATCTATTCTACTCTCCCTCCAAATCTCTCCAATTTGGGGGAATTAAAAATGAGGGGTTAGAGGGAGTTGGAACCCCTCCAAACCCCCCCAAACCCCTCCCCCTCATTCCTTAAAAAACTTCCAAATAAGGTAATTGGATTACTCTCCTTCCCTCTACTCTACTCCCTCTCCTTTTTTAAACATCCAAACAGGCCATAAACTTAAACTGAAGTTTTAAGTTGGGAAAGTAAAGTAAAAGTAAATGAGGATAGAAAGTGGGTTATCGGGTAAATGAGAACCATAAGATATGAGAGTCTTCTGAACTTTACTGATACTAATTATATTTGGCTTGGTGTTTAGTTATTGAATAAGGTGAAGTCTGATCCTAGGCTCTTGTTGCATTTGTATTCTTCTTTTTTTTAATTTGATAGTTACAATAGAGAGATTTGAACTCCATATATTTTTATTGGAACTTGGAAATATGTTTATTATGAAAAATAAATTATGGGTAAAAAAAAAAAATCACTCCTAATGTTTAGGCTAATACTAGGTACTATCAAAACTTTTCAAAAATATTAAATTTCCTCCTTAATAACAGGTGACATTTTAACACTATTTATAAGTTAAAGACGATCACAATGTCAAATGTTGAATGATGGTCTTATCAAACTACCTTTTAGGGTCCGTTTGGTTGGGGGAGTGAAATTTGGATGTATAGAAAATGGAAAAATGATAGAAAAGTTGAAGGATAGAAAAAATTTAGTTTTCTCTCATGTGTTTAGTTGGGAGGGTAGAAAAGTTGAGAGATGGAAAACTCTTTTGTTTAGTTAAGAAGAAAAGTGAGAGGATTAAAAATAAAGTTTGTATAAATTTACCATTATATCCAACTTAGGTAAAAACAAAATAATACATTATATTTTTATTAAAAAAATATGTATGAATGATTTCTTCATTAAAAAAATAAAATAAAAAGAGGATAAGAAGTTCAAGAACCCAAAACTTTTTTTTTTCAAAAAGAAAAGAAAACAAGGAATTGAAAAAGGAAATGGTGTAGTACAAACACAAAAGAAAGGAATTAAAAAAAAAAACAAAACAAAACAAAACAAAAGAAAGTAAAAAAAAAAAAAGGAAGAAAAGACATGGAGTCAATGACCAAACTCACCAACATGCAAGTTCCCATAATAAAATAAAATAAATAAAAGCGAAAAAACCCACATGTAAGACATCAACTTGGAGGGGGTAACTAAGCCCTCCTTTTCTCTCTTTTCTTCCCAGTTTTCCTCCTAAATCGAGAGAATAAAAATTTGTGAGCCTGTGTGAATTTTTTCCCCAATGTTTTCTATTCTTTGTCTTTTCTCTCCTAAACCAAATAAGAGAAAATATCATTTTCTCATGTTTTTCTTTTTTTCTTTTTCATCCTTCTTATTTTCACTCCAACCAAACGGAACCTCTCGTTTGCTAATATTGGTTTTTAGGCAAGATAATAGTGTAGGACCCAAAAGACTTTTAATCTTATGTAACATCAAATCACACGTTGATGCTGAATCAAGTGTTCATGACCCATTTTCTCTTTTTGTTCATTTGTTAATATACCTTTTCACTTTACTGATTTATTTACCATTGTTATCGCTAGCACAACCAGAAATCATGTTAACATAAAAGTCACTTCTAAATGCACGTGTAGCCCCAATGGTAGCACGTGATATCAAAGCTTATCCCGTGATAAAGGGGATAGAAAGCACAGCTGTGATTGAATGTGAGTGTGATACACTGTTAGTCTATTATTTATGCCTAATCTGACTAGATTTTTCAAACACAGTGCACCTATGGTACCAACTACCAAACCCATGTGAATGGTGCCCATTAAAGGTGACCCCACGAAACCAATTCCATGCCCAAATTAATAAAAAAATATTGGGTGAGACGGGCGTATGTGTCCATTGTCTCACTGATATGTGATGTGGGAACCCATATATCAGTGAGACAATGAGCGCATGCGCCCGTCTCACAAGATAGCATCCCCAAATTAATAATATTCTATCATTCGTACCAGTTTTAGTTATATAATGCAACAAAGACTAGCTCCATTAATGAGTCCTTGGCAGCACCCAATTGTCTCTATTTGCTTGCTACAGTGTCCTTTGCTTTAGAATGATTTATACTGAGGCAGGCAAAATCTAACCAAGCCCATGCATCGCCTTCTTGCTCCAAATGATGAATTAAAATGCAAATAGTTTTTTGTGTATGTGTAAGAAATAAAAAGTCTTGAAATGTTGAATCAAATGATACAAAGTATATTTATTTTTTAATTAGATAAGTCTTGAAACATTGAACCAAATGAAACAAAAAGTTAATATTTAATTTGTTCTTATCTTTAATATGGCACTTGTGAATATTTTAATTTTCTTTGCATAGAATGCGTCACTTAACCAAATCTCATGTTTTTCCATATGAGAGGCTTTTATATATAATATTGATATTGATTGATTGATTAGGAGGAGTAATTGTTGGGATATTATTTTAAATTTTATGTAACAGTTTGAGATCAATCACATTGTGTTGCATCACAAATAATGTTCATGAATTACTTGGAAGGGTGTATTTAGTCACATTATTTAGGTAATCTTTTTCTCAGCCCATTCAGGATTAGAAAGGGCCTGGGTTGGCCCATATATCCAAAAGCATATTACCTTTCTACCTATTGCACACATCATTGACCCAAAAAAAAAATAAATAAATAAATAAAAATTAAAAACAGGTTACTATTAATGTTTTGACAAATATGAGTATATTTTAAGTGATTTATAGATAAATCATTGTTAATTATTACACTATCATCCTTTTTTTTTTTCTTTTTCTTTTTGAGAATCAATTATTGCACTATTATCAAGACTATATTTTCTTTTACATTTGTTGTTGTTAAGGATAATTTATGAAGGAAAAAGACTAAAAAAGGGGAGGACAAGGCTAATAAGTTTACTCCAAGCTCATCCCGAAAGAGTGTTTCACTAGTTTGATCGAACTTCAAGTTCATTTAATTTAAGTAATATTTCCTCTTATTATCTATATTTTCTATACTATTATGTAAGGAATCATTCAATTTAAGCCGTAGAAATAAAACTCCTAAATTTTAGAAATATTTAAAAAAAATAAATCGTTTTTTTTTTCACCACATTTCTCCATATCCCATAAAATTAGGCACTACCTTTCCTTACACTTTCTAACTTTTTTTTTTTTTTTTTTTGGAGATTATATCAACTTGGGTTTATTTTTTATAAAGTTGAACACATGCAAAAAAGAAAAAGGTGAGAGAAAAATAAAAAAGGAAAGAGATTTTATGATTAATAAAAACTATTAACCTTTACCAAAAAAAAAAAAAAAAGAACCTCTGAGCACACGCTCATTTATAATTTTCTACCACATCAAAGAGAGAGAGAGAGAGAGATTAGTGTTCCAAAAATTGATTAGAGAGTCACTTAGAGGGCCCAGGCCAACAGAGATCGACGCTCACCGTGCAAAGTCACACCATTCGCTCCACGCCACTTTCGTCCCCTCCCCACTCTTGGAAAGAAAAGTCCGTAAAATTTTGGACAAAAATGCCCCTAGCCACTACAAGCCAAGATTTTCATCCAAAATAAAAGGTCAGTGTTTTCGCTCGAAAACTTGCACATAGCATATTTAGAGATTCTAAAAACATAAGGCAACACAGTTTTGGGGGGAAAAAAAAATCGGTCAAATTTTGGATGAAACTGCCCCCTCACGCGCGAGCTCAGAAGCTAGTAGAGGTTAATAATATAGTATGAAGTAATAATTAAAATTAAAAATCCTAGATACAAATTTTATATGCTAAAGATCACCATCCTAGGCTCCTGAAAGACAAATTAAATCCTCAATTAAATAAATCCTTCGATTTATATTTTTTTTTTTGTCTTCTAAAAGAGTCTCTTGTATATTCTTGTCTTAACTCTTAACTCATGTCGTGAAGTCAGTGATAATCTATCATCTATCCCTTGAATTTGAATTTTTTTACTCTTATTTCTCTTGCGATATCCTGATCAGACCTGATGCTTTCTTTCATTTATTCTTATTTTCAACTACCAATTTTGCAAACTTTTGATGATTTTGTAAAGTTTAAAAAGCAAAAGTAGATTGATTATGTTCCGCAAAGAAATTGAAAGGCCAGAAAGATGCCAATAACATTATCGCATGGCATTACGCAAGAAAGTTTTGAATAGTACGGTGAACTTGAGAAAAACAAAATGATAAAGATAATTTTTTGAGAGTGCCTTATGTCATGATACTTGTTTTATTCTTTATTCCATTAGAAATTTTGGTTCAATTTCAATAAATAGTGCTACAACCAGACAGGCTTGAAGGCTTTTTAGTTTGACTATTTACGGTGATAATTAAACTGATCATGATAATATATAGTATTATAGTCACTAGTCAATACTTAAAATAAACTTGTAGTGCAAAAGCACTAATATAGAATCTTAATTACCTCATTGCTGACATAGTGAAATCCCCTACCTACGAAGTTTCTTCAATATAATAGCTATTTATCCAAATGCCAAATGGTAAGTACGTATTCAAACACGTTTTTAATGGACCTTGGCATAGCACGCTGCATGCCAACGATGAAAATGTTTTTAATGGACCTTGTTCAATTCCTCGATCACCAAGCTAACACATCCTTCCAATTAAAAAGCACCTTCCCAACTCCCAAGCGTTTCTAACCTCACTTTGTCTTTGCCTTTGCCTGCAGACCTCGAAGCCACCACGAAATGATTTCAAACCAAAAGGGCCCTCTCAAAATTGAAAGCTTTCCTTGCTCCCCAAGTTGATTCAAAAAAAGCCTCTATAAATATCCCTCTCAAGGCCTCCCAAACCACCAACCAATTGAGTACATATCAAACTATATTTGTAGACATCTGAGATTTTCTTAAGGCGATGGCTGCTGCGTATGGTCTTGCTGAAATCTATGTGATGAAGAAGCTTCACAAGGAAAAAATGAAGACAAGGGAAGAGGAAGAAAGAGCCAACATGGATGAGATTGAGTTCGAAGAGGAAAAATCAAGTGGGTGTTTCTTCTGGGCTTTTAAGAAAATTCATCCAAACAATCCTCCTCAGATAACGGATGTTCCAGAAAAAAGAAGTGGAAACTTGGGATTATAATAAGGGTTGATAGCTATATTCATTTGCTACTATGTTATGCTCTGTACAAATTAGCATCGGCCGGTTAAGTTACAGTTAAATTAAGTGTAATTTGATTGTATTCTATTTCAGTTTAATTAGTATTTGAAATTTTTGTATACCAATGTTCAAAAATTCCAGTGTATTACAAATTTTGTAGTAAAATTCCTATCTTATCATGTACAAGATATATAAATTGTTTTTCACGAAAAGAAATTTTATTAATTAACTCTAAATGATGCCAAATGGGTTTGTAATTCAACTACATTTATCTCGTTTTCCAATGTCTATGTAGCAAAGTTTGACTTGTATCCCACCTCCAAAAATCAATAGTTAATTAATGTGGAACAATTAGTAGTTTAATTACTTATGCCGTTTTTCAATTTTTACATCACACATTTGACTCACCTCTCACCAAAAAAGAGGTGCTAATAATTACTTTTTCAATACATTGTTACATCACAATTAATAAGAATATAGATTAAACATGAATATTAGAAATAAGTATACTCATGGACAGGGGATGGCTTATTGGCCAAGATATTATTTTTGTCATAATTTGACGTGTTCCACACTTTAGGAACAAATCTGCATCCACAATTATTCCACATACTACCAAATAATAATTTGACTGGATAGATTAATTGAACTTCATTTCTTGCAAGGAATATTGGCACGAATCTTCCTTTTGTTGACGGGATCTTTTATATAATCACTTGTGCTAATTTTTCCTACGCACTTAAACATGATACATCATCATCATTATCCTTCTTTTCATTTTTCTTTTCGTCTTTTCCTTTTCAAAGAAAAAAGAGCTTCAAATAAGGGTGTGCAGCCAACTTGCCAATCCGTCAAAACCAACTCGACCCGACCCAACCCGCTGGGTTGGGTCAGTTTTTAGTGCTTGGTGGATTGGGTTGGGTTATAAAAAAATTTTTGATAGCGGGTCGGGTTGGGTTTGGATCATAAAATTTCAAGCCCACCAAATCCAACCCGACCCACTCATATATTTAATATACATATATATATATATAATATATTATATAATTAATAAAATTTTTAAAATAACTAGCTCTTCCTATCTTATATAAAAGCCAATTAGTTCACATAAACCCTAGTAAATTACTATTGTTGTTTAGTCATTAGTGTTGTTTGCCTTGAAGGAGTTACATTGATACTAATCTTTGGGTTTTTTAATATATTTATATTTATATTTTTTCTGCTCAATTTAATAATAATAAAAGAAAAAATTATCCAACCCATGGGTTCAACCTGACTCATATGGGTCGGTCTGGGCTGGGTTGGGTTGGGTTGAACTTATGTGATGGGTTGGGTTGGGTTGAATTTTTTTTTACCCATCATGGTGGGTTGGGTCAAAAAATTCCCTTAACCTGACCCAACGCTACCTATGCATACCCCTAGCTTTAAGGCTCTTAAGCTTTTTAGTAGACATTGTCACACGAGATTGACCGCTAAATCCTTAAGCAGACATTGTTACACGAGATTGACAATTTAGCTAAATAACCTTAAGGAGATCTATAAAACTGAAAACAATTTTAGTGTCTGTTTGGGAACAATTTATTACTTTATATAGCCTTTTTACCAAAAGTGTGCTAAAGTATACTTATACTTTAAAAAAGTGAAAAAAAAGTAATAAAAAATGAGGTTTTAAAATACACACTTAGACTAGAGTTTAAAATTTGAACTTCAAATTAATTCTATTTGACTTTTCATTGTAGCTCTTCATAAATGATTTTTTTTTTTTTTTTTTTTTGGAGATAGTTACAATATGTTGCTAATCCCACAGTATGAACCATTTTTCCCTTTTACCCCCACGGTGCCAATTTAGCTGATTATGTTTTCAAATTGGTCTTTTATGTTTCAAAATTTTCATTTTGACCCTCCATATTTGATTCAATGATAAAATAGAGGTAATTTTGAAATAATACATGTATGTAATGTTTTTTTTTTTTTTTTTTACTAACAAAACTGTAAATAAACTGTAAAAGTTAAATAAAATAAGTAGGTGGCTTAATAGAGACTCACAATAATAGAAAAAATAAGCGAAAGTAAAATAAAATAAATATGTGATTCACATAGAACCTATAAATAGTAAGAAAAATAAATAATAAGCTGTGTGTCCCAAACGGATACAATAACATTAATCAATATTGAATTAATTTGTCTCCCTAACCAATTCAAAATGGCTTTTTAGTATGATATTTACAAATTTGGTTGGATTTTACGAAGGCATTCCTGACTATGCAACATTTAATACTGAAGAGGAGAAAATAAGCTGACAGATCCGAGCAATGTTGATGGATGGGCCCATTAGGTGCAAGACTCGGTGAGGATGGATTTGTTGGCCACGTGTCAGACAGAATCCCTATATGGGAATACTTGTGGCACACCTCCTAGATTCTATGGGTAATTAGAGTTCTAGCGCAATTAGGGTTCTAAAAGCTGCATGCATCGATGAAGATCTTCTTTATAAGGAATATGACTTGTCCATCACGTTTGGGACTCCTCAAGAGGATTTCTACAAGGAAAGACTTCGACTCTAAGTAAAAAAGGTCAACTTTCGACTACTATAAAAGCCCCAATACCCTCACAAATCGAGGTACGCATAATTAATCCCTCTCTAGCACTCTAGAGTTAAAAAAGTTGTTCTAACTTGACCTTCGGAGGGTATTTGGCCGACACCACACCGGTGCTCTCTGTTAGGTCTTCTCCTTTCTTGTCGTGCAGGTGTCGTTTCGAGCGTACAAGCATTGTGCAACTCACTGGTGATATTTTCGGCATCATCAATTGGCGCCGTCTGTGGGAATCGAAAACGTAATTAAGCCATACTATCGTTTCCTAGACTAAAGGGTTGCATGGTACTCACTCGCTCAATGGCAACTACTAACGACGTTCAAGGAGAGGAACCACCCACGACTGCCCTCGAGAGACAAGTTCGGACTCTCGGAGCCGCTGTGGAGCGTCTCACCAAACAAAACCACGACCTGGAAGAACAGCTGCGCCAGAAGAATGCAACACTGAATAACCAACAAGAAGATCAGGAAGGGACCAGCGCTCCAAAGAAAAATCAGGAGAAACCTGAAGGCAGCTACGCCCCAAGCAAGCCGGAGAGGCAGAACTTGTGCATGCCATCCCTCACGGATGCGACTCCACCACATATTATCGCAGAGATGCAGGCAATGAGGGAACAGATGGAGGTTATGATGAACGCGCTCAAGGGGCGAGTTTCCAGTGATCTTGACGATTTAGTCAACCGCACTGACTCGCCCTTCACTGTGGCCGTGAACTCCTTCCCCTTACCCCATAAATTTCGCATGCCACATATAGACAGCTATGACGGCGTGAAGGATCCTCTGGACCATCTAGAAACCTTCAAGACCCTAATGCACCTTCAGGGGATAGCAGACGAGATCATGTGCAGGGCCTTCCCCACAACACTCAAAGGCCCCGCAAGGGTATGGTTCAGCCGACTGACGCCAAACTCCATCAGCACCTTCAAGGAGCTGAGCGCTCAGTTCACTACGCACTTCATTGAAGGGCACAAGTACAAGAAGTCCACAACCTGCTTAATGAGTATTAAGCAACGGGAGGACGAGACGCTGAGGGCCTACATAACGCGCTTTAATAAGGAAGTGCTATCAATAGACGAAGCCAATGACAAAATACTGGTAGCGGCTTTCACGAACGGGATACGAAAGGGCAAATTCCTATTCTCTTTATATAAGAACGACCCTAAAACAATGTCGGAAGTACTCTACAGGGCAACCAAATACATGAACGCGGAAGACGCCTTGCAGGCCCGAGAGGAAAAGCCTAGAAAAAGGGAGCGACAGGAAGATGCCCGACAGGACCAAGATTGAAAGGATGACAAACGCTCCAAGCCCCCTGCAGGGAAATTCACGAATTTCACCCCGTTGATTGCCCCAATAGACCAGGTACTAATGCAGATCAAGGACGAAGGATCCCTGACCTTTTTTGAAAAGTTAAAGGGAGATCCTAATAAGCGATCTGGGGACAAGTATTGCCGTTTCCACCGTGATCACGGACATGATACGACTGACTACTATGACTTAAAACTGCAAATCGAAGCCCTTATTAGACAAGGAAAACTGCAGAAGTTCGTCAGTAAGGAAAGGACGGATCAGCAACATCAAGAGCAGCCACCTCAACAAGAAAATGAGCGCCCCAGACCACCTATAGGGGATATAAGAATGATCGTAGGGGGCACGACAACTATGGGGTCGTCCAAGAAGGCTAGAAAGGCATACCTCAGGATGGTTCATAACGTCCAGTTAATGGGCTCCGTACCAAAAATAGCACGAATAGGGAGCCCGATTGTAGGATTCTCAGAAGAAGATGCTCGACGTCTTCACCACCCTCATGATGACGCACTTGTCGTCACCTTACGAGTGGGGGACTTCGACATGCACCGGGTGCTGATTGACAATGGTAGCTTAGCAGACATCCTATACTACCCGGCGTTCTAGCAAATGAGGATTGATAGAAAACGGTTAATACCGACAAATGCTCCACTGGTTGGTTTTGGAGGTACGAGGGTATTCCCATTGGGCGCAATCACGCTTTCGGTAACATTAGGTGATTATCCTCAGCAGATCACTAAGGATGTGACTTTCCTTGTGGACGACTGCTCATCCGCTTATAATGCTATCATCGGACGACCCACCCTTAATTCATGGAAGGCGGTAACGTCAACATACCACCTAATGATCAAATTTCCTACGGAGTACAGGGTTGGAGAGCTACGAGGAAATCAGGTGGCCGCACGCGAGTGCTACATTGCCATGATGGAGACGGAAGATCACCAACAGACCATGTGCATAGAAGAGCAACGGACCACGGCCAAGGAAAGGAACCTACCACCTCGAAACGCTGGACGGGCAAAAGCTACAGCACCCATAGAGCATGAAGCACCTACGGAAATACTACCAGTAGAGATAATATGAAGAACAACGGCGCTCTCTAATTTCCCAATTTATTTAGTTTTTCTACAATTACTAGTTTTACTTAGTCAATTTTCCGCTACAATATGTTTTTAAGCCCAAGGGGGCAAGTACTTTTCTACAAATGCATGATTTTTTAATTAATAAGAGGAATATTCAGACACAACTATCTTTTCCTAAATGCATTCGTACAAAGTCTACAAGATGGACGGATCACTTTAAGAGGGTAAAGACTCCCACAAAGTGGACAAATCATCCCAAGAGGATGAAAATTATAAGTCCACAAAGTAGACGAATCATCCCAAGAGGATGAAAATTACAAGTCCACCACCCCAAGTGGACGACCCTCAAGGTGAAGAAGTAACACTTAGTCACCTCAACAAGTCCACGACCCCAAATGGACGACCATCAAGGTAACAAGGAAACACTTAGTCACCTCAACAAGTCCACGACCCCAAGTGGACGACCATCAAGGTGACGAGGTAAAACTTAGTCACCTCAACAAGTCCACGACCACAAGTGGACGACCCTCAAGGTGACGAGGTAACACTTAGTCACCTCAACAAGTCCACGACCCCAAGTGGACGACCATCAAAGGTGACGAGGTAAAACTTAGTCACCTCAACAAGTCCACGACCCCAAGTGGACGACCATAAAAGGTGACGAGGTAAAACTTAGTCACCTCAACAAGTTCACGACCCCAAGTGGACGACCAACAAGGTGACGAGGTGACACTTATTCACCTCAACAAGTCCACAACCCCAAGTGGACGACCATCAAGGTGACGAGGTAAAACTTAGTCACCTCAACAAGTCCACGACCTCAAGTGGACGACCCTCATGGTGATGAAGTAACACTTAGTCACCTCAACAAGTCCACGACCCCAAGTGGACGACCATCAAGGTGACGAGGTAAAACTTAGTCACCTCAACAAGTCCACCACCTCAAGTGGACGACCATCAAGGTGACGAAGTAACACTTAGTCACCTCAACAAGTTCACGACTCCAAGTGGACGACCATCAAGGTGACGGGTAAAATTTAGTCACCTCAACAAGTCCACAACCCTAAGTGGACAACCCTCAAGGTGATGAAGTAACACTTAGTCACCTCAACAAGTCCACGACTCCAAGTGGACGACCATCAAGGTGACGAGGTAAAAACTTAGTCACCTCAACAAGTCCACGACCCCAAGTGGACGACCATCAAAGGTGACGAGGTAAAACTTAGTCACCTCAACAAGTTCATGACCCCAAGTGGACGACCAACAAGGTGACGAGGTGACACTTATTCATCTCAACAAGTCCACAACCCCAAGTGAACGACCATCAAGGTGACGAGGTAAAACTTAGTCACCTCAACAAGTCCACGACCTCAAGTGGACGACCCTCATGGTGACGAAGTAACACTTAGTCACCTCAACAAGTCCACAACCCCAAGTGGACGACCATCAAGGTGACGAGGTAAAACTTAGTCACCTCAACAAGTTCACGACCCTAAGTGGACGACCAACAAGGTGACGAGGTGACACTTATTCACCTCAACAAGTCCACAACCCCAAGTGGACGACCATCAAGGTGACGAGGTAAAACTTAGTCACCTCAACAAGTCCACGACCTCAAGTGGACGACCCTCATGGTGACGAAGTAACACTTAGTCACCTCAACAAGTCCACGACCCCAAGTGGACGACCATCAAGGTGACGAGGTAAAACTTAGTCACCTCAACAAGTCCACCACCTCAAGTGGACGACCATTAAGGTGACGAAGTAACACTTAGTCACCTCAACAAGTCCACGACCCCAAGTGGACGACCATCAAGGTGACGAGGTAAAACTTAGTCACCTCAACAAGTTCACGACCCCAAGTGGACGACCATCAAGGTGACGGGTAAAACTTAGTCACCTCAACAAGTCCACAACCCTAAGTGGACAACCCTCAAGGTGATGAAGTAACACTTAGTCACCTCAACAAGTCCACGACTCCAAGTGGACGACCATCAAGGTGACGAGGTAAAAACTTAGTCACCTCAACAAGTCCACGACCCCAAGTGGACGACCATCAAAGGTGACGAGGTAAAACTTAGTCACCTCAACAAGTTCACGACCCCAAGTGGACGACCAACAAGGTGACGAGGTGACACTTATTCACCTCAACAAGTCCACAACCCCAAGTGGACGACCATCAAGGTGACGAGGTAAAACTTAGTCACCTCAACAAGTCCACGACCTCAAGTGGACGACCCTCATGGTGACGAAGTAACACTTAGTCACCTCAACAAGTCCACGACCCCAAGTGGACGACCATCAAGGTGACGAGGTAAAACTTAGTCACCTCAACAAGTCCACCACCTCAAGTGGACGACCCTCATGGTGACGAAGTAACACTTAGTCACCTCAAGAAGTCCACGACCCCAAGTGGACGACCAATAAGGTGACGAGGTAACTCTTAGTTACTTTAACAAGTCCACGACCTCAAGTGGACGACCAACAAGGTGACAAGGTCACACTTGGTATCGACAGCAAGTCCATGACCAAAGTGGACGGACAAAAAATAAAATAATAATATGAAGTCCATGACCAAAGTAGACGGACAAAAAATGGACGTCCGCCAAAAAAATGGACAGATGCATGGACATGCATCCGTCCATAAAGAAAGTGGACGGACGTCCACCAAAAAAAAAAAAAAAAAATGGACGTCCACCAAAAAAAAAAAAAGGACGGATGCATCCATGCATCCGTCCATAAAGAAAGTGGACGGACGTCCACCAAAAAAATGGACGGATGCATGTCCATGCATCCATGCATCCGTCCATAAAGAAAGTGGACGGACGTCCACCAAAAAAATGGACGGATGCATGTCATGCATCCCTCCATAAAGAAAGTGAACGAACGTCCACATTAAAAAAAAAAAAAAAAAAAAAAAAAAGAAAGAAAGTGGACGGATGCATGTCCATGAGAAAAAAAAAAGGACGGATGTAGGTCCATGAACAAAGGTGGACAGACACACACACAAAATTTGATGACGAAGTAACACTCAGTCACATCGGCAAGTCCATGACTCAAAGTAGACAAATAAAATACCTTGAGAATAGGACGCTAATAAAGGACTACAACGCGTCCTGAAGGTTGAAAGTTCCATCACGCGTCTCGGGGGCAATGTATCAATGGCCTACCATGCAGAAGGATGCTCAATCCTACGTATAAGCATAAGACAAATGCTAATGCTATAGCAAGACCTCAAGGCTAAACACTACAAAAGAAAGCCGACGGATACCTAATCCTCATCCCAATGGGATGGATCGACAACCAAGGATACCGATAGGTGCCTTGGTAAAAATTCTAAGTCTTCCTACCTACGGGTGGAAGGACGAACCAAGTCACCCACGAATGCCTTGGTGAAAATTCTAAGTCTTCCAACCTACAGCTGTAAGGACGAACCAAGCTACCAACGAATGCCTTGTTACAAAATATAAGTCTTCCTACCTACGGGTGGAAGGACGGACCAAGTCACACAAGTGCCTTGGTACAAAATTTAAGTCGTCCTACCTACAGGTGGAAGGACAGACCAAGTCACTCACAAGTGCTTTGGTACAAAATTTGAGTCCTTCTACCTATGGGTGGAAGGACGGACCAAGTCACTTAAGTGCCTTGGTACAAAATTTAAGTCCTACCTACGGGTGGAAGGACGGACCAAGTCACTCAAGTGCCTTAGTACAAAATTTAAGTCTTACTACCTACGGGTGGAAGGACGGACCAAGTCCTACTACCAATGGGTAGAAGGACGGACCAAGTCACTCAAGTGCCTTGGTACAAAACATAAGTCTTCCTACCTACGGGTGGAAGGACGGACCAAGTCACACAAGTGCCTTGGTACAAAATTTAAGTCCTTCTACCTACGGGTGGAAGGACGGACCAAGTCACTCACAAGTGCCTTGGTATAAAATTTGAGTCCTTCTACCTACGGGTGGAAGGACGGACCAAGTCACTCAAGTGCCTTGGTACAAAATTTAAGTCCTACCTACGGGTGGAAGGACGGACCAAGTCACTCAAGTGCCTTGGTACAAAATTTAAGTCTTACTACCTACGGGTGGAAGGACGGACCAAGTCCTACTACCAATGGGTAGAAGGACGGACCAAGTCACTCAAGTGCCTTGGTACAAAATATAAGTCTTCCTACCTGTGGGTGGAAGGACGGACCAAGTCACTCACAAGTGCCTTGGTACAAAATTTGAGTCCTACTACCTACGGGTGGAAGGACGGACCAAGTCTTACTACCAATGGGTAGAGGGACGGACCAAGTCACTCACAAGTACCTTGGTACAAAATTAAAGTCCTACCTACGGGTAGAAGGACGGACCAAGTCACTCACAAGTGCCTTGGTACAAAATTTAAGTCCTTCTACCTACAGGTGGAAGGACAGACCAGGTCACTCAAGTGCTTTGGTACAAAATTTAAGTCCTTCTACCTACAGGTAGAAGGACGGACCAAGTCACTCAAGTGCCTTGGTACAAAATATAAGTCTTCCTACCTATGGGTGGAAGGACGGATCAAGTCACTCACATGTGCCTTGGTACAAAATTCAAGTCCTACTACCTACGGGTGGAAGGACAGACCAAGTCACTCACAAGTACCTTGGTACAAAATTTAAGTCCTTCTACCTACGGGTGGAAGGACGGACCAAGTCACTCACAAGTGCCTTGGTACACAATTTAAGTCCTTCTACCTACGGATGGAAGGACGGACCAAGTCACTCAAGTGCCTTGGTACAAAATTTAAATCTTACTACCTACGGGTGGAAGGACGGACCAAGTCCTACTACCAATGGGTAGATGGACGGACCTAATCACTCACAAGTGCCTTTGTACAAATTTTAAGTCCTACTACCTACTGGTGGAAGGACGAACTAAGTCACCCGCGAATGCCTTGGTGAAAATTCTAAGTCTTCTTACCTACGGGAGGACAGTTGGACCATGTCACCCAAAAGTGCCTTGGTCAAAATTTAGGTCCCCTACGCCAGAAATAATTTCGGGCTAGCCTGTCAAAGATTGACAAATCTCTCAAGATCTAAATCGAACCGTCACCCCACGGGTCCTTTCACTCCGTGATCACGGACCCATAGGGTGAAGGGGGCAACTGAAGAGGAGAAAATAAGCCGACGGATCCGAGCAATGTTGATGGATGGGCCCATTAGGTGCAAGACTCGGTGAGGATGGATTTGTTGGCCACGTGTCAGACAGAATCCCTATATGGGAATACTTGCGGCACACCTCCTAGATTCTAGGGGTAATTAGAGTTCTAGCGCAATTAGGGTTCTAAAAACTGCATGCATCGATGAAGATCTTCTTTATAAGGAATATGACTTGTCCATCACGTTTGGGACTCCTCAAGAGGATTTCTACAAGGAAAGACTTCGACTCTAAGTAAAAAAGGTCAACTTTCGACTACTATAAAAGCCCCAATACCCTCACAAATCGAGGTACGCATAATTAATCCCTCTCTAGCACTCTAGAGTTAAAAAAGTTGTTCTAACTTGACCTTCGGAGGGTATTTGGCCGACACCACACCGGTGCTCTCTGTTAGGTCTTCTCCTTTCTTGTCGTGCAGGTGTCGTTTCGAGCGTACAAGTATTGTGCAACTCACTGGTGATATTTTCGGCATCATCAAATACAATATTGCAAATAAAATGTGTGCTGTGTTCATTTGGTATCATTTTTTTTCTTTTAATTTTTTAGCTTATTTATTTATATTCAACTTTTTTCTCAACCAATTTATATAAACTTTTTAACAACTTAATTTATTTAGACATAAATATATTTTAAGTTTTTAACCGAACTTTGAGCACGAGGCTAAATAAATTGGTGAGTTTGATTTTTGCTAGATTCATTCAAACATGAAAAACGTGTGGAACAGGGATACGTGCCAACCAATTCAACTCGTAGCCGCCTCCTGTAGAGCACTTCGTAAAGTCTTTCCTTCTTCCTTTCTTTGTTGAATTTTTAGGCCATAGGCAGATGCCACCAACTTTCACCTGATGGATCAGTGTAGATAGTGGAATAGTTTTGAGAGGAAAATAAATTCTGGCTGGGTGTATTCAGTATTCACAGAATCACAAATAACTATGACAATTCCCTGAAAAGAGTTTTCATGGCAAGTTGGGAAGAATGAAGAGGCTTACAACTTTGGCCCATAATGTTACTGCTTGCGCTGGTTCTTGTATTGAGTACGGGCGTGCACCCATCTGTTCTCATTATAATTATCTTAACTGGTTTTTTTATTTATTTTTAGGATAGGGTTGCAACGCATGAGAAAATTTAATAAAATATGATTTTTTTTCTTTCTTTTTTTATTTTAATTTTATTTAAATATGATATTTGATAGTTAATAATAAGTATTTATTATGACTCTGGTTGTATATGTAATTACCTGTGGGGGAAGGCACGTCACCAACCCATGGATTTTGAGCCGAAGAAAGAATGCTACAAAGACATCTTCGAAGTAAGAAATATTCGAGCCCAAGTTTCAGAACCCAAAAGCGCAAGCTTGTGGAAGAATGGGACGACCTAGATAATCCACCGAGGTAATCAGAGAACCCTCTATCTGAGGAAAGGTTCAACAAGGGCTGCTGAGGACCCAGGCTCAACCCCCAGTTTCCCGAGGAACGCGAAAAAGATGACACAAAACCCAATTGTGGATTAAAAACTCTGGCCTTCGATTAGCTATCCAATTGTCCCATTGTGGATTATCCATACCTTCTTTATAAATTAGTTGTGTTGATCAAGAACTTTTGGTTTGTTCATACAAACATGTGTTTTTGACCCCCCATTCCCTATTCTATTATTTTAAAAACTATGAGGTTGTTAGATTTTAATGAAGAGTCAAAATATAAATTAGAATTTAAAATCAATTAAAAATTTTATATAAAAATAGTAACTTGTAAAATTGTGATGGGTTAAAAGCTTATGTGGCACAATATGAAGATGTGTTTATTTATTTATTTTTAATTTGATGGTCACAATGAGAGATAGGAGGATTTGAACTCCAAATATTTTTGTCGGAACTTGGAAGCACCAAACAATACCAATTGAGCCACTAGGCTCTAGACATTAGTAAAATATTTATTAAAAATAAGGACAAAGTTTAGTTACAAAATTGATTATAGGCTAAGACTACAACATTACTCAAAAAATTAAACATTACTCAATATTTTCAAAAGCTAACCATTGAATTGTATGATTTTTACTCTCTTAATACACGTGTCAAATTTTGTTTCAATCAGATATTATTTACTATATAATCTATAAACTTATATTTTATGCATAATTTTAAATTACAAAAACTTGCAATTTAAACAATTTGTTGATGACATAGCTATTGATTTTTAATTTTTTTAAAATTTTGCAAGTATGGAGGATATAAGAAGAATATACAATTCAATAGTGGATTTGTCAAAATTTATCTCTAAGAGCATTAGCATTAGAAAATTCTAATGTTATTCTATTTTACAATTCTAAAAAGCCACTTTATCATTATACCATACCATTTTACAATACCTCCACATCCCAAATTTCTATTTCTCTCTTTTACTCATTAAAATAATATATCAACATAATAAAATAATATATCTCAAAATTATATATTCTCTCCCATCTCTCTCCTCTCTCTCATTTTCAGCTTTCTTCCAAATAAAATATTATTATTATTATTTTACAATACTTGTTACAGTGCAATTTTATGTTTAGAATTGCACTGTAGCAATATTGCAAAAAAATTTGCAATACTACTATTTAGCATTCCCTAATTCAGATGGTTTTGGGGCTTAAAATTCCAAATTTTTCTTAAATTTGGCATTAGCATTCCCCAATGCTAATGCTCTAATAAAAAGATATTAAGTAAGGTTTTAGTCTAAGTTTATAACTAATTTTGTAGCTAAACTTTGTCTTAAAAATAAATGACATGTGCTTTTATTTTGTATTATAATTAGTCATTTTTCCCCTATTTGGGTTTATGTTGAGGAGGAGAAAGGAAGGTTGAGCCCATTATATCTGTCATTTTGTGCTTTCATTTAATAATATGTGTAGTGTCCGTTTGGCAGCATGATTAATTTTGCCAACTTATTTTACTATTCAACTTATTTTTCTTACTATTTATGGGTTCTACTGCACTTTTTAATACTATTCATGAGTCTCATTATACTATTTTAGCTAACTTTTATCTTTATCTACAATACTTTCAGTAAAAAGTTTTCAGTTTAAGCAAAATAAGTGAATTTTAAACAGACCCTTATTATAAAAAAAAAAATACAAATAAAAAGCACCGTCTCAAGTCAAGTCCCAACGATGAAAATGTTTTTTTGATGGACCTGGTACATTCCTTGATCACCAAGCTAACACAACCTTCCAATTAAAAAGCACCGTCCCAACCATTTCTAAGTTTTCAACCTCACTTTGTCTTTGCCTGCAGACCTTGAAGCCACCACGAAATGATTTCAAACCAAGAGGGCCCTCAATTCACTATTCAATAAATTGAAAGCTATACTTGCTCCTCAAGTTGATTTAAAAAAAAGCCTCTATAAATGTCCCTCTCAAGATCTCCCAAACCACCAACCAATTGAGTACATATCATAGTCCACAACTTAGACATCTAAGATTTTCTTAAGGCAATGGCAGCTGGGTATGGTCTTGCTGAAATCTACGTGATGAAGAAGCTTCACAAGGAGAAAATGAAGACAAAGGAAGAGGAAGAAAGAGCCAACATGGATGAGATTGGGTTTGAAGAGAAAAAATCAAGTGGGTGTTTCTTCTTGGCTTTCAAGAAAATTCATCCAAGCAATCCTCCTCGGATAATCAATGTTCCTGGAAAAGAAATGAAAACTTGGGATTATAATAAAGGTCGATAACTACATACATTGGTCATTATGTTGTGGTGTACAGATTAGCATCGGTTGGTTAAGTTACAGACTTACAGTTAAATTAAGTGTAGTTTGATTGTATTCTATTTCAGTTTAACTAGCATTTAAAAGTTTTGTATATCAGTGTTGAAAAATTCATGTGTATTACAAAACTTGCAGTAAAATTTTTATCTTATCACGTACAAGATATATAAATTTTTCTTTACAAAAAGAAATTTTATTAATTAACTCTAAATGATGCCAAATAGGTTTGTAATTCGATGACATTTATCTTGTTCTCCAATTTTTATGTCACAAAGTTTGACTTATCTTCCACCTCCAAAAATCAATAGTTAATTAATGCGGAACAGTTAATAATTTGATTGACATCTATTCCGTTTTCCAATTTTTACGTCACACGGTTGACTCACCTCTCGTCCGAAAGTAAAATACTAATAATTATTTTTTCAGTACATTGTTACATCACAATTAATGAATATAAATTAAACATGAATATTAGAAATAAAATAAGTGGACTCATGGACAAGTGAAGACTTACTGGCTAAGATATTATTTTTGCCTTTCTCAAAAAAAAAATAAAAAAGATATTATTTTTGTCCTAATTTAACGTGTCCCTAACTTCTATTTTTTTTTTTTTTTACCACGCTTTAGGAACGAATCTGCATCCACAGTTATTCCACATCCTGCCAAATATTCATTATTATTATTATTATTTTTGAACTACTTCCAAATATTCATTATGATCAGCCAAATGTCGATAGATTAATTGAACTTCAATCACTGCAAGGAACATATATTATCATAATCTTCCTTTTGTTGACGGGAATCTTTTATATAATTACTTGTGCTAATTTTTCCTTCGCACTTAAAACATAATACATCATTATCATTATATTTCTTTTCGTTTTTTACCCCTTCTTTCTCTTTTAAGAGGAAAAAGAGCTTTGCGGCTCTTAAGCTCTTTAGCAGACATTGTCATTTGTGATTTGTCACACGATTGACAATTTCACTAAAGAACCTTAAGGAGATTTGTAAAGCTGGAAACAACTTCGGACTAAGTTGAAATTTTGATGTAAATACTGTAAATAAAAGGTAAGAGATAAACAAAATAAGTAGGTGATTTACATAGGACTTACAAATAGTAGAAAAACATAAACAAAAGTTAAATAAAATAAGTATATAATTCATGTAGAACTTGCAAATGATAGGAAAAAAAAAATTGGTTTATAAGTGCATCCAAACGGGCACAATAAAATTAGTCAATATTGAATTAATTTATTTCCCTAGCCAAATTAAAATGACTTTTAGAATGATATTTACAACTTTGGTTGGAATTTACAAAGGCATTCCTTAAGTATGCAAACGTATAATACAATATTGCTAGGGGTGTCAAATTGATGGGTTTAGGATAGACATAATTGAGTTGGGTATATAAAACTCATTTACCCATTAAAACTTATTTAAAATAATTGTTTCTAACTCAAACTCAACTCAACTCAATTATAATGGGTAAATCCCAATTTACCCAATTCGCAAAATTACAAAAATGCCCCCTAAAGTGAAAACCCCATTAACATTTTAATTTTCTGTCATTTTCCGTCACTTTCTCGTGATTTTCTCAATCTGCTCCTCTTCGACTTTCTGATCTTGCTCATCCAATTTCGCCACCTTCACCTCCTCGCTCTTCTTGGTCTCGGCCTTGGCGGTCGAGTCCGCGTGATCTTGTTCATTGATCGCATCGTACTTTTTCTTCGGGGCAGCGACTCGCCGGAGCTCGACCGCAACGTCGGCGATTGAGTGGTATTTCTGCATCTGGAGCACCGGGATCCAGTTCAGCCTTTGGTGGTGTATTGCAGCGAACACCGCGTCATATTCCGACTCCGGCGCCAGCCAACTGAGTTAGGTGCGCGCACAGAGCGTCGATGATCGCGTTCGCCGTCGCGAACTCCCCACGGTACCACGCGAGAATCGCGTCTCGGGCGAACGAGTCCGATATCATCATCGGATTCTGCATCGGAGAAGGCGTAGATGCACCATGGATAATTATCATTTCTTTCATATTTGGACTCTGTTTGGTTACCGAGAAAATCATAATGCTGTTTTTCATTAGTTTAGTCCAAATTTTTTAGCTTATTTATATTGCAAATAAAATGTGTGCAATGTGTTCATTTGGCGTCAGTTTTTTTCCGTTTTAACTTTTTAGCTTATTTATTTATATACAACCCTTTTTTAAGCCGATTTATATATAAATTTTTAACACCTTAATTTATTTAGATATAAACATATTTTAACCAAGAGCTAAAATAATTTGGTGAGTTTGATTTTGGCTAGATCCATTGAAACTTGAAAAACGTATCAATCAATTCAACTCGCAGCTGTGTCTCCTGAAGTCTTCCCTTCTTCCATTTTTTTAAAAGAGTTGTTGAGATTTTAGGCTATAGGTAGATGCCACCAACTACGCCTGATGGATCAGTGTAGATGGTGGGAAGAATAAAGAGGCTTTAAACTTTGGCCCATAACGTTACTGTTTGGGCTGCTGCTTGTATTGACTACGGCCCTACACCTATCTCTTTTCTTTATAATTAAGAGTATTTTTTTGATAGACTTTATAATCGATCTTAACTAGTCAATATCCATGGGAAATTTTAATAAAACATAAGTTTTTTTAATCTAAATATGAAAATTTGATTATGATAGTAATTAATGGTAGGGATTTATTATGATTGTATTTGTATATGAATTTTTTTCTTTTATTCTAGAAAAATGGAATTATTTATTCTATCATTTATTTAGTATTTAATATGATTGTGTTTGTATACATGTTTATCTATTCTATTATTTTTTTAAAAAAAATATGAGGTGGTTAGATTCTAATGGAGGGTTTAAACATAAGTTAGAATTTAAAATCAATTAAAAATTGTATATAAGATTGGTCATGTATAAAATTGTGATGAGTCAAAAGCATATGTGGTACAGCATGTAGAGGTAAAACAAAATTCAAAATGCTTCAGTTTTATATATTATAGAATAGGTTATTGATTATAGATTATAGATGAGGGTGAGGTGATCTAGTCCCCTAGTCTCTTGTTGCATTATTATTATTATTACTATTATTGTCTGGGACGTTTTGCGACAATGGCCGAGATTGCAGAAATGAGCCCAAAACTCCCCTTGGGTTTGTTAAATTCGTCTGTTATTTGGAGAGCCAAGCCCAAAATTTGCAATGCGAGGTACACAAAGGCTAACGGTGTTTTATGGAAAGAGAAACCAACACAAAATGAAAACCCAAGAAAGTGCAGAAACTATATGTTCATAAGTTAGAAATTTCAGCCCGCAATCACCAAGAGGAAGAAATTGAGGAAGGTCCCGAGCAAAAGAGGGAGACTTCCCCGATATTAGTATTTTCACCACCAAGCCTTCAAATTGTCCATACACTAGGTAGCTAACTGGGCTTTTGTGTCAAAGTTTTGGGTTTTTTTGTACGGAAAACGTTGTCCTCTCTTTTGGGCTGGTGGTGCATATTTATATCAAGTTTTAGGGGATGTTTGTGACCAGTTTTTAGTTGGGAGGAAGGCCTTGGACCTTTCAGATACTATTTCTATGACTTTGTGTGTTATGCTTTATGCTTAGGGAAAGGTTTGGTTGCTTTTTGCGTGATTTTGGAAACAAAGTTGTTTCCTCTTTATAACTGCTGTCTCTGGTCTTTGTAGGCCTTGGAAAACTACATTTGGGTGACTGGGTGAGCTAGGTTGTTCATCCTTTTTCTTAGTGTCAACTGTGCCTTGGTGTGGAAAATGGAGCTGGGCTGAAAATTAGGGGCACAGTCATCCAGAGCATGGAGCCAAATCTGGGATGGAAATTTCTGACACTGGACCTCCTTCATAGTCCCTAAATGCCCCCAGCATCCCTAGCCCACTTTGTGGCACATACGGGTTAGGCCTATGTAAAGAGTCCAATGGGAACTAACCCACCCACCAAACCATTCCTACTTAATTCCCCAACCATTTGCATGGGCTTGGGCCATACAACAAAGCAAAATACACTAATAAGATACATTAGTTGGATTCGCTAAGCAATTGAGCTTAGCCGTTTTGTCGAACCATAAAAATTGTCGGGAAAATGACTATTAACAATTATTATTAATATTATTATTATTATTATTATTCAATAGTTACAATTGGGAGGAGGATTTAAACCCCTGATATTTTTGTTGGAACTTGGAAACACTAAATTATGCTAATTGAGCTACTAGGCTCTTGGCATTAGTAAAATATTTACTAAAAATAAAAGACGTGTGCTTTTATTTTGTATTGTAATTAGTCAATTTCCCCTGTCTTGGTTTATGCTAAGGAGGAGAAAGAGGGGTTGAGTCCATTATATTTGTCATTTGTACTTTTTTCTAATAAATATGTTTACCATGAAAAGAAAAATTTAAGGGTAAAATATAAAAATTTAGGCTAACACTAGGTACTATCAAAACTTTTCAAAAATATTCAATTTTCTCCACAAGTGACACTTAACACTATTTAAAAGTTTTAACTTCTCTAAGTTATACATGGGTAGTGTAGCGACGTTTGTATTTTATGCGCAAATTAGATATTTTTGAAACATTTTGATATTACTTAGCAATTGGCATTAGCACAAATTTCAAGAATAGTTTTGTATTTTGGTCCAATTAATGTATGGCCTAAGAGCATACATTAACCATCTATTTTAGGAAAAAAAATTTGAAAAATTATAAAAACTGTTAAATCAGTTAGATACTTTTTCATTTTTTTATAAAAAAATTTCTAAAATAATTTATTAATATATACCCTTAGAGCATATGTTAGTAAAACTCTTTACCCTAAATTTAATTACCTCTCACCCTCACATGTTGTAAAAATACTCGTAATCCAATAGTGGATTTGTCAAAATTCACCTCTAATAAAAAGATATTAAATAAGGTTTTAATCTAAGGCTACAATCAATTTTGTAACTCAACTTTGTCCTAAAAATAAAGGACATGTGCTTTTATTTTGTATTATAATTAGTCATTTTTCCCCTATTTGGGTTTATGTTGAGGAGGAGAAAGGCAGGTTGAGCCCATTAAATCTGTCATTTTGTGCTTTCTTCTAATAAATATGTATATTATGAAAAAATACAAGGCTAAAATTCAAAACTAACTCTCTAAGTTTTACCTTTGTCATTTCAGTCCTTTAAGTTTTAGTTTTGTCATTTCAGTCTTCTAAGTTTCAAATTTGGTCAATTCAATCCTCTGTTACCTTCTGTTTAAGTGTTGCTGTTTTGGATGAATTTTTATTTTAAATTTCTTAATTTAATTTCACTGTAAAAACGTTAATTACAAAAAAAGAAAAAGAAAAAAAGAAAAGAAACTAAGGATGTGTTAATAAATTCAACAGCCTCCTTAATCTCTTGAATCTGTGCAGCCAAACTACCAAGCATACGATTCCAAGGGAGCTTTCTTAACTTTCATCACAAACTCCATAGGATCAACGGATCAACCTCGTCTTGCAACAACCCCACAACAGAAAGCACCTTTTTATGCATCAATATCGTACAACTAGGCTCCAGCTAATCCTTATCCACAAAAGACAAAATCCCTACATAGTATTCCAGTCCCACCAACGATGAAATTATCGCATGATTCTCATCTATGAGTTCTTCCAGATTTTCAATACTCATGGGTGAGCCTCTAAGATCATCAATTTTAGATCTATCTTCCTCAACTTTTTCCTCTTTGAGTTTGAGTCTTTCTTGGTTGCTCACAAACTTTTCCTCCATTAACAGATAGTCTTTGACATGCTCGAGCTTTAGGAGTTGAAGATGGCACTTTGTGTGTGGAGTAACGCTTGGGAGTCGAGAAGCCACATATGGGCCTTTCTATTTGTGATGTTTGCGACCTACTCGAGTTGGTGGTGCCGTCGGCTCAAATTTCTTCTCCTTCTTGGTGGATCCATCGGGTTTTCAATCACCCGGTAAGCCTTGCCAGTTAAGACAGCTCGAAGTTCCTTGACCCATTAGGATGATTTGATTGTCTCAGAGACAGAGATGCTAGGGGCTGTTTGGTTTTAAAAAAACCATCACTCTTCACTCAATTTTCGTTCTCATCACTCATCACTTAAAATACCCCAATTTTCTAAATCCCACACATTTGGCACACTATTTTCAGCTTCTCATCACTCAAATATTTATACTTTTTGTGGAACCCATACCTGACCTACTGCTTGAGCATCATACCCGCGTGTATCCTCTCTCTCCCCATAAATCCCCTTTTCTTCTTTTTTTTTTCTTTTTTTCTTTTTTTCCATCACTCTCCCCCAATACCTGGACACACAGTTCTCTCTTCCTCTTTGCCACTCCTTTATCGTCCTCTTACCGAGTCCAAACAGCGCCGATCTCCACCTCACCCAGCACCGATCACCTCCAACGAGCAGCAACAGCGCCAATCTCCTCCATCATGACCCATGAGTTTTTTGCTTCGCCCTCCTTTATTTTGTTATTGTGGCTCTATACATCTCTCTGGTTTGAGTTAGGAATTTTGTGGGTATATCGGTGATGGGTTTCCTTTGTATGGGTTTGGTGCTTGCAATTTCCTCTTTGATTCATTGATTTTCCAATCCGGTGGGTTTCAAATTTTGGTCAAAGTATTGGGTGTTTTGAGGCCTTTTCGAATCCTTGACATTAATTTGAGATTACCCATTTTGTATTGTGTATTAAGTTCTACCACACGAGTGGATTTGCATTGATGATCTAAGTTGTGTTTGACAAATTATAATCTTTGAATGTGGGTTGTGTGATAGTATAGGATGGAGTGGCAGACCAAGATGAGAAAGAGTAGCTACCAGTGGGTATGGAGAGGCCAGCTTGGGAAGTGAAGAGAAAGAAATTAATGGAAGGGAAAGGGGTTTGGTCTAGTATGAAAAGAGCCGTTAGGGGAGCAAAGGGCATTGAAATGACTATGCACCAACTGTGAGGCCCATTAGTTGAGTGAAATTACCAAAATGCTACCATAACTCTATTTCCATAACTTGAAAACACTTAAAACTTGTTTCCAATTTACATAACTCATAACTCAAAAGTCAGAGAATTGAGTGATGGAAACAAAACTTGAAAACACAATCAAACAGACTTCCTCTTCATGGGACCCACCAGTTTTGAGTTATAAGTGACGAAAACTTGCAAATCCAAACAACCTCTAAATAGCGTTGTTGTTGTACGTCGTTCTCATTCCCCTTTATTTTATTTTTTATTTTTATTTTTTTGTAATTAACATTTTTCAGTAAAATTAAATTAAGAAATTAAAAAAAAAAATCATGCAAAACGGCGTTGTTTTGGTTTAGTAAACGGCAACACTTAACAGAAGGGTAACAAATTACTAAATTGACAAAATTAGAAACTTAAATTATTGAAATAACAAAATCGGAAACTTAAAAGACTGAAATAACAAAATGTAAAACTTAGAGGGTAAGTATTAGATTTTAGCCAAAATACAAATAAAAAGCACCGTCCTAAGTCCCAACAATGAAAATGTTTTTTGATGGACCTGGTACATTCCTTGATCACCAAGCTAACACAACCTTCCAATTAAAAAGCACCGTCCCAACCATTTCTAAGTTTTCAACCTCACTTTGTCTTTGCCTGCAGACCTTGAAGCCACCAAGAAATGATTTCAAACCAAAAGGGCCCTCAATTCACTATTCAATAAATTGAAAGCTATCCTTGCTCCCCAAGTTGAATAAAAAAAAGCATCTATAAATCCCTCTCAAGAGCTCCTAAACCACCAACCAATTGAGTACATATCAATCTATATTTGTAGTCCACAACTTAGACATCTAAGATTTTCTTAAGGCAATGGCAGCTGGGTATGGTCTTGCTGAAATCTATGTGATGAAGAAACTTCACAAGGAGAAAATTCATCCAAGCAATCCTCCTCGGATAATCGATGTTCCTGGAAAAGAAGTGGAAACTTGGGATTATAATAAAGGTCGATAACTACATACATTGGCATCTATGTTATGGTGTACAGATTAGCATCGGTTGGTTAAGTTACAGTTAAATTAAGTGTAGTTTGATTGTATTCTATTTTAGTTTAATTAGTATTTAAGAGTTTTGTATATCAGTGTTGAAAAATTCATGTGTATTACAAAACTTGCAGTAAAATTTTTATCTTATCATGTACAAGATGTATAAATTTTTTTTTACAAAAAGAAATTTTATTAATTAACTCTAAATGATGCCAAATGGGTTTGTAATTCGACCACATTTATCTCGTTCTCCAATTTCTATGTCGCAAAGTTTGATTTTATCTCCCACCTCCAAAAATCGAGAAATTATAGAGTTCTCTGGTAGACTACGTCACTTGTCCACCATTCCACTAAAAAACTTTCATTTGTTTAAAATTGCTGAATCAGTAATTAATTTCTGTTTTAAAAAATTTTCTAATTAACAATTTTAAACAAATGACAATTTTTTAGTGGAATTGTGGACCACATCACTTGTCTACCATGTGAATCTTATAATTTCTCCCAAAAATCAATAGTTAATCAAAGCAGAACAGTTAATAATTTGATTGACACCTATTCTATTTTCCAATTTTTACGTCACACGGTTGACTCATCTCTAGCCTAAAAGTAAAATACTAATAATTATTTTTTTCAGTACATTGTTACATCACAATTAATGAATATAGATTAAACATGAATATTAGAAATAAAATAAGTGGACTGATGGACAAGAGAAAACTTACCGGCCAAGATATTATTTTTGTCATAATTTAACGTGTTCCTAACTTCCCTTTTTTCTTTTTTTCTTTTACCACACTTTAGGAACGAATCTGCATCCACAGTTATTCCACATCCTTCCAAATATTCATTATGATCAGCCAAATGTCGATAGATTAATTGAACTTTTTTTTTTTTTTTTGAAAACATAGATTAATTGAACTTTAATCACTGCAAGGAACATATATTATCATAATCTTCCTTTTGTTGACGGGAATCTTTTATATAATTACTTGTGCTAATTTTTCCTTCGCACTTAAACATAATACATCATTATCATTATATTTCTTTTCGTTTTTTACCCCTTCTTTCTCTTTTAAGAGGAAAAAGAGCTTTGCGGCTCTTAAGCTCTTTAGCAGACATTGTCATTTGTGATTTGTCACACGATTGACAATTTCACTAAAGAACCTTAAGGAGATTTGTAAAGCTGGAAACAACTTCGGACTAAGTTGAAATTTTGATGTAAATACTGTAAATAAAAGGTAAGAGATAAACAAAATAAGTAGGTAATTCACATAGGACCTACAAATAGTAGAAAAACATAAACAAAAGTTAAATAAAATAAGTATGTAATTCTGATTCATTGTAGAACTCGCAAATGATAGGAAAAAAAAAACTGGTTCATAAGTGCATCTCAAACAGGCACAATAAAATTAGTCAATATTGAATTAATTTATTTCCCTAGCCAAATTAAAGTGGCTTTTAGAATGATATTTACAACTTTGGTTGGAATTTACAAAGGCATTCCTTAAGCATGCAAACATTATACAATATTGCAAATAAAATGTGTGCAATGTGTTCATTTGGCGTCAGTTTTTTTCCGTTTAACTTCTTAGCTTATTTATTTATATACAACCCTTTTTTAACCGATTTATATATAAATTTGTAACACCTTAATTTATTTAGATATAAACATATTTTAACCAAGAGCTATCATAATTTGGTGAGTTTGATTTTGGCTAGATCCATTCAAACTTGAAAAACGTATCAATCAATTCAACTCGCAGCCGTGTCTCCTGAAGTCTTTCCTTCTTCCATTTTTGTAAAAGAGTTGTTGAGTTTTTAGGCTATAGGTAGATGCCACCAACTACACCTGATGGATCAGTGTAGATGGTGGGAAGAATAAAGAGGCTTTAAACTTTGGCCCATAACGTTACTGTTTGGGCTGCTTCTTGTTTTGACTACGGGCCTACACCCATCTCTTTTCTTTATAGTTAAGAGAATTTTTTTGATTGACTTTATAATCAATCTTAACTAGTCAATATCCACGGGAAATTTTAATAAAACATAAGTTTTTTTTAATCTAAATATGAAAATTTGATAATGATAGTTGTAAGGATGAGGGCCCAAAATCATATATTGGGCCATGGGCCTTGACTGAGAACGTTGATTAGTCCGAGGACTAATAAACAGTAGTGAGAGTGTTAAGCTCAAAGTCCCATAAATAACATGCAGACAGAGAGGTTGGGAAAGGTAGTCTGAGAAGGAGTGTCTCCTCAGATAGACGAAGCACAGATCGAATGCATATCCCATCACTCAAAGTGACCTTCCAGGAAACTTCACTAATAGGGGCGTGCATTACAAACGTACTGGAAGAATGGGAGCCAATAAATATCTAAGAGAAAGCTGCTGCCACCGCATTGAATACTTTGCAGCTAACTTTCTAGCCGTATTTATGTGGAGAAGACCCCTGAACAGTGTTGCATTGGTTATCTCAACTCACAGAGGGTCAAAGAGAGTGTCCGATGCCACAAGCACTCAAGTAGTAGCCTGGATAATCAACAAATGGAGGGCCAAGATCATTGAAGGGGAGATATATAATGTAAGGGACCCCTGACAAAGTGGGGATAGGAAAAAGAGGGAAAAACACTGTAGCAATCCATAACAAAACTTGTAACCCAACTTGAGTATTAATATAAAAGAATCAATCTCCTCGGACTTGGCCGAGAACAATTTTCTCAAGTCTAAACTTGTCTATTTTCGTTCTCTTGTCATCAAGATCTACCTTATTGGTTGACTAATTCACTAAAGCTCAATTCTTCAATCCATTTTCTATAAATTCATTGTTTTGGGCTTTTTGAGCCAAAGTCCATCTGTCTTTTGGGCTAAGGACTCGAACCAGGTCCTTACAATAGTAATTAATGGTAGGGATTTATTATGTTTGTATTTGTATATGATTTTTTTTTCCTTTTATTTTAGAAAAATGGAATTATTTATTCTATTGTTTATTTAGTATTTAATATGATTGTGTTTGTATATGTGTTTATTTATTCTATTATTTTTTTTAAATATGAGGTGGTTAGATTCTAATGGAGGGTTTAAACATAAATTAGAATTTAAAATCAATTAAAAATGTTATATAAGAATGGTCAAGTATAAAATTGTGATGTGTCAAATGCATATGTGGCACAATATGTAGAGGTAAAACAAAATTCAAAATGCTTTAGTTTTATATATTATAGAATAGGTTATTGATTATAGATTATAGATGAGGGTGAGGTGATCTGGTCCCCTAGTCTCTTGTTGCTTTTGTATTATTATTATTATTATTATTATTATTTATAATTCAAAAACTTGCTACGACTTAAATAATGCTCCCAAGTGTAGGATTGTCGCAAAGTAATAACTTGGAAAGTCCGAGGTCGAATCCACAGCGAAAAGGGAATTGATTATCAAACCACAAGAAAATAAAACTAAAATAATAAAGTTTAGCTGAAGAGATTTTTGATAGTTTAGTAAAGGTAATTTAAATTGAGAGAAAATAATAATATATTAAGACGCTAAGGTTTAGGGATCCACACACAACACATCTATTGGTAGTCTTAACAATATTTATTTTATAAGTCAACTAAAATTCATTCGAAGGATGACCTTAGTCGGATGATTTAACAATAAAAATTCAAGAATTAATTGTCTAAGGTAGTTTTATGCAATTGATTGATTTTAGGCAAAACAAAACTAGTGAATTAGTTCGCAGGGAATACTAAACATTTAACATGCCCAGAGTTTGCGATAAATCAAACAATTATATAGAACTAAACACTTTTCTAGATGAGTAAAACAATCAAGAACATAAAAACATAAACATTAAAACCAATAAATAATTGTTAAGAACATACCAATAAATGGTTGGATTTCACCCCTTGCCTTAACAAAGTTTCTAGCAAGTCATAACACAAATAAAACTCTAAAATTGTAAAGAAACTTTAAGAAAATCTAAATTATGTTCTGCAGCAGCTCTCCCCTGAATTATATCCTAAAGAGCCTTTAAATAGGTTAAGGAATCCTATTACAAGTTGAATTCCCGTTTGGAGAAAATCTCAGGTTTTTAGACTTCACTTAACCGATGTTTTTGGCCCATTTAACTTCAAAATTCGGACTTCTGGTAAACTACAAAGTTGTAGCCCTTTAAGTTAGATTTCCAGCCCAACTTGAATCATCTTGATTGGACATCTGAGCCGAAAGTTATACTCCAAATACTAATTGGTGCGCAAGTTGGAATCCTAATCCAAATTGGACTTGGATTAGGTGCAAATTTCCTTTGATTCCTTGCTCCAATTGGACTGGAATTTAATTGGTTTGGCCTTCTTTGACTTCATCATGGCCCTTGTAAAATTAAAGTCCATTAGTTTTTTTTTTTTTTTTTTTGAGACAAAGGTAAGCAAGGCTTTATTGATCAAAAAAACAATAGCAAGATTACAACACTAAATCACCTTGGAATACGTCCTCCAAGTCCTCGGGTAGTTCTTCCACCCAAACATCCATATCTGCAGATAAATTCATGCTAAGTACAAAATTGATTATTTAGCATTATTCCAAAATCAACTACAAAATGCATGAATTAACTCAAAATAAGTATGATAATACTTTTCTAATAATTATATAAATATGCAAAATTAAGCTATTATCACAATAGTTACAATTGGGAGGGGGATTTAAACTCCTGATATTTTTGTTGGAACTTGGAAACACTAAATTATGCCAATTGAGCTACTAGACTCTTGGCATTAGTAAAATATTTACTAAAAATAAAAGACTTGTGCTTTTATTTTGTATTGTAATTAGTCAGTTTCCCTTGTCTTGGCTTATGCTAAGGAGGAGAAAGAGGGGTTGAGTTCATTATTTCTAATAAATATGTTTACTATGAAAAGAAAAATTTAAGGGTAAAATATAAAAATTGCTCTTGAAATCTAGGCTAATACTAGGTACTGCCAAAACTTTTTTCAAAAATATTCAATTTTCTCCACAAGTGACGCTTAACACTATTTAAAAGTTTTATGCGCCAATGGGGGGTTGGCTGAGTTGGTTAGGACCTTTGTTCCCTACTTGTCAGGCTTGGGTTCGAGTCCTGCCAACGGCCTTCTATTGGTGGGCATCCTTAGTGAGGGGTGTTCTCAGAAATGAGGTGACTCTCACACGTGTCCAAAATAAGTGACTTGCACATTTGACATGGCGCCCTACCCGGGGGTTTAATACAACCATAAACGCTCCCATTTTTGTTGACCGAAAAAAAAAAAAAAAAGTTTTATGCTTCTTTTAAGATATACATGGGTAGTGTAGCGACGTTTGTATTTTATGAGCAAATTAGATATTTTTGAAATATTTTGATATTACTTGCCAATTGGCATTCGCACAAATTTCAAGAATAGTTTTTGTATTTGGGTCTAATTAAGAAACCTTTTTTGAAAATTAAAAAAACTGTTACATCAGTTAGATACTTTTTCATTTTTTTATAAATTTTTTTTTTAAAATGATGCTTTAAGTAAAACTCTTTAACCTAAATGTAATTACCTCTTACTCTCACATGTTGTAAAAATACTAGTAATTAACCTCTTTTTTTTTATTTTTTTCTTTTTTGTTTGGCTAAAATACTAGTAATTAACCTCGTAAAAACGAAATAGCGGTAAACGGCATTTCCGAATAGGTCCGAGTCCCATCAGTCCCAGATTGCAATCACAACGCCTTGCATCTGGCCACATTGTTGCTATGTTTAATGAGTCAAAACTTTTTTAAAAAAAAAAAAAAAAAAAAAAAAAAAAAAAAAAATCATAAATTTCTACAAGTTAAAGACAATCACAATGTGAAATGTTGAATGATGGTCTTATCCAACTGACTTTTACCGTCCTTTGCTAATATTGGTTTTTAGGCAAGACAATAGTCAATAGTGTAGGACCCAAAAGACTTTTAACTTATGTAACATCAAATCACATGTTGATGCTGAATCCAGTGTTCATGACCCAGTTTATAAAAAAAAAAAAAAAGTGTTCATGACCCATTTTCTCTTTTTGTTCCTTTTCACTTTACTGATTTATTTCCCCTTGTTATCGCTAAGCTAACCCAAGTACCCAACCACAAATCATGTTAACATAAAAGTCACTCCTAAATGCACGTGTAACCCCAATGGTAGCACGTGATATCAGAGCTTTTCACGTGATATAGGGGATAGAAAGCTTAGCTGGGATTGAATGTCAGTGTGACACACTATTAGTCTATTATTTATGCCTAATTTACTAGATTTTTCAAACACAGTGAATGGTGCCCATTAAAGGTGACCCCACGATACCAATTCCATGCCCAAATTCATGGCATTCGATCATTCAGAGTTCAGACCAGTTTTAGTTATATAATGCAAAAAAGACTAGCTCCATTAATGAGGCCTTGGCAGTTGGCAGCACCCAATTGTCTCCGTTTGTTTGCTACAGTGTCCTTTGTTTTAGAATGATTAATACTGAGGTAGGCAAAATCTAACCAAGCCCGTGCGTCGCCTTATTGCTCCTAAACTTGTGTGTGTTAAGCCTTCTGACCAAAAAGCAAGCCTGGACCATTCTATAGGTTTGTACTCTTTTCTTAGTTCTTACTCCCTGGACCATCTTTGTGTTGAGCTTGTATGTATGTTTTTTAGTTTCTTTCTATTAAAGTATCTGCAAGTTTATCTGTAAGGACCACGGAAAATTCCTTCTTTTTCTTTTTTTTTTTTTTTTTTTTTTAATATTGATAAAATTACACAATAATCTGATGATTCTGAATTCCAAATGTATTTGATATTCTATTTCCTAGTAAGTGTGTGTTTCTAACCTCTCATTTTTATTGGTGAAGCTTGTGTTCATTACTTTTTTACATTGTAGTACTAGACATGACACGATTCGAACACATGTTTAGTTTTGGACACATATCCACATTATAGCATGTTCAGTAAAAAAAAAAAAAAAAAAAAAAATGACACAAGCCTTATCTATTTTTACTAGTTTATGTTGCTTAAAGAACATTGGATAAAAAGAAAGAGGTGAGATTAAAAAAAAAGGTATTATAAACTGGCTTAAAAATTAATCAAGCTCACCTAAACCGACCGACATAAAAAAATATGCAGTTAATAATGTTGACTAAAAGTTATGTAATTTTCCTCTGATTTTAAGGAGACTGTCGTGTGATGTGAGTGTAAAATATATCATTGTATAAATTTATGAAGTTCTTTTTTTTTTTTTTTTTTTTTTTTTTGAGAAAACCTTTTCTGAAATGTCTATGACAGTGACATACGAATTGTAGAACAGGGAGTGGTCATTTTCTAAACCATAAAAGATTTAAATCTCTCAAATTTATTACGAAAATCACTGATTTTAAAACTTGTTAAATAAGGAAAAAATTATAATGTCTTTCTACCTTTTTGTCCACTACTCTCGCTCTCACTCTCACTCTCACTCTCACTCTCTATATTCTTTTTTTTTTTTTTGGATAGACTCTCTATATACTTCACCCTGTATATACTATATACTCTCTTTTTTCTTTTTCTTTATTTTTAAGAAACGAGGTGTATATGCTTAAGTTGTTTAATTGTACGATTTTTGACTATATGGGAGTTTTTTTTTGGAAACTGACCATATGGAAATTGAACAATACGTACAAGCATCTTTCCCTAACCTTATTACATATTTAAGATTGTGACCTGAATTAAAAAATAAATAGAGAGAGATAGAGCTTTTTTTTTTTTTTTCTTTTCTTTTTTTGAAGTGGAGAGCTTTGTTATTATTATAGATAATTTAATAGTTCATAGACAGGTGGCCCCAAGATAGTTTGAAACCTCAAGTAACAATTTTAAGTTGGACCTTTTTTATTTAATATATATTAAAAGAAATCGTTTTTCTTGTTATTTAATATGCATCCTCTCAAAATATGCAAAATTATTAATTATTGTGCACTCTTGATATAATTGTCACTTTATAAGTACAAGTTTTTGTGGAGTGGGATGCATGGGATGGGGAGAGGGCAAGAGTTGGGATTCAAGTTTCTATAAGAAAACTTTACACACATACACTTATATTATCCATAACTAGCATGTAATCCATGCAAATGCATAGATGCATTTAAAATTAAACACAATTTTTATTATAAATAATCAGTTAAATTATTAAAAAAATAGCATGTAACACATGTATACGTATAGATATATTTAAATTTTAACACAATTTTTATCATAAAATATAAATAATTAGTCAAATTATTTTTTAAAAAAAGATAAATGTAATTAGTCACATATTAAAATTCTTACCTAACTTTAATACTATTTATGATAATTTTTTTTTTCTAATTTTTAATAAGGTAGAACGTGTGGTAATCTTTGTTGTATGGTGATTTTTATTGAGTATATGTGATTGGTTTTTATTTTTTATTTTTTTTTATAGTTTATTAATATTAGATTCTTAGTATTTTGCACTCATTAACTCACTTGGCACAGAGATTAAAAACACTTAAGTGAATGCATGACATAAACTTAAATAGATAATTATTGTGTGGTCTCCACATAAATTTAAACACATGGCACAAAATTGAATTATAATTTCAAATTCTAATTGAACTTTTTTTGAGTTTTGTCTATTAATATATATGTATATATATATATATATATAGAGAGAGAGAGAGAGAGAGAGAGAGAGAGAGAGAGAGAGATGACATTTCTAGTATAGATTTATAATTAAAAAATATTAACAAATAAAAGCAACACTATCTACAAGTCTACAACATAAATGATAATATAACCAAAAAAAAAAAAAATTAAAGTGAATAACGTAATCTACTTTATCAAAAGAACTAAAACTTCATTTAACAACATAATCGCCTAATAATCTCAATTGCCAATATTTTGGAGGTCTTCTTGAAGAGAGAGAGAGAGAGATTATTTGGTGGTAGTCATGTGAGAGGTTTGATGACTATTGTTGACAATCTATTGTGTGGAAAAGAAAAGTATGAAAAATTGAAATTTTCTGTCATTATGGGAAATTAACGGTTAATGATAATTTGATACACTCATGTAATTTTATTTTTGGTAAACGAGTTATGATTTTAAATGAGTTGGATTTCTATTGTCACACAAATTTTGGTTCTTCTTGAAGTGAGGGAACTCACCAAATTTGGGCTTAATTTCTATTGGGCAAACGTAGAAAAGCAATACATCTTTCCTCCACTCCTTCAAAAATTATGTGATTATGTATTACTTGAGGCGAACTTTGAAATTAAATTATGTGATTATGTCAAGTTCTCGACTTCTACCATTATTTTTTACTTTTATCACCACAAGTAATACAACGTTTTTGGTAATTAAGATTTAAAATTCAATCACCTACTGTGATGCTAAATTCGAATGCCAATGAATTGATAAACGAGGAGACTATGCATGATTGTAGAGTGCAATAGTTGAGGAAAATTTTTTGTTCTGAAGAAGCAGAGATTATTCAACGGATCCCTTTGAGTTGGAGGAAGCCTAAGGATAAGCTGATCTGGGTAAGCACAAAAGATGGCTGTTACACAGTATGCACAAATTTTTTTTTTTTGGAGAAGAATACGTTAAGAACTTAACTTTATAATATAAATGATTCCCAAAAAAAAAAAAAAAAAATTTATAATATAAATGTTGCCTCTACAGATCACGTTGCAAATCAATTAGGTAAGCATTAGAAAGTGGAGAGGGAAAAATGAGAGGCATAGAAATATTTAATAAGGAGAGAGATAAGGATGATATTAATTAAGCAAGCATTTAATGATGTAAAAAATGATGATGTTTTCTTTCTGATTGTTAGATCTTTTGGAAATCTATGCTTAAAAAATGTGTAATTCTTGTAGAGTTATGCCTGGTGTAACTCTAAGTAATGTTATATTACTCAAATTTTTTTAATTGGATACAAATTTTGACAAATCCATCATTAGATTACATTATCTTCGTATATTCTCTATGCTTGCAAATTTTCATGGTGATCAAAGATTAATAGCCATGTCAACAATTAGTTGTTTAAATTCAAATTTTTGTAGTTTAAATTAATGCATAAAAGATGAGTTTATGGATCGAATAGTAAATAACATTTAATTGACATAAAAATTGGCAAGAATGTTAAAAATATATAAATCATGTAATTCAACGATGGGATTTTCAAAATATGAATTTTATAATAAGTTATTGGGTGGTATAACATTACTTAGAGTTACATCAAGTGTAACTTGAATCCAATCCCCTATATATATATATATATATATATATATATATATTAATACCTTTGTCATGGTTTTAAAAGCTTGATTGGATTGGTTGGTTCAACTGGGAACTTGACCCTTAACTGGTCTGATAAAAATCAATGATTCAACTAAAAAAAAGTCAGTTCAATGAGTAAAAATAAAAAACTAGCCATTTTTCCGATTATTTGATTGGTCTTGTTTTTAAACCATGGTCTCGTTAAAAATAAGGGAATGTGCTCACCAATTAAACAACAAGAGAGTACTAATGTGAAAAAAAAAAAGAGTTTTTTTTTCCTCTGTTACTAGTAAATTTGACACAAAATAATAAAAGGTTCGATTAATATATTAATAATTTATTTTAAAATTTTTTTTATAAGAAATTGAAAAAATTATCAAAAGTTAATCACTTTTTTAATAATTTTTTTTTGAAAATAGTTTATTAATATACACAAATTAGTAAAACTCAATAATAAATTGCGATTAAGCTATAAATTGAACTGTTGGTCCCAACATGTTCAATGATTAACCGACCGTAAAACAAGGGAAAACCAACCCACAGACAAGCAACACACTTTGTGAGTATTGTCAAAAGAGAAAACCAACCAGTCTTCCAAAATGAGTCAAAAACTCAAATCAAAACCTTCAGTAAAAAAAAAAAAAAAAAAAAAGGTTCAACCCAAACCCAGTAATAAAAGAAGGAAGTGAACCCCACACATCTATCCACCTGATCACCACGAATGTAAATTCTACGTACAATCAATAATAAGAAACTCATTAAAAGAATTTAAAAGAAAAGACAGTATTAATTAATAAAGGCAGCAATGAACAGAGGCTTTGGCGGGTTTATGAGGTTGATATTTCAGCTAAACTCCAAGCTCCACTTCACCTTATTAATGGCGATTACCCTTTACTCCTTACTTTTATTAACCACTTATTTACGCCATCTCTCTCTCTCTCTCCATTTTTTTTTCCTTACAAGAATACCCAACAAGACAACAAAAACAAAACCAAACCAAACCAAACTCGCACGCACACAAACACAAACACAAAACACAGCCTCAAAAATCTCAGATAGAGAGAGAAAGAAAGAGAGTCTTCAGAAGTCAGAACCTTCTCTGAAAAGATTCCCTGCTGTTTCTTCCACCTTAAGCACTTACAGATCTCTACCTAGGTACCTAACAGTACCACTCACTACACCACATTATTTTACATTTTCAATCCCACTCTAATAATAAATAAATAAATAAAACATCATTATTATTTTTGAAAATTTTTGGTGATTTTTTTTTTTTAATTATTTCATTTTATAAACGTCAACATTTCATTGATACTTACTGGGGTCTTTTCTCTTTCTCTCTCACTGTTCATTATTGTGCATTGTTTTGGCCTTTTCTGCATTCTATAATTTTAAGGTGTGAACCTGTCAAGTCTGGTTTAAATCTTTCCTTGACGTCTTGTTGAAGAACAAACAAATAGGGGCTGTATGCTTTTTTAGCTTTCAGATTACACTTTCTGAGGGTACATTTTCTCTCTTTCTTTTTCTAAATTTAGCTCAGCATTTGGTTTTGATTCCCTCCCCCTTCTACTGTGTCACTCTTTTTGGCATTGTTTCAACCTTTCTAAATTTTTTTTTATTTTTATTTTTTTCCCTCCCAAGGTTAAAAAAAAGAAAAAGAAAAAGAAAAGAAGAAGAAGAAGCTGAATTTACTGTGTTTTACAGGGACTTGGATCCGTGAATCTTTGTTGTTTTCAACTGGGCATTTGGGATTGTATCTGGGTTTGACGTTTTGGGAAAGTTCTGTCACTGGTCGAACAAGGTATGTGCTGAAATTAACTTTTGTTTCCTTTTCTAGATTGGTTTTTTATTTTATTTTTTAGTTCAGTTATTTAGTTCTTGGGTTCTGTTTGGTTGCTGGGAAAATGGAGGAAAGTGATGGGATAGAAAATCAACACGGTGGGGTCAACTCAGCTAGACCACTTGTTGGTAGCAGGCCCAGTTGAGTGGACAATCTACATTTTGTGATTTTTAAGGGATTACTCTCAAGGTTTTAGAGTTATAATTCATTCTTTTAAACATGCATTTTTCTCAGCATCCAAACGGTGCTATTAGTGCTTTGTGATGTAAACCTTGGATTGACAAAGTTTCTAAACAGATTTTTTATTTGTGGTTTTTGATGCTAGTCTAATCCTCATAAATTTCTAGCTCTGTCTAGCCCATGGAGTTTTAAGATCTCAATGCTAAAGCATTTTTCATTTAAAAAATTACAATCTGAATGTAAAATTTCATGTACATTACACAATAGTAATTGAACTTGTTTATTAATATGAATAAATCAATACATATTAGAGCTGGTTAATTAGTGTGTGACTAATTGTTTCTAAATGAAAGTGGCCTAAACAACAATTTGATGAATTATTAATTCTAATTTGAATTTTGGAAGGGAGAATTCCATGGCATATAGAATTTTGACTTTCTATTTAGATCAGAGTATTTCTAGTTTAGATACATCAGAATATTAACCCCGAATTCAGTATATATTGGAAACTGATTTTCTATTCCTCTGAATTATTCTCTGAGATGTGATTGTACTAGTTTTGATACTGCTATGTTCTGAATGATCAATTTTCCTGTGTAATTGGTCTAAATTCTGTTGCGGGTCTCAAATTCTTAGTAGAACCCACCCTTTAGTATGTTTTACCACTGCTCAAGGACAACTGAATATTTAATTTTACAAAGCTTGAGGATTTAAGAAATGAGATAATTTCTCATTGGTGCATTAATCACTCTCCTCTAACATGTCCTAACCATCTCAAGCGACTCTCCCTCATATTTTCATCAATAGGTGCCACCTCTATCTTTAAGTGAATTTTCTCATTTCAAATCTTAACTTTCCTTACATTTCCACTTATCCATATTAACATTTTTATTTTAGTTACAATCATTTTATGAATATGTTGCTTCTCAACAGCCCAACATCATGACCATGGAGCATAGTTGGTCCAATAACAGTCTTATAAAACTTTCCCTTTAACTTAATAGGTATTCTATGATCACACAATACTCTTGATTCGCTTCTCCACTTCATCCACCTTGTTCTTATCCTATGATTCACATCCTCTTTAATCTCTTAATTTTTGTGAATTAGTGATCCAAGATATTGACAATTCTCGCTCTTTGGTATCTTTTGAGCTTCAAGTCTTACAATTCCTTCATCTTTGTTTGTACTTTTACTAAAGTTATGTTTCATATACTCTGTTTAGTCCTATTTTATATACTCTATTTTAGACCTACTTGACCAAAAGCCTTTAGATTTTAAAGTGTCGTACTAAATTTCTAACTTGATATTAACTCCACGTCTAGTTTCATCCACTAAAACTATCTCATTTGCAAAAAACATACACCAAGTGATTTCCTCTTGAATCAATTTAGTGAGCTCATCCATCACTAATGCCTAGAGATATGGACTTAATGTTGATCGTTGATACAAACCAATGATGATAGAAAACTCGCTTGTAATGCCTCAACTTATTCTCACACTAGCTACAATTCCGTCATACACATCCTTAATCAACTTAATATGCTTTCAAAATGCAAATACATTGTTTAATTTCTTTGGTTAGATTAATTTATTTTATGATATTCCTTCTTGCCAAGCTTTGGAGATTATCACTGTCTTTCCTATCTACAAAAGGTGTTAAGCTTGCTTCTAAAAAAGAAAAGAAAGTATTTTCAGAAAATTGATGGCTCTTTGACATACAGCTGCTGATTCTAGTCTTTCAAGAAGATCTTAGTGATCGTTAAACTAGTTCGAGGCATTTGTACCCTTGTAAAAGTTGTGGTTTCCCTGCACAATGGAAAAATCTTCCTTTTCTATGCATTTATTAAAGTAAATTCATAAGCTTACATGAGAACAAAAAAAATTGTTGCAAGAATATTTGTATTTGTCATCAAGCAGACAGGAATTTTCATCTTTTGCAGATCTTCTTTGCTTTTAATGTATTGTCATCATTTCATTTATTTGTAGAAATAATCCAACTGTATCATGTTGATTTAGAATAAATGGGAGGAGTATAATTAAGAGGAACTCTGATATATGCAGCCGATGATCAATTAATTTTCCAGTAATGTCGAGGATTTCAAAGTGGAAGCTTGAGAAGACAAAAGTAAAAGTGGTCTTCCGGCTACAATTCCACGCTACACATGTAAGTTTTCCCTTAACATTGTTGAAATTTGAGCAACTGCAAAACATTGTCATAATCTTACTTTTGTCAATTTCTTTCCTGATTCCCTTCTTGATATCCTTGGAGATGTATTGTATGCTTCTGGTTGAGTTAATGTTATACATTAGAATTTCATCATTTAAATACTTTAACAGACAGGCACAATGACACATACAATCACCAACAAACAAAGAGATGAAAGTTACAGGTTATAAGGTGGATCAGAAAACCCTGAGGCTGTTTATCGAGCAAATGAGCTCAGATACAAATTATGTAATTGTTGTAAGATGCTGATCTAGCTTATAGTTCTCATACTCCATAGAAACTTGAGGTTGTTTTCCTCCTTTTCACTCTTTCTCTGCCAGCTGATGGCTGTTTATTGAGTGCATGTAGGAAACTTCAATAATTTGTTTATTGAGTTTGTGGCTAGTGATTTGCAGTTCAGTTTTTCTGGACTTACAAATGGAGGATGTGCGACTAGAATTTCTTTCTAATTTAGTTTTATTTAATTTTGGAAATAAAGATACTATATTTTATTTTAAAAATAATTAGTTAGTTAGGTTATTAGTATTTTATTATTTTCCTAGAGTCTAGGTTATTTTTGTAATTCAATGATTGGAATATCTCAAATCAATTAGAATTAGGACTTCCTAAGCCACCCAGAATTTGATCAAGTCATAGCCTACATAAGCCTAATATTGTACAATTTGTACTCCTATGGAGACAGTCTACAAGCTAGCTGTTTGATTGATTAATAAAATTTCACTTGGGATTTTCCACTGGTCTGGTGTTGACTGCAGCCAACTCTAAGTGCTCACTCTTAGGTTTTCTATCTTGCTTGGTACCAGCTCTAAGCAACCCATAGGTGCTGAATTCTAGGTGATTTTTATTGTTTATGTTCTTTAATTTTCATGTTGCATCAAGTTTTGGTTTTGACTTGCATCACTTGCAACCACCCCTCTCCCTCTCCCTCCAACAAAAAAAACAAAAAAACAAAGAAGCAAACCGCATTAGAAAAAAAAAGGAAGGAAAATCAAATGCAAAATGGCTGGCAGTCTTCAACAATTGAGGAATTTTCTATTGTCAATGGCTTGACAAATTTGATTTTGGATAAGGGTGAGAAATTTGATGTTTGAACAGATACCTGCACTTGAAATTTGTCACCTGTGTTTGGTTTCATGCCTTTTAGGAAGTCAGAACTCATTCTGACGTAAATTAGACTAGTGTCATCATCCTGGTTGTAATATTTAGCACATTAGCTTCGTAACAGTCTCATCATAGGACTATTCTGTACTGAAGAACACTGTCAATTTCTTAAATATTTAAAAACCGAAAAAATTAAAAATTTGAATACAGTTGCAAAACAAAGTTTACTGAAAAGTGAAAACCATAGCCATGCAATGATCAGCGGCCATTTTATGTACTGCACAAAACCAAATATATCAATGACAAGTAGATAGTTTGAGTTTCATAACTTGAGTTGGCATATAATTGTTTGTTGAGTGCACATGTATCTTCCATATTACTGAGGTATGTTGTGAAAACTCTCTTATCTAAAAATTCAGATTTCATAAAAGTAAGGTATTACACTCATTCATCATTATGCAACATAAAGGAATCAGGCTACTTTTTTTTTTTTTTCAATTATTTTATTTATAAATTTGTTACACCGAAATAATAATATATAAAGGAATCAAACATGTCACCATGCAATATTTGGTGGCATTGTGTTGTGCGCCTTGTGCCCTTTCTAAGAACTAGGTTGATGGGAGTGGGAAGGTCTAAAGCTTCTGTTCTTGCCTTTTATTCTGTCTTTGGCATTGAAAGAAGTATCATAATTTGTGAATGAAACTCAAATTGTTGTTGAGAATATTTAGGTGAGTTAAGATTAGCACAAAGTTCTTTTAGATGTTAATATTTATCTTGTTGTGATAGTGGGGCTACACTTCTTCTACTATGTATGCTGATTATGTGAATTTTCTTTTATCCATCTGATTGTTATAATATATTCATTGAATGTTATATTTCCCTCTCAATGATCTAGATTCCACAAACTGGATGGGATAAGCTGTTTATATCTTTCATACCTGCTGATTCTGGAAAGGCCACAGCAAAGACAACCAAATCAAATGTGAGAAATGGGACATGCAAATGGGCAGATCCTATTTACGAAACTACCAGACTTCTTCAAGACATCAAAACAAAACAATATGATGAGAAACTCTATAAACTTGTAGTGGCAATGGTAATATTCCTCCTATATTCTTACCTTAAATGATATTTTCTGTTAATCATAGTTTGAATTATATATGTTACCCTTATTTTTCTATTTATTATCTTTCTCTTCTTCTTCCTTATCTATTTTTTAAAATCTTCAATTTTTGATAATTACGATGGCTGTACATATAGTCTTGTTGCAACTGAGATTGACACTATATTTGGCGTAAATCTCATTGACATCAGGGTTCTTCACGTTCCAGCATCCTTGGTGAGGCTGACATCAACCTTGCTGATTATGCTGATGCCTTAAAGCCTTCTGATGTTGCACTGTCTCTTAATGGATGTGACTCTGGAGCTACCTTACATGTGAGGATTTCTGAATTTTATGTTTTCTCTTACATAATGCTATCTTGGGCAAAGAATTTCATTGATTCTCTGCCTGCCAGGTTATACAAGAATGACAAGTAGTATGTTTCTATGTAGCTTCTAATAACATTGTCTTACTCTAGCTTATTGCTGCAGTATTTCCCTTAGAGATGTAGTGTTTTCCCTCATAATGTTATAATGGTTTTGTTATTCAATGCAGGTCACTGTACAGCTGCTAACTTCTAAAACTGGCTTCAGGTACTGCAATTAGACATGTATCATTAATGCTTTAGCTAGTTTCAATCCATTCATTTCTATGTGCTTGCTTTCAGAGAGTTTGAGCAACAGAGGGAACAGAGAGAGAGGGGTCTGGAGACAACTTCTGACCAAAATAGTCATTATGAATCTGCTGGTAGAAAAGTATCATCTTCTGCAGAGACTGTCAGCGATCAGATGGATAAGGTTTGATCATTTTCTTGTTGCTTTGTATTTTCCACATTTAGTCTATTCATAAACCATTGCTTTGTGCAATAATAGCCTGAGCTATGCTGGCAGCCAGAACAATAATTATAAAACTCTTTTTAAAATTATCCATGCTTTTAAGGTGTTTAAGACATGTATCTAGGAATTCTTTTGTCTGACATGAATAAAATTACAGTCAAGGTGTTCCATGCTTCTGTAGAAAAAACAAAAAAGAAGAAGAAGAAGCAGTTGAGGTTCTTTGTTGTGGTTCTATAATTGCAAAACATCTAATATAATTCCGCACTAAAACAAGTTCACCCTCAAACTAACTTGATAAAAGGATAAACCATTATTTATTTCACTTGAAAAATAAATCCATTTCCTCTAAACCATATCCATTAATTTTGAAACTGTTTTCCAAATTTTGAAGCAAAAGTGTCAAACTTCTTAGGTAACGTGGTTGTACAAGTTCACTAGTTGTTTGGCCTACAATTTGCTGCTAGTTCCAGTGTCTCATATGCTTATTTATTTACTAAAAAAAATTTCCTAGAAATATGAAGGAAGGATACAGGCCTTGTTAAACCAAAGAAGTGGGGTGGGGGCTCCAAATTGCTAGAATAGAGAATCATAAGCAACAAGAAGAAGCAGGAAGTAGGAGAAGCAAAAAACTACCGACACCCAGAACCCCCAAAGAATTTTCAACTGGGTGCTCCTGTCCAGGCAATGATGCCTGCATGGTCAAGTTATGATCTAGAAGAGTCCAGCAATCTAACTGATAGTAAATCCCTTTAAATTTTAGACAATAGAAAACTCATCTGTGAAACCTCTCTCAGTCTCACTCTCTAGTTTCTGATTTGCAATAAGGGATGGAACTTTGTGAATGGAAAGATAAAAGGTAAATTTTGGAACTTACAAGTTTCAATCTCCCCAAAATACTTTTATCAGATACTTATCCTTGCAAGGTCATGCCACCAGTTGACTTTAGTAAATGAGAAGATGTTCTTGGAGAAAGTTGAGCATTGAAATCAATTATGCAGAATTGCAGATAGAAGTATTCCAAAGAGAGTTTATTCCTACCATCACCTAAGGCAGCCTGAAAACCCTATCCTTCACCGCCTAAGGGTTCTTGGAATCACCACCAAGTAGATACATAAATTTCTCACAAGAAGAAATTTTTATTTAATAATAGTCTGAGTTAAAAAACACTACCTGGAACCTTTTTATAGAGCTTCCAATAAGAGCTCATGTCCCACAAAACTCTCAACTAAATATAATCTAAAAACTTAATCTCCATCTAAAAAAGATATGAAATCTAATTCCTATCTGAACTAAAATAAATAAAATAAAAATGAAAATATGAAATAATCCAATCCCATAAGATGTGTCTGCACCACTGTCCATCCCACAATGCAAGGTCACTGCTTCTAGTGAAATTAGGTTATCTTAAAGTGATTAGGCCATTCAATGTTGAAATGATCATCACCTATGTTGTCTTGGCTGTCATAGATTGGTGAACACGTAATTGAACATATTTCTCCCTCTAACACAAGCTCCTAAGTATGGGTAGGGATTTCATAATGGTATATCATAATCGCATGTCTCTTTTTGAAGGCACCAACTAGAAGATTAGACAAGTTACTGACAAAATTAAGAGTGTCCTGTAATTTCTTTATGATTGACAAGTGTGTTCTCTTCTTTGATTTTTCATAGATTAATGCAAGAGTTAGATTTAAAAAAGAACCTAAAGATCTCCCTTCACTTGAAGAAGAGGTGGGGCTGAATGAAGAGTACGCGGACTCAGCTGTTGGGTTTGATGGCTCATCCAATACTTCAGAAAGTTTATATGCTGAGAAGCATGAGGTGTCCAGCATACACGAGATTGACAGCCTTAAGAGTACAATTTCAGGTGATCTTGGTGGACTCTCCTTAAGTCCAAGTCCTCAGCCAGGGAAAGGGGATCCTTCTGATAATAGGTTTTTGGCTCAAGGGACTAGTGACTGGGTTCATGGCTGGAGTTCTGACTATTCTGCAGATAATGACTTGGCAATTGCTTATGAAGAGAATAGTAGACTGAGAGCAAGCTTGGAAGCAGCTGAGTCTTCTATTCTTGAGCTTAAGCTGGAGGTAAGCTCTTTACAAAGTCATGCTGATGAAATAGGTGTTGAAGCGCAAAACTTTTCCCAGCAACTTGCTGCTGAGATTGCTTCAGGAGAAGAGCTGGCAAAGGAAGTTTCTTTTCTACATTCAGAGTGTTCAAAGTTCAAAGATGATCTTGAAAAGCTAAAAAATTCCAAATTAAACCCTCCATATACCAGCAGAGAATCTATTGAGACAGACCAGGGGCACTTAATTCAAGAGATACAGCTCAGATGGTTAAAGGGGGTTTTATTAGTGGAGGATAAGATAACAGAGCTTCAAACCAAGGCGTGCTTTGGATTCCAGGAAGAAGACTTAAGATTCCTGCATTCAGACTTAGAGGCATTGCTTGGTATACTGCGGGATCTGAAACAAGGAAATGTACAGACAATTTCAGGGCTCAATTTGACAAGTGTAAAGGAGATCAAAGAAATGAATTTACATAGAAGTGAGCTAGTTGTACCAGGAACTGGGTTTGATGCAGATTTGTATGAACCAGAAGGCTTGCTTCATTGTCTTAAAATTCCTAGCCTGGTGTCTCACGAATCTGATTCTGTTGATACGAATGTATTGAAGGGAAAATTATTTGAAGTTCTAAGGGAGTTAAATGAGTCAAAAGCTGAACGGGAAAGCCTTGCTAGGAAAATGGACCAGATGGAGTGTTACTATGAAGCTCTCGTTCAGGAGCTTGAGGAAACTCAAAGACAGATGATGGGAGAGTTGCAAAGTCTTAGAAATGAGCATTCTACATGCATTTACACAATTTCATCCGCTAAGGCGGAGATGGACACGATGCACCATGACATGAATGAGAAGCTAATAAGACTTGCAGAAGACAAGCATGATTTGGAATCTCACAACAAGGAGCTTGAAAGAAGAGCTATTACTGCAGAAGCAGCACTCAAGAGGGCACGCTTGAATTATTCCATTGCTGTGAACCAGTTACAGAAGGACCTTGAACTACTTTCTTTCCAGGTTCTGTCTATGTTTGAGACTAATGAGAACCTTGTCAGGCAAGCTTTTGCAGATTCTCCGGAACCAATCTTTCAAGGGAGCCCAGAGATGGTGCAGAACCAGAAATTGGGCTCGGAGGAGTTTGTTTCTGCCAAACTCTTGCATTGTCAGCATAACCATACAGGGGTAAAGAAACAGAATGTGGGCGGAGATGCTCTTTTAGAGGACTTGAAAAGATCACTTTGCTTGCAGGAAGGGCTTTATCAAAAGTTTGAAGAAGAAGTCTGTGAAATGCATTTGGTGAATGTATACTTGGATGTTTTTTCAAAATCGTTACAGGAGAGTTTGGTTGAGGTAAGTTCTGAATTTAGACTCATGAAAGAGAAAATGGAAGAACTTACCCAGCAGCTGGAGCTTTCAACTGAGTCCAAGGAGTTATTGATGTTTAGGCTGCAGGCTGCTATGGATGATGTTCGTTCCCTTAATGATTACAAGGCCACTTGCATTGTGAAATGCAATGATTTGGCACTGCACAACCAAATTTTAGAATCAACTTTACAACATGTTACCCATGAAAATCATCTTCTCAATCAGAAGATTACTGAATGGGAGGCCTTGATGACAGAATACAGAAGTTATGAGAAAAAGTACGAGGCCTGCACTGCAGAAAAATTGGTGTTGGAAAATTTGTTAAACAAAAAAACCCAAGAAAATGGCAATCTCCAAAATGACATTTCTGTTTTTCAGGAAGAGTTGAAAGAAGTCAGATTTGAATTTAATGAGCTGACTTCTGAGAAGGAGAATCAACAGAATACTATCAACTTTCTGCAGGAGAAGTTGTGGAATCTGTTGGCATCCTATGACAAAAAGTATGGTGGAATGTCTCTCTGGAGTGAATCTTTCTGTCAGGATTTGGAGTCAAAGGACTTAACAGGTGTTGTGCTGCAATTAGAAGAGTTTCATCATAATGCACTCAAAAGGATTCTCCAACTCATGGAAGAGAATAAAGGTCTACTGAATGAAAGAGATTTGGTTCAAGTGTCCTTAAGAACAGCAGAATCAGATAATTTGATCATGAAACAGAAGTTTGAACATGATATACGGGCTGCAGTGGATAAATTAGATGTGTCGAACTCCCTTCTGCAAAAGTTTCAATTAGAAATTGAGGCTACTGCTAACAGACTCAAGGTTAGCTCTGAAGCTGATGAAAGATATGCACAGCAGCACAGAGAACTTTTATCTGATCTAGATCATATGGAAGCAGAGCTGCAGAAACTTACTTCTAAAAACAAGGATCTTGCTCAAGAAATCTTGGCTTTAGAGACTGTAACTGACGACCTTGGAAGGTGTAAGTTGAGCATAGCAGCATTACAGGAAGAAAAAGATACTTTGATAGTTTCTTTACAGGATAAAAATGAGGAATCTGCCAAGCTTGCATTAGAGCTTAGTAATTTGAAAGGAAGTTGGCAATCTCTGTATGATGAGTTGCATATTGAGAGAAGTTCCAGAAATAAATTAGAGAGTATGGTCTTTGAACTTAATTCCCAATTAGATGAAAAGCAATGCCAATTGATACATTTTGATCAGCAGAAAGCTGAGCTGGTTCGTCTCAAGCAAATGGTGTCAGATCTAGAATTAGAAAAAAGAAGAGTAGGCCATCTTTTGTTGAAAACAGAGGAATGCCTTAAAAACGTTCAGGAAGAATGCTCTTCTCTGGAAAATCTGCTGTCTGAAATGCATGAATTTTCGATAGATGTAGCTGTTAGAGACATTTTCACAAAAACTCAGTACGAAGCCTGGGTAGAAGATCTACTCCAGCAACTTGCTGAGCTTCACAAGAAGCATCTTAATGATGAGGCGGTACATGATCGTTGTCTTGCAAGTGAAGCCCATTACAATGAAGAGAATGCTAGATTGTTGACGAGCCTTGACTCCTTAAAGTCTGAGCTAGAAGCCTCTATTGCTGAGAACAGGGTACTACTTGATAAAATCAGCGTCATAACTTATGAACTTGAGGAATACAAGAATAGGGCTGAAAATGTGGAGGCCACTTTGAAAGGGGAGAAAGGACGGCATGCTCTTGAGGTTGAAAGTCTGGAGCAGAAGTTAGTGAATTCTGAAGAAAAGGTTGATAACCTGATGTTTGCCAAGGAGGAACTAGAAGTCAAATACAAAGAAGAGAATGCTAGATTGTTGACAAGCCTTGACTCCTTAAAGTCTGAGCTAGAAGCCTCTACTGCTGAGAACAGGGTACTATTTGATAAAATCAGTGTCATAACTTATGAGCTTGAGGAATATAAGAATAGGGCTGAAAATGTGGAGGCCACTTTGAAAGGGGAGAAAGGTCAGCATGCTCTTGAGGTTGATAGTCTGGAGCAGAAGCTAGTGAATTCTGAAGAAAAGGTTGATAACCTGATGTTCGCCAAGGAGGAACTAGAAGTCAAATACAAAGAAGAGAATGCTAGATTGTTGACAAGCCTTGACTCCTTAAAGTCTGAGCTAAAAGCCTCTACTGCTGAGAACGGGGTACTTCTTGATAAAATCAGTGTTATAACTTATGAGCTTGAGGAATACAAGATTAGGGCTGAAAATGTGGAGGCCACGTTGAAAGGGGAGAAAGGTTGGCATGCTCTTGAGTTTGAAAGGCTGGAGCACAAGTTAGTGGATTCTGAAGAAAAGGTTGATAACCTGATGTTCTCCAAGGAGGAACTAGAAGTCAAATCTATTTTACTTAAGGCCAAGGTGGATGAACAGCATGCTCATATAACCTTGCTGGAAGGATATAATGATGAACTGATAATGCTGCGGAAGAAATGTAGTGAGCTTAGCCAGAGGCTTGCTGAACAGGTTTTGAGGACAGAAGAGTTTAAGAACTTGTCCATCCATTTGAAAGAGCTTAAAGACAAGGCTGATGCTGAGTGTCTCCAGGTTCGTGAGAAAAGAGAACCTGAAGGACCACCAGTTGGTATGCAAGAGTCATTGAGAATTGCATTTATCAAAGAACAGTATGAGACCAAGCTGCAAGAATTGAAACACCACCTTTCCATCTCCAAAAAACATAGTGATGAAATGCTGTGGAAATTACAAGATGCAATCAATGAAGTTGAGAATAAGAAGAAATCTGAGGCTTCTCACTTAAAAAGAAATGAAGAGCTGGGATTAAGGATCTTGGAATTGGAAGCTGAGTTGCAGTCTGCACTTTCTGAAAAGCGTGAACTAATGAATGCCTGTGACCTGATGAAGGCTGAAAAGGAGTGCTCATTTATAAGCCTTGAATGCTGTAAGGAAGAAAAGCAAGAGCTTGAAGCGTTTTTGCAAAAATGCAATGATGAAAAATCTAAAATTGCAGAAGAGCTTATCTTGATGAAAGATTTACTAGAAAGTTATGCATCCCATATTAATGTTCAGAAGGAAGGCTCTGGTGGATTACTCAATGTGGATTGCACGCCTGATGAGCCAGTTGGAAAGCTTCACCAGAAAAATCTGATTTTGGGCATTCCAAGCAATGGAAGAATAAGTATAGATGTGGCCCCCAGGAATAGTCCAACTGAGGAACTGTTTTGTAAGCTCTCAGACAAAGATAATTCAATGAATTGTGAGGAAGCAGAATATGCATGTACGATTCCAGCTAATGAAACTGACCTCATGAATGTGCACCCCATGCAGGTATTTCTTTCTTCTTTTTAATTTTGTGTGTGTGTGTGTGTGTGTTGGAATCACCCTTTCCAGATTAATTATTATACTTCATTGTTATCTGTATAACTCAATCAAATAGATATTATAGATTATGTGTTGGTTTATATAGCTCATTTTCATTGGGTTATTTTGTTTAAAAAATAAGCTGGATAAAAGTACAATTGTACCTAAAAAAGGCAAGGCTTTAAAAAATTGTACATAAGAAAATGAGCACTTTAAGTCCAAAAAAAGAAAAAGAAAAAAGAGAACTAAACCAATATATATGGCATACATCATCCTGATATTTAATTGTCCACCTTTTGGCCTTCAGCAGAGAATGTTTTTAGAGCATAATGGAATCTTGTAACTTGTCAGGTCTTTTATTTGTTTATTTATTTTTATTGGCAAGTTACATTTGCACCTGGTGGGTCTTGAACCCACAACCTTACCCTCCATCTTGCTTGCTGTTTTGGTTACTGAGGTCATACAAGGATTTGGTTATCTCTAGAGAACATGAAAGGATTTTTAGTTGCTTGTGCTTTATATGTTCCTAAAGGAGTGGAATTGTTGAACTTAGTAGTCAACGGCAATTGGGCAAAAATAATTCCTTATATAATAAGCGATTTTTCCTCATAAAGTCTCATGTCCGGCTATCCATAGATTAGGCAACTCTAGAGACATCTTTGCATAAACATGTGAGCATTTTGGAAAAAATTTCTGTCACTAAATGCCTTCTTAGCTCTAGGGATTTGATGAAATGAAACTCAGCAGCTTGGAAAGTTCATGTTATAAATCAGTATGTAAATTACTTTTCTGAGGAAGATGACTGTAAGTTGATATGATTTTTCCATCTTCAATGGTTGGCATTTTATTTCTCTCCTGTTGCTTAAAATCTTCAGTTTCTCTGTGATGTATTAAGACTTGCTTGTCATGAATTAGGTAGTAGTTTTGTGCATTACTTAAAAAATTATGTTCGTTAGCTTCAAATTAGATGTGCGTGTATGTGTGAAGAAAAGATTGTTTACTTATATTGTTCATCCATTGTGCGTATTCTTTCATATGACAGATTGAAAACTTGCTCTCTAACAAGTTACATGAATAATCATTTATCAGGATATTCTTCTACCTGGGGGTGGAAATTGTATTCAAAGTCTTGCACTTGTAAATCAAGAAGACTTGCTGCATCCTGACACAAATCATTTGGCTCTTACCAATGATCACTTTAAAGCTCAGAATCTGAAGAATAGCATGGACCACTTGAATAAGGAGGTATACATTTTGTGTAATGTGAAGGAAAATGATGCCTCTATATCACTTGTCACATGTTCTTGGATGGCATGGTGAAACACATATAACATTTATTTCGTCCTTTATAGCTGCTAGGTCCAGCCATTAAATTTGCTAACTGTAGTTTTCTGCCAAGTATATTGTCTGATACAGTCTTTCTAATTGTAGTTTTCTGCTTGCAGTTGGAAAGAATGAAACATGAGAATACAATTCTTCCCCAAGATGATAACGATTTTTTCTCAAAATTTCCAGGTTTACAAAGAGAACTAATGCAATTACGTAAGGTAAATGAATTTGCAGCCTTTACCATCTTACAACATGCTAGCGCCCTATTCTAGACACTTATTTCTACTTTTCCCCAGGCAAATGAAGAGTTGGGAAGCATATACCCATTATACAATGAATTTTCATCTAGTGGTAATGCATTGGAAAGAGTGCTTGCATTAGAAATTGAGCTTGCTGAAGCACTACAGGAAAAGAAGAAATCAAGCATCCATTTTCAGAGGTACATTATCCCTTACATACCTGGCTAACTGACTACCTGTTTGCATTGTTGGGAGCACACATTGTTTGGGGCTCTCAAAATTTATATTCTTTTTTGCTTTTCTTTCCGATATTGAGGTCTTTTACCTTACCTTGCCACACTTCAAATCTTAAGTACTAGCAAGTGCTCAAAACCAGTATTGTAGGAGGCTTATCACTTCAAAAAGTTTGATGTGCCACCTCAACTTAAAATGCTTATGCCTGTGCCACAAACTATTAGGTTCATAATTCATGCTAGAGATGTGTGTGTACTTGTGTCATTCTATTCTAATGAATTTTGTTCTTGATATTCATTTTATTTTCCCTACTGGTCTAGAGATATGATGATTCAATCATTATATGCTACTTATTCATACGTATAGTCCTTCCAACTAAAGGAATAATAATGTTCCCTCTACATCCATTATATGGAATAATGTATTTCCTAGATCTGGTGGTGTTTTGGCACTGCCTCTTTCAGTGCTCTTTTCTGCCAGGCGTTATTGCTAGTTGCCGTTAATGGTCCTGTTATTGTTTCTTGTGTGCAAAATTATACCAATTCAAATTTTAAAGGAATCCTGATAAATTACCACTTGATTCCAAAAACTTATGCTATTAAGAAAGGGTAAATCTACCGCTTGATCCCCAAAGTTGAAGTTGTTTAGAAAGGACAAATTTAATAATTTAATCATTATTCTAACATTTCTCTTCATGTATGGCCCAGATTCCCCTTTAATAAGTGGGGCTCAACACATGGATTTTTAAAATTTTAAATTGGAGGTAGAGTGGAGACGGGATTTGAACCCATAACCACCTACTTTGATTTTGATACCATGATTAACTACCACTTGATCCCAAAAGCTTAAGGTGTTAGAAAATGGTAAATTTAATCATTTAGCCATTAGTCTAACAAATCCTACATGGGTTGAGTTTGGGACTTGATATGGGTTTATGTACTTGTTGGCCCTCTCTACCCACTAAAGTAAGCTTTTGGTTTGGATGCTCTAATATGGTTCCAGTTTGTTTGTCTTGTTTCAGTTTCAGTTGGGCCATCAGGTGTGTTTGTCTCAGTTTTGGTTACTGTTGGGTGTGGATGTGAGGTTGGGTGTAAAGGAATCCCACATTAGTTGGGTTTGGGACTTGATAAGTTTATGTACTAGTTTGGAGTTTGGACTCTCCACCTACTCTCTTAAATTTTGGGTTGTCTCGATCACTTTCCCATGATATCCCATTTTGCCATGTTATGCCTTTTTTTTTTTTCTTCTATTTGCTTGCATAGTAGCATAACTTTCTAGATTTTTCATTCTTTCTTTGATTGGTATCATGCTCTCTTGAATTGGGCCCCTTCAAAACCTGGAGGGTATCTCATTCATGCTTGCTGGCTTTAAGGCCTCCTGTGATCAGGCCAAGGACATGTAAATCTTAAAGGATATATCACTACTTAGTGATGTATGGTGGCATTCTGGTACATGGCAGATACGAGTATTTGCTGCTGGATCCACCCAGTGTACATTCTCTTTTGGGTCAAACAAGTTGCCAGCTGGCCAGACAGCCAGGTGATCCTTAGATCTGGTGTAGCAATCAATCTGGTATTCTATTGGGATCCTTGCCTAGGATTTATATATATATATATATATATATACCAACTATTTTGATAATTTATTGGTCACAAAAGCATATGTATGAGATAATGCATACACATTTGCATTCTTGATTTTTTCCTTTTTGACGTTTTTTAGAAAACTTTGTTATGGTGTATTTGGTCATAGATCTATCATTTAGGATACTGGGTTAGTTTGGTCTACAACTACAAGTCCTACATGTACTGTTTACTTTAGTAACCTGGGATTAATTCTTCCAAATTGATGGATCGACATTCGCCACCCTCCATTTCTGCTGAGTTCTTTCTGCAGATACACTGCACTTTACAGCCCACCTTGAAATGAATGCTTACTGCTTTGATGTTTCTTCAGCCTGCAATACTGCCTAAAACAACCAAAATAACACAACTAAAACCAGAAATTTCAGAATACAATGTTGTTATAGCTAGCCTGACAAAGGATTCATCTTTTTTTTTTTGGCTGCATCAAAAGATTCATCTAATTAGTTAACATGATATTCTCCTCCTGTGATCCAGCTCTTTCTTGAGACAACACAGCGACGAGGAAGCAATATTCCATAGCTTTAGAGCTATCAATGAGCTAATAAAAGACATGTTGGAGCTCAAGGAAAGGTACACAGGTGTAGAGACTGAGCTAAAAGAGATGCATGACCGTTACTCTCAATTAAGCCTTCAATTTGCCGAGGTTGAAGGAGAGAGACAGAAACTCATGATGACTCTTAAAAGTGTTAGGGCATCCAAGAAGACCCTACTCTTCAATCGCTCATCATCCGCCTCCCTTGGTGACGATCCCTCATAGCAACACAAGTGACTATTGATGTCTTCCTTGTTTGCATGGTCCCAGAAACCATCCTGTACCGAGCTAAGAAGTTAATGCCCCCACGGATAGATAGATAGTCAACATTCATGAACTCGGGAGCTACTGCAATGGTCAACCATTTACAAGCTTGGTATAGGATGTCAAAAGCTAAGTAGCAGGTACTTTGTGTAAATAATACTGTGTTTTCCAGCCATTTCATAGGTTACTTGCTAGTATAAAAAGTATAGATCCCTGTAACATCTTGGCTTTGTTTTAATTTTGGCCTTGCCTAGCTGGTGCAATTTATTCTGCTGTATAGTAAATCAAAAAGTTTTTGACTCAAAATAATTCTATTTAAATATTCAGAAGAATTACAAGGAATATATTTGTCCACTCTTCTCCCCCTCCGCACCCCCCCCACCCCCCCCCCCCCCCCCCCCCTTCTTTTTCTTCTTATTTCTTTCCACCTTTCCTTTTCTTGTTGCTGGAAATGTACCATTGCATTCAGACGACGTTATTTTTCTATTTTCGGCTAATAAGAACATCCTCTGGTTTTGAATTTTAATTTTTGCTGGATGTTGGACATTGCATTCAGAATTACGTTACACAACTTGTACCCTATATTGGTAGTGATGAGGGTAGGATGCTTATTGTGCAGAGTATCTTGCCAATTTTAATGGACTCCACTTAAGTTGAAAAGTGGTAAAACAACCAAGTACTCCTTTGTTTCATTTTCTTTTTGTGGGATAAGTTACACATGCACTCTTAAAGAGTCTTGAACCCATGACCTCATATTCCACCCAGTACTAATAGGGAGAGATGTTATTTGTGCTAGAGTTCATTGGCTGTGTGTTGTTTGATCTAAAAGAAGTTGAGAAACCGAACCAACTTCTAAAAATTGGGTTGCACACGCCCTATCGTGAGTGGCCCAAAAGACAGTTGTAATCGTTGTTTCTTGTTTGTATCAAAACTGACCTAATTGACCAAACTTTTTTGTTTTGTTTTGAGAAGTACCTAATTGACCAAACTTGGTTTGAAGAGTTTGAACGGGATCCCTCTCCCCTTACATCAAAAAGACTCCAACCAAATTGATTTGGTTTAATAGTAATACAAATTTGAAATTCCATTTATCAATAGTTGCAATCATGGGGAGGGGTGTGAGTGTATGGAGATTTGGAAAATTATTAGGTGCTTTAAGCCATTTGATATATATAAATTAAAAACTTTTAAAAAAAGAGAAAGAAAAAGAAAAAAGACATCTATATTTATATAATATCTAAAAACTAAAACATAACATTTATTGTTGCTATGCTCTAATTGAGCCACAACAGTATAGCCATTCAGTCCATTTCAGTCAATTCGGTCCAATTTGGTCCATTTCAGTTTACTTCGGTCCATTTAATCCAATTCGGTCTAAGTTGCTTCATTTCGGTCCATTTTAGTTAACTCAGTCCACTTTGGTCTATTTTGGTTAACTTCGGCTCATTCGATCCAATTCGGTCCAATTTGGTCCACGTCAGTCCATTCGGTCCACTGCCATCCATTCGGCCAATTTCAGTCCATTTTGGACTAATTGGACCTTAAATTGATTCTTTTTGTATGTTGCCTTTTTTTGGGCTTAAGAATCCCTTTTCTTTCTTAATTTTTGGGTTAAAAAGTATGATACATATATATATATATATATATATATTTTTTTTTTTTGGGCCAACCTCTTTAGTTTTAGGCTAAAAAACAAAAACGTAATAGACATTATAAAGTTAGAGATATAGGATCTAAAAAAAAAATAAAAATGATAAATATTCAAAAGATTATTTTAAAATTCAAGTTTCAATAATATAGGTATTATACTTATATTTAGAAAAAAAAAAAAGGCCTAATCTTATATAATAATTTAAACTTAATGTAACATATTACAAGTGTTCAATGGAATGACGTGTACATTTTTTTAATACTCTTGGATATGTTCAAACTAGTCAACTGATTATGGTATTTTTTTTTAATAAAAAAAATCATTTGAACCTTCTCCATTTATATAAACAATATTATAATTATGTAATTTAAATCTTTTTATTAAATTATATATATGCTACTATGTATTGTTGTTAAATGTAAAATAAACTCCATCACATAAAACTAATAAAAATATAAATTACTTTTAAATAACACATGCACTATTTAACCTACAAATTTTACATTATATTTCTATATAATAATTATATTACATTTTCTCACACTACGCTAAAAAGTCAGGTGAAAATTAACTTTTGTATTAGGTAGTATGCTTTTATAGCTTGAAGAACCATGTCACATATATGTAATTCCAAATAATTACTCCACTTAGCCTAACATTAGTGTATGCAACATGGGCATTCTGGTCTGGAAGTTCTATATTTTTCATTCCTGCCACGTGGGAATGCGAATTATGGTATTTCCCAGTCCTCTGACAGCACCATTCTCAGCTTTCTTTGGATCAAAATTATTAAAAATTTTGGCTGATTGGTATTTTAATTTTTTGGTAAAATGTTTTTTTTTTTTTTTTTGTTGAGAGAGTTTTAACTTATGACGTTTGCTCTAATAGTATTTTTTGGTTTGGTAAAATGCTATTGGTATTATGTATCACTTTCATAGGCTTCATGATGTATATATGCTTATTGAATTTGTCATATTTTATGGAGGATCAGACAAGTCAGCCTAAAATTATGAAGTTGATAAAAGCTGAACATAGTAGCGGTCACCTTAATGTTTACATGTCATGTGAAATTTTATTCTTCTAAGCAGTTTAATAATGGACCACAACTCAAACCAATAATTTTTTCTTCTTTAACTTTTCTTTTCAATTCTTTTTTCTCCTTTCATCATCATGCAAAGAAAACTCTCTTACTAAATGAAGCTTCAAATCCAGCAATTGGCTCAATTCGTCTTCCACAAGCATTGAAGGAACCACAACGTGTTGTTTGTGACCGAAGAAAACCAACATCAAAGTAAAAGTTTGTCTGGGAAAGAACCTCCAAGCTTCTTGTTTCTGCATCTGATTAAAACCAGGGACCGAGTTTCTAAACTGAATCTCGGCAAGTATCTAACAGAAGCACATGGAGACACTAACATTAATTGAAATAATAAGCTCTGTGTTGATGTTGTTACTTGGGAGCTACAAGATGGAACATGAACAGCACATCTTCGATGGAGAATCCTTGTGCACTTTGTCTGTATAGAATGTAACAACCATTTCTTGTTATATATGCTTATCCATGAATTCATGAATGAAATCTTTTCGTATCAGTGATGATTTGGTTTTGAAGGACTAGTTAAAAATAAATACTTCTCCCAAATTCTCATAAACATTGAAGTTTTATGCACTAAGTACGACCTTATTTAAGCATATAGCCAAATGCAAATAACTAGCATGCTGTGTTGTTTGTTCACAAGTATGGTAAATACTAAATGTGGCAAAAATGGCTGGTTTGGGAAAAAAATGTGCTCCCCAAAAGAGTTTCTTTTTTTTAATAAATAAAAGTAAAATCAAATAGAATTGGTAATACTAAAACCTTTAATATTTTTCTATGTTATTAATATTATGAAGTAATATAATGACAATGGCTCGTTTTAATTGGTATGGAGTATCATTCTATTGTATTTTGAGAGTATCGAATAGTAATTTCTATTGAAGACAACTATAGAATGTGTGATGGTTTATGGAGATGGACCACATCTTAAGCAATGATTCACCTAGAAACTTGTATTCCTCTTAAACGAAGTAAACTAAACAAAAATGACCAATGCCTACCCAACCCAACCTACACCAATAGAAAAAAAAAGAGTAAATTACTACATGCTTTATCAAAAACTGACATTTTAACGAATAGAGATGCATCATATGCACAGAAAACAAATGGGTAAGAAAAGGTACTGTTTTTCATTATGGTGTACCCACTATCATTGTTATTAAGACCTTTAAATATCCTAGTCATGATCCATAAAACTTCCACCATATTCTGCAGCTAAGTCAAGCTTGACCTATATACAAATTAATGCCATAACATCATGGAGACTTTTAACATACATACACAAATATATCAGAAAGTGTTGTGAAAATTGAGTGCCATATGATTAAATGAATTACCACTGTTTTTGTCAGGAAGAGGAGCCCTCACAACAACATGCATAGTGATTACACCACCTGGGAGACCACCAACTGGGAGCCTGGACTCTGCAATTGTTCTATTATTTTCCAGTATCTTTCCAGCATTGATAAGCTTCACATCGTTTATTGTTTTTGGACCATTTTCTTTTTCTACCAAAGAGAGATCATCATATTCATGAGAAAAATATAAATCAAACTAACAACTAAACACAGTATTGTGATCATTGAATTACACTAGAAGTCAATATTTTAGTCAAAATACTTTTTTTTCCTACATCTAATTATTTTAGTTTTTGGATGGAAAACAAGATATTGTGAAACACCAATAAAATGAAGTTTGGGGCTACATAGTATGGTGAGCCAAAAAGGGCACTAGTGCTAAATTACAAGCAAATTGGCACGGAATAAAGCTAACAAGATGGTTGATAAAATTCAACCTTACAAACAAATTAGAATAATAGAATCATATTAACTTGCAAGCATCATTTCTTATCTGTAATTGATCTCATATATGCTGGCTTGAAAGTGGGATAGTGTTTCCAGCTAATATTTGCTAGGATTCCACTATGAATAATGGTAATAGCAACATTATTTCTAAGCATCATTTTCAATAATTGAAGCACATTAATTTTAAAGACTAACAAGTAATAACAATAAGATCCTTTTTCAATAATTCAGGTTTACAACCTGCCCCCCTAATCTATGCTATTTCCAATTCTTCAGGTGCCAGTTTCACAATCAGCTGCAGTACTAAGATGTAAAGAAATCAAAGGGAAAAGATACAACCTACTGCTAGTGACATAATTTGCAGAGAAAATCAACTAAAACATACCAACTAATTAGAATGGAGTAATGTCAAAAAGAAAAACCACATATTTCTCTTCAAGGCAGAATGGTAAACTTACATATAAAAGACTCGCAAACAACCCCATGAATATAAAATCACATAAAAGAATGAAAGGTTTCTAATAACATGTGTAAGTTTCTAAAACAATAATAGACAAAAAAAATACACAGTTCACAGTTGTTGACAAAGTACAACAAGGCAGTAACTTGGAACAACCCAGATACAGAAATTAATGATGCATAGATAGAAGTCATATCAGATGGGGTGAGAAAAGATTTACAAACCTTTAGGCCATTGTGCAAGTATTTTTTCTTTGAGAGATGCCACTGTGGTAGCTGGACTATACTTGGTTGGCCCTATGTCGGTGCCATCAGCAAGCCTGAATTTGAGCTCAATCAAATCTTCACTAGCCATTGATGAACCACCCACCAAAAACCCACCTCAAATTCTCATAACCAGAAATCGGATTCAATTCCCACAATGATTCAAGAACTCTTTTAACACAAAAGCCTTCTCTTTCCTTATAGACAGATTTTTGAGCTGAGAACTAGCCAACTAGGAAACTCCTTGTAACATTAAAGAAGAAAAAATATTGAGAACCCAAATCAATTCTCATACAATTTGCCACAAAAGATGACTGAAATCTTCAGCAAAAACATTGAAGAACCAATTATTTGCCAACTGATAATATTGGAAATCCAGATCCAATACCTTAAAATGTCAACCACAGAGCAGTAACTGAACAGAAGTATACGAAATACTAAAGATAATTTCCTCTAAATTGTTTGATGTAGAGAGAAGACAAAGCAAGGAACCACCTAAATAGGAACTTTCCAATGAGAGATCCTTTTACCTGAATCTAACTGAAAATTCTAATGGTGTAGAAAGTGACTATTTTATTTTTTTACATGATTGCTTGCCAATATTATTTTATTTTAATTAATAGAATAACCACTAATCTCCATGGACACTATTAATTATTATTACACCATGATTTATATTTCTGAAAATTGGCCCACTGCTATCTGGCGATTCCCACACGTTAAAGATAAAATAAAATTCTTTGCTCTCTATACATATATATATATATATATATATATTTTTTTTTTTAGTACTTTGATGTGATTGAATATATGATGGTGTCATGTTATTCATTTTTTCAGAACAATTATATAAATACATACACAAGAATCCATCAAATGCGCATTAAGGATGGTAACTAGTTTAATTTAAATTTTTTTTTTTCACAATATGGGATTAGTAAGAAACATCTGGTAGTATCAAGTATCAATTTTCAAATGATCCCCACTAGAAAACAAAACTAATGTTATATCAACATTTATACGACAATTCAACTGTCAAATTGCTATTAAAAAAACTACTCTAATGGGTGTCTCTGTAGTTAATGGAAGGGAGATTTAACTTTCCTCTAAAATGACGACAGAATCTGGAGCTTAGAAAACAAATCAGATCTTTTGACTTTAAATTGTTACTAATTTTGATGTGTACCCATTTTGTGGCATATTGTTTATAGCCGACACAAACATATAAATAATGAATTTGGAGGTAGAGAATTGGTCCTGTTTTCAATGATGTTATGATCCAAAGTTCATCATTAATGTTTAACCTTTATTTTATTTCTTTATTTTCCTTGGGGTGCACTCAAAATGAATTTGTCATATGATGAGTCCTGTTAACAATGCCCTTTTCCTTAAGTCATCTTGATTTTTGAGTCCAACATGCTGCGAGGGAAAGAAACAGATTATCTGACGCCTTTGAACTTTTACTCAAGTGATAATTGGATTAGGTAAACCTTAAATCCCATGCCATAAAATCTAGAAATGGTTATCTTAGAAATGGTGCAAACTTTGAAGGGCTCAAACTAGAATTAAGTATTTCAGAAAAATTCAGCGATTGGGTCTAAAGTTCTAAATTATTACATATATTAATCTGAACTCGCAAGTCGCAAGTCGCAACTCAGCAATTGGGTCTAAATTCAGCGATTGGGTCTAAAGTTCTAGAATTCTTTTAACTTGACTAGTCGCAACTCGCAACCTGAAATAGCGAGGCCTAAGAGTTGGTCAAAATGAAAGGCCCGTTTAAATAAATTTATTTTTAATCAGGTCATATTATTATGGTCATTAAGTAGCTAATACATCTGCAATTGTAGTAACATAAGCATATATGTTCTAAAAAAAAAAATGTTACTACTTCCAAGAGAGAGAGAGAGAGATGTTGAGTGACCTAACTTGATTCAAGGGAGAGTATTCGAGCAACAGTCACATTGGATTTGTGATCCCCCAAATTGATTGAATATTGATTAAATGTATGTTGTGTGGGGTTGTTTGATGAGTCTCGTATCAAATTTGAGTTTTATTAACATTTACAATGAATCTTAATTACGACTAGACTAATCTTTTTGGGTTATATCGCAGATATTACTAGTGCTTTTTCTTAGGTTGTTAAAAATGGTATTAGCCGCCTGCGATAACTTTTGTGAGCTTGGAGACACTATCTCACAAAATAAGCTCTAACAAGGATATCAGAGATTTAAATGAGGAAGATTATGATGTCTCAGATTTGATTGGATATTAATTAAGTGTGCTGTGTGGGTGTGTAATGAGTTCCACATCAGCCATATACTAGGCCGATCTAAGCTTTATTAATAATTACAAAGAGACTCAATTGTGCTAAACTAGTATTTTTGGGGTATATCATAATGGGCAAGACTTAGATACAATACTTAGGTGCTGTTCCTTAGGTTTCCCTCTTAAGATTCTGTCATGTGGATTTTTTCACATGGGATGGAAGTGTATTTTTTAGTTAAGTAGGCACATGGCTGAATCTTAAAAGGAGAACCTAAGGAACAATACTTAACATACTGTACCTAAGTTTTATCCTATCATAATATAGCACATATGTGACTAGCCCTTTTCTATGGGTCATTACAAGACTATTGGGGAAGAACACTAGATTCATATGAGCCTTACTTTTTCTACATAAAAATAAAAGAATAGTACTAAGGACACTATCTTTTACAACTATTGACTTGAATTCTACATCACATTTACTTGTATTCTTTACTAACCTCATCTTTATTGCATATTAATCTTAATAAGCTATATTAATAATTGTGGGAAGTATTGTGTTAGACTTAACCAAAAAAAAAAAAGATTGATTAGTAGATTCTTAAATTTACCCAATCAAGATTTTTTTTTTAATAGAGAAAATACCTAATCAAGATGACTAGGAAAACGGACAAAGTTTGTTTAATAATAAGAAGCTTCTATAGAATTTTTGTACTACACAAAAACTTGCCTGTTATGTACAATTTTTTATACATGGTTATAAAAATCAGACCAACTCAGAAAAGGAGCAATTAGCTGTTTGATGGTGACATTAGAACATATCAACGACCAAACTTTTGTCTATGTTGCTTATGAGATAAGACCGCAATACGATTAAAAAAAGGTTGATGGAGGGATTTTGAATTGATTCTGTATGCTTAAAGGTTCGTTATATAGTTTAGGCCAAGCGGAACTGAAGTATGAAGAAATTGGTTCTCCATGTTGAAAGTAGAAACTTGTTTCCCCTTTATGCTAGAAAGAGCTCTCACTTCACCTAGGAAAAGAAAAGAAAAGCAGACACTTTTTTCATTTGAGGTAGATGGATTCTGAAACGGTTTCTTTATTGAGAAAAATCAACACATATAACATGGTTCTGCCATGAGAATTAGATGCAAACTCTTTTTTTAAATTTTTTTATTAGGGGTGGGGATGTGTGGGGTAGAGAATAATCATCAAGATAAGATTTTGACAATGGAACCACCAATATGATTTGATGTTCTATCAATGAATGGTTTAGCCTAATGCTTGGTTGACACAATCTTCATAGTAGTTGCATGGTTTGCATCACACTATGGATCAAAGTCATGGAAGGACAACTCATTAATTTGGTGATAACAAATCAATAAAGCACATCAACTACTAACAAAGACCAGTTCAGACAAACTAATATTTGTACCGATTCTGCTAGAGAGGTAAAAAATTCCGCACACTTCAAAACTTCACAGATTGAACAATGAGGACCCCATCTTAATAAACCAGAAGTCTTATCCAAGGCATCTTTGTGATTCTGAAAATTTGTGAAAAATTGCTGTAACTGGATCAGCAATTTCAGGCTTTTGGAATGAATGGAAAAGGTTACAAGGGGTCATCTTGGTGATCACAAAACTAACATGTGTTTGGAGGAACACTGCCTAAGATTTATCTTTAAAATAATTGGATCTCTTCTTGCAAGAGAGGTTGAAAATTCCATTACTAGAAAAGGACCCCCAATTGCAGAAATAATATAAATATAATATGAAGTATGAACATTGGAGAAAGCAAGCTCTTGATGTAAGTTTCATGTCAAATCCTATATTTAATATTGAAATTCATTTCTTAACCCACTTTTCCTTTTGAAATATAGTGTCACTCACTCCTTGAGGTTGCCTATATCACATCCTTATAATTTTTGAAAAAGTAGTATCAATTTGACAAGGAATCAGAAATGGTAGCTTTCAACATCAATTCCCCTCATCACCACTCCCTACCACCATCATTTGTTTTTTACTTCTTTTTTCCCCCTCATTTCACTTTTTAGAATGACCCACCTGTCAATCAAGCACCAACAGACTCCACCCTCAGAAAACCTAGCGAGTTTTACAAGTAGAAACCAAGCATGTAGAATGCAAAGTTAACCCCTCCTGTTAAGAATTGGCTAAGATGACCTTTTGTGGATACAGTAGTTACTGACCAGCCTTATAATTTTAAACCAAATAAAACCATTTGAAGAATAATCCTCAAGGCTTAAATTTATCTCAAAATTTGTAAGAGATGTGAGATTGACAGAACTATTTCATACATAACTCTAATCTATATTGGTGAAATTACAAGAGATGCTAGATAACACCAGGCATATCTTTATATTGTTAGCATCAAATCAAATTGGCCCACCACCACAGATAAAAGGGAAAAATAAGTGGAATAGAGAGAATAAGAATAATTGTATTTATAATAATGATGAATCCTTGATCAAAATGAAAGAATGTGATCTGGACTAAGAATAATGCAGAATTTTGGAGAGGGAAAAAAGAAATTTCCAGGTGTCTAGTAGTGTAATGAGGAACCGAGACAGAAAATATCATCCAAAAATATATAATCCATCGTGTAAGCCAAAAAGAGAGAAAGAAAGAGAACTGGAACGAAAAAATACAGCTCCACAACCCTCCCTTACTCTGTATTTTGATGGCAGGAGATGGAGGGAGAGGAAAGGAGAGGAGAGGAGAGGTCAAGGTCCATTCCAAACAAACCCTTAGGCATGCAAGTGCGTGTATGAGTCCTCAGTTCACCATTATACTCCTGGTTATCTGATAGTTACTCCTGTCAACATTCAACATCATTCACAATACCTACTAACAGTGTCAACTCATAGTGCCTTGCTCCAACACAAAATAATTTCCATAAATAGCTAAACTAACCAAAGGATAAGAGATGACTAACGCCCACTAAAACTGTCAATACATAGTTCCTTGCCTCCAATACATAATAATTTCCATAAACAGCAAAAAATAATTAGAGGATAAGAGATTACCACCAAACAACTTGAAATGTTGGAGACACATGTTGCAGCACCATGTTTCTTTAGTCAACTTCTGATCATTATGATGCCACCGAATCAAATACTGTGTTGATACATTGTGCTCCATCATCTTCACCACAAATAATTTTAGAATGAATTTGAGACACAGTTGAAGGGATTTCAGACTGAACAGCTCTAATCAGCAAAATTCAAAGGAATTTGACAGAGTCAAATCTTGTCATTATAATTTCAACTGATTAGAACTTTCAAATTTCGTGGTAAGCGGAGATCCTTCTCAACTCAACAATCTAACATGCCAATCTATTAGCAGGAAAGGGCTCACTTCCAATAAACTTGACAGCATGAGCACCATAAAGTCAATGGCTATAACATTTAGAGGCCATATGAGAGGAGTCTTATACCACCAAGGGTATCAAAGACATCAAACAAGATACAAAAGATTAAAAAAAGCTACATGTCAGCAATCACTATCAATCTCCTGATCTTACATACCTGATTCAAAGCAACAACTCAGTATTTAGGTTCGGCAGAAGTCACTCTCAAAAATGCAATTTCAACTAACCAACATTACATGCTCTCTAGTCACAGATGACAGAACAATCTGTTAGCAGGACAGGGCTCACTTCCAATTGATTTGACAGCATGAGCACCATAAAATCAAAGGCTATAATATTTAAAGGCCATATACACAAATTCTCACACCACCAAGGGTACCAAAGACATCAAACAAGACAAAAGATTAAGAAAAGCTAAAGGTCGGCAATCAATATCAATCTCCCATTCTTACATATTTGATTCAGAGAAAAAACTCAATATTTTAGGTTTTGCAGAAGTCACTCTCAAAATTGCAATCTCAACTAAACAATGGTTACACGCTCTTTGGTACAGGTGACAGAAAATTCCTTGTGGCTTTTTGGGAGGATGACTTTTGCATGAAAAGATCTGCTTACATTTAATGATTTGCTTAAACAGTCTAATTGTATCTTATTTATGCATAACAAGACATAATTATAATCCGCAGCTATTCTATTCCACATATCGCTGGAGTGTTAATAATGATCATTCATTTCTATAATAAAAAGTGCAATGTGAGGTGGAAATTGCAGATATTGAAATATAATGGCACCTATACTTTCAATGGTCAATTCAATTTCAAGTCCATTTATTATCCATGGTTTTGAGCTTCCACATGAATCCACAAATTAAATCAACTCAGAGTGACAATGTGTGCCATAAAATGATTCCATATTGAATAAGCAGGGACATCTGCACTTATAACTGACAAAGTGACCAAATCTACAGTGGCAAAAAATATAGACAACTGACAAAGCAAGGATTTTTTCTTTCAAAAGTTATTGCAAAGGATTTTGTTAAATCCTGAAAGAATCCAAGTCAACTTTTGAACTAGTTGGGGTTTAAATAAAGCTTTTTCTAGATTCCATTTACCATTTCGCTCAAGGTTTTTATAGTAAAACTTTAGAATCAGCCATTAAAAACAGATCTGACTGAAAACCAATACCTTATTCTAAAATTTTAAGTGTATTAAACTATTCATGGCTGGCTCAGTTCAAGGTTTGACGAACACCCACTAAATCAATAACAGAATAGCTTTAAAAAGAATAAATCAAAAGAACTATAAATTCAATCACTTAAAATGGTTTACACATGTATTAGTTGCAAGTTTCCTAAGTTACAAGAAAAAAAATGATAAGTCACAACCAGCAGGTGTTAAATCCACAATCTCACCTCCTGGACCCCCTCCTTATAGGGGAAAGTGGTGCCACTTGAATTAAAGCTCATCAATTTTTCATCATGATTACTTAATTTTTTTAAGTGGAAGAAACTCAATTTTGAGTCACAAACATGTAGGATATATAATATAAGAGATGCAACGCAAGTTCTAGCAGAGAAGCAGCAGCTACAGAAGATTCGATGATGTTCAAAAGGTGCTGCAACCAAGCAAGTGAAGGCATGCTGCATAATTTATTAATATTGCACAATTACATTCAACAAACAATACAGAATCAAGTAATGAGTTCCTTTATGAAAATCAAATACTTATGTCATAATCAAAACAATCATATGGCACCATTATTCATAATAAAATTGCTTATTTAGTAACTAACCAGATTTCAAAAGTTACAGATGTACCATTGAATTCAAAGGATGCAACATCTTAAGATATAAGAAGGGCATGATATGTGCCAAGAAAAGTAAAAACTTGCCAATGATCTTCTGGCTATTATAATTTAATTTGCAAACATGAAGTAGCTGCCTTATCAGACAGTTCGTACAAATCATATAATGTTTCTTTATATACGAATGAAAACATATTATAAAGCACTTATCAATATCGTGGAACCCAACCGTAATTCACCATCCAGATCATCATATAGCCAAGAAACCAATATCTTAAGCGTTTGTTAGCCTATAAGCATAATATGATGCTAAATTTCAAGTACTTGACAACTGACCAGCTCAGCAGACCCAAAATCTCTAGAAGCAATGACCTTCCAAACCACAGCATCAGATTCTGCCACTGTGTCAGAATGCTCATTTAAGGAGGTAGCAAAAAGAGAAGTGGAGCTTGATGGTGAAGAACACAGATCAGCCTGGAGAACTGCAATGTGATGCCTGGCATCTTTTGTAATGACATGAAGCTTTCCATGAAAACCAGCAAGTAAATACGGAGATTCTGAATCTGCAAAATCATAAATAGGGACTTTTCCAATAACAACTTTCCAAGCATCTTCTCTTTGATCATATACTTTGATTTTACCGTTATCTAGGGAACTAGAAGGCTCAAATGCATATAATTCACCATCTACTACAACACTCAGTTTTGTACCTGCCTGCCGTGCAGGCCATCCCTCTCCCATCCCATTTGGCATTTCAATCCATGAATTTGTTTCAGGGTCATAAATTTCTCCACCAACATCAACAAAAAAGGGCCATGAGTACAAACTTTGAGGGACGCATAACCTTCCCATGTATGAAGTCAACCCGGTGGCAATAGGCTTTAGCATGTCAGCCAAAAAGGCGGTGGGTAACACTTGCGCTTTTGAGAATGGCATGCTTGGAACTTGGGACCATGTCCCCATTGAGGGGTCAAAAACTTCAGCAGACTGAAGAGGAGTCAAACCACCTCGGCCCCGACTAACACCTCCAACCACATATAGCTTGTTATTTAAAATGCTTGTCTTACAATACGCTCTACCTGTAGACATCGAAGTTGCTTCAGTCCAAGCATTTTGAATTGGATCAAATCTCCAAACACATTTCATGGTCAAAGCTCTTGAGAATCCACCAAGCACATAAAGGCATCCATCAACAGCTCCAATAGCACAACCACAGTATGGCATTTGATCCCATGAATCCTTCCACCCAAGCCAGCCTCTAATAACTTCAGCAATTTTTATGCTTGGACCAACCATGTTCCACATCCAAAGCCCAGAGGAACCCTTCCTAGATTCATCTTCATAAACAACATTGGGCATCATAGGCAACCTCTGCCATTTTCTTGACAAAGGGTCCAAAGCATGCCAAAGAAGTTTATCTTCTTCAACCTTAGTCAATAAATATAGCCACTCTTCTGTTGTTCCAAGCTCCTTTCTTAATTTAAATAGTTCAGGACTCATAACAGTTGCCATCCACTTCCGTGACACCAACCGCACATCGAAGTAGGAAATTCTAGGAAGTCTAGCAATAATCTGGATTGATAACTCATCAGGAAGACACGGAATCAGCCTTGTGCTATCCTCATCAAAGCTTGATGACATTCTTTGCCTCTTGCAATTCTCATTCTGACATATCTCATTGTAGTCCCTCGTCCTAATCTTTGGAACAGCCAAACTCAAAAATGAACCCATCTAGAAATGTGAAAAATCACTCAATGCTTGAAGAACCTCCTACTTTGACATTAGTCCAAACGCCGCCAGTTAAAGCTACTCTACTTCCCTGTCATGAATGAAAAAGTTTAACAGGCAAAAAAGGAGTGACGGAGAGGGACAACATCAATATCATGAAAGAATCCAGCACATAGAGACAGCTATGAGATGAAATTTATGACATTTTCATGACTCTCACACAATGTAGCCAGAAAACAAATATAACAAGATCTCCAAAGGCACTTTTTCAAATTTTATCAAATACAAAAGAAGAAAACACATGTTTTTCTTTTCAATCTTTAAAGAAACTTAAATAAACACAAGCATTTCCAAAAACCAAACCTGGCACAATTTGGCTCCAAATGCTATTTACACAAGATTAAACACCCTAATATATATCCTCACAAATATACACACCACCACAGAGTAGACTGTCGAGAGAACAAGAAGACTAATAATATTATAATAATACTACTTTTATACTCCTCCAAATTGAACTAAACTGACTTCCCTCAAATTTTTTATTTTTATTTCTTATAATTCAATAATTACAATGGGAGAGGGGGGGATTCAAACCATAGTTGTCTCCGTTACAAACACCAGGAGGTGCCCGTTGAGCTACATGGCTCTTAGCCGTCATATTCACTTAGTTATGAAACAGAATTAAGCAATACTGCCAGTGCCTCATCCACATTTCAGTATACAAAAACACATCTCGAAATTATAATCACTCAACAGTAATCACACCCTCCTTTTCCCTAAATTACACAACAAACCCACATAACAACCAAACATTATTTGACCTTCTCAAATTCACTATAACAAATAAAAAAACTGAAAATTTCCACAAACACAATCAATCTAAACTCTAACAAATACCAGAACACACAGAGTTAAATTATCATTATTTTAAAAAAAAAAAAAAGCCCCCTAAAAATTAAAAACACTAGGAACTCAAAAATCACAAATACCCATTACATAACCGAACCCAAAAACAATAATGATGAAAACTATACGACAATTAAATTCACAGACCAACAATATTTGAACATGGAATTCGTAATTCGCACAAAAGAAGATTTACATAGATCTTTATAACTACTATATTAAACAAAAACAAAAATTCAGGGGTATGAAACATTACCCGAGGGAAAGATGAAGCAAAAATGCAAGAGACCCAATTGAGCAACGAAATTGGAAAATGAAGAGGGCATGTACATGCTTTAATGCTTTGTTTGGTCGAAAACTAAAAATAAAAAAAAAATAAAAAATAAAAGCTTGAGGCTTGACGATGATGTGGTCCTACCTAGTTCTCGTACAAGTACTAGTCCTAATCTAGTTTAGAATTTATTTTTATTAATGACTCCATGTCTTTCTATAGCTGTGTCTGAAAATTACACTAGGGAGTGCCATTGGTCTCTGACGCGTGGACCGTTGATCTGTGTCCACGTTTTGTTTTTGGATCATACATATCATTTTATGTACGGATAGATTTTATTTTTATTATTGGCGGCCTCGATTCCAGTTAATTCCTGTTACTTTATTTAGTAAAATTTTCAGGGGTTAAATAAGGGATTTGAGATTTAATCTTCACTTACACCAAAAAATTTATTGATGTTTTGATTTGATAATAAACAGTTATTATTAAGAGGACTACATATGTTGAAACTCTTTAAAAATAAATATTATTTTTATTTATTTATAAATAATATAGTATTTTTTAAAAGAAAAATGCTAACGAGTGCGCTTAGGCTACTGTTTAATAATCTATTTAAAGAAAACTTTTATGAAAAATGAAAAAAAAATAATTAATATTTTAACAATTTTTTTTATTTATCATAAATAATAATAATAATTGTATTGATTTTTGTGGGGAAAATGATAATAATAATAAAATAGTAATATAGACGTTCAATTTGGATTGCGATTGGATATTGAGGTAAGCAGCATAGATGGCATTTGCAAATTGGCAACGGCATGAGTCAATATTGACGGTCGTGACTTGCTGTGCTGCTGCCTTAGATTTTTTTCCTTACTTTGGGCCCAATGTCTGTGGTTACGTGTGGCACATGGATATTTGTTTGTTTGTTTATTTATTTTTTTTTTCCCCTCTTTTTCTAACATTTTGGATTTATTTATCAATTTTTTTAGAATCAAGTTTGAACAGTGGCGGCGTCATGTTGAGGAACACCCTCACTTGAAAAAAAAAATTTATATATAATAATTTAAATTTTTTTTATTTATTTACCTTTAAAAAAAATAGGAACACCCTCAAGCAAAATCAAGAACACCTTCAAAATTTTTATGCCAAACAAATTTTGAACTAAAATCTAAAAAAAAAAATTGTAACAGAGAATCTGAAAAAAAAAAAAATTGTAACAGAGCAGGCCCAAAAAACTGAAGGTGAGAGTGAGAGAGAGTAAAAGAGTGAGACAGGTAAAAAACTGAAGGTGAACTTTGATAATTCTTTGAGCTTGAGGTGAATTACTCATGAAACTTCAACCTTCACAATGTTCACATATTTGCAGCACAAAGAGACTGGGTGGCAGAGAGAGTGTGGTGACTTGTAAGATAGAAGTATAAAACATAGAAGTAGAGAATTTGAAAACTAGAGGCTCTATTCAGGTAAAAAAGGTGGGATTGAGTGGGGGTAGGTGAAATATTAAATGGGCACCCAAGCAAATATAGACATGTTTTTTCATTTTTGGCAAATAGTGTCGTCAAAATCTAACATCAGTTGACAGTTAAAAATAGGAGTACCACTTGTTTAAAAAAAAAAAAAACACATTGTTAAAAAAAAGCACCTAATTAATATTATATTAGTCTCATCACATGCGCCGATAAGGCTTTTTTTTAGCAAAAAAAAAAACTTTTGTGTTTTTATTTTATATATATAATTTTTATTTTGACAATCTAATTTATAAGTGGATAAAGCAATTTGAAAATTAACAGGAAATTTGTTCTATTTTTTAGGCAATATTTTAGTGGGAGTTAAAGTTGCATTTTTACTGAATTGTCTTTTAGTTTTGTCTATACTTAAACATAGGAGTATAAGGGTATTTTTGAACTAAAAAAATGAGGAATCCAAACAGGAGAAGTCGCTTAAATAGTAGTATAGATAAACCACATTGCTCATTTCTTTTCTTTTCATTTTTTTCTTCCTTTTGAGGTTTTTTGATGTACAGAATGTAAATTTGTTTTGGTTTTAAGAACATTTTTTTTTTAAAGCACAAACTTCATATTGACCAAATCTTGAATTTCGGCCGGTATTTACCGAAATGTCCCGAAATATCTGAAATAGATCGAAATGACCCGAAATTTTTTCAAAGTGGAATAGGAACACCCTGGACAAAATTTCTGTAGCCGCCACTGAGTTGGAAGCTATATATTAATTAAAATATAACTAAGATGTTGTGTCTCAAATAATATTATTAACAGTATTAACAATTCAAAATAACAATTACACAAAAAAACATAAATGTTTATGTGGAAAACTCTTTCTTCTTGAAGGGAAAAAACTACGAGAAAAATTCTAAATTAATTTCACTATTATCAAATCAATTATAATATTTCTTATGTATGTCTCATGTTTAAAGAAAAATCTCTATTATTTTTCTTTATTCACACACGTACTCTTTTTGTGTCTTTTCGAATGCGGCAATACTTTACTCTCTTCTTCTTATGTTACCTCCCAAGTGAAAATCTCTTTTTTTTTTTCTCTTGATTTCACGCTCTATTTTCCTTCTTCCCATAGGGAGGATCCTTGGGCCAAAGCCCTCAAATTATTTGTAGTATTGTCTATTTATAAGACTTTTTTCCTATTCCTTTTTGAACTAGGAATATATTATTTCTTTAACAAGGAATAGACTTTCCTTCCACACAAAGGAATAGACTTTCCTTCTACACAAAAGAAACCCAAATTATTATTATTTTTTTTTTTAAACTAGGAAACCAAATTGACTTTCCAAGTCACAATTGGAATTTGAGACAATTTCCCGACAATCTCCGTCATAACTCAAATTCCATCAATTGTCTTTAATTGTCTTCTTTTCTACTGGGATAGTTCTACCTTAATCAAGTAGTCTTCTTTTCCTCTTGGAATAGCTCCACCTTAATCAAAGCAATCACTTTTCTTCCATATTAATCTATATCTATATCTATATATAATAATAATAATAATAATAGGTGAAGTTGAGAGAAACTCAAATTAGAATTTCAAATTAGAGTTCCAATTTTACGCCATGTGTCCTAAATCATTTATTCTTAAAGAGTTTTATTTCTTAATTTTAGAATTAAATGTGAAACCACATCATAAATATACATCCAAGTGAGTTATTAAGTAAAAAAATCAAATAGTTTAAAATAAATGAATCGTAAAAAAAAAAAAAAAGTGCTTCACAATAATTAAAAAAAAATTGGACAATTTACATTTTATACCTAATAATATCCTTACAAAATTTTTAAAAGAGTTAAGAAAATATAAAAATGTCTATCAATTGTATTTAAATTATATATATATATATATATATATTATGCATCTTATTGTACATCTTTAGGTGTATCTATGCATATGCATGGAGTTACAAGTTAGTATATAATAATAGGTGAAGTTGAGAGAAACTCAAATTAGAATTCCAACTTAGAGTTTCAATTTTGTGCCATGTGTCCTAAATTATTTATTTTTAAAGAGTTTTATTTTGTAATTTTATAATCAAATGTGGGACCATATAATAAATATTCATTCAAGTAAATTATTAAGTACAAAAACCAAAGAGTCTAAAATAAATTAATCCTGAAAAAAAAAAGTTCTTCACAATAATTAAAAAAAAAAAAGGACAATTTACATTTTATACCTAATAATATCATTACAAAATTTTTTAAAGAGTTAACAAAATATAAAAATGACTATCATTAGTATTTAAATTATATATATATATATATATATATGAATTATATTATGTATCTTATTGTATATTTTTAAGTGCATCTATGCATATGCATGGGGTTACAAGCTAGTTCACATAAAGAGTCATCCACTAAATCAACCAAGCTCTGATACCACAGTTGGGTCCCAAAAAATATTATCAATAATATTAGCAATCCAAAATAACAATCACACATAAAAACACAAATGTTTTCGTGGAAAACCCTTTCTCCTTGAAGGGAAAAAAATCACGGGACAAACTTTGAATCAATTTCACTATTATCAAATCAATTACAATATTTCTTGTATATGTCTCAAAACTAAAGAAAAATCTCTCTTATTTTTCTTTACTCGCACACATACTCTCTTGTGTCTTCTCGAAGGCGGCAATACCTTACTCTTTCCTCCTTAACTATCTTTTTGAAAGTGGCAACACTTTACTCTCTTCTCCTTACATTACCTCCCAAGCAAAAATATCTTTTTTCTTTCTTAATTTCATGCTTTATTTTCTCTCTCCCCATAGGGAGGACCATTGGGTCAAAGCCTTTAAATTCTTTGTAGTATTGTTTATTTATAAGACTCTTTTCCTATTCCTTCTTAAACAATGAATACATTACTTGTTTAACAAGGAATAAACTTTACTTTCATACCAAAGAATAGACTCTCCTTCTACACCAAGGAATAGTCCTTCCTTCTACACAGAGGAAGTCCAAATTAATTTTTTCTTCTTCAACTAGGGAACCTAATTGACTTTCTAAGTCATAATTGGAATTTGAGACAATTTCCCAACAATTTCCACATTGACTCAAATTCCATCAACTGTCTTCAATTGTCTTCTTTCCTCTTGGGAGAGCCCTACCTTAACCAAGTATTCTTCTTTTCCTCTTGGAATAGCTCCACCTTAATTAAAGCAATCCCTTCTCTTCCATCTTAATTCACACAAAGAGTCATCCACTAAATCAACCAAGCTCTGATACCACTGTTGGGTCCCAAATAATATTATCAACAATATTAGCAATCCAAAATAACAATCACACACAAAAACACAAATATTTATGTGGAAAACCCTTTCTCCTTGAAGGGAAAAAAAAACCACGGGACAAACTCAGAATCAATTCCACTATAATCAAATCAATTACAATATTTCTTGTGCATGTCTCACAATTAAGGAAAAATCTCTCTTATTTTTCTTTACTTACACACACTCTCTTTGTGTCTTCTCGAAGGCGGCAATACCTTACTTTCTCTTCCATGACTATCTTCTCGAATGCGGCAACACTTTGCTCTCTTCTCCTTGCATTACCTCCCAAGCAAAAAACTCTTTTCTCTCTCTTGGTTTCACATTCTATTTTCCCTTTCCTAAAAGGAGGACCCTTGGGCCAAAGCCCTCAAATTCTTTGTAGTATTGTCTATTTATAAAACTATTTTCTTATTCCCTCTTGAACTAGGAATGCATTACTTATTTAACAAGGAATAGATTTTCCTTCCACACCAAGGAATAGTCTTTCCTTTCACATTAAGGAATAGCCATTCCTTCTACACCAAGGAAGAGTCCTTCCTTCTACACAAAAGAAACCTAAATTAATTTTTCCTTCTTCAATTAGGAAACCTAATTGACTTTCTAAGTCACAATTAGAATTTGAGACAATTTCCCAACATAAGAAATATGTTAAATTATAAAAAGTAAAACCTCACAAGGAACATTCTCCCTCTCTTTCTTCAATTGCCCCAATTATTTATGGAATGATGTCCTCTATGTATGACTTTTGTTAGGTAAAAATCTCCAATGTTCAAAGACAAGGCAATTGTCTTGCTCATTTGTAAGCTACAAATGTTTTAGACATTGGTGTTATTCACATTAAGGAATAGATTTTCCTTCCACACCAAGGAATAGTCTTTCCTTTCACATTAAAGAATAGTCATTCCTTCTACACCAAGGAATAGTCCTTCCTTCTACACAAAAGAAACCTTAATTAATTTTTTCTTCTTCAATTAGGAAACCTAATTGACTCTCCAAGTCATAATTAGAATTTGAGGCAATTTCCCAACATAAGAAATATGCTGAATTATAAAAAGTAAAACCTCACAAGGAACATTCTCCCTCTCTTTCTTCAATTGCCCCAATTGTTTATGGAATGATGTCCTCTATGTATGACTTTTGTTAGGTAAAAATCTCCAATGTTCAAAGACAAGGCAATTGTCTTGCTCATTTGTTAGCTACAAATGTTTTAGACATTGATGATTTTTCTATTTGGATTGAAGAGAATTTTTATTTTAGAACACGTTTTTCTTCATGATGTGACCAATGCTTTTCTTTTTGAATAAAGTTCGAAGTATTCCTTAAAAAAATAAATAATATAAAAAAAATCTCACAAAGAACATATTCGAGCCAGGTTTAAAGGTCATTGTAGGGGTGTCAATATTTGACACAACCTGCATTGATTTTTATGGTTTAGAGTTAGGCCTTAGCAAGTTCGTAGTATAATCGGGTTAACTTGAAAGAAACACAATAAAAAATGTGTCACAAGCAAGTTAACCCACAATTGACACGCTAATTTATTCGTGTTAACACAAAATGACTCATTTAACATCCAACTTATATTTTAAACTTTGAGTAATCATAAAAACTTATAAGAAATTCATATAATAGTCCTTAAATATCTAAACCCTTTACTATGAATTTCTAGACGATACGTTTTTAAGTTTATTTGTTTTTATATTTTTTATTTGATGTTAACCCAATCTATTTAATGTTAAGTAAATTGAAATGGGTTGTATTGTATTCATGTTAACCTAACATGACCCATTTGCCAATGCATGAGCAACGGTATTTCCACTTCACCTAACATGGTAACATTAACTAACAGAGGACTTTCTAAGACTTCCCAAAAGAACTTTGCATTCTTCTATTATGTTGCCGAATAGAGCCATTTACGAATCTGAATTCTGCAATTGACTGGTAATGGTTTGTGCATTCCCTTCAAAAACCCCTTCATGAATTCCAACTTCTATTGCAAATAGGATAAGCTCTATGACTCACTAACGCTTCAACTTCCTCAATTGTGTTGGGAAAAGGAACACATTGGGAGAGAGCATTGATTACAATTAGGGCATGTTTGGTAGACTGCAATAGGTGTTGTAATGTAATAATTATTCCTATAGTTTAGTTATTCTTTAGTTTGGTTATGTTTTTATTATAAGGAATAGTCATTCCTTATTAATATATATTCTTCAAAATGAGGAATAATTATTCTTCTTTAAAATGTGGTATTAGTTATTCCTTAGTAAGTGCAATAATTTCAAAACTTAATATATTTCCAAATAAATAAACTTTCCATATACATCTAACAATTATAAAAATAAAAAATCATAAAAAATAACACATATCTCTTTTAAATTTAAAAATTACAATTTTAAGAAGATATAATTGTATGAGTAAAATATTTCCTAAAATAAATGTTAAGTTTCATTCTAATATTATAACTCACAACTAAACTAATGAATATGTTTAGTTATTACATTACAACACACTTTATTACTAGTAATAAAAATTACAATTCCTGTTGTAATCCTCATTCAGTGTACCAAACATATCCTTACATTTCCTTCTGAATCAGAACTCTTATAACAGCACCAAGACCAACAGCAAAGCATTCCCTGAAAATTTCTCCAACGAAATTCACCTTATACACATTGGAAAAAGTCTTATTTTGGAGTTTGGAAAGCATAAATAACAATCTTTTTTATATTAAATAATGAATGGGTAAGGATATCACCACATCTGTTTTATCATTCTTAAATTTTGCCACACTAATTGAACACCTAAATCACACCTTCATCACATTGATTCCCAAGGTTAAAAATCCTGAATTGGTATCTCAATTTCGTCCTATTAGCTTATGTAATGTGCTGTACAAGATTTTTTCTAAGGTGCTAGCAAACAGATTAAAGAAAATCCTTCCCCACATTATCACTGAACACCAAAGTGCTTTCACAAAAGACCGTCTTATTTCTGATAATATCCTACTTGCCTTTGAATCCCTTCACAGCATGAAAAACCACAAATCCACCAAAGAGGGTAATATGGCCATTAAGCTTGACGTGAGCAAGGCATATGATAGAGTTGAGTGGCCCTTCTTAGAAAGCATGATGAAAAAATTGGGGTTCAATGAAAGGTGGATATATAACCCTTATGATGCTATGTGTGTCGAGTGTCTCATATTCTATCCTCATCAATGGGGCTCCTCAAGGATTTATAAGGCCAACCAGAGGGATTAGACAAGGGGATCCCTTATCCCCCTTTCTATTCCTTTTGTGTACGGAAGGGTTGTATGGTTTACTGACTTAATCAGCAGTGAGAGGAGACATTCATGGCTTTTCCCTATCCAGGAGAAGTCCACCACTAACCCACCTTTTATTTGCAGACGATAGTTTGCTTTTTTGCAGGTCTAATCCGGAGGAGTGCCAAAAGATCATGGAAATTTTACAAGTTTATGAATCAAGCTCCGGACAGCAAATAAACAAGGCGAAAACCACAATCTTCTTTAGCCACTCAACACCGGAAGATAGGAGATTGTTGATTAAAAATACTTTGGGGGTGGAGGAAATAAGGAGCTATGAGAAGTACCTGGGATTACCATCTTTAGTGGGGAGGAATAAGAAAGCAAGCTTCAATTACATAAAAGAGAGGGTCTGGAGGAAATTACAAGGGTGGGAAGAACCATTACTATCTCAAGCTGGTAGGGAAATTCTCATTAAAGCGGTTGTCCAAGCCATCCCTACATATACAATGCATTGTTTCAAATTGCCTATTGGTTTGTGCAATGAATTAGAGGGTCTTATTAGAAGATTTTGGTGGGGACAAAGGGGTGATCGAAGGAAAATACATTGGGTTTGATGGGAGGAGTTGTGTAAGCCCAAAAGTGAAGGGGGAATGGGTTTCAAAGATTTAGCATTGTACAATGATGCGTTACTAGCTAACCAAGCTTGAAGGTTGTTCCAAAATAAAAACTCTCTACTCTATAGGGTGTTCAAGTCCAAATTTTTTCCCAATTGCTCATTCATGGAGGCATCAGATTCACAAGCTAGTTCCTATGCTTGGCGAAGCATCTTGAAGGGAAGGGAAGTACGAAAAGAAGGTATAAGATGGAGGGTAGGTAATGGTTCCTCAATCTGAATCTGGTCTGATCCGTGGCTGCCTTCCAACTTCATGCCTTTCATTTCTTCACCAATAAAGCCGGGATGGGAGGAGGCAACAGTGGATACTCTACTGGATTTTTCCAGCCAAGGTTGGCGGCATGACTTACTAAGCTTGCTGTTCAGTCCTAGAGACAAGGAGCTGATTCTTTCAATCCCTTTGTGTGGTAAACCGGTGGAAGATGCTTTAGTGTGGCCTTTTACTCCAACTGGATCATACACCGTGAAGTCCGGCTATAGATTTCTCCACAATTCAAGAAGCTTGGATATTGGAGAGTACCATCCGGAGGAAAATAAACTAGGGAAGAAGGTGTGGGGAATGCAAGTCCAGCCCAAGGTCCGAAACTTCCTGTGGAGGGCCATCAGGAATTCCATTCCAACAAAACTTAATCTTAAGCGTCGTATGGTTCTAATGGATGAATGTTGCGATCACTGTCATGAGGAACCAGAGGATGTGCTTCACGCACTTTGGTCGTGCCCATCCATTTCTCAGGCATGGTCTCAATTTGATACGTGGGAAAATTTGGATTCTAGTCTGTGTTTCTCAAGCTTCAAAGACTTAGTGGAAACAGTTGTTGAGGAAGGAAAGGACCTAAACTGCTTTGCCACAACGGTTTGGGCAATTTGGTCACGAAGAAATTCCATGAGAACTAGCGGACAACACATCCCAGTTTAGCAGATTTATATGAAAGTGCAGAGCTGCATATGTCCGCACCATCCCACCTCGCCCTCCAAACCAGACGACTCACAGTGAACAACGGTCTACTTGGAAGCCACCACCATGGTCAAAACTGAAAGTCAATTTCGACGGTTCTGTATTCAGTGAAGACCAACGTGCTAGGGTAGGTGCCATTGTAAGAGACGCAGAAGGCAGTGTGCTAGCTTCAATGGCAGAGAGTTTCCATCTTCCTTTTTCTGTTGCTGCTGTGGTGGTGATTGCAGCTAAGATGACTATTCAATTCGCCAAGGACCTAGGATTGACGTCGTTCATCCTTGAAGGTGACTCAAAGAGTGCTATTGAGGGCCTAAAATGCAAGAGTTCTTCACTTATTGAGTATGGTCATTTGTTGGTTGAAGCTAGAGAGGTGGCAAGTCAGTTGGACTTTGTGGAGTTCCAATATGTGCCAAGACAAGCAAACAAATTAGCCCATAACATTGCTAGACATGCGAGACATGTTAGCGAGTTTACTGTGTGGATGGAGGATGTTCCTCCACACCTTGTTTCTGTAATTCAAGCCGATTCGGCTATCCATCAATAAATTGCAGTTTCCTTTCTCAAAAAAAAAAAAATGAGAATACTCAAAATTCCTCTCTGGAAGACCAAGATTACTTGAACCAAAAACCAAATCAGGACAATTTTAATATTTGTAAGTCAATTCTTTTTTCTTTTTCTTTTTTGTTTTACTTGGTAATGTGGGATTAAACTCATAAGACTCAAAATTTTAGTATTATTATTTTTAATTATGTAATCAAGAGAAGAAGATGAATATATTTTTGATAAAATGACAGTCAAAGTTTTAGTATTTATTTTTAAATCATTTCACTTTCTTGGCATAGTAGCAAAGGATGAATATATTTTCTTTGTAACGGAAGTGTTTTGTTTTAATTAAAGTAGTCTATAGACTAGTCAAATATGCATGAATAATGAATGTTTGAAAACCACAAGGCCAGATCCAGAAGTAATCAACCATTTTATAAGGCCAGATCTCGCCATTTTTTAGTACTGAAAAAAAAAATCATATAATAATACAAAGGAAAATTACCAATAGTACTCCAAAGATGTACTTTCAGTGTAGCTACATGTCAAAAGTCTTCTGGCTCAATTAATATTTCTGTTCAGGATTCAAATCTCATATCCCTCATTATTATTGACTTATTAAGAACAAAAAGATCATAAGTAAATCATCCTCAATTGTAACATTCTTTTTATTTATGCTTCGTTTTGTTTTAATAGAAAACCTAGTATAAAGATAATTTTCTGTATTTTTTAGTGTTTGGTAGCATAAAAAAAAAAGTCAAAGGAAAACTATTTTTGGTCAATATAAAAAGTATAACTTGTTTTTAGAGACTGTTTTCCACTATTTTTTTTTTTTGAAAAATAACTTTATCTCACAGCAAACTAAATATGGAAAGTTAGTAGATTGTTTTTCAACTCATTTAAAGTTACTACCTCTGTGCCAGTTTGTTTGTCATCTATTCCATTTTAGGATGTCCCAAAATATTGTTATGTTTCTAAATAAAAGTCATTAATTTACTAATGTTCTTATTATACCCCTACCTTATTTTCAAAACTATTTAAAAAGAAAACTAACAAATATTTAAAAAATCAATTTAATTGGGGCACCTTTTTAATTGCCTCATTAAGGATAACTCTTTTAAAAAAAAGCTGATAAATTTATTTAAAGGTAGTTTTGTAAACTTATATATTTTTATAAGGGAGATAAGACAATAAATGATGTTTTCTTAAAAAGTTTAACTTTTCAAACAGAACAAACAAATTGGGACGGAGGAAGTACTATCATATATTAGAAAATGAGATAGTTTTATAGAAAATGTTTATTGAAAAGTGACTCATTTTCTAGAGAACATCACCGCTGGAACAAACAGAGCGTTGGCCTTCCACTTCCATCTTATCAAATTTTAACATTTATGTAAAAATATTAAATAATTGGTAAAGATACAATAAAAAATTATTATGTGATATGACATTGCTAAAAATAACACTATGTGTGAGTTTGGATAGTGCGTTTTGTGCTATCCAATGCGTCTGCGTTTCATTTCTGTGGGTCTATGGGCATTGTTCATGGGACCCGTAACTTGGGAAAAATGTAAATTTAACTTTAAAACTGGGTCTCATGGCACCATTCACATATTTAAAAATTATTTTGCTACAGTGTTTTCAGTTTTCAGCAATAAACAGTATCCAAACAGACCCTATATATAATTTGAAATGCAAATTCTCTGTCTCACTTTTTGTGTTCCATCTTATTTCTGCTTATTAATTATATATAAGTCTTAGATGAGAACATGCAAACGCAATAGTGTCTCAACTTGTAAGTAGAGTGAAACAATAAAAGCGAGCGTGCTCCTATTATACGTTAGACAATGCCACCTCCCACTTTACTTTAGTCCACCTAGCACAATTGTATTTCAACTAACCGACTCACTTGTCTCTCCCAACGTTGGGGATGAGAACCCATGACTTGATTTGTTACGGATTTAGAGGCAGTATATCTTGTACTCAACATATATGCCAGGTACCTCACAAGAAGGTGGGACCCACACACTGTGTGTGGGGCCCACCTCTTTGTGAGGTACCCGGCATATATTCCGGGTATAGGATATACAAAATTGCGGATTTAACCCTATCTACACTCAGAGCCAATTCCTTTATTGGTCCTGCCACCACACTGCAAAATGGGAGCTCGTCTGGAATCTTTTATATTTGGCATGGTGTAATGATTATTTATGTAAAATAAAATTTTTAATTATTTTAAAAAAATTTATATGGTAAACAATTGATTAGGATAATGTTTTTTTGCTCAAGTTTAGTTATTTTGGCAACAATGAAAACAAGATAAAACCAAAATCAGAAGAAGAAGAAAAAAGTTTAAGAATATACGCAATTAATACTTTAATATAAAAAAGTGTGCATTAGTGGAAATAATTAAATATTTGTCAACAAACATTAGAAATAATATCATATTCTTTTTTTTTAGAGAGTTTTAACTTATAGCGTTCGCTCCTAATGATAACTTTTTATCATATTCTTAATTATATTAATTTTAATAATTTATATTTTTCTTTTTTATTATATGTGATATAATCAAAATTAATTTAAAAAATGGTAGAACACAATGAGTATTATCTATGAGTCATAAATCAATATATATTTTTTATTAAATGAACCCACGCATTGTGCAAAACATTAACTAGATAATTACAATTGCTGAGAGTACTCAACGTGACACAAATATGTCACATATTTGATCCGATGAACTGAAGCACTGCCCGGAGGTCTTGCCCTACAATTGATAAGCCCTCAAAGCTGGTAAACAATTGATTGGGATAATGTTTTTTTGCTCAAGTTTAGTTATTTTGGCAATAATGAAAACAAGATAAAACCAAGATCAGAAGAAAAAAAAAAGTTTAAGAATATACGGAATTAATACTTTAAAAAAAAGTGTGCATTAGTGGAAATAATTAAATATTTGTCAACAAACATTAGAAATAATATCATTTTTTTTTAGAAAGTTTCAACTTATAGCGTCATTTTAATAATTTATATTTTTCTTTTTTATTACATGTAATATAATCAAAATTAATTTAAAAAATGGTAGAACACAATGAGTATTATCTATGAGTCATAAATTGATATATATTTTTTATTAAATGAACCCGTGCATTGCGTGAAACATTAACTAGATAATTACAATTGCTGAGAGTACTGGACGTGGCACAAATATGTCACATATTTGATTCGATGAACTGGAGCACTGACCAGAGGTCTTGCCCTACAATTGATAAGCCCTCAAAGCTTACACCACAGTAGTCACTGGACAAAGAGGAGCTGAACCAGGGTGGGCTAAGTATGCGTGAACGTGTTCATGCTTATTGGCATTGCAATATGAGCTTGAATTGTTCAAAACCATCCCAACCGTGAGGCAGTTTCCAGGCATGGAAGAAGCTAATAAAGTCGCAAAATCCTCTTCCAAGTTTTCATTCAGTTTATGATCATAGCCATCGTAATCAGCTTCAGTTTCTTGATGTTCTTCTGCACCATCTTCTTCTATCTTTTCAACCACTTCTTGATCTTTAACAAGCTGGAGATCTTCAAGCTCTAGCTCCTCATTTTCTTCGTAATTAATGTTATCGTCAAGCTGAACAAGGTTTAAGACAAGCCGACCATTTTCCCTGCGTGCTTCGAAGTACTCATAATGCTTCACTCTCTCAACTTCAAGGATTAGCTTTCCGTCAGTGTAATGTCTAGTAAAAACCCAAGGCAATGGAGGTATTGGAGGTGGGAAATTCTTAGTCATTGCACAACGATGATTCAGCTTATTAACATGTTCACTATTGTAAGGTTCATGTTCCTCCAATACTTTTATGTCATATTCACTAGCGCTCAAGTAAACCACTCCACTCTCTGTACCGATCAAATCGTCAATTATGGAAGACCCGGATGAAGAACAAGTCGAAGGACTAAGCAACATTGATGAAGAAGAGGGTGATATTGCTGGTGTTGTTTTGGAATGAACAATGTTAGCAAGATGATCTGGACTTTGAAGGCTCATTGCTTGTGGGTAAACTAGGGTTTTGAGACCCAGTTGGAGATATTGATCATGATGGGTTGGAAATTCTTTTGGGGTTTGTATAGAAGAAGCTAGCTTTGATACCCACAGCATAACTTCACTAAGGGATGAAACTATGGATTTAGCCTTACACAATAAGCTTTCGCCAAAGAAATCCATGCTTTGCATATGGACCTTTAAACCTAGCTATTTTTTTTTTGTTATGAGTGTAAAAGAGACTGTTCGGTAAATCTTTGGAATAGTTTTGTCTCAGAGAAATTCACCTACCAACCTGGTAATAATCAAACTGCAAGATAAAGAAGAAATAGATTAATTAGATTACAATTAGGCTAAATAAGAAAATTGGACGCTGTATTGAAGAGTTACTATTATTGTTGGATTGTCTGACTAATAAAATAGCATAATTATAGCAGGAAGTTTGGAAGGTTTTGGGGATTCAGTTTTGGTGATTTGGAAAAAGACAAGATTTAAACGTCTGAAATGTGTGAGGTTGGTTCACAGTGGACAGCACGTGGTTTTGATCGCAGTGTGTTTCTTTACACAAAATTTAGTTTATATTCAGCTAGCTAGCACTGCTCTTGTAACTGACTGATTTTTCTGTAAACACAAGAAACTGCCACGATAGCTACCAAAATTGAGCCGTTAGATAATAAATAATAATCAAGTATGAATGAGAAAAAAAAAGTCGTCAAGAAAACAAATAAGAAAGATGATCGCCAATATTCGTATAGATCATTGAGCAATGATGAAGATTCCTTATCATAGTACACAGTTTACCATATATATATACAGCAATTGGAGGATGAAATCAAACTTGTATATTCATATATGTTTATTTCTTTAAACCGGAAGATCTATCTAAAAACTACTAAAAAAGGTGGTAATCAATGTATACAACCCAAGTATCATGAGGGAACAACAGCATAAATAATCGTTGAATTATTGCAAAGTTAAATCTTTTGCTAGACCATGATCGATCAGTTACAGACAGTATTGATTTCATAACAATAACTTTAAAAAGTGATGAACTTTAGAGAAATATATGAATGAGATGGTGAGATCAAAAGTTAGAAAGCACATGTAACGTTGAGAAGAAGAGTAATAGGGAACAACATTGAGAGTTCTTGCTTTTGGTTAGAGAATTAACCCCTCAAAAATGACCCTTTCTCTCAAATGTCATTCTTGCACCATTTTCTCTCAAATGTTATAACATATACTGATAATTTTATAGAAGAGGTAAAAAAGAAAGATGAAAACAAGCAAGGAAAAAAAAAAATCCATCGAGAAACAAGCTAAAAACCATAACTCAAAAACATAGAAACAAGAAATATATATGGAGACTATGACCTGAAAATTGAGATCAAATACCTAATGACATTGACAATATACATAGAGATCTAGAACTAAAGAAGAGAAACATCTTACTCCATGGCAGCCCATTATTATATCATTTTCTCTCCCTCTGGAAAAAGAAACACAAAACGCTTCTCAACTCCACTCAAAGTTTCACCCCTCAGCAATTGTCTCAAACTAGGAAACCTGTCCCATATATATAATATCATAAAAGAAACGTTTAGCATTATAACTGGGATGCCTTATCTTATTTGCCCTTAAGGAACGTAGGCCACCAAACATTTCTCGAGGCTATGAAGGTCATTTAACTTGTTATGAGAAACGTATATTCGTATATATGTGAACAACCTTGCTCTTTATTCTTGCAAAAGGCCAGAAGCTATTGTTTTGTAAACTAACATCTAAACCCAATTGTCTGTCATTGTGTGATTAATGGATTATAGAAACTTTAATAAATCCAGAGAGTAGGTGTGCACAGTGGATCACTCAATGAAACAATCTATCAAACTGAATTTGTTTGGTTCCGTAGCTCTGGCATCCATGTTCAGTGCCAAGTCTGTTGTTTGTTTTCTTCACTGAAATTTTTGTGGGACACGTATTACTTTCCCTCTGTATTCCATCCTAATTCTTTCAATACTTCAAAAATACAAAAAATTTCAAAACTACCGAGATGAGATGGTATTTTATCATTGGTGTTAATAAAAATGATATTAAATATGAATTCATGTAAAAGTGACTTACTCCAATCACAACTTGCTAAATCTATAATTGTAAAAATATTATGACATTTTTTGTATTTATAAAAATTACTCTATTTCTTTTTATGGTAAGTGTGATTCTTTTTTCTCCCTATATATTTAGATATATAATTATGTTACTAATTATATTTGTTATAGTTATTACACCATGAATAAATTAAGTACTCTATCAAGTGAAAATATTTAGGATTTAAATATGACAACTCTTAAAATAATAATAATAATAATAATAATAAAAAAGTACTCTGTGTGATGATCACTCACTGCAATTCTTGTTGGACAAGAATTGCTACATATACTTGTAATACCCAAAAAAAAAAAAAATTACAATAGTTGGGTTAATTCTCATTTGAGTTTATCATTGATATTAGTTTGTTATCTACCATTCATAACTTATCACATCAACAATTGTGAAATTTTTTATAGAAATTTTTTTAATCAAATTGAACGAAGTTGCCCCTCTAAATCTTTCTTAAAAAAAAAGGCAATTGAAAATTATCCAATATCCTCTAAATATTAATGCAAGTGATATATCCAAAAATTAATTTTATGGATTAGAGGGTTGACCAATGACCATAAATTTAAACCTACCCATATATTTTGGCCTTTAAATGTTCATAAATAGATTTACATGTAAGTTACCCGCCGCAAGTAATTGAAGAGCACAACTGTACATTTGTAAAAAGTCAAAATTCTTCCTAGCAAAAATACCTTTTAGTTTCTCAAAAAATCAATTCCCAAAAATATAACATGTTTTACCAATTTTTTAGCTACCAAAGTAAATGAAAGGTAATTTTGCTAGGAAGAATTTTGACTTTTTACAAATGTACAAATGTACAGTTGTATTCTTCACTTACTTGCGGCTGGTAACTTACATCTAAATCTATTTATGAACATTTGAAGGCCAAAATATATGGGGAGGTTTAAATTTATGGTCACTGGTCAACCCTCTAATCCATAAAATTAAATTTTTTGATATATAACTTGCATTAATATTGAGAGGATATTGGATAATTTTTAATTGCCTGTTTAGGATTGATAGTACAAAAATCCCCAACAGTTTGAACTTTGAATGCAGATCAACATGTCGATCAAATGAAACAGTGGAAGAAAATTTCGTTTACAATCCTATATCATGTGAGAGATGCTACGTCTACAACAATTTTACAACAAATAACAAGTGGTTAGTTGTTATTGGTTCAAATTTGAAACTAACAATAAGATTACTTTTTTACCCCAATAATAACAACCAGTAACAACCTGCCACTTAAAATTTGTTGTAAAAATATTGTAGAAATGTTGTAAACATATCATTTCTCATATCATGTCACTATAACTCACAAGTATTGATTCTTCATATTCCATCCTGCATACCTATCTGAATGCCTCTAGTCTAATTTCATTTTTATCATATACTGTAACTAAATTCGTCTAATCAAATGAAACAATGAATTCTTAGTGATCAAGTTTTGTGTCACAAACCTTTCAACAGAAAAAAAAAAAAAAAAAATGTGTCACATTGTGTCTATCTTTTTTCAAACTGTAATTGGGTTAAAGTTTTATTTTTTTTCCTAAACTGAACTCATTATATGGTGAATCGCGAAAATGGTATAAGAAATATATATATATATATATATATAATATCACATATAATGTTCCTTAAACATGACTGTACTTGTTATTGAAATAAATGTTGGATAAAATTAAAATTTGTCAACAATTGAGCTAATTTTTCGACATTCAAATGATTAATTTTGTTAACTATTTTCTTCTCAAATGAATAATTAAACCTCTCTAGTAATTTTTCGAGTTGCGACAAATTTATAAGTAGTACTATCAAATTATTAATTTTTCCCGAGTCAGCGAGTCGCGACAAATTCATACTTTTGTTTTTTGATCTAGACATTTAAAAATGGCATACCTCGTACTCTCGTTGAATCCAAGATTCCAAATATTCAAAACATTTTTTTATTGTTTGAATAAAGAAAAGGCTACACAGGAAAAATATTTAATTTCAAAATTTGTTGCTATCGAAAAGTATAAGACTTAAATACTGCAAAATTAAATTTGTCGTGATCATGCATTATCAAATTTAGGAGCATATATAGACCAACCAATTCCAAGTTGTCTTAGGCCTTAGCCAATCAAGTCTATAGTTTATAACACGATAGTAGTACTTGCTAAGCTTAATGGCTGAATATATGTCTTCTCGAAGACTTTGAAATATTCAAGGTTGAATTAAATAGTATAATGGAGATTTAGAGTATTTTCATTGAATTAATATTATAAGTAGATAGATTTGGAATGGGTTCCAGTTAACTCAACTGGTAAAGTTTTTGATGGTTGAATAAGAGATATGTGATTCAATTCCTACGTACACCAAAAACTGATTGGTGTCTTGGTTTGACTCTAAAAAGCTATCATTATAAGGAGCGGACATTATAAATTGAAACTCTCTATAAAAAAAAAAGAAAAAAAAGGAAGAAGATAGATTTGGATTTGGATTATCATTAATGGCGTGTATGGTAGAATTAATTGCTGCAACTAATGGAGATGGTGTTTCCTCCTGATGTATTAAAGTTATTATTTGTGATTAGATTAGGATGATTACTTGTAAATTGATCTTATAATGGAATTTTTATATACTGGGTGTTGATTTCTTTTTCTTACTTTCTTTTTTGGGCAGTATAGGGGTTATAGAAACGTTTCTTTCTTCTTTCAGCAAGACGGTATTAGAAGTACTATAGATAGAAGTACAAAATTTTTGCAATGAGATTTTGTGGAAGCGTATTGAGGCAGCAACCTCTACTAGCTAGGAGTTAATTTTGAGGACTTAAAATTATATAATTTCTCATTTTTGCTTCCGTTTCTTTTAAATTTCAATTTGTACTATGATAGAAATGGTTTTTTTCTCCCTTTATAAGAAAGAAAAGAATCATATGGAAGTACCCAGCATATAGAAGTACAATTTGTGTTGCTTAAATTAGTTGAAACAATTAAATATTTATGGATTCACTTAAGTAATATGATCATACTTTTAATTATATTAATCTTGATAATTTACATTTCTTAAATCATTTTAGTGACACACAATAATATATATATTTTAATTGGAAGTAATGTTATACCACTCAATAACTTATTATAAAATTTATATTTTGAAAATTCTACTGTTGAATTACATGTTTTATATGTTCTTAACATTCATACCAATTAGATATTATTTACCATATGATTCATAAACTCATATTTTATGTATTATTTTAAATTACAAAAACTTGAATTTAAACAATTGATTGATGATATGATTATTAATCTTTGATCACCTTAAAATTTTGCAAGTATGGAGAATATACAAAGATAATATAATCTAACGTACGGTGGATTTTTCAAAATTCTTATTCAATTAAAAAAATATTGAGTAGTGTAACATTACTTAAAGTTGCATCAAGTGTAACTTGAACCCAACCCTATATATATATATATATGAGATGAGTTCAATTTACACCTGGTGTAACTTCACAAGAGTTACACATTTTTTAAACCGTAGATTTATAAGAAATCCAACGGATAAAAACAAAACACATTTATTCATTACAACAGTAAATACTTACCTAATTAATAGTCTCATCATTATCTCTCTACTCATTAAATATTTCTTATGTCTCTTTTTCTCTCTCCTTATTAAGTCTTTCTTTCCACTTTCTTTACAATTTCTCCAACAAATCATCCCTGTATATAACTTCATCATAGATTTATGTCTCTTTTTCTCTCTCCTTGATAGTATGTTTAGTAAATTAATGAAAAAAATGAAATAAAATTTTCAAGGAGTAAGTACTATTGTGTCTAAATTCCTAACCAAAAAAAAAAAAAAAAAAATCAATTACGTTCAAGGATGCCAGAAAGTGCAGAAATAAGGAGAAATAAAAAACATCAGTAGAGAAAAATGGATGAAGACAGTAAACCAAATTTTATCAGATTGTATAGATTACGATAAGATAGAAACTATCCAAATTTGATCCAATTAGAATTTGTTTGTAATTCAAATTCATCCTAATGTTTACCCTCATCGTATGATAATAGTATGGCTAGAGGCCTATAAGTTCTTACAATCTTAAATACCTTTCTCTTTATTAAACGTCTCCAAATGTAGAAGAGAGAGAAACTCAAGATAGGCCCAATTGTTTAACTCTACTACCGTTGACTTTCCATTTAATTCAAAAGAAGTTAAATTATTCATATTTTTACAAATATTGAAATTAGTAGTGTACGGCACTCTGTACCCGAACTCATTTGGGCCTGAGACTCTGATATGATGGTGCGGCCCATGAACTTGACCTCTTTCTACCCAAGACCCCATCCCCGGCCCACAAAAGCCATGGGCCCAAGCTTCGTATTGATCAAAAACCTAAGTGGGTAATCGGCATAAGCACACTTTATTCCACCGCTTGGCCCTTACTCGATAGTGTTCGAGTACAACACCTCTCGCATGCTCGGTAGTGCCTTGGGGAATACCGCTGTCGAGCACACCTGCTGGAGTGGGAACTAGTTCCAATGCCACATTCACCACACCCCACTCCCACCTAAACATCCACTTAAGATTAATGACATTGGACCTCCTGTTGCACTAACTTTGAAGGCAATCATAACCCCCCACCCACTTTTGGGGTAATAAATAGAAGAAGCAAAGGAGGGGAGAAGGTTGTTGAAAGGTTCTGAATATAGCCTAGAATTGAGAGAGGTAGAGTCATTAAAGGGAGAGGGAAGGAATGCTAAGGTGGGTGAGATAGGATCAAGTCTTTGGGCTAGAATCACCCAAGGTAGGAAATCCAAAGCCCACATTACAAATAGATTATGAGCCCAAGAGGGAGTGAGCCTGACAATCTCGTTTTGGGTGCGCACAATTGGCGCCATCTGTGAGAATCTCCTACCAAACTATGGTTCAACCGAGATTCATGCACGGGAAAATGTCTGGAAGACGTTCTGGGAGTAACGCTAAGAGCGGTTCAATGGGGTCTTCTCGGGGATCCACCTAGCGAGAACGGAGGCAAAAGAGACGTGAAGATAGGGGCCATGAGCAAGAAGAAGAGCGGTCTGGCCTTGGAGAAGGGTTGTACCAAACACAACGGACGATGTCGGGTGCTTCAAGGCATGAGCAATTTGACGAGAGAGACGAGGAACTTAAGTGGTTACACAAGCTGGTGAGAGATCTGGAGTTGGAAGCAGGGGGTAGGCACCGAAGAAGGGACTGGGACAACTGAGAAAGGAGATCTGATACGGGGGAAGATTGTTATGGGACGGGCTCCAATCAATCTGGTTCTCATCGACGTCGAGAACGTTCTCCTTCACGGGAATCCCGTCGACGCCGAGACCGTTCGCATTCGCGACAATCCCGTCGATGTCGGGACCGTTCACGTTTGATGGAATATGCAGACCGAGGTTCAGATTCCCCAAAAGAACGACGGCCTCATAATGCCGCCATGGATGCAATGAGTCGCACACTACGTAGAGCTGCTCGGTCGCCGTTCTCAAACGACATTGAGTGGGCACCTATGCCAAACAGATTTACACGCCCTCCATTCAATTCCTTCGATGGGAAAATGGATCCGGTAAAGCACGTCAGCTATTATATCCAGATGATGTCTCTGCGCATTCATAATGATGTGCTAATGGGCAAGGTATTTCCCTCAAGCCTCGGTCCCATTGCTTTAAGATGGCTTAATGGGTTGCGGAAGGGTTCCATCCATAATTTTGCTGAGTTGATACAGGAGTTTGGTGTTCTGTTTGTAACTTGTAGCTGGGTACCACAACCAGTAGACGCATTGCTATCCATGAAAATGAGGGTATGAGAAACCTTTCGCAGTTATGCTAACTGGTACTGGGAACTTTACAATGAGATCGACGAGGGCAACGAGAATATCGCGGCAAGCACTTTTAGGATGGGATTACCCGAGGATTCCGGACTACGGGAATCATTGACAAAGAAGCCTCTCTAGGACATGAGGCAGTTGATGAGGCGTATTGAAGAGTACAAACGACTGGAGGATGACCGGCTACAAAGCAAAGGCAAAGCGCCAATGATAAATCATCCTCGGCAAGGTGGTATTCCACTCAGGACCCTGGGGGGTTTGAGGATTCAAGAGCCAGAAGCACAAGTAGGGGAAGTAAATGTAGCGTTTAAGGAGCCAGTGCATAGGATTGTTGACAAGATTAAGAACGAGCCATACTTCAGATGACCGAACAAGATGGGAGGTGACCCATCAAGGAGGAATCAAAACTTGTTCTGCACTTACCACAAAGATAAGGGCCATACTACCGAGTAGTGCCAGGTATTGAGGGATCATCTCGGGCAGCTGGCCAAGGCTGGGTATTTAAAGGAGTTTGTGATAGACGCAGGAGATCAAGGAACGGGGCAAGGCGCTCTGCAAAGGGGGAACCCCATTCCACCCCCTCTAAGGATAATTGAGGTTATCCATGTTGCCCTGAGAGGCCTCACTGCAGCAAGAAAGAAAGAAGTATTGACCGTGGTACCAGTGGAAGGTAGCTCGGGCATACAGCCATCCGAAAAAGGATAAAGCTCGCCCGAGAGCCTATCGCTTTCAATGATAACGATTTGGAAGGAACGATCCAACTGCACGACGATGCGTTAGCAGTCACGGCCCGGATAAGTGGTTTCTTAGTAAAGAGGGTGATAATAGGTCGGGGAAGCGGGGCCGACGTGATGTATCCGGACCTATTCAGAGGGCTCGAATTGAGGAATGAGGACCTTTCGAAGTATAGCACACCCCTGGTTGGGTTTGATGGCAAAGTGGTAGTTTCCGAGGGGCAAATTTCTCTGCCCGTGAATATGGAAGGCAAAGAGGTGTTAGTAATGTTTGTAGTGGTTGCTTCGTTCTCTCTATACACGACGATACTAGGAAGGCAATGGATCCACGCATTGAGGGCTGTTCCGTCCACCCTGCATGTAAAAGTCAATTTTCCTACTAAGCAAGGTATTACTGTAGTAAGGTGAAGCCAGCAAACGGCTAGGCAATGCTTGGTTGCCATAGTTAATTGGAAGAAGGAGCGAGCCGACCAGAAGGAGTAGGTCGAGCAAAAGGACTTGTCACAGGGGGTCCCTTTATAGCAATTACAGGATCCACAAGAAGAGAAGGGGGCTGGTTGTGCCAAGGAAATGATGAGAGTGAGGATATTGCTGGATTTTGACAAGTACTTCCGAGTAGGAGAAAGCATGAAGGACCAGGACAAGGTGGAGATGTTGTTGTTTCTTATACAGAACGTGGATGTGTTTGCATAGAGTCCGTATGAGGTGCCCGGAGTGGATCCCGAATTCATCGTCAATAGACTTAACGTAGACCCCTCATTCCCTCCTAAGAAGCAGAAGCCGAGGAGATCAGCTAATGAGTATGCTGAGGCAGTGAAGGCGGAGGTTCAAAGGCTGAACGAGGCTGGGGCAATAAGAGAAATCTTCTTCCCAGAATGGTTAGCCAATGCCGTGGTAGTGAAGAAGAAGAACGGCAAGTAGAGGGTTTGCGTAGACTTTACGAACTTGAACCAATCATGTCCAAAAGACCCATCTCCCATGCCGAAGATTGACCAGTTGGTAGATGCCATGTACGGACACTTGAGGATGAGTTTATTAGACGCCTTTCAGGGGTATCATTAGATTGCCCTGGCGCCTGAAGACCGAGAAAGGATGGCATTCATCTCCCCGGATGCCAACTATTATTATACTGTGATGCCTTTTGGGTTAAAAAATGTTGGGACCACGTACCAACAGATGATGACGAGGATGTTCTGGGATAAAATAGGGCGCACAGTCGAAGTGTACATTGACGACATGGTGGTGAAAAGTAAATAGAAGATGCGGCATATAGAAGATCTCCAATAGGTGTTTGGGGTGCTTCGGCAACACAAGTTACGCCTTAATGCCGAGAAGTGCGCTTTTGGTATGGGGGCTGGTAAATTCCTTGGATATTTGATTACTAATTGGGGGATAGAGGTCAACCCGACCAAATCGAAGTCGTGAAGCGTCTCAAGCCGCCGAGCAATCCAAAGGAAGTGCAAGTATTGACCGGGATGCTAGCTGCACTCAACCGATTCATCTCCAAATTCGCTGATCGTTGCCGACCATTCTATCAGCTTCTGAAGAAGTGGAAAGGATTTCAGTGGAATGAAGAATGTGACAGAGCTTTTCGGGATCTGAAGGATTATTTGATGCAAGCGCCCATGCTAACGGCCCTGGAGCCTGAAGAGGATTTATTTATGTACCTGTCAGTGTCCGATCATACGGTGAGTGCCATGCTGCTAAGGGACCAGGGAGTGCAGCAACCTGTGTATTACATTAGCAAGACTTTGGTTGATGCTGAGACGAGGTACTTACCTTTGGAGAAGTTGGTCTTAGCCCTAATACATGCTACGAGAAAGTTGCTGCATTATTTTCAGGCTCATACTATATATGCCCTAACGGAGTATCCCTTACAATCGTTGTTGAAAAGATCAGACTTCACGGGCCGAATAGCTAAATGGGGGACTCGGCTAGGTTCTTTTGACATACGGTACAGGCCGCGAAGTTCGGTGAAGGGCAAATTCCTTGCAGATTTTGTTGCAGAGTTTTCTCTAAAGGACAGCATAGAGATGGTTTGTCATGCAGAGTGTTGCCCGTGGAAGGTATTGTGGACGGGGCATCAAGTGCCTTGGGGGCCGGTGCCGGGATTGTCATTATTACTCCTGAAGGAATACAGTTGGAGCATTCTTTTAGGCTGAGGTTTAAGGCCTCTAATAACAAAGCCGAGTACGAAGCCCTACTTGCTGGATTAAGGGCTGTTTTGGAAATGGGAACTCGGGATGTGGAGATATATTCAGATTCTCAGTTGGTGGTTAATCAAGTCCAGAGCAACTTTGAAGCCCGAGATTCCTGGATGAAAGCAAACTTGCAGGCGGTAAAGCAGATCATGGACAAGTTTGTCACGACAAAAGTGTCCCAAGTGGGCCATGCACAGAACAGACATGCTGACTCCTTAGCTATACTAGCATCGTCAATGACTGAGAATGTGCCTTGGTTAATTAAAGTGGAACTTATAGCAAAGCCGAGCATTTGTGTGGCAGATGGCGTCAGTGTTGCAGAGAATGGTGTCACCATGATTTCAGCGACCGGGCCACGTTGGATGGACCCGATCATTGACTTCTTAGTTGAGGATCGAGTTTCGAGTGACGAAAAGAAGGCTAACAAGATCCGCCGAGTAGCTGCTCGGTATTGGTTGTCAACGGATCGCAAGCTATACCAAAGGTCTTTCGGCAGGTCGTACCTTTTGTGCTTACACCCCGAGAAAGTAGGGGAGCTTTTGGCTGAGCTGCATGACGGGGTGTGTGGTAATCATGTAGGGGGATGCTCATTGGCGCATTGAGCGATGACCCAAGGATTTTGGTGGCCGCAGATGCAGAAGGACACTGCCGAATATGCGCGTAAGTGTGAGCATTGCCAAAAGCACGCCCCCTTAATTCATCAGCCAGCCGGTCAGCTGAACCCCATCAGCAGTCCATAGCCCTTCGCGTAATAGGGGCTGGATATTCTCGGCCCATTTCCCCAGGCAACTGGTAATCGTAGGTTCGTGCTAGTGGCTGTTGATTACTTCACCAAGTGGGCGGAAGCCGAGACTTTGGCTAATATCCGGGATGTAAACGTCAAGAATTTCGTGTGGAAGAACATAGTCATGAGATTAGGGGTGTCGGACTCACTCATATCCGATAATGGGCTACAATTTGACAGTAAAGCTTTTCGCACTTTTTGTAGTGATCTCGGTATCAAAAACAGGTACTCCACTCTAGCGTATCCACAGAGAAATGGTCTAGCTGAAGCCACCAACAAGGTAATCTTGAATAGGTTGAAGAAAAGGTTGGATGGTGCAAAAGGAAGATGGGCCGAAGAGCTACCTAAAGTTTTGTGGGCATACCGAACGACCCCCAGAAGGTCTACAGGGGGGACTCCATTTTTCTTAACGTACGGGGCAAAAGTCGTGATACCAGCCGAGGTGAACCTATGTAGTGCACGGGTTGCAGGATTTAACCCTGCCCAAAACAACGAGCTCATGGAGGAACGTTTGAATTGGTTGGAGGAATGCCGAGAGGCGGCAACCGTACGACTGGCGGAATATCATCAAAAACTTGTTCGACGCTACAACCAAGATATAAGGATGAGAGAGTTTAGTACTGGAGACCTGGTACTGAGGAAGGCCATGGGGACTATGTGAGATGCAAATGCCGAGAAGTTAGCCCAGACTTGGGAAGGGCCTTACAGAGTTACTGCCATCGCAGGGGCGGGAGCATACTATTTGGAGGACCTAGAAGAGAGACCGCTACCCTGGCCATGGAATGTCCATAATCTTAGGAAGTTTTATCACTGATCATCCGAACATGGAAGCGTAAATTCGAATATGTACTTTTCATTTGCTAATACAATGATGTTACTTATCAATTCAAATCCATTCAATTTAATTATTACATATTCGGTAGTGCCGAACAAGACACGGAGGAAGTAAAAGGAAAAGAAAGAGAAAAAAGGAGCATATAGGGGCACCAATTCCAATTCTAAGGACAAAAACTTGCTTCTCGGTTCAATTATTATCACCAAGCAGGTGGAAACCTTACGTTACAAATTTTTCCTAAGGACAGAAACCTGCTTCTCAGTTCGATTATTATCACCAAGCAGGTAGAAACCTTATGTTTCAAATTTTCTTAAGGACAGAAACCTGCTTCTCGGTTCGATTATTATCACCGAGCAGGTGAAAACCTTACGTTACAAATTTTCCTAAGGACAGAAACCTGCTTCTCGGTTCGATTATTATCACTGAGCGGGTATGCTACAAATTTCTTCTAAGGATTGAAACGTGCTCCCAGCTTAATTCTTATCACCGAGCAGGGAAAGACTTTAAACTCTTCAAAAACAAAAGCCTACCCTAGGTTCATCTAAATGCAGGAAGATCCACACATCAAGTTTTGTTATTATCACCGAGGAGCCAATTCCTTCTAGGTACAGGTGACTCCGCCCGGAGTAATCCAATCTCTGTCTTATGACGAATTAGGATTAGATTACCCGGCCATCTACAACACTTGCATAAAACAATCGAAAAGCACAATAAGAAAAATAATAGCGAACATTGATAAATGAAGTTAAAGCCATCATGTTAAAAACTAAACCAATGTTTTGTCCATAAAACTCGGTGGCCACATAAACATCAAACCCGGCAAAGAAATAATTGTTCAGTCACCACAGCCCGGTGACATAGGCAAATTGACCATAAAAAAAAAAAGAAAAAAAAAGAAAAAAAAAAGAGTACTTCAATAAAAGAAAAGTCAAACTTGAATAGTAGGAATTCGGTTCGGCACTTAGGACGTAGGGTCTGCAGGCTGCTCCTGGGCGGCGGTCTCGGTCGGCTGCAGGTTTGTTGGGGGCTATAGGAGGTCTTGGCTGAGTTGATCCCCAGCACGGGGGTTACTGGTGGCTTCCATTTCATCTAACTCCACATGAGAGTTGATCTGCTCCACCAGCTCCCTCATACTGGTCGACTCTTCTTCATCGGCGGGGCCCTGAGGATTTTGCACGGCTGGAGTAATGTTTGAGAAGGGGATTTGGCTGGGATCTCTCAAGGGGGAGTCCTCGGGGACTCCCGAGACTTGCAAAGCTGCCAACCAGCCTTCCTCGAAGCCCAGCTTTCGGGTATCCCTTATGACAGGCTCAGCAGAGTTCTCCGCATCGGCGAATCCCTCATTATACCATTTTTTCTCGCATGCCTCCAGAGCTGTCCTTAAGTCGGCCAGTTCCTCGGCCCGTGCAGTGTTTACAGTTGTGGCCTCCGCCAATTTTAGTTCGGTCTCCCCCAGCTTGGCCTACAGCTCTGAATGCTTCTTTTCTGCAGCCGCCCTGGCCTTCTCGGCCACGGCAGCCTTTTTCTCCGCAGTTGCAGCAGCCACAGCTTTCTCCTTCACGGTCACCTCAGCCACATCTTTAAGGGCCTTTTCCCAATCGGCATCCTCGACCAGATCCTTCAATCATCCATCGAGTATATATGCCAGTTGAGCGGCCTGATGAAGTAACAATGATAAGTATGAAAACGGGAAGAATGAGCCATTAATGGTAAAGTACCAAAAAAAAAAAAAAAAAAAGAGAAACAACAGCAACAACAAAAGTTTACCGCAATAGTATGCCATTGTAACCTCCTTTCCATGGATTCGTCTGTGCCCTCCTCAAAAGCGTGCACGTCCTCGGGCAAAACGAGTCCGCGCACTAGAGCTTGGGCTACTCGACCCCCCTCTCCTTTCTCCCATACCCATACACACGCATCAGAAGGAAGAGGCTTACCGTCTAACTGGAATGCGGGTTGCCACTCCGGCGCAGCTCAGAAGGAAGATGCCACGTGCATCCCAGTCTGAGCTGTAGGCTCACGGATGACAATGCCACTTGATGGCTAGGGAGGGGTCTTTGTGGGCGCGTCACCCAGGCCGATGGGAGTCTGTTCGGTAGTATGTTGCCTCTTTCGCTGCCGACTGGGGGCAGGAGGCGGAGGAGGAGGGGTTTGACCACGACCCTGGGGCGGTTGTTGCTGCATGGCTGGCTTGGCACGGGGAACAAAACAGCTGATCGTCATCGTCCTTCGTGTCACCATGTCTTTGCCTGGATCGGGTTCGGTTTCAAAGGGACTGGTAGGTTCGACAGTTACTTCCTCGGCTTCCTCAACAGGAACCTCGAGGTCAACAAAGGTTTCAGGTTGGGCAGGGGCTTCGGGCTGAACTTGCTCGTGTGCCTGTTCTCGTTGGCGTCGGGACACACGCTCAGCCGACTCATCCCGCACAGGTTCACGCTCGTCAAAACAGATGTATCGAGGACCAATGTCACGGGCCTCGCCTGCTGTAAATTTCGGGGGAAGGAAATTTGCGTGTCATACGTCGATGTAGGATAAGAGAGGACTGTCAACTAGTAAAGTTTGGCTGAAGGCTTGCCAAGTAGAATATACGGGATCAACGCCAAGAATCAAATGGGACGCTCGGAGCTATCCATCCCAATGAACAAAAATTTCGGACCTAAGCACAAAGTTCAGATCCTGTACATGTACTACCCTAATATCCGGGGTGAACACTCTACCGTCTGCAACAAGAAATACCGCAAGTTAGTATCAGTATAAGCAAAACCATTATGACACGAAATGTATATCTACATATAGTAATGAATAGAAAATAAAAGCAAGTTAGTGATCGATACAAACCCACTTTGCGCCTTGTGAGGGGGCAAGGGATTTCACTGGCAAACCAATTGCCGCACACTCGGACGAACTCCCCGGCAGAATTCCTATTGGAATCGGGTAGGCAGGAAATCAGTCGTACCCTAATATCTCTAACTTTTTAGTAATAGTTGGTTTTCTTACTCCCACACAAACTGTACATGTGGTTTATGTCGTGGTGGTCTAGTTGTAAAACGAACATCTGATTCAACCTACTGACACAACTAACTACTCGGTAAAAGTTGGGGGGAAGTTGGTCGGGGCTCAGCCTGTAATATCTAAGGGTATTAAGTAGGAGAGGGTCCACGACAAATCTAACCCCACCCTCCAAAATTGCTATTAAAGGGAAAAAAGCGGTATTGGCCCCTCTGTGGAGAGCGAATTCACTCTCGTGGCAGTACGCCACATCCAGATCATCAGGGATATTGAAACTTTGCCTAAAAGTAGCTAAGGACACCTCAGTGTTTAGAAGGAAAGCGAACCCCATCTTAAACTCTAAAACTGAAGGAAGAGATTGAAATAAAGGAAAGAGGTAGAAAACTTACTTTGGCTCTAGGAAAGAAAGAGATTCTGGGCTGAGAAGCAAGCATGCAGATGAATGCACAGTAGAGGGAAAACTCAAAGGATGGAGAGTGAAAAAGTGAAAGAATGATTTGGAATGGGCTATTTATAGGGGCCAAAGGGAAGTAAGCAACGGTTAACCAGCAATAATGAGGATTAATTAGCAATAATGAAGCAAACCTTACGGATACCAATGCCAACTGATGCCCGCGCCGCCTCAATTCATGAACTGTCAGGTAATGATGACAACTGAACCGAATGGCCAGATCCAACGCACCTTTTGAAAACGCATTAATGAGTTTCTGGAGTACCCCAGATGTCGCCTCATTGAACTGCTCGGGTAGCAAGCACCTTTTTGGATTCCTTGATTCTTCCCGAGGCCCGGGCATGAATCAAGGGGGGGCTAATGTACGGCACTCTGTACCAGAACCCATTTGGGCCTGGGACTTTGATATGACGGTGCGGCCCATGAACCTGACCTCTTTCTACCCAAGACCCCATCCCTGGCCCACAAAAGCCACGGGCCCAAGCTTCGTATTGATCAAAAACCTAAGTGGGTAATCAGCATAAGCACACTTTATTCCACCGCCTGGCCCTTGCTCGGTAGTGTTCAGGTACAACACCTCTCGCATGCTCGGTAGTGCCTTGGGGAATACCGTTGCCGAGCACACTTGCTGGAGTGGGAACTAGTTCCAAGGCCACATTCACCACACCCCACTCCCACCTAAACATCCACTTAAGATTAACGACATTGGACCTCCTGTTGCATTAACTTTGAAGGCAATCATAACCCCCACCAACTTTTGGGGTTATAAATAGAAGAAGCAAAGGAGGGGAGAAGGTTGTTGAAAGGTTCTGAATATAGCCTAGAATTGAGAGATGTAGAGTCATTAAAGGGAGAGGGAAGGAATGCTAATGTGGGTGAGATAGGATCAAGTCTTTGGGCTAGAATTACCCAAGTTAGGAAATCCAAAGCCCACATTACAAATAGATTGTGAGTCCAAGAGGGAGTGAGCTTGGCAATCTCATTTTGGGCGTGCACAAGTAGAATGACACTCATACAAACAAAATTTGTGTTTGCAAATTTATTATCATACCAACAGAAAGAAAAAAAAAAAAAAAAAAAAAAAAAAAAAAAAAAAAAAAAAAAACCAAGCAGTTTCACAAATTTATTACTAAGAGCATAACAGGATGATATAATTGGAATACATTTAATAAAACATGGAAGCTTTTGACTTCCTTTATTTTAGTTCACGGCTGAAGCGATAGAAGAAATTGCTAAACAATTTTGCAGTGTGGCCATTCAGTTCACGGCAGAAGCTTTTGACTAAGAAAGTAGAAACATAGGAGAAATTGCAAAGAAAATGGAAAGAAAGACGTAATACGGAGAGAGAAAAAGAGACATAAGAAATATTTAATGAGGAGAGAGATAATGAGGAGATTATTAATTAGGTAAGTATTTAATGTTGTAATAGATAATGGTGTTTTGTTTTTATCCATTGGATCTCTCATAAATCTACGGCTTAAAAATGTGTAACTCTTGTAGAGTTACACCAGGTGTAACTTGAACCAATCTATATATATATATATATATATATATATATATTAATGCATTATTAAAATCAAAACTTTCATTTATTTTAATGCATTAATTAATTTTCATATATTAATGGGGTAGATGCATCTTTATGTCATAATTACTTATAAATGGTGCACTAACTATTTATATAAAAGTATTTTTTATTATCATTTTTATAAATTTTATATAAGAATACGTATTATGAAAAGAAAATTAATTAATTTGAAATATGACGCTTCTCTTCATGTTACTTTGGCAACAATTGAAAAAAGAAAAACAATAAAAGGCAAATAAAAAAAAACTAGTGACACACGCTATCAAAAATAAATAAATAAATATAATTGTATGCTTAATTAATTGAAATAATCAAATATTTGTGAATTTATTAAAGTAATATGTTGATAATATTAATTATATTAATGTGGGAGAGGGAATCTTGAAGAGAGGATCATAGAGTGGAATACACTCGAGGGGCAGTTGGGTCTAACTATTGATTAGATCAGGCTCAATCTAGTCAGGATAACCCAATCAGGGAAACTGAGGAGGACGGCCCGTTCGAGGAGCCTAAGGAGTAGATACTTATCGAGAGACTGAAGATAAACCACCAAGGCCATAGGTTGAAGGCTAAGGAAGGAAGAAGTGACGTGAAAGCAAGGAAAAGAGGAAGTTTCCAGATAAAGCATCCATGACCTCCACATTTAATGCATCATATCAACTCAGCCTGCCGTATTAATGGCAGAATGACTCTTGAATAGTGCCCCCATAGCCTGCAGCCTACTCTAGCCGCCACCAACTAGACAGTGATAGGACAAGTATTTAAGGAGGGATCAACGGCCATCTAAGTGGAATGCTATAATACAATCCAAGCAGCTATATATAGGAAGAAAGATCCTCCATCAGAAAAAGTTCAAGGAGAGAAATAGTAAAATAGAGAGAGAATAGAATCATTGTAAGACTGAGAACTGTATTCCTAAAGAACTTTACTCCTCAACCAGCTCGAGAAAGAACTTAAATTAGAATATTTCTTTCCTTATTACATTTCTTTACAAAAACTGTCATTCTTACTAGTTTTTCTTCTATAATTATCAAATCATGGCAACAAGAGTTTGAAGGGTTGATCTTGACCAACTATCTCTACAAATTAGTTGTATTGGGCCTCCATTCTAACTCACTTTCATCCATGTTGGGTTGGACTGTTTGTTTTGCACCCTATAATTAATATTAAAAATTTATATTCCTTAAATCCTTTAATATATATATATATATATATATACATATGTATATTTGTATAGTAAAATTTGTGTTATCTTGAATATACCATGATAAATTTTGAGATTCAAAAGAGGTTTATCAACCTTGACGTAAGGGTAAGAATTCTTTGTTTATGTAACATCCCACCGGTTCAAAAATCTAAAAATCAACTCTCTAAAATTGGGGATAATACCACTTAACTTATCAACCACGGAACCACCTCTTCTGTACCCTACAAAAATAGAAGTTTTGGGTATAGTAGATACAATCTTTTAGAGGTGTACTTCATGTATTTACCATGCATGATAGAATAAAACTTACTATTCGGCAAACTCTGACCAAAGGCACAATTTCTCATAACAATTTAACAGTTTTTAAAAAGGTTGCATGCAGTAATCTATCAGACTTGACAAGCAGACAGAACCTGACATGCGAGTTCAAACAAACTAGCTAGGAACCAAAAGACAAAATGCAAGCTGTGATCCAAACTCCAAATATCGAACTTCAATTCTAGACTCTAGAACCATCAAACCATCTGCACCTTTATGGTCACAAATGATCTAGAAGCAATAAATTAAGAACTTAAAGCAAATATGAAAGCCTCAATGGTGCCAAATAACTAATATATAGCTTGTTCATTAAGTTTTTTTGAGTAGTAAATACTAGAAAATAGTCAAAATACTAATGGAGGACTTAGTTTTTCACACTCCAATAAGGTGAGAAGGAATGAAGATTTAAGAACATGCAGTTGAAGTATTGAACTATAGGGGCTAAAACCTCCGGGACCGTGGTTGAAACTTGGACCACCAGATTGACTATAAGAGTGACAAGCAAAGGGTTTGGATGTGAGCATTGGTAGACGTACCAGTTAGCCCAGGCTGTCAAAAATTTATATAAATTTACTCTCTGGGTACGTGGAATATTTTCAAATAATTGCATGAGAATTCGAAGTGAGAGCTAGCTAGCTCGGCAGCCCAATGATGAGGTCTGACAATAGTTGATATTGGGAGGTAGCTGTACCTCATGATGATGAAGATGGTGATGATTATTAATTACTTTTATTACATCTCCAAAGAAAAGAACAACAAAATCAAATAGGGTTAGGGTATAGACCTCGGAAATTGTTCTCTCTTTCACTACCTGATTCTGTCAGTGCCACATGCTCTGGGTTTTTTGAGTAGCGTGGCCACATAACTCTTAGTAAATGCTTGATGGATCGAACTTAGAAATGTTTCACTCCAAAGTCCTATCTGATCCAGTACTACTGCTCGTTCCGGATCAGATACTGAAGCTTTTTCTTGTCCACTATAATCTATATACATGCATCCCTCCACCTCTCAGCCCCACCAAAAATGGAAAAATTCACTAGGATATCAGAACTTCCAAGTGTATTTGTATCTAATTAATGGGTCATTTTGAAAACTACAAAATTTTATGTTATTTTATTTCTATTGAGAATGTGTGATATATCCAATTAAATGGGTCATTTTGAAAACTACCTAATTAAAATTTGTTGCTATATTTTGATTATTAACCATTAGCAAATTTATTCAGAAACTCTCAATCTACCTCATTGCAGTACTTAAGGATAATTCACTTTACGTTCCTGAATTTTTCAACCCTATACTTTACCTGCTTGTGCATATTGGAATAACCGAATAAAGTGAAAAATTGTTAGCCTTTATTAATGTCGAGAGGATTGAAAAGTTCAGAAATTTGCTGCTGTGTATTCATGTTTATTTGTACAGCAGAACAGCTAATCGAGCGTCTAAAGCCTTAGGGTTCCCAATGTATAGCACACGTGTATTTTCATAGATGGTAATGGAAAGCACAGGTGGGGATAAATGCAATTTCACATAACAATATGATCACCTAATAATAATTTTAATATGCATAGCAAATATGGATCCACCTGTTGTAAAATAGCAAAAACTCAAATTTACCAAAATTGATTGTGAAAATATTTTAGGCTTGAGAAAGATCTCAAACAATTAATAGGAACAAAAAAAATTAGTCCAAAAGAAATTAGATATAAAACACTAAGAATTACGTGGTTCGGCAATAGTTTAATTATATCCACGGACGACAACGAACAAATTTCACTATATCAAATTTGGGATAATACAAATTGGTGTAGAGGCACTCTCATAAACCCAAATCTCAAATACATCCAAACAGCTCTCTTTCACAAATACAAACCAAAGAACCAAAAATATACAAATACCAAATACGAATTGCACACAAACCAAAGAGAGAGTCACAAATCAAATTCAAAAGTTACAACACACTAAGAGAAAGCAAATCACCAAACCACAGAACCAAAACCAAGCGGCAACAAACCTCTCTCACTATTCTAAATTGCAACCCACAAACATCAAAGAACCAAACCAAGAGAAAACCTCTTTTTCTCACACACACAAATTTAAACTCTCTAAATTTACTGCAACACACTTTGTTTATATAGGATATTCAAGTCAACAAAGATGCAAGTCCGCAATAGAATTTGTAATGCAATTTCCTTGTGTCCATGTGCACCATACTAATCCAAGCAAAAGACAAATTCTACTCCAAGCATAACTCTAAATCACATGGCTATCTCTCAAGGTCGGCTAAATCAAATCAATCTCATGTTGGACTCCAAAGTCAAGTAGAATTCCAAGAGTAATATGAGAACAAGTCTCCTTCACCATGTGAAAAGAGATCCAATTCAAGTAGACCTCCACCAAATGACAAGTCATCCAAAACAAGGAGTCCTAGTTCAATTTAAACTAGGCAAAAAACAAGTGAATCCACTTATAGTGGAATTACTCCCATATAGATCCTGTATGTGCATAAAAAGCCCCTAAATTCAAGCCATATTCTACACCACCATATAACTTGATTACCACCATATAACTTGATGTTTAGTACTTACTAGGAGAATTATAATTTTAATTTTACTGCAAAGAGAGAGAGACAAATTGTTCACTAACCAATCAATCACTGTGTGTGAGGGAAATCGGAAGTTTTAAAGGCCTAGACATACAAAAATACAAACCATCAAGGAAAAAACTATAATATGCAAAAAAAAAAAAAAAAAAAAAGATTCATATTACATAGTTCAAAACGTTTATTTATTAGATAATACTTGCAAGCCTTCTTCCAATAAGGAACGTTAGGCAATTGCCTAAATGACCTAGTAGAAGAGTCGGTTTAGAGATATACTGAGAGAGTTGCCACCAATGTATATTATGGTCTAGTTCTTGCATAAATACACATTGATAGCAATTAGAAATAAGCAAAATCGGATTCGGATTTGATACAATAGTCAAAGTTGTTACACCATGCAATACCTTTAAATTGCTCACAAATTTTTTTTATTTTTTTAATTCTTTTTTATCCAATAGTTGAAATTAGAAGCCAGTTTTTTAATTTTTGATCTCAACTATTAAAAAGTATTGCATCGAATCTCAATCCAGCAAAATAATCCCAAATAAATTCTCAAAAATATGATGAATTAACTTATAGCTTGATTAGACATACTTACCATTTTTTAAATAAATTACAGGATCACTGAGTAGATTTGTGATTTACAGTTAATATCCGCTTACTATAGTTTATTTTCTTACATATAGGTTTTAAAACCAATTTAAAGCATTACAAATTAAGTTAGTTTAATTTTTTTGGTATAGTTTTTTTTAAAACCACACTTTTTCCTATGAATAACTTTGTCAAGTCCAACTTATTTTTACCTTACTAAAATAAGTTATACCAAACACCACTTATACAAAATTTTGAAAGTAACGTTTACTCACCAAGAACTTGTGGCTTAATGATAATACCTAATTTTCTTATAAAGGAGGACCCAATTCAAATACCCCTATCCCATTTATCATAGGGTTTGACTTACCTCCAGTACTTTTTTAATTGGAGGTCTTCTTTTGTTTTAAATACATAATAGCAAATGGTAGTGAGTTTTAATCTCCACATTTTATTTAGTTAGTGGGCGATGTGATATTTTCTCATTAAAATAAAAGGAGATTCCAATTAAAAAAATATTTGAGGTAAGCTAAACCATTTATTATAAGGACAAAAACATAGTTTTTATTTGTAAATATAATAACTTGAAAACCAAGGTAATCCATAGTATTATATAAAATCATGGTCAACAAAGTCTACAATATTCTTTATATTGAAAATAACACATATACATCCAAATATAACATTGGTGTAATAAATTGTTATAAATACATGGACGCATATAAATACAAAAAAAAAAAAAAAAAAAAGGTTTAGTGACACAAAATGTATTATATTTATTTTCACAACTATAAAAGTAGTGTTAATGATAAACTAATTAATGTTGCTTCAAATACTTAAAAAATAAAAAATAAAAATTTCTCTATCTTTGGTAAAAAGTAAAGAGTGATCTAATTTGTTATGCCTACCTGACAAACTTAGGTCACTTTATAGGGGCAAAGAGAAGAAAAGATCAATAAACAAAAGATATTCAGGAGAGTGCCTGTCCTGTTGAAAGATCATGAGTCATGACCTTAGAAAATGATCTTATGAGCTTCCTTAATTTCCCTTTCACCAATCGGAGTAAGTCATAAATAAAGTCATTTGGGAGTCCTGGTACCAAGTCACGCGGCTAATGCATAAGTTGTAAGGATAGTCCCGTTATCCAGACATTACTCAGTACAATATACTCTTCATCAAGTCCACAATTGTGTGATACTATAGCCAAACACAAGAAATCCTTAATTGTGTGATTGTGCAATTAAACATTCATGAAAAATAAAACAAGGGAAAGACAGTTCTAGGAATTTCTCGGGTCGAATTATGCATTAGAAAGCCCCTAAAATGAGATCATATTATGAAATACTACTGATTGTGAAAAACCTGTATGATTTGTGCTTCTGCCAAACACTAGTAATTAAATCCAGCCCTCCCATCTATCATGTATGGATATGAAATGCGGCAATAGCCCATGGCTGCAGTAATAAGCCAATTGTTTTCAATTGGAAAATAGGTACTTTCAGTAAAACAAAACAAAATTCTGGATGGGACAAAAGCAATGATAAGCAATTGTTTTCAAATGGAAAGAGCTACTTTCAGTTAAACAAAAATCATGAATTGTATGGAGGATCTCATCATTTGCCTCTGTAACCATCCTAATATGCAGCAGAAAACAAATAGGAATCTAATTATGCAATGAATTTTCTTAGAAGAAAATAATGATGATTGACAATATTGAGGAACAAAAGCTAAGAGGACCTAAGCTCTACCAAGACTAATCGCATCACATAAATGTAAATTTGTGTTAGCTATGAACTGTCCGTATTGCTGGACTGGCACCTCAAAAGTACACAACCCCGGTGATGCCACATTGTTGTAGTTTAAGTTTAAGCGCTTTCCTGCTGCATTAGTGGCCGTACCACCAATCCCACCACCTCCGATCTTCGTTGATTCTTCAACCACCACACTCCTATCCTTATGGATCATCTCCTTCTCAACCTCAACCTCAACCTCATTAACATCAACATCAACATCGCCGTTATAAAATTCATACCTAGTACACAAATCTTCCATTTTTGCTGGCTCGGAAAGAGGTGATTGGTAGACAATCTTACTAACATCAACATTATTGGCCTCTTCATTTTCCTTTTCCGACTCCTTTTCTTCAGTATCTACATCGCTGCTATTAAATTCGCTGCTTGTACTCAAATCTTCCACTTTTGTTGGCTCGGAAAAAGGTGATTGGTACACAGTCTTACTAACATCAACGTCATTGGCCTCTTCATTTTCCTTTTCCATCTCCTTATCTTCAGTATCATTGATGTCTGCCTCTTCTTCATCATTTGTGCCACAATGGTCGCACTGATCATCAGGAAGCCAAACCTCGTCGTCTAATGGTACAAGCTGCAATGTGAGACGCCCATCAGCCCTGTGAGCCCGGAAGTACTCGTGGTGTTTCACCCTCTCCTCCGTTAGAATCAACCTTCCATCGCTGGTGTAGTGTCTTTTCAGCACCCAAGGCATATGACAAGGCAGATTCTCTGTTCGTGCAAGCAATGGTATTGGAGGTGGGAACTCTCTTTGCCTCATTGCCCGCCTTTGCTCTCGCTTAACTTTACACTTCTTGATATAAACCTCGGAGTCAGACTCACTCCCACTATTCTTATCCTTCGATGAATATTGTACCTCTTCGATGATATCAAGGCAGCTCTCCATGCCAATGCAGTCCCCAATGGACCATGAAGAAGCAGTGGCTAACATGTTCAAGGTTGGTTTTTCTTTTTCAGGAGAGTGTTAGGGCCTTGAGACTATGGCCCAGTTCTTGATTTGTATGGGATTCTTTTGGGGACCCCATATTGATAGAGATATTATAGGGGATGGTTTCGTTTTGTGTGTATATCTAGAAATGCATGGGGGAAAGCAGTGTTGGCAGTCTTATAGCTTTCAAATCAAAGTAAGAGAAAGAGAGAAAGAGAGAGAGAGAGAGATGGGAGTGTGTTTCCCAGATGAGATTGTGGTAATGGTATTGAAGATAGGGAAAGATAGAGAGCTCAGAGACAGCTAATATCTATGACGTAGAGATTGGGATTTACTTGGCCACAGAAATCTGAATTTATTCAATGGCTAAGACCTGAAAAATTAAGCAAAAACATTATGAGCAAGGAAAGCAAATGAGTAAATGAGATAATAATGTAAAATTCATGAATTTTAAAAAGCAAGAGATTATCTTAGTTGCTGGCTAGCTCAATTAGGAAACCAAAAAAAAACCTCCTTAAAAGGAATCTCAATGCATTTTTATTGCTTAATTTGAAAAATGACAACCTGTGAGCATCTATCATCTATATATGGTACTGTACTTAGCATATTCCATTCTTTTGATTTTAGGTGTGAATAAACGTTCCCATTGGCCAACACATGGGCTGTTATAAAGCACCATGTATTGCTAATATTTCATCTAGCTGGACTTGTTTTTTTTTTTAGGGGAAGCTGGACTTGTTTAGATTGAAATATAGACAACAAATACAATTAATAATCATGTGAAAAAAAAAAAAAAAAAAAAACTTAAACGTCCATTTGGGTATACAACGCCGCGTCACAGCAATTATTATAATGAAAAAAAAAACCATATAATAGAAGATAACCACAATTGAAAAAACGTTACGTTTCCTTTAAATTTTATTTATTTTTATTTGTCATGGTGTTACGGATTTTATTTTGGATAAACTTGAGAAATAAAGGCAGTAAGGATAACAAATAAACAGAAAAATACAAAAAGAGAGGTATATACGCGTCCAAATTGCTTGGCAGTGAAGAGAGAAGATCTGGCATGCAATCCTTGGAGCCAGATATGCATAACTATAAAAACAAATTATATTTTTTTATTGTTTTTGTTTTTGACAAATCATTCGAGGAAGAAAAGAGAAAATTGGAGAAGAAAGCACCAAAAGGGTTATATGGTAACGATTGAAAGTTACTACTAGAATATAGTGACAACCCCAGATTTTCTGGAACAAGGCTATTCTAGAAATTTATGAGTCTTTAATAACTCTTAACAATACATTTCATTTACTATTCACAATTAAAGCCAGCGGTAACCTAATTACATACATTCATTTGCAACTTGAAAATGAGAAACAGGCAATTCCATCGAAAACTTTAATCATTTGACACCCAAAAGAGAAAGATAAAAAAAAAGATCATCATACGAACAAAGGTAATAGGATATTGAAGATTATAACAAGTGGGTATCTAATATGTTCATTTGTGAATTAATAAAAAATGAAAATCAAACAAACAAAGATAATAGGATATTGAAGAACTTACATGGGGTGGGGGTGATAATAATTTCTTCTGGGCTTGTGTTTCTGTGACTCTCTTTGGTGCAGTTATATACTACGAGAGAGAGATAGAGAGAGAAGAAAAGGGATGAGATATATATTTTATATATGAATACGACAAGTAAGAATAAGAGAGAAAGAGAGAAAAAGAAAGAGAGGCACCGAGATTCTATTCTCTTTTTTTTTGACAGATATGAATGTCGTTTTTTTTGGAACTTAATTAGTACATATTGCTTAATTATTATTAATTAATTATTGTCTCCTCTCCTTTCGGGTGTGTTTTGTAGCACTAATTTTTGGCGAGGTTTTAGGGATTAGAGTGAAAATTTGAATAGCCGAGTGTGACATGGCGATGGCTAAAGAAACAAGCACATTTTGCCGCTTCGATCTATTTATGCTAATTCTACTCGTTTTAGATTTCTTTTATTTTATCCATTTTCTTTAAAAGGGCTTGCTCCTTAATTCATGGATAAATATTGGACTTTAAATGTTATTAGACCGACTAACACACTCAATCTCATTCTTATCATAGCAAACAGATTACATAATATAAGGATGAGGATGATTTCTATTTCTTTTTTCCCACGACAAATACAGTATATCTATAAAAGAAAAAGATGGAAAGCAACTATGTTAAGATTACAACACATTATGATTAGGATGAAGAGGATTTGAATTGCTACTATCCTATATAGGGTGATTAGTAAAGTCATTAGCTTATCTCATTACTTCAAAAATCCGACCAGACAATGAATCAAAAGATAGACTAGTTTTCAAATATCTAATCGGATTAAGATTGGAGTAAAGGTGAATTCATAAAAAAATTTAAGGTAAAAAAACTAAAAATCGTATTAGAAAAACAAAATTTAAGGTCAAAACATAAATTACACCTTTTTTTTTTTTTTTTGATGAGAACATAAATTACACCTTTAAGTGTATTGAATGGTTATTTCGTCCTTTAAGATTCATTTATATCATTTTAGTTAGGGGTATACACGGTTCAGTTCGGTCGGTTTTGGAGAGGTTTTTTGCACCACACCTATAGGGTGCGATTTCACCTTATGCTTGACTGCACCTCACTTTTGAAAAGTAAATACCGGTCTACACAAGACGCGGTTAATCTTAGCGGCTCGGTGCGGTTCATTCGGTTATATGGGTATGGAAAAAAAATTATGTGATTGAGTGCAAAACAGAAGAGAAAAATGGTTGGTGGAAACCTGAAAATCTGAGATTAAGAGGGAAACACTACTAATTGTTCGGCAGGATTAGGATTTGGAAGAAACATTATGTGGCTGAGAGCAAAAAAGAAGAGAAAAATGGTTAGGTGAGAGCCTGAGATTTTGAGATTGAGAGGGAAGAAAAATGAAGGTGGCTGATGACTGATGAGTGACTGAGTTCTGAGTCTGTGAGGTGAGACCATGAGAGGAGCAGAAGTCTAAAAACTAAAGAGGAGAAATGAAATTATGAGAGTAGCTGAGTCTGAGTAGGAGACAACTCAAGAGAAAAGACGTGTGTGGCTGAGATCAAAAGAGAAAAAAAAAATATCTTGCACAGTAAATGACTCCATCAATGACTCAAACAGTGACAATACGATCGACATCGTTTTTTGTTTTTTTTTTTCTAATTTTTTTTTTTCAAAAAACTCAAGTGGCAAGATAGTGAGTCAGTGACTAAGAGGCTGTTTGGTTTACTAGTTTTCATGACTCAATTCTCTGTTTCCATAACTCAATTCTCAAAAATGGTGGGACCTATAGCAAAATACTCATTTGCCTGCACAATTTCTTTGTTTTCATAACTCTGTTTCTAACACTCAATTATCTACTTTTTGAGTTATGAGTTGCGGAAACTAAAAACAACTTTTGGCTGTTTTCAGTTTCCAATTCTCATAACTCAATGGCACTTTTGTAATTAAACACACAAGAGGGACCCACTGTCGTAACTTCAGCCGCACATTTTGACCACCTTTTTCACTTTTTTTTTTCCTTTCCTCCTGGGTTCAGTCTTCTCCATTCCTCTGAGTTTCCTTTTTTTTTTTTTTTCCTTTCTTCTTCAGTGGGTTCGGTCTTCTACTCCTGAGTTTCTTTTTTTTTTTCTTTTTTTCTTATTTTCACTGGGTTCGGTCTTCTCCTGGGTTTCTTTTTTTTTTTTTTTTTCCTTTCTTCTTTTACTAGGTTTGGGTGATCTGAACTTTTTTTTGTCTTTCTTCTTTCATTGGGTTCGGTCTTCTCCTCCTGGGTTTTTTATTTTATTTTATTTTTTTTTTCAATACCCAAAAACCTGAACTCACTGAAGAAAAAAAAAAAAAAACTGCACCAGTGACAGTTATGGGACCCACAAATAGTGTGAAAAATATTGAGTGATGGAAAGTGAGTGATGGTGCCAAACGGGTGTGAAAAATTAAGTGATGAATGATGAGTGATGAGTTATGAGTTATGAGTGATGAGTGATGAAAATTGAGTGATGAAAAAAATTCATCCAAACAGCCTCTAATACATGCGGCATTTAAATTTTTTTTTTTTTCCCAAAAAATGCAAGTGGCAAGACTATAACCCATAGGGCCATACAACATTTTTTTTTTTTATAATATTTTTTTTCAAAAAATGCAAGTGGTAAGACACTAGAGTTACTAGACAAGACCACTTACACTCAGTGATGAGACTATTCAGCTATTCCTCCTGACACACGTTTTTTGAATGAGAAAGGTAGCCTCACTCACACACGTTAACTTCTTTTTTAATTCAATTTTTTTTTATAAGAACGTTAGACCTGTTCATGGATAAGAATTCAAAATTTTTTTTTGACCTGTTCATGGATGAGAACGTTAGGCTTAGGTGGCCTCTTCAGTCTTCTCTTCTTAGAATGGTATGATATTTATATACATAGATATATATATATATATATATATATATATATATATATAACATGCTCGGGTCGGTTTGGTCTTCGTCAATGTGCACATCTCAGTGCCAATGGCCGCACCAGTCCAACGTCGGTATTGAAGATCTACCACCGACCACTGTGCTAAAAACTTTCGATAGAGCCTTGAGCGGGGCGGGGCAATGCGGTCAGATCGGTTCTGTAGGTGCTGGTATATCCATGCCTAATTTTAGTCCTTCAAGTTCACATTTGTTGCTAGTGCTAATTCTTTTTCCATTTATACTCATTAATTGTTGTGTAATTGTTCAATGCTTCAAAAGCATATTAAATGCATACTTATCCCTCTCATAGAGAATAATGGATTCCAATTTGAATTTCATTAATGTGACCTTCTTCTTTTTATTTTTCTTTTATTATTATTATTATTATTATTTTTTTTTTTTTTGCTTTGAGATAAAATTTTACTCTAATCTAATATAAGTGTATGTGTGTGAAACTCCCTCCTGGAAACTTAAACCCCAGCTTTTGTCCCCCACCCTCTACAAGCACTTATACTTGTGGAATGACCATCATGTTAAGGGTGTTGGTGGTATTGATGTGACCTACTATTATGTTAGAGGAAGGAGTATGTATTTATTGTGTGCTCGAAGTACTAAATAATTACTCTCCTACATGTATTTTTGGTTTTTTTCACAATTATTTGTACTAAAGAAAATGGGTCCGATTAACAGATGCCCTTATGACATTAACTAATGGATCATTTTAAGAAAGTTTTTATACTACTTTTATGAGAAATCTAAAAAACTGTCAAAAATCAATAACATCCTGATGGGACAAAGGGATTACATACACCCAAGAGAATAGCCAGATACTCGAAGAAGTCTGGACACTCTTGTTTATATAAATTAAAAAAAAAATGTCAAAAATCAATTACCTTTTTTTTTCTCATAAAAAGTTTCTAAAAGGTATCATTTAAACCAATACCCTTAAACTATCCATTAACTAATTTTCCCAACACCCTTAGATTATCCATTAACTTTTCCCAATGAAAATTAGTTACACTCTAATTCTTTTTAAATTGAAGATTTTTTTTATAAAATCAAAATAATCAGGTGGTGTCTCTAACTACACTAAAAAGCTTGTCCAAGTGCCTAAACTATCTGTAAGCTCATGATTTGTTTTGGGGGCATCAACGACTGAATGGGCAGCAATTGTGGTGGTTTGAAATTGATTGAAAAAATTAGGTTTGGTAGTGGCCTAGTGGGAATGGCATTGATTCTATTGAATGTTGTGTTTCATGTGTGAAAATATGGAAAAAATTTCACGTGAATGTCAGTGGCAGCTCCAGAAATTTTGTTTAGTGAGGTCATTAAAAAATTTTAATAAAAAAAGAACTTGAATATATTGAGTTACCGACAAAAAAAAAAAAAAATAATAATACATGAAATTTTACAATTTCCTTTTCCAAGTATTCAAATTTTGAATTGTTATATGATAGTTCATTAAAAGTATCTATTGCCAATGTGGGTAGTTATGAGCCTATAATCATTTTATTTTGTTAAGTTTATCTAACATTTTTATTTTTATGCAGTTTTTATTATCTATTTGTTATTGTTTTTATAAAAATATTTTAAATTAAATGATTAAACTAAACTCATTGGTTTTGTATTAATTATTGATGTACACAACCACACTCATTCATACATAAAATTATACATTAGTGTCTACTTAACTAATCAAATGCTTGGCCAATCACTAACTTTGCGTTTTTTTCTTGAATTTTACTAACTTTATAACAAAAAGTTATTATAATATGATAACAATATACACACATGTAACAAACCATATCTATTTCTTAATTATTAAATTATATATATTTATATTATAATGTATACACAAACATCCACACACATCATAATTCACACAAATAATATTATAACAAAAGGTAATGCACACAATCAATATTAGACACACTCACACACATAATATAAATTTATAAAAAATAGTGACACTTATTGTAGGGTCTGCTTTTGTTGCCCAAGCCCAAAGGATATGGGTCAAAGGCCCAATGAACCCAGAACAATGAATTTGTAGAGAGTGGATCGAAGGTTTAGGCGCTGGCCGGCGTTCACGAAGCGTGAACTCCTTTCTCTTTTATTGAAGAAATACTTAGAACAGTTTACAACCGGGGGATGCTCCTCGGACCATGGCCGAGGAGGCTTTTCTTCCCTTTCAACTCCCCTCCCCCCTCTCAGGAGGGATTCCCTTACATTATATACCCTTTACCCAACCGATCCTAGCCCTACACTTGTTGAGCGATCAGGACATTACTCAGGTGCTTGTCCCATCAGCCGCCTTCTCACTCTCTTTGGGAGTCGTGGCAACCAAGGTGGCACTGGTGCGGAGTCCTTTCCTCATTAATGCGACCAGGGCGGTAGTCAGGGGCATTTAATGTGGAGGTGACTGTTTGTCATGAGCTTGTCCCTCTATCAGATTTGTATTGCAGGCGCATGGTATTCCCCCTCGGCCCTTTGAATAGTCATGAATGCTTCCTTGGAAGTGTTTGCTGGTTGCCTTAAGTTCTCGGATGTCTGATGATGGGGTCGTCCTCGGCCTGGCCAGCTGTGCGCCTGGGCTTCTGCTTTTCCTCCTCGGATTTTGGGCGCCTCCTCGGCTCGAGCCTTCGGCCCAGGAACGAAGTGGGCTGGGCCGTAGGATTCCTTGGCCCCACAATAGCCCCTCAAAATCTTGCTATCCGCACCCTCGGGCGGAGAGGAGGATTTTGATATCCTCGGGCCTGTGACGCGTCCCATCGAGTTTGGCCCTCTGTTAGTGCTGGAGTCTTTTCAACTGCCCTAGAAGAGTTACTGGCGCCTCGAAGTGCGCGATGCACCTTTCATTAAATCAAGACGGCTCTGTGCTCCTCACGTTCAACGGGAGGATGATAATCCAACGGTGGGGATTCGCCTCACATTTATGGGCGGGAAAACCCGCGCGACTCCTTGATTTGGGGTATAAATACCCACTCGAAGGGCCGGTCCCTCTGTTTACTCGCATCCAAGAGTCTACATCTCCAGCATTAAAAACTTGTCCGAGGAGCTTCTACTCATTTCTGTAAGTCACTCTATCTCTCTTCGAACTTTTTTCCTCTCTATTCTTCCTTCTCTTTCTTTTGCTCTTTCTTTTGCTCTTTCTTAGCTTACTTAGGCATCATTTGGAATGGGTAGATTTAAGAAATACGTTTACACCGAGGAGGTGATAGAGAAATTCATCGCCGATTATAAGATACCCAGCAACGTGGGCTTGAGGTATTGTGAGGAGGGCGAGTGGCGCTTTCGGAGGCAGGAGGGTGAGGTGGTGATTCCCATCGTTGCCTTCGTTGAAGGTGGCAGGAGAATACCCATGGGGTCGGTGATGAGGGGCTACCTGTCGTACTTCCGGCTAGCCCCCACTCAGTGTGCCACCAACGTCTTCAGGATTCTGGGCTGTGTGGACGCCCTGAACGAGAAGATGGGGTTGAGGTTGACCCACCACGACGTAAATTGGCGTTATAACCTCCAGTGCCTGAAGGGCAAGTCGTACTACCTGAAGACCAGGGATGACAGGGTCCAGCTCATTCAGTGCCTCCCTGAGTCCAGCAAGGGGCTGAACAAGGACTTCCTCATCGTGTCTGGAGAGTGGCACGATGGCCTTCACTGCCCAACGACGGAGGGGACCCCAGGTGGGGCAGTGGGAAAATGGACCCTAATCAGTTCTATTTTCTAATTTGCCTGTTTCTTTTGTACCGTTTCGTTATTAATGTGAATGTGTCTTCTTTTGCAGATCTGCACGCCTTCACGCGCCACTTCGGTCTGATCAACCGGGAGGACTTGCAGAAGGCGCTGAGGGCAGAGGTTTTCGTGAACGAAGCCGATAATCAAGTTAGGGCCGCTCACCAGATCTTGGGATACGACCCGGCTCAAAAGTCATTCGCGGCGCCGAAGTACGTGATCAGAGCAAAGGATCCTCGGCTTCGGAAAATGACCGTGACCGAGGACGGGTTCTGGTTCCCCGAGGTGCCCTCCACATCAGAAGGCGCAACACCTGCGGGTCCCTCCTCCTCCCTTAGACTCGGAGTCTGTCGAAGAAGGGCTAGAGAGGGAAGTGGAAGTTGCCGATTTTGGCCCTGCCGAGGATGAGTTTGACGTTTTCGAACAAGTTCACCAGTCTGAGGACCCTCCAGGAGACCTGGGCGATCCTCGTCTGACAGAAGCAGACTTCCCAGCGTCCAAGTCCTCTCCCTGGCACGAAATGGGTTACAAGAAGAGGCCCTAATCTAGCCTGTTGGATCTGATTGAAGGCCAACCAGAGAAGTCTGAGCCAAAGCTTCCTCCCCCTCCTCCCAAGGCTCATTCTGCCTAGGGCAGGTCGACTCCCACACAGTTAAGACCTCCTCATTCTCCGCCTCAGACGAGTCTGCCTTCTAGGCACGAGCCCTCTGATCCCAAGCAGAAAAAGGATAAGGGCAAAAGGCCGGCTGAGGAAAAGTCTGTGTCCCCCCGGGAGGAGGGCGGTACTCGGCGGCCGTCCAAACAGTTGAAGATAGGCTCCCGAGGCTAGGATAAACAGGTTGACGCCCAGCCCGAGGCTGAGGCCTAGCTTCCTGCCCCAATGCTCCATGGGGGGCCGCTGAGGGAAGACTCCTCCCTCAGGGATTTCAAAGAGGGTGAAGGCGCGTACGTGGCCGACGCGCTGGGAAGGTGCCTGCTACTCCCAGCTGACATGGCGGAGCTGGGGACTATGAGGAGCAGAGAAGTCTTCCTCTGCCTCAAGCCGTACTTAGGAATGGTAAGTTCCTCAACACTTACAATTTTTTCCTAGCTTCAGCTTTCTCTTCCCCTTTTCTGAGCTCGGCTAACCATGTACTCGTTTTGTTTGGCAGGCCGTTCAGGCCACTTATAGGTTAGAGGACGTGGCCCGTGATCAGGGGAAAGCCATGGATGTGGAGCGTGATAAACGCTTGGATGCCACTCGGACCCTTAAAAACTCCGAGGCTGATCTTACCAAGGCCCGGGAGGAGCTGAGGGCGATGACCAGTGCTCGGGACAACGCCTTGTCAGGCCTCGCCGGCTTCCAGAAGCAGGCCGAAGACCAGTCAAAGTGCCTGGGTGAGGCGGAGCAGTAGCTGAAGATTGCAAAGGAGCTCCTTGCTGATCTACCCAAGAAGGTGGCTGCTGCCGAGGAAGCCAAGAGGGTGGCCGAATGGGCCAGGGACGAGGCCGTGAGGGCCAAGTTTGAGGCTGACCATGGCAGGGAGGACGCCCTGGCCTCTAAGCAGGAAGCCGAGGAGGAGGCTTATGCTGCGGGGATGGCCGAGATAGAAGCAGCCTTTAGGGCTCAAGTCCCCGGGCTGTGCAGGCGCTACTTTGCTGAGGTTTGGATTGAGGCCCTCAGGCAGGCTGGGGTTGAAACCTCCTCCGACTTGTGGAAGGAGGAAAGCGTGTACTACCCTCCTGCCATCCGCGAGGCAACTCCAGGTGGCGCCGAGGCCAGGGAGGCTGCGAAGGAGGCCGGTGCTGCCACGGGTGAGGACACCTCAATCGCTGAACCTACGAGCGAGCTTGTCCAAGGAAGTGACCCCCCCACCGAGATAGCTGAGTCAGGTGAGGGCCCCGTTAAGGAGGCGCCTCAGGAGGTTACGAAGTCAACCTCTGAAGCTGAGGTTCCTGCTGCAGAGGAGGCAGCCGTTCCTGCCGCGCCTTCGCAGGCTGTCCCTTCTGGCCAAAGCTCAGAAGGCCCTGAAGCTGCTATGGTCCAGCCCCTTGCTGAGGGAGGAAAATAAGTGGGCAGGGCAGGCCCCTCGACGCTGTCGTCTCTCTTGTCTTTTGCATATTTTTTTATTTATCTTTTTTTTTTTAATTGTAATGTGACGTTCATCATGTAACCCTTATGGATTTAATGCAATGTGATTTCTATTTCTTCTTCCAATTGTTCTGGCTGTTTGTACATCTGCGTGTTATTCGTTTTCTTTTTTCCTTGTTGTCTCCTCTTTTTCTTTACTTGCATGATTTTATCGCCAATTATACTTCGGCCAGTCATGGCAGCGATTGTAATAACGTGAAGGTACGTACGCATAGGCAGGCCCTTTATGTCTCCAGGGCCAGGTGGGGCTCTTGTTTTCCCAACATTCTAACACTTAGAATCTTCTGAAGTAGTTAGTTTCCCCGTAGGCGTGAGTCCTGGGACCATACACTGCTTTTGGTTCGGTCTAACACTTAGAATCCTCTGAAGGAGTTAGTTTCCCCATAAGCCTGAGTCCTGGGACCATGCAGTGCTTTTGGTTCTGTCTAACACTTAGAATCCTCTGAATGAGTTAGTTTCCCCATAGGCCTGAGTCCTGGGACCATGCAGTGCCTTGGTTCTGTTTAACGCATAGGATCATCTGAGGTGATTAGTTTCCCCGTGAGCCTGAGTCCGAGGACCATGCAGTGCCTTGGTTCCGCCTAACACTTAGGATCATCTGAAGTGGTTAGTTTCCCCATAGGCCTGAGTCCGAGGACCATGCAGGGCCTTGGTTTTGTCTAACACTTGGTCTTTGAAGTAGTTAGTTTCCCCATAGGCCTGAGTCCGAGACCCATGCAGTGCCTTGGTTCTGTCTAACACTTGGTCTTTAAAGTAGTTAGTTTCCCCATAGGCCTGAGTCCAAGGACCATGCAGTGCCTTGGTTCTGTCTAACACTTGGTCTTCTGAAGTAGTTAGTTTCCCATAGGCCTGAGTCCGAGGACCATGCAGAGTCTTGGTTCTGTCTAACACTTGGTCTTTGAAGTAGTTAGTTTCCCCATAGGCCTGAGTCCGAGGGCCATGCAGTGCCTTAGTTCTGTCTAACACTTGGTCTTCTGAAGTAGTTAGTTTCCCCATAGGCTTGAGTCCGAGGACCATGCAGAGCCTTGGTTCTGTCTAACACTTGGTCTTCTGAAGTAGTTAGTTTCCCCATAGGCCTGAGTTCAAGGACCATGCAGGGCCTTGGTTCTGTCTAACACTTGGTCTTTGAAGTGGTTAGTTTCCCCATAAGCTTGAGTCCGAGGACCATGCAGAGCCTTGGTTCTGTCTAACACTTGGCCTTCTGAAGTGGTTAGTTTCCCCAGAGGCTTGAGTCCGAGGACCATGCAGAGCCTAGGTTCTGTCTAACATTTGGTCTTCTGAAGTAGTTAGTTTCCCCATAGGCCTGAGTCTGAGGACCATGCAGTGCCTTGGTTTTGTCTAACACTTGGTCTTCTGAAGTAGTTAGTTTCCCCATAGGCCTGAGTCCGAGGACCATGCAGGGCCTTGGTTCTGTCTAACACTTGGTCTTTGAAGTGGTTAGTTTTCCCATAGGCTTGAGTCCGAGGACCATGCAGTGCCTTGGTTCTGTCTAACACTTGGCCTTCTGAAGTGGTTAGTTTCCCCATAGGCCTGAGTCCGAGGACCATGCAGTGCCTTAGTTCTGTCTAACACTTGGCCTTCTGAAGTGGTTAGTTTCCCCATAGGCCTGAGTCCGAGGACCATGCAGAGCCTTGGTTCTGTCTAACACTTGGTCTTCTGAAGTAGTTAGTTTCCCCATAGGCCTGAGTCCGAGGACCATGCAGTGCCTTGGTTCTGTCTAACACTTGGTTTCTGAAGTGGTTAGTTTCCCCATAGGCCTGAGTCCGAAGACCAAGCAGTGCCTTGGTTCTGTCTAACACTTTGTCTTTGAAGTGGTTAGTTTCCCCATAGGCCTGAGTCCGAGGACCATGTAGTGCCTTGGTTCTGTCTAACACTTGGTCTTTGAAGTGGTTAGTTTTCCCATAGGCCTGAGTCCGAGGACCATGCAGTGCCTTGGTTCTGTCTAACACTTGGTCTTTGAAGTGGTTAGTTTCCCCATAGGCCTGAGTCCGAGGACCATGCAGTGCCTTGGTTCTGTCTAACACTTGGTCTTTGAAGTGGTTAGTTTCCCCATACGCTTGAGTCCGAGGACCATGCAGTGCCTTGGTTCTGTCTAACACTTGGCCCTTGAAGTGGTTAGTTTCCCCATAGGCCTGAGTCCGAGGACCATGCAGAGCCTTGGTTCTGTCTAACACTTGGCCTTCTGAAGTGGTTAGTTTCCCCATAGGCCTGAGTCCGAGGACCATGCAGTGCCTTAGTTCTGTCTAACACTTAGTCTTCGGATGTAGTTAGTTTCCTCATAGGCCTGAGTCCGAGGACCATGCAGAGCCTTGGTTCTGTCTAACACTAGGCCTTCTGAAGTGGTTAGTTTCCCCATAAGCCTGAGTCCGAGGACCATACAGTGCCTTGGTTCTGTCTAACACTTGGCCTTCTGAAGTAGTTAGTTTCCCCATAGGCCTGAGTCCGAGGACCATGCAGAGCCTTGGTTCTGTCTAACACTTGGCCTTCTGAAGTGGTTAGTTTCCCCATAGGCCTGAGTCTGAGGACCATGCAGTGCCTTGGTTCTGTCTAACACTTGGGCTTCTGAAGTAGTTAGTTTCCCCATAGGCCTGAGTCCGAGGACCATGCAGAACCTTGGTTCTGTCTAACACTTGGGCTTCTGAAGTGGTTAGTTTCCCCATAGGCCTGAGTCCGAGGACCATGCAGAGCCTTGGTTCCGTCTAACACTTGGTCTTCTGAAGTAGTTAGTTTCCCCATAGGCCTGAGTCCGAGGACCATGCAGAGCCTTGGTTCTGTCTAACACTTGGCCTTCTGAAGTGGTTAGTTTCCCCATAGGCCTGAGTCCGAGGACCATGCAGAGCCTTGGTTCTGTCTAACACTTGGGCTTCTGAAGTGGTTAGTTTCCCCATAGGCCTGAGTCCGAGGACCATGCAGAGCCTTGGTTCTGTCTAACACTTGGTCTTCTGAAGTAGTTAGTTTCCCAAAGGCCTGAGTCTGAGGACCATGCAGGGCCTTGGTTCTGTCTAACACTTGGTCTTTGAAGTGGTTAGTTTCCCCATAGGCTTGAGTCCGAGGACCATGCAGTGCCTTGGTTCTGTCTAACACTTGGCTTTCTGAAGTGGTTGGTTTCCCCATAGGCCTGAGTCCGAGGACCATGCAAAGCCTTAGTTCTGTCTAACACTTGGCCTTCTGAAGTGGTTAGTTTCCCCATAGGCCTGAGTCCGAGGACCATGCAGAGCCTTGGTTCTGTCTAACACTTGGTCTTCTGAAGTAGTTAGTTTCCCCATAGGCCTGAGTCCGAGGACCATGCAGTGCCTTGGTTCTGTCTAACACTTGGTTTTTGAAGTGGTTAGTTTCCCCATAGGCCTGAGTCCGAAGACCAAGTAGTGCTTTGGTTCTGTCTAACACTTTGTCTTTGAAGTGGTTAGTTTCCCCATAGGCCTGAGTCCGAGGACCATGTAGTGCCTTGGTTCTGTCTAACACTTGGTCTTTGAAGTGGTTAGTTTTCCCAAAGGCCTAAGTCCGAGGACCATGCAGTGCCTTGGTTCTGTCTAACACTTGGTCTTTGAAGTGGTTAGTTTCCCCATAGGCCTGAGTCCGAGGACCATGCAGTGCCTTGGTTCTGTCTAACACTTGGTCTTTGAAGTGGTTAGTTTCCCCATACGCTTGAGTCCGAGGACCATGCAGTGCCTTGGTTCTGTCTAACACTTGGCCCTTGAAGTGGTTAGTTTCCCCATAGGCCTGAGTCCGAGGACCATGCAGAGCCTTGGTTCTGCCTAACACTTGGCCTTCTCAAGTGGTTAGTTTCCCCATAGGCCTGAGTTCGAGGACCATGCAGTGCCTTAGTTCTGTCTAACACTTAGTCTTCGGATGTAGTTAGTTTCCTCATAGGCCTGAGTCCGAGGACCATGCAGAGCCTTGGTTCTGTCTAACACTAGGCCTTCTGAAGTGGTTAGTTTCCCCAAAGGCCTGAGTCCGAGGACCATACAGTGCCTTGGTTCTGTCTAACACTTGGCCTTCTGAAGTAGTTAGTTTCCCCATAGGCCTGAGTCCGAGGACCATGCAGAGCCTTGGTTATGTCTAACACTTGGCCTTCTGAAGTGGTTAGTTTCCCCATAGGCCTGAGTCTGAGGACCATGCAGTGCCTTGGTTCTGTCTAACACTTGGGCTTCTAAAGTAGTTAGTTTCCCCATAGGCCTGAGTCCGAGGACCATGCAGAACCTTGGTTCTGTCTAACACTTGGGCTTCTGAAGTGGTTAGTTTCCCCATAGGCCTGAGTCCGTGGACCATGCAGAGCCTTGGTTCTGTCTAACACTTGGTCTTCTGAAGTAGTTAGTTTCCCCATAGGCCTGAGTCCGAGGACCATGCAGAGCCTTGGTTCTGTCTAACACTTGGCCTTCTGAAGTGGTTAGTTTCCCCATAGGCCTGAGTCTGAGGACCATGCAGTGCCTTGGTTCTGTCTAACACTTGGGCTTCTGAAGTAGTTATTTTCCCCATAGGCGTGAGTCCGAGGACCATGCAGAGCCTTGGTTCTGTCTAACACTTGGGCTTCTGAAGTGGTTAGTTTCCCAATAGGCCTGAGTCCGAGGACCATGCAGAGCCTTGGTTCTGTCTAACACTTGGTCTTCTGAAGTAGTTAGTTTCCCCATAGGCCTGAGTCTGAGGACCATGCAGTGCCTTGGTTCTGTCTAACACTTGGTCTTCTGAAGTAGTTAGTTTCCCCATAGGCCTGAGTCCGAGGACCATGCAGTGCCTTGGTTCTGTCTAACACTTGGCCTTCTGAAGTGGTTAGTTTCCCCATAGGCTTGAGTCCGAAGACCATGCAGAGCCTTGGTTCTGTCTAACACTTGGTCTTCTGAAGTGGTTAGTTTCCCCATAGGCCTGAGTCTGAGGACCATGCAGTGCCTTGGTTCTGTCTAACACTTGGGCTTCTGAAGTAGTTAGTTTCCCCATAGGCCTGAGTCCGAGGACCATGCAGAGCCTTGGTTCTGTCTAACACTTGGGCTTCTGAAGTGGTTAGTTTCCCCATAGGCCTGAGTCCGAGGACCATGCAGAGCCTTGGTTCTGTCTAACACTTGGTCTTCTGAAGTAGTTAGTTTCCCCAAAGGCCTGAGTCTGAGGACCATGCAGTGCCTTGGTTCTGTCTAACACTTGGTCTTCTGAAGTAGTTAGTTTCCCCATAGGCCTGAGTCCGAGGACCATGCAGTGCCTTGGTTCTGTCTAACACTTGGTCTTCGGAAGTAGTTAGTTTCCCCATAGGCCTGAGTCCGAGGACCATGCAGTGCCTTGGTTCTGTCTAACACTTGGCCTTCTGAAGTGGTTAGTTTCCCCATAGGCCTGAGTCCGAGGACCATGCAGAGCCTAGGTTCTGTCTAACACTTGGTCTTCTGAAGTAGTTAGTTTCCCCATAGGCCTGAGTCTGAGGACCATGCAGTGCCTTGGTTCTGTCTAACACTTGGTCTTCTGAAGTAGTTAGTTTCCCCATAGGCCTGAGTCCGAGGACCATGCAGGACCTTGGTTCTGTCTAACACTTGGTCTTTGAAGTGGTTAGTTTCCCCATAGGCTTGAGTCCGAGGACCATGCAGTGCCTTGGTTCTGTCTAACACTTGGCCTTCTGAAGTGGTTAGTTTCCCCATAAGCCTGAGTCCTAGGACCATGCAGAGCCTTAGTTCTGTCTAACACTTGGCCTTCTGAAGTGGTTAGTTTCCCCATAGGCCTGAGTCCGAGGACCATGCAGAGCCTTGGTTCTGTCTAACACTTGGTCTTCTGAAGTAGTTAGTTTCCCCATAGGCCTGAGTCCGAGGACCATGCAGTGCCTTGGTTCTGTCTAACACTTGGTCTTCTGAAGTAGTTAGTTTCCCCATAGGCCTGAGTCCGAGGACCATGCAGTGCCTTGGTTCTGTCTAACACTTGGTTTTTGAAGTGGTTAGTTTCCCCACAGGCCTGAGTCCGAAGACCAAGCAGTGCCTTGGTTCTGTCTAACACTTTGTCTTTGAAGTGGTTAGTTTCCCCATAGGCCTGAGTCCGAGGACCATCCAGTGCCTTGGTTCTGTCTAACACTTGGTCTTTGAAGTGGTTAGTTTTCCCATAGGCCTGAGTCCGAGGACCATGCAGTGCCTTGGTTCTGTCTAACACTTGGTCTTTGAAGTGGTTAGTTTCCCCATAGGCCTGAATCCGAGGACCATGCAGTGCCTTGGTTCTGTCTAACACTTGGTTTTTGAAGTGGTTAGTTTCCCCAAAGGCCTGAGTCCGAGGACCATGCAGTGCCTTGGTTCTGTCTAACACTTGGTCTTTGAAGTGGTTAGTTTCCCCATAGGCTTGAGTCCGAGGACCATGCAGTGCCTTGGTTCTGTCTAACACTTGGCCCTTGAAGTGGTTAGTTTCCCCACAGGCCTGAGTCCGAGGACCATGCAGAGCCTTGGTTCTGTCTAACACTTGGCCTTCTGAAGTGGTTAGTTTCCCCATAGGCCTGAGTCCGAGGACCATGCAGTGCCTTAGTTCTGTCTAACACTTAGTCTTCTGATGCAGTTAGTTTCCTCATAGGCCTGAGTCCGAGGACCATGCAGGGCCTTGGTTCTGTCTAACACTTGGCCTTCTGAAGTGGTTAGTTTCCCCATAGGCCTGAGTCCGAGGACCATACAGTGCCTTGGTTCTATCTAAAACTTGGCCTTCTGAAGTAGTTAGTTTCCCCATAGGCCTGAGTCCGAGGACCATGCAGAGCCTTGGTTCTGTCTAACACTTGGCCTTCTGAAGTGGTTAGTTTCCCCATAGGCCTGAGTCTGAGGACCATGCAGTGCCTTGGTTCTGTCTAACACTTGGGCTTCTGAAGTAGTTAGTTTCCCCATAGGCCTGAGTTTGAGGACCATGCAGAGCCTTGGTCCTGTCTAACACTTGGGCTTCTGAAGTTGTTAGTTTCCCCATAGGCCTGAGTCCGAGGACCATGCAGAGCCTTGGTTCTGTCTAACACTTGGTCTTCTGAAGTGGTTAGTTTCCCCATAGGCCTAAGTCTGAGGACCATGCAGTGCCTTGGTTCTGTCTAACACTTGGTCTTCTGAAGTAGTTAGTTTCCCCATAGGCCTGAGTCCGAGGGCCATGCAGTGCCTTGGTTCTGTCTAACACTTGGCCTTCTGAAGTGGTTAGTTTCCCCATAGGCTTGAGTCCGAGGACCATGCAGAGCCTTGGTTCTGTCTAACACTTGGTCTTCTGAAGTGGTTAGTTTCCCCATAGGCCTGAGTCTGAGGACCATGCAGTGCCTTGGTTCTGTCTAACACTTGGGCTTCTGAAGTAGTTAGTTTCCCCATAGGCCTGAGTCCGAGGACCATGCAGAGCCTTGGTTCTGTCTAACACTTGGGCTTCTGAAGTGGTTAGTTTCCCCATAGGCCTGAGTCCGAGGACCATGCAGAGCCTTGGTTCTGTCTAACACTTGGCCTTCTGAAGTAGTTAGTTTCCCCATAGGCCTGAGTCTGAGGACCATGCAGTGCCTTGGTTCTGTCTAACACTTGGTCTTCCGAAGTAGTTAGTTTCCCCATAGGCCTGAGTCTGAGGACCATGCCGCGCCTTGGTTCTGTCTAACACTTGGCCTTCTGAAGTGGTTAGTTTCCCCATAGGCTTGAGTCCGAGGACCATGCAGAGCCTTGGTTCTGTCTAACACTTGGTTTTCTGAAATGGTTAGTTTCCCATAGGCCTGAGTCTGAGGACCATGCAGTGCCTTGGTTCTGTCTAACACTTGGTCTTCTGAAGTAGTTAGTTTCCCCATAGGCCTGAGTCCGAGGACCATGCAGCCTTGGTTCTGTCTAACACTTGGTCTTCTGAAGTGGTTAGTTTCCCCATAGGCCTGAGTCTGAGGACCATGCAGTGCCTTGGTTCTGTCTAACACTTGGGCTTCTGAAGTAGTTAGTTTCCCCATAGGCCTGAATCCGAGGACCATGCAGTGCCTTGGTTCTGTCTAACACTTGGTTTTTGAAGTGGTTAGTTTCCCCAAAGGCCTGAGTCCGAGGACCATGCAGTGCCTTGGTTCTGTCTAACACTTGGTCTTTGAAGTGGTTAGTTTCCCCATAGGCTTGAGTCCGAGGACCATGCAGTGCCTTGGTTCTGTCTAACACTTGGCCCTTGAAGTGGTTAGTTTCCCCACAGGCCTAAGTCCGAGGACCATGCAGAGCCTTGGTTCTGTCTAACACTTGGCCTTCTGAAGTGGTTAGTTTCCCCATAGGCCTGTGTCCGAGGACCATGCAGTGCCTTAGTTCTGTCTAACACTTAGTCTTCTGATGCAGTTAGTTTCCTCATAGGCCTGAGTCCGAGGACCATGCAGGGCCTTGGTTCTGTCTAACACTTGGCCTTCTGAAGTGGTTAGTTTCCCCATAGGCCTGAGTCCGAGGACCATACAGTGCCTTGGTTCTGTCTAAAACTTGGCCTTCTAAAGTAGTTAGTTTCCCCATAGGCCTGAGTCCGAGGACCATGCAGAGCCTTGGTTCTGTCTAACACTTGGCCTTCTGAAGTGGTTAGTTTCCCCATAGGCCTGAGTCTGAGGACCATGCATTGCCTTGGTTCTGTCTAACACTTGGGCTTCTGAAGTAGTTAGTTTCCCCATAGGCCTGAGTTTGAGGACCATGCAGAGCCTTGGTCCTGTCTAACACTTGGGCTTCTGAAGTTGTTAGTTTCCCCATAGGCCTGAGTCCGAGGACCATGCAGAGCCTTGGTTCTGTCTAACACTTGGTCTTCTGAAGTGGTTAGTTTCCCCATAGGCCTAAGTCTGAGGACCATGCAGTGCCTTGGTTCTGTCTAACACTTGGTCTTCTGAAGTAGTTAGTTTCCCCATAGGCCTGAGTCCGAGGGCCATGCAGTGCCTTGGTTCTGTCTAACACTTGGCCTTCTGAAGTGGTTAGTTTCCCCATAGGCTTGAGTCCGAGGACCATGCAGAGCCTTGGTTCTGTCTAACACTTGGTCTTCTGAAGTGGTTAGTTTCCCCATAGGCCTGAGTCCGAGGACCATGCAGAGCCTTGGTTCTGTCTAACACTTGGTCTTCTGAAGTAGTTAGTTTCCCCATAGGCCTGAGTCCGAGGACCATGCAGAGCCTTGGTTCTGTCTAACACTTGGGCTTCTGAAGTGGTTAGTTTCCCCATAGGCCTGAGTCCGAGGACCATGCAGAGCCTTGGTTCTGTCTAACACTTGGTCTTCTGAAGTAGTTAGTTTCCCCATAGGCCTGAGTCCGAGGACCATGCAGAGCCTTGGTTCTGTCTAACACTTGGCCTTCTGAAGTGGTTAGTTTCCCCATAGGCCTGAGTCTGAGGACCATGCAGTGCCTTGGTTCTGTCTAACACTTGGGCTTCTGAAGTAGTTAGTTTCCCCATAGGCGTGAGTCCGAGGACCATGCAGAGCCTTGGTTCTGTCTAACACTTGGGCTTCTGAAGTGGTTAGTTTCCCCATAGGCCTGAGTCCGAGGACCATGCAGAGCCTTGGTTCTTTCTAACACTTGGTCTTCTGAAGTAGTTAGTTTCCCCATAGGCCTGAGTCTGAGGACCATGCAGTGCCTTGGTTCTGTCTAACACTTGGTCTTCTGAAGTAGTTAGTTTCCCCATAGGCCTGAGTCCGAGGACCATGCAGTGCCTTGGTTCTGTCTAACACTTGGCCTTCTGAAGTGGTTAGTTTCCCCATAGGCTTGAGTCCGAGGACCATGCAGGGCCTTGGTTCTGTCTAACACTTGGTCTTCTGAAGTGGTTAGTTTCCCCATAGGCCTGAGTCTGAGGACCATGCAGTGCCTTGGTTCTGTCTAACACTTGGGCTTCTGAAGTAGTTAGTTTCCCCATAGGCCTGAGTCCGAGGACCATGCAGAGCCTTGGTTCTGTCTAACACTTGGGCTTCTGATGTGGTTAGTTTCCCAATAGGCCTGAGTCCGAGGACCATGCAGAGCCATGGTTCTGTCTAACACTTGGTCTTCTGAAGTAGTTAGTTTCCCCATAGGCCTGAGTCTGAGGACCATGCAGTGCCCTGGTTCTGTCTAACACTTGGTCTTCTGAAGTAGTTAGTTTCCCCATAGGCCTCAGTCCGAGGACCATGCAGTGCCTTGGTTCTGTCTAACACATGGTCTTCTGAAGTAGTAAGTTTCCCCATAGGCCTGAGTCCGGGGACCATGCAGTGCCTTGGTTCTGTCTAACACTTGGCCTTCTGAAGTGGTTAGTTTCCCCATAGGCTTGAGTCCGAGGACCATGCAGAGCCTAGGTTCTGTCTAACACTTGGTCTTCTGAAGTAGTTAGTTTCCCCATAGGCTTGAGTCTGAGGACCATGCAGTGCCTTGGTTCTGTCTAACACTTGGTCTTCTGAAGTAGTTAGTTTCCCCATAGGCCTGAGTCCGAGGACCATGCAGGACCTTGGTTCTGTCTAACACTTGGTCTTTGAAGTGGTTAGTTTCTCCATAGGCTTGAGTCCGAGGACCATGCAGTGCATTGGTTCTGTCTAACACTTGGCCTTCTGAAGTGGTTAGTTTCCCCATAAGCCTGAGTCCTTGGACCATGCAGAGCCTTAGTTCTGTCTAACACTTGGCCTTCTGAAGTGGTTAGTTTCCCCATAGGCCTGAGTCCGAGGATCATGCAGATCCTTGGTTCTGTCTAACACTTGGTCTTCTGAAGTAGTTAGTTTCCCCATAGGCCCGAGTCCGAGGACCATGCAGTGCCTTGGTTCTGTCTAACACTTGGTCTTCTGAAGTAGTTAGTTTCCCCATAGGCCTGAGTCCGAGGACCATGCAGTGCCTTGGTTCTGTCTAACACTTGGTTTTTGAAGTGGTTAGTTTCCCCATAGGCCTGAGTCCGAAGACCAAGCAGTGCCTTGGTTCTGTCTAACACTTTGTCTTTGAAGTGGTTAGTTTCCCCATAGGCCTGAGTCCGAGGACCATGCAGTGCCTTGGTTCTGTCTAACACTTGGTCTTCTGAAGTAGTTAGTTTCCCCATAGGCCTGAGTCCGAGGACCATGCAGAGCCTAGGTTCTGTCTAACACTTGGTCTTCTGAAGTAGTTAGTTTCCCCATAGGCCTGAGTCTGAGGACCATGCAGTGCCTTGGTTTTGTCTAACACTTGGTCTTCTGAAGTAGTTAGTTTCCCCATAGGCCTGAGTCCGAGGACCATGCAGGGCCTTGGTTCTGTCTAACACTTGGTCTTTGAAGTGGTTAGTTTCCCCATAGGCTTGAGTCCGAGGACTATGCAGTTCCTTGGTTCTGTCTAACACTTGGCCTTCTGAAGTGGTTAGTTTCCCCATAGGCCTGAGTCCGAGGACCATGCAAAGCCTTAGTTCTGTCTAACACTTGGCCTTCTGAAGTGGTTAGTTTCCCCATAGGCCTGAGTCCGAGGACCATGCAGAGCCTTGGTTTTGTCTAACACTTGGTCTTCTGAAGTAGTTAGTTTCCCCATAGGCCTGAGTCCGAGGACCATGCAGTGCCTTGGTTCTGTCTAACACTTGGTCTTCCGAAGTGGTTAGTTTCCCCATAGGCCTGAGTCCGAGGATCATGCAGTGCCTTGGTTCTGTCTAACACTTGGTTTTTGAAGTGGTTAGTTTCCCCATAGGCCTGAGTCCGAAGACCATGCAGTGCCTTGGTTCTGTCTAACACTAGGTCTTTGAAGTGGTTAGTTTCCCTATAGGCCTGAGTCCGAGGACCATGCAGTGTCTTGGTTCTGTCTAACACTTGGTCTTTGAAGTGGTTAGTTTCCCCATAGGCCTCAGTCCGAGGACCATGCAGTGTCTTGGTTCTGTCTAACACTTGGTCTTTGAAGTGGTTAGTTTCCCCATAGGCTTGAGTCCGAGGACCATGCAGTGCCTTGGTTTTGTCTAACACTTGGCCCTTGAAGTGGTTAGTTTCCCCATAGGCCTGAGTCCGAGGACCATGCAGAGCCTTGGTTCTGTCTAACACTTGGCCTTCTGAAGTGGTTAGTTTTCCCATAGGCCTGAGTCCGAGGACCATGCAGTGCCTTAGTTCTGTCTAACACTTAGTCTTCTGATGTAGTTAGTTTCCTCATAGGCCTGAGTCTGAGGACCATGCAGAGCCTTGGTTCTGTCTAACACTAGGCCTTCTGAAGTGGTTAGTTTCCCCATAGGCCTGAGTCCGAGGACCATACAGTGCCTTGGTTCTGTCTAACACTTGGCCTTCTGAAGTAGTTTGTTTCCCCATAGGCCTGAGTCCGAGGACCATGCAGAGCCTTGGTTCTGTCTAACACTTGGTCTTCTGAAGTAGTTAGTTTCCCCATAGGCCTGAGTCCGAGGACCATGCAGAGCCTTGGTTCTGTCTAACACTTGGGCTTCTGAAGTGGTTAGTTTCCCCATAGGCCTGAGTCCGAGGACCATGCAGAGCCTTGGTTCTGTCTAACACTTGGTCTTCTGAAGTAGTTAGTTTCCCCATAGGCCTGAGTCCGAGGACCATGCAGAGCCTTGGTTCTGTCTAACACTTGGCCTTCTGAAGTGGTTAGTTTCCCCATAGGCCTGAGTCTGAGGACCATGCAGTGCCTTGGTTCTGTCTAACACTTGGGCTTCTGAAGTAGTTAGTTTCCCCATAGGCGTGAGTCCGAGGACCATGCAGAGCCTTGGTTCTGTCTAACACTTGGGCTTCTGAAGTGGTTAGTTTCCCCATAGGCCTGAGTCCGAGGACCATGCAGAGCCTTGGTTCTTTCTAACACTTGGTCTTCTGAAGTAGTTAGTTTCCCCATAGGCCTGAGTCTGAGGACCATGCAGTGCCTTGGTTCTGTCTAACACTTGGTCTTCTGAAGTAGTTAGTTTCCCCATAGGCCTGAGTCCGAGGACCATGCAGTGCCTTGGTTCTGTCTAACACTTGGCCTTCTGAAGTGGTTAGTTTCCCCATAGGCTTGAGTCCGAGGACCATGCAGGGCCTTGGTTCTGTCTAACACTTGGTCTTCTGAAGTGGTTAGTTTCCCCATAGGCCTGAGTCTGAGGACCATGCAGTGCCTTGGTTCTGTCTAACACTTGGGCTTCTGAAGTAGTTAGTTTCCCCATAGGCCTGAGTCCGAGGACCATGCAGAGCCTTGGTTCTGTCTAACACTTGGGCTTCTGATGTGGTTAGTTTCCCAATAGGCCTGAGTCCGAGGACCATGCAGAGCCTTGGTTCTGTCTAACACTTGGGCTTCTGATGTGGTTAGTTTCCCAATAGGCCTGAGTCCGAGGACCATGCAGAGCCATGGTTCTGTCTAACACTTGGTCTTCTGAAGTAGTTAGTTTCCCCATAGGCCTGAGTCTGAGGACCATGCAGTGCCCTGGTTCTGTCTAACACTTGGTCTTCTGAAGTAGTTAGTTTCCCCATAGGCCTCAGTCCGAGGACCATGCAGTGCCTTGGTTCTGTCTAACACATGGTCTTCTGAAGTAGTAAGTTTCCCCATAGGCCTGAGTCCGGGGACCATGCAGTGCCTTGGTTCTGTCTAACACTTGGCCTTCTGAAGTGGTTACTTTCCCCATAGGCTTGAGTCCGAGGACCATGCAGAGCCTAGGTTCTGTCTAACACTTGGTCTTCTGAAGTAGTTAGTTTCCCCATAGGCTTGAGTCTGAGGACCATGCAGTGCCTTGGTTCTGTCTAACACTTGGTCTTCTGAAGTAGTTAGTTTCCCCATAGGCCTGAGTCCGAGGACCATGCAGGACCTTGGTTCTGTCTAACACTTGGTCTTTGAAGTGGTTAGTTTCTCCATAGGCTTGAGTCCGAGGACCATGCAGTGCCTTGGTTCTGTCTAACACTTGGCCTTCTGAAGTGGTTAGTTTCCCCATAAGCCTGAGTCCTAGGACCATGCAGAGCCTTAGTTCTGTCTAACACTTGGCCTTCTGAAGTGGTTAGTTTCCCCATAGGCCTGAGTCCGAGGATCATGCAGATCCTTGGTTCTGTCTAACACTTGGTCTTCTGAAGTAGTTAGTTTCCCCATAGGCCCGAGTCCGAGGACCATGCAGTGCCTTGGTTCTGTCTAACACTTGGTCTTCTGAAGTAGTTAGTTTCCCCATAGGCCTGAGTCCGAGGACCATGCAGTGCCTTGGTTCTGTCTAACACTTGGTTTTTGAAGTGGTTAGTTTCCCCATAGGCCTGAGTCCGAAGACCAAGCAGTGCCTTGGTTCTGTCTAACACTTTGTCTTTGAAGTGGTTAGTTTCCCCATAGGCCTGAGTCCGAGGACCATGCAGTGCCTTGGTTCTGTCTAACACTTGGTCTTCGAAGTGGTTAGTTTTCCCATAGGCCTGAGTCCGAGGACCATGCAGTGCCTTGGTTCTGTCTAACACTTGGTCTTTGAAGTGGTTAGTTTCCCCATAGGCCTAATTCCGAGGACCATGCAGTGCCTTGGTTCTGTCTAACACTTGGTTTTTGAAGTGGTTAGTTTCCCCAAAGGCCTGAGTCCGAGGACCATGCAGTGCCTTGGTTCTGTCTAACACTTGGTCTTTGAAGTGGTTAGTTTCCCCATAGGCCTGAGTCCGAGGACCATGCAGTGCCTTGGTTCTGTCTAACACTTGGCCCTTGAAGTGGTTAGTTTCCTCATAGGCCTGAGTCCGAGGACCATGCAGAGCCTTGGTTCGGTCTAACACTTGGCCTTCTGAAGTGGTTAGTTTCCCCATAGGCCTGAGTCCGAGGACCATGCAGTGCCTTAGTTCTGTCTAACACTTAGTCTTCTGATGTAGTTAGTTTCCTCATAGGCCTGAGTCCGAGGACCATGCAGAGCCTTGGTTATGTCTAACACTAGGCCTTCTGAAGTGGTTAGTTTCCCCATAGGCCTGAGTCCGAGGACCATACAGTGCCTTGGTTCTGTCTAACACTTGGCCTTCTGAAGTAGTTAGTTTCCCCATAGGCCTGAGTCCGAGGACCATGCAGAGCCTTGGTTCTGTCTAACACTTGGGCTTCTGAAGTGGTTAGTTTCACCATAGGCCTGAGTCCGAGGACCATGCAGAGCCTTGGTTCTGTCTAACACTTGGTCTTCTGAAGTAGTTAGTTTCCCCATAGGCCTGAGTCCGAGGACCATGAAGAGCCTTGGTTCTGTCTAACACTTGGCCTTCTGAAGTGGTTAGTTTCCCCATGGGCCTGAGTCTGAGGACCATGCAGTGCCTTGGTTCTGTCTAACACTTGGGCTTCTGAAGTAGTTAGTTTCCCCATAGGCGTGAGTCCGAGGACCATGCAGAGCCTTGGTTCTGTCTAACACTTGGGCTTCTGAAGTGGTTAGTTTCCCCATAGGCCTGAGTCCGAGGACCATGCAGAGCCTTGGTTCTGTCTAACACTTGGTCTTCTGAAGTAGTTAGTTTCCCCATAGGCCTGAGTCTAAGGACCATGCAGTGCCTTGGTTCTGTCTAACACTTGGTCTTCTGAAGTAGTTAGTTTCCCCATAGGCCTGAGTCCGAGGACCATGCAGTGCCTTGGTTCTGTCTAACACTTGGCCTGCTGAAGTGGTAAGTTTCCCCACAGGCTTGAGTCCGAGGACCATGCAGAGCCTTGGTTCTGTCTAACACTTGGTCTTCTGAAGTGGTTAGTTTCCCCATAGGCCTGAGTCTGAGGACCGTGCAGTGCCTTGGTTCTGTCTAACACTTGGGCTTCTGAAGTAGTTAGTTTCCCCATAGGCCTGAGTCCGAGGACCATGCAGAGCCTTGGTTCTGTCTAACACTTGGGCTTCTGAAGTGGTTAGTTTCCCCATAGGCCTGAGTCCGAGGACCATGCAGAGCCTTGGTTCTGTCTAACACTTGGTCTTCTGAAGTAGTTAGTTTCCCCATAGGCCTGAGTCTGAGGACCATGCAGTGCCTTGGTTCTGTCTAACACTTGGTCTTCTGAAGTAGTTAGTTTCCCCATAGGCCTGAGTCCGAGGACCATGCAGTGCCTTGGTTCTGTTTAACACTTGGTCTTCTGAAGTAGTTAGTTTCCCCATAGGCCTGAGTCCGAGGACCATGCAGTGCCTTGGTTCTGTCTAACACTTGGCCTTCTGAAGTGATTAGTTTCCCCATAGGCTTGAGTCCGAGGACCATGCAGAGCCTAGGTTCTGTCTAACACTTGGTCTTCTAAAGTGGTTAGTTTCCCCATAGGCCTGAGTCTGAGGACCATGCAGTGCCTTGGTTCTGTCTAACACTTGGTCTTCTGAAGTAGTTAGTTTCCCCATAGGCCTGAGTCCGAGGACCATGCAGGACCTTGGTTCTGTCTAACACTTGGTCTTTGAAGTGGTTAGTTTCCCCATGGGCTTGAGTCCGAGGACCATGCAGTGCCTTGGTTCTGTCTAACACTTGGCCTTCTGAAGTGGTTAGTTTCCCCATAAGCCTGAGTCCTAGGACCATGCAGAGCCTTAGTTCTGTCTAACACCTGGCCTTCTGAAGTGGTTAGTTTCCCCATAGGCCTGACTCCGAGGACCATGCAGAGCCTTGGTTCTGTCTAACACTTGGTCTTCTGAAGTAGTTAGTTTCCCCATAGGCCTGAGTCCGAGGACCATGCAGTGCCTTGGTTCTGTCTAACACTTGGTCTTCTGAAGTAGTTAGTTTCCCCATAGGCCTGAGTCCGAGGACCATGCAGTGCCTTGGTTCTGTCTAACACTTGGTTTTTGAAGTGGTTAGTTTCCCCATAGGCCTGAGTCCGAAGACCAAGCAGTGCCTTGGTTCTGTCTAACACTTTGTCTTTGAATTGGTTAGTTTCCCCATAGGCCTGAGTCCGAGGACCATGCAGTGCCTTGGTTCTGTCTAACACTTGGTCTTTGAAGTGGTTAGTTTTCCCATAGGCCTGAGTCCGAGGACCATGCAGTGCCTTGGTTCTGTCTAACACTTGGTCTTTGAAGTGGTTAGTTTCCCCATAGGCCTGAATCCGAGGACCATGCAGTGCCTTGGTTCTGTCTAACACTTGGTTTTTGAAGTGGTTAGTTTCCCCAAAGGCCTGAGTCCGAGGACCATGCAGTGCCTTGGTTCTATCTAACACTTGGTCTTTGAAGTGGTTAGTTTCCCCATAGGCCTGAGTCCGAGGACCATGCAGTGCCTTGGTTCTGTCTAACACTTGGCCCTTGAAGTGGTTAGTTTCCCCATAGGCCTGAGTCCGAGGACCATGCAGAGCCTTGGTTCTGTCTAACACTTGGCCTTCTGAAGTGGTTAGTTTCCCCATAGGCCTGAGTCCGAGGACCATGCAGTGCCTTAGTTCTGTCTAACACTTAGTCTTCTGATGCAGTTAGTTTCCTCATAGGCCTGAGTCCGAGGACCATGCAGAGCCTTGGTTCTGTCTAACACTTGGCCTTCTGAAGTGGTTAGTTTCCCCATAGGCCTGAGTCCGAGGACCATACAGTGCCTTGGTTCTGACTAAAACTTGGCCTTCTGAAGTAGTTAGTTTCCCCATAGGCCTGAGTCCGAGGACCATGCAGAGCCTTGGTTCTGTCTAACACTTGGCCTTCTGAAGTGGTTAGTTTCCCCATAGGCCTGAGTCTGAGGACCATGCAGTGCCTTGGTTCTGTCTAACACTTGGGCTTCTGAAGTAGTTAGTTTCCCCATAGGCCTGAGTCCGAGGACCATGCAGAGCCTTGGTTCTGTATAGCATTTGGGCTTCTGAAGTGGTTAGTTTCCCCATAGGCCTGAGTCCGAGGACCATGCAGAGCCTTGGTTCTGTCTAACACTTGGTCTTCTGAAGTAGTTAGTTTCCCCATAGGCCTGAGTCTGAGGACCATGCAGTGCCTTGGTTCTGTCTAACACTTGGTCTTCTGAAGTAGTTAGTTTCCCCAAAGGCCTGAGTCTGAGGACCATGCAGTGCCTTGGTTCTGTCTAACACTTGGCCTTCTGAAGTGGTTAGTTTCCCCATAGGCTTGAGTCCGAGGACCATGCAGAGCCTTGGTTCTGTCTAACACTTGGTTTTCTGAAATGGTTAGTTTCCTATAGGCCTGAGTCCGAGGACCATGCAGTGCCTTGGTTCTGTCTAACACTTGGCCTTCTGAAGTGGTTAGTTTCCCCATAGGCTTGAGTCCGAGGACCATGCAGAGCCTTGGTTCTGTCTAACACTTGGTCTTCTGAAGTGGTTAGTTTCCCCATAGGCCTGAGTCTGAGGACCATGCAGTGCTTTGGTTCTGTCTAACACTTGGGCTTCTGAAGTAGTTAGTTTCCCCATAGGCCTGAGTCCGAGGACCATGCAGAGCCTTGGTTCTGTCTAACACTTGGGCTTCTGAAGTGGTTAGTTTCCCCATAGGCCTGAGTCCGAGGACCATGCAGAGCCTTGGTTCTGTCTAACACTTGGTCTTCTGAAGTAGTTAGTTTCCCCATAGGCCTGAGTCTGAGGACCATGCAGTGCCTTGGTTCTGTCTAACACTTGGCCCTTGAAGTGGTTAGTTTCCCCATAGGCCTGAGTCCGAGGACCATGCAGAGCCTTGGTTCTGTCTAACACTTGGTCTTCTGAAGTAGTTAGTTTCCCCATAGGCCTGAGTCTGAGGACCATGCAGTGCCTTGGTTCTGTCTAACACTTGGTCTTCTGAAGTAGTTAGTTTCCCCATAGGCCTGAGTCCGAGGACCATGCAGTGCCTTGGTTCTGTCTAACACTTGGCCTTCTGAAGTGGTTAGTTTCCCCATAGGCTTGAGTCCGAGGACCATGCAGAGCCTTGGTTCTGTCTAACACTTGGTCTTCTGAAGTGGATAGTTTCCCCATAGGCCTGAGTCTGAGGACCATGCAGTGCCTTGGTTCTGTCTAACACTTGGGCTTCTGAAGTAGTTAGTTTCCCCATAGGCCTGAGTCCGAGGACCATGCAGAGCCTTGGTTCTGTCTAACACTTGGGCTTTTGAAGTGGTTAGTTTCCCCATAGGCCTGAGTCCGAGGACCATGCAGAGCCTTGGTTCTGTCTAACACTTGGTCTTCTGAAGTAGTTAGTTTCCCCATAGGCCTGAGTCTGAGGACCATGCAGTGCCTTAGTTCTGTCTAACACTTGGCCCTTGAAGTGGTTAGTTTCCCCATAGGCCTGAGTCCGAGGACCATGCAGAGCCTTGGTTCTGTCTAACACTTCGCCTTCTGAAGTGGTTAGTTTCCCCATAGGCCTGAGTCCGAGGACCATGCAGTGCCTTGGTTCTGTCTAACACTTGGCCCTTGAAGTGGTTAGTTTCCCCATAGGCCTGAGTCCGAGGACCATGCAGAGCCTTGGTTCTGTCTAACACTTGGCCTTCTGAAGTGGTTAGTTTCCCCATAGGCCTGAGTCCGAGGACCATGCAGTGCCTTAGTTCTGTCTAACACTTAGTCTTCTGATGTAGTTAGTTTCCTCATAGGCCTGAGTCCGAGGACCATGCAGAGCCTTGGTTCTGTCTAACACTAGGCCTTCTGAAGTGGTTAGTTTCCCCATAGGCCTGAGTCCGAGGACCATACAGTGCCTTGGTTCTGTCTAACACTTGGCCTTCTGAAGTAGTTAGTTTTCCCATAGGCCTGAGTCCGAGGACCATGCAGAGCCTTGGTTCTGTCTAACACTTGGGCTTCTGAAGTGGTTAGTTTCCCCATAGGCCTGAGTCCGAGGACCAAGCAGAGCCTTGGTTCTGTCTAACACTTGGTCTTCTGAAGTAGTTAGTTTCCCCATAGGCCTGAGTCCGAGGACCATGCAGAGCCTTGGTTCTGTCTAACACTTGGCCTTCTGAAGTGGTTAGTTTCCCCATAAGCCTGAGTCTGAGGACCATGCAGTGCCTTGGTTCTGTCTAACACTTGGGCTTCTGAAGTAGTTAGTTTCCCCATAGGCGTGAGTCCGAGGACCATGCAGAGCCTTGGTTCTGTCTAACACTTGGGCTTCTGAAGTGGTTAGTTTCCCCATAGGCCTGAGTCCGAGGAACATGCAGAGCCTTGGTTCTGTCTAACACTTGGTCTTCTGAAGTAGTTAGTTTCCCCATAGGCCTGAGTCTGAGGACCATGCAGTGCCTTGGTTCTGTCTAACACTTGGTCTTCTGAAGTAGTTAGTTTCCCCATAGGCCTGAGTCCGAGGACCATGCAGTGCCTTGGTTCTGTCTAACACTTGGCCTGCTGAAGTGGTAAGTTTCCCCATTGGCTTGAGTCCGAGGACCATGCAGAGCCTTGGTTCTGTCTAACACTTGGTCTTCTGAAGTGGTTAGTTTCCCCATAGGCCTGAGTCTGAGGACCGTGCAGTGCCTTGGTTCTGTCTAACACTTGGGCTTCTGAAGTAGTTAGTTTCCCCATAGGCCTGAGTCCGAGGACCATGCAGAGCCTTGGTTCTGTCTAACACTTGGGCTTCTGAAGTGGTTAGTTTCCCCATAGGCCTGAGTCCGAGGACCATGCAGAGCCTTGGTTCTGTCTAACACTTGGTCTTCTGAAGTAGTTAGTTTCCCCATAGGCCTGAGTCTGAGGACCATGCAGTGCCTTGGTTCTGTCTAACACTTGGTCTTCTGAAGTAGTTAGTTTGCCCATAGGCCTGAGTCCGAGGACCATGCAGTGCCTTGGTTCTGTTTAACACTTGGTCTTCTGAAGTAGTTAGTTTCCCCATAGGCCTGAGTCCGAGGACCATGCAGTGCCTTGGTTCTGTCTAACACTTGGCCTTCTGAAGTGATTAGTTTCCCCATAGGCTTGAGTCCGAGGACCATGCAGAGCCTAGGTTCTGTCTAACACTTGGTCTTCTAAAGTGGTTAGTTTCCCCATAGGCCTGAGTCTGAGGACCATGCAGTGCCTTGGTTCTGTCTAACACTTGGTCTTCTGAAGTAGTTAGTTTCCCCATAGGCCTGAGTCCGAGGACCATGCAGGACCTTGGTTCTGTCTAACACTTGGTCTTTGAAGTGGTTAGTTTCCCCATGGGCTTGAGTCCGAGGACCATGCAGTGCCTTGGTTCTGTCTAACACTTGGCCTTCTGAAGTGGTTAGTTTCCCCATAAGCCTGAGTCCTAGGACCATGCAGAGCCTTAGTTCTGTCTAACACTTGGCCTTCTGAAGTGGTTAGTTTCCCCATAGGCCTGACTCCGAGGACCATGCAGAGCCTTGGTTCTGTCTAACACTTGGTCTTCTGAAGTAGTTAGTTTCCCCATAGGCCTGAGTCCGAGGACCATGCAGTGCCTTGGTTCTGTCTAACACTTGGTCTTCTGAAGTAGTTAGTTTCCCCATAGGCCTGAGTCCGAGGACCATGCAGTGCCTTGGTTCTGTCTAACACTTGGTTTTTGAAGTGGTTAGTTTCCCCATAGGCCTGAGTCCGAAGACCAAGCAGTGCCTTGGTTCTGTCTAACACTTTGTCTTTGAATTGGTTAGTTTCCCCATAGGCCTGAGTCCGAGGACCATGCAGTGCCTTGGTTCTGTCTAACACTTGGTCTTTGAAGTGGTTAGTTTTCCCATAGGCCTGAGTCCGAGGACCATGCAGTGCCTTGGTTCTGTCTAACACTTGGTCTTTGAAGTGGTTAGTTTCCCCATAGGCCTGAATCCGAGGACCATGCAGTGCCTTGGTTCTGTCTAACACTTGGTTTTTGAAGTGGTTAGTTTCCCCAAAGGCCTGAGTCCGAGGACCATGCAGTGCCTTGGTTCTATCTAACACTTGGTCTTTGAAGTGGTTAGTTTCCCCATAGGCCTGAGTCCGAGGACCATGCAGTGCCTTGGTTCTGTCTAACACTTGGCCCTTGAAGTGGTTAGTTTCCCCATAGGCCTGAGTCCGAGGACCATGCAGAGCCTTGGTTCTGTCTAACACTTGGCCTTCTGAAGTGGTTAGTTTCCCCATAGGCCTGAGTCCGAGGACCATGCAGTGCCTTAGTTCTGTCTAACACTTAGTCTTCTGATGCAGTTAGTTTCCTCATAGGCCTGAGTCCGAGGACCATGCAGAGCCTTGGTTCTGTCTAACACTTGGCCTTCTGAAGTGGTTAGTTTCCCCATAGGCCTGAGTCCGAGGACCATACAGTGCCTTGGTTCTGACTAAAACTTGGCCTTCTGAAGTAGTTAGTTTCCCCATAGGCCTGAGTCCGAGGACCATGCAGAGCCTTGGTTCTGTCTAACACTTGGCCTTCTGAAGTGGTTAGTTTCCCCATAGGCCTGAGTCTGAGGACCATGCAGTGCCTTGGTTCTGTCTAACACTTGGGCTTCTGAAGTAGTTAGTTTCCCCATAGGCCTGAGTCCGAGGACCATGCAGAGCCTTGGTTCTGTATAACATTTGGGCTTCTGAAGTGGTTAGTTTCCCCATAGGCCTGAGTCCGAGGACCATGCAGAGCCTTGGTTCTGTCTAACACTTGGTCTTCTGAAGTAGTTAGTTTCCCCATAGGCCTGAGTCTGAGGACCATGCAGTGCCTTGGTTCTGTCTAACACTTGGTCTTCTGAAGTAGTTAGTTTCCCCATAGGCCTGAGTCTGAGGACCATGCAGTGCCTTGGTTCTGTCTAACACTTGGCCTTCTGAAGTGGTTAGTTTCCCCATAGGCTTGAGTCCGAGGACCATGCAGAGCCTTGGTTCTGTCTAACACTTGGTTTTCTGAAATGGTTAGTTTCCTATAGGCCTGAGTCTGAGGACCATGCAGTGCCTTGGTTCTGTCTAACACTTGGTCTTCTGAAGTAGTTAGTTTCCCCATAGGCCTGAGTCCGAGGACCATGCAGGACCTTGGTTCTGTCTAACACTTGGTCTTTGAAGTGGTTAGTTTCCCCATGGGCTTGAGTCCGAGGACCATGCAGTGCCTTGGTTTTGTCTAACACTTGGCCTTCTGAAGTGGTTAGTTTCCCCATAAGCCTGTGTCCTAGGACCATGCAGAGCCTTAGTTCTGTCTAACACTTGGCCTTCTGAAGTGGTTAGTTTCCCCATAGGCCTGACTCCGAGGACCATGCAGAGCCTTGGTTCTGTCTAACACTTGGTCTTCTGAAGTAGTTAGTTTCCCCATAGGCCTGAGTCTGAGGACCATGCAGTGCCTTGGTTCTGTCTAACACTTGGTCTTCTGAAGTAGTTAGTTTCCCTATAGGCCTGAGTCTGAGGACCATGCAGTGCCTTGGTTCTGTCTAACACTTGGGCTTCTGAAGTGGTTAGTTTCCCCATAGGCCTGAGTCCGAGGACCATGCAGAGCCTTGGTTCTGTCTAACACTTGGTCTTCTGAAGTAGTTAGTTTCCCCATAGGCCTGAGTCTGAGGACCATGCAGTGCCTTGGTTCTGTCTAACACTTGGTCTTCTGAAGTAGTTAGTTTGCCCATAGGCCTGAGTCCGAGGACCATGCAGTGCCTTGGTTCTGTTTAACACTTGGTCTTCTGAAGTAGTTAGTTTCCCCATAGGCCTGAGTCCGAGGACCATGCAGTGCCTTGGTTCTGTCTAACACTTGGCCTTCTGAAGTGATTAGTTTCCCCATAGGCTTGAGTCCGAGGACCATGCAGAGCCTAGGTTCTGTCTAACACTTGGTCTTCTAAAGTGGTTAGTTTCCCCATAGGCCTGAGTCTGAGGACCATGCAGTGCCTTGGTTCTGTCTAACACTTGGTCTTCTGAAGTAGTTAGTTTCCCCATAGGCCTGAGTCCGAGGACCATGCAGAGCCTTGGTTCTGTCTAACACTTGGCCTTCTGAAGTGGTTATTTTCCCCATAGGCCTGAGTCTGAGGACCATGCAGTGCCTTGGTTCTGTCTAACACTTGGGCTTCTGAAGTAGTTAGTTTCCCCATAGGCCTGAGTCCGAGGACCATGCAGAGCCTTGGTTCTGTATAACATTTGGGCTTCTGAAGTGGTTAGTTTCCCCATAGGCCTGAGTCCGAGGACCATGCAGAGCCTTGGTTCTGTCTAACACTTGGTCTTCTGAAGTAGTTAGTTTCCCCATAGGCCTGAGTCTGAGGACCATGCAGTGCCTTGGTTCTGTCTAACACTTGGTCTTCTGAAGTAGTTAGTTTCCCCATAGGCCTGAGTCTGAGGACCATGCAGTGCCTTGGTTCTGTCTAACACTTGGCCTTCTGAAGTGGTTAGTTTCCCCATAGGCTTGAGTCCGAGGACCATGCAGAGCCTTGGTTCTGTCTAACACTTGGTTTTCTGAAATGGTTAGTTTCCTATAGGCCTGAGTCTGAGGACCATGCAGTGCCTTGGTTCTGTCTAACACTTGGTCTTCTGAAGTAGTTAGTTTCCCCATAGGCCTGAGTCCGAGGACCATGCAGTGCCTTGGTTCTGTCTAACACTTGGTCTTTGAGGTGGTTAGTTTCCCCATAGGCCTGAGTCCGAGGACCATGCAGTGCCTTGGTTCTGTCTAACACTTGGTCTTTGAAGTGGCTAGTTTCCCCATAGGCCTGAGTCCGAGGACCATGCAGTGGCTTGGTTCTGTCTAACACTTGGTCTTTGAAGTGGTTAGTTTCCCCATAGGCCTGAGTCCGAGGACCATGCAGTGCCTTGGTTCTGTCTAACACTTGGCCTTCTGAAGTGGTTAGTTTCCCCATAGGCCTGAGTCCGAGGACCATGCAGTGCCTTGGTTCTGTCTAACACTTGGTCTTCTGAAGTAGTTAGTTTCCCCATAGGCCTGAGTCCGAGGACCATGCAGAGCCTTGATTCTGTCTAACACTTGGCCTTCTGAAGTGGTTAGTTTCCCCATAGGCCTGAGTCCGAGGACCATACATCGCCTTGGTTCTGTCTAACACTTGGCCTTCTGAAATAGTTAGTTTCCCCATAAGCCTGAGTCCGAGGACCATGCAGAGCCTTGGTTCTGTCTAACACTTGGCCTTCTGAAGTGGTTAGTTTCCCCATAGGCCTGAATCTGAGGACCATGCAGTGCCTTGGTTCTGTCTAACACTTGGCCTTCTGAAGTAGTTAGTTTTCCCATAGGCCTGAGTCCGAGGACCATGCAGTGCCTTGGTTCTGTCTAACACTTGGTCTTCTGAAGTAGTTAGTTTCCCCGTAGGCCTGAGTCCGAGGACCATGCAGACCCTTGGTTCTGTCTAACACTTTCATTTCTCTGTAAGTAAGGGTTTGTCCTCGGACCGTTTTACTGGAGACGATTCCCCCTTCGGTCGGATTATGATCTTACACGTGGCGTTGATCTCGCCTCTTGCTCGAGCCCCCCATCTTTTTTATTTGCGAAGTGTCCCTTGCCCGTTCGTGTTCCGCGCTTGACGCTTCGGTGCGCGAGACGCGCCTTCATTAATGGCCTCGTGAATTAACACAAGTCCAACGGTCTACGGCCCCCTTGGAATTTGGTAGCTTCATTATTAGCCCTACTGGCAACTCTCTTTTCAAATTATGCGTGGATTAATTCTCACCAACCCTCATCCCCTATATAAGGCTTTCCGGGGGGATGGTTTCTCCATACTCCATGAACCTCCCAACACAAACAGAAAGAGCACACCCTTTCAGCTCCCCAAGCCCCTTTAATAACCCCGCCGGAATTGTGACCGGAGTTAGTAGATATGGGGCGGCTTTGGGTGGGTGTGAGGATATCCGTGCCAAGAGCCGTTGTGGCCGTAGCCCCCACTGGGCTTCCGGTGCGGCAGAGTCTAGGCGTAACCCCGACGGCGCCATGCACGGTGGCCCGGAGGGATGTCGTTGAAGTACCTAACGTCTCTCCTTAGAGCGCACCCCCGATGGAGGAGACATGCGAACTCACATCATGGGCGGTGCTCGAGTGTTGCCGTCTCCAACAGCCAACGCTCGTGGGGGTTGGAGAAAATCAAGGGAACATCACAGGGGAGGGCGTCCCGGAGCCCCTGCATCTGCTCCTCGTTTTGTTCAAGCTCCGCTGCTCTGAGAAAGGAGTTGTTGGTGGCCTTGAAACAAGCTAGCCTCAGACGGCGCCAATTGTAGGGTCTGCTTTTGTTGCCCAAGCCCAAAGGATATGGGTCAAAGGCCCAACGAACCCAGAACAATGAATTTGTAGAGAGTAGATCGAAGGTTTAGGCGCTGGCCGGCGTTCACGAAGCGTGAACTCCTTTCTCTTTTATTGAAGAAATACTTAGAACAGTTTACAACTGGGGGATGCTCCTCGGACCATGGCCGAGGAGGCTTTTCTTCCCTTTCAACTCCCCTTCCCCCTCTCAGGAGGGATTCCCTTACATTATATACCCTTTACCCAACCGATCCTAGCCCTACACTTGTTGAGCGATCAGGACATTACTCAGGTGCTTGTCCCATCAGCCACCTTCTCACTCTCTTTGGGAGTCGTGGCAATCAAGGTGGCACTGGTGCGGAATCCTTTCCTCATTAATGCGGCCGGGGCGGTAGTCAGGGGCATTTAATGTGGAGGTGACTGTTTGTCATGAGCTTGTCCCTCTATCAGATTTGTATTGCAGGCGCATGGTATTCTCCCTCGGCCCTTTGAATAGTCATGAAGGCTTCCTTGGAAGTGTTTGCTGTTTGCCTTAAGTTCTCGGATGTCCGATGATGGGGTCGTCCTCGGCCTGGCCAGCTGTGCGCCTAGGCTTCTGCTTTTCCTCCTCGGATTTTGGGCGCCTCCTCGGCTCGGGCCTTCGGCCCAGGAACGAAGTGGGTTGGGCCGTAGGATTCCTTGGCCCCACACTTATAATTCACAAATACTTAATTACTTTTTATTCTTAGAGTTGGAAATACTTGTAATAAGGGTGTGTAAAATTTAAGTCAAGTTGTGCAAATATATTTTTAAGAAAAAAATTATAGTATTAAACTAACAAAAAAAATATTTTTTATATATAAATTTTTTTTTTTTGGAAGTCAGTGAGAATAGTGTAGCGCTGCCCATGTGAAAATCTTTGTTTTGCTGGTTCCTGTTTGTTTTTGTTTTTAATTATTTTTTAATTATTAAAATAATTTTTAATAATTTTTTAATATACAAATTATCTTGCATGGAATAATTAATAATCCTAGAAAATATGAAGTTACAATAGATCGACTCTCGAACTTAAAGAATATAATTTTCATTTTTATCTAAATTTAATCAATGGTTATTAAATAATAAAAATCAACAGAATAGATTTATAATAACTAGTAACTTTCATTGAATTTTTTTTTTTTTTTTTTAAATCAAGTGAATTCCACATTCTATATTTAAAAATACATAGATAAGAAAGTATAGTAAACAAATTAGCATTAGGGGGAAAAAAAAACCTTCAAAGTATAAAGCATCTTATCATCTGGAAATTGAGGTAGTAATAGGCTAATAGCATCTAAGATGTGGGTGGTACCAATACTGATATTGGTCCTGCCCTGTAGCCGCGTTTGAAAAAGTGCGGCCATAGACCTTTCAGGCCTATAGTCACGGGTCTTAGGCCATGGTTGAAAACGCGGCTATAGGCCAAAACGTCCTATAGCCACGTTTTTAAGAGCTATAGCCGTGTTTTAAAAACGTGACCATATGACTTTTTTTTTGTAGTTGACAGTTGGGATGGTATTTTTAAGTTTTACTTCACTTTTTTTTTTTTTTTTTCAACTTTTGTGATTGGTGTTGACCCATATATATTTTGATAGGAAGTGTTGAAATATTTTAGTTATACTAATATGCTCTAATCCAACTTGTTGATACTTTTCAAGAATCTTCCCATTTCTAACCATTTTATTGTTCTCTTTTGATATTAGTAAAATCTTTATTTTAATCTATACAAAATTTTTCTGTCAAAAATTTATAACTAATCTTCCATTAAACTTGGATCTACAAACAAACTAATCATAATTCATAATTCATAATTCATAACACAATTTTCTTTTTTTCTTAAGCCAAAGTTTTAGGAGGACTCAACAATCACCACCAAATTAACTAGTGTGTGGCGCGTGGAAATGTGCAAAGAAATATATTCAAAATTAATGGTAGTCTTGTAATTGCAAGCACCGGCAAAACAAGAAACACCAGCCACGTTATATTTTTAAAGCTGGGATTCTACGTTCTAACATTGTATCTGATAGAGAAAACATTAATGTAGGGGTAATAGGCCCAGGAACCTATATTTATGTGTATATTGGGCAAGCCGAGGACGTTAAACAATCCAAGGACAGGTAAACACTTTCATAAGGATCCGTGTTAGTAAGTGAAAAAGTAAAATCCGATTAAAGCCATCCAAAAGGGTGGTCCGAGAAAGAATCCCTCCTCGGCTGAGCAAAGCCGAGGTCAAAGGGTGTGGTCTGCCATCAAGAGTAACGTTTTGGATCATTTCATGAATGAGGATAAGTATCAGGAAGGAACAGGACAGAGGAAATTAAGTCATGAAATATTTAAAGGGAAAGCTGCTATCACCGCATTAAATACTCTGTAGCTAACTCTCTGGCCGCATTAATGAGGAAGTGATACCTAAACAGTAACTTTCAGCCTTATAGCTACTATCCCAAAGACTTTAGGAATGTGCTGATGGGATAAGGATCAACACCAACAATCTGATTTGCATGTGAAGGGTGGAGATGGAAGGTGAAGATAGTATAAAATGAAAGAAATATCCTAAGAGAAGGGGATCGAGAAATTGAGAGAAAAACACTGTAGCAATTAAGAATTGAACTTGTAATCAAACTTGAGAGAAATATATAAGAATTGATCTCCTCGGACTATGCCGATAACGATTTTCTTTAGATTAAACCATTCTATCTTCATTTTCACGTCATCTGAACCCACTTTACTTGTTGTTTGATTCATTAAAGCTTAGTTTTCTAATCTATTCTCTACAAATTCATTGTATTGGGCTTTTTGGGTCTAAGTTCATTCATCATTTGGACTAGAGACTCAAATTTGGTCCTTACAATTAAAAAAAAACTTTGGGGTGTATTTTTTGTTTTTGTTTTTGTTTTTTTTGAGATAGTTACAATATACTTTTTGTTAATCCCATTGTTCGAACCATTTTTTCCTCTCTAAACTTTCAAATACTTTGTGCATGAGTAAGTAACAATTAAGCTACATGAAATTCGAAGTTAAAGCTTGCACTAGATTTATTTAAGGAAAAATGCTGAAGATACTGTAAATTTACTATATAACATCTACAATCTAAACGTGTCACTATCAATAAAAAAGTAATCATGACATTTATTTATTATATTGTTTAAGAATTGGCTTGCGCCACCATAATTGAATAAGTGGAAGGGAAATTATAGTGTACTCCCAGAGTACTATAAATGCGTACTCCCTCCTCTCACATGAATAGTGAGTCTCACTAATTAAATTCATGGTGGAATCCACTATTCATGTGAGAGGGGGGAGTACGCATTTATGGTACTCCGGGAGTAACTAATAATTTTCTTAAGTGGAAGCAGTGACATAGAAATGACGTAATAATCAAAAGCATAAGCAAGGTGTGATCAAAGATGGAGCTTGAAGAATCAGGTGGTTATCTTCTTGTTCAGGCCAATATACTTGCAACTCAGCCTGTAATAAGATAAAAGAAACCATCAGGAAGGTACTGTAGGGAATTCAACTCGAAATTCCCAACCTGTGAGAAACAAAAATAGAGAAAACACACACCAAAGAAAAACAATCATATGCACAAAACAATATTTACGTGGTTCGGCAATTTACCTACGTCCATGGAGTTGCTGGGATTTGCTATTATCAGGGAAAAATACAAAGTGCGGCTACAGTTTTTCTCTCTCTCAAAAACAACAAGAAGATGAAACCTTAATCACCAAAAAACGGTTTCTATATCCTACGCACAGGATTCACAATGGGCTACAAAACGGGCCAAAAGATTTTCCTGAGGGCCTTGCCCCCGGACCCCCAAAAGGCTTGTCCATGAGTGCTCCGACTTGGGCCTGTTGGTTCACACCTCCGCTTCATGGACTAAGCCTTAGAAAATCTCCTATTAAAAACCACGCAACATTAATCAGGTCAAATTGGGTTGTCAACCGAATCAAATATAACTAAACTCCACAAATCCCAACAGGTACAAGTTGGTTTGGCTTAATACAAGAATCCCTCAATGTTCCTTTATATTATGGCTTGCTTTCTAGATTCTAGTACTTGTGAATTGTGATAGGCTAGCTAGGTGCATGATATAAGGGCGATGATTATGCATGTATTTCAAATTCTATTAGGAATAGAATTATCCCTCAATGTTCTTTTTTTTCTCACTTCCCCTATATAATGTATTTACTGTTCTATTCAAGATTTTTTCATGGAAGAAGGGGAAGGATTGTTGAGGAAGATATGAGAGTGATACGTGTTTATCAAAACAGATATGAGAGTAGTGATGTCACAATCACATGATTGGGAAATGAAAACTTTGACTTCACATTCTTCTTGTCACCGACATGAAATGAATCTTCCTAATTCATACGTAAGAGAAACTATATATATATATATATATATATATACACACCACACATACGTAAGAGAAACATTGTTTATATTAAAGCTACGTAATTTCATGAAATGAAAGAACTGTATATTAACATGCTAAGCTATCTATGCCAAAGGCTGCTGGTGGAGGCCAGCTGAGGAAGGAAATTTCAAAGTGAATTTTGATGGGGCAATTTTTACTGAAAAGAATAGAGCAGCTGGGATCATAGGAGTGATTGTGCGAGACCACCATTGAAATCCAGTAGCAGCAATGAGCCAAGCTAGCAGTGAATTTGGGAATGAGCTCAGCATCAAAAGAGCCACGTTCGAAGGTGATTCAGAGAGAGATTGTCGTGAAAGCACTGAAGGAGGAAGATAGTTGTATGACTTTTTTTTGGACAGCTCATGGAATAGAAGACGCGAAGTGTGATGCTCAAGATCTCGATTGGTTATCGGTTTACTCAAATCAGACGTGAAGGGAACTCCATAGCTCATGCACTAGAAAGAACTAGTCATAAACTAGGAAATGCTCGAGAAAATGTAATGTAAAATTTGTTGATTAAAATCAATGTTATGAGCATAGTTGTCAAATCGTGAATCGTATCGTGAATCGATTTTTAATTTTTTCATATCGTGTATCGTATCGTATCGTGTATCATAAGATACACAAATACTTAATAAAATTTATAAAAAATTATAAATATACATATATATATATAAATGATATATTCATTATAAATTTTAAATATGTTCAACTAATGACTAATTTATTCATCACTTGTGTAATAATATTTAACAAACTAACTAAATAAATCAAACTAGCATGTGTTCATAATATACACATTAAAATTACTTAAATTCAAAAGTGATAATATATTACAAATGACTCAAAAATAATAATTTATTTTCATCATATTCATCAAGTTGCCTAATCAACCCCATCTAAGTCAACGCTATCATCATATTTATAATTTTGCAAATTTTATTTCTTCATTAAAATTTTCTTCATCGTTATTTGTCATTAACATTTACTATCTCTTCTTGTTCTTTCCATTTCTATAATTTTTTTTTTGGCATTTTAGTTTCTTAGACTTATAACAATAACGATTAAAATAAAAATTAAAAATTAAAAAAATTAAAATATTAAAGTGAAATGTAAGTGTGTACTGTGTAGTCAATTGTAAGAGCGAGTGGAAAAAAACTTATGAATATGTTATTTTAGTAAGCTAAATTAAGAAAACTAATAATTTTTTGTTAAAAACAAATCTAATAACTTGTTAGATTCAAATAATAGTATAAATTTTAACAAAAAATCTCATTTTAAAGCATTTGTCTATGCATCGTGCGATACGTACAATTTTGCGATATGATACGATTCATACGATACACACACTGTATCGTACGATTCATGAGCACTTACGATACGCCGATACGATACAGAACTTTGTACACATGATTCGATACGTATCACATATCGTATGATATTGACAACTATGGTTATGAGTTTCATTTCACCCCATTTTAGTTTGTCCAGTAAAACAAAATATTTCAATATTGGCCTATATTTATATATCGTTTCAAAATGTTCTGAGATTCGTAAGAAAATTTTAAAATTTCGGTCATAAATGGAATGAAATCGATAACATTAGTTTTTTTTTTTTTTTTTTTAGAGAGTTTTAACTTATGACGTCCGCTCCTGATGATAGCTCTTTATAATCAGACCAAGACACCAATCAGTTTTTGGTATAGGCGGAGATTGAACCCCAGATCTCTTATACAACCATCAGAGACTTTATCAGTTGAGCTACCTGGAACCCACACATTAAATTAAATAATGCATGTATTATTAAAAGCATTTTCTATTTTTATAAATTTTATGTAATAGAACATATAATTTATTTTGAATTCAACAAAAATAGTAATAATACACACACACACACACACATATATATATATGAAAATTGTAATTTGATAAAAAAAATTAAAATTACATAATTATAATATTTTTTATATAAAAGAAATAAAAATATTATTAAAAATTTTAAATGACTTTTTTTAAATATACCGTAATCAGTTGGTTAATTTGAACATTTCTAAGAATATATATATTTTAAAGAATAATGCTATATTAACATCACTTTTTCATTTACCAATAATCACTAATCACATTAACAGTTTGTAAAATTTTTTTTTGTAAAAAACTTATATCTCTACCATTACCTTTTTTTTTTTCTTTTTTTTTTTTGAAAACTAGCATTACTCCTTTTTTTTTAAAATGTACAATTTCATTCTATGAAACACATATAACATGTTACATTAAATTTAAATTATTATATAAGTTTAAAATTATAGCATTTTTTTACTATATTATTGAAACTTGTATTTTAAAATAATTTATTATTTTTATTGCTTTATTAGGGCCCATGCCTCTGATTACTAATGCTTATTTTATTTGTATTTTTTAACCCAAAACTAAAGAAATAAAATTTCATACTTTTCTACCCCAAATTAAGAAAAATATAAAATTTTGAGCCAAAAACTAAAAAAATAACCTACAAAAAGGATCAATTAAGATCCAGCTAATCCAAAATGGACTACACTGGATTAAAATGTTTATATTGCAATGGCTTAACAAAAGCATAACAACAATAAATGTTTCAAGAGACCTGCCCTTAAAACATGGCCATTTTAGCTGTAGATTAGGAACTGAAATTGTGAAGAAATGGAATATATTGTTTATCTTTTTTCTTCTTTTCTTTTAAGATTTCTTTCACGAGAATGTTTCAAAATTTTATAATAAAATTAAGGCCAGACTTGCATCTCAGCTACCCTGAAACCAAGCCCAAAACCTGAGCACACCAGGGATCGAACACAGGCTCAAGTATTCATATGCACAGATTTTAAAAGGCAAGGTATGCAGGCCAACTATTCAGTCTAGTCCGTCTTTAAGATGAAATAGGCATGTTAATCTTAAATGGTTGAGATGACTGAATCATTTCATTAAACAGGCATCAAATCAAGTAACAGAAACAACTTCACGCAAATAAAAAATAGCAGGGTCTTTGAAAGCTCATTAACATAACAAAATTTTGCTAATGGAAAAATGCAGTGGTGTATTTTAATAAAGCTCAAATTTGAAACTCTACCAAAAGTTCTAAAGAACAAAATTATACTAGTTTCAGGACTCGATCACCAAAAAACATCTCAATGATCACCAGGGAGTGACTTGATGATATCTGAATCACCTGTAGAAAAATACCAAACCGTAAAAGTAGTCAAACCAATCTGTCACAACAATGATAAAGTCATATAATGAGAATACAAATTTGAGGTTTACCTGGATCAATAATGCTAAGGCACGACACGCGAAAATACTTTCCACATGCTGTCCCCAGATCAACATTGTCTGGAAGCACAAACAAGCCACAATGGGAAAGGCAAAGAGTTTAAGAGATTGAGTACCATAACTCATATCATATTAATTATAAAGAAACATATCAATAATTGAATTATATAATGAATGACATCAACCAGTACAGAGTTCCTGCCATGTAAGTGAAAATAATCTGTCACGTTCTTCAGTTTGGTTATAGACAATAAGAGGGAACAAAGGAAATTTTTTGCAAATATGCTTAAGCAACATAGCATGTTCTGGACGACTTATTTTTTCTTGTACTTCTAAGAACTAAAGCCAGCTAAAATCTCCTTCTTTTGGCCTCCTTAGCAGCTTGGCATGAGCATAAACTGCTTCGCTTGTTAGAGGCAGGCATGCCTTTAAATTACCCTGCAACTGGTTTTGGCAGGTGGAGTCAATTGCCTGTAAGTTTTACTAGCTAGAGGTGAGTCCGATAGGCTCTTATTTAGAAAGGTTCCCTATATTATCAAAAGAATCCACTTCTTCTTTTTCTTCCTTTTTTAATAAATCTACTTTGTTGGCCTAATGATTTCAAGGCTGATATGTTGAGGCTCACCAACCCAAAATATTGACACTACAGATTGGTTGTTGTTGAAAAATAAAATCACTTCAAACAACAAGCAGAGGAGTCTTCAATAATAGAAATCCATACATATTAACAATGGCAACTTGATGTCGAACATTTTGTGCATCACAGTAGGACAACTAATCATATAATCTTGGTGCCATATGTTCAAGAGTTATAACCCAGAAAAATGAGAGGAAGAAAAGGGGGCGGGTGCAGTTGACCTGAACAACTGATTATCCAAAGAAGAACAAGATGTGAACCCAAAAGGATGGCTACTTGTGCACAAGAAAAAATTGCAGAGTAGGTTTACGGAATTAAAGAAGAATACACCTAAGTACTCTTCTATGGTGAGTAAACCAAGCCAGGACACCAACATTAATTTTCATGTATGAGACACCGAAGCTTGCTTTTGAGCAATGTGGCACATGAACCTTTTTAAATTGACATCAAGAGATAAACATTGATTCAAGTGAAATATAAGGGAATACCATGTTTAACATGTTTTATCCAATGATAACACACTACAGAAATCCTGATTCCTTTGGGTAATAGGCAGGTATCATATGCATTGTATAGTTCATGCAGTTAATTAATTGCGAAAGACGGGGTCACTGCCTACCTAATGACCTGTAGAATTGTTCCAAATCAAAAGTTTTTGAAGTTTTTTTTTTTTGATTGGCACCAGGTGTCTGGGGTTTTGTCCCGACTAATCCTGGGGGTGCACGGGCCCTCGGCAAGGAGTTTCCTGCAAGTACACCTCGGGTAATTCAAGGGACAATTAAATTCCCCTAGCCCAATGGCCCCAAGGGAGTGCATGCATGTATGGCTGCTCGAACCCAAGACGTGCTTGTCTCAGAGTTCGCCTGAACAATATGCCACACCCTTTAAAGTTTGAACAAGGCTATGTACTTAAGAAATGTTATCGGATAGTCATTAGGTCCAAACAAACCACAACCTATCAAGAGATTACTGATTTTCGAGTTAAACAGAGTCCATTACAAGGCTCACTAAATAGCATCACACCATTTTCACTATTCATACGAAACCAATCAAAAACCATTTAGCCCAGTTGAATAAACATTCTCCCACCATCGGGCTGTAACAATGATCCAACCTAATTTAGTTTTAATAGGACCATCTCCATTTCAAGTGATCTGGTTTTTAAAATGTCAGTCTAGTTTCCAAAATTATTGTTCAGATATTCACATAATCTAATTATGAATTGTTTATACAAACTGTACATAAAACCAAAACAAGTTCAAAAAAATTGAACAACATTTTCATTAGATAATTGGTCCAGAACCAAATTGAACCAGATATACAGTTCCATTATCCAATAATGTTGGTACTATACATACAGAGACAACATCAACTAACTAGGAAATAGGAAAAGCAGATGGTATGGTGTGAACTGTGAAGTATGAAAGACTTACTTCCGCTGAAATGGTGGACCCCAACCTTGGCAAGCATGGCGTAATATTCAATCTCCGACTTGCGGAGTGGTGGGCAATTGTTAGATATCAAAATCAGCTTCCCTGCAATTCCCAACAAAATCTCAATCACCCATAATATTCAAAATCATTGAGAAAAATATATACGTAAAAAAAAAAAAAGGACCCAGAAAAGAAAAAAAGGACCTTTGGAGTTACGGAGAGAGCGGAGGACGGTTTTGTAACCGAGACTGTACTTGCCGCTCTTCATAACCAGGGCCAGCCTGTTGTTTATGTTCTCATGAGTCTTCTTCTGCTCATTGTATTTTGATTTGAGTTAAAAACCTTAGTAAATCAATTTAAACTTAGGCAATAATAGTAGAGTTTCAGAGAGAGAGAGAGGTACCGTCTTCTTCCCCGCTGCCATTTTTGCTGTTGATTGCTCAAAAAATACGATTTTGGAAAATGGGGTTTGAAGAAGCTTTTCTGCAAGCGGCGATGCGATAATAATGATGTTAAAGGAGGTGTGTGTATGTCACTATGTTGTAGGGTTTTGGCAACAACAATATTAGAAGCTAAACGGGCCATGAAGTTTAAGGAATCACTCTCGGCCTTGTCTCCCATTCGATTTTTTTGTTCCTGGGCCTTGCAATCTAAGACAAGGGGTTTTGATAAAGTAGTAGAATCTGTTTTGAGGATGAGAAATTAGAAACCCAATTGCCATATCAAATTTGGTCCAAAATGAACGGCCCAAATTTCAGACTAAGTGGTGGTGGTGGTGAGGTCTATATCTATATTAAGGGCCTGTTCTTATTGGATGCCATACTGGTATTGTTTGGCCCTACCCTACCTTTTGAACGGTTAAACCTTATGGAATGTCTTGTCGTTTGACTGCGTTTTGAGGATCTTTTTACACCATCTCATTATGCAATTTTGAGGCTCTTTAACCATCCATTAACTCCTACACTTGAGTAGATTCTCCTTAACCTAAGCAGCCCATCTCTTTTTTTCTTTTTTCTTTTTTTTCTTTTTCTTTTTTTTTTTTTGGTGTGGTTCCACCGTTTTTTTTTCTTTGGTACACACAATGCTTCTATTGTGTCATTTATCGAAATTTATATAATATCTAAAAGTTTAAGTATATTATTTATTATTGCTACACTCTTATTAAGTCACATTAGCATAATATTTTGGTTTACTTCAGTTCATTTAGTCCACTTACTTAAGATGATATCTTTTCAATTTAAAAAATGTGTATGTAAGAGCATTAACATTAGGGATGCTAATTGCTAAAATTTTAGCATTTAGCACATTAAACACCAAAAAACTACCTACATCATATATGCCAAATCTCAACACATTTGGCATGGAGCTACAATAATATTCTAAATTTTACATTAATCTCTCTCTCTCTCTCTCTCTCTCTCTCTCTCTCTTTCTCTCGTCCTTCTTTGGTGGTGGGTTTTTGGGATGGCGATTTATGATCTTGTTTTTTATGGTAGTAGTCCGTGAGTCGTTGATCTTTGTCTCGTCCCTCTCTCTATGGGCTGATCAAGGAAGTAGTTTTGAGTTTTGATTGATTTTGAGTGTCGAGTTATTAAGTTGCTATTCAGTGGTCAATGGAGTCCTATTTCGAATGTGGGTTGCGTTGCTAGTGGTGGTGAGTTGCGAGAAAGGGAGTGGCAGTGCTAGCAATTGTGGTTTTGGATATGGGTTGTGGTGATTGGATAATACTGGTGGTTGTAGTTTTGGTGGTATTTTTGTTTTTTTAATAAAATAATGGATTTAAAAAAAAATTATTTTAATAAGTAATATGTTAGCATAAAATATGTGATATAAAGTGTATTATAAAGCAGTAGGTTAAACTAGGTAAAATAAGTTTTAACAAGTAAGGTCTGTTTATAATTCTACCACTCACTCACTCGTGGCAAGTTGCGACAAAAACAGTGTATTTAATTGCAATTCTAAAAAACCTTTTCACAGACTCTCTCCCCCAAAGTCCAAAAAGCCAGAGCGCAATCCCGGAAATCGAAAAAGGCCAAAACACGAAGGCGCAGTCACAGGCACAGCACATACTTTGCAGACACGTAGTCATCGGATCCCATTGCGTGGCACTATCTGGTTGCACCACCTTAATCCCAACATCATTACCCCTTTTTTTTTTGGTTCATCTTCACTGTCTTATCTTAATCCTCTCACTTAAAAAAAAATACTTCCAAAATCAAAACAAACACAAAAACCCAAAAACCCACTCCACGTCTCCACCCATATAAAAAAACACAAATCATCACACACACAAAAACACTTTCAAACTACTCTGCACGTGATGCGCACTGCGCCCACTCCCCCTTCTCGAAATTCCCACTACTCACCTAGTCGCCTCCCCTGCTTTCTCTGCCACGTTCACGGGCACACACTGTGCGCACTACACCCCCAATGCGCACCTTAGCATCATTTTCCTCACCCTCTCTCTTTATTTCAAATTCTTCATATAACAAAAAGCCACACTGATCAAAAACACTTCACTCACTCCCTCAAAAAAGTCTCTCTCTTTCTTACTCTCTCCGCGTTATTTTCGATGGCGAATAATCGTGCGGTTCTGTTGGTTTTCTTGGTGGGGGCTGGTTACTTCGTTGTTGTGATGAATGGGTCGGGTGGGGCTTTGACGTTGTCGTCTTCGAAGCTGATACACCGGTACTCCGAGGAGGCGAAGGCGTTGTGGGTTTCGAGGAGTGGGAATGTGGATGTGAAGTGGCCAAAGAAGAACAGCTTGGAGTACTTGGAATTGCTCGTGAGAAACGACTTGATGAAGAAGAAGAAGAAGAAGAAGACGAGGCAAAACATGAAGCTCGTTAACCACTACGACTTGCTTTTCCCTTCCCATGGCAGCCAAACCTTGTTCTTCGGCAATGACTTAGCTTGGTAAACTCTCTCTCTCTCTCTCTCTGTTGTTATTGTTATTATTATTTTTAAATGTCATTAAGATTAGTAAGAATTTGTGTTTTGTTTTTGAAATGGTGGATGAGACAGGTTGCATTACACATGGATTGATATAGGAACACCGAATGTGTCGTTTATGGTAGCGTTGGATGCTGGAAGCGATTTGCTTTGGGTCCCATGTGATTGCATTAATTGCGCTCCCTTCTCTGCTACTTATTACAATAACACTCTGTTGGTGCGTTCTTTTATTTATTTTACTGTTTTTGTTTTTGTTTACTATGATTTCTTTGCTTATCTATTACAATAGACCTTGTTTTAATTACTAAGATTTGTTATGTTTCTAAAACATATGCTAATAATGAAATTACAATCTGAACAATGATGAAATTTTGAATCTTACTGGTTTTCTGATCCTCACATAATATTTGTTGTAAGAAATTATACTTGATAGTTTGTTTAATGGATGAATATTAAAATTTAAAAAAAGGCAGGACAAAAAAAATCTTTGGTGTCCCCAAGGTAGCATTATTGGGAGGGGACCACGTACCAGGGAGTTCGAATTCTATATTTGTCCTCCCTCCATTGAAGACGGTATCTCATGCCCCTCGGTATATACATCACCCCTCTCTTCAAAAATTATCTAACAACAAGATATGTTCTTCTCTCTCCCTCGCTCTCTCAACATGTGGGTCCCACACAATATTCAATCTTTTAGGGGTGCTTACATCTGTTTATAAAAATTTGTTCAATTTTTGAATGGGTTGAAATGGGTCATGTTCACATGATTCAAATACATGTTTATTAAACGGGTTGAAACCCGCACGGTTGAGGGGTTTTGACATATACTACCTCCGTCCTAATTTTTTTTGTCCTTTCGAAAAATCAAACATCATTTATTATCTTGTCTACCTTTTAAAAAGGTATAACTTTCCAAAACTACTCTTAAAAAAATTTATCAAAAAATTGAATTAGTAAATTAATAGGAGTATAATAAGAACATTAGTAAATTAATGACTTTTATTTTTAGAAACAGGACAATATTTTGGGATATCTCAAAATGGAACAGAGGACAAAAAAATGGGAGGGAGGGAGTAATTATTAAATGAGTCGGGTTAGGTTTAAGGGAGTAATATTTAGGTACTTCTGGAGCATTGAGAATGGTGCTCTCTCCTCCCATATTCATGGTGAGTCCACTCGTTATATTCATTGTGGGGTCCATTATGAATGCGAGAGGAGCACTATTTATCCATCCTTCGAGAGTACTTAAGAATTTTCCAGGTTTAAGCTATGTATTTGAATGCCTTACCTCAAAACAACATGATCGCGACCCCTAACACGAACTAGGTTGCACCGACACGCCATTTTTGGCGTCGTGTCGGTGTCGGACACCGGAACGGGTACGACTCGCAGGGTTCCGGTGTCCGGCGAGTGTCCTCTTTTTTTTTTTTTTTTTTTTTTTTTCGTTTCTCCGACATGTGCTGACACGGCTCCAACGCGGCTCCAAGGCGTCCGACACGCCAGCAGTGAAGAAAAAAAGAAAAGAAAATCACAGATTGAAGAGAAAAATTCCGGCCGAAATCAAAGATTCGGCCGGCACGCATTTTGGGCTTCTTTCCCTCTTAAAAAATAAAAAGAAAAATCACTGCCACTGGATCTTCTGTAGAGGAGATGAAAAGAAAGGAAAAAAAACAAAGAAAAAAAGGAATGAGATGAAGGCACGAAGCAGAGCCGGTGTGAGAGAGAAAATACAAAAGAAGAAGAAGAGGAAAAAGAGGAGAAAAGAGACTGAAGAGAGCACCTGAGCCACTGAAGCTTGAAGAGACGTGGTAAGTGGGAACTTTGGAAATGAGAAGAAAGAACAAAGAGTGGTCAGGTGAGATGAGAAGTAAATAGTCTAGGTCATGTGAGTGGGTTGGGAAATGGGAAAAGTTAGTGGAAGAAACTTCTTGGAAGTTCCTTCTAATTGCCCAACTTGTTTCTTTTATTTACAAAAAGACCATTACTAATTATATTTTAATAACAATTAAAATAATCTACTTACTTTATTTTATAGGAAAAATCATCCGCTTATTTTATTTGAGTTTTTTTTTTAATATAAAAAAGTGTGTATATATATATACATACATAAGGTAATATGTATAAAATGTTTACCAAAAAAAAAAAATATATATATATATACACACACAAGGTAATATATATAAAATGTTTACCAAAAAATATATAAATATATATATATATATATATATATAATATGCCTAAATATAAAATATAATTAATTATTTAACCGCTGTGTCCCCGCCGTGTCGTGTCCTTATTTTTCAAAAATTGCCGTATCCCTGTGTCTGTGTCCGTGTCCGTGTCCGTGTCCGTGTCCATGCAACATAGAACACGAATTGCTACCCCTACTATGGGGTCCACATGTTGTGAGAGAGAGGATATGTATGTCCAATGCATAAGATAATTATATATTGCTTTGCTCCCATTGGAGCCAAAAAATTACATGTATAAAATAATTCTGTGCTGTGCTTAACCGCATCTCATTTAAATTCTCTCTCTCTCTCAAATGATATATTTTTCTTCCCTCCATTATATACTTGTTGCTTATTCATGTCACTTGAACTAAGAGTGCTTTTGCTTCTATAGATTTCATGTTCTTGTTCACCAATAAGACCAATGGATTGTTTACTTGTAAAGGAGTTTAAATCGGCAAAATATATTTGTTAAATTATATTTTTTATTGTTTCTTATCCAAAAAAATTAACTTTTTTATTGTTATTTCTTTATAAATCTTTCCATCTGCTCTCCCCCCTCTCTCTCTCTCTGCCCTTTTATTCTGCATTTTAATTCCTGAATAAATGTGGAATGTAATTGCTTTGCACTGGTGCAGTAGTTGAGCTAGGAATTGTAAAAGGTTTAGCAGTTAATTCCAGTGATTGATTGGCAGGTGCTCCCTCGTGTTTGGGGCATCAATTATGCAGGATAAGGATTTGAGTGAATATAACCCATCTTTATCAAACACCAGCAAGAATCTACCTTGCAGCCATCATTTATGCAAACTGGGTACCAATTGCAATGGTCCTAAGGAGCCCTGTCCATATATTGTTGATTATAGCTCAGAAAATACATCAACTTCTGGATTTTTGGTTGAGGACAAATTGCATTTGGCATCGGTTAGCGATCATGCAACAAAAAATCATGTGCAGGCTTCAGTCATTTTAGGGTGTGTTTGTTTGTCTTCCTTTGTTTCTGCTGCTGTTATTATTATTATTATTATTACAATTTTCTTTTGGACTGGTATGCATAGCAGATTTCTTTCTGATGCTTAAACTTGTTATGTTTCCCTTTTTTTTTTGGTATTCAATTTTGTCAAAGCAGCTGTGGCAGGATACAAAGTGGTAGTTATTTGGATGGAGCTGCTCCTGATGGTGTTATGGGACTGGGACTTGGGGACATTTCAGTTCCAAGTTTGCTTGCAAAAGCAGGACTGATTCAAAATTCTTTTTCAATTTGTTTTGATGAGAATGATTCTGGGAGAATTCTTTTTGGGGATGAAGTGTTTGCCACCCAACAATCTACTCCATTCTTGCCTTTTGCAGGAAAATCGTATGCCTTCTATTTCTGACCGTTGTTAGCTAAGTGAATTCTCTTGGCAAGGTCTTAGTCCTAGAGATGATATTCTTGGCATGCCATTTTCTAATTAGTCTGTTTTGCTGTTTCAGTGATGACTATTTTGTTGGACTAGAGCATTATTGTGTCGGGAGTTTCTGTCTCAAGCTAACCCAATTCCAAGCTTTGGTTGACAGTGGCACATCCTTCACATATCTTCCAACAGAAGTCTATGAAAAAATTGTTTTCGAGGTGCTTCCTGTTTTTAATTTTATAAAGCTTAAGTTCTTCCCTATCGTGGCCTGAAGATTGTTTTTTCTTAGTACAGTTTGACAAGCAAGTGAATGCTACCAGGATTCACCTTCAAGACAGTCCCTTTGAGTACTGCTATAATGCCAGGTTGGATTCTAGATGAGATGATTTTTTTGGGAATCCTCTTACCAGTTCTTAAGAACTCATAGTCATCTGTTCATTTGTGTAACAGTTCACAAGAGTTGCATAGCATTCCTAGCATGAGACTCATGTTTACCACGAACCGAAGCTATCCAATCCATAATCCCTTATTAACTGACTCTGAGAATCAGGTAAGTCTATATTGTAGATTGTATCCATTTTAACATAAACTCATGCTCCTACTCTTCTCCAAGAACTGAGTTTGCAAGAAAGTGGACCCTGTGTCTAATATTGCATCAAGGAATGAAAGTCCACATTAAAAACAAAATTTATTTTGTCTGCGTGTGGCACAAATGTGAAGTTTATTGTGTGTGTGCGCACCTCTGCGCGCAAGCGTTTGCAACATAGTTGTCAACATCTAGTACTCCTTGGGTGGATCTACATGTCATTGCCACTATACTCATCCACGTTTCCTCAGAGCCATCTGGTGATGTGAAATGATATGAAACACATCAGGAAAAGTAAAATAACTGGTTGCGTTTCTGTAGTATATGTAATTTGTGTTTTTATGCGTGCATTTTTTTCATTTTTTTTTTCCCTTTGGGGGTTGGTTATATTGAGTGCATAAACCTCTTTATCCACTGATTGTCAACCATCTGTGGATTTAAATCATTTCTTGTTCTACCTATCTGCAAATAGATATTTGTTTCTTTCCTCTCAAATATATTCTGTATACTCACTCTCAATTTTAAAAAGTTGTCATGTCTATGGGATTTCCAGAAAGAACATAAAAAAAATCATCTTTAATTACCAGGAAACATGACAAGCACATTTTTTTGTTATATTTCTGGCAAGGTCCTACTTAACACAAAAAGATTTTTCTAGTAAGATCCTATAGTGATTTGATGCTGGGACTGCTCATATGATAGGATGCCATTATAATGGATAGATATTAATTTTCTGGAATGTGGTGCAGGCATTTTCTGACTTCTGCTTAACTTTACTACCAACGGATGGTGAATATGGTATTATTGGACGTAAGTGTACCTCTCTGCTTCATGTATTCCTAAACAATTCGCTTGCTTCTTGTCCTTCATCTTTATGTGTTTGTGTGTCACACAAACACATACTTGTGTGTACATATGATGTATTGATTTCTCTGGGTTAACATATCTGTTGCAGAGAACTTCATGAAGGGTTATCGCTTGGTTTTTGATAGGGAAAATTTGAAGTTGGGCTGGTCAAAATCCAATTGTAAGTAATGATGGTTTTCTCATTCTGCTTATTTTAGATATTCATTTGTTTAATCCTTTTGAAGGAAAACACTGTTTCTCATCTTCTTCAAATCTGGTTTCCACAAGCAGAGTTTGCAACTTTGGGTTAGAAATTGGTTTTCAGTTTAATTACTCTGAATGTTAAAGCAAGTAATTGGCAGAATTTCTTTTTGGTGATCCTTTGAATCACTTCTTAGTTTTTTCTTCTCGGTTTCAAACTGCTTGTGAAGAATTGATATTATTTGAAGGATAGTTTTAGGCCTTTGCAAGACTTGTGAAACTTGGCAGAAATTTTCACCACTTTTTGTCATTCAAAGTCTGTCTCAGCTTTGACACAAGCTAGCCCTTACTAGACTTTTCGTATCATTCAATGTGATATTAGCTGATCTGAAGTCCATAATGAAATCTGATTATCCCAACAGCAAATCCATGTCTAGCCTCAGGTTTATTTTTGGGCTTGGATTTTTTGTTGAAGTCAATCAGACTCGAGTAAATTATATAGAAGATATAATTTCAAGTAATTAAATAAATAGATGTGTAGGTCAATTTAAAATTTTGGAAGAGAAGAATACTATAAACCTGTGGTACATGTTGAGTACAACAATAATGAATGGGTCATACGGCTGTGAATGAACTGAGCTGAGCCGAGTATTGGAAGTTTAGGATTTGTTCATTTAAATTTATTTTGAACATGTGCTAAGCTCAAACTCATTACCAAACAAATTCCATGTTCAAGTTGGTTCATATTCTTGTCAAACAAGCTTGAGTTTGTTCACGAGCTACTTGATTACAAATAATAATATGATATCTTTTGAACTTGTTTACAAACCATGTAAGAGCTCCTATCTCAAAGTTAATTTTTATGGGGCCATGTTTAGGGAAGAAAATGAAGCGGGTGTAGGGAAGAAAATGCAGCAGATTAACTTTGAGATAGAAGTACATCATTATGTAAGAGCTCGGCTTGTTTAATAATTGAGCCTAAATTTAAGCTTGAGCTTGGCGCATTTGTTAAATAAATGAACATAAACTAGTTTTTTTTTTTTTTTTTTAGCCGAGTTTGAGCTGTTCATTTACAGCTGTGGCCTCGAGCCTCCACAGCTACTGTGGTCTCTAGGGGAGTCCACGGGAACCTGGAAACCGACCCACCCGCCCAAACTGCCCAGGCCGACCCGAAAACTGGCCGACCTAACGCTGGTGACAGTTGGAGACGGGTCTCTGACACCAAAAACTGACTTAGGCGGGTCGGATGGCAGGTTTTCTTCTTCAAAACCCGATATACCCGATCCGACCGGCGAAACCCATGAAAGAAGGCTGGAGTTACCTAGATCCAGTCAGATTTATCGATATTCTGGTGAAGGTTTGGTAATTTTTGGTTAGATCTGGTGAAGATCTAGGTTTTCTTCCTTAGATCCGGTGGTGAGATGAATATTTTGCTTAGATCTACGCTTGATCCGGTGGTGAGATGAAGATTGTGCTTTGATTTTTGTTTAGATCCGGTGATTTTCGCTCAAATCTGGGCTTGATGTGGTGATTTTGAGCTTTGATCCGATGAAGATCTGGTGCTTGTGCTTCAATTTTCACTTAGATCCGGCAATAGAGATGAATTTTTCGCTCAAATCTGAGTTTGATGTGATGTTTTTGCTTCAATTTTTGCTTAGATCCGGTGATTTTTGCTTAAATCTAGGCTTGATGTGGTGATTTTGAGCTTCGATCCGGCGAAGATCCGGTGATTGTAACTCAGTACGAGGCCGACCGACCTGACCGTTGTCCACCGGAGTTCGATCCGACTTGACTTGAGGTTGTCTGTGGTCGGCGGCAGGTCGTTCAGCCATCCACCTGATGTAAGTGGGTCGGTTGCGGGTTGGGCATAAACCCGACCCAGACCGACCCGTGGACACCCCTAGTGGTCTCCCAGCTGTTCAATTTTACTGCCTTCTTATGCATTTCACAATAATCTCTCCCTTCACCAAAGGAAAGGAAAAAGGAAAAAGAAAAAGATGAAGAAAGACCACATCTTTTCAAAATCCCACAAGTATAATTGAGAACTTTTGAAATCTAAAAAGGTCAAGAAGTGTTTGGTGACTATTTGCAGGCACAAAGTTATCTCTACTAAAAAGCTTGACCCCAGGAGTTTTAATCTGCTGATTGGACTGTATCTGTTCTAAGAGCGCTGGTTTGTGCTTAGAGTGCGAAATGAAAGTGGCTACCCATACCAGATAGATATCCATGTATTGTTTTAATCTGCTGATTGGACAGATTGGGTGTAGCTTGGTTACATGCTTCTTCTATACCCATACCAGATAGATATCCATATAAATAATTAAATATTTGGGATTAATAGGTGGGCCATCAGTGTGTGCAATAACTTTTTCATGGAGCCCTTCAACCTTAAAAAATCAGTCTGCGATAACATTGGATGCTTTTTTTTTACTATTTTATGCTGTCTGTGTTTGGGGTGGAGGGGTTGGGGGGTTGGGGAGGGCTCTTACATTTCTTTTCAGGGTTAATCTGTGTTGGTAGTTCAAACTGCACTTGCTTGCATAGTTTTTAGGGTGGCTGTTGTATTGTGTTTCCAGGAAAAGGTTGTTGAAGGTGTTGGTTATACCAGCGCATTACAAGTGAATATATTGCTAAAAATAAGTAATGTCCTTGATGATTCCACAATTTCATTGAGTTCTTGACTTAAAATTCTTATATATAAATGTGAAGAAGTTTCATATTATTATTATTATTATTATTTTTGAGAGAGAAGTTTCATATTGAAGTGTTGTTTATATACCTTGAAAGGAAATATTGGACGAGGTAGAGAATGTATAATGTACTTGTATATATGTTAAAGAAGAATATAGAAACCAAAGCCCTCTTAGCTCTTTCTAAAAAAAAAAAAAAAAAGCCCTCTCAGCTATGACCTGCCTGAACATTATAAATAATCATTATCTAATGTATTACCAAGTGGATTTTGTATGTTTGAATACAACTAAATTTTTGCAGTTTGCCATCTTGTGAGTTGTGTAAAATTTTATTTTTGGGTTATTATTATTATTATTTATTTTTTTTGCGCCAACCAGAACTTTATATTTAATCATTATCTTATGTATTGCCAAGTGGATTTTTTATGTTTAAATAAAACTTAATTTTTGCAGTTTGCCATCCTTTGAGTTAAGGATTTATTTTTGGGTTTGTTATTATTAGGATTTACTTGCTTTGTCAGCCAGTCTACATTTTTTGTTAAAAAGGCAATTTTGATCTGTCCCCAATACTTGCTTTACAATCTGCTATTGAACTTTGCTTTCACCATGTTATTCTCAGATTCTTGACATTTACTCACCTTGAGTCTACAGGTCAAGATATAAATGGTAACCAAGCGCGGCTCAAACCTCCTTCAAATGATGGATCACCAAACCCATTGCCAACCACTGAGCAACAGAGCATCCCTAATACGCGTGCAGTTCCACCTGCTGTTGCCGAAAGGGCTTCCTCCAATTCCTCTGTAGCTGTGCCCCAGCAAATTCCCTCTTGGCTTGGTTTGATGATTTCATTAGTACTGCTAGTATTCTGTTTGCCAGTCACCTAATCAAATCCCTTCTTGACTTGTAAATCCTATCTACTCTTTACAAGCTTCTAAACCCAATGAAATCTGCGTTTTCTTTAGGTTATTGTATTGATTGGGGGTTGATGTGATAGTCATAGTCACCTGTTTTAGTTATCTACTTTTGGTCTATAGGTGTCTTTCGTTTTTGATTATGTAATGTTTAAATGTTGCTGTTAGTACAAAGTTATTTTGAGATGCCTCAAATTTGATCATCCTATGCTTTTATCACTTATGTTTAAATTATTGTTAAACGTGACAGGTTTGTTGAAATATAAATTTATTTGGACTAGGGGTGCTCATGGGTTGGTCGAGCTTGGGTTATGAGTGTAACCTGCTCACTCAACCTTACCATCTTTTGGACCTGCTATCGAAATGATGGATCTGGTGAAATGGTTTGATTCAAAGTTTCAAACCTTTGGGTGGGAGATTGGGTCTCGGGATGTAATTTTCTAAAGAGAAATGTTATGTTCATAACGTTTTAACAGCAAATATTAAGTAGTAAGTAATTATTGGCTATTACTAGTGAGAAAAAAAGTAATTTCAATTCTGAGTTTAAATTGGAATCAATAATAACTTATCATTTGTTGTGAAAATGTTATGAAAATACTATTTTAGGATACAAAATTTCAATATTTTTATTTAGATTTTTCTGCTTGAGTTATATAAGCAACTAAGAGTGATTTGTTTTTTATAATTTGTGTTTTTGTGGAATTTTAAGTGAGGTTGAACTGTTGAAGGGAAAATTTTGTGCAATTTCTTGTGTAGATGTAGGGAATTTTAGGTGAGGTTGTGGGCGGCATTATATGAAATTTCTTTTTTTATTCATTTATTTTTTTAAAAAAAATATTTAAGTGAGGTTGAACTGTTGAAGGGGGGCATCCAACTTGAAACCTCAATTTTCTTTCCCGTCTTTTTTATTTAAAAAAAAAAAAATTGTTGGGTACAAAATTTAGTTACAAAATTGGTTGTAGTCTAAAATTATAACCTTACTTAATATCATTAATATTACTACATATTTTGAAAATCTAGTCGTTAGATTGCATTTTCTTTACGCTTTTAATACGTATGTTTGTTTTAATACACAAGTTAAATTTTGTACTAATTGGATATTATTTACTATATACTCTATAATGTTATATTTTATACATAATTTTAAATTACGAAAATTTATAATTTAAACAATTTATTGATAACGTAGTTATTAATCTTTAATTTTCTAGAAATTTTAGAAGTGTAGAAGATATAAGAAGAAAATGTTATTTAATAGTAGATTTGTCAAAATTTACTTTCAATAAAAAGATGTGGAGTAAGAACAGCCTTAAGTTACAATTAATTTTATAAGTTGAAAAATTGGTTGCTTGACCCATCATTCAGAATTGTCTGTAATCCTTTGAGTTGGGTTGGGCCTTTGAGGATTCCAAGTAGTCCTAATTCAAACTATAGTGTACTCGGTTTTGATCAACTACAAACCAATGTTTAGTTCAAAAAATCTAGTATTCCTCTCCGATATCTAAATTCCCAGGAATATGATGCCCAAAAATATAAGTATGCCCATATTTTGTTTGATTAGAACTTGATAAGGTTCTTAGAAATATGAGATATTCATATTTAATTAATTTTAGGCCATATTTTGTTTGATTAGAACTTGATAAGGTTCTTAGAAATATGAGATATTCATATTTAATTAATTTTAGGAATATTACAAGTAATTTATTCTTCTTAAACTATCCTTACGTTTATAATACAATCTTCTTCTTTTTTGATGAATACGTTTATAATACAATCTTAAGGGCATTATCCATAACTTTTATATGACTTCTTATAAATAAATGATAAGAAAAATAAAAGTAGTGAATTAAGTCAACTCTTCAAAAATTATAGTTCTAATATTTTTGAATAACATATATGTGACCAAAATAATTATTTCAATTTTTTAAATGATTTATCTGGACATTCTACTTTGTGAATCAAAATTATTTTGTTTTAAAAAGACGACAATTTTTAAGCAAGGGATAAAATTAGTAATTTAAAAAAAAAAAATACATACAATTTTGAATAGGAGATTGTGGCGGCCCAACCCAAAGTACTCTGAGGCCTTTGAGGTTTGGCTCCCAATTTATTTATTTAGAGTGTGTCGAGAGTTCCCTATTATGGATAAATCCTTTTAAGGCTAACCTAACAGCCCAAATGAAGAAGCTTGTGGCCAAGCCTAAACCTTACCCCCATGTGTGTGTTTCCCGTGGAGTCTCGGGCTAGGTGCTGAGCTTCCTTCTCTTTAACTATTTTTCTCTCTTTGCCTTTTGTGTATTTCTCTCTCTCTCTCTCCCAGATTAGCCAACCTCCTTTCACACCATCTCTTCCCCCTTTTATAGCCTTCTCTTAGTGGGTTTGCCATTATGAGTGGTGGTTTTTCCCAAAAATGTGGGCCCCATTTTGACCTATATTCCCAATTGAATGGGACCTGTCGCACATTTCTGAATTGACCCCTTTGGAACTTGTGCCAACCTCCAAATCTATGCTTGGCGAGCGGATATCCCCAAGGCATTATGTGACGTTCTCGGTGATGCCTTGGGTTGGTTTGTACTATATTGTGCTTGGACCCTGCATCATGTGTTCAATACAATTTGGATGGGTTTGACTTATGTGGGCCTTAGTTTTGGGCCTGTATTTGATTTTTGGACCGTACAGAGATAAAAATCAAACTCAACAAGAACTCTTAACAAAATTTAACCATAATATAAAGAATTTTGAATACATAACATAAGCATTTGATTAGAAAATGTTGTATTTCATATGGTACAAATCTTTTCAATGTGCTCAAGTAACATAATTTTACTAGGTTGGAAAGCACTGGTCATATCTATACTACCCTAAAAGTTTGAGAAAGCTTGAAAGCTCGGAGAAAGAGAGAAAAATAAGATGAAAACAATTTGAGAGAAAGAGCTTAATAGAACTATGATTGTATTTCTAAGCTTAAGAATAAAATCTATACACGGAGACTATTTATAGAGCTCTACAATTGAACACATGGGGATTTAATCCTAACAAACTCTATAAATATCTCCGCTATTACAGCTAAAAATAACAGTGGTGGTTCTAGGATATATTTTTAGGGGGTTAGTAAGATGATGCCTTTTGGCTAAAAAAAAAAAAAATGTGAATCTTGTGGTTTACGTGATTTCTTTATTACAAAATTTTTCATAGTACGTATTAGTTTTCTCAACACTTTTCCAACAAATTTTAGGTTATAAGTTGTTATTAGAGCACCCACAGCATATGTGCCATATGTGCCAAATGCTAAATATTTGGCACATTTGGCACACCAAACACCATTTGACCCCATTTATTAGATGTGTCATATCTCATATTTTTTGCAACATGCTATAGTAGAGTCACAAATTTGCCACGGTACGGACGGGTGTGGCATATGGATTTATTATTTTTTTTATTCCTCTTTCTCTCTCATCTCTCCGTTAGTCTCACCCTCAAACCCCAACCCTCACTACTCTTCCACGCCGATGCCGATGCCGACGCCGACGCTGACGATCGAGTCTGGGATCGAACCTGACAATGAGTTGGATGTTAAAGACATGTTCTTCAGTGAAATCAAGTCCCCAAACGAAGTGGATATTTCACCATCAAGCGCATTCGATGAAAGATTTAAAGACTCGAGGTATGCATTTAGTGTAACCGAAGTGGGTATCTTTCCTTTGAGCTTATTAGTTGGGTTCGGTTTCGACGGAGGTGGGTGGGTTCGGTTGGGAGTAATGTCGGTGAGGGTCAGCAATGTCGGTGTGGGAGTAATGTCGGTGTGGGTCTGTTGTCTGGGTCAGTGATGACGATGACGGCGATGAAGATGGTCGGTTTGGAGTCTGGGTTGACTTGGATTATGAAGGTTTTGGGTTTGAAGTGGGTGTGGGTGAGGGTGTGGAGGCGGTGGGTTTGTCGGGGTTTGTGGTTGAGGTGGTGGTGGTGGTGGGGCTTTCGATTTGGTGTTGCTGGGCTATGAGTTTGTTTTGAATTGTGTTTTGGATTGTGGAGGATGTGGTGGTGGCTGTTGGTTGTTGGCAGTAGTGTGGTGTCTGTTGATTGTGTTTGATTAGTTGTAAATATTATTTTAATGTATAGCAAATATTATTTTAATGTATAAAATTGAATGATAAAACATCTGATAAATGGGATATTGTAAAATGATGTGGTAAAATAATAAAGTAGGCATTTGGTGTGGCAAAATGGCATAAATTTTGTCACAGCTGCTGTGGATGCTCTGAGTCCTAATTTAAACTCACTACTGAAATTACTTTTTTTCTCATCAGTTTTAGCTAGTAACAATCTACCACTTAGACTTTATTATGAGCGTATTATGAACATAGCATTTCTCATATAAAATAAACTATAAGTTCATTGTATACAGTGCCGGCTCAATGGGTGAGCTAAATAGGCAACCGCCTAAGGCCTCTAATGAAAAAAAAAACCCCAAATTTTTACCAATAAAGATATTTTTATATCAATGGAAGTATTAATTAAGCCCTAAATATTTGTTTTTTATCAAAGAAAAACCCGTTAAAGAAAAATGTTTTCATTGGATGAGTCAATCATTTAATCTTTCACACATAAATGTTAAAAGAACTCATTAATCTTACACTAGTAAATAAATTTATACTCAAATTTTATTTAGAGATATCAAATATATGACTTTATTAAAAATTTCAATCATAATTTTTTAGTATTTGGTTACTTCATTTAATAAATAGTGTTTATTTTAGTTGTATAGTCATTGAGTAATGCAATGAGTTCGTTTTAATTTGTAATATTTTTCTAAAAAAAATTGATTTTAAATGGAAAAAAAAAAAAACCAAAAGTTAAATAAATATTCTATTAATATTCAAAGTATAAGAATAGACCCCACTTAAAGTAATTGGCTTAGGCCACACAATATCTTGAGTCGACCCTGATTGTATATTGTTTATTAATACGATGAAGATACTAATTATTGTTACTAAGATTAAATCTTGGAAATTATCTATTGTTTTTAAATACAATCAACATATGAATTATTGTTGTTTCCGAATGAGATCTAAATACAATAAACTTTTATGTATTAGTTTATTTCAAATTTGTTAAGATCTAAATGATTTTTTTTAGATTTAAGATGAACAAATTTATATTTTTGTTGTTAGGCTTACTATTTTCCCCCCATATTTTAGATCAAATTGGTTTGTTATTGGAGTTTTTTTTTTTTTTTTTTAAAATATCAAGATATTTTGAAGATGATCATATTCAAATTCATTTCAGCTAGGCTTAAAAAAAATTTAGGTCTAGGGGGTTCAAAATTTATTTTAGGAGGGTCAAATAAAAAAATTAAAAAAACTCTATATAATTTTCTTTTTGGCCTAGCTCAGGGGGTTCATCTGGACTGTAACTAGAGCTGCCCATGAATAGAAAATATCTAATTCAATATTCGGAAGAATATAGCTTGATGTTGAAGAAGATGTAGAGTTGTGGAAGATATCTTGCCAAGATGACGTTGTATCTCTTGATTTAGAATCTTAGTGCAACTAAACAAAACAACAGCGTCTTAATTAAAATATTGACACGCTTCACTTAACCAAATGATGTCGTTTTCAACAACTCTAAAGTAACACCATTTGGAAGTTACCATTAACTATTTGAATATTCTCCTCTTTCATCTCTTCTACTTTCAAAAAGGACTAGTACAGTTACAATTGGTTAATCTTTTCAATGCGTTTGAGTCACATGGCATTACTAGGTTGGAAAGCATGGACCATATTTACACTAAGACCCTAAAAGAATTAGTAAAGTTACAATTATATTCCTTGTAATCACTTATATAATTTAGTTCAGTCTATAACACATCTGATATGGACTTAACACACACATGTGAATTGAAAATTTTTTCCCGTGATCTAATTAGTAAAAATTTATATGTATTTTTTATTTTTCATAAAAATTGTACGAGGGAGGAAAGGATTTTTTAAAACTTGGGGAGGAAGGGGGGGGGGGGGGGTCCTCCTCCCTCAGCGGCCAGTATGTATGCAAAAAACACATATATCCAATCAAATCCGTATAATCTAGGATATCATAGTAAAAATATCAAATATAGTACATTCACAACAAATTCTAGGTAGTAAGTTATTATTGATTCTAAATTGAACTCATTAATCATTGATATTACTTTTTGCCCACTAATAATAATATGTAACAAACTAACAATCTGGTTTGTTGTGTAAAAATATTGTTTTTCAACAGTGATATATATTCACGTCTTATGAATTGTCTTAAACTATTAGTTGCAATCAAAGTACAAGTAAGAATACAGTGACTTGCACAATCAGTTTTCCCCAAGGATCCTGCCAAATCAAAGGAGATTCAACTACCTAATTTCCATGAGGACAGGTTTAGGTACATTCGGACTAAACTGGGGCAGGTTTACCAGTTACAATATAATATTTAAAAAAAATCGAAATCTTTTACAAGATTCAAATGGGTAAAGATTCTTAGGACAGCATAGATAAGGTTACAAGATCTACTCAACTATAAATAATGATATATATATATATATATATATATATATATATATATTGTGGATGTTGAATTTACTGCATGGATATGGACTGTGTCCAAAAGCCTATGGCAGTTACCATTTTTTAAGGATTAGGCGGTGGTGGTTACATTACATGAACCCCACTCTTTAAGGTTTGGGCGGTGCTTACGCGTTAACGGTATATATATGTCGGTGCATTGGAAATAAGCTAATTATCATTGACTCATGGACTAAGTGACTGTTTTAATCTGCATGAGCATTAGTGTGGTAACTTGTTTAGTTAGTGCACGAAACTTTCTAAATAATACTAATTGGATAGATAATGATTCTTTGTCAAACGGTGGTCGGTTTCATTTCTATATTTTACATATATGCTAATCTTTTTATCTGAAGGAGTATTTTATTTTGATATATAATTTGGGCAGATGATGAAAGTTCTTAGATCTTGTCATGAAAACTATTACTGTAGTGAGGCATTTTCTAATATTGACTTGACTTTGAGTACTCTATGTCTGTGGAAGACATGTGCCTTGACTTTGTGTGTGTGTGTGTGTGGTTTTTAAAACATATAGAAGACTCATAACTCTAAAAGTCTCACAAATCCTGCGTATAAAATGGGTTGATCCTAAAAGCAAGAAATGTATCACTAAGTTATAAGGCCATTGGTTAGTATGGTGAAAAATGATGCTTTGGTCAAAGTGTAAGAAAGAGAAATTTATCATTTTGAAACGGGCATAAGTTCAATTTTTTACCTACAATATATATTGCGGTGAAGTTTTTGTATATAAAATCATTGTAGGTTTTTCAAGTCAGATACGTCAGGAAATTTGTCCAAATGCAGGATACATGCATGACAGCTTAGCTAGGCCACCCAATCGTTGGTTTTTCCCCCTTTAATTTTTTTAAATTATTTAAATTCACATTCTTAAGTCTTAACAAGTCTTTATTAACTAAAAGTAACCAAACTCACATTTTAGAGCATCCATGTCAGCTTGTGGAAAATTTTGCAAAATAGAAAAAGTCACTAATTTTACACAATTTGAGCCAAAAAAAAAACACTCACATCAGTGGGTGTAAACTTGTGAATAAATGCAAGTTGGTACAGTAATCGTGCATATTTGCATGGTTGCTGTAGCATGTGTATATAATATAATAAAAAAATTTTCTCTCTCCTCTGTACTAACTTTCACCTCCTTCACTTTCTCATTTCATCAGACTCAGGTGCACAAGCTCTCTCTTTCTCTCATCTCATCAATCTGGCTTGCTCTAGTTTCCACCGATCGCCGAGAAGCAAGCCGAGTCCGTCGCCTACAAGATCGAGGAAACCGAGTTGCCGGACTAGGCTGTCGCCTATAACACGAGTCCGTTGCTTGAGGCTTCGCTCTAAGCGCCGAGGAGCAGCAATTAGACCACCACGTTGACGGAGACGAAGACTTAGAAGTTGAGTAGCAACTCTCTTTCTCTCATCTCATCAATCTTTGGGTTTTTTTTTTTGTTTTTTTTTTACTGGGTTTGTTTTTTTATTGTTTTATTTTTTATTACTGGTTTTCTTTGGGATTTTGGTGTGATTGGAGGCCGGAGGCGTCGATCTTGGTGGCTGATGATGGTGGCTGTGCGGGTTGTGTTGGGTCTGTGAGAGAGATGAAAGTGTTAAAGAAATGAATGTTTTATTTGAATAAATGTGTATAATAAACAAATTGATGTGGGTGTTTTGTAAAAATGAGAGTGTAAAATAGAAAAAGTAAGTTTTAAGTGTAAAATAGACGGAATCTTATGTACAAGCTGATGTGGTTGCTCTTAAGAGCATCACAGCAGTGGAGCTATATTTTTAGCTATTTGCCACCACAAAAAATTACTTTATCTATTTTACTTACTCATTTTACAAAACATTCCGCAATAGTGGATCTATTTTAGCTTTCAACACAATAAAATAATATAAATATCACGATAAAATAATATATCTACTATAATAAAATAATATATCACACTACAAAAAAAAAACACCACAAACCTATCAAAGGCACAATCTACAACCATTGCCAACCAAGAACAACCTCCCACAACCACCCAACAACAACTAGCAAGCCAAGAATAACCACCCACAACCATTGCCAAAAATCCAAATTAGCCATAAAACCACCACACAAATCAACCATAAACCATCAACATAGAGACGGAGAAACCCACGAAACCATCAGCCACGAAACTAGGGAAACCCAGCCACCATTCATCAACCATCAACAAATCCCATTCATCAACCATCAACAAAATCAAAACATATTCATCAAAATAAAAATAGAACCCATCATCAACCATCAAATTAGCCAAAAGCCACCACGAAACCAGAGAAATCCAGCCACCATTCATCAACCATCAACAAACCCCATTCATCAACCATCAACAAAATCAAAACCCATTCATCAAAATAAAAATAGAACCCATCAACATAAAACCCAGTCACGATGACAACGCCGTTTTGTCAATCACGGTGACAAAATCAAAACCCAGCATCGGCGATCATGCGTCTTGGTGTTTGAGACAGAGAAAGATCGAGAGACAGAGTAGAGGAAAAATGAGATAGCAGAGAGATAGGGCGGAGAACAAAGAGATCAATCGGCGTTGTTGGCGTTGGGTAGGGGCTTGGGTTGACGCAGGGTTGGGGCTTGGGTTGGTGGCCAGTGGAGGAATTGAAACTTGCAACGGGAAGAAATGAAGAGTGTGAGGACCGACTGAGGGGAGAGAGGAGCAACGGGTAGAAATGGGGAAGGAGGAGAAAGGAAAAAAAAAAATTCTAACCATCCGTATGAACACAAAATAAAATAATATATATATATATATATTTTTTTTTTACCTTTGAGTTACAGTGCACAGCTATCTTTAGCTGTGCATTGTAGTTGAGAAGCCAAATTTTTTGACTATAGCTCCACTGCTGCAGCTCCACTTTTGTGATTGGTGGTGCTAAAAATAGCAATATAGCTATTTAGCACCATTGCTGTGAATACTCCAAGTTGAGACTTAATTAAATTGATCTATCTGAACAAAACAAATCATTTGATGCAAAACTATAAGATCATTGGTATATATTATGGGAATTATGAAATTATATAATATCAATCATTTAATTAGTTATCGTCTTCATCAAAAGTCTTATTGCTTAACTCATATCTCCTTATGTTTTTCAATAGAAACATCTAAGATTCAAATTCTTACATCTCCAACTTTTCATTTAACCAAAAAAAAAAAAAAAATTTATTGTCAAAATATTTTTAATAAAATTTCATATTATATAAACCTATGTCCATATCATATTCACCTATTTAATTGTGTTATTTTACTAATCTACCATACTTGTTTGTTTTAATATTAAAAATTGGGTTGTACATATCATGCTTGCACTATGTAGCTCAATGTAAGTATAACTAGTTGTATGGCATAATTTCATCATGTGTCTCATTATAAGTATATTAAAATTATAAACATAGTTTGCTTAAAAGTGTGAAAAAATGTTACAATTTATTAAAAAAATAAATTAAAATACTACACCAATTAAAACTCAATTATCAAAATTTCAAGATATTTCATTGGAGTTTCACTATTTATTTTAAAGCATTTTATAATCTATCATTTTATTTAATTTTTTTTTATAAACTTTGGATTTAAATTATGTGCACTTGTCAAGTAACATCAAATAAATTTATTCTATTATTGAATTTTAATAAGTTATTAAAATATTTTATAATTTACATATAATTTTTTTATTAATGTGTTTTAAATGCTCCATAATTTGGAACAGGAATTGGAGCGTAGGTCCGTTGGCATAATATTAGTATATAATTAAGAACAACCTTGACATCTTTTCTATCTAATAGAAAAGATACTAATAAAATGATGGAGGGTATAAAGTCTTGAAAAATGAAAAATCATGATGAAATTTTTTTTAAAAAAAAAGGAATATTTGCATTATAGAGCTAGCAGTCTTTTGATGAAAGACTGCTAGCAGTGTCTTGAATTGATAAGAACAGGTAGATGCATTGCACCATGCTGTGTGCATTGATGTCCTATTAGTCTTTTCAGTGCTAACAGAAGAAGTAGGTTAATTATACTGATAGTATAGACTACTAGTGCAAATCGGTACATTGCTTAGCCCTCGGGGGGGCCTTCTAACCTCACAGTTGGCCCTCCCTCTCACCGCAACATCGTCTCAACTGGCTTGGCCCCCCCCACCTCTCACCCCAACATCGTCTCAGTGGCCATTTTCTCTGACATGACTTATAGTGAGGAGCTAGTTCTAGACATGCAATTACAAGTTACTGCAGATTTGATATATGTTTTGACCAAGTACTCTTGTCATTTCAATTCTGATGCTTATCAAACCGAGATAGAGAAGAAGAAAAAAAAAGTGATATCCTTAATTAAGTCTGAAGTTTAAATAAATGGTATGGCTTAAGTAGGACCTAGCATGAATGTTTGTACGAGCTTAGCAAAGAAAACAAAACGACCAGGTATAATAGTAGCCTAAGGCATATATATACACATTCAAGTGTTTCTTTCTCTAGGCCAAGTGTTTTTTATTTATTTTTTAATAAACCCTAGTCCAAGTGTTTGGAATATACAAACCTACAACACATTCATTATTAGCACGATGATTGGGGTTACATACATTGACATGTAGGCATAAATTACCCATAGTGTGTTACTTTTTTTCTTTTCTTTTTTTGTTGGCTGAATGCCCATAACCTGAGGCTGAGGCTGCAGGTTCTTGAGGTCCAAGGAAATTGTGATCTTAATTTCATATGGTGATGTGAATGGAAGTGATGATGGTGACACATCTATGTCACCAAGGCATGCATGGCATGCAGATTGCGAAATGATAGTTGACTGGGACCTTAGTCCTTAGATATATGGTGGCCTATGGTGATGGTGGGCAATATTTTCTCGCCCAGTCAACACAAAGAAATCTATTTCGTTTATAAAGATATGGCTCCAATTGTTCCTTAAAAAATAAGCAATGGACCAGTGGTATTGAATACAAGAAAGAAAAAAAAGAAAAAAAAAAGAATATATATATGCCTAACTTTGCAAGTTGCAAGTTGCAAATGTATGTATGCCTAACTTTTTTATTTTATTTACTATTTTCTTATATGTATACAATTTCTCATCCCACATGTACCAATTATTATAGAGAGAAATTCTTTAGATTTGACCCCAAAATATTGAAGAGATATCTTGAACTCGGAATTTCATAGATATCATGATAACTTAGGAACCACTTATTCATCGAATATCATAATGTCTATCTAATCATATGTATGAACATATTGGGCAATCCTTGTTACCAGGAAATAAGGTCTTGGATTGACTGAGGTGAATTCGTCACGATCATCAAGACAATTACAGATTTAATTTTTTTAAAAAACCCAATTACAGATTTAATGAAATTTGGTATATATAATAATCACATTGGCCCACCTATCAGTAATGAAATCTAAGAGTACTGTTGATCAGATCATAGGTACGGGAGCACCTCTCCTTGATATGTCTAAAGCGACCAGTCGGGATGAAATGATGCACGCATACAAAAAAAAAAAAAAAAAAAAAAAGACGAAGATTTCTTTGTGAGTGGAATGGTGATTTGGATGAAATTATTGGCAAAGTCGAATAAATATTGTCAAGAAATTGTTTATATTCTAATATATGAGGTGTTGGATATAGTTTAATATTATTAGTGATATGGGAAACGACAAAACTTTTACATAATTCAGATACTATAAAAAATTCTAAGATTAAAGAATGTGGTTGTCCTTTTTTTTTTTCCTTTAAAAATGGTTATATACTTATATATGATTGTCTCAAATAAAGCTGATCATCAAATGTTGATGGTATATACTCCACTCTCACTTTTATAAAGATAAGAAAGGAAGAAAATTTAGTTTTCATGGGAGGCTTTAAATTTAATTATTGAAAGACAGTATTAAAGAAAAAATTAGAATTATTATGAATTTTATTATTAATTAAAGGTCTATAAATTGATATAATAATAAATATAATTAGCATCATTTCAATAACATAATAAATATTTTTTATAAAAAAATCATAATAAAAAAATTATTATTATTATTATTTTTACTAATGTACCACATAAATTTTATATAACAATGCTATCATTACTTATTTTAAGAATCTATTTGACATCAGTTTTAACTTTTAACTTTTAGGTTTTATGTAAAAAATTTTAAAACCTTACTTTTTTAGTATTTTTTTTTTAAAATTTTTTGAAGGTATAAGTATATTTTAATATACTTTCAATAAATGTTAAACATTTTTATAGTGGTTTCAGTAAATGTTAGACCATTTTATAGTGGTATATTGATTATATAATGTATTATAAACTTGTTTAAAAAAATTTTATATATTACTTTCTATTATAATAAGTATTATTATATAAAATAAAATAAAACTTTAAACCACCTGACACAGCCGGCTACACTTTTTGTGGGTTTTGTTTATTCTATTATTTTTCTTAGTCGCACCGCCCAAATAATCACACCTCCCAATCAAAAACACAGTTGATCACAAATAGACAATTGCTAGTGATTGTGAACACTCAACAAGCCCTTTCAAACAGGTTGAAGCAACCACCAGCTCCCATTGAATTGTTTATTGCCACGTGCCTCCGATCTCAATCGTTGATATATCTACGTGGCACCCATTATATTATGATTATCATCATGCATTGATTTATAAACTTTTGTTGGGATTTTATTTTATTTTTTATTTTTTTCAAACTTTTGACAAGTCTTTCCACGAGCATAGCAATCAAACTTAAATCATTGTTGTTTACTTTCACATTTCGTGTGCCCAACGAATTAAACTCTCTATAAGCACAACAAATTTGGACTTTGGAGGCAAAACCAAAGTCTACTTAAATTTAAGCTACCTATGATGCTAATTACTATTAGAGTAATGCTCAGGACACAGAAAAGTGCACAATTTTATGCTACAATTCACCGTGTGGCTAGTTGTGGTTGGTGTAAGTGTGTTCCACTTGCCCAACATCATACTTACACTAATCATAACTTGCCACGTGATGAGTTGTGACACAAAATTGTGCACTTTTTATATAATCTTAGTATTACTCTCACAATTAAGGTCTCAACCGCTTTTCTTTATGTACGTACGTAATGAAACGCCTATATAATAAGTGCGAGTAGCAAACGAAGGTTTACTTATATTTTAAGAGCTAACAAAGCTTAAAGGGATAAAGAGCAAAACTTCGAAGCATTTTTCTTTTGGGTTTGTTGATTTGTTCTCTCTTTTGAAGGTAAGAAGAAATCCCCAGAACTTCGAAGCATTTTTCTTTTGGGTTTGTTGATTTGTTCTCTCTTTTGAAGGTAAGAAGAAATCCCCAGATCTAGAGCGAAGTTTCGTACAGATTCTAGGAAATCCAACTTTATATTTTTTTATTTGCTCATTTATTTTGTGTTTGAATAATACTGAGGACAAAACAACTTTCACAAATTGCTGATATATTTAACTTGTTATGATTAAAATAATACCGTTTTTTTTATCTAGTTTAACTATTGATAATTTGATACTGATTTTTAATTATTCAATCACAATAAAATATGTCAATAATTTTAAAAATATTGTGAAAAATATTTATGTCATTTATATTTATCGTTTTGTTATGTCTTTCATACACACACCATGGATGTTTTTCATTGATTCATCCGTTACTGTTAGACCACCAGCTATATATAAATCTATACAAGCCATCAGGACCCATGACAAGAACCACTACTAGTCCTTCATTTTTTTTTCCTGATCATTCAAACAAGAAGATCAAGTTTAGACTTATCCTTGTCTCCTGCTTAGAGTGTTCTCTCTTGTCATGTTTGCTTTCCTTTAAATTTAACCTTTTCAACTCTCGAGCTTATCTTTAAGCTTTTGCATTTCCGGCCCATCTGCTTTTTATTAATACAAAAAGTCTTGTAGAAACTTCTCTTAAGACAAAAATCATCCTGAAGCTAGAGATTTGAAGAAACAAAAAAAAAAAATGGGTGTGGAAGGCACTTTGGAATACTTATCCGCTTTATTAAGCAGTGCTAAAAAACGCAAGAAGAAGAAGCAAATTCAAACTGTAGCGCTCAAAGTCAGGATGGACTGTGAAGGGTGTGAGCGTAAGGTCAAGAATGTTCTCTCCGGAGTAAAGGGTATGTTTCATTTCTTTTTATTTTCTTTTATCTCTATTGTTTTTGTAGTTTCATGTCGGTAATTGATATCAAGGCTGCAGACAAATCAAAGGTTTATTGTTTCTTTTCTACAAAAGAATGTCAGTGATGTGAACCAATTATAAAAACTTACCAACTTTATTACTGTGAAAATGGTTATGTATGTAGTATTACTCAATGTATCAATTGCTTTATCATCATGGGCGAGCTAGAGATAACATTAAATTTTTTCTTTTCTTTTCTTGCAGGGGCTAAATCTGTGGACGTGGACAGGAAGCAGCAGAAGGTGACTGTTACAGGTTATGTTGAGCCGAAGAAGGTGTTGAAGGCAGCTCAATCAACCAAGAAAAAGGTGGAGATGTGGCCTTATGTTCCATACACACTGGTGGCTCATCCTTACGTTGCTCAGGCTTATGACAAGAAGGCACCTCCTAATATGGTTAGGAGCATTCCCAATACTGTCACAATTAATGAGACCACCGTGGACGACCGCTACACCACCATGTTCAGTGATGAAAACCCAAATGCCTGCTCCATCATGTAGATCAAATATTACAAAATCGATCTGCTTGTATCGAAATGTTAATCGTAGGCTAAGCTAGCTATATATCTAGCTGGAGCAGGGGTTTGTGTTTTGTTGATAGGATTTGATGATTATGTTAATATCTCTGTTTTGAATTTTCTTTTAGCTAGAGAGAATTTGTGCATAGTGGACATAAGCTTTGGAAATGGGAACTGTTATTGAATGAATGAAAATGTGTGGGTTGCTACTCATTTCAGTAATTCAGCATAGATAGAGTCTTCCTCTATTTGACATTTTTCACGACGTTGAAAAATTTTACTTACGCGTTTGGCAGGACATGGTTTTTTTTTTTTTTTAGCGTCAATTATAATGGCCGTTTCTGCATGTGAATCCTATTGTATAGGCTAGTGTTTATTATACGCAGTCTGTTTTACACGTTCAAATGTGTGTAAAAATGTATGTTATTGGATGTGCATGTAGCCATTTACTAATATTTCTCCTTTTGTATATATGTACGGTAAGTTGCAAATTATATATGGCAACCACATACAAAAACTTACTTCATCAATATTCATAGTTGATTAATGATACTTTTACCATTTTTTTTATATCCTCTTTTTACATCTTGTTTCAGGTGTTAAAATGTGAAGATTTTTAAAATATGGACATTTTCGTATTAATTGTGCACATTGGTATAAAATAGTAGATGTAAAAAAAGTATAAAATGATATTTTCTCTAAATATATAGTTAAGTACTTATATGTACTTTATGGTAGTTGGGATCCGGATCCTCTCCATTTCCCTTTGAAATGGAGAGGCTCCAGTACACGGTGGGGATTTAAACTGAAGAGTATCAATGGCCAAAAACGTGCCACGTCATTTAAAAGGAAAAAAAACACACTTAACTCAACAAATTCAACTCTGATTAAACTAACCAGACCTCTTTTCTCTCACCAGCCGTTCAAACTCTCTCTCTCACAAATTTTAGAGTTCAAACTCTCTCAACCTCCACTTCTAGCATTCTCAACTCAAACCCATCAGCAAAAATAAAGAAAAAACCTTAGCTCACCAGAGATCCCGACACCCATACACGCATCCTTTTTAGACCCAGATCAAAGAGAGAGTAAGAGTTGGGGTTTGGAGAGAATCGGGTGTAGAGAGAGACATTGATGCTTTTCAGACCCAAATCAGTGAAGGTTAGGGTTTGGGTTTTGGAGAAAATCCGAAAAGAGAGAAGTTGATGATCTTTCAGGTTTGATCTATGGAGGGAAATGAGATTGAGAGACAGAGAAAGAGATTTTGGTCGAAGGAGAGAAGAAGCCACCATCGGAGGTGGTCATTGCGGTGAGCCAGCTTTGCCGATTTGGTTCAGACCCAAATCAGAGAAGGTTAGGGTTTGGGTTTGGGTTTGTAGAAAATCGGGAAAGAGAGAAGTTGATGCTCAATCTCCATGGCTACTGCTAGCAGCCACCGTGTTCCGCTCCACCAATTTCGGCCGTGGTTCCGGTAAAGTTCCTCTGTCTTCCTCTTTGATTTTTCCTTCTTTTAATTTCTCAACCAAAAAAAAAAAAATTGTTCTTGGCCGAGCTTCTTCTTGCAACCACACTACTGCTGGTGGCGGTGCATATAGACGGTGTTTACACCATTGGTGGCCGCTGGTACCCCTCTTTTTCTCTTTATTGTCTCTTCTCTTTTTATTTGCTTTTTAGATATGACCGAAACCCCCATTTTGTTTCAATTTTTATTATGACTAGGTTTCCTTTTGCATAAAACAATGGAGGTTTTTGGGTACAGCCAAATGTGCTGTGATTGAAGGGAAAGTGGCCTGCTTGTAGTTGTTGTGTGTTGTTGTCTTTGACATCAGTGAAGTAATTGTGTTGCTTGGTCTATGCTAAAAAAATCATTATGAAATTTCTCTTTTTGTCCTAATTTTTCTTAGGTACCTGTTATTTTCCTAAATTGCAGATGGGTATTTTGCGTGTTGTAGTTCATTTTAAAGGTATAAATTGTGGCCCTTGATAGGCTAACTTGAGGGGGAAATTTTTGCTTGCTTGAATTGTTACCAATCATACTTAACAAGTTTAGCCCAAATTTTAAGTGGTCAATTTATATTTTTTATATATTAAGGCCTCCCTCAAATATTCTGGGTTTTTAGGTTCAAAAGAATGTTTGAAAATTTGGTGATGTGTTTTTTCTTTTAATAAATCTTCAAATATTTCTAGATGAACTTTAATTCTTGGGCATTTCAATGTTATACAGATATGTTACTGATTTATGAACTCTAATTCTAATTGGGCATTTCTAAGTTATACAAATATGGTACTGACCTATACAATAAAGCAAGGAAGGAAAGAACTTTGAGGTAATTCTGTGTGGCCATGGCAGCTCGCAGACTCTCCTCCTTGCTTTCTCGCTCTCTTACCTACTTCTTCTTCATCTGGGTCTGCTTCTCTGCTTTCCTCTCTAGGTGATGATGATGATGATGAATGATGCCTTTTCTGTAATTTTGTTTCCTTTTCTCTTTCTGTCTTTTTGGTTTCACTTGCTTTTATGTTTCTGTACATGGCTGATGATTATAACATCTTTGTATCTTCATGACTTGTGTTTGGTGTCAAAATTTTTCTTCTACTTATTTTCATTTGTATAGAAGATAGTTTAGAAATCTAAAAACTTTATTCTGAGAGAGAAAACAAGATAAATTTTTTTTTTGAATCTGAATAATTCCTTTTTTGCTTTTTGAAAAGTCTTTTTCACTGTATAAGGACTGAGAAAAAGGAATTGTATATAACTTTTGAGTAGGCCTAGCTTGGTTGGGGTTTTGACGATCAACAAGATCAATAAAGGCCTAGAGTCAACAAGTCATGGTTTTTGAGAGATGGGGTTCCTTCTTATTTGGAAAGTTTAACTAGAATGATAGAGGAAACCCATTTTATATTTGGTGAGTATAACAAGAAGGGAACGTGTAATTTTGTGCAGATTGGAAATAAACAATTACCAAAATTCTAAACTTCATTTTTTTTTTTTTGGGTCCAAATTTGAGTATTTCTTGATCTTTTTTTTTTTTTTTCATGTGTATGACAGTATGATGAGTTTAAGTGTTTATAGTCTAGCTGCTTGTTTAATGTAAGAACGAATTTATCTTAGCATTTAAATGGTTATATTTTGAATCGTAATTCATGAAAATAGGTTTAAAGATTTGGATTAGTTGCATGGCTTGCAACTTCATTGTGGATATATGATATCTTGCTTTTGATAAACATATATGGAAGGAGAAAGATGGAGAAATATAACAAAGTTCCTCTATCTCTCTCTTTGATTTTTCCTTCTTTGGGTTTGATATCTTGTTTTTGTCCATTGGTGCTCCCTGTTGTTTTTGTCCAGCACAGAAGCTTTAAATCATTAAGCATGCTGTGAATTTAATTGGCTTATCTTGAAATAAAATTTATGCCAAAAAATTTTCACCTGCATTTGCCACTAAATACCTTGAGCCTCTTTTCAGATTCTTTTAGTGGCAACCTTTATTGGAGCGTAATTTTGCTTTGATGCCCTTTTTAGTCTTTGCTTCTCCTTAATGCAAAATGCATTTGTTATTTTCTGATTGCCCCATTAAATTGGGTTGTGCACCTAGCATATTATGTCATTGATTACAAAGGAATTAAATGTATCTCATGAACATTTAGACTATATGATCTGCTTTGTATTTTACTTTTAATGTTGGTACCTTAGTTGAGTTCTTAAGATGGAAATTCCCAAGCTAAACCCTCAACAAACTTACATATTTAGTAGTAAATAGTGATAGTGATCTTATGGCGCTTCACTTGTGCTTGCTGTTAATTGAAAATTTTGATTTATGTTTATCATTGAAATCACGTTATATTCTTTTGTCAGGTTGAATGGCATGATTAAAGGAATGCTATTCTTGATGTCAAAAAAAAAAAAAAAAAAGGAATGCTATTCTTCATTTGATCACAAAGAGCGAGAAATGGCATCTGCTGGAGGGATTAGTGCTAAGTTTAGATTGTTTTATGTTAGTGAAGAATACATGTTCTCACACTTGTATAAGTTCTTCCATTAAGAAGAAGTATTGTACAAATATATATATATATATATATATATATATATTGGATACCTAAACTTCAGCCACTTGTATAATTCAAAAATTGTTTTGAATGGAAGTATTTTGCTTGGGTATAATCTTATTTATTACACTTGGACTTCAACTTGCATCCTTACAGAATTTGTGAATGCAAGTTTTAGATTCTTTTTGAGTGAAATAAATCATTGCCCATGACAGTATTTTTAATTAGGGCTCTTGTTCTAATAGTTTTGTAATCAAAGTATACATTTCAATAAAATTTTGTTCATTATTAACTTTATTCATTATTATTGGATCAAACTCGTGCATCAATTCATGACCGTATAGGCAACATCAAAATTGTTCAATTTGAAGCATTACAAGAAATTAGAAATAAAAAGGCACACAATCAATTACATTGTATTACACACTCAAACCAACAATCAATTACATTGTATTACACACTCAAACCAATGTAACTAAATTTTGTTACATTTTTCTTGGTTTGTATTCTAAATTCTTGTAAAACTTTTTGTAAATGAACAATGAAACTACCTAGTGTCAAAATAGAAAATACATTTAATGTTTCAGTTATCCTGAAAATAATTAGCCTACTGACAACGAGATATGGCTTCAATACATCATGGAGTGCTTGTAATAGGTCCTATGTTATGACTGGGTTTAATTTCTAACTGAATGAATATATGTTATGACTCACAGCATTGATACTCTTCAGTTTAAATTCCCACCGTGCACTAGAGCCTTTCCATTTCAAAGGGAAATGGAGAGGATCCCAATCCCAATCCCTGTTAGAATGACGTCTCCTTCCATAAGCGTAATGATTGAACTTATGTGGCTAATGAGAAACGGGATCCTAAATATCATATTCTTGGTTGAGCCTTTCTGTCGCATTTCTCCTTCAACCTGTGGTGAAGCAAATCCAGTCAACCTCACTCAATTTGGAATGACCATACTATGAACAAGCATTCTGTAAGTATTTAGAAAACTTTAAGCACAGAGGTTTCGAACCTTTAACCACAGTTCTAAGTTGTCAGGATCTGGCACCGATTCCTTGGGAAGCTACATAAATATTTGGAGAATCAAATAAGAACCACATAAAATTTCAGTGTGATTGATCAGACAAGTACTAAGAGCTTTCAAGTATGCCTCAAGACAAAATAGAAAAGGAAAATAAATGCTCAAACTGATGAATTAACAGGTAACTAACTACTGTTATTTAAAGCTATTTCTTTCCTTTGATTTTTGATCTAGAAGAAATGGTGGAGATTATACATATTAAAACCTAAACTACTATGAATACAGAGAAGCAGGGTTGATGGTAGAGATTTCTATTTGCCAACAGATATGCCCCCTTATTCGTCCTCAACTACTTACAAAGAAATCACAAAATTTACGAAAATTATTTCATAGATTTCCCCCTTCCACTCCCAATCCATATTTGTTAGTATCAGTAACTTCTCATATGTGTGTGCTGAGTGCACCTGTTTGATCTGAAATTAATTTCTGATTCAATATAGACAATTTTAGCAGAACGAGAAGCATAGAAAAACTACAGTTAATTTCTTACAACAGAACCGATTGGTGTGAAGGTGTCCTGCCCTTTAGCTACTGTCCATGGAAGACCTGCAGACTGGCATATATAGCATGAAAAAGAAACCACATTAACAAAAAACATAACAGTGACAAACTTGTATCTGAATGCATGACAGAATTGAATACATGGTAAAACTGTATGAGTAAATCCAGTAATAAAAATACAACGTTAGACATCAATTCACCATATTCTCAATTTCTTAAGCACACACACACCACCTATGATAATTTTGCATTCTTAATCAGCAGAATCAGAAAATATATATATATATATATATATGAAAACTTGCCAAAATTTCTTCAAAGTTTACATTCACAATACCTTACTTCTTAAATAACATGCTTCAGGCAAAACATCACTCCAGTAATCATGGTCACTTCATGCATATGAAAAATGAGACAACTTTGTTATTCTTAAACATACAAAAAGGGAGACAATGTGATAAGGCAGCATGGATTAGGAAATTACCAAGTTTTGTTACAAAAAACAACACAAAAGAGAATTACTAACACTAAAAACAACACAGAAGAACGTTAAAAAAAAGTAAAGGAATAAAGACATTTTCAATTAAATATCTCATCGTACATGAAAAATTAAGATTTAAAAGAGAGAAACGTACCTTCGCAGAAGCTTGAATTTCCCTGGCAGTCATATCCAGTGCCAGAGCATAACCTAAGACACCAATACACATTTCAAAAAATATCATAGTAAATATATAAAGTATAATGGTTCATCAAGAAGACTACTTTGGAGAACTTTTGAAAAAATCAGGATCTAACAACTGAATTTAATGAGTACTTAAAGGTCATCAGAAATCAGATGTCTTTGTTGCCTCTTAATTCATCATCTAGTAGGGGATCATTGAAGGATATGGAAGACATCACCCTGGTTTATCATAAAAAGTATCCAAATTTTATGATCTCTTGAAACACTCAAGTTCAAATATTTGTTCCAAATTAAGCACCCCATGACAGTGACAATTTTGACCAAAAGCTAGAAGTAAAACAATTTCTAAGGGAAATATACAGAGAGTCTAAAGGGACACCCACATTGTATTATATTGATTATGAATGGAAGAAACATGCTAATTTGCTCTGAATTAAAATGACACTTCTATTGCCCACACGGGAATGAGAAGATGGCAACACCATGACACTTCCACAGGACCACATCTTATATATATTGAATTAGATATAATTTGCACACAATCACTATAGTAAAGAAGTATACACTAAGGAACTTCCGCTATCGACATAGGTCATTAGACAGAACTATGTTAAATTCGCTGCATTCTCTCTCTCTCTCTCTCTCTCTCACACTCTCTCTCTCACATTAGATAGAACAAATTTTTTTTTTTTTTTGGTTGAGAAAATTAAAAGAAGGAAAAATCAAAGAGGGAGACAGAGGAACTTTACCGGAACCACGGCCGGAATTGGTGGAGCGGAACACGGTGGCTGCTAGCAGTAGCCATGGAGATTGAGCATCAACTTCTCTCTTTCCCGATTTTCTCCAAACCCAAACCCTAACCTTCTCTGATTTGGGTCTGAACCAAATCGGCAAAGCTGGCTCACCGCAACGACCACCTCCGATGGTGGCTTCTTCTCTCCTTCGACCAAAATCTCTTTCTCTGTCTCTCAATCTCATTTCCCTCCATAGATCAAACCTGAAAGATCATCAACTTCTCTCTTTCCGGATTTTCTCCAAAACCCAAACCCTAACCTTCTTTGATTTGGGTCTGAAAAGCATCAATGTCTCTCTCTACACCCGATTCTCTCCAAACCCCAACACTTACTCTCTCTCTGATCTGGGTCTAAAAAGGATGCGTGTATGGGTGTCGGGATCTCTGGTGAGCTAAGGTTTTTTCTTTGTTTTTGCTGATGGGTTTGAGTTGAGAATGCTAGAAGTGGGGAGAAAATAGCTAACTAATTTTTTTCTCTAACTATCTAGTTAGTAGTTACAGTTTTCAAACTATATTTTTTAGTAGCATCTCGAGTCTCTTAGACTCGATTTTGGCCTTTAAATCGACTCTTAAAGACTCGATTTTCATGGCCTAAACATATCTAATGTGGCATATTTTTCCACGTGGCGACCACATGGAAATCGAGTTTCTAACACTCGATTTCCAACCCTTATAAATGTCCCCGTATAAAAGAGAAACCAGCAACGTAGAGGGAAAAAAAAAACCAGAATGAGAAGAACAAAGAGGAACTAGAATAGAGAACAACCCAGAGGAAAAAAAAAAGAAAACCAGAAGGAGAAGATCTAGATCGGACCACCTCGCGCGACTCAGAGGCCCAGGCTGCGCGCGACCTAGGCACCGCGCGCCAGCCCAGGCCGCGCGCGACCCAGGCCACGTGCCAGCCCAGGCAACGCGCCACCCAGGCCGGTGAGGTGAGCTCTTTCTCTCCCTCTAAGCGCTTTCTCTCCCTTTGATCTGAGTTTGGACTAAGATTGATTTGTTTGGGATTTTTAAAATTTGTTTTTGGGTAGCACAGGGACTTAGAACTTTAAAAAAAAAAAATTTTTGTTAGAAATCAAGTGTTAGAAACTCGATTTTCATGTGGTCGCCACGTGGAAAAATATGCCACATTGGATATGATTAGGTCATGAAAATTGAGTTTTTAGTAGTCGATTTAAAGGCCAAAATCGAGTTTAAGAGACTCGAGATGCTACTAAAAAATATAGTTTGAAAACTAAAACTACTAACTAGATAGTTAGAGAAAAAAAATTAGTTAGCTATTTTCTCCTAGAAGTGGAGGTTGAGAGAGTTTGAACTCTGAAATTTGAGAGAGAGAGAGTTTGAACGGCTGGTGAGAGAAAAGAGGTTCGGTTAGTTTAATCAGAGTTGAATTTGTTGAGTTAAGTGTGTTTTTTTCTTTTAAATGACGTGGCACGTTTTTGGCCATTGATACTCTTCAGTTTAAATCCCCATCGTGTACTGGAGCCTCTTGATCCCAATCTATGGTAGTTGGGTCTGAATCAAATTTCTATTGGCACATCAGTGTCAAAAATCAAACCTCCTAATAACACTTAATTCATAAAGTCAGCTAACATTTCACTTATTATTATTATTATTAATGTGGCCAACAGCTCCAACAATACACCAAACTTTTTACATAGCATTAAAAGTAGAGGCCTGTTCATTTAGTTTATTTTAAATACGAGTCGAATTTGAGTTCATCATTAAATGAGATTATATGTTAAAATTTGATTTATTTTCTTATCGAACAAGTGCGATTTTGTTCACGAGTTACTTGATTAACTTATTCTTTTCTTATATATAATAAAACCATGACTACATTTTTTTTACTCATTAAAAAATCTATATTAATAATTAATAACTAAATTAAGGTTGAAATTATATTAATTGAGTTAACTAGATAGATTTTCATACATGAATTTAAAAAAACAAGGTTGACTAACTTTGTATTGTTAAAATTTATATATAATTTGTACTACGAATGAACTGTTTTTATATATATATTATTAGTAAATTACAAATAATAATTTGATATCATATAAACTTATTTATAGAATTATAAAATCTAATATCAATTAAGTTCGTATAATAAGTGTGTTATTATATAAGTATACATAAACATATAATATTATATTATATACATTGAAATCGAGTCTCATGTTCATGAGATTGCTCACGAACATTATTATGTTTGAGCTTAATTAATTTGTTTAATAGCCGAGCCTAAATTGTACTTTCTTAACTTATTTACTAAACATATATACATAAACAAGTCATTTTTCGAGCTAAGCTCCAACTAAACAACTTGTTAATTTACAGCACTATTCAGGGGCTCATTAGTGTTCACGCTTTGTAAGTTACTTTGAACATAAACAGCGCCCCTTGTATTTTTATTTTGATGATATAGATTTTTTCATTGATGGGTATAGCTAAGGAGAAGTGGTCCTGGCCACCTAGCGTCTGCATCATTCGCAAGAAAATTTAGAAAGAAGGTAGGACTGGGATTACAGTGGCGGCTATAGGAATTTTTTTCGAGGTGTTCTTTAAGAAACATAAATTATACAATCTAATAAAAAGAGAAGTTCATATATTGACAACAATAACAACAATAAAAAAACGGCGCAAATACATAAAATTTACAATTGCCTTCTACGAGTTTTCATATTTTGAAATTGATACATGATAGTCTTATTATCAATGCTACAAGCTACATCTTTTTCAATGTACACAACCGAGCAATCATTTATCTACTGAATGTAGAATAAATTATGGAGCAAAATTTAATTTTATTGGTATAAAAAAAACTGAGAGTGTTCTCAAATTTTTTTTAAAGGGTAGACAAATAAAATTTTTTAAATTATTATATATATATAAAAAAAAATTCAGTTTAGGTGGTCCTGAGACCACCCAAGCCTTAAGGTGGCGCTGCCCTTGACTGGGAATTAATCCAAAGGAATATTCACCTTAGCCAACTATACATTCACATTTACCAACCAATACCAGAACTCAGATACACCAGAAGTATTTGAAAACCTGCTACTTTTTGACAATTAGCGTATCTAAGAAGGCGCAGCAGTACCTAATAATTAGGTGCCTCCCTAGACAAAATGTAACCCTTTCACAAATTTATTATCTCAATTTTATTTAATGTTATTGTAACGATTTTTCTTTTTTTGTTGTAATAAACATTTGTTTTTCTTATATATAGTAGAGGAGTGACTGTCATTTTCTAAGAGCCAATGATTTTATTTTTATATAAGATTAGAAAAGGGACAAGGTTAATTCAAGGGAATAGTTTAAGCCAAGAATCACAAATTCACAATTTAGAGTATTAAATACAAATTCCAAAATCCAATTGTAAAGATGACAATGAAAAACTATGCGTGGTGAGGTTACTTAGGTCCATAGAGTAAGCATTGTTTAGGGCCTCTGAGCTTGGATAAGTTTTGTCCTTATTTTGGGCTCATTAGAATTTAGCTGGTTGGCCGAATTGTTCAAAGACAAGGGTCATTCCTAATTATAACCTCGTTTGAGCTTGGGTAGGCCTATCTACGGGTCGGTCCGGGTCGGGTTTGTGCCCAACCCTAAACCGACCCGACTAGATCGGGTGGGCAAACTTTCAACCCGCCGCTGACTGTCGGAGAAGTCGGTTCGGACGGGTTGGAACATCAACGAGCGACGGTCGGGTTTGGTCGAAGTCGAGATCTGGAAAATAAAGAAAATTCAGCTAGAAAATGATGAAAATCGGCCAAAACCTTTGAGTTTTCGCCGAAAATAGCCAAGATCTTGACTAGAAGTGGCGAAATCTCGCCGGATCTAGCCAAGAACTCAACTAGATCTAGCGAAATGTCGCCAGATCTAGTCAAGATCTAGCCAAAAAACATCTCAAAACTCGCTGGAATTATCAAATAACGCCGAAATCTGGGTTTTGCTCGCCAGAATCTGGGTTTCTCACCGGATTATGGGTTTTTGCCGGTCGGTTCGTGTTTTTCAGATTTTGGGGGGAAAACCCGCCAACCGACCTGCCGGTTACGAGTTCTAGAGGCGGAGACCCGCCACCGACCGTCACCGGCATTGGGTATGCCGGTACTCGGGCCGGATCGGACGGTTTTTGCGGGTAGGTCGGATATTGGTTTTCTATGGACAGCCCTAAGCTTAGGCTCAGAACAACCCAAATTTCAGGTTAAATTGAATCATCAATTATTAAGTCGTTGAAGTGACTAATCATGTTCATTAATATTTGCATCTAAAAAAAATGTTCATTAACATGTTAGTTTGTAGTTTTTTTTGTAATAAAATTTATAATAATTTTAGCATTGTATTGTATATATAGAACATCAAAGAATTCTGAATCTCAAGAATTTGGATTTAAAAAAAAATAACCCTCCCATGTGCTGATCCATTACAAAGTTTGCGGCCGCAAGGTTACTAATTAGCAATAAGGAATGTTCGACAAGTCCAAAAGACTCAATCTCACCAAGCGTTCTCTCAGTTCATAATTGGTATTAATCCATATAATAGATGCTGGACATAATATGTATTTTGCACTTGTACGGACAAAATGGTTCAGGATAACATTGAGTTATGTTAACAGTTTGGCACATAGCTGCATACTTTTATGGATTATCAAAAATTGGGAACCTTGTATCTATCTGGCGAGCCCTTTGTACGGATCCCAAGGAAGATCCAAAGGTACTAAATTGGCTTGCTTAGTAGGGAGGCAAAGAGAAGCCAGAAGGAGACACATTAGGCTTGGAAGATGGAACTCATGGACTAATTGAGAAATTCGAATGCTTCTGCATTTTAATACATAAACACTATGAGACAAAAGTAAGAAAGGAAATCATATAAATCTTTATCTATTCTAAAAAATTGAAGTGAAGTTCAACAAAAGATTAAATTCACTATAGTCTAGTTTATCTCAAGTGCCTTTATTTCTATTTCAAGTCCATTTTAACCAATCGAAATTAATTCAAAATTTATGATAAACTCAAATAATTGCAATGAAAAATTTATTAACATGTTTCAATAATCTAAAGGTGCTCGTTTCATAGACTTTTATAATAATTAACTTTCAACAATTTCTTTAAAAGGTGTAATAAATATTAACAAAATTTATTGTATTATCAGAAGTATAGTTGTCCAACATACAACCAAACCCAATAAGCTCGCTCGACTCGAAGCCATCTGACCAAAAATCTATTGGATCCTAGTTGTGGTTCAGTTGACGGCGGACGCAAGGCTTCCGATCCAATCAATATCAGGTCGAGTGGCGGTTTGCCCCTCCCAAATATTCTATTTTGACTAACCGGCCATGTACACCCATCATTTGTTCAACTTCAGCATTTCATGACTCTTCACACTGATGAAACCCAAAAATCTAATGAATATTTCACCAAATTAAACAAGATTTCCACCAGATTTGTGATATCTCTATTGATTTGAGGAGATATTTACTTGTTTTGGTGAGAATTGCTCTAGATTCGATGGATCTTTGCCATGCACCACAATTTGACAATCACAAGTCCAAAACTTTTTCAGACATCGATGAGTTTGTGATCTTGAAACCCAATACAATTGGGTCAAGTGTGGTTTGATGGACAGTTTGACCCAACTTGACTCGTGGACACCTCTAATAAAAAAAACAATTATGTTAAAGAGAGTAAAACAAAATTTCTAGATAAATAGGACAAGAAGTTATCTTTTTTTTTTCTTCTTGTTTATAAAATGGAAAAAAAATTCCAAATTAACAATTTGGATATTATCTCAAATTATTGACAAAAAAAAAAAATTAAATCATTTCAAATATTGAAATGATTCATCATGGTAATTATAATTTATAAAACGAAATTTGAAATATTTTATTCACATATAGGCTATAGCAATATTCATTTAGTTATAAACTTTCCAATTTTTTTTTATATGCAACTCACGTTCTAGGATAATTATTGTGTGTACGTAGATTGTGTATGCATAAATTATTTTTTCAACAGATATATGCACAAATTATAAGTTAGTTTCTTTCAAGGGAGAAAAAGAAAAGAAAAAGAAAAGACTAGAAGCATAAGTTAGTTAAAACTTAATGAATGGCAGCACCATTTGAGGCAATTCGTACGGTTAACATTATCTCTTTGTGTTGACCAGGCTTCGATGATTTTACTCAAATTTATGTTGCAAACCAAATTAAAAAAAAAAAAAAAAAAAAAAAAAAGGCTGAATAGTGCCTATCACCAAATTAAAGTCTCCTGGAAATCAACAGTCAAGACACAAAGGGGCTGAGTCAAAATAACCAAACCAATTAACGGTAATGCTTAGTATTATACTATCAACCATCAAAAACACCCAAAACCCTGTGATCCTTTCTTTCTGTTTTTACACCCTAAAATCTCTCTTCCCTATCTCTTCTCCCACCCATTTATAACCATCTCTCTCTCTCTCAACAACCCATCCCTTAACCTTCATGTCCATGCATTGTTTATTATAGGGCATTTTTATAACTATTTTTTCTTCCAAAAAAAAGTTGTTTGACTTTCTCGAAAAAATTTCAGTTTCATTCTTTTGCCCGGATATAGGTGACAGATCAAGATGGGTCGTGTTAAACTGGAGATAAAGAGAATAGAAAACAACACAAATCGACAAGTTACATTCTCAAAGCGTAGAAATGGGCTCATTAAGAAAGCCTACGAGCTTTCCATCCTTTGTGACATTGATATTGCCCTCATCATGTTCTCTCCCTCTGGTCGTCTCAGCCATTTCTCGGGCAGAAGAAGGTGGTATAATATTAATACATACCACATTTCTCATATTATCATACAACTATCTGACTTTTTTGCGTTCTTTTTGTTTTGTTTATATACATATTTGCTTCAATATTTGAATTGTTGTTTATTAACTTGCAAACACTAATTCATGCAATCGATTTATAATTGTTTAATTACGCTGCTCAATCCAATGATTTTCCAATTATTAATGACTTTGTTTTGAGGGCCAAAATGGTAATTGTCATGGAAAAGTTGTGCGCATATGAAGCAATTCTTATGAAAAGAATATGATTTTTCTTCCAATAATTAGTTATTTGATTTGTTTTGGTGTACTTGGTATTGTCTTTTAAAATAGGTATTTTCTGTCAAGAGTTTTATAACTTAATTGTTTTATATTTTTTGATGTTTTTAATAGAGATATTTAGAATTCAAATCTTCCTTCTCACCCCTAACTATCAAATTATAATTAAAAAAAAAAAAAAAAGGCCTCCCCTCAATGAATATTGTTGTTTTATGTTGCCTCCTCAACGTGGGCTTCTTGCATCATGCAAAAGAATGTAAAAGTGATGGAATTAGTTTGAGGTTGTAATAGGTGGTGTGCATAGAAATTGGTAAACTAGAAATGGAAATTACTTTTGGTTTATGTTAATAGGCTTGAACAAATTATGGAATTAGATGTCATGTTATGGTTGCACTTCTTTTACTTTTTTATATTGTTGATTTTCATCTTATTGATTGATAATTTTATAAACACGATTTTATTCTACTAGTGTATTTGTATATAATGTGTATGCATATGTGTGTTTTTTACATTGAAATAAATTTTATGACACATTGTGATAAATTTTGTTATCTTGGAATTAGGATTGAGGATGTGTTCACTCGTTTCATCAATCTCCCTGATCAAGAAAGAGAACAGTACGTATGATCTTATTGTTTTTATTATTTAGTTTAGAATTTATTTACAATTCTTCATTACTATATTGGCTTGTTAATTTGATTAACTTCATTGGTTTATCTGTTGCAGATCTTTACATCCTACAGAGAAGGGCAGGCATTTGTATGCACTCAAAACTATTTCTTCTCCTTTAGCATATATCCATAACCCTTTCATTTTATTTATTTATTTATTTTTTGTGGGTACAATTGATTTATATAATAATTCGTTTCTCTTTGGCAGTGATATTCAAAACAAAGAGGTAAGACGAAATTATTTTGATGTTCAATTTTCTTTTAGCTAAGGGGTGCCACCACTCCATCTTAAAATTTTAATTCAGCCATTAAAAAAAAAAAAAGAAAAAAAAATTATAAAAGGAAGGAAGAAAGAAAAAAGAGAGAAAAAAAAAGTACTACTCTCTTATGAAAAATTCAAGATAACTCTTGTTGAAATTATAATGTTGTTCATGCAGCATTTGCTTAGGACCTTACAGCAACTAAGGAGTGAAAATGACATTGCTCTTCAAATTGCCAAGTTTGTCTTCCTCTCTCCCCCCTCATACATATCAAATTTTCTTTAAAGTTTCTTTTATATTAATGGTGCTAATTTTTTTTCTTTCCCGCCGATGTATTAATATTATCAATGCTTCAAAAAAGTCCGACGGCTGTTAACTCTGATATCGAGGTGAGAAAAAATAGTCTTAGGGTTAGAGTTTTCTTTGTCACCTTATTGAAATTTGATATATATATATATATATATATAATTTTTTTTTTCCTTTAGATTTTTAACTTTGTTTAATCTCTGTCATTAGGAACTTCAACAGGAAATTGGTAGATTACAGCAACAACTACAAATGGCTGAAGAACAGATAAGGTCATTAAAAAATTTCAGGGAAAAAAAATGCTTTTGTTCCTGTCTTATTTGTTTAGTTACATAATTTTCTTTACGATATATATTAGTTCATGGAGACCTAAGTAATTTAAATGCTTCTCTAAACACAGGGTATATGAGCCTGAACCAACAAAAATCACATCAATTGAAGAGCTCGAATCCTGCGAGAAAAATCTAGTTGATACCATGACACGTGTTATGCAGAGAAAGGTTGACAAACTTTGTTTGTTCATTACCACAAAAAAAAAAAAAAAAAAAAAAAAAAAAACCAGAAGTCTGTAATATTAATCTAAACTTCCATTTTTATGACAACTTTTTTTTTTTTTAAATGTTTGTAGGAATATTTGCTGAGCAACCAGCTATCTACTTATGATCCATCCGGTTTACAGGTAATTAATAAACTAGATAAAGTGCAATAAAAAATATAATTTATTTATGAAAGTAGCTTGAGCATTTTTTTTTGGATCAATAGCAAGGGATCACAGCCTCTTTCGAAAATGAAGTCGTCAATTGGATGCCGGATGGTGGACACAACCATGGACATATTTTTGATGCATCTACTTCTCTTAGTCAACTAAGGTAAGTTTTCACTAAAAGTCTTGTAATTCAATTAGTTGATACTTTCTGATGTTTACATTAAAGATATCCAGAGTTCATATTTCCTCCCCTCAAAGCATCAAATTAATAATTAAAAAAAAAATCAAACTATCTAAGGTAAGTTGTCACTTTTGCCCACATGCCCTCTAAACCGTATTCTAAATGAAGTATAACTTGTAACTGTTAGATTTATATATGTTAACGACTCTTTAAACCTATTATTAGTTTTCTCTCAAAAGAATTATATCTGTTTTAATATATGATTAAACTTGTTCTATGAGAATGGACACCAACTTGATTTCTCCTCCAATTCTTAATAAGTAGGGTATTTCTTTTAAAAAAATTAAAAAATAAATTCTTAATTAGTATTTATGTATAGAGCAGGTGTAAATAATCAAGAGTCTTGTAACTCAACTAGTCAACAATTTTTAGTTTTTTAATGAAGACATATAACAAATAAAGAAAAGGAAAAAAAGAAAAAAAAAGAAAAAATGAAAAAAGACAAGTGAAAGTACATTTTTAAGCTTCAAAACCATCTCTCTCTATCTAGAAAGCTGGGATAAACAATGAATTCAAATATTTGCAAACATGCATATAAAAGTTTAGACACAAAATTTGGCACTAGTGTGGAGCAATGGAAACAGAAGCAAAATAAAGTTTTGCTTTATACGGTTTAAGATAGAAAGTATATCATGCATCATATTAATGTATTATTCTCCAATATATCCGATGTATACGATAATTTGTTTTTAAAAAGAGAGTCAAATAGTCTTCTTTTAGGGTCTAACGATTCAAAATAAGCTAGGATCATATAAGTGACTAGATTTAGCTCTCTTCTCTTTACACTAAATTGAAGATATATTTTTGACAATTCAATTATTACAAAGAGTGGAAGGAAAATTTGAATTCTAGTTTTCCTAATGAAGAAGACCAACTAATGCTATTAAATTACAAGATTCTTAGCAATTTAACACAAACACAAGGCTCCTGGGAAATTTAGCATATATTGAAGCAAATATATTTGGGTTTTGCTTCATCATTTAGATTCAATTTACTAATGAGTAATGAGTTTAAACTTACATGTATTTGCAGGGAGCTATCATCCACAGTGTATGATCCCTTTTCGCAAGGAACAAGCTCAAACACGGACCCACGCAGCATGGGCACAAACCCAAGTGAAGGAAACTTCACATCTTGGTCTCAAGCCTACAACTCAACCGGGCACCAGCACCAGCAACAGCACCACCACCACTCCACCGCTCTCTTGTCACCGACCTTATTCCCTCACATTCAGGTTTTCCTTCTAGTACATACTATACTCACTTGGAATAATAAGAATTTTACTATGATTTATGAATCATCATCATCATTTTGCAATTTATACACATGGTTGCCGCAAGAACTTTGGAATGGCCCACATGCCATTTGTGCCCAAGATTGGTTGGACCAGTTTAAACTCATGGCTTGGGGGCAGCCATCTTAGAATGAATTTTTTGTGTTGGGCTTTTGATCTTAATCTCAAGCCCAAAATGATTAAGCAGGCCCAACTTGGTTTTTTTTTTTTTTTTTTAATAATAAATAGGCAGTGGAGGAGAGGAGATAGAGCTTGAACAACATATAAGAGGCATTTGTAGTAGTATAATTATGAGGCTCACTAGGATATTACTTGAATTCTTGGTAGCTTAAAAGGGAAAATTATTGAATACTTCAGAAGTTCCAGAAGTACCATAAATGCGTACTCCCTCCTCCCATATGAATTGTAGGTCTCACCATAAATTTACTTAGTGAGACTCACAGTTATGTGAGAATGGTAAGTACACATTTATGGTACTCCGGGAGTACTCAATAATTATCTACTCAAAAGTTCCTAATGCTTGCATTTATAATAGTATAATTATGGGATTCAAGTGATAGTTCAATGATAATGACATCTTTGAATGTTTTATAATGTCTAGTGTCTATGGTTCGAAACTCACTTCCTTTCCCCTACCTCCTTATTTACTACTATTTTAAAAAAATATATAAATATAATACATTTTAGTTTGTGGTGTGCTTAATCTAAATTTGTGTGTTTTATTTTTTTGATTCCATCAAAAATCTTATATTATGTTATTGCCAGCATGGAATGGTGGCACCAGATATATCTGAGATGATGCGACAAGAGCAAGTGGAGATCCCGTTAAACGGCTCGCATGTTCAAGTGGACAATGAAGTTGCAAATTATGACTCCAAAGTTCATCAGCTTAATAATATGCAATGACACTAAGATTTGGAAAAATGTTAAGATCATAGCAAAGTTCACACATCTACCACTCACAACTCACTACGTGGCTAATTTTGGCAAAAATTGTGAACTTTGCTGTGATCCTAGCATTTTTTCCAAGGTTTGAAAGACTCGTTATTATGCACGGCTTTGTTACAGGGGTTCTTGTATTTGTATGATTAAGAAACTGTGCATAAAGAGGTATAAATACGCTAGCGCTTATGAGGATCATATATGACAGTGTAGCAGAATTTTGGCTTAATTTTCAATTTGTCCCAAGAATTTTCAACTTTATTCAATTCATTTTGATATTGGAATCCCTACCACTATTCAGCTTCAAATTATAATGGAAGGTAGGAAATTAATTAAGCATATGTATGAATGTCACTTGGATCTAAGTATATATATACTATATATACTCACCAAGGAACTCATAAGTCATAAGGGAGGCTGTCATAAACCTATGCCATTGGCGTCTCCATGACTTATCGTGCGTTAAAACCTTTTGTTTTTAGATGTTTGTGTCATCACTGATGCAATATTTTGCCAACCTTGATTTTTTTTATTTATTATATATTTTTGTAGATCTATGTAAAAGTGATAAACTACTCTTAATTTGTCACATCAAAATATGATCCTAGAAGAAGTAGAGTAATGCTTAAGTATTCCTAAAGTATAGTGAATGATGCTCTCTTCTCTTACATTTATGGCGAGGTCTACCATGAATGTGAGAGAAGAGAGTACTATTTTATTATGTTCCAAAAGTACTTAAGAATTTTCCGGAAGAGAATATATCTACACGGTTTTAGGGAACTAACTAGACAACAATAGAGCTTATTTACAAGTATTACACTTTATGACTTGAGCATGATATTTGTTGAATTCCAAATGACATGCTAAAATCAAAATTCATATTCATCGGATGGTTCAAAGTTTCAAACAGCATTTACTCCTTGATTATTTTGAAATTTTTATTTGCCCTTGATGAATTCGTCAATTGCAAAATGGGATGTCTACATGATGTGATCATAACGGAACATAATTGATAACTTTGTTCTCTAACATGAGTCCCTATCCTGAAGTTAGATTAATTAAGTGGTCAACGTCATACTAGGTATAATTTGTGGACTTAAGCAAATGATTGAATTCACACACACACACACACACAAAATAGTCTCCCGTATGGTATTTATAAATTTGGTCACTCTCAGCCCCTTCCCTCCTTTGTAATACTTATCTCATGTCTTTGGCATATGCATTATCTCTTACACACCACCTACCCTTACCCCACCCGCCACAACACCCCCCCCCCCCCCCCCCGCGGCGCGGCTCCACATAATTGTACTTTTTGTTGTTGTTGCTGCTTTTGCCTTACAACTGCGATTGAGTATTGTTGTTGATCATATTGTACTTAGCTAGAAACATAAAACATTAAAGAATGAGTAATTTTATAGACATAATAATTTTCACATTAATTGAATTCGAAATTTTTTACTGATTCTCATTTGGGGCAATCACTGACGTCACTTTTTTATATACTAATAACAACTTGTCATATTGATAATTGAGAAATTTATTGTGAAATTATTTGTGGCTCTAAACTTATTGTTAAATTGAGCTTAACATTAAGATGACGGTTGTGGAAGGTTATCTTCATTTCTTGTTTTTTGGTTTACAGTGTGATTTATGAGACTATATATGGAGAGTGGTGTGAAGAAAGACAAGACTAAAGAGACCTGCTAGGATGCATAGTAGAATAAAAATCATTTATCCTATTTTTGGGTATTCCACTTTATGCTTCACCAAATATGATATGCAATATGTTAATTTTTTTTTCCATTTTAAAATTTGATTATTTTTATAAGAAAAGTAAAAATAATACATAGTAAGTTATGACTGGTGAAGTATATACTATAAAAGTATAACAAAAAAAGTGGCATAGATGATTCGTATTCTATGGTGCTGTTTGGATTGCGCGTTTGCGCGTCTACGTTTCCTCTTTCTGCGTTTTGCCTTTTTTTTTTTTTTTTTTCAGCCGCAACATTTGACTAAGTGCTCGTTTGGCTGGCACGTTTACGTTTGACGTCTGCGTTTTTTCAGCCTTTTTTTATTTTTATTTTTTTTCACGCGTTTCCAGCGAAATTGTACTGTAGCAGCACTGTAGTGGCTACTGTTCAATGAATAGTAGCCGCAATAGTTGACTTTTCAGCACAAATTTTACTGTTCATGACCCACAAATTTCACTTTTTAGCAACTTTTTCATTAAAAATAGGTCCCACGGTACTATTTACACATTTAAAAATTATTTGCTACAGTGTTTTTCAGTTTTCAGCTGTATCCAAACGAACCCTAAGTCAGCAGTGAACAGTGCACTCGTGCACTATTCACGGACCCACAAATACCACTTTTTAGTAACTTTTTCATTAAAAATGGGTCCCACAGCACTATTCACACATTTAAAAATTATTTGCTACAGTGTTTTCAGTTTTCAGTTGTATCCAAATGGACCCTATATACTCCCCTCATTTCATTTTCTTAGGACTGGTTAGAAAATCCAACTTTTTAAAGAATATCATAAGAAAAGGTACAAGTTTTCCTATTAAAAAAAGTACAAGTTTTGAAAATTATCCTCCTTAATTTTAACCTTAGTGAAAGATTGGTCTTGAGTTTTTAAATAAAGTGAGGAGTATGTTAATTAGGAAATTTACTTATTAATCTCTCAAAGAGGAATTTATTTTGAGACATTCCAAAATAGAATAGAGGCCAAACAATTTGGGATGGAATGAATAGTATTTGTGTACTTTAGAGTGGAATTATGATGCGTTTATAGGTGTCTAAATTTGTCTTATATATATTATTATAAAAAATTTAGACAGAATCATGCACTTGAAATTTAGCATTATTATTCTTCATAAAAGTGTATTTGTTGTGAAAGTAATTTTAGTGGACAAAAAAGTAATTTCAGTGATGAGTTCAAATTATAATCAGTAACAACTTAGTACATAGGATTTGTTATGACGTTGTAAAAATGTTGTTAATGTAGCTCTTTTCAAATTATGATAATTATTAAATAGGTATTTATTATAATTGTGATTATATATATAATGATATATTCTACCATTTAAATAAATATATGAAATGTTATGATTCTAATGTAGGGTTTAAATCTATAATAGGATTTAAATTTATTTAAAAAATATGTTAGAATTGTGATATGTAAAATTGCAAGGCCTCTATTGTGGCTACAATAATGCTCCCAAGTGCAGGATTATGTTTTGTTTGTTGAATTAATTGAGAGAAACAACATTATTTTAAACTACTAAGGTTTAGGGATCCATACACAACACGTCTTATTGATAATTCTAACATTTTGATATTACAACTCAACTGAATTTCATAAAAAAGATGATTTTAGTTGGATGATTATTTAATAAGGAAACAAGAGTTAATTTTCTAACGGTAGTTCTATTAATTTAATCGATTTTAGGTTAGACAAAACTAATGATTTAATTCACACAGAGTCCTAAGCGTTTAATGATTTTAGTTCTATTAATTCTATCTTTTATTTATTTATTTTTAATGTAAATATAATATTTGATAATTATAAAAATTACTGTACTTTATTTATTTTTGGATGGTGTTTGTAGACGAAACTAATGGCCGGACCATATCACATGCAAATATGTCTCTAAGATAGAATTGCAAACAGGCTCTTAGCTGGCATAATTACATCTTCTTTCTTCTCATCTCAATTTAAAATCCAACTCATGTTTATTACTGAACTTCTCCTTCACACACACGCAAACCTAGTAGATTAGTGTCCCACGACCCATGCCGAACCTCCACCACGACCATTGGACCGTCGAACCCACGACCCATGCTCATCAAACCACAATCGTCGACCATTGAACCATCACTGCCACCACCCACGACCATCAGACCACGACCCTGACCATCGGACCACGCTGAACCACAGGACAGAGAAGAGAGAAGTGAGATAGGAAAGAGAGATAGATATGGAAATAGATCCGTTGGTGAATAAAAAACTATTTGTTTTTTTACAATCTAGCTACAGTGAGCTGTTATTGATAACAACTCATTGTAGCTTGGTGCTAAATCTTTTGAGATTTAGCATGTTTGATGGAGGTGGATTTTTATCATTAGAGGTGCTAAAAATGCTAAGAAATAGCATTTCTAGCATCTTTAATGAGAATGCTCTAAGACAAATGCCAATCTCAAATTGTTTTCTAGAAAAATCAAATTTTGCTTTTGTTGTATTTCACTATTTTTTTGTGGTGTCGATGGTTTTGAAAAGAGGAAGGGGGACTTGTGACACGATGTGGGTCATTGTGTATTTTGTTTTTGTGATTTCTATGTTTTACTATATATATATATATATATATAAATTATAACATTTTTAGTAACAATTGAATTGATAAGTTTTTACTGGTTTTTATCTTAACTTATCACCATAGACGAAACCACCCTTGGACTGGGGGGCAATGGTCCCCTTAGATTTTTTATAAAAAAAATAGTATTATATATATGTGTACTAATTTTAGCAATTTTGTTCAATAAAATTACATTTTGTTTCTCTTTAATAATATCATTGATTCTTTTAAGAGTAATGCTATATTCACAAACTTTTTTATAATATTTTTACAAACTGTTTTGGTAGCAAATTTTTATTGGTTCGCATATGGGCACACTACTCACATCATTTTTTTACTTACCAGTAACCACTTATCACTTCAATAATTTATAAAAAAAAAACATGTAACTCTAGTATTTTCTTCATTTTAGTGACCATAAAAAAATTTATAGATCTAAAATCTTAAACAAAATATACAAGCCAAAAAAAAAAAAAAAAAAAAAAGAAGCTCAACAACGAAAATTACCAATAAAACTAAAAACAAAATTAAGCTCAATTAACTAATTTTATCTAAAGTAAATAACCTTACCTTTTAAAAAATTCTAAACAAAAATAATTTTGCTCTTACCCACACCAAAAAAAAAAAAAAAATTCTGCAGCTAAGTAGCAAAATGGAGGTTGAAACCATCGCACATAACCAATAGTAAAACTTCCCCCCTAACTCAAAGTATTGACTCCGTCCCTGCTTATCACTGATATTACTTGTTTACCTTTTACTAACAATCAACTGGTGTGAAATTTTTTTGTATCCATAGACTTTTTCTTCGCTCCTAAAGATTTGGGTCACTTTTGCTATATGTCGCACCTAGATCTATATGACTTTGGTGCCATGGACTTTGGTAGAGGGCTAAAACCTACAGAAGTTATAGAGACAGAGATACGTAACAGTGAGGATGATAGATTTTCGTGCTTTTGTTAGTATTTTATTGAGTTGGAGGTGAGTTGGATTTTTAATTGAGATCACAAGATGTGATGGGGTAACCGGATAAGTCATATTGTAATAAGACAAGACTCAGATACAGTACTTAGATGCTGTTTCTTAAGTTTATTTCTTAAGATTCTGCCATGTAAATTTTTTCTCATGGAATGGAAGTGTATTTTTTTTGTTAAGTAGTCATATGACTGAATTTTAAGAGAAGAACATAAAGAACAACATCTAAGGTACTGTACCTAAATTTTGTCCTCGTAATAATTATACCTTAACACAATGGGTTCGTTTGGATAGAACTTATTTTGCTGAAACTGAAAACTAAAAACTGAAAATACTGTAGCAAATAAGTGAAAAAACGTGGATGATATTTATTTTGGCTGAAAGTACTGTAGCAAATAAATACCAAAGTTTTACTCTAAATTTTTTTTTCACTCCTCACCGTACCCTAGCTAAGTCTGTGCCTTCGGAGAGTTCCACGCCCACTAGAGATTGATGAAGGAAGACCTACATCGGTCTGACGCCGACAAAGAGCGCAGGTGAGAAATCCACGAGGAAGACAACCCCAGTCCGATGCCGGTGTCTACTCTTCCTTCCATAAACCCATTTCACCCTCTTCCCCACCGTCCCTCGAGCTCCGACCCTTGACACCTCTCTTCCCATAAATATATGTTCCTGTAAATTCTTCGACTTTTCCTTTCATGTGAGTTCTCTTGACTTTAGTCTTGTATAATATGCTTGTCTTTTTATTTTTATTTTTTTTTATTAAAATACTTATATTAATGTCTTTTTGGTTTTATCTGCAAATGGATGTCATATTACCCAGTACTCAAGGTATTTTTTTTCTTTCCCCAGTGATAATATCCATTGGTTTTGTTTTTTGCAGTGCCCACACTTTTCCAAGTTTCAGTTAACCATTGAAAGTGTTCACAGGGCTGACAATCGTTGCTTAGAAAATGTAATGTTTCTTTGAATCTCTCTGTTTCCTTTGACAAAAATGATACATCCTGTAGCTTTCTATATGTTACAATTGAATGTGTTTAAGATGTTCAGATGCAGGAGCACATTCAACATTACTTATTAAAAAAAATTGACTATAAGTCTAAAACTAAGATTTTTTGGTGAAAATATAATTTTCATCATTTTCCAAGCATTTGGTCTATTAAGCTTATGTTATTATGTGCTTTGTGTAGTTTTGTTACTACCCAATGATTGTTGCTGGTCTGTGAAAAACTTATAAGTGACCCAGTATTTAAAGCATCTATTTTTAATTTACTAGTTATTTGATAAGTAGTTTGCTAGGAACCTACTGTGGTCTCCTAATCCCCTGTTGTCCTTAGGCTGTATCTACTATGACCTTAGCTTAGCTTAATTTACTGTCAAGTTTAGCATTGCTGCGGTGCTGATTCTAATATACTCTATTGCTTGCTGCTATACTAATGTTGATGTGCCTGGCATTGAGCTGATAATTGGTGCTAGTATTCCAAAGGGCTTATGTTAGACCCTAGTGCCTGCCTGCATTGGTATTGTTGTTGCCTTGAGCCTTCATTCCTATGTAAGCAGCCTTAATGTTTGTCTAAACTACTTACTGCATAGCCTAGTTAATGCTACCTGTTACCTTTGAGCATACTTGTGCTTACTGTTGTATCTTTGGCTATGCTGTTGGTTATGCAGTCTTATCAAAGCCCATCCAACAATGTTAGTTGTTGTTAAGATTGAGTACTAGGCATACTTGCACACATTCATTGGGCTGTTACTGATTGAAGTGTATGGGCCTGAATTTTATTGAGATAAGCAAAGCTTGCAGTCAGTTAGTTACTTAGCCCATGTGCATAAATTAGTTAATCAGGTGTTCAAATAGGTGCAGGAAATTGGTGCTTTGTCTTATGGTTTTCTTGATGGTTTTTCTAATGTCATCCCTGCCCATTTTAACTTTCTTGTACATTAGTGTGAATTTGCTTGATATATGCAATGCTTTTAGCTCTGAAATCTCAAGGGTGAACCAGGGCCATCTCTTGCTTCAGTGTGTGCTGCACAATTTGGATTCTAGCACTTCAAAGTAGTTTATCAAGGCTCGATCTTCACTTGATGCATGGAGACAGCATATTAGTTCAAAGAACCCTAGAGTTGAAAACTGTTCCACCCATTTTGAATAAGCTTGTGGAATCACTGGATCTTCCCAAGGTTAAGAACTCAGCCAAAGGGAAGGTTTTAATGCGTGCTATGTGAGCTCGAAGCAGTTGATACAAGTGTAAATAAATTGTATCCCATGATTCAAGATGGTGTGGACCCTATTGAAGTGGAAGCATTCCAAAATTCCGTTTCAAATTTGGCAAGGAGAGTAGAGGGACTTTCACAAGGACTAGATCTTCTTACAAACCAATATGATGGCTTTTTTCATTTAGTTTTAACTGGGCGTGATGCTTTGCTCTGTAATGTTAGAGAGAGTGGTACTGTCTTTGACCCAAAGCTAGGTTGCAAAGTAGTAGAAAGAGTACAATCTTAATTATTGGGGGTAGCTAAAATTTGTTTGGGGTTTGATGTAGATTCTTTTGTATTTGATATTATTCTGTTGATTCTTTTGTATTTGATATTATTTTGGCTAAATGGCACTTAAATAAATCACATTTGTGAATTATGTCATTTATTTAGATTATTTTACAATCTATTTGAAGAAAAACTATTTGTTTTTGCCTTTATTATGCAAATTTATTTTACAAGTCATTGGAAATCTGTTTTTAGTGTTCAATAAATCTTTTAACACTAAAGTACTATAAATTTTCTTAAGAGCAGTCTAGTATGAAAGTGATAATTGGCCTTAATTCTACTTGTGAAAATAAACACTCTATGCCAACAACAAAACACCCTTTTGTGTGAATTTGGATATGCCTATCAAGTGTCCTAAAAGTTTCTAAGATACAGATTTAACACTTGAGCCTTATGCTTCACAACAGAACAAATCCACGAGTTAATATGAGATGTATCAAGTTTTGTGAGCCCTCAGTTCTACTTACCAACAATACAACAACAAATGCATTTACATTATTGAAGTTTGTGAACCATCAGTTATGGTCCCCACAAAAATTAGTTATCGTCTGCACATATCGATGCAGTGATATCAATACAAATCTGTTTCATCTCAAGTTCGTCCAAGATTGAGATTGCTTCTGCCATGGCATCGTAATGACCTCTCTCACTACGTCCAGATGTGCCCCCTATAGATCTGGAACATTCAGCGTCATTGTTTATCTCATGTGCTTTAACAAAATTGTGAAGAACTATTGTAGCAACAATGATCAAGTTTTGAGTGCGTATAAGAAAGGGTGGCATATTTCTCAAAAATTTCCATTTATTCTTCCAAACTCCAAAAGTTCGTTCTATGGCCGAACGGAGTGATGAATGAAGATAATTAAATCTCTCCTCTGGATGATGCAGCACTTCAGAAGGCCGAAATTCTCCAATGTGGTACCTCTCCCCTTATATGGTGCAAGGAACCCTTTCCTCATAGGGTATCCTGAATCAACCAAATAATACTTTCCTACAAATGAACAAGTTTATTACATTAGCATTTTCATTACATTAATACGTACTTTAATACTGTAATTAAACCGCATATTTACAAACCAGCTGGAGCTTTTGGGAAGTTGTAACTCTCATTATTGAGGCAACTTAAAAAAATTCTCGTGTCATGCGCTGACTCTTCCCATCCAACACATGTGAATGTGAACTTCATGTTAAAGTCACATGCGCACATGCAATTTGTTGTGGTGGTCCCCTTCTTGCCATAGTACGGGAGCTGCTCATCAACTGGTACGACCACAGGGACGTGGACCCCATCAATCGCACCAATGCAACCCTAACCATTGCCACAAAAATACCATGTGAAATGAAATACGTGGTATGATCATAAAGATAATTTGAATAAAATCAAGTCAAGATACCAAATTCACAAAGTACCTTGAAATGTGGCCAATATCGATCTGAATGCTGAATATGTTCTGGCACGTCCCGAAATGTACGATCAACAGGCTGGATAATGTCTGGTGTCATAACGGTGGCTAACAATGTAACTACCATGGCCATGTGTCGATGCACTGTCTCACCCGAGTGTTGAAATCTTTCTTGCACCGTTCTGTTACCCTTAGCATGACCAAGTGCCATCAATGTCATTGCCAGAGATTCTTCCACGCAAACCAGGGGCGACTCCAAGACCAACCCAGGGGGTTCAAATGAACCCCCTGGCCTGGTCCTAAAAAAAAAAAAAAAAATTATATATATATATATATATATTTTGACCCTTACAATAAAAATCTGAACACCCAAACTTTACATTTTTTGTTAAAACCAATTGAAATAAGTTTGAACATGATCCTTAGTTTTTCTCTATGTTTGATTTGTATTTATGTTTTTTTAGTTTTTCTCTATGTCCGATCAAGTATTTTGATAAGAGGAAGGGCTTGTGTCCAGTGGAAGTTATCACTGGACACGTTGGATTGCGAACACGTGGACACGTGTTCGCAATCCAACGTGTCCAGTGATAACTTCCACTAGACACAAGCCGCACCCTTTGATAAGTGCTCTACACATTTTTAAGTTCAAGAAATCTTTTACTGTTTACTCCAATTCCAAGAGAGTGACAGCGTACATATTTAAAAAACCATACACTTCATAAGCAAAATTTTATTACTGGAGTATTATTTTTCTTAGTTTCACACTTACTCCTAGGCCCCAGTCGTACTCCTAAGTGTGTTACTATTCTTATTTATTTAATATTTTTTATTCAATTGATATAACTTATAAATATAAATTATATAATAAGTTATTATTAATTTGATAAAATTGTATAATTAGTTATTTAATTCTATTTGTTTACTCATCCAATGATTGTTGTCTTAATGATCTTTCGAATGTTAATATTTTTAAAAATTATTGTACAATATGGTTGTGTTGTATATAACATGAAAGTTACATATACAAAAAAAAACAAAAAAACAAAACAAAACAAAAATAATAATTATTTTATTTTTTACTCACACCTCTCCTACCAATAACTTCATGGCTTCGCCATTATTGACCCCCCTAAATAAAAATCCTGGAGCCGCCACTGACGCAAACTCTTCTAGTACCGTAATATCCATACTAGCGCAGTGTATTACACAATTGTCCAAACACGTAGCTTGACATTCTAAAAATTCTTTGACATTTCTTCTCATTTCCAGTTAATATATATTGTACCCATTCTAAGCCTGTTTGTATATTCGTATGCAATGGTACTTTGGTCATATAGGTTTCCACGTAAGCTAGACATGCACACCCGGCTAGATATGCTGCGAGTACAATGTCGTCGCTCAGGTCGAAGTCTGCGTCTCTGCATATGTTACCGACTTTAATTGCATGTACATTTATTCATGTGATACTATAGTATGTAGGCTAAAAACAAGTTGTTAAATTTTATTGAACCTTTATTAGTACTAGGCTTAAACTATGGTCGTACCAATAAATTAACAATCCTAAGCATATGCTTTCATGATTTCATCCAAGATTTCTCAAAATTGTAGATTCACATCTAGAGGGGAAAGTATAGAAACTCACTGGTGCTGGGAATCAGATGAGTCGTTTAGCAAATCCATCCTTTTGTATACCTTGAGACTGCTTTATAGCTATTGAACAATGATCTAAAAGATATCGAGCTTAAAATTCAGAGCCTTGAAATCTGTATACCAAAGATTAAAGTAAAATAAAAAATAGAGAGAGATTACAGTTTTATGTAAAAATTTCAAAGTAATGTCTTAGCTTAAATTCGATGACTAAAAAAGAGAGAAAAATTAGCAACATAAAGAAATAGGTGTTTATCCAATTTTCAACTAAGTTACACATCTTATTTAAATATTCATTGCTATTATTTGCCATTAATCCCACTGGGTATTGAGTATTGACAGCCTCACTTTCTAAAACACTCCCTACAAAACTCTCTCTCTTACTTCTGCAAGACCAAGACCCATTAATAGGGAAAATTGTGTACAGCTTATCCAACCTACACTTGTCGAAACCTTCATATTCAAGAGTACATGTAATAAGTTGTTTGATACTAAACAAAATATTTAAATTAAATTAACATAATTGCACCAATCAGATTCTCATATGAATTCAAGGAAATCTGGCACGCTATCAAATAAGAGGTAATACATATTATTTTATTCTTTGAAATACAGTTATCTTCCAATTTCAATTTTTATGTTCCGCCTGCTTGTTCTGCTATGTGAACGACAATCCGGACATGAAGCAGTATATTACAGTAAGAACAAAACCTGTTGCAGCTCCAATTTCAAATGGTAGACCAATAATTATTCTCTTTTTCTCCCTAGGAGAATGAATAGGAGCTGTTCAGACTGACAGGTACAGTACTCCGCATGACAAAGACCGTTGTTTCCCTCAAAGCTTGCACTTGGAAAAGTATTTGCAATGTAGGAATCTTGCAATTGAATTAAACAATTGAGCTTTGAATATGGGGCATAAGTGATAATCATGTCAGACACTTGCTGATATGACACTTTCTAGTGTAAGACCATTAAGATTTATATTTGCACAAATTATGAAAAAATATTTGCAGGCACACAAAGAAGCATGTGAGTTCTTTTTTTTTTTTTTTCATAACACAATACTTGGTAGAAAACACCATTGGCCGCAATGCAAGGAAAAAACAATCAAATCCCTTTAAAAAGGAAGGAATCTAATGTTTGAACTTTTAAAAAATAAGAAATGCAAGGGTGGGGAGCAACATAGACAGAAGCTAACACCTATTATTAATGTCAAAGTAATTAAAGAAACAGGTGTTATAGAAATTCCCAAAAGCTGGGGCATATAAGAACATGCTTCAAGAATTATATCCCATCACTTCTTCTTTCCAATCATAAACAACTTTCATCAAATTTTACCACAAATAACAGTGCATAACCATAAAAAATACAAAAAAGTAAGATAAAAGAAGCATTGGACAAACATATATAAATATAGCTCAAACACATAGGAATGATGAGCATTGTCTTACATACACACCCATAACAAGCATTAGTTTCTACCAATAAAAAAAAAGAAAAATAATAGTGCAACAGGTACAACACTGAAAGTTCGATTACTACACCAAGCCTACACAACCCTATTGAGACAATCTATTGTTCCTTCACTAAAAATGATAATTAGGGTGCCTTTGGTACTCTTTTTCTAGCCACTTCAGCTGGACATCCTTGTCATCGGAAAGTACTGCAAACATGTGCCTACCTGGCTTTTTTTCCATGAAGTAGATGGTACTAAACATATGAAGGTAATGACCCGAGTACATCCCGGGAAGACTCAACACCATGTCCAGAATTGCTTTAATCTGAGTAGTTGTTGTGGGAGTAGATGGTGTACGAGCACTTAGACTAGATCTTTCAACAATAACATTTGAGATGCTCTTCAAAGAGTTGGACATCTCTTGCGCAGCTGATCGCTTTTTTTTTGGTTTCTTGCAAATTGGCTTGAAGATGTGGACACTAGTTGCCAAGCCTTTCCCCTTATTCACTACCAGTCCTGCCCTCGACGATGATGGACCTTCAACCTCCATTGTGTCAACATTCACAACGGGTTCACATTGGGGGTTAACAAATTCTATGCTATCAGCGGAGTCCCCAGACCCTTCGGTGGTTTCTGTTGGTATTGGACCACTCATGCAAAATGCATTTTTCCCGTTGCAACCGTGCCTCCAAACATGATGTTTAGGAGCTCACGATTCGGCAAACCATGTGTTTTAAAGGTTTTTGCATTGGGACATGCCTAAATGTGGACAACCAGTAGTTAGAACACAAGAATATAGTTTTAGACAGTAAAGTTTTTCACAATTATGTATTGACCAAAACTAACCGAAATCTTTCGGTTCCACCACTCATCAGGTGTGTCAAACATCCCAGTTCCAGCATCATAACCCAACCCAGTCTCATTGTCCAAACACTTGTTATAATTCTTCCACATTTTTCTCAGATGATCCCATTTATTTTTAATCTACAACCAAGTCACCACTTTTCCCATCTCACCCAACTGCCGAATCACTTCATTAACCCCAATTTTGGACAAAAATCCGATGGACTTCCTTTGGCCCTCCATGATTTGAACAGCACAGAACTGACAAAAAGCTTCTAGTTCCTTAGGGTCTTTCCAGTCATCTCTTTCATCATTACTACCACCGTCTATCGATTTCTTCTTGTTAGGTTCTAAGGTCTTAGGATTTTATGTATTTAGAACTCTAATTTGTAATGTTGGCAAACCATGATCAAAACATTGTATTTAGTCTTATTTAGACTTGCTCAAAGTTGGTTTATTCTTGTAAAGTTGGAATCGAGTGGCTGCAGAAGTACTTGGGACTTTCGGCCTGGCTCGATCGATCGAAGAATAGACTCGATCGATCGAAAATCGCACAGGTTGAATTTTCTGCAGAATTTCCAACTCAGCCCTACTTCATTAAACGTTTAGGGTTTTATGTTTTTACCCTAGGTATATAAACAAAACCCTAGCCACGTTTTTGAAGGTTGTCCATATTGTATTGTTGCTCATACATTGCGGTTTTGTGTGAATCTCGTGTGAGATCTTTGAGGAGCTTTCCTTTACACAAAACTTAGGGTTTTCATGGTAGAGATAATTTCAACATCTTGAAGATCATTACTGTTGCAACTATTGGAACTTAAAAGAAAAGCAAGCGGGGAGCTTGTAGCTGATTGAGGAATTCAAGAAAGAAGTAGTCCGTGGATTCAGAGCCTGCGCGTGGTCGTGTCAGGAAGTTCTACTGGTGGGTAGCATTAGGAAGTCGAGCGGGGAGCTTGTAGTCCTTTTGTATGAACTTCAATTCTTTCATAGTGAATTCAGGTTAGCCTTGAGGATCGGTGGGTCAAATCCTCCCCAGGTTTTTACCGTGTGGTTTCCTGGGTGATCATATCTTGTGTTATTTATTTTCCGCTGTTTTATATTCTTGATATGATTGTTTGGATTGTTTTAACCTAGAATTGCTTAATTTGACTAAGTAACAACTTGGCTAATTAATCTAGGCTACGCAATCTGGTTGTTTTAGGGGTCTAAATTTCCATCAAGTGGTATCAGAGCAGGTTGCTCTTTTTGTTTGAGATTTTTAATCTCTGAGCTGATCCTTGACCCCTGTTGTCATGGAGCATGGACACTCTCTGTTTGTTCCTCCTCATTTTGATGGGAACAATTATGCTTATTGGAAAGTAAGGATGAAAGCATTCCTGAAATCCATTGATGAAAGGGTTTGGAATTCCGTTGAATACGGATGGGTGAAGCCCGCTACTCCTGTGAGTGAGTGGCAAACTTCTGAAAAAGAAGCAGCGAGCTTCAATAGCAAAGCTATGAATGCTATCTTTAATGCTGTTTCTATGGAGGAGTTTAAGAGGATCTCTAATGTTGAGGTTGCTCATACTGCTTGGAAAATCCTCCAAACTGTGCATGAAGGCACAAAGGCAGTTAAGATAAACAAACTGCAGCAATTAACTTCTAGGTTTGAAAGCATTAGGATGTCTGATGATGAATCCTTTGATGAATTTTATGCCAAACTGAATGATATTGTTAATTCTGCCTTCAATTTGGGTGAAATCTATGATCAACCTAAGATTGTTAGGAAGATACTTAGATCTTTAACTGAAGATTTTAGACCCAAAGTGACTGCCATAACTGAAAGCAAGGATGTGGACTCCATCCCTGTTGATGAGCTTGTAGGATCTCTTCAATCCTATGAGTCTGACCTACCTAAAGTGAACAAATCCAAATCAATGGCTCTTAAGTCAGTTGATGATGTTGATGGTGGTGGATTTGATGATGAGCTCTCTGCTACAGAGATTGCCTATCTTGCCAAAAACTTTAAGAACTTTCTTAGAAATACAAATAGAAAGGCAAGAGGTACTTACACTGCTGAACCTAGAAATTTTAGGAAGAATGATCCCACTAAGGTTAACAATTTTAAAAAACCTAGAGAAAATTTTGGTCAATCTTCTAATAACTCTTTGGGTCCTCAGTGTTTTGGCTGTCAAGGGTATGGTCATATGAAATCTGAATGTCCTACATTCTTGAAGACTAAGGGTAAAGCTATGGCTGTAACCCTTAGTGATAATGAGGTTTCTGATGATGAGTCCGGTGGTGACGAGGATGGAAACTTCATTGCTTTCATGGCTACTACTATAGTCAATGAAAGCATATTTGCTGAAGAGAACCCTTCTGATGGGGAACTCTCTGAAGATGCAGATCTCCAAGAGGCCTATAACAAACTTTGCAAAATTGCTGCAAAGGATGCTATGAAAGTTGAACTTGGCCTAAAGAAAATTGATTCTCTTGAGCTTGAAAAGAAAAATTTGCTTGTTAAACTGTTTGATGCTAATGAGCTTTTGAATAATGTTAAATCTGAGAACATGCTTTTGCTTGATAAAGTTAGAACTTTGGAACATGATTTATCTGTTGCTAGGTCTGCTAGTTCTAAACTTGATCACATGCTGAATGTTCAAAAGTATCCTTCTGATAAAACTGGGTTAGGATATGTTGAAAGCATCTTTGAGTCTGGACCTCATTCCACTACTTTTGTTCCTTCTTCCTCTTCTGAGCCTTCTGTGAGTGAGGTTGTGAGTGAAACTGTCAAACCACCTGTGAGTGAGGTAGCTAAACCTGTAGAAGTTTCACCACCTAAGAAGATTAGGGTAGACCTAAGAGAATCTAAACCTAAGGAGCCTACCAAATCTAAGGACAAGATACATGGTAAACCTGCTTGGGTTTGTCATTATTGTGGTAAGTCTGGACATATTCGTCCTAACTGTTACAAGCTTCAAGCTGATAAGAGAGCAAATAAACCAAAAGTGCCTGTGCCTCAAGCACAAGATCCTATGGCATTAATTGGTGAATTGGTAAAGGTGTTAAACCTTTATTCCAATCATGGAGTTGGGAATCACTCAAATGTGAATAAGAACTCCAATGCGCGTGGTGCATCTAAAAAGTTTTGGATGCAAAAGACTCGAACTAATTGAGTCTTTCTGACATGGTCCTTGTGCTTCATTGTTCTATTCTTTTGTGACCATTGTTCTTTGTTTTTTTTTTTTTTTTTTTGTTCTAGGACTTGCATTGCATTACATTCATGCATTTCATTCTAGGATTTATTTGTTTTCTCTTTTAATATATATATTAAAAAAAAAAAAAAAAAAAAAAAGGGAAGCAAAATTTATGTTGAACATGATGTTTCTTGTTTATTGAAAACAAGGTTGGTCAATTTATTTACACATAACATGTCTTATGTACCTTGTTTAGCTTTGATGAGCTTATTTATTGCACTTGACTAGCTAAAACTTTGTAGTGCATGTTGTGTGGGAAAGATGTTGGTGGTTATTAATCACTTTGTCTTAATCTTGAAGTCACATGTTTTTGACTGTCGGACTTGATTCTTTTGAGAAAGGCATAAATAACCATCTCACCACTGCTCACTAGCCAATCATGAACACCTTAGTACATATCATAAGATTTTGTGCTCGAGAAAGTGTAGCACATGCACAAAAAGAACATAAGGTGTTGCCTCTGCTAAATGATTAATAATTAAAACTGGTGTGTACTATTAGGCTTGATGCCAATTCACTTAATTCAAACCGGTGTGTACAATTAGGCTTGATGCCAAAATTCACTTAATTAATGGGGCAAAAATACAAGAAACTTACATGATTGCAAGCTTTTGTTTTAGGAGATGTGAGAGTTATAGGATGTAACTCTTTAGGTGATAGTCTCTTTTGAATTCTATGTGATGAATTTTGTAGACTTTGTGATTAAATGCTATTCACATATCACCTCACATGTATCTCAAGTTTTTACTAGTATCACACACTACACAAGTTACTCTTTGTTAAACACTGTACATGCTAGTGTGTGTTTTTGGTCTGACCAACCAAGTTTGAAAATATCTTGAGATTTATGCACAACATATTTGTTGCTTAAGAAAATTCAATGAGAGAATGATTGAAATTTGTTTTGAGAAAATTGGGTTTATATTTTGGGTTTTTGAAAAAGCATTCCATCTCATACTCATGCATTTTGTTTTTCAATCTAATGCTTTGAGGAGTTAATTCAAAATTAGGCTTGTATTTTCAAAAACTGTGATTTTCGATCGATCCAGCCTGTTTTTCGATCAATCGAAAAAGTGCTCTCATTTGTCTTAAAATGACTGTGCTTTTCGATCGATCGAATGTAATTTTCGATCGATCGAATATCGTGGAAAAGCCTTTTTAAAAGATCAAATCTGACTTTTTCAAATACTTTTAAAATCTTTTCAAACTTTTCCTTTCTCTCTCCGACGAGGCAAGCCAAATTTTTCCAATTTTTGTCGTTTTCCTTCGAAGTTTTTGCAAAGAATTTCTTTCCTCAAGCCGGTAAGACTCTTTTGCCCTTCCTTTTGAATTTATTTTCATTATTTCATGCATAAATCCATGCATTTAAGGGAGATTTTCGGACTTTACTTATTTGGGATTTTCTGTTGATTCAAGCCTTATTTTATAAAATTGATCATTGGGTTTTTGTGGGGACACATCATACTAATGATCCTTGGTGGTTAATTTGATCAATTTTGAGTTTGATGAAAAATTGAAAATTCTAGGGCTTGTTCTTGATCCGAATTGGGGATTTTGTTAATTTGAGTAGAATTTGCTAAAATTGGTTTGTTGTATTGATGAAATTGGTTATTCTAATATGTTTTCAAACTTGTGTACTGATCAATTCATCAATTTGTTGCAAAATTTGTCAAGTGGGTTTCAAATTTTTGGGATTTTTGATAAAACATTTTTTTTTGCTCAAGCCAATTTTGTCAATTCAATCTCAATTAAACTTGATTGTTTACTGCATTAGATCATGCATTACAACATTATAAATGTTCATGCATCATATAGATTTTTGTTCTCTATTTTTATTATGCTAATTTGCAGTCTGCCTTTGGTTTTGATTTCTCTTGTTCTGTTTGGTTTTCACTCTGTGTCTCTGTCCTTTCCTTAGCACTATGCCTAGGAAAACTAGAGCCCGTAGGAATGTTCCTTCACCTTCTCCTTCACCCCCTCCATCCTTTGATAGTGAGAAGTTTTCGAGTGAGAAAAATCAAGAGATTTTTGAGACGCTAAACCTTAAGAGAAAGATTTGGGCTGAGCGTTCTGTGCGGTTAGATGAACTTGATCCTGCCATTAGGGCAAATTTTGAGCGTCGGGGTTGGTTACCCTTGGTGGATGTTTCTGATCCTCCTCCACCTTTTGCCTTGATTAGAGAGTTCTATTCGAACATCTCTATCCGCATCTATGATTCCAACACTCTAGTTAAGAGTTGGATACGAGGCGTAGAGTACACCATTACTCCTCGGGTAGTGGCTGATGCTCTAGGGGTACCATTGGTCCAGCATCCTGTCTATCCATATGATGAGTCTCCCGAGATTAGCGATGTTTTGTCTTACATCACTGGTACTGCTGTCCAGTGGGGTTCTGATCCTCGGATCACTTCTGCTGAGCTCTCCGGGTTACACTATCTGTTCTTTAGGATAGCTTGTCATTCGATCTGGCCTATTTCCCATGTTCACACCATTCCTCTTGAGAGGTGTGTATTTTTGTACGCTCTTGTTACTGATGCTCCTATCAGTTTTTCCCATCTTTTTCTTCGTTCTTTGAACGAAGTTTATAGGAGTTCATCTACTGCTCATGCTCTTGTTCATCCTATTTTCATTCATAGGATTCTTCTCTATCTTGATCTTAGTGGCTTTCCTTCCTCTGAGCTCGTTCATGTGATAGCTCCTATAGGTGCGTCTTTTCTTAGACAAAGGGCCGCTCATCTTCGAGCTGGTTCTAAACACCCTAGGTCTGAGCCCTCTAGTAGCGCACCTCCTCCTTCTTCTTCTGCAGGTCTTGCTGGTGAGGATATTACTGATCCAGTTGGTGATGATGCTGCTGCTGCTGATGTTCCTCCACCTCCTTCGGCCGACTTCGATGTTCGTCGTACTTTGGAGACTGTCATGACCGTTCAGGCGGCTCATGGTCAGATTTTGGTGGACTTGCTGGACGAGATACGTGCTCTCCGAGCTGATTTTGCGCGTCTTCATTCACCCTCACCACCTCCTTTTGATGGCGACTTGTGATTGCCCTTTTGCATTCCGTCACAAAAAGGGGGAGTGGAGTTTTGTCTTGTAGAGGAGTTTTTGTTGTTAGGGGGAGATTTTTTGTTTTAGAGGAGCTTGTGGAGTTTTTAGATTGTATCTAGGTGTTTCACTTTGTATATCATTTTTGGGGATATTCATGTTAGGGGGAGTAACATTGATTGATATACATGATTTTTTTTGTTGATTCTTGTTGTGTTGAGATTCACTGCTTATTGATTTATATTTATGAGTTGTTCATTCATATATGTCTTTATTTTGTGTTGTGTGAATCTTACAAGAATGTTATACCTGTTGTTTTACTCTTTACTGTCACACATGCGTTTATGCGTTTGTTGAGTATTTCAGGATTATACAGGTTGATTCAACTAAGCTGCTGTCTACATTTGCAACTATGGATAGTAGTTAGGCTGAATTGAATTTTATGAGCATTATCTTTGTAAAGGGCTTTTTATTTGTAAAACTTTGAGCTGTTAATTAGGGTTTTGTCACGGATTGCCAAAGGGGGAGTTTGTTAGGTTCTAAAGTCTTAGGATTTTATGTATTTAGAACTCTAATTTGTAATGTTGGCAAACCATGATCAAAACATTGTATTTAGTCTTATTTAGACTTGCTCAAAGTTGGTTTATTCTTGTAAAGTTGGAATCGAGTGGCTGCAGAAGTACTTGGGACTTTCGGCCTGGCTCGATCGATCGAAGAATAGACTCGATCGATCGAAAATCGCACAGGTTGAATTTTCTGCAGAATTTCCAACTCAGCCCTACTTCATTAAACTTTTAGGATTTTATGTTTTTACCCTAGGTATATAAACAAAACCCTAGCCACGTTTTTGAAGGTTGTCCATATTGTATTGTTGCTCATACATTGCGGTTTTGTGTGAATCTCGTGTGAGATCTTTGAGGAGCTTTCCTTTACACAAAACTTAGGGTTTTCATGGTAGAGATAATTTCAACATCTTGAAGATCATTACTGTTGCAACTATTGGAACTTAAAAGAAAAGCAAGCGGGGAGCTTGTAGCTGATTGAGGAATTCAAGAAAGAAGTAGTCCGTGGATTCGGAGCCTGCGCGTGGTCGTGTCAGGAAGTTCTACTGGTGGGTAGCATTAGGAAGTCGAGCGGGGAGCTTGTAGTCCTTTTGTATGAACTTCAATTCTTTCATAGTGAATTCAGGTTAGCCTTGAGGATCGGTGGGTCAAATCCTCCCCAGGTTTTTACCGTGTGGTTTCCTGGGTGATCATATCTTGTGTTATTTATTTTCCGCTGCTTTATATTCTTGATATGATTGTTTGGATTGTTTTAACCTAGAATTGCTTAATTTGACTAAGTAACAACTTGGCTAATTAATCTAGGCTACGCAATCTGGTTGTTTTAGGGGTCTAAATTTCCATCACTTCTACTTAACCATTTTTGCTACAACTTCCTTCTATACTCATTGAGGCATTTCAACAAACAGTTCGGGTGCATATCATAATTAGTTAGGCATGCTCACATGAAAAATGCAAAGTAAACTCACATATATCCAAATACAACAGAGGTAGTAAGAGAAACAATGGTATTACATGAAGGATCAAGAAACTCACATACTAGTGTCATGGAAAACACAACAGAGAACCACACACAAACGTTGAATACAAAAACCACACACAAACGTTGAATACAAAAAACCACAGATTGATGAAGCCTCATGGAAAAGCACAGATCAGAGAGCATGAGAAGTTAGACACAACTTACCTGTAAATGCAGAGGCTCACAGTGGCGGCAACAATGTCCCAAGCAGAGAGAAGGTGAGCTTGAGCATTTGTTGAACAGAGGATTTTGAGAGTTCTACATAATGGGTTTGCTTTCATCAACTGGTGTGCTCTATTTTGATAGCTTTGTGGTTGGTGGGTAGGTGCAAGACATTGAAAAGGATTCGGACAGAGCATTGAGGGGGATTAAAGGCATTCTGCCGCAGTAGCTGAGAGAAAAAGCAGAAAGCTGAAGATAATGGAAATAGCTATTGAGAGCTGCGCACCGTTTTGATTAGATGATTCTCCAAGCTTCTTGTGCAATGAACAATACATGCAAGGTTTTCATCAGAGTTGAGTGCACCGTTTTCCTCTGCACACTCCAAAGCCATGAACAGTACGCACAAGAGGCTTGTGCGTTTAATATGAGATTATTGTTTCAGCTCTTGGAATGAAACGGTGTGTAGAGAACTTAAATGAAACGGTGTCCATGAACAGTGTAGCGACACGCGTTTGGATTAAATGAAATGGTGCATAGAGAGAAAACTTGCGTTTCAGCCTTGCATTTCCTCAGTTTTAGTGTGCATGTGGGTCCCAACATTAAACATAAACACAAAACGTAAACGCCAAATTAATTTGAATCCAAACGGGTACATTGTTTATGACATGAATTCGAAAATAATGCGAGTCACATCAATCATGTTATGTCATGAATTTGAATTTTTTTTTTTTCCATTTTAAACTTTAGTTATTCAATAAGGAAAGTCAAATAAATACACGAGAAGTTGTGATTGATAGAGTATAAAGTGGAACACAAAAGGTAGGACAAATGATTATTATTTATCCCGAATACAAGTAATTTGTCTCACTTATCTTATTTTATGTTCCATTAATCATGGTATGTCATGAGTGTGACTTTTTCCCTGATAGGTCACAATCTGAATGACCCCTTGTGATAAACCCTAATTAATTAATTAATTAGCCAAGTTGTTAATTAACCAATTAAGCATGCACTTTTGTGGAAGCACAAACAAATCACCAAATACTAAATATGCAGCGGAAAATAAATAACACGGTGATTTGTTTACGAATGGGGAAAACCCTAACGGCAAAAACCCCACCGGGTGATTTTCAGGTCACCACTCCCGAAACTCCACTATTATCAAATCAAGCGGTTACAAGAAAGGAATCCCAAGTACCTTACCAACCTACAGTTGAACCCTTACCCCAATACCCAATTGGACTTGATCTGTAGTGACAATTTCCACCTTTGATGCACGGCTCCCAAGTACGTGACTAACCAATGCGCGGATCCCAGTACGCGACTTCAGAAACACCAACTTGAGGAAGAAAGGTTGGCTGCAAAGTTCTTCAGTTCATCCACGTGATGAATAGCAGGAAGATGCTTGGTTACAAAACCCTATGGTGCAAAGACACAGCAACTTCTTGATGGAAGATGAACTAGGTCAAGAACTTCGTCTGTTGAGCACAATTTGCATAAACAGAGATTGCTCAATGATAATACAACTTGTGTCACCCAAAACGGCTCTTAAAATAATCCTTTTATATGTTTAGGGTTAGAAGAAAAGAAGTCCCAAAAACATATTCACGGATCCCAAGAAAATCAGATTTGGAATTCTGACTTTTTAAATCTCGACAGATAGCAGGTGTCGAGGTAGCTATCGAGAGGTGTCGAGCTTTAAAAATTCTGCACTTCAACTTGTGTTCTCTTTGACAGACTTGATGACTTCAATACTTGACCTTGAAACATTGCTTCTTAAAGTATTAAAAACACCTAGATCTACCCAATTACAAGTAGAGTGCGTTTTGTCAAAGGATTAGCCAATTTACATAAATAAGTAAGACATATGTTCTTAGTATGTGAAACACATATGTCCTAACATTCCCCTATTTTAAATATTAGTTATTTAATATGTAAAGTCAAATAAATATATGACAAGTTGTGATTAGTAGAGTATAAAGTGGAACATAAAAAGTGGGATATAAAGATTTGTATTCATCCCGAATACAATTTCTTTGTTTCACTAACTATCAATTATACTGTATAAAAAAAAACTATCAATTATACCATTTAAATAAAATATGACCTTGCAAGAATTTAATGGAGGATTTAAATATAGAATATAATTTAAACTCAACAAAAAATTAGATAGTGCATAATGGTGTTTGCAATGTGAAGCTTCCAAAGTGAATATTTTTTGTACCATTTTTTGTGTTCCATTAATTATAAATCATTAGTTTGATTTTTTGTTTTTCCTTTTTAAACTTTAGTTATTTTATAAGGAAAGAAAAGAATACATGGTAAGCTGTGATTAGTGGAATATAAAGTGAAACATAAAAAGCGGTACAAATAGTGAATAATAGTGCATAAAATTGTGAGGCTTCTAAAGCGAATATTCGTACAATTTTTTGAGTTCCACTAATTACGATATGTTATGTGTGGGGCCAAATAATCCCACGGCCCAGCCCACTTCATTCCTGGGCCGAAGGCCCGAGCCGAGGAGACATCCAAGTCCGAGGATGACCTCATCATCGGACGTCCGAGAGTTTGAGGAACATGTTCGCAGCAAGCGGTCATCTCCACACTAAACGCACCTGACAACCGCCCTGGCCGCATTAACGAGGAAAGGACCTTCACCAGTGTCGCCTTGGTTGCCGCGACTCCCAAAGAGACTGGGAAGGCGGTTGATGGGACAAGCACCTGAGCAAAGGTCATGATCACTTAACAAGTGTAGGGCTAGGATTGGTTGGGCAAGGGGTATATAATGTAAGGGAATCCTTTCTGAAAAAAGGGGGGACTCCAAAAAAGAAAGAAATGGAGGGCAAAAAGGGCAAGGGCCTCCTCGGCCCATGGCCGAGGAGCCCATCCCAGTTGTAAACTGTGTTAAGTCTATTTCCTTAAGTAGAAGAGACCGGAGTTCACTCCACTCGAGCGCCGGCCGGCGCCTAGACCTTCGACCCACTCTCTATAAATTCATTGCGGGGTTCGTTGGGCTTTTGACCCGTGCCCATTGGGCTTGGGCAACCAAAAACCCAGTCCCTACATTATGAATTTTATTTTTTCTTAGTTTAAACTCTAGTTATTTTATAAGAAAAGTAAAAAAGAATACATGACAATTTGTGATTAGTGTTATAAAGTGGAAAACAATATGTGGTACACAATTTGTATTCTTTTTGAAGCTTATATGGCATGTATGAAGTCAATGGCATAAAATGCAAAAAGTGTGTGACATGTGTACAACAATAGTATGAGTCAATTTCCTTAATTATATTTATTTTTAGGAGTTGTCACCAACCATTGGAAGTCTAAGGTGTGATTGGTCACCTAAGTCTAATCAACTTTATTTCCTAAATTATCTAAGAAAACCCTAAGGGCTCTTAAGCTAAAACTAGAAAATAAAAGAATGTTTCAAACCATAAATCAAATATTCAGAAGTCTAGTTACGTGTGGAGAATGTGTTAGGCACCCCACAATGCCTATCCAAAAGAATAATACCTCATTTCAAATTTAATCTTAAATATCACAATTTAAATAACAACTAAAATATTAGGCATTTGATTTCAAAAGAATAGATATTATGTATGTGTATGTGTACGTGCATGTGCATGTGCAATAAAAGGAAGCGAGTCTATCATAAGATGACATGTGGATGTATGACATGTATAATCTCCCCAAGGGTACATGCAAATGAATGACATGTATAATCTATCATAAGATGACATGTAAACTATGCATGATACGTATAATCTATCCTAGCATGACTTGTAGATGAATGACATGTATAATTTATCATAAGATGACATGTATAATCTATCATAAGATGACATGTAAACAATGACATGTATAATTTATTCTATGATGACATATATAATCTATTCTAAACTGACATGTATAATCTATCATAAGAATGTATAATATATTCTAGGATGACATGTGATCTATCGTAGGCTGACATGTAAATAATGACATGTATAATCTACCTTAAGATGACATGTGAGAATGACATATGATCTATTCTAGGATGACATGGGTATTTATAAATGTGAACAACTCATTTTAGAAAGCAAAATTTAAGGGCATTACTAAACATGTGATCGCATTTCATTTATTGGAAAAGTAAATTGCATAGGGAAATAAGTAAAACTTACTTCACTCCATAGCATAGAATAACTTACCAAATGTAACTTTGTATTTCCTTTTCACAAATTATTCTATCTTCTGGAAAGGAACACAAAGAAATAACGAGAAAAGAAAATGTTAAATTCTTATAAAATTTGATAATAATGTTATTTGACAATTTGATTATTTTAAAAAAAAACTTTTTATTTTGGTACAAAATGAGATTGAAAATGCATTTTTATGGCCTAAAAGGCATTTGTGCAATTTTTGGGATTTTTAGGGGTCAAAGAGTAATTTTGTGAAAGTTTCAAGGTCAAAATGTAGGTTGGAAAAGTTGTGGGGTAAGAAACGTAATTTTGGAAAATTTTGGGTATGGATTATGATTTTGAGAAGTTTTAGAGTCCAAAATGTAATTTGGAAAATTGGGCTGTCGAAAAATGCAATTAGGGAAGCTTTGTGGCAATTTTGTAATTTTCGTGTGAAGGATTGGTTGTTGGGTTGATGGGTTTTGCTTTTAAATGTGAGTGGGCTTGTTTATTTTTATATTTAATTAAGTGTATAGGTTTCTGGGCTTATTGGGTGGAGTTTAGTGTGTTTTCCGATTGGGCTTAAAGGTTAGAATTGGGCTTAAGTTTTCGGGTCATGTGGTCTCCCCACCAATCAGAGCTCAAGGAATTTCTAATGCACCAATGATATTGTGACACCTCACACCCTATTATCTAACTCCTTTTTTTTTTTTTGGTGAGGAAATCTATTATCTAACCCTTATTACTTTATTATTATTATTTTTTCCCTTGCTTTTAATTTCTTTTAATCTCTTATTATATCCTCACAAATTAAACTCTCCCTAACCCGTGTCTCTCTTCTTCTTTGGGGATTTTTGAGCTTTGCTGGTGATAATATAAAAAGCGGGATGATGCCAAAATGAAGGAGGCAGAAGCTCTTTTCCAGGTCCAAAAAGGGGGATGATGCCCATTATTATTATTATTATTATTATTATTATTATTATTATTATTGTTGAAATGGGAAAAGTGAGAGTTTATATATGGGGCTCCTAGACTTTTAGAGATTGTGGATAAGAATGAGTCACTGGCATATTCTTGTAATTAGGATAGACCTTAATTAACCCGTGTAATAGATTAGAACCTAAATTGTAGTCCACTTAAGGAACTGACATAGACCCTTTGTTGACAATTGATAATTCATAATAAATCTTGACATACCCATTAATAAAAATAAATTAACTTCATTAATAAATCACATGTATGACTTGATAGAAATAAAGGGACTAAATATGACAAAGTAATTGGACTCGAGTTAAAATAAGACAAATAATTTATAAAAATCAATTAAACTCTTTAATGAATTTTGTCGAGTAATCCTTAATGGCATGCTCAAAAAGAGACCCAAAATTGTATATTTAGTACAAAATTTTCATGGAAATTACACTACAATTTTAGCATGCATTCAATAGAAAATTATGTACCTTTTTCACAATTGCAAATTGGGTAGATTTTTTCAATCAGTGATATCTCATTCAAGCCAAGTCCCATTTTTGGCCATTAGTCAAATGAAAGGGAATTTCATGATCTTAAACATAGTACCAAAATTAATTAGATCTCATGGTCAATTTTCAATTAAAACTCAACTAAATCCAATCAACCACATAAAAATTGATGAAAATCAACAAAAAAATGAGGTCTAACATTAAAGCCATGAAATCCTTCATTTTAGAGCTAAAAACTCTATCAAAATTTAAGGTGTGTGTGTATAACTCGTACAATGTACGAGAAGATTTAGCATAAAAATGATTTTTTTTTCTCTTTCATTTTTTGTCTAAATATAAAATTTGATAATTATGATATTTATTTCTAGACATTTCTTATTGTGTTTTTAAATGAAACTATATATTCTAGCACTAAGCATATATTATAATTGCGTTTGTATATAAAACTATATTTTCTACCATTTAAAGATATATAAAACTATATTTTCTACTATTTAAAGAAAATATAAAATATAATTATGGTATTTATTTCTAGACATTTCTTATTGTATTTATAAATTGAACTATATGTTCTTGTTTCAAAAAAAAAAAAAAAACTATATGTTCTAATATTAGGCATATTATATATGGGCTGAGTTCAAGTTACACCTAGTGTAACTCTAAGCAATGTTATACCATATAATAACTTGTTATTAAATTTATATTTTGAAAATTCAATCGTTGAATTACATGTTCTATATGTTCTTAACATGCACGCCAATTTTCATGCTAATTGGATGTAATTTATCATTCGATCTATAAACTTATCTTTTATGTATTATTTTAAATTACAAAAAACTTGAATTTAAACAATTGATTAATGACATGGCTATTGATCTTTGATCATCTTTAAATTTTGTAAGTATGGAGAATATGCAAAGATAATGTAATCCAGTGGTAGATTTATCAAAATTCACATCTGATTAAAAAATATTGGGTGGTGTAATATTGCTTAAAGTTACACTAGATGTAATTTGAATCCAACTCATTCTATATATATATATATATATGATTGTGTTTGTATATAAAATGATATTTTCTACCGTTTAAATATATATATATATATATATATGTATATATGACTATTTCTTATTTCTTATTGTTTAAAGAAAATATGATGTGTTCAAATTTTAGTAAATGTTTATATATATATATATATATATAGAAATAATAGGGTGTAAAAAAAAAAAACTCAAAGTTTATGTGCCATAATATTAGAGGTCCACCAGAAGTCAAAATCCTTTAGTTTTATATAGATAGTAGATAAACTATAGATGATAGATTATCGATTAATTGTAGGTTACATTGACTTATGAAGAATTTTTTTTGACATATAGAGAATTATTCAAACTAAAATGTTGTTCTTTTAATCCCAAACTAAAGTTAAGAACATATGATATATTTGTTTCTTTTTTTTGTTGTACTTTATATGTTCAGCTAATTAATATATATTACTTTTATCTTTAATTTTCCTACAAGTTACTACATATGTTCAGGGAAATGGACAAAGAATTCAAAGATTATATACAGTCGTCCTCTTCTTCTTCTTCTTTATTTATTTATTATTATTTTTATGTAGGGGTCTTGAATTTATATATTAACAGGGTCATCAAAATATATTATATTTATACATATATACTTTAGTTTATAAGAAATTTTTTAGGAATTCATTGGGATAAGGTGATTGTATTTAAAATTTTAATGAAAATATTGTAAGAAATGTGTTGACAATATTGTCCTGGCGCCATCTATTTTAAAACCGAGGTAATTATTATTAGAATAATTAGTCAGTAACACATATGATGCACGATAAATTCATATAAAATACGACATTCTCTCTATTTTATTTTATTTTGAAATATATATATATATATATATATATAATTGGATAATTATGGTACTTATTAATATTTTTTTACTTCGATCATGTTTGTATATGCAATTATTTATTCATGCAAATATTCTTTTCAATGAAGGGTATAAATATGGGGAAAATTATTAGATACTCTCAGAATACTATAAATGCATATTCCCCACTTTCACATAAATGGTAGGTCTCACTATGAATTTAATTAGTGGGACTCACTATTCATGTGAAAGGAGGTAGTATGCATTTATGGTATTCCAAGAGTACGCAATAATTTCCCTAAATATAGAGGGTTTTATAGGAAATCTTGAGAGAACTTAAGTTCAATTAAAATTATATATATTAAAGCTCAAAGCCAATAGTTTAACTGGTACCATTGAAAATATCTATGGTTCAAATCCCTCTTTTTTAATACTTAAAGCTTTTGGAATAAATACTAATTTAGCATAATATTAATACTTAAAGCTTTTGGAATAAATACTAATTTAGCATAATATTAAAGCAAACACGTGTTGATCTCACTTATTAAGAGAGAGTCTGAACTGACATGTGATTCATATTGTTACAATAATGATTAAAATGATTAAACTTTTAATATCTTAAATTTATGGGCCACGTGATAGTAAACAAAGCATATTTTGGTTCAATGCTTTTTAGATGGGTTTATCGTGAGGCTAACAAGACAACTCATGATCTAGCTAAATGGTCTGAAAGCCATGGGTATTTTGGAGTTTTAATGTGGATCATTGCCAATAGTTTAACTGGTGCCATTGAAAATATTTATGGTTCAAATCCCTCTTTCTTAATACTTAAAGCTTTTGGAATAAATACTGATTAAGCATAGTATTTTTTTTTTTTTTGAGAGTCGATTAAGCATAGTATTAAAGCAAACACGTGTTGATCTTAATTTTTAAGAGAGAGTCTAAACTGACATGTGATTCAGATTGTTACAATAATAGTTAAAATGATTAAACTTTTAATATCTTAAATTTATGGGCCACGTGATAGTAAACAAAACATATTTTGGTTCAATGTTTTTTAGATGGGTTTACCGTGAGGCTAACAAGACACCTCATGATCTAGCTAAATAGTCTGAAAACTATGGGTATTTTGGCAGTTTTAGTGTGGATCATTGCCCTCCTAGTATTGTAAGTGTAGTTGAGCCCTCCTAGTATTGTAAGTGTAGTTGAGAAGGAGGCTATCTCTGACTATGGTTTGTAATTTTTTTTTTCTTTCTTTTAATAAAAATTTTTAGTTTATAAAAAAAATAAAAAAAAAACAAAAACCAAAAAACAAAGCATAACAGTACACTTAGAAAACAAACATTTGAAAATTATATAAGCGTATATTATTTGACTTATTGAAAGAAAGAGTTCAGTATATAAGTCTTTGTGTCATTACAACTTAATTTTGCTTGTAAGTAGTATTGCATCTCCACAACCAAAAATTGAACGTTACATTGGGAGGGGAGAAAAAGAAAGAAAAATTAAAACATAAGTTGAATGTTATATGAGGAGGGAAAAAGAAATTCTTTTTTAAAAAAAAGGAGGGAAAAAGAAAGTCTTCTAAAAATCATAAATCACACTTCATTTTTGGCAATAATGTTTACTTGCGATTAAAAATTTTCTCCCGGATATTCTTATATTTTCATTAATTGTAGTTCTTACTTTACTGATCAATGGGTTTACCAAAATAAGACTTTACTAACTCATATTCTTCTTCTTCTTTTTTTTTTTTTTTAGAAACTCTCTCTCTTTAATATTAAGAGCAGCAACAGGTTCAAGTTCAACCCATGTTATTAAGGGACACATTAGGAGGGGCCAGGGAGTAACCATGGAAAAAAATTGATATATTTAGTTATATTTATTAATATTGTTGCATAAATGATGATTGAATTAGTAATTAATTATTTGAATATACTTCAAATTTATAATAAATATAATATTTATATAGCTATATATATAACAATACACAAAAATAAAAAATTGATTCATGAAACAATTTATGTTTAACAACTCTGATAATAAGTAATAGTATAGTGACTTTAGAATCACTGTATCTCCCTTCTCAAAAAAAGAATCACTGTATCCACTTTGCCGAATTTTGGATCATGTGATCATCATGTTCAAACAAAAAAAAAGCTACCATTGAGTAGACAACCTATAATAACTTTATAGATTTGAACTTGAGCAACCTTAGCAATTTGATAGGTTGGTATTAAAAAAAAAGGCAATTGAGTTACATTGGTTTTAAACCTTGAATGTCTCAATTAAAAATACTAAAAAATGTCAGTTGAGTTACAAGACTTTTGGTATAACTTTATAATTTTGAACTTGGGTGACCTTAGTAATTTGATAGGTTGTTATAAAACAAAGAAAAAGGAAAAAAAAAAAAGGAAATTGATACGTTTGGTATTGTTTTTTTATACTTCAAAAAAGTTGGGAGAAAGGATTTGGACGTTAGTGCCCGCATAATAAGAAATGTCAGTTGAGCACACAAATTTTAAAATTATGATGTCTACAAACGGCTCTTAGTAATATGTTCGGTAATTTTGTTACACAGAAAGAGAATGTTAGTGCCCGCGTAATTAGTGTTAACGAATTGGCGAATGTTATTATTTTTATGGCTAGCTAAGTACATTATTAATGTAAATATAATCTCACTGATAAATTCATTGAATACAAGTTCGGACAAATTTTAGGTGCAAGTGGATTCTTTCCTCTTTACACATGTATGTAGCCTAATATGCATGCCTGTTGAAACCATATATAGAAGTGTACCTATTATTAATAAAAACACAAAAAAGGTACCAAAAAAAAGTAAAAAAGAAAAAGACTTGGATACTCTTGCAAAATTTGGATAATCAAGAAATTCACAACCTTTATCTGTGTGGCAAATAGTAGATTTATTTTTCCTATAAAAAGGCTTCCTAGGTTTCATTTTTAGATATGCAAAGAGCTTTCATAACTATTGCTTCTGTCAAGATTCCTAGCAATGGTACCATCTTCAATTTTTTCTTTGGTATAGCCCCATATAGCTAGCTCAACCTCTAACCCCGATCTGTCTGTTGGCCTTCTCATATATCTTCTCAACACAAACATCTCTTTTGTGCTGTATCAAAAAAAGGTACCAACTTTCTTAATTTTTATTATTTTTTTATTCCAGTTCCACATTCTATGTATTTTTAAAGCCCATGTCATTTAGCTATTCATAATTTCATGTTATCTTTGTTTTTCTTTTGATGTACAGGGCTGAAATTCGTGCTTGTGTGTGAGAAATCTGTACAAAAGATTAAAGGTAAATGAACTGAAAAAGCAAATAAATTGTATGTTAATTTGAAAATTATTAAAGGGGTAGTGCTTGCAGTCCTGTGTTGTGTAATTAAGCCCCCACAGTCCCACTCCATTTTTTTCTTTTGCATTTTACTTTTTAGGCATCCTTGTTTTTTTTGGTTGTGGACCTGTCATACTTAAGAATTACTTGAGTATATAGTAATAGACTTGGTCTAACCCAAAATTGAGTCAGTGTGCATGATTGTCAATTGCAGAGCTAGCCCATTTTCTGCAATTTCTTTGGTATGCATCTTGCCTACAATAGAATTTTTAAATTTCAAACAAAAATATCTAGATTTGAATCCTCCTACCTTCTTAAATTGTATATATAAAAAAGTTACATACCAACCACAAACCCCTCTTTTTTTTTTTCCTTCTCCACTTGGGGACTGTAAATTAATCGACTTGCCTTAATTGCAACCAAACAAGATAGTTGAGCTTTTTAAATCTCTATCATTTGCATTTGAGTATCGTTATAGATACAACATTTATTTTTACAATATTTTCATAATTATTGAAATAGTCAATTGTTGTTGATTTTTAAAAAGGGTCTATTGCGGACATCATTTTATTGTTTATTATTGAGAATTTGTAACCTTAATAATCATTAAAAAAAAAAAAAAATTGTATTCATCAGTCCTGTTCACATTTTGCTTACTGCACTGCAAGTACCGTCATAAATTCGGATTTGTCAAACTTCTCTCATTGGATTCCTCTTTCCATTATGGCATCATTCGTCATTAGCAAATGCCAATATAATTAATATCATGTTGTTTTCTTCTGTGTTTTAGCAATATAGGAGGTTTTGCATGGAAAGTCATGCTGGACCTGACTAACGAAGTTATTGAATCTTGATTACAGGGATAAGTCAAATTACTTCCTTCCTTGAAATATAGCCAAATGTATATAGTGGGTCCTACCAGATACTCTTTTGAACCGTAGACAATATATATTTTATAGTAAATTAAAAATAAATATAATATAAATTAAACTGCCTTTTTTATTTTTTATTTCTTTATTTTTATGGGATATACTGCCTTTCCTGTTCTGTAAATCTATCTTTTTCTTTTTATTTTTTTTCATAGTAATTCCACTTTACTTTTCACCCTCTAAACTTTGATTAAATTAAATATAACCACATATATGGTTATATACCTTACATAAAAGTACAAGTAATTTAATTAAATATAAGTAGTATATTAAATTAACGTAAGTTTCTAGAACGGGGCTGTCAAATTTATTATGTGACACACATATACTTCATTTATTAACTTGCCAATAGCATAGTTGCCATACTAAGGTTTCAAAGTTTTTTTTATAAAAAAGTTTCCATTTTACTAGTTCATTGGTAATGTCGGAGAAGGTTGTGGGAAAAGATGGGACAGGAATTAATGGGCTATCTTAGTTCTTATTGTCATAGCCTGGAGTGTTTGGAAGCATTACCCTCTAATTAATTTGTTATTCTCCATTTTTTAAAAATGGAAAACTTGTTATTCTCAATTATTATTATATTTTGAAAATAATTTCATTTTAATTTAGTGGTATAATAAATTAAAATTTATAGTTTTGAAAATAACAAATTTTAAACTTAAAAGTTTTTTTTTTTTTTAAATAGTAAATTTAATCATATAATTAATTTCAATAACATAATACATTTCATTCCGCTTAATGGACTAAAGTTTAATTTTTTGTTGTTGAAAATGTAGGATTTATTTTGTTAATTTTGATAATATAAAATTTAATTTATTAAATCTCTAATTATAGAATTCAAGATGGGTTCATTTTTCAATGTTTCTAAGGTCATGTTAACGGATATTTAAGGTAAAATTTTATAATATAGTTAAACATTTTTTTATGGGGAGGCGAACCATTTTTAATTGCTTTGGATATTCTATATCAAAGTGAGATTCTTTTAAATCCTCATTTTCTGACAACAGCTACCCCCACCCCTGTCTAAAAATTTGTGAGAGCGCGCATATGAGATTACTAACAATAGTTGATGATACAGAAGCAGATGGAGACTGAGTCAGCTGGTCAAGCAGGAGCTTGTATGGACTTCGACCTTGTCTTTGACTTTGATGAGGAACACATGGTGCACAGCCTCAATTCCCAGATGACTTCAATTCATCCGCAGAACGAAACAGCAGTAAATCTTTGTGGTGTACATTGATTTGTATCATTTTGCATGAACACTCATCTTAGTGCACCTTGAATTTGAAATTCTTTTTCTTCACTTTGTGCAACCGAATTGAAAATAACCAAGACCAGATTAGCCTTCCGATAATTTCTATAAACATAGAGCATGAAATTTTACACATTTAATGTTTATTTTCTCGATAATATCTCAGCAGGAGTATTTGGAGCTGGGTTCATCATCTAGGAGCAATCAGGCGATGCTCCTTAGCCAAACAAACTTGAACCAGAACTTCACAGTCTCAACAATTACTAGTTGTGCCCTCTCGTACCCATCATTTGACCTCGCTCAAAAATTAGCACAGCCAGTTACATCTTTCAATCTTCCATCAATAGGAACACAGCAATGCTACCATCCAATAACTGTATATATAACTAAGCTATTCTATCTTTAATTACCAAATGCTTGCTTAAATGTCTATGAATTTAAGCAGTTTCACAGTTTGTTTGGGTTTTTTTTTTTGCTATACAGTTTGTTTGGCTTTGGTTTAGAGTTTATACATCTAAGTTAATAACTTGATTAGAATTAATATCCTGGAGGAATCTCATCCAGCATATTATCTAACAATTAATAATAAAATCATTCAGTGTATTAAATCACATAACCCGTTAAATGGATTATGTGATCAAAAGGACACGTAGATGCATGGCTGTTTGAGTTATTATGTAATGAGCTGGAGGAATTTTTCGTTACACCGGTTTGAAAATAAAATTTATTTTAGTATATTTTTTACACTATTAATTGTTAACCACATTCGTTTATTGGCATACAACCATTATGCGTATTAATTAAAACAATTTTGAGTTTTTGAAAATGTATATATATGATTCAATTCACCACCATTGCAATGAACATTCATTTTTTTCTTTCACATGTTGACCAGGACAATGTGGAGCTCGGATCACCAGCTGGACTTACCCAGCCTCAACTTCCTAACGAAAACCCTAATTTGAACCTTTCAGAACATGCCTATAATACTTATGAAAACCCTGGGCCTTCGGTTGTTAATGCTCCAAGCTTGCCACAGTCGGTACCATCCTCCTTTAACGCTACATTAGTAGGAGAACCACAACCTTATCCACCATCAATGGTAACATTCTTTTACTCCTCAGTAAATAAGATGTAGCTAGTAATTTATACCATGTCATGCCCCATTCTCTTCATGTTACTAGAGAACTCCGAGATAGGACTATCAATTGGAATAAATAATTTAAGCCTCAAGCAATCTGCATTTTCAAGTTTTGAGTGTTTTAACACTCCAAATTTAAGGCTAACAAATCCATCATTCTTTAATACTTTTTTTCTGAAGAACTGCATATCCATATTCACAAGCAACTGTATACCTTAATTATAAGATGATACACAGTGTTTCATTTATTTATTTGTTCTTTTATTCTTGGATGAATGATGTGGTTTTAATCATAAGGAAGAAGTGAGAGAGTTTTGAACAAATAATCTCGCTTCATGAGACGTGGTCCCTAACCAAATTGTGCTACCTCTTAGGGTTACTTTTCTTTAGTTTTATCTTTCTTTTTAGCATTTATATTTCTAAGCTTTTCTTCTTTTTGGTATTTGCTTCAAAATCAATAGTTGTATCTGTAAAGAAAAGCATCATCACTGACTATGATCATGATCAGGTGGGATTGGTGGCACCTGATAATGGAGCACTTCACTCATTTCAAGCTGAGCATGAGACTAATTTGATCTACTCCAATCAGCAGATGAACATTCAGCCTGAAATTGTCACTCCATTTGAACATATGCCTATGTATGTCAAATTATTTTTTGTTCTTTTCATATAATATGATTGTCATTGTATGCATATTGATATTATATTTATGATTCATGTAATTTATCATCTAACCACAATGGTCCCAAATTAAGATTTTCTACAGTTTTAGGTAATTCCACTGTGAAACTCTTAAAATTTTTATATATTCACATTGAAATAAATGGATTAGAGTTTTCCACATCATCAATAATTTAAAAAATTGTGATCATAAAGTTCATATGGTAAAATGAGTTGATTATATTTTTACATGTCATCAACATTTAAAAAAAAAATATATATATATATATATATAAACTGTGATTTACTTTGAAATACTAATATTTCTATAATGAAATAAGTATAATTACCTATTTAACAAAAAATAAATACAAAATTATAATTTTTTTAGTATAATAAGTTAAAACCAACTCAAAATTACATTTATACCAAATAATGTATTACAATTTTAATGGCTTACCCATAAAATTAAAAGAACCAAACAAACAATAAAGAGACCAAAAAAGATAAACAAAAATAAATAGTAACATCACATCTACACTTAATCTAAATCAGCTCATATACATGGTTCTTAAAATCAAGATCCTACCTTTTTTTTTTTGAGAAGGAATCAAGATCCTACCTAAGATTAATAGATAGTGATCATTTGGATCAGATAAAAAGCCATTAGATTCTACTTTTCATACAAAATAAAGTGAAACCACCTTTAGTAATAATGTGTTGAAGAATCATCAACATTGAGTGATAAAATCTTCATCAATAGAAAATAAGAACCATAATGTGCAATAAATTATATAAAGATAAACTTGTATATAGTAAAATATAAATAAGTTTTTAACTATAAAGCATTCTAACAATTGTATTGACATGAGTTTTGGCTTTAAAAGCATAAATTCAATTAAATAGAAGTTAATAATCATCATACGATGATAGGGAAATGTAAAAAAGAATTGGGAATTTACCTTGAATAAGTGATGAATTTGTTACAAAAGGTTTCGTAAAAACTAAAACTTTCTAAAGTAGAAGTCAAAAACCCCTAAATTTGGCCGTAAATATGTCAAAGTATAGGAGTATCTAGGGATTGTGGTGAGATCATACATGATACCACCGATACCATGATTTGGAATGAGATCTTATCTCAATCCTACTAATTAAAGATCCTAGTACGATTGTGATTGTTTGACAATTTTAGGATCGTCGAATCTTAAGATCGTGCCATCTGGATCAGGTTCTAAAACAACCATGCCATCTAAGATTTTGGTGTAAGAGAAATTAAATATGTTTTTTTTAAGGTGAGTTAGATGGACCTTAAATTTTGATTGAATAACTTTCCATGCATAGCACATGATTATTTTCCATCCATATTAACTAAGGTGTAAAGAAGTGAAGCATGTAAGTTGTAAGTGACATAATAACCATAGAATACTTCTGTGTTTTAGGGAAATTTACATGGATCATAAATGTAAATTTTCCTTATTAATATTTTCCCATTTTGTTTCCCTTTTTTATGCTCAATGTGTGTTAATATCCCTTATCATCATAGGCCTCAAAGTTTGGGTCCATTCATTCAATCTAGCAAAAACAATCAAATGGTGCAAAACATCTCAAACAATAATTTCAGCAGCCTCAGTCAGCAACCATCTGTCGGCCCAACTTTATTCCCTCAAAATACAGTGAGTACTATCATTTGACCCTAAGATCATTACTCTACAACAGTGTCTATTTAATTAGGTTACACTCATAATTTTCATGTTAGCTTGACCATGTCAAAGTTGTTCACCATGAGCAGATAGAGGTAGATGTAATGAATCAAAGACAATTGCCAATCAACCAACACCAGGCCAGCTTGCTCCCCAGTATCCAGAATGCTCCTTACAGACAATTAACTCAGTTGGGGTATATATATGAGACTTCTCATCTTCTTAGTTATGCTTGCGACTATTGGCGTGTGTACGTATACACACACACACACACACACTAATTATTCTGACATTATTATATTCTTGTTTTGATTTAAATCTAATCTTTGAATTCAGGAACCAATCTAATGAATTCATGAATGCTAATGTATATGACCCGCAATATTTCAACCACATGCAACCTCAGGCTTATACACTTTTAAGGTACTTACTATGTAACTAATTACTCTTTTAACACCCACCCACATGCACACAGAGAAAATATTACGTTTACAAGCATATTATTAATAGATACTTCAAATTTAGGCCCCAACAGTTGACTAATCAGCTACAGCTTAACCAAGTCCAGCAAATGCAAAACGTGTTTGATCCTCAATATCAGTACTCCATGCTACCTTCCATGCCTGTTAGGTATCGTACTTTGTCTAATTTATGTATTGGAATTTTTTGTTGTTGGTGTTATCGAGGGTGTTTAGAGCTATTTGAGCATCGGACTATTTTCCTGTCTGTACGTATTCTTTCTATCTTACGGACACCAAGTAAGGAATTATATAGAGAAATGGGGTGATCCTAAGATGTTGGCTAACTAGAGGTTTCAAACCCTAAGGATATATAATTCCTTGGGGTGTATATTTGGGAACTTAAACCTTGGTTAAACTAAGGATAGAATAACCAGCATGCTTTCGGATGATATTTACTGTTATTATTTTTGCTAGTTATAGGCCAAGAAGTTACGTATATCCTCAAGTTAATCAAGTAACGGTGCCATCTAACATGTATGATCCACAAGTTTATAATCCCATGCTGACTCAGGATCTTTCCATCTCTGTCAGGTACTTGTTAACTCACAACAGATATTTCTATCTGGTAAAGTTAAAGCTCTGTTAAGATTTTTCATTGTACCTAAGGGGTTTTATGATTTGTTTAATTCAGGCCTTCCCTGCTTGGAAATCATCAACAGCAACTTAACCAAGTCTGGACGACACAGAACTCCATGCTACCTGGATCTTCTATGCCTTCTAGGTCTCAATTCTACTTTCATCTTTTTCATCATTTGAGATAGTGTAAATTGCAATAACTTTCAATGAAGATAACCAGTTTTATGCATGTTGATGAACTCATTGTTATCTTGAGTTGTAGGTTCCAACAGTCGTATGGTCGTCAGCAACCTAATCAATTAGCAACTTTGATGCCAAATATGTATACTTCACATGTTAGTAGTTCCATGCTACAGGAACCAATCATGTTTTCTGGGTAGGTAACTGGTAACCTCTATATTAAGCTTCACAAATGTTGTTGGAATAATGGTTAAATGTTTAATTCCTAACTTCTTAACATTTTAAAATTTTGGGACAATTGTAGTTTATCATGGTAATCAAATGTTAAAGAAAAACACCATCAAGCTTGGTAATAATTGATCAAAGATCACAACTGGCATCAATATGTAGTTTCTTTACATGCTTATCATCATTATCTATTTGTTGACTTTAGGTCCCCATATCCACTGGATCATTATGAACAAGCTAATCAGGTCTCGATGTCACCTTTTGCATCGAATCTACAGCAACGTAACTCCACAACAGCTGGATCTTCCATACAGCCTTGGTACCTAAACATTCAATTTCAATATTACAAATTACATCAACTATAAAACAAAAGGACTTAAAAGTAACTAGCATAAAAGTGATGCATTACTAATATGCGTTTCCTTTTTTATTTTTTAAATGATTCTTATTAGGGCTCATAGCCAAAGGTTGTATGATTATGACCATCAACATGAGCAAGTCCAAAATTCAAATTTTTGTAGCTCCATGCTGCCTCAGCCTTCAATGCTTTCTAGGTACTTTATCCTCTACTTTTCACCTTTTATTCTATATAAGAAAGTTAATGCTTACTCGATCAGATAGGCAGTTTATCGGATTTGTGTATACCTTTCTGGTACTTTCTTGTAATGCTTTCAGTTTTTCACCTTATAGTTGAATGATTTCAAATGTAGGTCACAACAATCATCTGAGTATCAACAACTCAACAAATTTCCTGAAATGGCCAGTCGAGTTGATCCTTTACATGACAAAATCTTGCATCCTCAATCTTCAATGACTTCTAGGTACTCAACTCATCTATCTCTACATTTTGTATCATTTATTTGAAGTAATGTTAAGGACACTACTAATTTTATTACATAAATGTAACAAAGTGATGTGTCATTAGTGATACTATATGTGTAATTTCTTGTTCCACATTTTACTTTTGTTAGCTTTTTTTTAGAAAGATTTTGTTATATTGATTCATATTTTTTAATACTGAGTTTAAAACTGAAAATATATCTAATTTTTTTCATGCTCTTGGTGGTTTTCTTCTCCTATAGTTTACAGACCATCGAAACGCAAGGATTACAGAATCAAACAGCTCGACAAAGTCTCTCCTACCTAAGTCCTGGCACTCAGCAGACTCAAAGCCTGAACTCACAATCTCAACAAGTAAAAATCTTTTTCTTCTTGTAGATATTATTTGAGAGTTTCCTTTTGCTGTTCTTGTTAAGATAACCTACAATCTTGTCAATAGGAAATTGGGAGCCAGTCCAAAGAGCCAGTTCCTCTTCTACGACAAACACTATCAGTGGGCAGCTACAGGGAGGTATTATATTGTCTACTTTTTGTAACTTTTCTTGGTTACCTTTACTATGACATAGTTAATGGCATAATGTAATGTTTTTTTTTTTTTTTTTAATAAAATGAACCATTGTAGAAGGGACTGGTTGAAGGACTTAGATCTGCAGCAAAACGAAATGCGTATGGAGAATCATTGTTGACATCTAAACGCTCCAGGGTATGATCACTTACCAAGCACAAAAGATCAATCATATTCTTCTTCCTATAATATTTGTAAAAGCTTATAGGTGCAAAGGTTTAAATGCATTCTACTACAAAAGATAATTTTGAGGTATCTTTCCTGAATGTAGACGGAAACAGTAAGTCAAGAAAGGAGTTTATCAGCATCCAATCCTCAAGAAGAAGAAAAGACTTCTAGGCCTGAAGGAACTGAAGTTGAAAACCCTAATGATCAGAGTCCTAAAGCAAAGTACGTTTTCATTATACCATGCTTTTAAGTGCTATTTTTTTCTCTTCATTCTTTATGAATATCCAAACTAATCAAAGTTGTATGTTTTCAGGAAACTCAACAATTCCCTTTATGATCCAAATTTTGAGGGCATAGGTGTACCTGTTGACCCACATCTCCGGCTATTTGGTTCAGGCTAGTTAACTAGTTCCTTGGTAATTGCTTCGATAAAGTTGTTTCTTCTTTTGTTTTCAATATGCAGCCTAGTTTTATAGGGCACAAGATTATATCAACATCAAGAAATAATTAGTTAATGCAAAATTAGCACAATTTAGTCCACCAAAATAATGTGATATGCAAATTATTAATATTTGACCTGACTAATCTATTTCTATCTTTCAATGTCACAGGCAATGGAAGACCATGAAAAATTTGATGAGTCAGCATCAACTTGTTAGACTTTGTTATTCTCCGTGATAGGACCTCTTGCATCATCCTTTTATAGTTTTATCAGCTTTGGACTGTATAACCAATCTAATTTAGCTAGACATAGTCGTTCTAATTTATATAGATGGAATGATGTTGAATAGTTTAAGTCTTTTTTCAAACCACCCATAATTGGGGTTTTCTATTAAAACTCAATATGGCTATAAGTTCATGTTACATCGAGGGGTGGGACAAGGAATTTTATCTTGAGGGGGCCATAGTAATTTTAACATAAAATATGGCTTGGGTTGTTCGAAAAGAAAGGTTAGGACCATAAGAGAGTCTTATGGTCTACACTTTTTATAAACAGTATAGTTTTAGTAGATGAAACTAGATTTTGATTCAATTATCAAGTTAGAAACTTGGTTAGATACTTTAGAATCTAGAGGTTTTGGGTTAAGTAGGCCTAAAGTAAAGTACATAGAATTTAAGTTTAGTAAAAGATAAAACTAAAAATGAAGGAACTGTATGACTTGATGATTAAGAGATTTCAAAGAATAAGACTTTGATATCTTAGACCAATAATTCATAAAGATAAAAGAGGATGTGAATTACAGGATAAAAGTAGGGTGGATGAAGTGGAATGCTGATTATTAAAGAAATCAAAATTTATAAGGCTACTATAAGACTAATTACACTATGAACCATAGTACCCAAAGTTAAGCTATTAAGAAGCAACATATTTATAAAATGAGTATAACTTAAATGAGAATGTTAAGATGAGTAAGTAGAAATATAAGAAAATATAGGATTTGAAATGAAGAAATTATGTAATGAGGCTCAACCTTATAGATGAAAATATGAGTGAGAGTGGTTTGAGATGGTTTGATTATGTTTATAGAAGAGCAAATTAATGAACTATTAAAAAAGAGTGAGATGATTCAAGTTAAGGAAATAACAAAGTATGATTTTGGATAAAATATAATGGAGAAAAATAATACATGTAATCGACTATAACTAATTTGTTAAGATTTTTTTAATGCATGTTAACAATTCATAATCAACCTCAAAATTTTGAGATTAAAACTTGGTTGTTAATATTATTTTTGTATAAATGTTAAAAAATGTATGAAATTAAAATATTTATCATTTGGAAGCTATTTAAATAATTTCTTGAAAATGTTCTCACACGTTATGGGAAGTAAGGAGGATTTCAAAATTTTTGAAGCGCCCCCACCCCCCCCAACCCAAAATTCAACTAGACCCCTTCCCTGCTTTACTCCATTAGTTATGCTAGTTTTGAAAAATGTCGCTGAAAATTGAGTTGGAATCATTAGAAATATTAAGAGGTTCCAACTAACTAGTTGAGTGGAGAGAATATTTCATTATTGTACCCCAAAATATTGTATAATTATTCGTCAAACACAAATGGTAAAGTAGATAGTTCCATATATAAATTCAATCGTAAAAAATGTCCAATAATAAATACCATATTATCAATTTTATATTTAGACAATTTTTTTAAAAGTATTTTGAACCTATATATGCCAATTAGGCACAAAACTACTGTTTAGGTTCATGCATATTGCAAAATCCTATAGTTTTGCAATATGCATGAACCTAATTAAACATATGCTAAAAGTACACACATAAATCTGGGGTTACTCTATTAAAAACAAAATCTGGGGTTACTATGTGAGGGGATAAAAGGTGCAACATAGTAAAGGCTCAAAGATACTTTTTTAATATATAAAAAAAATTGTTGTTTTGGGGGGTGGGAGGCCTATATATGCTAATTACACACAACTGTTTAGGTTCATGAATACATTGCAAAGTGCTATGATTTGCTATCCATCATTTGTAAAGCAAGTATTATGTATGGGCAATGTACATAGTAATGTAAGAAATTATAGGTAAACTAAGAAAATATATCAAAATAGGCTAATAATTTTAAAATTTATTAAAAAAAATTGTAATATTATCGCAAATATCTGTTAATATTTTTTATCATCCGATGTTTTTAGATATTATTGAAAATTCTTATAACTGTCATTATAAATTTGTGTGAACTCAACCGTAACAAATATTTTGATATTTTCATTATCTGACTCTCTCTTTTTTTAATAGATCCATTATCCCTCTCAACAAAAGCATTAATTTCTTGACATTTCTAGGTGTTATTGAAGATTTTTGTAACCGTCGTTTGTATTATATTTAATTAAAGTCAACTTACGTTACGTGAATTGGTACATTAAAGGCATGCAAAACACGTATTAGTGTTTGTTAGGAAGCAGCCAAAGAATCTTTGCATGTAACTGAAACTGAGATATGAACACAGCTTTTGGTATATATGGTAATGATTACTAGACAAAAGTCAGTAACGCTCTTTTTTTTTTTTTTTTTTTTTAAAAAAAAAAATCAAAAAAAGGAAGTAACGCTCGCTTTTTAGGGATGCGTTTTGCTAAGCATGGTCCTGTGGAGGTACACTGCCACGTTTGCTTCAATTGAATGCCATTGACGTACATATGTAGATCACTGTATCAATGAATAAATTTCTAACTTTAAAAAAAAAAAAAAAATTTGGGTTCATTGTACTTGTTGAGAACATAATTAACCTAAAACTACTTTTCAAGTGAAACACTAGGAAAACTTTGGCAGGGGAGGAAAATTCAAATTAATAAAACTACGATTTGGGAAGAAACAGAAACATTATAAGTTGTGTCTAATATATAATATAATATATATATTAGAATGTGTAACAATGATTAATTCTTCAAAGATCGAAATTTAATTATGTCCCATATCAGAGAGATTCTAGGAAATTATATCATTATATTATAGAGTCCTTTTTTTTTTCTTTCTTCAAGTCAATGGAATTTTTCTATTCCCAAGCAACAATACTTTTTTTAATTGTTCTCAACTTGTTAGCCGCTTTGGCTTTGTGTCAATCTTGATATAATTATATCAGCCGCATTTAATAAGTTCACATTCTTTTTCTTTTTCTTTTTTGAGAATCAATAAGTTCACATTCTAAAGTCTAAACTCTCAATCTTAAGGCTGCTTTTTGTTATGAAAATTTATGTGGAAAGTGAGCAGTGGCGGCTCTAGGATATATTTTTAGGGGGGTCAATAAGAAAATATATTTTGGGTAAAAAAAAAAGTGAATTTTGCGGTTTATATGATTTCTTTATTACAAATTTTTTTATAATACGTACTAGTAAGAGAATAAAAGACGAGAAGTTCTACATCTAAAACATTTTCACAATACTTTTCCAACAAATTTTAAGTTATAAGTTGTTATTAGTTCTAATTTAAACTCACTACTGAAATTACTTTTTTTTTCTCATTAATAACAATTAGTAACAATTTGCCAATTAGACTTTATTATGAGTGTATTATGAACATAGCGTACCTCATATAAGATAAACTATAAGTTCATTGCATATTGTTTATTAATATGATGAAGATAAAAGTTATTGTTACTAAGATTAAATCTTAGAAATCATCTATTGTTTTTAAATACAATCAACATATGAATTATTGTTGTTAAGTGAACTCCAAGTGAGATCTAAATACAATAAACTTTTATGTAATAGTTTATTTCAAATTTGTTAAGATGTAAATGATTTTTTTTTTAGATTTAAAGATGAAAAAATTTATACTTTTGTTGTTAGGCTTACTATTTTTTCCCTCATATTTTAGACCATATTGGTTTGTTATTGGGTTTTTTTGTTGTTTAAAAAGACTAAGATATTGTCAAGATGATCATATTCAAATTCACTAAAGCTAGGCTTATAAAAAAATTTTAAGTTTAGGGGGCTCAAAATTTATTTTAGGAGGATCAAATTAAAAAAAACTATATACAAATTTTTTTTTTGGGCCCAGCTCAGGGGGTTCAAATGAACCCCCTGGGCTGCACCTAGAGCCGCCCATGAAAGTGAGAACATGGTGGATAAGATCTAAGATGAGTTCAAAACATGTCAAAAAGTCTCGTAGATCGATGATGTTGGACGTTGAAACTTGAAACATTTAAAATCACTCACCACGGATAAATGTAATTTGACAAAAATGTAATTACATCACCGTATCTTATTTAGATCAAATGTAAACCCATGAACATAATTGATATTGTCTCACATTGCATTTTTCGACTCTTCAATTAACTTAAATTGTAAAGCCAAGAACAACTTTGAGATTTCAAATTTTATTAGTTGTTGATATACTAATAAGGGATGTATGGATTCTTAAGAAAATAAGAACAGTAATGGATCCCATGATTAAATAAAAATCAATTGATAAATGCATTTTGTTATACTGCTAGCTAAAGTGAAACTAATTAAAGCCTTTGATCTGTATAATATTCTACCCGAGAAATTTAGAAAGACTTGATCAATGTCATTGGAAATAATCATTCAAAGCAAATAACGACTAATGATTTTAGAATTTAAATGTTGTGTGCACGTCTTTCTTCTCGTTAAGCTTCTATATGATTGAATAGAAAATGGTTAATAATTCGAAGTAAATAATGACTAATTTTTTTTTTTTTTAGGAATTTTTAAAATTGGATCCATGTAATGCCCCCAAAGCAAATAACGACTAATGATTTTAGAATTTAAATATTGCTTACACGTGTCTTTCTTCTCGCTGAGCTTCTATATGATTGAATAGAAAACGGTTAATAATTCAAAGCAAATAACGACCACTTTTTTTTTTTTTTTTTTTAAGCAACTTTTTAAAATTGGATCCATGTAATGCGTCCAAAGCAAATAAAGACTAATGATTTTAGAATTTAAATGTTGCTTACACATTTCTCTCTTATCATTAAGTTTCTACATGATTGAATAGAAAACAGTTAATAAATGCAAGATCCAGGTAACGCGTCTAAAGCAAATAACGACTCATGATTTTAGAATTTAAATATTGCTTACACATGTCTCTCTTCTCATTAAGCTTCTATATGATTGAATAGAAAATGGTAATTAATAAATGCATTTCATTATATGGTTGTTAGTTAAAGTCAAATTGAAAGAGAGAATGTTGATTTGTGTAATGCTATTTGACATATTTAATTAGAAAGATTTGATCGATGTCATTGGAAATAATTCAAAGAAAATAAAGACCAATGTTTTTTTCGAAACTTTTTAAAACTGGATACATGTAACGTGTCCAAAGCAAATAACGACTCATGATTTTAGAATTTAAATGTTGCTTACACATGTCTCTCTTCTCATTAAGGTTATATATGATTGAATAGAAAACGGTTAATAATTCAAAGCAAATAACGACCACTTTTTTTTTAAGTAACTTTTTAAAATTGGATCCATGTAATGCGTCCAAAGCAAATAAAGACTAATGATTTTAGAATTTAAATGTTGCTTACACATTTCTCTCTTATCATTAAGTTTCTACATGATTGAATAGAAACTAGTTAATAAATGCAAGATCCAGGTAACGCGTCTAAAGCAAATAACGACTCATGATTTTAGAATTTAAATATTGCTTACACATGTCTCTCTTCTCATTAAGCTTCTATATGATTGAATAGAAAACGGTAATTAATAAATGCATTTCATTATATGGTTGTTAGTTAAAGTCAAATTGAAAGAGAGAACGTTGATTTGTGTAATGCTATTCGACATATTTAATTAGAAAGATTTGATCGATGTCATTGGAAATAATTCAAAGAAAATAAAGACCAATGTTTTTTTTTGAAACTTTTTAAAATTGGATCCATGTAACGTGTCCAAAGCAAATAACGACTCATGATTTTAGAATGTAAATGTTGCTTACACATGTCTCTCTTCTCATTAAGGTTATATATGATTGAATAGAAAACGGTTAATAAATGCATTTCATTATATGGTTGTTAGTTAAAGTGACACTGAAAGAGAGGACGTTGATTTGTATAATGCTATTTGATAAATTTAATTAGAAAGAATTGATTGATGTCATTGGAAATAATTCAAAGCAAATAACGACCAGTGTTTTTTATTAGGAACTTTTTAAAACTGGATCCATGATTCCATATAACGAGTCCAAAGCAAATAATGACTCATGATTTTAGAATTCAAATTTTGCTTACACATGTCTATTTTCCTGTTAAGCTTATATATGATTGAATAAAAAACGGTTAATAAATGCATTTCATTACATGGTTGTTAGTTGTATAATGCTATTTGACAAATTTAATTAGAAAGAATTGATCGATGTCATTGGAAATAATTCAAAGCAAATAACGACTAGTGTTTGTTTTTTAGGAACTTTTTAAAACTGGATCCATGTAATGTGTCCAAAGCAAATAATGACTCATGATTTTAGAATTCAAATGTTGCTTACACACGTCTATTTTCCCATTAAGCTTCTATATGATTTAATAGAAAACATTTAATAAATGCATTTTCATTATATGGTTGCAAGTTAAAGTGAAACAGAAATAGAGGACATTGATTTGTGTAATGCTATTCAACAAATTTAATTGGAAAGACTTGATTGATGTCATTGGAAATAAATCACAACAAATAACGACCAATGTTTGTTTACAGAAACTTTTAAAAACTAGATCCATGTAACATGCCTACATCACATGAGTCTATATAAGTCATTGGCTTTGCCGATGTGGGACGTGGCCCCTAGAAATTGTTTGCATCCAAGGGGATTCGAACTTTAGACTTGGAGGGAGCATGCTACCAACCCCAAAGCCCTAACCACTTGAGTAGGGGCGTAGCTATGTGTAAGCGCCCCCACCCCCCCCCCCCCCCCCCCCCCCCCCCCAATTTTTGAAATTTTTTTAAATATATATAATTATTTTAATGTTTTCAAAATTCAGTCAACAAAAATAAGAGTTAACCCCCCCAAATATTTGATTTAGTCCAATGATACTCTTAAAAAATAATTGGTTTAATAATTATAGACATAACATTATTTTTCACAATTCTATTTTGTTAGATTCTAAAAATTTAGGAATTTATGTATTTAGAACTCTAATGTGCAATGTTGGCAAACTATGATCAAAACAGGTTGTTTAGTCTTTTTTAAGCTTGCTCAAAGTTGTATCTTTTATGTAAAGTTGTAATCGAGCTAATGTAGAATTCACTATGCATTTTGACCTGGCTCGATTGATCGAAGCTTAGGCTTGATCAATCGAAAATCGGGCAGAATGCGTTTTTGCTGCATAATTCTAACTTAGCCCTAACTTCTAAAACGTTTAGAGTTTTATGTTTTTGCCCTAGGTATATAAGGCAAACCCTAGCCACGTTTTAAAAGTTGCTCATATTGCCGTTTGTGTAAATCTCTTGTGAGATCTGTGAGGAGATTTCCTTCACACAAGCTTAGGATTATCAAGAGGAGATTTCTTCAAGAACTTATTGATCATTTAGTTGTTGCCATGAGAACTTAAAGATACACAAGTGGGTGTGCTTGTACTTGCTGGAGAATCCAAAAAAGAAAGAGTCCGTGGTCTTGGAACTTGCACGTGGTCGTGTCAGTAAGTTTCTACTGGTAGATAGCAATAGAATGTTAGTAGTCTAAATTCTATTGTAAAACTTCAATTCTTTCTATAGTGGATTCAAATTTACCTTGAAAATAGTTAGGTTAAATTCTCCCTAGGTTTTTTATCAGTTTGGTTTTCCTGGGTGATCATATCTTTGTGTTATTTATTTTTCTGCTGCTATGCATGATATGATTATATGATTGTGTTAACCTAGATCTGAAATTTGGACTAAGTAATAACTTGGCTAATTAACTAGGTTAATCCGGTTGTATTTTAAGAGGTTTAAAACACATACATATTTTTTATTGTAAATATGCTCTATGTCTATTAAATATTTGATAAAGTTTGGCACCAAACATATTTGAATCTATATCTTTTTCAACCAGTTATGTGGCAATTAACAAGTCATTGACTCATTAAAAAAATAATGTCACTAAAACCATACATGAAATGTCTCTGTAGTTATTACATAATGAGTTAGAGCAAGATAGCTTCAAATAAGTTAGGCTTCATACCACCACCACCACCATGAAGCCTAACTTATTACTCCAAGTTTTGGATCATTCATGTTTTTGAAAATTTTATTAGTTCAATTGAAAGATTTTTTACTTACTTTAGTATAAAATTTGATAATTTGTATCGAAAATGAAATTTTTTAAGAATTTCACTTTAAAAATAGTAAAAATGAATTTTTTTTTTATGAAAGATCGCCACCAAAGATAATTTTGATTGAAATTACTAAGCTCTTTTTGTTGTTGTTTGTTGTGTGTATATATATAATTTATCAAATAAAAAAGTGTGTGTATATAATAAAAAAGCGTGTATATATGTGTATGTGAGTATTGTCTTGATAAATATATTAGAATTGCAACTTGGCCTCCCCAAAAAAAAATTCATGGCTCCACCCCTGCACTTGAGCCAACCCCTAACGGTTATAACTTATAACGACTAATGGTTTTAGAATTTAAATGTTACACGCATTTCTGTTCTCATTAAGCTTCTCCTGTTGTAGATTCTTAAGCTTCTTTCTTTTAGCAGATTATTCAATATGACAAAATTAGAGAATGTAGAATATGATATAAATGTATCTAATTATCAACCAAAAAAAATGCAAAATAGGTTTCAGAACCATTGTGATGTAGGTCATACTATGGTCACCCCTTATCTTTAAGTTAAAATGTGCCCCCAAAATGAGATAAAAAGTAATTGAAAAATGAGACAAATTTAAAAGCCACACATATAAGATATATAGGGCATATCAAATCATACGTTTTTTTTAGAAACCATATCAAATCATTGTTGATATAACTTTTGTTAAAATTAAATCATTTAATAAATTTTTTAATAATTAAGGTTTGGAAAATTATACCAAACGTTCTATTTGTTTCACACACACACACAATTTAAAAAAAAAAAAAAAATTATGTCAATTGGTTATTTACCATCCAATCCTTAAACTTTATATATATATATATATATATATATATATGCACCAAAAAAAAAAGTTTAAAACTTTATAAATGAGATAATTATTAATCTCTTACATATCATTTTCATATTTTGTAATTAAGGGGTATAAGCAGATAATACAATTCAGCAAAGGATATTTCCAAGAACTCATCAAATACAAAATGTATATACACAAACATTATTTCATTCTCCGTATTTATCACCCCATTTCTCAAATTTTAAAATACCTCTAGCATTTAGCCAACCTTTCTTTCTACATAATCTAACTATTTACCCTTTTCCCCCCTCTCGGTTTGAGTTGTGATTTCTTTGGAAAGTTATTCCTGTAATTTAGGGAATTTCAATTGGATTTTTTAAAAATTGGGAATTGGAGGGGGGATGATGGGAAGTTCATTGCCATACTACAAATGTAAGGAGAATTCTAAGGTATAAACCCTTTTTTTATTTATTGTATGTATCATACATCCAATTATTATCCTTTAAAAATATATATATATATATATATATATTTATTTATAATAATAGATAAACGGTTATAATTAGTAAAATATGGTATCCCATAACACCACACATCAAAAATGTAACTTCTTATCTTCTATAAATTCAGCCCCCACAACCTTCTGTTCTTCACCCAACTCATCAAAAAAGCCTCTCTCTCTCTCTCTCTCTCTCTCTCTTTCTTCAGTTACTTGCAAATTCTACTATGGCTCCATTTAAGATTACCCTAAAGGAGAAGAGAAGAAAGGCTGTTGCCAAAGGTCAGCAGCCACAGCCACAGCCACAGCCACAGTCCAAAAATGGAAATGTTGATGCTGCTTTGGGACCAATATATAACACGTAACCTTCACATTTCCTTTACACTGCCACGGAATAGGGGACCCAGCAGTGTTACTCCATTACCCAAAAAGAGGTCTCCATTTGATAATCATTGAACATGTTCATTTTTTTTTTTTACTCATTTTTCAAACAATAAGATTTTGAACTAGAAAACTGCTATATGATATGATTTCTTTGTGTGTATTTAGGGAGGAAAATGTTTCCATTCGTTACTTGCGACCTCGTTCCAAGTCAAGCAGGTAAAATTACTTCTTTTGAGTTTTCTTTCTTCATTTCTTTATTATATTATCATTAGTATTATTTACAACTAAAAATATTTTTTTCCTTGACATACAGGAATGCCAAAGAAGAAGTACAGGTGATAGACACCACACATACCCTCTCTCTTCTTTCTCCCTGTCATATATATGTGCTTGTTCTACTCAAATATTGCTTTATAAGAAAAATTATGGTTTACTATTGCATGCTTCTGAAATCTGTACATATATAAAATAGGAAATTGAGAAGCATCTTGTTAAAATTTGCGCAAGACAGGGACTTGAAGTTGTGCTTGAGGGGTACGTACAAATTAATTTCATATATATAAATTGTAAAAAAATTTATCTAATGACTCTATTTTTTTTTTTTTTTCTGCATATGACCGGTTGATGATGATGGCTTTGCTCGACCATAGGATCAAGGTAATATATATGCATACCTTGTATACACAAATCAATTTACTTTACATCCAAAAGAGATCGAGACATAGTGTTCTTCTATCACCTAATATATATATATATATGCTTGGTGACATTCATTATCTTTTTATTTTCAGGAAATGCAGGAAGACCTTGAACAAGTCCAACGTCATATTTGTGCCTTGCAAGGGGAACTCAGGTGAAGTTTGCAGCCTAACCCTTGCAGATGATCTCTTACAATTTGTTCCGTAGGGATCTCACAATATATGTAGTTCTTTTAAAATCTCTCAACCAAGTATTATAGTAACAAAAAGATAAGAGAAAATAAAGGACAAATAAATAAAATATGAAAATTACAAAGAAAATGATGGTATTACATTTTCATATTTTAAAATGCTAAGGCTTTGATTGCGAGAGCTTATACAAAGACAAAATGTGGAATATATGTATAAATTAGATATGAAATCTATGTCTTCTAAAAAAGAGTGGGTTTTGGTTAGTTTCATTAATTGACAGAGTTTTTTTTTTATCATCAAACAAAAGATCATCTCGAAACCCAATTACACAAAAAACTAATTGATTTCTTACTTGAAGAAAAAAAAAATTATGGAGTAAACATATGTTCAAATTTTAACATAACAGTCAAACAATTCCTAAAACCTAAATATGAAAAATTGCATAAGATGCCAAAAAAAAGGGCTTTGTTTGGTGCAAATGATTTGAAACTACATATTTCAAAATACAACTTTAAAAAAATCTAAGAATAGTTTTTCAAACATCGATAATTTTTAAAAAGTTGAACCAAATGGATATTAAGTTAGAAAATGCACATAAAAAATAAAAATAAAAATTCAGAGGACTACATATATACACCAAATGGAATAGTCAAAAGTTTAAAGAGGTTTGGATATCCTTGTTTATATATATATAAAAAAAATAAAGGCACTTAAAAAATAAATAAATGCTGATAATAAGCCATTTTAGGGTCCAGCCCTGCAAATTTTTTTTTAAAAAAAAAAACCATTTTTTATACATTGATAGTTGGGGTTAGGAGGATTTGAATCCACGTTGTTTCCGTTGAAAATACGAAAAAGTACTAATCAATTGAACTACTAATCTCTTAGCTTAGAAAAAACATGCTTATGACTATTAAACATTAATTGTATCATACTAAATCCAATATAGGGTTTATACACTAAATAACTCTAGGTTGATCTAGACTAACCCATGATTGGTTTGTTCGTTATACAATTATATGGACCTACAATTGGTTTGAGTCTCTTGAACCATAAAATTTATAACCGTATCTAAGAAAAATAACAGCATGAGGGCTTGTTCGGACCTAAAAAGGTCCAAGTCCTCTTTAAGAAAATTATCTAATAAAAGCGGATTTCTTTCTTTAGTATTTTGTATTAGCCCCCTACTTAAGCTCATTGGTGTCTCATACTGGCATTGCTCACAAAAATGTGATATACTCTGATGTAGCAGGAAACCATAGTCGGGTGCCTGATCATGAGAAGACGAAGTAAAACGGAGGAGGAGAGATGCTGCTCATCTCTAGTTGTGTTGTGTTTGTGTCTCTAATTATGTAATGTGGTTTGGCTAGTGCTTTACTCGGCAATTAGTGTTCCTCGGTTGGTTACTGTACCCAAAGAAAATGGTGTGTTTACTGTTTTTGCTTGGTCTTTTTTGCAAGGTTGGCTTTGTAGTTTGTACGCATCAAGAAGTTATAATTAAGCTATGGTTAATAAAATTATGTTCGTAGCTTCCTCCATGATTTATATACTGTCATATAATGTTACAGTTTCACAGTGAATATTATCAAAATGCATTTGAAAAATAAGTTATCACATAATTAAAAATGAGTCACATCATTGCTATGTTAGACACATAAGCAAGAAAACTAGTGGAAGTCGACGGAGGGAATGCTCATTTTTTTAAACTTTAGAAACTAAAGCGCTAATTTAAAACTTCAAAGACAAAAGTGCTTACTAGGTATGTTTTAAGGACCAAGAATTCGATTGTTTATTTTTATATAAGCATTTGTGATAAATTCCAGTTCTTCTTAAAACTAATATCCTTTTTCCGTCAATAGCTATATTTGTATGTTCTCAACAATGACAGATTATGGTTGTCCTTAAAAAAGTGCTTTCCAAACTTTATGTTTAGAGATAAGTGTGTAGATTTGGGCTTTTGAACATCGCGTGTAATAATAGAGGATTGATTAATGTTAGGAAAAGATTGAAGATATTATTTGGTACTCCCGAAGTATGATGACGTGGTGTTCTCTTCTTTCATATTCATAGTGAATCCCACCATGAATTTAATTAGTGAGATCCATTATAGATATGAGAGAAAGAAGCACCACATCACCATACCGTAGGAATACCTAATAATTACTCAAAGCTTGAATAGAGGCGAATACAATTTGACATGGACGAGTCTATTTCCTAGAGGAGCGAGCTGGGATTAAGCATCTTGTAGCAGTGGCTTCCAATTATAATTCCAATTCGCTAGACCTTAGCATGGAAACCATCACAGGCCTTGGAAACATTAGATTCCTTGCAGCTTGGAAGAGAAGGACCTAGTCAAACAAACTTGGAATAAGGAAGCAAGTCAGTCAGGTGCTTTTAAACTTGTGAATAAAAATGAAGTTTGTTAAAGAGGCATTTTGAACAATTGCCGAGAGACGGTCAAGGAGCTTGAAGCTGGAATCGACCAAATTTAAAAGCAACAAGCATCAAAGAGTAATCTAGCAGTAGCTAGAAACCTTTAGGTGAAGATAGAGGAAGGTCCCATGCAGATAAGAATCATATGGAGACAAGTCCAGATCTTATCTTGAAGAAGGCGACTCCAATTCCAATTCTTTACATTTGATGAACAATCATTGGTTTTTTTTTTTTTTTTTTTTTTTTTAATAAAAAAATTCATTTATCAACCGAGGTAGAGGAATGAGATTGGCGAATATTTATTCCAAAGTTTCAAGAAGGATTTTTAAATCTGCCAATTCCCCGTTCCATGATGAGATAGGAGAGACAATCACCCCCACTACTTATATGAGGAAGAGAATGAAAGCTTAATTGAGATGCCTACAGAAGAATACATGGGAGATATACTCCTATCCATGAATCCTCTAAAAGAGTTTGGTCCATATAAATTGTCAGAGATTTCTTCAACCATGTAATAATTTTTGTGTGACCAGTATGCATTTCATGTATTTATTGACATTGATGTCCATTCTCGTCTCAAGAAAACAACACATTAACTGGTCTTGAGAGATCAACACTGACCAGTGACAATTGACATCAAGAGAGAGAGAGTGCAATTTGACCTAGTGTTGAGAGAGTATTTCATGTAAACAGAAGCCTTACATTTTATATATATATATATATATATATATATATAACAGAAGCCTCTTACAATTTGTTCACCTGTTGTCGAGAATGGCATTCCCAAAATTATATACTACAAAAAGATGATCCATTGCAAGTGATGAGAGGCATTCACTATCCAACTTAAATCGATAAAGCTTACCTCACACGCTAAAGCGACATTTTGGTCTGTGTAAATGCTTTGTAAAGTATATAAATTACATAACAAGAAAATCCCTCTTGCTCTGAACGAGAGGCATTCACTCTCCAACTTAAATCGATAAAGCTTACCTCAGATGCTAAAGCGATATTTTGGTCTGTGCAAATGCTTTGTAAAGTATATAAATTACATAGCAAGAAAATCCCTCATGCTCTGAATGGTAACAAAAAGCCAACCGATACAAAACATAGTATAGCCCACTTCTTAATTGACATTTACAGAAGAAATTTAGTACTATCACAGATGACAGAGCTGTTACGGAAAATATGCAAATTAAATTTCCTTGGTATAAGCAAATATAGTTTTAAGTGATCTGTCTGCAAAACAGATTACTGCGTTTCTCCCATCTGGATCAACTCTTTCTTTTCTTGGTGCCAAATCTACTTAATACTTCTTTTCCATAAGACCCAATAGAGATAAAAACAAAAAGAGGAAGTTAATTTTATAAAAGAATCACTGAAAGTAGAACTTCAATATAAGAATGATTATGATTCTTTCATAGGATTAGCCCTTTATTTAATATACAAAGTAGCATATGTTATCCTTCATTAAGGCTGACCTCAAAGACGAGTGTCATCAAACACCCAAGGCTCATGTAAAAACAGCTCCCGGCCATTCATTTGGACTGTTCCTGCAGCAATATCCTCTGCACGCTTCCTCGCCGCTTCAGCTTTTCTGGCTGACTCATCAGCATCCTGCATTAAAGTACATATGTATTAAGAAGGATTATTCTGTGGCAGATCAATTTGATACAATACCTCCAATTGAGTAGAAATCTCAGATTTGATTAATAGAAATGTGAGTGGGACTGTGTAACTTGAGTCCTAAGGCAGGCCAAGGACACTAGACTGTGTGCCTAGGCCCTTCAAAACAGGCAATTCAACTTTGCTAAGAGCAATCAGATCTGAGATTAGCATTTAACTCTTTGAATGTGATTCATTCTTTTTCCACAACATCTAATTCCTAGTGCTATTAAATAACTGCTTACTAGCAGCTTAGATGTGAATTGACCTGTGTAACTCATTGTAAACACCTTAGGAGAAGTACTAGCAGCAGGGGAACACACCTGTGTGTGCAACACATGATCTGCTACCAATTGGGTGTTCCCCTACCAATTGGGTGTTCCCAATTAGCTTTCCAAGATGACATGGAAATGGCAAGGAAAATCCTTTACTTTATAGAGGTTATTAGCAGTAAGCAGTAGATAGAATTGAAATATGCAAGCTAGCGGTGCATGTGCATCAAGAATCTACCACTTTAATCAGTCAGTAAGGTTTATCCTCATTACAAGCAATATCAGTTGTGTATCTCTGTGCATGATTGGGGAGGCTGTAAGTTTTATTTGAACTTTGAAGAGCCTATTCAAATATTTATGGCTTCTATTATGTTTGCTAATACAACTTAAAATGAAATGCCAAAAATTATCTTAATTGCAGAGGTGGGTCTTAATGAGATTGTTTACTTCTTTAGGTAAACCCAACTTAATCTTAAATTAATATTATATACGTTTTGATAAGTCATAAATTTTATTAAAAAGTATAGAAAGAGCACATCCAAGTACTCAGGTTGTGGAGATGAACTGCGCGGCAAATCATCTAAAATTACAAGAGTCAAGAAATCGCAGAAAATTAGAGAATTAATGACCAGTGAAAACCATCCAATCATACACAGAACATGAGGTCATCTTTCAATCCGTCATAGCTTGTTCAATTCCTTCAAATGTCTGGCTATTCTGTTCTTTCCAAATAGTCCACATTATCCACAAAGGGATCACATTCCAAGAGATAGATAGATAGATAGCTACTAAAATTTGACAAGAGACTACAGGGTTGGTATCATAACTAAAACAGTTCCTGAAAGTGAAAATCACATATGAAGCATAAAGTAGAAACAGAGTACTAAATCAAATACATAAACTTCAATAAACCCAGATTCCCATTCCACCACACGTGTTGTCCTCCACATACGAAGTACCTACACTACCATCTCAATTCTCAAGCAAAAGTGTATACATCACCACACCACTAATACTTGTAAAGCATATTATCTCATCTAATCTAAGGGTCTCTAAAATCTAAACCCCAAATCATTCCTACACAACTAGGCACAGAAATATCAATTGGGCATAGACATTCAGTTTCTATTCCCAAAAAAAAAAAAAGGAACATATTTCATTAAATAATCCAATTCCAAGCCAAAATATTAAATAAAAATAGAAATAAAAAGAAACCCAATTCTCTATTTCATGAATACAAGCTTCTTAAACAGCTAAGGAATTAAAAACATGAAAAAAAAAATTTAAGAAAAAAAATTAAAGAAAAAGGACCTTCTGGCGCTTCCAAGAGAGGAACTGGGCCACCGTGATGGAATTGGGACTTGGCTTCTCATTCTCAGTTCCATGCTTCTCTGCTTCTGTTTCTGCTCCCATCTTCTTTCTCTTTTCTTTTCAGATAGCGCGTCTCTCGTTCGTGCAGCTAGGTAGAGTTCTTTGTTAATCCTTGTTACTTTAGGAATTGGCCGTACGCATCACTCTTTACATACGTAATAATTTAAACCGACCGCTTCACCAAAAAAAAAAATTTTAACCGACCACATTTTGATAATTAAATAAAGTAACCCAATACTAAATAAATTCTAATTTAATTAAGTTTCATTTTTTTTTTCCTAACGAAATTATAATTATAATTTCTTTAGGGGAAAATTATAATTCTAATTAACTAAAATATTTTACTTTTATTAAAAATTCTATATTTTTTGACCTTATATAGTAGGCAGAAATGTTTGACTTCTTTTTAGGACTTATGCCGCATAAGCTTTGGTAGCTTCACAATTTTTTACATAATTTTTATTTTTTTAATTCTTTTTTTATTTGACACATAATTTTTATTTTTTGAATTCCTTATTTATTTGAAAAAAACTAATCAAATATCAACCATTCATTTTAAAATTTAGACTCCCATTAGGAATTTTTTTCCCCTTAGAATGGCATGCAATTCTTTGACTTGCTTCTAAAGCATGTTTGTATGCAACGCAAATTCTTTCACAGTAAAAGATGTGTAGTTGACTTATTCTCCTAAAAATCATATATAACTAAAAGATCTAGGCTAAGCTCGACCCATATATCTATACAAGAAGCAAGAACCCTCATAGAAAAATTAAACAATATTGTAGTTGTAGTTTCAACTTTCAAGTCATGAGAAACTCGCTATAGAAACATCAGTGAGACATATAGAAGAAGAAACACACCATGACTAAGTATAGGAAGATCATTCAATCTTCACATGCCAAATATGTGTAGAGCCCATGCAATCAAACTAGAAATTCAACTACAATAACAATTGTGTATACCCTTTTTTTATGATGCCAAATACATTGAAACCTAGATTGAAAACAAGGTGCCAAACATTGATAGTCCTATATTTATTTATGATGCATGAATTGCATGTTTAAATAAGAAATAAGAAATAAAACTTAATATCATATGTATTCTATATTTATATTTGCTACCTCCTTGAAGGCTTCATAACATCATTATTTTATTTTAAAACCAAATTTGACCACTACAAATGTGTTTCTCTTATATTTTTGTTGTGCACTTCTGTCCACTTTAGTCATACTTAGTCCATTTTGTCCACTTCGGTCCACATTGGTCCTCTTCAGTACACTTTGGTCCTATTCGGTCCACATCGGTCTTATTCTATCCACTTCAGTCGTATTCGGTCCATTATGTCCACTTTGGTCCTATTTGATCTTATTCGGTCCACATTGGTCCTATTCGGTCCATTCTAACCACTTCAGTCTACTTTGGTCCTATTCGGTCCATTGTTTCCACTTTGGTCCTATTTTGTCCATTTGGTCCACTTTGGTCCTATTTGATCCACTTTGTTCAACATTTGGTACTATTCAGTCTACTTTCCTTTCTCATTTGACGTAGCTACCTATAATGCCCCACCTCATTCCTTTCTCATTCGACGTGGATAAAGTTAAACCTTGTTAATTGTTGGGCTATGTTCAATTTGGTTTGTGTTTGATCTAATTTATGACCTAACCTCACATAGAAGCGTTACGATTTTTTAATAGGAGGATTTTTTAGGCTTAATCCATGGGATGGACGTTTGGGCTGATTGCCTTTCAAAATACATCTATAATTAATTGGTAAATTTGAAAGATACCCATTGTTCAGCTTGTTGGTTGGAAGCAGTTGGAGACTTGAGTTCAGACTTAAATGGGCAAGCAGCCTATATGCCATATGGGATTATTTTTGACTGGCTGTGGCATAGTGGCAGTACCACCTTCTGTACAATTAGTTGAAAATGTCATGGCTGGATTATCTTCATGGTGACAAAAGATGAACTATTATACTGTACAATCATATAATGTACTTTGACATGCAACCAAATTAGACAACGAGCTTAAATTGGTACCTTTTTCCACATTTTCTTCACCATCAAACACTCTCAAACAAATCAAAAAACAATTTTTACACAAGCCACAATGCACTCTGACGAGTAGCATATAAATGGTCGTCCATTACTTGCAAATCGTCAGTGACAGTGACGAGTAAGGGTATGGACGAGCATATGTGCATTAACTCCAGGCAATAATCAATAACTGAGCAATGAATAGCACAAAACCGTTACCATCATCCAATAATGCAGAATTAAGGACCGGTTACGAACAAAAAACGTTGGAGTTAAATTGCAATCATTAAGCATTGTTCACCAGTTGCAACATAACGGTTTACTGAGTATTAACTCAGTCTAAGGCTATATAAAGCCAAGAAAAATAGGTAAAAGGACACGAACACACAACTGCTATACAAATTACAGTTTTTCCAGAGAGAATAAGCTAACTCAAGCATCAGAGGGTCCTTGGCAGGCCCTAAACCGGTGCCCTTATCTATTGAGTGCTTTTTGTGACATAGGTTTTACAGGTTGTCCATCATACTGACGAAGAGCATACTCATGATCTGCAATTTTCTGCTTCATCAGTTTGGCGCCGTCTGTGGGAAACGATTGAGTTGCAATTTTCTCAGGCAAATCATCGTACCTCTACCAACAAAGTTCCTCAAGACACATGGACACTTCCACTTCATCACCTCCTACGAACCTAACTGTAATGGCCCAACAGATTCAAGCACTCAGGGCTAACGTGCAAGAATTGATGAAATAGAATGAAGAATTGAAGCGAAGGGCGTGCCCTGGGACTCCGACTATGTCGCAGTCTCGACGTAATTTCAATGACAACGATGACGAGGCCCATAGTCTAGAGAATAGCAGAAGGGATACTTCCGAACATACCGTGCAGTCAACTCGTGGTAGTGATCAAATGATGAAAAACATGAGAAAGGAGTTGGACGAGGTCAAGAACGCCATGAAGGGAAAGACAACAATGAACCTGGATGGCATGATCAAGAGGACTGACTCACCCTTCACAGCTAGTGTTCTAGAGTTCCCCTTGCCTCCCAAATTTCATCTCCCTCAACTGGAGGTCTACAATGGCACTAAGGACCCTCTGGACCATATAAGAGCATTCAAAACAATTCTGAGTCTCTAGTTGACCCCAGATGAAGTTATTTGTAGGACATTCCTAGCAACCCTTAAGGGAGCAACACGGGTATGGTTCAGCAAACTACTCGCAGCGTCCATTGCAAACTTTGACCAGCTAAGTGACTTCTTCGTCCGTCACTTCATTGGAGGCCAACGTCATAAAAGACACACTTCCTATTTGCTAACTGTGAAACAACAGGAAGGAGAGACCCCGAGGGAATATGTGAAGCAATTCAACAAGGTAGTCCTAGAAATTGATGAGGCTGATGAACAGGTGATAATGGACGACCTTCCAGGCCGGGCTGATCAACCCTAACCTTGTTTTCTCCTTAGGGAAAACTCCTCCAACCTCGATGACGGGTCTGTTGTTTAAAGCGCAAAAATACATAAATGGGGAAGACGCACTGACAACAAAAGGATTGACGGGCAAACGAAAGAAAGGTGAAGGCGCAAAGTCCCAAAGCAAGAAGAATGAGCGTAAAGACAATCTTACAAAAGCTAAGGCTAGCAAAAGTAGTCTGGAGGCATCATCAAAGAAGAAGCTAAATTTCACCCTATTGATAATGCATGTAGACAAGATTCTCATGCAGATAAATGACAACCCTGCCTTGAAATGACCTAAGCCATTGAGCTCGTCCTCAAAGCGAAGAGATTCGAAGAAGTACTACCGCTTCCATAAGGACCATGGTCATTATACAGATGAATGCAAGGATTTGAAAGAACAAATAGAAGAATTAATCCAAAGGGGGAAGCTCCAAATTTTTTTTTAAGAAAGACTATCAAGCTTGCCAGCAAACAGAGGAGAAACCCACTGACGACCAAAGAGAGGAAGATCAGGACAATCTCAAACCTAGCGTAGGAGAGATAAGGACGATCACTGGAGGACCAGTTGTTGGAGGATCATACAAGTCCTAAGGAAGGCGGTGCAGAGGCAGTTGAACAGCGTCCATGTCAACCACCCAATGGCAAAACATCGTCGCACTGGGAATGACGACATTGTCTTCTCCAAGCAAGATGTGAAAGGGATCAAATAGCCTTATGATGACCCCCTACTCATTATGCTAGCCATTGAGGGGTTTAACACCAGAAGAGTGCTAGTGGATAATGGGAGCTTAGCAGATGTGATGTATATGACGGCTTTCCAACATATAAAGTTGGATCCAAAATGCCTCAAGTCTTTCAGATCTCAGTTAATTAGCTTCAGCGGAGACCGTGTATATCTAAAGAGCATCATTTCATTACAGATTATAGCAGGGACCTATCCCGCTCAAGTGACGAGGATGGTAGACTTATTGATCGATGACTACCTTTCGTCCTACAGTGTGATTCTTGGGCGACCAACCCTAAATCGCCTTAAGGCAGTAACTTCCACATATTGCCTGAAAGTGAAATTCCCAACCCCTCACGGAACTAGAGAAATCATAGGGAACCAACTTTTTGGCTCAGGAATGTTACCAAGCGGTCTTGACGTCTAGAGAAAATCACACATGGATGGTAGAAGAAGAACCACCCAAACCCATGGAGGAGGCAGAAAATGTAGTGCTAGTAGAAAGAGATCCATCCAAAACCACCAAGGTAGGAAAGGAACTTCAACAAATTTTGAAGGACGAGTTGGTGAAGTTTTTGAAAAAAACTTGGATATCTTTGCATGGAGCCATGAGGACATGCTAGGGATCGACAGACAAGTGATAAAGCATAGTCTTAATGTCGACCCAACAAAGAAGCCTGTCCAACAGAAAAGACCAGTATTCACTCCAGAGCGAAATAAAGCAATCATGGAAGAGGTGGAAAAGCTTTTAACTGCTGGGTTTATTAGAGAAGTCTACTATCCAAAATGGCTTGTTAACATTGTTATGGTAAAGAAGTCTAATGGAAAATGAAGAACGTGTGTGGACTTCACTGATTTGAACAACGCATGTCCCAAAGATGGTTTTCCCCTTCCTAGAATTGACCAGCTTGTTGATTCAACAGCTGGCCATGAGCAATTGAGCTTCACAGATATTTTTTCAAGTTATAACCAAATCCTAATGAAGGAAGAAGACCAGGAGAAAATTGCGTTAGTCACTAGCCAGGGCCTGTATTGCTACAAAGTCATGCTATTCGGACTGAAGAACGCATGCGCCATCTATCAAAGATTAGTGAATCAGATGTTCAGCAAGTAGATAGAAAGGAATATGGAAGTCTATGTAGATGATATGTTTGTGAAAAGCAGGGAAGCTAAAAACCATTTTGCAAACCTTCAAGAGGCGTTCGATAATTTAAGAAGGTATAAGATGAAGCTCAACCCTGCGAAGTGCCTTTTTGGATTCTCCTCAGGAAAATTCCTAGGCTTCGTGTTATCTCAGCGAGAAATTGAGGCGAACTTAGAGAAGGTCAAAGCCATACTTGACATGGTATCTCCTAAGACAGTCAAGGAAGTGCAAAGACTGACGGGGAGCGTAGCTGCATTAAATAGGTTTATCTCAAAGGCCACTGACAAGTGTCTTCTCTTCTTTAAAGTTCTTAAGCCCGTCAGTAGAAGGAGAAGATTTGTTTTTATATTTAGCTATATCACAAACAGTCATTAGTCCAGCTTTGATCCACGAGGAATCCAAAATACAAAGGCCAGTGTATTACACAACTCAGGCCTTTCAGGGTGCCAAAGCAAAGTATCCACGCGTGGAGAAGATGGCCTTTTCATTAATCTTGGCTTCGAGAAAGCTTCGTTCGTATTTTCAGGCTCATACCATTGTAGTTATGACGAACCAACCAATCCGAAAAGCAATAAGCAAACCAGATGCTGCAGGTCTTATGGTCCAGTAGGCGATTGAGCTAAGCCAGTTCGACATTGAATACAGGCCAAGAACAGCAATCAAGGCATAAGCTTTAGTAGATTTCATTGCAAAGTTTACTCTTCCATACCTTGATTAAGAAGAAAAATATTGGTTAGTTTGTTCAGATGGCTCGTCTGTAACAGGACTCTGAGGCGTCGGTGTCATAATGATGTCACTAGAGAATAACGTCCTTAAATATGGGGTTCAGCTCCAATTTCTAGCAACAAACAATGAGATAGAGTATGAAATAGTCCTTGCTAGCTTAAGGGTTGCAAGAGCCTTGGGAGTCAAGAATGTGAGATTAAGGTCTGATTCCAAACTGATTGTTGGACAAAAAACCAACGAATATGAAGCAAAGGAGGAAAGAATGAAGAAATACCTATAGTTGACGAGCCAACTCATTGATGAGTTTGATAATGTTAAACTAGAGCTAATCCCAAGGGAAGAAAACTCTACTGCTGACGAGATTGCTAGACTTGCCTCAATTGAAGATGCTTCAACAATGGAAGGCTTGCTCATGGAGGTTTAAACAACCATTAGTATTGATAGATTGCAAGCCCTTTCAATCCAACAACAAAGTAACTAGATGGAACCAATCATATCCTACATCAGAGACGGCCAACTCCCATCTAACTCATCAGAGGCAAAGAAGGCCAGAGTCCAAGTAGTAAGGTTACTGTTTTGAATGGAGAACTCTACAAAAGAGGATTCTCGATGCTATACCTAAAGTGTTTGGCCCTCGACGAAGCAACGTATGTGCTGCAAGAAATACACGAAGGTGTCTATGGTAACCATTCTGGACCTCGATCTTTGGTGGGAAAGATGATTAGAGCAAGCTACTTTTGGCCAACTATGTAGAAGGATGCAGCTAAACTTGTGAAGAGATGTGATAAATGTCAGCGGTTCGACAACGTGTAGCATATACCTGGGGAATTACTGACAAGCATCTCCTCACCTTGGCCATTTTCTACGTGTGGAATAGACATCGTAGGCTCACTCCCTTTGGGAAAAAGGCAAGTGAAGTTTCTGCTCGTAACCATTGACTACTTCACCAAATGGGTCGAAGCAGAACCACTAGCAGTAATCACCAAAGACAAGATATAGACCTTCGTTTAGAAGACCATCATCTGTTGGTTTGGGATCCCTAGGATGATCAAATCTGATAATGGTTGTCAGTTTGATAATCAAAAATTCAAGGAGTTTTGCACAAAGCTAAGGATACAAAATCACTACTCGTCACTTGGGCATCCATAAGCTAATAGGAAAACAGAAGTAACAAATCGTACTTTACTTAAACTCATCAAAGCACGACTTGAGAGGGCGAAGGGTGCATGGCCTGAAGAGTTTCTTGGGAGAAACTCCATTCAAGTTGGCCTTCGGCATTGAAGCAGTTATTCTAGCTGAGATAGGAGTCTCCAGTCTTAGGCAAGCTCATTACAACGAAGGTACAAACAATGACGAACTGAGGCTCAGCTTGGATTGTTTGGCTGAAGTTAGAGATGAGGTAGCCTTGAGAATGGCTCGGTACCAACAAAAAATGCAGAAGTACTACAATCAGAGGGTAAAACTCAGAAGGTTCAACCTTGATGACATGGTGCTGCGAAAAGTCTCCCAAGCTACTAGGGATCTAGCACAGAGGAAGTTAGGGCCTACTTGGGAAGGTCCATACAAGGTTGTCCGTTACTTCAGACGAGGCAGCTATTATTTGAAGGAAGTGGTAAAAATCATAGATGTGGTAAAAACTTACAAGATAAGTTAAAATCACAAGCTAAAATCACAAATGTGGTAAAAACTCACAAGATGAGTTAAAATCACAGCATATGGTTAAAACTTAAAATGACGAGTTGAAAATCATAGACGTGGTACTAACTCTAACAATGAGCTGAAATCACAGAAAACTGTGAAAACTCGAATGACAAGTTAAATTATTAAGTAAGGAAATAAAAGAGCAAGCATGAATCATAAGAACTTCAAAGTTCAAAACAAGATAAGTGCCTTGTTTTTAAAATAAAAGCCTCAAAACAGAAGGCACCCATCGTTTCTAAATTTAAAGCCTCAAAACAGGAGGCATCCATTATCTTTAAAATGGAATAAAAAGAAAAGATTACTTAAATTTTACTTCAAGGAGCACTGACAATCTCCTTAACACGGCCCGCCTCTGTCTGAGCCTCGTCATTAGCTCCTCCTGTAGCAACACCTTCTCCCTTAACAACCTCGGTAGCTTCAGCAATGGTTTCACCTTCCATCTCATTAGCCTCGTTAGCAAGGATCTCAGTATCAATGGCTTTAGAGTCCAGATTTGCAAAATCAGCTACATGGCTATGGTGCTTTGTCATCCACCGATGAAGAAGCTCGAAGCCCTTGAAGTATTGCTCAAACTACATATCGAAGAAGTGATCAAACTCCAGGAACTTGGAAATCACTTTCTCACGTTTTTCGTCCATTGTTAAGAGGGTAGTTTGAACTTCCTCGTTTTTTTGAATGAGGAGCTTTTTCTCAACCTTCAGTGCTAACTTTTAGTTCTTTCACCTTTCCCTTGGCCTTCGTCGACTAATCCATAGCTTCAATCAGATCCTTCCTCAACCTTGAGCTTTCAGCCCCAACAAAATCAACCTTGGAGTTGGCAACCCCTACCTTCTCCTCGCTGCTTAAGTAGTCTATCATTAAACGAAGGGACTCACTAAGAACCTGAAAAAAATAAAAGGGTTAGTGATTTTTAACAGGTGTAACTACTTAACCAGTAATGAAGAAACGTTGAGTACAATACCTGCACTAACTTGTGAATATAACTGCTAATTAGTTCATGAGAAGGGATGGATGAGAGACCCTTAAGCTCGTTATCAATGACAACATTATGAGCTCTTCCAAGGGTAGTAGCAGGGTCATCCCAAACACTCTTGCCAACCTTGGCCTTCCCTTTAGAGCGTGTGGTCAGAGGCCTGAAGGTCATTATCTCGAGAGAAGGTGTGGTAGAAGAAGGAGTGCTAAAAAGTGACTGGAGGGTAGGAGTCTCGTCCTTCCCTTCATCCAACCTGCATTTCTTTGGTCCAGGGGTAATGAGAGATAAGGGTTCTGTTAAGAACATATTTTATGTAGTTGGCTAATTCTTTGACAAAATGCACTTTACTTGTAATTGGGTAGCTCTAAGATGTGTTTAATACTTCAAGGAGCATGTTGTTCAAGTCTAGTATTAAAGCCATGAAGATTGGACCAAGAAACAAGTGAAGAAAAGGTGTTCATTAAAGCTAGACAGATAGCTCGATAGCTCCTCGACACCTCTCGATAGCTGGCTATCTATCGAGCTTCTTAAGCTTTTTCCTTATCGCAATCTCGACACCTCGTGGACACCTAGTGGATCGATCGAGAAAGTTTCTGTCTCCTTGACAACTTCTCGACACTTGCTCGATAGTTGTATCTATCGAGGTTTAAAGCTCGACACCTCATCGACACTTGCTCGACACCTGCTCAACACCTGCTATCTATCGAGGTTACGGGAAATCAAAATTCTCAGATCTGATTTTTGGGCCAGGCTTTTGTATTTGTGTAGTGTTTCTTTTCTCACAACCCTAAACCTATATAAGGCTTATTTTAGAGGCCATCACATAAGAGAATACAAGGAGAACATATTCAAAAGGTGACCGATGCCTTATTCTCTCTTAAAGAAGTTACTACGTCTTTACGCCTTAGGGTTTTGTAACCAAGTGCTTCTTGATCTTCATTGTTGATGAAATGAAGAACTTTGCAGCCAACATTTTCTTCTAGTTGGTGATTGAAGTCGCGTACTAGGATCCGCGCAATTGGTTAGTCACATACTGGTATTCGTGCATCATCAAAGGGTGGCGTTCATATATTGAAGAGTTCAGAGGTTCTGAAACAGTAGAAGGTTTCTGCTGTGGGTTCATCTACGGAGATTGTAGAGTCTAGGGACAAAAGTTTTGTACTAGATCTGAAACTTCTCTTTACTATAGTGGATTGTTTTTGGGAAGGTTTCCCCCAGGTTTTTTACTGTGCAACTAGTTGGTTTCATTGGTTTTCCTAGGTCATCATATCTTGTCTTATTTATTTTTTCCGTTGCATGATTTTGACATGATATTTATGTTTGTTTGTTTTAACAAGTTTTGTTCATAATAAATCTAATTAATAACTTGGGTTTAAAACTTGTTAATTCTACCAATCGGGGTCTAAATTTCCCAACAAGTGGTATCAGAGTGGGTTTACTCTGATTGGATTAATTTCCTGAGTGTGATCCATTGGCTCCTGTTGTCATGGATAGAGGACAATCTTTATTTATACCTCATTTATTAGATGGAACTAATTATGCATACTGGAAAGTTCATATGAAAGTTTTTTTGCAGGCTCTAGGTGAACAGGTATGGCAGCTGTTGAAGTTGGCTGGATTAAGCCAAAGGAAGCGCTGGTGGATTGGGATGATGCAACAATCATAGTGGCAAATTTCAACAGTAGGGTTTTGAATGCTCTGTTTTGTGGGGTGACCAATGAGGAATTTAAGAAGATATCATCCACGGAAGTTGCCAAGGAAGCATGGACCATTCTTGAGACCACCTATGAAGGTACCAAGGCAGTAAAGACTGTGAAGTTTCAACAACTCACTAGTAGTTTTGAAAAAATAAGGATGGAAGATGATGAGACCTTTGATGAGTTCTATGCCAAACTCAAGGATATTGTGAATTCTGCCTTCAATCTTGGAGAATGTATTGCAAAATCCAAAATTGTTAGAAAAATCCTTAGGTTCTTACCTAAAAGATTGCATGCCAAGATCACTGTCATTGAAGAAGCAAAGGACATTGATCAAATTCCTTTGACTGAACTTGTAGGGAACCTTCAAACCTATGAGATGGGAAAAGGTAGAAAGAGTAAAAACTTAGCTCTTAAGGGTATAGAGGAAGAGACTGAGGACTCTGAAGATGAAGATCAAAGTGAAGATGAGGATAAGCATCTAACCTTCATAACTGATGAGATTATCAAGCTTCTTCAGTTTAGAAAAAATGATAAGGGCAAACCTCCTAGGAAACCTAAATCCTCTAGGAAGGGCAAGAATGAGAAACCCTTCATCCAATGCCATGAGTGCAAAGGTTTTGGTCATATAAGGATAGAGTGTCCAAACTACCTCATGAAGGAAAAGACTAATGAGTTAAAAGATAAAAGGTTGGTTGCTAACTGGAGTGATACTGAGGATGACTCTTCTGATGAGTTTGTGGATGAATGTCGTCACGTTATGGCCTTTGCTACCACAACTGATAAGGTGATTGTGGAGAGTGCTAGTGACAGTGAGGATTCTTCTGATGATGAAGTACCTAAGAAGATGACCCTTTAGGAAGCCTATAATAAGCTATGCACTGAATTCATAAAATCTGAAAAGACTTCTCATCTTTGTAAAAAAGAGCTCAATGAGGTAAAAACTGAAAAAACTGATCTGTTAGTCAAACTAGATGAGACTACAAGGTTAGTTGAGACTCTTATTGTGGAGAACGCCTCATTAGAAGAGAATGTCAAGAATCTTAAGGTTGAGCTTAGTCAAGCTAGAACTCAAATGGAGAGGATGTCTAGTGCAAAGCTTGATGAGGTATTGAGTACTCAAAAGCCCAATTTTGATAAGACTGGCTTAGGATATGCTGTTTCCTCCGGCCCCTCCTCTTCCATGGCTTCTGGATCAAGGACTGTCTTTGTGCCACAATCTGAGAAAGGTAATAAAGGTATGAAATCCAAAACTGATTTGTCTAATTCTAAATCCTTTGTTAGACTTCATGTTTGTCACCATTGTGGTGTTTCTGGACACATTCGTCCTAATTATTTTAAGTTGTATCATCATAAGCAATTGTCCAAACAGTCACAGGTTTCCTCTCAAGGACCTACACCTTTGTTTGGAGAGTTATTAAAAGCTTTGAACTATTTAACTCATATTCAGAAGAATTTTAATTCTTCTATGTCCTTTAGTAGATATACTATGACACATGCCTTTTCATATTCACGGCCAAGGACTTGTGCTGTGTGGGTGAGAAAGGAGCTTAAGACTTAATTATCTTTTCTATTTGTCCTCTACTTTGATTCTTTCTATCTAAAGTAGGACTCTCTTTGCTTGATTTCTTATCTGCTTTTGGAATTATGCTTTCATGCATTTGTACCCTTCTATCATGCCTTCATGCATATGCATATTTCTTTCATGCATTCATGTTATTTATCTGTTTTTGTTTGGTAGTTTAGTTTTTTATTTTGTTTTGTTTTCAAAATAAAAATAAAAAGAAAAAATCAGAAAAATACAAAAACAGTGTGTATTTTGTGTACTTTGGTACTTGTATACCTTAGATGGCCATTGAAATAAAATTTTCTAAACTTTGTATCTTTTGTAACTTAGATGAGCATCTCTATGCACAACTAAGCAAGTGAGTTTTATGGCTCTTGTTTGTGATGAGTAAGATTAAGTTATCTCTTGAACTTAACACTCATATCTCTCTTTTTGACGGGTAGGACTAGAAAATCCTAAGAGAAATGCATAAATAACCATCTCACCACTGTTGCCCACCAATCATAATATGACACATTTACGCTTCGGCATAGCAAAAGTGCAGTGTAAAAAACATCCGTATGTTTCGGCATAACAAAAGTGCAATGTCTATGCTTAACATATTGGGTATTTCTTTTCTCTCTCTTTTATTCCCATGCATGATATGCTAAATAAAAGAAAATATGCAAATAAAATAAAAAGCAAAAAGATTAAAATGCTTTAAATATGATTGCAAGCGTGTTTTCTAGGAGATGTGGGAGTTATAGGATGTACCTCAAAGGTGATAGTCCCCATCAAACAGTTATGATTATGTGTGAGTTAAAGTTATTTTCTCATATTTCAGATCGTCATAACATGTATATACATATGCAATCTTGCGATGTTTTTCATACACAACACGTAATATTCTTTGCTACTCTTGATACATGTGCAAGTACAATGTGATTTGGCCATCACAAGGTTTTACATGTGTTAATTTATGCTCACTAAACTGTCTTGACTTGTTTTTGAAATATAAAATTGGTTAGACTTATTTAGTATGTGTGTGAGCTTTGGGATCTATGTGTTTAACATTTTTCTTGTTGAGAGATTTGTTTTTTCACATGATTTTGCATCCTTCTATTATCTTGTCATCCATAGCATCTTGTTTTATTACATTCATGCATTTATATGAATTTCTTTGTGCCCCCTTGATCATCCTTGATCATCTTTATGTTTCTTAGGTGAAACTTTCTAGCTTCTTGTACCCTTTGTCAATCATGACAAAAAGAGGGGGGGAGAAATTGTGGAGACTTTGTGGTTTCTGTTTAAGATTCTACAAGTTAGGGGGAGAAATACATTCCTTTGTAAGGGGGAGATGTGTTTCATTACAAGTTAGGGAGAGAAATACATTCCTTTGTAAAGGGGAGATGTGTTTCATCTTGTTAGGGGGAGTGTTTACTTCCTTCTTCTTGTACCTTGGGTCTTGTGACCATTGTTTACATACATTGTGCTTATCTTCTTTATATGCTGATGTATGTTTCTTTCACCTACCTTTACATGTGTTATTTCTTTTCTTTCTTCATACACATGTTTCTTATACTTGTATGCAATCTATTATTTCTGTTTCACACTAAGATGCCTTTATGAGTTTTGTTTAAAGTGTTTCAGAAATACAGGTTGTCAAAGTCTACTTGCCATAAACTCTCTTCTTACAAAGTTTTTCAAAAGTTTGTGTTAGGATAGATTTTATTGTATTCAACAAGTGAATATGAGTTGAGTGATTTATGACTTCTCTCATATGTTCATTTGTTTGTTGTGGTTTTGTCACGGATTGCCAAATGGGGAGATTGTTAAGGACATATTTTATGTAGTTGGCTAATCCTTTGACAAAACGCACTTTACTTGTAATTGGGTAGATCTAAAATGTGTTTAATACTTCAAGGAGCATGTTGTTCAAGTCTAATATTAAAGCCATGAAGTTTGGACCAAGAAACAAGTGAAGAAAATGTGTTCATTAAAGCTGGATAGATAGCTTGACACCTGTGGACAGATAGCTTGACAGCTGCTCGACACCTCGCGACAGCTGACTATCTATCGAACTTATTAAGCTTTTTCCTTATCGCAATCTCGACACCTCCTGGACACCTGGTGGATCGATCGAAAAAGTTTTTATCTCCTCGACACCTGCTCGATAGCTGTATCTATCGAGGTTTAAAGCTCGACACCTGCTCGACACCTGCTATCTATCGAGGTTATAGGAAATCATAATTTTCATATTTGATTTTTGGGCCAGGCTTTTGTATTTGTGTAGGGTTTCTTTTCTCACAACGCTAGACCTATATAAGGCTTATTTTAGAGGCCGTCACATAAGAGAATACAAGGAGAACATATTCAAAAGGTGACCGATGCCTTATTCTCTCTGAAAGAAGTTACTGCGTCTTTGCGCCTTAGGGTTTTGTAACCAAGTGCTTCTTGATCTTCATTGTTGATGAAGTGAAGAACTTTACAGCCAACATCTTCTTCTAGTTGGTGATTGAAGTCGCGTACTGGGATCCGCACAATTGGTTAGTCACGTACTGGGATTCGTGCATCATCAAAGGGTGGCGTTCATATATTGAAGAGTTCAGAGGTTCTGAAACGGTAGAAGGTTTCTGCTGTGAGTTCATCTACGGGAATTGTAGAGTCTAGGGACAAAAGTTTTGTACTAGATCTGAAACTTCTCTTTACTATAGTGGATTGCTTTTTGGGAAGGTTTCCCCCCAAGTTTTTTACTATGAAACTGGTTGGTTTCATTGGTTTTCCTGGGTCATCATATCTTGTCTTATTTATTTTTTCCGCTGCATGATTTTGACATGATATTGATGTTTGTTTGTTTTAACAAGTTTTGTTCATAATAAATCTAATTAATAACTTGGGTTTAAAACTTGTTAATTCTATTAACCGGGGTCTAAATTTCCGAACAGGTTCATTCTTTAAGCTCTTAACACGGGCATACTTGTCTTTGCTGTACCTAGTAGCCATTTTTGCAAGAAGAAAGTTAGTAGGGTGGAAATCTATAAGGTAAGACAAGAAAAGACGAAGGATTAAAAATCTACTCTTCTCTTCCCGAGCAATTTTCTTCAAAACTTATGCAAAAGACTCAGGTCCAAGACAACACTAGTACAGACGATGAGGATCAACTAGCTCGTCGAAATCGTCAACAGTGAGGGCAAACTGAAGGGCATCCTTAATTCGTCCTTGGTAGTGTTCCTCCAACAAAGGACGATTAGCAACTAAATTAAAAAAAAAAAAAAAAAAAAATCAAAAGAGCAGCAAACTTAAAACAACATGTTTAATGAAGAGGAAAAGAGAGATGCACCAAGAGAAGGAATTTCCCATTTTCATAGCAACCACGGGACCTCACCCCACAGGTCTTCAGACATGGTTTTCCATCCAGATCTAGAAATGAAGAAATATCGTGACTTCTAGTCACGAAAGGAAGTAGGGAAGCTACGGACAATTCTAGATTCCCTATTCTAAGGTAGAAGTTCAAAATACCCATAATGGGTGGAAGGCTTCAAGTGATACAGGTAAAGAAACTCATTCAGGTTAATCATGTCTCCATCATGGAGAGACACCCAGATCGACATACAACCAATGATCGTCCTCCATGCGTTAGGGATGAGCTAACCAGGTGCAACATTCAGAGCAGAAAGGAGTTGCATAATAAAGGGATGAACTGGAAAACAAAGGCCACATGAAAAAGTAGTTTCGTAAAAACTCACCTTGCCATGGGCAAAGGTGCATGCTTTCTTATTAGGACGAGGTAATCTTATAGATACCCCCTTAGGGAATTGAAACCTCTTACGGATAGATTTAAAATGTCTCGACTCTAAAAGGCAAGACTCATAGAGGGCATGAAAGGGGATTGAAGACGAAGGAACTTTAGAAGAAGAAGAGGGTTTTGAAGACGATGGAGGTTTTGACACTACGATTTCAAAATCTTTATCAGAGGACTCACCACTTGACAACAAACCAGTTTCTAACTCATTGGACCTAACGTCGCTATCTCTGTACTCTATAGCAGTCATTTCTAGATGATGGGCAATTAGAGAACGATGGAGCAAAGGGTAAAGGCCAATCAAAACAGGCCTGAAAGCCCCATAGTCTCAAGGAACAAATAAACCTACGTAGGGACAACGTCCACCAGAAGACTCAAGAAACACTCCTAACCTAGCAATGAAGAACGAAACAGAGGGAGTTTCCTTCCTAATGAAATCAAAATCAACCATTAAGGGAGAAAAAGGAGTCTTATCGTACAGAAGGTGCAGGAACTCTCTTTTAGTTTCAGAATCCAAGCTTGGTGTATAATGAAGAAGAAAAAGAGGAATATGAGAAGGTTTTTTGATTTAAAAAAAAAAAAAGGAAATGAATTCAATGCGTGGGAAACTCAAGGAAAACACACATGTGTGGCCAACACAAACATGGAACGTGGAAATTAGCTGACGAAAATATCGCCCCACAATAAATATGATGAGACGAGGATCTCAGGGCACGTACAAAGTGATCCGCCCAAAACGGACTTTCCATATTCCTTAGCTCGTCCAGACGATGGACGACAAAGGAATAAGGAGGGAAACTGACGAGTAGTATATAAATGGTCGTCTATTACTTGCAAACCGTCAGTGACAGTGATGAGTAAGGGTATGGACAAGCATATGTGCATTAACTCTAGGCAACAATCAATAACTGAGCAATGAATAGTGCAAAACTGTTACCATCGTCCAATAATGCAAAATTAAGGATTGGTTACGAACAGAAAACGTTGGAGTAAAATTGCAATCATTAAGCATTGATTACCCAGTTGCAACATAATGGTTTACGAAGTATTAACTCAGCCTAAGGCTATATAAAGCCAGAAAAACAGGTAAAAGGACACGAACACACAACTGCTATACAAATTACAACTTTTCCAGAGAGAATAAGCTAATTTAAGCATCGAAGGGTCCTTGGCAGGCCCCAAACCGGTGCCCTTATCTATTGAGTGCTTTTTGTGACATAGGTTTTAAAGGTCGTCTATCATACTGACGAGAAGCATACTGATGAACTGCAGTTTTCTGCTTCATCACACTCTATAGTTCATGGTCACAACATCCGGTACTATTGTGAATTTCTTAAGGGATATATGTCACAAAATTAGCTAGCCGACTTAATTAGTATACATTCAAGACCTCATAGAGCCATCAACAGCTGCTAAGACTAACCAAGTTAGAATTAAGACATGCATCTACAGCTTCACCGACGGTGAGGAAAATCCACCCTCTTCCAAGTTTATCTAAAAAGTTGGCCAACTTCAGCTTGTGAATCACCTGCTGCCTTGGGTTGGCCATAGCTAACTGAAAAAACACAAATATTTTAAAGGTTAGGTACAAAATAAACTGAAATATCACAAATCCTGAAATGCAGGTCAATTCCTTACTTCTATGCCATGAGAAACCAACTCTTTGTGCAGTTCCTGTAGTGCAACAATTCCTGAAGTGTCAATGCTCATCATGTCTGTCATAAAAGGAATTCAATTTGGTTAGTGATATATGATATCATTGAAACAGAATTCAACTTGGTACCAGATATCCAAGTGTATAACACTTACTGGACATGTCAACGATTACTGCTTGAACGCTTCCCCTTGCATTGTCTTTCATTTCATTTTCATGTTCTGTCACCCACCTTACTATCCTGAAATAAGTACCATATATGGATTAAGTTCAACTTGCACCACTTCTCTGTCTTTTTTCTCATGGTACACAAATAAATGCAAAAAATGCAGTACCTTTCTCTTATGAAATTGGCATTAGCGAAGCATAATAAGGAAGAATTTACACGGATAGTTATGATTGCTGGAGTTTTAATGGCCATCGGATATTGACTGATGTCACAGAAGATATCTGTTCCAGGAAGTCTACCTAGTTCTTCTATGCCAGGTCGAATTGATTTTAGTAATATTTTTGCAAATGAGATTGCTACCTGCACTCCGAAAATCACAACCAGAGTTAGAATAAGTGGCTATCCCATTCCCATACAATGAATATTTTAGTATACTGCCTACAAGAAATAAAATATTTCACATTGAACAAAACTATGATCATACTCCATCCTAACATGTAGTCACTTTACTGAGAACATGTTCAGTACAGAGCTAATTGGACTCCTATCCTAGCTCATCCGAATAACTAGGCAGACTTTGAAAGTGGTGCATAACAATCATGAACAGAAGCTACATGCTAAAAGGAATGAACCAAGTCTGCTAATCAATTAGGCCTAAGGATACAATAGTGTGAGCACCCACTAATCAGATGGCAGTTGCATAATCCAACTCAATTACGTAATTGAACTCGATAATCATGAGACTACTGGGTTCTTTTAAATTAAGCAATAGATATTTGGAGTTTTATCTATCACTATTCTACTACCATGAATCAATTATTGTTTTAAGTTGTCTGCTACTACAAGTTGGGTCCTATTTTGGGCAGAAATTGTCTCAATAATGTAAACAGGAATTGAGTCAACACGTTCACAGTGAAACACATCAGGTCACAAGACGACTAGATTCATCCACCGAGTATAAAAATATTCAGAGTTTATCTAACATTATTCTACCATCACGTTCACAGTGAAACACATCAGTCACAAGACTATGGATTCATCCAAATCGAGTATAAAAATATTCAGAGTTTATCTAACATTATTCTACCATCATGAATCAATTATAATGAAGTTGTCTGTTACTAAAAGTCGGGTTCTTTTTTAAGGTAGAAATTGTCTCAATCATGTGCACAGCCGAACAGGGAAATGAATCCATGCCAAAACTCACAGTGGACTAACAAAGTTAAAGGGTAAAAAAAAAATAAAAAAAAAAAAAGATTATATGCATTACCGCAACCATTAGGCCAATCTCCACTGATGCAAACAGGACCCCAAGAAATGCACCAAGACATGCAAGAAAATCCATTTTGTCAACCTTCCAGATATAGAAAGCTTCATTTATGTCTATAAGTCCAGGAAGAGCAGATAGAATGATTGAAGCTAGGATTGTAATGGGGGTGAAGTATAAGAGCCTAGTTAGCAATTCAAGTGATACAAGCACAGTAATGGCCATCACTATATTTGATACCACTGTTTGACATCCTGCACTGAAATTTACAGCTGTCCGTGAGAATGAACCTGCAGAAATTGACCAAAACCTGTCAAATAATTGATTTATGCATCACTAGGCTTGTTAGCTTGATTGGATATATGGATTATTGCAGTGTCCAAGATAAGTTTTTAAGAAAGAAAAGGAAAAAGTCACAAGAAGAGCTCACCAGTTGCCACATAGCATGATGTTAAAGACCCTGCTATGTTCATAAAACCCATGGCTACCATTTCTTTGTTCCCATCAAGATGGTAGCCTCTAATGGAAGCAAAAGATCGGCCAACAGCAATGGCTTCCTGAGGTGAATGATTGATAATCATTAATAAACTCAATAGTCAAAATTAAAGTATAACCAATATAGCCAAAAGGAATGAAATCACACCGTGAGAGCAATAATTGCAGTGATTAGTCCAACTTTTGCTGCTTGTCCAACATGTGGACCGTGGAATTGTAACTGATTAACTGAACTTCGATTCACGCCTACTTTGATGTGTTTTATTATCTTAACTCCATGCTTATCAGCTTTGGTCAAAAACACTATCAAAGTGGATAATATAACTGCTATAAGAGGAGCAATAGTAGGCAACCAGAAGAGCTTTTTGTTTCTTCTGCCCTGCAAATATGCCATGATTATAATTTGACTAAAGAAGCAGGAAAAAAGTGCGTAAAGAAATGGGAATATTGCTAGGATTCAATTACTTACTATAAACCTGGCGACTAGGAGGAAGATCAGGAATGAACAACCAAGGACAAAATTCAGAGGAAACCACTGTCATTGAAAGAGCAAGGCAAAGATGGAACTATCAAAGTATGCAACAAATCAGTGAAAGCACATTAAGACTAAAGAGAGCAAAAATAAGAAGCCCCTATTCCAAAAAAGAAAAAGAAAAGAACCATGGTTCTCATAGCAGAACTTACTTCTCTGTGAAGTGATTCAAAAACAGACTCAAAGACAGATGCTACGTCAGTTTTGTTGGTAAAGTGACTAAACCCAAATAGCCCTTTTATTTGTTGAAGACCAATGATAATGGCTGCACCCGCCATGAATCCAACAATTGCAGCATGTGAAAGAAAATCAATAAGGAAGCCCAATCTGAGAATATTGAAAGATAAAACAACTTGTTAGGAGAAGCAAATACAATAATGAGCAAGTGTCATATTACAAGAAAAAATAAATGTATCTTTAAAAGGAATAATTACCTGAACATTCCGAACACAGCTTGGAAAGTTCCGGCGAAGAAGGTAACCGTGAAAACAAGATTTCTGTAGGCAATGGGATCAGCCGCAGGATCTTGTATATTTGGAACCATGGAAGACATCAGAATGGAAACTACGGCTACTGGTCCAATAGCTAGCTCTCTTGAACTCCCCATTAGAGCATAAATCAGAGGTGGGACAACGCTTGTGTCTAGTGGAATCAACAAACATAAACTTTCAGGCTAACAACATTAGAATAATTCCTTTTTGACACAATAGTTTCTTTCTCCTGTGGCATATTGCCGGGTCTGAAAGAACAATACATAGAGAAACTTAAAAGCATAATATACAGCACTAAACTCAGCTCAGCAACTTACACAGGCCATATTCAGGATCAAGTTTTGCTAAACTAGCATATCCAATACTCTGCAAGAAATTCCATACAACATGTATACCAGGAATTAGTCCATGAAAAGACCTCTCATAATGTTCTACTTAACTTAGTAAGCAAACTTGATGGGTTAACTTATGTATATACCTGAGGAATGCTAAGGCTAGCCAGTGTCAAACCTGCCATCAAATCGCTTTTAAACTTTGATGCCTTGTAATTCCTTCCCCACCTGAGGATTGGAAATAGACCCTGCAGGAATGAAGCAGCATAATCCCTTGGAGTTTGCTTCTTGGAAGATGAAGAGTGCTTTTTTCCATGAGGAAACACTGTCTGTTTGATTGAACTTATAAGTTCATGACATAGAGGTGGTGGATCAGGAGAATTGAGAACCCATTCAGCCCTCTGAACTGGACTAGAATCCTCTATGTCCAGCTGCTTCTCCTCTATACTGAAGGTCTCAATTGGAACTGAACCCATGGTTGTTTGAACTTTGAACTTTAAAAAAGTTGAAGTGTTTGGGTGAACTCTCTGAGTTACCTGTTATATACTAATATGTATGCCTCTCTTTTTTTTTGATAACCCTGTTGTATGTATACCTCCAGAGTTAGTTATATACCTACCGATTATAGTGTAATAATAAAAATTTAATGTAGATATTGGGTCATCTTAGAAAGTGCTTGACTTCTGTGCAGTTGGGAAATTCTAGGGGTCATTGTATTTGGCTGATGTCAAGAGCTGCAACTTGCTTAATGCTTGTGTTCTTTTAACATGGTTGAAGGGTTTAAGAATCGAATATTTTACTATTTCATGAAAAATGTTCTTCTTTTGCTTCAATCATTAACTCTTAATTGTTACAACTCACCTTTCAGTAACTTGTCATACAATTTTAAATAACTTTACCTAAATCATTACTACTAATGTTACTTGTAGTTTTAGTTATGAAGCATACTGTCAATTATGTATAGCTCTTATCCATAAATTACTGTAAATTGTTAACAAAAGATGCCGCTAGCGTATGGATGAGTTTAGCATAAGCTTTTAGTCTTATATATAGCTTTTTAAATCTTCAAATTTTCTCCTTTTTTTTTTTTTTTTCACTGAAAAATATAACAAAACATAAAGTTCATCACATCCTGTCATGCAGGTCTGATCCTTTTTTTTATCCCCCACAATAAGTGGGTGGTAGCTTTGATATCATTAAAAGATTTCTCTTCCCCAAGCCCGTTTCATTTTCGGGGTGGAACAGGGGTTGGGGGACCATGTCCCCTCACGCATTTTAATGTATTATTAGTAGAGATTTGGATTCCATATAGGACTTGGCTTCTGTCCAGTGGCCACACGTTGGATACGCGACATGTGTCCAAATCTTGGACACGTGTCGCGTATCCAACGTGTCCAGTGGCCACTGGCCACTGGACAGAAACCACACCCTTCCATATATGCACACCACATTAGTAGCTTCACATAATCAGAATCATAACAGGGAATCAATAACCAACATTATAATAATTCAAGCTATTGAAAATATGGAATTTATTTATTTATGATTTTGGTAAATTATAAATTACACCCCTAAAGTTTGGGAGTGTTTAATTTTATAACATAAAATTTCAGAATTTGGATTTTACCTCCTGAAGTTTGGGGGTGTTTGGATTTTACACTTTGACGTTTCAGAATTTGGATTTTACCCCCTACAGTTTTGGGATGTTTGAAATTTACACCTTGAAATTTTGAAATTTAAGGGTGTAAATTCCACAGACTCCCAAACTTTAGGAAGTAAAATCCAAACACCTCTAAAACTAGGGGGTGAAAGCCAAATTTTTAAACGTCAGGGTGTAAAATCCAAATACCTCCAAATTTCAGGGGGTAAAATCCAAATTTTGAAACTTTAAGGTGTAAAATTCAAATACCTCAAAACTTTAGGGGTGTAATTTGCAATTTGCCCTTAAAAATTTGAATACGGAACAATATTTAGTGTTCTTTGGGAACAACTTATCTAACTTTTTGTTGAAAGTATACTAAAGTATACTTGTACCTTGAAAAAAGTGAGAAAATGTGGGGAAAAGATCTTATGAGACAGTCTTAAGAAGCATTCCTCTCACAATATGTGCTAGGTCTAGTCTTGACGAGTTTCATGATTATGTATCTTGTTTAAGTTATAATGTCAGTTTTCAAGTACAAGATCAAGTTCCAAGATTTAGCTTAAGAGAAAGCAATTACTAGATTTTCAATGACCTTTGATCAAATCTCGATCAATCAAAACAAGCCTCTTGACACCCTCTATTGAGACTTGCTTGATCAACTAAAAAAGATTTATTAAGTGCACACTTGGTACAGTGAATGAGGATTACAACAGGAAAGGAAATATTTATTATTAGGAATAAAATGTGTTGAAATGAAATAACTAAATCTATTCGTAAGTTTGGTTGTGAGATGTAACATTATAAAACTTAAATTTTATTTTAGGAAATGTCTTATATATATATGATTATATTTCCTTAAAAATAATTTTTTTTTTTAAATTTGAGAGAGAGATGAATTATTTATTATGATTTTTTATTTTTATAATTGTAATATGTATATTGAAAGTTTGTTTATTTGGAAATATATTCATTTTAAAAATTATTACACCTACTAAGGAATAATTTTAGAAAATAATAATTATTCATCATTTTAAAAATAGTTCTTCATAAGAAATAACTATTATATTTGCCGTAATAAAAACATAACAAAATTAAAGAATAGCTAAACTATTGGAAGTTCCTCAAAAAAAAAAAAGAAAAAAAAAAGAGTTAAACTATAGAAATAATTATTACATTACAGTATCTATTACATTTTATCAAACATGCCCTAAGAGTATTGTCATGCACAATAGAGAAGAAGAAAGAAACCCTAAACATTTACTTACCATAACCCTATGAATACAAAAAGTAGTTTTGAAGACATTGATTTCAGTCGGTAATCAAGGGTGAAGCCACAAAGTCAATCATGGTACGTGTTTATTATGAAGATTAAAAGAATTGTTACATACCTCTAGGATGGATTTGCCGATTGATTCACGTTGCCAACCACACCTCTATGTTATTGCTCAAGGTGGTGCTTGCTACTAGACAAAGAAGAAAGAGAGAGCGAGAGAGATACAATATTCACTAATACTATCAAATTACTTAAGGTAGCCAGCCAACCAGTATAAATGGTTGCAATTCCATGCATGTTTGATGTAATGCAATTCCTTTATAACATCCATCCATGTTTGATGTAATCAAACATGCATTAATGTTTCCAACTTCGCTATTAAAACATGTCCATTAATGGCCAAACAGTTTTGCCAAGTAAGGCTAATTAAACATCTAAGGGTACATTTGGTACACTCAATAGAAATTACAACAGGAATTATAATCTTTATTAAATAAAATGTGTTGTAATATAATAACTAAATTTATTCATTTGTTTGGCTGTGAGTTATAACATTAGAATAAAACTTAATATTTATTCTAGGAAATTTATTACTCATACAATTATATTTCCTTAAAAATGGTTATTTTTAAATTTCAGAGAGATATGTGTTATTTTTTATGATTTTTTATTTTTATAATTTTTAGATGTATATGGAAAGTTTATTTATTAAGTTTTGAAATTATTACATTTACTAAGAAATAGCTAATACAACTTTTTAAAGAGGAATAGTTATTCCTCATTTTAAAGAATAGCTATTCATAAAGAATTATTATTCCTTGTAATAAAAACATAACCAAACTAAAGAATAGCTAAACCATAGTAATAACTATTACGTTACAGCTAGGGGTGTCCACGGGTCGATCCGAGTTGGGTTTGTGCCCAACCCAGAACTGACCCACTCACATCTGGTGGGAGGTTGAACGACCGGCCGCCGACCGTCGACAACCTCGAGTTGAGTCGAATCGGGCTCCAGCAGACAACGGTAGGGTCGGTCGAAGTCGGAGTGAGTTTCAACCTCCAGATCTTCGCTGAATCTTCGCCGGAAATTATCAAATCTTCGTCGGATCTCGCTGGATCTTCATCAGATCTGTTGATTTTTCTTCGGATCTGTGCAACAACCACAGGATCGAAGCAAGAAAGACCACATCAAGCCTAGATTTGAACGAGAACTTCCATCTCTTCGTCGTATCTTCACTGGATCTTCGCCAGATCTGTTGATTTTTCTTCAGATTTGTGTGACAACCATGGGATCGAAGCATTAAACGCCACCTCAAGCCCAGATTTGAGCGAAATCTTCCATCTCATCGCCGGATCTAACAAAAAACTACCAAATCTTCACCGGATCTGAGTGGATCTAGGTAGATCTAGTCTTCTTTCACGATTTTCGTCAGTCAGATCGGGTTCATCGGGTTTTCGAGAAGAAAACCCGCCATCCGACCCCGTCTAAATAGGTTTTTCATGGTGAAGACCCGCTGCTGACTGTCGCCGGCGTCGGGTCGGCCGGTTTTCAGGTCGGCTCGGATGGTTTGGACGGGTGGGTCGGTTTTCGGTTTTCGGTTTTTGGTGGACAGCCCTAGTTACAACGCCTATTACAGTCTACCAAACATGCTCTAACAGATATCAAATCTTCAGACATTCCTTGGAATCATGAACAATGGTTAGTGAAAAATTTTCATATTAGAAGAGTCCAAGTGACTTGGAATAGATAGTAGGTAATAGATTTTCTATGAGGTAGAAATTAAGATCAAGGATTTGATTTTGTTGTAAACTTCAATTTTAATAGGAAAAATCTTCTTAGAGTCAGGGTTAATCCCTCTACTAGTTTTCTTTTGGATGGGTTGTAAGAATTTTCCACTTTGTCACCAAATAAGTTGTGTTGTTTACTTTAATACTTTGTCCTGAGTTTCTTTTCTTTCCTTTTTTATTTTTTTTAATTTTTGGGGAATCCTTTGTCTTGAGTTATCTTACACCTTTTTTAAAACATCATCTTATACTTAATTATTTCAAATCTACATATCATTAAAGCTTAAATCCATTCATGGATTTCCATTAATAGAAAAACATTATACTTTTCACAATATATTCAAGCCATTTAAAAGAAAAATAAGGAACTTTTTTAGCATATCCAAATAAACCAATATATATTATCTGATACAGGTACTACCTACGTGGCAGGCACAAGCACTAAAGCCTGAATAGGGAAAACAAGGTGTTGACGACTAGACCATCCAGAAGGATATGTTGTGATTGCACGGATTGAGATCAGGTGCAATTGCTTACATCACTTCTTTTACAAAAAAAAATTTACATTTTTTATTTTTTTAATTTTTAACTTTTTACTTTTTTTAAATATTTTTTTATTTAATGGTTGAGATTGAAAGTTGATTTTTACAACTTTCAATTTCAACTGTTCATTATTATTGCATCAGGTGCAATATTCTAGGTATTGCACTTGATCTCAATTTGTGATTGCACATTGCAATTCCTCTCTAATTCAAAATAGCTGCATATTCCTTCACCTTATATAAATTAAAGAAATCCCTAAATGTTTCAATGTACAAATAGAAAACCCATTATACTTATTCTCTATTGTTCAAATCATTTAGAAACTTGGTCCCTAGGGACAAAAAAAAAAAAAAAAAAAAAAAAAAAAAAACAAACAAAAGCAAAAACAAAAACAAAAAGAAGAAGAAGCAAGCAATATGGACTGTAGGGATTGGGTTTGAACACTTCTACTGTTGAGTGAGTGGACTCAAGCCCAACTAGCCCAGTACAATGAATTTGTAGAGAATGGGTTCAAGAACTAGGTCCTAGTGAGGGATACAACAGCTAGGCATGGTTGCATATGGATTGAATAGTATGGACGTTGATTCAAATGTGCAATGATGTTCCTCAGCACTCCTCTTGGGAGCTTGAGGTTCTTATTATTCTTTTAGAGGTTGGTTACAAAGGTTTTCCGTTGTTACAGGTTGCTGCAATGATCTATACTTATGATTTCTTCCTGTTTTTTCCGTCCCTCTTTCAAGAGGGATTCCTTACATTATATACTCCCTTTCAGTTGATCTTAGCCCTACATTTGTCGATCAAGCAAGTCACTACTTGAGTGCTTGTCCCATCAGCCGCCTTCCTATTCTTTCTGTAGGCTGCGACAGCCAAAGCTGCACTGTTTAAGGGTTATTTCCTCATTAATGCGGCCAGAACGTCAGTTGTGGGCATTTAATGTGGAGGTGACAGTTCATCTTAGGCTTGCTCCTCCACTATGCCTCCACGGCTGACACGTTGTACTTGTTCCTTTTCTTTAGATGCTAGAGAAGGCTGCTTTTAGTGGGCCAGTACTTCTTCCTCCCATGGTCTCGGTTGGCCGTGGACAGGGTCGTCCTCGACAAGGTTCTTGGGCAATTTGGACTTTCACACTCCGTTCTCGAGCATTTCTTCCTCCTCGGTATGGGCCTTGGGCTTGGTACGAAGTGGGCCGGGGTTACTAGATTCTCTGAACCCACAATAGCCCCTCAAAATCCTGCGGTCCGGGTCCTCGGGCGGAGAGGAGGATTTTGACATCCTCGGGCCGTGGTGATGGCTTGTCATGTCTTATCCTCCGTCAGTGCCAGTCTTTTTGCCTGTCCAAGGCATGTTCTTGGCACTTTGGTATACGGAGCATGCCCTCATTTAATTCTGGCAGCTCTGTGCTTCCCACGTTCAACGGTGTGATGCCAATCCAATGGCTGGGCTTTTCCTAGCTTTATGGGCGGGGAAATTTGCACGGTTATCTTTAATTGGGGGTGTAAATACCCATTTTATCCGATCGGCCTCTTTACTTTTGCACTCAAGAGTTCTTACACATATTCATTGAATTCAGTCAAATCTCCAACTACACTCACGCCTTTTTCAGCACAAAAAGTCTGTCCGAGGAGCTTTTCCTCATTTCTGTAAGTCTTCTTCTCTCTCTCTAGCTCAAACTTCCTCTCTGAATCCTTTCTTTCCTTCGCCTTTTCTTGAGTCTCTTAGCCGTTGTTAGGGATGGGTAGATTTAGGAAGTTAGTTGAGTCTGAAGAGACGATGGAGAAATTCATCACCGATTATAGGATACCCAATAATGTGGGCTTAAGGTACTGTGCGGAAGGGGAATGGCACATTCGGAGGGAGGAGGGTAAGGTTGTGATTCCCATAATCGCCTTCCTTGAGGGCAGTATGAGAATCCCCATGGGGCCAGTAATGAGGGGTTACCTTAGGTACTTTAGGTTGGCCCCCACGCAGTGCGCCACCAACGTGTTCAGAATCCTGGGTTGTGTGGACGCCTTGAATGAGCAGATGGGGTTGAGGTTAACCCATCATGATGTAAACTGGTGCTACAACCTCTAAAAACTAAAGGGTAAGTCATATTACATGAAGACTAGGGACGATAAGGTCCGGCTTATCCAGTGCCTTCCTGAGTCCAGCGAACGGTTGAATAAAGACTTTCTCATTGTGTCCGAGGAGTGGCACGATGACCTTCATTGTCCGACAAAGGAGGGGACACCAGGTGAGGTACTTTGAGTAAAAGAGGGTCTAGTCTTTCGGGTTGTAGGTCTGCTTTGTTTGGTTACTGACAGGAACATGTTTTCTTTTCTACAGATCCGCACGCCTTTGAACGTCATTTTAACCTAGTCAACAAGGAGGACTTGGAAAAGGTCCTCAGGGCGGAGATCTTTGTGAATGAGGCTGACAACCAAGTTAGAGCAGCCCACAAGATCCTCGGGTACAAGCCGCTCCAGAAGTCGTTCCCGGCTCCGAAGCACGTGATCAGAGCCAAAGATCCTCAATTTCGTAGCATAACCGTAGTGGAGCAAGGGTTTTTGTTTCCTGAAGGATCTCTTGCTCCGGAAGGTATTCCGTTGGCAGGTCCTTCTACCTCTATCCAGGCTGCTGAGGCCGAGGAAGAAGAGCTAGGAGAAGAGGAAGAAGTTTCTGATTATGCTAAGGGATTAGGTTCAATGTGCCTCAGAATGCCTTAAGTGTTGCTCATGGGCCTGAGTCTGAGGGTCATACAAGACCCTAGTGCTGCCGAACCCTTAAGTTCTTCTCTGAGTAGCTAGTTTCCCTATAAATTTGAGTATGAGGACTGTACAAGGCCTTGGTTTTGTCTAACACTTAGATTCTCCTGTAAGTGACTAGTTTCCCTGTAGGTTTGAGTCCAAAGACCATGCAAGACCTTGGTTCAGTCTAGTACTCAGGTTTTTCTTGAAATGGTTAGTTTCCCCATAGGTTTTAGTCTGAGGACCATGCAAAACCTTGGTTCAGTCTAGTACTTAGGTGGTCGCCAAAATACAGGATATATAATCGTAATAGACATAAAACTTGAATAAAAAAAGGGGATGCTTTCATTAACAATAATACCTTTTCAGGTTATTTACATTCCATGGACGAGGTACAGGTTTTTCATCTAGGTCTTCTAAGTAGTATGCACCTATCCCCGCCACCGAGGTAATTCGATATGGCCCCTCCCAGTTGGGCCCCAGCTTCCCCCAAGAAGGATTCTTGGTAGCCCCCACAATTTTCCTCAACACTAGGTCCCCCGGTGCTAGTGGTCTTAGCTTCACGCTGGCATCATATCCCTGTTTGAGCTTTTGGTGGTAATAGGCCAGCTGGATCATTGTCCTTTCCCTTCGTTCATCAACCAGATCTAGGCTCTTCCCCAGTAGTTCATCATTACTGCCTGGAGTGAAAGAGCTCGTCCTCAACGTTGGGAAGTTTACCTTTAGAGGGATAACAGCCTCAGCCCCGTAAGTCAATGCAAAAGGCGTCTCCCCCGTTGACTGCTGTGGTGCAGTCCAGTATGTCCAAAGAACGTGTAGCAGCTCTTCTACCCATCTTCCCTTGGCGTTATCCAGTCTCTTCTTAAGCCCATTGAGGATGATTTTGTTGACAGCCTCGGCCTACCTATTTCCCTGAGGATAAGTTGGAGTTGAATATCTGTTTGTGATCCCAAGCTCACAACAGTACCTTCTGAAGACCTTGCTGTCAAATTAGAGTCCGTTATCCGAAATGAGGGTATGAGGGACCCCAAATCTCTTGACAATGTTTCTCCAAAGGAATTTCGTAGCGTCCACATCCCTAATGTTGGCCAACGGCTCAATTTCGACCCATTTGGTGAAGTAATCTGTGGCAACCAACAGATATCTCTTATTCCCTGGTGCCTTGGGAAAAGTGCCTACAATATCCAAGCCCCATTTGGCAAACGATCATGGGCTGGACAAAGGGTTGAGGACCCCTCCAGACTGATGAATATTTGGGGCGAACCTTTGGCATTGGTCACACTTCTTAACATACTCCAGGGCCTCCTTTTACATTCTCGGCCACCAATATCCTTGTGTGACGGCTCGATGAGACAGGGATCTTCCTCCTGTGTGGCTCCCACAGACTCCCTCGTGCAGCTCTTCAAGCAGTAAATCTGATGCCTCGGGGTGAATACACAGTAGGTATGGTCCAGAGTAGGAGCACCTATACAACTTGTGGTCCTCGAACAGCCAGAACCAAGAAACTTTCCTTCACATTTTTTCAGCCTCTGATTTCTCCTCGGGCAGAACATCGTCTTTGAGGAACTTCACTATGGGATCCATCTAGCTGGGACCCATCCCAACTTGATGGATGTGGACCGTGCCCTTTGCTACCTCATTTGCTCTCTCCAGATGCTCTACAAGAATGATCCACAGTAAGTCCCCTGCCGAGGAGGTGGCAAGCGTGGCCAATGAATCGGCATGGGTGTTTCCACTCCTAGAGACATATGACAAGCTGAAAAGATCGAAATCTGACTGCAAGCACTTGACTTGGCATAGGCACTCTTGCATCCTCGGATCTCTGGCTTCCAGTTCTCCTTTTACCTTGCCCATCACCAATCTTGAATCCGAGAACATCTCCACTACTTTTCCTCCCATTTTCTACACCATGACCATCCCTTGTAATAGTGCTTCATACTCGGCTTCATTGTTTGTGGCCGAGAACCCGAGCTTCAGGGATTTTTCTATGACTGACTCCTCAGGGGATACTAAGACCAGCCCTACTCCAAACCCCCTCTAATTTGCCGCGCCATCAACGTATACCCTCCAACATGGTGGCCCCGAGGTGGAGATCGCCCCAATTGATTTTTTGTCCATGCTTATCTTCTCGAGTGGCATCTCTATTGGTGGTTCAGCGAATTCGGCCACCAAATCAGCCAGGACCTTGCCTTTTATGGAGGTCCGAGGCATGTATTTGATGTCAAAAGCCCCTAGAATGGTGTTCCATTTCGTGATCCTTCCTGTGTAATCAGCCGTCCGAAGTACAGACTTCAAGGGTAATTGAGTTAGGACAACCACTGTGTGAGCCTGGAAATAATGGGGGAACTTTCATGTAGCGCGGACCACAACTAGTATGGCTTTCTCTAAGGGTAGGTACTTGACCTCAGCTTCATGTAGTGACTTGCTAATGTAATAGACTGGTTTTTGAACGCCATTGTCATCCCAAATTAGAACCAAGCTCACAGCGTGGAGCGCCACAGCAATGTATGCATATAGGACCTTGTCGGCCTTAGGATTGGACATGATGGGTGGCCGGGATAGGTACTCCTTGAGTTGCTGGATGGCCATGAAACAATCCTCAGACCACTCGAATCTCTTCCACTTGTTGATCAGGAGATAGAAGGGCCTGCACCTATCAGCCGACTTGAAAATGAATCGATTCAGGACCGTGATCAACCCAGTAAGCTTTTGGACCTCCTTGGGGTTTTGCGGAGGCTTCAGATTATGCATAGCCTTGATTTGGTCAGGGTTAACCTTGATTCTCCTGTGGATAATAATATACCCTAAAAACTTACTAGATCCCATGCCAAACGAACATTTGAAAGCATTCAGGCGCAGCTTGTGCTTCCTTAAGACATCAAAGGTGCAGCCGAGGTCCTCTAAATGTTTAGATACCGCTTTACTTTTTACCACCATATCATTAATATAGACTTCGATGCTCTTGCCCAACATCGGCTCGAACATTCTCGTCATCATCCTTTGATAGGTGGACCCCGCGTTCTTCAGGCCGAAGGGCATTACTTGTAATGGTAGTTCCCAACGGGCGTCACAAAGGCTGTCTTCTCCTGGTCCTCCAAGGCTAGTGGTATTTGATGATAGCCTTGAAAGGCGTCTAGGAAGCTCATCCGAGGATGGCCCGTAGTTACATCCACTAGCTGATCTATCCGAGGCATGAGGAACGGGTCTTTTGGACATGCCCTATTCAGGTTAGTGAAGTCCACACAAACCCTCCACTTTCCGTTTTTCTTTTTGACTACCACAGTGTTGGCCAACCATTCGGGGTAAAAGACCTCTTTGATAACCCCTGCACGCTTAAACTTATTCACCTCTTCCCTAATCGCATCAGCATGCTCTCTTGATGGGCGCCGGGGTGGCTACTTCTTTGGAATTATGGACGGATTGATGTTGAGATGGTGACAAATGAAGGACGGATCAATCCCTGAGGCACCACAGGCATCCCATGCAAACACGTCAATATTATTTTTGAGGAACTCAATTAGCTCCTCCTACTCCTTGGGAGGCAGCCGAGCCCCGACCCGAAAGAACTTCTCCGAGTCATCACCAATCACTATTTTCTCCAGATCCTCACATTTTGCTTCCTTGGCAGCTGCATCAGGAGGCGCCGCCGGGGTCTTTGATTGCTATAAGCCCCCTTCAGCAGTGGCCGAGGGCTGTGCATCGAGCCGACGTGATATGGCAACCACCATGCATTGCCTTGCTGTGGATTGACTACCACGGATTTCGAGAACTTGATCCCCTGACGAGAATTTCACCTTCTGGTGCAAGGAGGAGGCGACAGCCCCCAAGGTATGGAGCCATGGCCTTCCTACGATGGCTGTGTAGGGGGAGTAGGTATCCACTACTATAAAGTTCACCTCCACCACCTTTGGGCCGGTCTGGATGGGCAGCCTGATTATGCCCTTTGGGATAACAAGCTTCCCGTCGAAGCTCATCAAGGGAGAGCTATAAGGCGTTAAGTCCTCCGGTTTCAACTTCAGCCCTTTGTAGAGGTCTAGGTACATAACCTCGGCCGCATTGCCATCATCGACCGTCACTCTCCTCACATCATAGTCCCCGATTCTGAGAGTGATCACTAGAGCATCATCATGAGGCTGGGTGGTCCCAATCTTGTCTTCCTCTGAAAAGCTTAAGGTTGGGTGAGAATTCCTTCTGGCCCTCTTCGGCTCTGGCTGGGACTCCTCAGCAGGGATCTGGGCCACAGACAACACTCATGAAGGGCGTGTGCCTGTTCTTACTAGTGTAGCCAAGATTACGTTAATCATCCCTGCGGGCGCCCCTAAGGCGTTATCTCTCCTCGGCTTCTGATTGGTTTGGCCTAGATGGTCACCGGGGTGATGCAGAAGGTGCTTCAGTTTTTCTTATCGGACCAGCTAGTCCAGATAGCTCTAGAGATTCCTACAGTTCTCTGTAGTATGTTTGTGGTCCCTGTGGTATTGGCAGTAAATGTTTTGATTGCGCTTTGTGGATTCCCCCACCATCTTATTCGGCCACCTAAAGTATGGCTCGCCCTCGATTTTTGCCAACACCCTGTGCACTAGTTCTCGGAATACGGCCTGGACCACCTGCGTGTCGGCTGCTCCAGATTGCCCAGCGAAGTCCCTCATCGGGCGGGTGTTGTTGTATCAGTCCAGCCTGAAATCCGTCCTCTCCTGAGGGATAGCCTTCTCCTTTCCTCTGCCCTGCAGCTGGTCTTCCTCCACTCGTTTGTACTTGTCGATCCAATCCATCAATTGGTGCATACTGGTTGCAGGCTTGCCAGTTAGAGATTTCCTTAGGCAGTGTCCAGTCGGGAGACCATTTTTGAAGGTACTGATGGCCACCTCATCAAAATTGCCTTCCAGTTCATTGTACATCTCCCAATATCGGCTAGAGTAAGCCTTTAAAGTCTCTCCATCATGCATGGACAGAGACAGTAGCGTGCTCAAGGGCTGTGGGGTTATACTGTTCGTAACGAAGCGAAAGCCAAAGGCTTGGGTCAGCTGTCTATACGAATCTATGGAATTCGTCTTCAAGCCATTGCACCACCTCATCGCCACTAGACCCAAGCTAGAGGGGAAAACCTTGCTCATCAATGCCTAATGAGGGATACAACGGCTAGGCGTGGTTGCATATGGATCGAATAGTATGGACGTGGATTCAAATGTGCAATGATGTTCCTCGGCACTCCTCTTAGGAGCTTGAGATTCTTATTATTCTTTCAGAGGTTGGTTACAAAAGTTTTTCCGTTGTTACAGGTTGCTGCAATGATCTATACTTATGATTTCTTCCTGTTTTTCCCGTCCCTCTTTCAAGAGGGATTCCTTACATTATATACTCACTTTTAGTTGATCTTAACCCTACATTTGTCGATCAAGCAGGTCACTACTGGAATGCTTGTCCCATCAGCCGCTTTTCCATTCTTTCTGTGGGCTGCGGCAGCCAAGGCTACACTGTTCAGGGGTCATTTCCTCATTAATGCGGCCAGAACGTCAGTTGTGGGCATTTAATATGGAGGTGACAGTTCATCTTAGGCTTGCTCCTCCACCATGCTTCCACGGCTGACACGTTGTACTTGTTCCTTTTCTTTAGATGCTCGGGAAGGTTGCTTTTGGTGGGCCAGTACTTCCTCCTCCTATGGTTTCGGTTGGCCGAGGACAGGGTCATCCTCGGCAAGGTTCCTGGGCAATTTGGACTTTCACACTCCGTTTTCAGGCGTTTCTTCCTCCTCGGCATGGGCCTTGAGCTTGGTATAAAGTGAGCTAGGGTTACTAGATTCTCTGATCCCACATGGACTATTTGCTTCTAATTCTATTGCTCTTTAATAATTTCAGCAATAAAAATATGCTCACAAATAAATTTATAAAGTTTTGTACAGATAACGATACTCATGGAAGGTACGTACGCAAGGCTGGTAGGATTTACGATCTTAAAAGAAATATTAAATAAAACCTTAAAAAGGTAACTACTTTGAACCCTATTAAGTAATTAATTATTGTTGGGCAAGATCCAGCATCTTATGATTTGTAGATATGTACCCTTAAGATAAGAGGATATATCAAAATCCTTTTTATGGAAAGAGATTTTCCACCAATTTTTCCCTTTTGACTGGTCCTAATCTTGTTGACCCAACACCTACTATAAACTATATGCTAGAAGCCAAAATGATTGTTTAAAATAATATTATATATCTTTCGCTTTATTAGTAATCAATCAATCCATGCTTGACTTTTGCTGTTTTAGACATTCCTTATTCGCAAGAACTTTGTAATATTTTAAATTCGGACGCATAGGGGTTGTATTTCTTAAGGCTTATTGTTAATACTTCGTCTTTTATGGTTAGTTTATATTAATGCAGTTAACCCCCTTTTCAATAAAAAAAAAAAATACATGCGTGACTTCTTGTCTAATAAATGGGCAAGTAATGAGTTGATAATCTACTGTTGGTACTGATCAAGTGAAGGTTCCTTCCCTTTCTCAAAAAATACAAAAAGTGAAGGTTCCTTCCGCCAACCCAAGGTGACCCCAAAGTAAAAAAAAAAAAAAACAAAAAAGGTCAGTCCCACGACTTCTAATCTTCATTTACGCGGCATAAAGTGGAGGTGGTGTGGGGTTGATCAATTGATCAATCAACGCTAGTGTGAACACGACTATTTTCACACTTAATTTTACAATTTATGTGATTATAAGTGATCGGAAAAAAAAAATTGTGGGTTGCTCAAGTTGATAATGGACAAAAAATACCAATCACTTACAGCGTACAAATCAACCAATTGTGAATTTAAATAGACAATCGATGCGTGTCTCGGGGATTATTCGTAATCAAGTGACACGTCATTTGACCAGCCTGCCACTGTCAATTTAAGTCTCAGTATCAGTGGGGAGACCCAAGTCAGGGAAAGACTTTGGGAGTTAAAAGTTAGTCAACTGAGCGGGTAAAATGTTCTTTTTATCATAGTTTAGGATTTGGACCTACAACAAAGGGGTTGGGGGACCCGCGTTCTTCTACCGCAAAGACTACGTAATGTTCTTGTAATATAAAATTATAACCAATGCTGGGCATATGAGCAAGTGATTGAAACCTTGAACATCCTTAATATAATTAAAAAGCAGAAAAAGTCTTTCAAAAACGGCAACTGAGCTTGTGAAATGTTCTTTCACTTAACAACCCCCAACACCCCCCTCCCCCCCCCACCCCCCCCAAAAAAAAAAAAAAAAGAACAGAAAAGTTAAGTTGTAACCATGAACATCCTTACCAAGGAGAGGTCCTTCCAAAACTATCATTTTATAATTTATATGACCTAATTATCTTGCCATGCATTATGAATTTCTTATTTATTTCGAAATGCTACTTGACATGCAACAACACAAAAGATAAGAGAATACAAATTCTGTATAACATTTTTTGTATTCTATATATTGTATTTTCCACCAATCATAATATGCTATGTGTCTTTTTTCTTTTTTTTAATATTGAACTTCTATTTTTTATAACAAAATTAAAAAGAATAAATGATAAATTGTGATTGAATGAGTATAAAATAGAACACCCCCCCCCCTTTTTTTTGAGAAATTAATGACGCTTGTCCCATAAATAGAAAAATGCTGGTTCAATATAATGCATAGTTTATATTTCACTAAATAATTTAATTCAATATACCAATTTTGATTACCATATCTATCAAACTGTCAACTTTGTTTTGGTGAACGTTTTGATTTGTTTATTTTGATACGAAGTATTATTTTGATATTGATTTATTTTGATGAAGGATGGACTCACGTTGGGACCAAGGGAGCCATGACCTCCTTGACCCTCACACCCCCTTCTTTTCTTTCCAATTGAAACATTTTTTTTTAATAATATACATATATATATATATTTATTTACTTCTTAGAAATTTAATTAGTTCAAGTAAAACGAATTTTCAGTTAGCCTATCACTTGTGCCCCCTCTAAAAAAAATTTCAACATTCAACACTTTAAAAAAAAAAAAAATTATGACCACGAGAGGCACAGGAGCTCTCAGAATAATATTAGTGCTGAATAAATTTTCTTCCCTATATAGTGACGTATATATTCCCAAATATTATGACCACGAAGTAAGAGATGCATGTTGTGACTTGTGAGCATAGGCACTATTGTTTGTACTATATATATCTAGAATAATATGAATAGGTTGGGTGTCATCCTTTTTAACCAAAAAAAAAAAAAAAAGAGGGCTAGGTGTCATCCTTGGATTAGTGGGAATAAAATATATATCTAGAATAATATCAATGAGTATATCCCACCATTAATGTGAGATAATGCTTTTTCAAAAATAAATGTGAGAAAAATGAGAACTATTCACCGTACCCTAATAATACTTAAGAATTTTCTAACATCCTTGATATTACTTTCAAGAGGATTCACCATTTTTGAAGCCTCAAATTGAGAAATGGACTACATACCAAATTTATTGGAAAAAACATAATAAAAAGCACCATGTTTGGAGGAAAATAGTGATCGAAAACGGGTTAACGACGACTGTTAATGCCGATCAATAATCAATGATGGCTGGCATATTGCATCTGTTAATGTGGCAAAACATGATAGTTTGTGAGTCATGTTTTGCCACATTAACAGATGACAAACACTAGCATGTAGAACTAAGGCTAATGTCACTCAAATTGGCGTTTACACATGACAAACACTAGGACTAATATGACATAGCAAACTCGATCGTGTCTCTAGACGTGTGAGGCATGTGTTGCTCGTGAGGGTGCGTGGCAATCTGGGATGCACGGATGCAGCAAATTGGCTGCCGCACCCGCGTCCCACGCGGCCCGATGCTGCGACGTGCAAGAGACGTTGCTGCTTGCGTGTCGAACCGTGTCCATTTTTTTTTTTTCGTTTCGCGATACGCGCCGACACGGGCCAATTCGCGCCGACTCGAATCGTATTGGCTGAAACCACCGATACAGGCCGAAATTCAAGTTTGGAAAAAAAAAAAAAAAAAAAAAAGAAGAGCGAAACGCACCATTTCAACTCAAACTAATCTTCAAAACCAAAAACCCTAAGTCATTTGTGAATCATTTGCTCAGCCCCTCTCTACCTCTCGGCTCTGTCATGTCTCCGTCTCCCCTCTCTGCTCTGAGCTCTCCGTCTCCCCTCTCTCTCACAGACCCATCACTCCCCTCTCTCTCACCGTTTCAACTGAATCAACTCAAGCTTCAAGCCTTCAAAATCTCGGTCTCAGTTTCAACTCAAGCTTCAAAATGTCCACTCGATTTCAACTCCCAACTCCCAAGCTCATCGACCCAAGTCACCCAACTCTCAACTCAGGTAAGTGTAGTTTATGTTCTTATCAATTTAATATCTGATATGTGGCCCACTGGGTCACATTTATTAAACAATAATTATCACACTTTTTTTTTTTTTTACTCACCATCCAGTTCACACACTGTTCCATGAACATTATTTTTATCTAGACTCTCTATTGAAATCTCGGTCTCAATTTTTTTTTGATCTAGACTCCCTATTGAAATTATTATTTTTATTACGTCAATAAATTGTGAATTACTTGTTTGACCGTATAAACATATTAAATATTTATTTATATAAGCTGCCTGTAATAGTGTAATGTTATGAACTTGGGAGCTGTGACTTGGGTTTAATAGTTTATTTAGTTATTATATATTTGTCAATATATAATGTTTAGCAATATATAGAAAAAAAAATGCTTAATAATATATAGAAAAAAAAATGCTTAATAATACATAGAAAATATAAATAAAAATTTTTTAATCGCCCGCACCCGCACTCTACTTTTTTAAAAATTACCGAGTCTCACACTCGCACCCACACCCGAATTCGGAAATGCACTCGTACTTCATAGGTGGCAACTTTTATGGGCAACGTGTGAAAGTGCACGTAGAGGTTGTTGAGTTGTTCTCGATGATTTTTGAGAGATCTATCGATCAGTGTGCCCAAAAGTCCAAGAGACATTTTAAAGATAGAGATCCAAGAGAAACAAACTATATGTATGCAGAATGCAAAGACAGTGGCAGACGATGACTGTTCTAAACAATGGTCAGCAATTAATGTTGAGCCAAACTATGGTCAACAATGGCTGAGCTCAGCGGTGGGTTTCTTAAACCCTATTGAGAGAGAGAGGAGAAACATATTCATAGGCACACTTTATGAGTGTTCTACAAGAAATAAGAGAGGGGAAGTAGTAGGAGTGATGTACAATTGATGATAATGGGACCAAGCCTCCAAGATATGGTCCTATAATTAAAACAACTAATATTGTAAAAAAGAATGTGGGACAGGTACCACAGACGACATAATTGAGTTTAAATGCATTGATCTAAAACTTTTAAGTCAAGAGTTGTCTCAATATTTTTATATTAAAATCTCATCAAAAAATCTCTTTATCCCGTAAATGTAATGTGTTATTACCCAAATAGAATATCATCTTTGGCAGATTCCGGTCAAAAAAAATCTAAACCAAGAATGGGTATTTGAATATTACGAAATATTATATAGAATATATTGGCAGATTCTGGTGAAAAAGCCTAATTAAAGAGGAAATAGGTAGATCCCTAACTGCAATGCCTGCCATATAATAAAAGTTTGTTTAATATATATGTAATCATAATTTCGAATATTATGTAGATGTATTGATGGGGTTTTAAGTTTAGAACCAAGGCATGCACCTACCGAAGAAGAAGATAGCTTGATAAAGGTGTTCTTGTCAAGGCACATATGTTAAATTTGATTCACAAAATAACCATGATATAGCTTGGATAGGGAAGTGGATGGTCATTATCCGAGGACGACTAATGAAAACCTATATATGAAGATATTGGTATGAAAAGAAATTAAGCAGCAGGACCATATATGATGTTTGATATATATGATTTTATGGTGGTGCCCCCTTCTTGTTTCTTTTTCTTGTTCCTTTTGGTACATGCCACTTCCTGTTTGAGATAAATACAAATGTATGGAGGAGGTAGATCAGGCTGACTTTGTGCCAACCCCTTTGTTTCAATCAAAGTCCATAGGGTTTCCTCACCAATGTAATAGTGCTCATCCTTATGAAAAGCATGCACCATCACAATCCCATCCCAAACTATTTGAACCGACCCACTAACCTTATTCCTAAATGTCGCAGCTCTTTTTTCACATTCCTTTGTTTTTAGCGCTTGTCATTTGAAAGCTGCATCTTCTACTTTAGCGAAGAGAAAGACCTTTATGGGGTTTCATTTTCAACCACATCTTAGTTCAGTATATGAAAGAATCATCCATACAATACTTTCGAAAGTTTTATTCAATTTTGATATATATTTGCCATAAGTTTTTGAACTATGAAAAGACAGGCTCTTCAAAATCATGGTGATATTTAGGAGCTAGCTAGAGGAATATCATGTAATTTCTCATTTTGCTATGATAGCCCATTTACGTGTGGGTCTATGGATTTCAAAATTTTCAAAGATGCCTTACGTTGTAATCGATTATTGCTCAAGTGGAAGTCAGCCTTTCTACATCGATTCCTTTATAATTGTTTCGGTGAAGTGGTTCTTAAACTAATAAAAAAATAAAATAAAATAAAAAGTTAGCTTTTGCTCGTGAAATCCGTTCCCTTGGCATCACCTACAAATTGATTTTGGACTCAATTAGGGGTAGATTCATAGATGTAAGATGCAAATGAAGTACTGCTAATGCCTCCTTATTATAATTAGAGCATGACTGGCTCCACAATACCTTTCTTTAGGATATCTTCTTGTAATTGATAATTCTTGTACGAGACTTTATGGTTAAGGATATTTCTTGAAAGCAGTCAGGAACTATTTATTAATTTATTGCTTGTGAACTTCCTATTCAAATAGTAAAAGTTTGATATGTTTTATCGACCTTTTGACTCAAGTACACGCTCATTGGCTCTCATTGGGGATGACATGATGAGTGAAACTGACAGAAAGGAAAAGGGAGAGCCAAAAAGTGAAAGATAGAACAAAGAATGCAAGGCAGGCAAAAAAAAGGAAAGGTAGAACGCCCAAGAAAAACTACGTTAGCCTGGCAAGCTAGGGCCCCAAAAAAAGATAGGTTAAAGCATTTCTCCCAACTCAAATGGTTAGATAGAAAAAAATAAAAATAAAGATATCATGTGGGGTGGGTGCTTACCTATGTTTTTGGAAAAAGGTCAATTAGATAGTCTTGAGTGGAGTTCGGGAGTGTCCCAAAACACAGTGAATATAAAGGATATAATAGATAGTACAAAAACAGGCAAATGCAAATGGAAAGCAGAAACTTATAACTTGCATTATTCATTAAAAATGGGCAAAAGTTGTGTACGTGGAGGCTAAAAAGAAGAAGACCAAGTCCACCATTTTCACTAAAAATTAGGACCAATAAGTCTAGAGACATAAATTTAGGACAGCGAAGATGGCAAATTAGTATTAGTAGGTAAAAGAGTTATTAGTAGTAAATTCACGTGAAAATTAATAAAAATTTGTTAACTCAATTTATATGAAAAATATTGTAAAATTTGTTATATGTGTAGCATTACTAAGTTAGGACTGTACACTAGCCCCCTCTTCTACCACTCCAACATCATCTTCTTATTTATTTATTTTTTATTTAAATGAAGACTATAAGCTTTGCTATTCGCTCTTGTAAACCGTGGCCAAAACTCAAAGAAACTGTGCTTTTTCACCTTTCCACAACCTGTCAAGTTGTCATCTCAAATTTTCAACTCATTGTTATTTTTCCTTCTCAAAAAATAATTATTTGTTATTTTTGGGCTTTATTTTTTTGAAGTTCTAAAAATGCACCAATCTATTTTCTTTAGATTGGTGTCAAGTTTTGAGTTAGACTCCCAATAATAACCCGAGCATCTATATACTTTATCCTATCTATTCCTATCCCTTACTTTCCACTAGATATAAATTAAAGTTATTTGTTATTTTTTCTTCTCAAAAAAAAAAAGTTTATTTGTTATTTTTAGGATTTATATTTTGATATTTTGCCTTCCCCCAAAAAAGTTATTTGTTATTTTTGGGCTTTATTTTTTTGAAGTTCTAAAAAATGCACCAATATAGTCATCTATTTTCTTTAGACTGGTGTCGTGTTTTGGGTTTGACACCTAATAATAGCTCAAGCATATAACAAGACCAATTTATACATTATATTGTAACTATCTTTAAAAAAAAAAAATACCCCTAAACATGTGTTCTATCTTCATTTTACCATTGCATCTATATATCTTATCCTATCCCTTACTTTCCACTAGATATAAATTAAAGTTATTTGTTATTTTTCCTTCTCAAAAAAAGTTATTTGTTATTTTTGGGCCTATTTTTTTGAAGTTCTAAAAAATGCACCAATAGCCATCTATTTCCTTTAGACTAGTGTCGAGTTTTGGGTTTGACTCCCAATAATAACCCGAGCATATAACAAGACCAATCTATAAATAAATAGATGAAATTCCTTTTCGTTTCTTTTTTGATGAAATTCCTCCAGAAACCGGACTTTTTCTGGTTCCTAATTCTGTTTGACTAGGCCTGTAATTAAAACTTAGTAGTCAAGTAAGCCAATTCTGGCCCGTCATCTAAGTTGGGCCAGCTTTCATAACGGAGCCCAACTCTACTCTTTGCTTAGCTTGCTGTTAGATGCTGACATAACTCATAAAGTTTTTTTGCTCAAAACATAACTCATAAAGTTGTGTAAGCAAAAATATCATGTTATTTGTTTGTTACTTTGTTCTCAGCTCCCATCAATGAAAAATTTTGTGGTAGTTTGCATTTCTTTTCTTCCTCTTTATTCTTTTCATAGTTGCTGATAAGATTCTGAATTGAAGGAGGTGCTACTCTATTAATTCTACCTACCAAAAAGGGGAAAGTTACTATCGTGTGTAAGAGACTGAAGAATCAGTCATTAATCTCTTAGAAAACACAAAAATTACTCCCAAAAATGATGGTGAAACATAAATTCTGTTGATATTTCTTGTAGAAAATATCTTTTATTCCTATGAAAAGAATATAAGTTTTGGAAAAAAACTTCAAGTGGTAAGAAAATAGGGTGTTGTTGGACTCATTTGTAATTTTGTTTTTAGGGATTCCGGATTCAAAGCGACTGTTTGGTAATTAAGATAGCTTAATTAACCAAAGCGGAGATCAATTGTGACAACTTTATCGCGATGACCATAGTACCGATAGTAGTCCTTATCTGCTTAAAAATCAATACAGTTTAGACAAGTCCTATAGAAAAAGTGCTCTCTCAACTCTCAAGTAGGTTGAGTACGTAATAAATCATAATTAATCATTTCAAATTTGAGAATGGATTTTTAGCTTGGGATATAACCATTTAAGGGCTTAAAATTCCAGCTAAAATTTATGCCCAATATGGCTTTATACCAATATCCTTCCAACAAAACCACTAGCGAAAATAATAAACCATTCTTCACTCACGCTAATGGTATATATCCTACTTAAATTGGTAGGTACATATCCTAAAAAGAAACGTTAAGCTACAAAAGAGACTTTCCTAGCTACTTTGATGGGCAAGTGGAGGTTAAATGTATAAAGAAATGGTCCTCTATTTATCTAGACAAGAGACATTCAGATCTCCCATCAAATATACTAAAGTAAATCTTAACAATGTAAAGAAATTTTTACATTGAACTCTAACCAATTCAATCCTATTTATTCCACTTGAAACTAATTAACTACCTAATTAAAAAGATGGTCCTAACAATGTATTCATTCCCTTGTCGCTTTCTTTTGTAGTTTTTCAAATACTCAACACTTATTTTGAGACTCAATACTCATCTCTCATAGTAGAGAGATAACGGTAGACTGAATTGTAATTCCATGATCTACAACATAGGGATACCGATGGACATAAAATGCCATGCATTACGACAATGAGAGAGATACTTAGTTGATTTACTGTGATGATAGTATGACAAGTTCTGCAGATATGAGAAGGATACCGGTTGATGCAATTGAGATGCCACGCTTTACAACTATGAGGGAGATACTATTTGATTTGATTGTGATGTCACGCTCTACAACTAGAGAGATTACCGACTTGATTCCGCATAGATTAGGGACAATAACTGTTAAAGGTTGCTTAAATTGTAATGGTAAGCTTAGATTATAATTGTAATTAGATGCTACATAAGCTACATGTAGTATCTGAGAGCAAAATGGCTTGTAGTTTTTGATACTGTTCATATTTAGTTAGGATATTAATACTATAGACGACATATGTACAGATTTGATAGGTTTCTTAGTTAGTTAGATTTATGTTATTACTTTTCCTGCCTCTGTTGTAGTTATATAAGGAACAGAGCATGTTAATTATCAATACAAGAAATTTATTTCTCAATCTTTGCTTCTTGCTCTACATCTCTCTTCTCTGTGTGCTGAGCAATCCTCCATTGTAGAAGCTTAGGTCTGTGAATGAATTTCAACATGGTATCAGAGCTCAGAGAATCAATTCACTCTGGTATTCTCTGAATTTTCTTAGTTCATTTCTCTTAGTGCTTTCTAGTGAATCAAACAAATTTTCATCTGTGTTCTTTCTTGATTCTTGCACTATTGTTTGTCTTCTAAATCTTGATCTAGGGTTTTTCAATTGCTTAATTGGAAATTCCATAATCGATTCTTGATTTAGGGTTCTTCAATTGCTTAATTGTATTCTCTGTTTTCTTGAATTTGTTTGATCAATATAGTTTTGAGATTGATCCTTTGTGATCAAGAAGGTTCCTTTGATTGATTAGTGATTTGAGGCTATTGTTTTGGATTTCATTTGTGTTGAAAATGGCTAATGTTGCTTCTAGCACCTCTGTGCCCATTGTTTAACCATGGGAAAATCCTTCTAGTCCTTATTTCTTGACTAGTAGTGATAATCCTAGTGTGTCCCTTATTGTGGAACATCTCACTGAAGAAAATTACAATACTTGGAGTAGGACTGTACCAATTTCATTGGATGCTAAAACTAAAATTGGGTTCATTGATGGTTCAATACCAAAACCGCAATCACCTTAACATCCATGCTATGCAACTTGGTGTAAGTGCAATAGCACGGTTTTAGCTTGGTTATTCAATTCAATCTCAAAGGATATACAGCCTAGTGTAGTCTATTTTAAGGCAGCAAGGGAGGTTGGGTTGATTTGCAATATAGGTTTTCCCAAGGTAATGGGCCTAGAATCTTTGAGCTGAGAATAGAAGTCAGTTCTTTGGCTCAAGAAGACATGTCTATCAATGCCTATTACACCAAATTCAAGGTCATTTGGGATGAATTTACTACTTACAGAAATTGCACTTGTGGTCATCAAGTGGAAGATTGTACAATGTCCTTTCTAATGGGGCTAAATGACACCTATTCTACAATAAGGGGACAGATTCTGCTCATGGATCCTATCCCTCCTTTGAGCAAGGTTTTTTCTCTTTTGCTTCAAAATGAAAAGCAAAGAAAGGTTGGAGCTAGTAAGAAGATTCAGGTTGATACAACTGCAGTCTTGGCAGCATTGGGAAACAAGAACAATGCCAATGCCAAGAATTTTAACAAGAACAACTCAATGTACTCACTGTGGTGCTATGGGACATGTGGTAGATAAGTGTTATAAATTACATGGCCACCCACCTGGCTATAAATTCAAGAATAAGGCTGGTACAACTACTTTTGCCAACACTTCTGTTGCTATTGAAGAAGGTTCAAGTGAAGGTGTTTGTCTGACCAAGGCAGAATAGTTGATAGGATTGTTGAACTCTCAGTGTCATTTTGGTACTCAAGCTCCACCAAAAGCAGTTGTAGAGACTCCTCAGGTTGCCAATATTATTGCACAGCCTTCCATTGGACTTCAAGGTCATGAGCTCTCAGGTATATGATCTTTTCCTTCTCTAGAGTATTTTTTGTTTTCTTCCACTGTTGACACTTCTCACATCAATCCCACTGATTGGATTCTTGATAGTGGGGCCACAGGTCACATGGTCCATTCACTCACTTTCTTTAAAACCATCACTTCTTCTGTCCAAATTTCAGTTAGGTTGCCTAATGGAGACATGACCAAGGTTACTCACATAGGAATTGTGCAAGTTTCAGCTTCTTTGATTCTTGAAAATGTTCTTTGCATTCCATCCTTTTCTTTTAACCTTGTCTCTATCAATAAATTGACTCAAAATCCTTCATGTTGTTACATTTTTCTTTCCCATTACTGTTTCATACAGGACTTGTAGCTTTGGAGGATATTGGGTTGGGTAAAAAGTATGGTGTCCTCTATACTTTGCAGACTTCTACTTAGATTGCTTTGCCAAAGTCTGTTTCTGAAGTTCTGTCCAAGTTGTCTTCTCATTTTTCTGTCAACAATGTCAATTTTTGTACTTCTATTTCTACAAGTGATGTTTTTAGGCTATGGCATTGCAGGTTAGGTCATCCCTCTTCACAAAGATTAGCTTTGATGAAATCCATTGTACCTAACTTCAATTCTTGCAATGATAATAAAGCTTTTGAATGCAATGTTTGTCCTTTAACTAAGCAAAAAGGGCCCCCCTTTCCTCATTCTGTGACTGCATCCCTTTCTTGTTTGATTTAGTTCATGCTGATATTTTGGGACCCTATTCTACTCCTACCTTGTCTGGTTCTAAGTATTTTGTTACCTTGGTAGATGATTGTAGCAAGTGCACTTGGGTTTACTTAATGAAATATAAATCTGATGCATCCTTGCTTGTTCAATCTTTCTTTAACATGATCTTGACCCAATTTAAAACACCTATCAAGGTTTTGAGAACTGACAATGGTCCTGAGTTTGCCATTAACTCCTTTTATGCTTCTAAAAGTGTTGTACACCAATTATCTTATGTTGAAACACCACAGCAAAATGCAATGGTTGAAAGAAAACATCAACATCTGTTGAATGTTGCTCAAGCTTTAAGGTTTCAAGCAAACTTACCATTGAAATTCTGGGGGAATAGTGTTTTGACTGCCACTTACCTTATCAACAGGATACCTAGTCCATTTCTTTATGGTTTAACACCTTATGAAAAATTGCTAGGTCATCCTCTTGCTTATGATCATCTTAGGGTATTTGGCTGTTTGTGCTTTGCTTCTACCTTGCATAGAAATGGAACCAAATTTGACCCCAGAGCGAAAGCTTGCATTTTCCTTGGTTATCCTTTTGGTTCCAAAGGTTACAAATTATATGAATTTTCCACTAAATCTTGTTTCATTTTTAGGGATGTTGTCTTTAGGGAGTCTATTTTTCCTTTTAAGCATTGGACAACCAAATATGTGTCTCCTTCTCTTCCTATCAATCATTCCATGTTTCCTTCTCAACCATTGGTTCCAAATAATTCCTAGGTTCATGTGCCTTTAGTTTTTGCAAAATTTTCCCCTCCTTCATCTTCTGTTGATGTTCCTATCCCACCTGATGAGTTTCTTGATTTGGTTCATCCTGATCAGGTTGCTTCTCACATTGATCATATTGATTCTTGTCCTAATTTTCTTCCTGATGCTCCTATTCTTGCATCTGAGCCTCCTGTCCTTACTACCACTACTCCTGCGCTATTAGAAGTTATTCTAGACCTCATAATCCTTCTTCCTACCTTCATGACTACCACTGCAATCTTGTTTCTGCACATGTATTAGCCTTAGCTTCACTAACTCAGTCACATGAATCTACTGCTACTAGCAACTCAGGTATTTTTTATCCTTTTTCTTTTACTCTTTCATATGGTAAATTGTCCACTCCACATAGAATTTTTTCTGTTGCCTTGTTTGTTGCTAAAGAACCAGATTCCTATGCTCAAGCCTTGAAAGATCATCTGTGGCAAGCTGCAATAAAGGTTGAGATTGATGCTCTTCAAGCCAATCATACCTAGGTTATGACTAAATTGCCTCCTGGTAAAACTCTCATTGGATGTAAGTGGGTGTACTAGGTCAAGCTCAAGGTAGATGGTTCAATTGAAAGGTACAAGGCCAGATTAGAAGCTAAGGGCTTTACACAGACTGAAAGGGTTGATTTCTATGAAACTTTTTCTCTTGTTGTGAAGTTTGTGACTGTTAGAACCTTGTTGGCATTGGCTACTATTTATGGTTGGTATCTCACCCAATTGGATGTCAACAATGTCTTTCTCCATGGGGATTTGGATGAAGAGGTGTATATGCTCCCTCCACCTGGTTTTGGCAGCAAGGGGGAGGCGTGTAGGTTAACCAAATCCTTATATGGGCTTAAGCAAGCCAGCAGGCAATGGTTTGCCAAACTGTCATCTACCATTGTTGACTTTGGTTTTCTTCAATCAAAATCAGACTATTCAGTTTTTACCAGGGTTAATAAAGGTTCAATCATCATTCTTTTGATCTATGTGGATGATATACTAATTGCTAGTAATGATGTAGATGTAGTAAATGTCTTTAAGTAATTCCTAGACAACAAGTTCGAGCTTAAGAATCTGGGTACTTTGAAGTACTTTTTAGGTCTTGAAGTTGCTAAAACTACCAAAGGGTTGTCTTTATGTCAAAGAAAGTACACTTTAGAGCTTCTATCTGACACTAGTTTATTGGCAAGCAAACCTGCAAACATTCCAATGGAGCAATCTGCCAAGTTTAGCTATTTTGTTGGTGAAAATGCTCATGATCTTGCTCTCTATAGAAGACTAATAGGAAAGTTGCTCTACTTAACACTCACAAGGCCTAATATTTGTTATGCATTGCACAAGTTAAGCCAATTTATGGCTACTCCTAAAGTGCCACATTTGCAAGCTGCTTATAGAATCCTTAAGTATTTGAAAAAGAATCTAGGACAAGGTTTGTTTCTCTCTGCAAATTCAGAATTGAGACTTAAATCATATTGTGATGCTGATTGGGCAGCATGTCCTGACACTAGGAGATTTGTTTCTAGTTTTTGTATTTTCCTTGGTGATTCCTTGATCTCTTGGAAGTGTAAAAAGCAACATGTAGTGTTTAGATCTTTTGCAGAATCTGAATATAGAGCTATGGCCACAGTCACAAGTGAGATAGTATGGCTCATAGCATTGCTCAAGACCTTCGGATTAGAGCATAAACAAGCAGCTTCTCTTTATTGTGATAGCAGGGCAGCATTGTATATTGCAGTCAAACCAATGTACCATGAAAGAACTAAGCACATTGAAGTTGATTGCCATTTCATCTGAGAAAAGATTCAAGATGGTACAATCAAAACATCCCATGTTCCCTCAAGACATCAAGTTGCAAACTTCTTCACTAAAGCACTTGGACACAAACAGTTCTATTACCTTTTGTCCAAGATGAACCTAATAAATATATATGGTTCATCTTGAGGGAGAGTGTTAAAGCTTGCTTAAATTGTAATGGTAAGCTTAGATTGTAATTATAATTAGATACTGTACGTAAGCTACATGTAGTAGCTGTGAGCAAAACGGCTTGTAGTTTTTAATACTGTTCATAGTTAGTTAGGATATTAATAATATAGATGACACGTGTACAGATTTCATAGGTTGCTTAGTTAGTTAGATTTTGTTGTTACTTTCCCGGCCTCTGTTGTAGTTCTATAAGGAAAAGAGCATGTTAATTATCAATACAAGAAATTCATTTCTCAATCTTTGATTCTTGCTCTACAGCTCTCTTCTCTGTGTGCTGAGCAATCCTCCATTGTAGAAGCTTAGGTCTGTGAATGAATTTCAACAATAACCTAAACCAATGACTAAATTTTTGGTTTCCTCCACTATTTCAAGTTATAAAGTAATAATCGAAGGAAAATAAATGGTATGTCTCATATTGTTGATCAAGAAAGGCGTGAATACATCTTGTATACAAAACCAAAAACTTGTTTATATAATATATTTTTCATCTAACTACACAAATTAGGTGAAGTGACATAAAATTGTCATTCATACATGACATGATAATTTTGCTTGTAACGTAAATTCTATTTCTTAATATAAGCTTTCCAACGATAGGTGGCTCATGTGATTCGAAGATTTGGCTAGGTTCTGATCAAATCCTATTTCAGCTTGGTTTCACCATTTTTCGAACGTTATGCATTTGACTGGGAAACTAATTATTAGATCTAAAGGGAATATTCATAGATGTTCATATGGGTGAAGCATTGTGGAAATCCAACAATCGGATATTGCAGTCAAGATAGTCAAAGTTTTCCATGGTTTGGATATAATTGGCATGTGTTCATGATATGCCAATTTCGTGTAGTGTCTCGTTCAAAATCCAACTATTAGATTGGAAGAGTACAGTGAAATAATGATGTTGGTGAAGGATGGTTGAAATTAGACAACTAAATTTCAAGAATGGATCAAATCTTGTAATATTAAGAGAATACCAAAAGTTAAGTATCACTTTTTTGTGCTCCTAAAATAGCCCTAATATTAGTTAAGATTATTCTATTAAAGAGAGAACACAAGGGTCTAAAAGTAATACTATTTTAGAATTATATTAAAAATAAAAATAAAAAGATACATATACAAACTTTCACTTAAAAAATCTAACATATATATCAAAAGCTTAGAGACACAATATTTTATACATAATTATTGACATAGTTGGTGTTGTGATTGGCATACAATAACACTAGTATTAGTGGTGAACTCAAGAAAAAGTAGTGTTACTTTAATAACAACTTATCAACTTAATAAATCATAAAATAAGTTAGAGAAAATTACAATTTACCCCTTGTGGTTTGGTCTATCACAAATGAGTCTACATCAATTTTTACATTTAATGAAATTAATAGGATTTCATCAAAATGACAGAAATGACATTTTTGGACAAGCGAATTACCCCATTATAATTTGGCTGAATCACAATTTAAAAAAAAAAAAAAATCAATTGTTTTATTTTGACTTCCTAAAATTTGGATTAAAATGAAATTATTAGGAGTATTTAGTTCATTTATTTGCTTAAAAATAATTAGTTAGTCTAGACAAGTCTATAGAGAAAGGATTCAAGTGAGTATCTGCAAGTGCTCTCCCAAGTGGGTTGAGTAATAAATCATAACCCAACCTCAAACCAATTAATGAACTATGGAGGAAATTTCAAATTTGAAGAGGGATTTTTAGCCTGCGATTTAAAGGTTCAAAATTCCAACTAAAATTTCTGCCTAGTGTGGCCTTATACCAATATCATTCCAATAAAACCTCTACCAAAACTAACAAACCCACACTTGACCCTTTACTCCGTGCAACCTATCTTAGCAAGAAAGAAAGTTACTACTTTCTTTGAAACTAGTATAAAGTCCAACTATATTTCAGGTGTTTTGATGATGATGTTTTATACATAATTTCAACTATAAGAGAATATATGAATGTTACACAATTTAGCTTTAATTTAGAACTAAGTATGTCTTTTTCATTGGAAATACCATTATGAATAAACTTATCAATTTTTTCGGTTAAGTTGATTCTGCTAGAAACCATCTCACAGTGTATGTAACATGCATTTACGAGTTTTGCTATAGAAGTATACTGATTACCTTTGCCTTTGAACATGAAATTTTTGAAGCTCAAGAAGATGCCTTGCTTGATTTTTTTTTTTTTTAAATTACCAATTTTCTGTTGATGTAAATGCTGAAAAATCATCAACAGAAAATATCATATTTTGTTAATTTCTTTATGTTGCACAGTCATAATAATTACATATTAGTAACTACCATAATTATCAAATTGTATATTTTACAGAAATGGCAAATTACACCTTACTCATTTGTGACTTGGCCAAAATTTAAGTTGCCTACCAGTGGTTTAAAAGTTAACATTTTGTCTACCTAAGGTTTACTCTGTTAAACTTCCATAATCCACCTCTTTAATTTCTCTGTTAAAAACACAAAAAACATAACAAAAACATAAAAATCAAGATCTAAAAGCATATTTCTTAAGATGATGAAGTTTTGGCTTAAGAACAACATTCTTAAGCCTATCAATCCAAGCAAAACTGTCAAAGAAATAGAAAATATTGAGAAAGAAATTTGTGGTATGTTTGATTTGGTTTTATAAATGAAAGTGAATGCTCATGATTCCAAATTCATATTTTAAAAATTCATGCACTTCATAACTACTAAACTACTATAATAATTTTGTAGTTTATATACTAGTATTTTATAAACATATAGGTGAAAATGGAAATTCCTAACTTGCTCTTGCTGCCAACTCCAGAAGTCAAAGTTGTGTTTAAAGAAATCAAGAAGACCACGGAACCCCTTCACATCTAAACCTCACAAACTCATCTTTTGTTGTTGGTATTGGTCCCTACCGTACGTGTTGCTGATCATTTTGTTTACCACCTGGTCCTCCCTTTCAGATACAGTCATAGACCTCACAACACATTTATGGGGTTTGACAAGGGAGCTTGGGTTGAAAGTATTATGAAGGCAAGTATTACTTCCTTTTCTTTTGTCCTTTTTGGTTACACAGAATTTGTTTAGGCAGATTTGCTTAATTACCTTTGGAATTGCAAGATAAGGAAAAGAATGTTAGCACCAAGGTTATCAAAATCGGGATGCTACGTAGGATCGTGGGAGGTAAGTGAAAGTGTGGATCGTAGGATCGGATTGTGAATCGTAAGATCCTACATATTTTCAAATTTAAAGCAAAAAATACATTGATAATGACTTTGTATGTTGAATAATCATGTAAATTGTGATTTTATCCATAAAAAAACAAATATTTGCATCATATGATGCAATTTGCATATCATACATCGCTACATCTATACTAACGAAATAAATATATTTAAGTTTTGACCCAATGTATCTATATTTTTTATTTTTTTTAGAATACTTTTAACACACACACACGGGGAGAGAGGAAAATTTTTTAAAGAAACTGACAGTAGTATATATCCAAAAGTGCCTAAAAAATTCAATAAATGTTTAATTAGCAACCAAATACCAAAATATTTATCAACACATGGAAATATTTTCCAAGTTCCAAGTTTAAAATCCAAAATAAGTTATCAAATGGAAACTAGCTAACTAAAATATGAATTCTAAAAGCAAGATGAATATTAAAGTGAAGTGAACATTTAATTATTTTCATTCTAGGTTTCTTATAACCACCATCCTAATCATCACCATCTGGTTCATCATCTATGTAAACATTGTATATTTGTATACTAGAGTTGCAAAAGAGATCAAGATACAACTTCACACTCAACTATTTAAGTTATACCACTCAGCAACAATTATAGAGCATGCTAAAAAAAAAATCAATCAATCAATATACAAATACAAGAAAAACATTTTAGTAATATTATAACATAAATTAGTATATTAATCAAAAAAATTTAACAACATTATAGCTTAAAAGGTAACAAAGCCAATATAAATTCTTCATTAAGAAATAATGAAACATTCCTTCATTTTGATTACAAGTGAACTAGAAACTAGAAAACATTTGCTTAGGTTAACATAATTATATATAAAAAAAATAAATAAATAAAAAGTCATACCATCATAACATAGAAAAATAAAAACCCTTAAAACTTCATCAAAACCAAAAATTTATCCCATAAAAAAAAAAAAAAAAAAAAAAAAACTGATTTTGGTAGGATTGGTGGAATCGGTAGGATCCCGAACGATCCTACGATCCTATACGATCCTACACAATCCTACACACGATCCTACTATTTTTACGATTCTAGTGCAATCCTAAACGTTTTGGTGAGGTGGGATCGTAAAATCGTGCGATTTTACGATCCAGATCGCGATTTTGACAACCATGGTTAGCATTACTCTAATTACCTTTAGAAATTGCAGAATTTGTTTGGATTGATAGATTTGAGAATGTTCTTAAGCCAAAACTTCACAATTTTAAGAAATATGCTTTTAGATCTTGATTTTTATGTTTTTGTTATATTTTTTTATGTTTTTAACGGTGAAAATATAGAGGTGGGTTACGGAAGCTTAACGAAGTGAGCAAAGCGTCAACTTTTAAACCACAGGTAAACAACTTAAATTTCGGCTAAACCACATGTGGATAAGTTGTAATTAGCCCATTAAAAAAAAGATAAGGGCCTCACTTTTAAGAACAATTTTCAAAACACTAAAAACAAAAAAATAATAGTTTAGGAGAACATTTCTTTTTTTGATATTTAAAAAAAATATATATATATATATATATTTACAAAAAGTAACGTGTAGAATCTATATATTACTTTTTTTTTTTTTGTGTGTGTGGATAATGATAAGAAAATGGAGCTTATCATTTTTTTTAAAATGATAATTTTCAAATTTAAAGTGTGAGAATTCTTTTTGTGATAAAGATAAACTCTTTAATTTAAGAGATAAAAGAGTTTTGACAAATATGTGGGGTCCACTGTTTTCAATTTATTTACAACTATATTATTAAAAACATTTTTTATATCCTGAAAGCATCTCCTTAAACGTTTTCAAAATCCTGTTCTAAATCAGGAAAATAAGATACAGTTTTTTGAAAATTGTATTTAGAAAATATTAGTCAAACAATAAATTCAAGTGTAAGACCCACCATTTTATGGGTTGTAAAACAAAAAACTATATTTAAATACTCTTACCAAACATGCCCTTAATATAGAAAATATTATATTTTGTTAAATTTTTTTATTGCATTTCATGAGTTGCCTACTAATCCATCCGAGTTTAATATCATCTTCCCTTCCAAGAATTCATTTGGAAAGCAATTAAAACAAATTTAGGCTTGAAAGTCATTTTTTAGGATTTTTGTTAAGAGATAAATCATGAGTTCGAACTTTAGAAAGTGATGGCATGATGTTAGTTCAACTTTTAAAAACAATTACGTTCAAAAAAAAAAAAAAAAAACCTTTTAAAAACAATTGTGTCCACCGTCTAAAACCATTGAATATTGATGCTATGAGAACTGAGAAGGACCTCTTAAAATTTTTTGTTTTTAAAAATAGAAAAGGATCGTTTTCATTTTGAGCAAGACTTGCATCTAGCTAGCCAGCTATATTTGAAATGGTTGCTGTGGAATAAAATGTGCTTCTGGAGTGCAATTTGCAATTTGGTCACTTCCACTGTATTATGAAAGAAATACCCACCCTTGAATTCTTACAAAATTTCATATCAACAAAGCAAAGAAGTGGCGTGGACGTGTAAAGTACAAGAGAAGTACTACATCCAGTCATCCACAATATTTTCATAACAAATCTTAAGTGATAAGTTGTTTCTAATTCTAATTTGAATTTAAGATTGAAATATTATTATTTTTACCCATTAGTAACAGCTAATAACAATCTATCACTTAAGATTTGTTATGAAAATTTTGTAAATATAGCATGTCATAATTCTCTACTGGCAATTAGGGGTCATGGGGAACAAGTGCACATACCGTAAGAAGATAGGGGTGTACATGAATTAGATTGGATTGAGTTTGGAATAATTTTCAACCATACTCATAATAGATCTAAAAACCAACTCAAACCACCTATAAAAATTGGATAAGTTGCTAGGTTTTATCAAAAGAATCAAAATTTTTGCCAATCATTTAGATTCATTATTTAATAGTAAATGATTGCAATTTGCATAATGGATCATAAATTCAAATTTTATTAAAGCCAAATCGTAAAAAATAAAAAATAAAAAAGTCAGAAAATACCAAAAATAAAAATCTCTAAAATTCCAAAATTGTAAAATGAGTCTAGTTATTAGTATAATGGATTGTGTCAGGTTATTTTGGTTAAAAATATTTGTCAATTCAAACCTAATCCACTCCAAACTTTAGAGGCCGTTTGGTAATGTTGTTCTAGTAATGTTATTTGTATTTTTTGGAAATACGTGTGGATAAAAAAGTGTGTAAAAATGCATGTAATGTTGTTTAAAATTTGAAAACATGTGTTTAAACACATGTACCAAACAACTCCTAAAATGTTACAACTGAACCCAACTCACCATCCAATGAAAAACTAATTCAAAACTTTGGATTAGGTTAAATTGTATGGATTTATCGAATTGGTGAGTTGAATTCACATTCCTACGATAGTTGAAGCGGGGTGGCAGGTGGAGGGGATTTGTCCCCACTAGTCTAGAGTTTCGGCAGCAACCGGGGTCAATTAAAAATATTATTCCAATGCACTTTAATTGGAATAATTTGACAAAGCATCATAATTTCGTAGTCAAATTTCAGTGCCAATGTTGACTGGATATAAGTGGAATGCGTGTGATATGCTTAAAATTGTGAATGTCACGATTGGAAACAAATTCAACTCAAACAAAAGTCACAAGAATCGTCTACTAAATTTCAATATTAAAAGAAAAATTAATTTTATATATAAATAATTAAATATACCATATATTTTTTTTTTTAACGAGAGTAATAATTTTATTAATTAAACTTCAAAATTAGAGTACATCTGTTGACGTTAAATCTGAAAAACGAGATGGAGTTTCTTCTTGTAACCACTATTTGACACTACTGCACTTTTTTGAGAATATTTCATTTATTCTATTAATCACCACTATTCTGTAAAAAAAATCACGTGTATAATTGTGTGACTACTAAAAATTACGTGGCAAAATATTAAAGATCAACAAATGATAAAAGTTTTTTTTTTTATATATATTAATATATATATATATATATATATATATAGTCCTAATTGGCGCAAGAGGCCGTCTACGAGAGTTTAACTAAAATTGTATTTAAGTTAAACCAAAGTCAATTCGTTAATACAAAAGTCAATTCAAACAAATAGAAATTGTAAAATATAAATTTACAGATCATATAGTAAATAATATTCAATTGACACAAAATTTGATATGTGTATTAAAAATATAAAGAACATGCAAGTTAATAATTAAAAATTTCAAAATATATAATAATGTGAATGAAAAAATTGGTCCACTTTATTCTTTTCTTATAGACCGAAAAAAATTTAGGTTCTTCCATTGTTCAAACATCAAATAAATTTGTGTGACTCAAAGCAAAAGTCCCTGTCGCTTTTTGCAGCAGTTCTATCGGTTTTCTGTGACACGCACTTGGAAGCAGCGGAGAAAACAGTGGTAATATTCTCTATTATATATCATGTTTTTCTTCTGAGTGTGCTCTTGATACTTTTGTATGGTTAAACTTAAAAGATTTGTTGCTTGGTTTATGTGCATACTGTGATTTGCGTAATTTCTATTAGAAGAATCGGGGAAAAAAAATCATTGCATTACTTGTAGATATCATATCATCTCATAAATAAATTTCATACAATCGTTATTCTACAAATGGTTTTTTGTCATATTACGTGGAGATTCCTATAGTACTTTCATGATATATAAAAATATTCACACGCATAGCCTTATCTTTGCAAGCTGAAATCGTTTTGTGAATATATATATATCAATTCTCTGTATGTAGAGCAATTAATATATTGCTGAACGGTGACCTTTGTAAGCAAAGTCACACCAAAGCCTAATAACCACAGTAAGTTATCATGTTAATGCAGTAGGTTTATAACAGGTCCCATTTGATGCCCAAAACTAAAATCTTAAAATATCTCTGCATGTCATTGACTATAGCTTTAATAAAGGGGCAATTTTCATAGTTGTAAGTCTCAAGGTACAGATTGTAGTCATTTTTTCATACCCTATATATCTTTAGGTTAATCCCTTTTGATAGCAGCAGCAAGCAAAAATGAAAGCTTGCAACTAATGTGTGAGTAGTAAGGGCCAAAAGAGCTACAAGGCTCTTAGCAACTTAAGAGCCTTGTAACTTAAGATAAAGTTATGAATGGTATTATTATTATTATTATTATTTATGTTAATAAAACTTTTTGACATTTGAAATAATGGCTAGTATTTTTTTGTATTGTTCACAATTACTATATATTTATATAAGCATACGAATCCTCTTGAAGCCAATATTTTATAGACTTTCATACTTACCATTTTTTTTTTAATGCAATTAGTGAAGATCAGAATTAGGGTGCAATTAGCCCATTGAAAAAAACCTCCCTAAGAGATCTATTTGCAGTACAAGTTTATAATAATGTCAACTTACTTTCATCTTCTTCTATATATATATATGTGTGTGTGTGTGTGTGTGTGTGTGTGTATAAATCATTTGTATCTCTTATAAAAAAATTTAAAATCTCACCTCTTCTAGGTAGAATTAGGTTCTTACAAATCTCTAAAACATTGATATATAAATTTTCGAACACTATATATATATATATATATATTTATTAAATAATTGACATGACACAAAAGTTACATTTTACCTCCCATAATTATATCTCCAAATACACTTTACACTATAAACTTTTTGAATGCACATTTTGCAATTTAAACTATGATATTTGTCACACTTTGCACTCCAACGTTAAATTTTTTTGTTAACTTGAATGAAAAAATATGGCATCACGTGAAAAGACCTAATTGTCTATTTTTTTAATCTCTTAAAAACAAATGAGAAATTAAATTTTACTACCCTAAACTATAATATTGATTACACTTTACATCCTAAATTTTGAATTTCCATCCAAGTTAATAGCAAATTTAACATCATAGTGCAAAGTGTAACAATGGTCAGAGTTCAAGGTGCAAAATGTGCATTCAAATAAATGTAAGGTGCAAAGTGTAACATGAGGTCTAGTTTAGAGTATTAAAATTTAATTTCTCCCAACATTTATTATGATAGTATTTTTTTTTAATTATGATAAGATTAACAATAATTAAGCAATTTTCTAGTAAAATACAGTTCACACATCTATATATATATATATATATATAACAGAAACCTCTGAAACTCTCACAATTTTTCACGTCAGCATAATATTTAAATAAAATTATTATTTTTAGTTCAAACTTAACTAGGAGTGAAACTCTATCTCTCTAATAAGTCCAACTTAAACTCAAACTCAAACTCATCATTATCATTTTTTTTTAAATAAGATTATTTTTGTTTAATTAAAACTTAACAATGAGTGAAACTCTAACTCTCTAACAAGTTTAATTTAAACTCAAACTCAAATATTTATAATCTATATAAAAACAAAAATGATGATAGGACTCAAAAAAAAAAAAAAAAAAAAAGACTAACGTTGAAAAAAAAAAGAGGTTGAAATTTCTACTAATTATTTTTTTATATTATATATGGCAGATAAAATATCTCTATTTTTTTGGAAAAAAATCAAAGATGCAACCTATGTCTTTCAGTCTAAGAAACGATAAATTTTTATTTGGTATGTTATATATAAATTTGTTAAACTTGGTTTGATTCTGAAGAAGAATTTGAGAATTTTATAAATTTTAAAATTTAAAGTCTTGGAGTTTTTGGTATTTACATCTCAGTAGGTTGATTTTAATTTTTCACCTCAAATGTTTTTTATTTAGGTTTATGTGATTTTTAGTTTTCTTATTAAAAATTATATTTTTTGTTGATTAATTATTTGTTTGGATTAATTTTAATTAATTTTTTTTTTCAAAATTTCTATTTACTTCTTGTTGATTTTTTTGTCAGAGTTAATAGGTTTTGCACAAGTTACCGACTACTTATAAAAAGTTATCATTATCACTCCCCTAATCTAGGCTCCCCTCGCATTCCGAACCTGGTTCCCATCACAGCCTCATTCAACCAGTGGGGTCCACATCCAACAAAAAAGAAAAACTAGAAGCAACGAACCAAAGTCACTCACTCTTTTTGACTTCCCAATTATATATATATTATATATATATATATATATATAATATATAATGTTGCTTTCGTCGACCACCTTGTTGACTCCGAAGTCCGAACTAGTACTAATGTTGCTTTCTACCGTTAACAAGTACGCACTAATTATCATAAAAAAATATTATCAAAAAAAAAAAAATCATAAATAAAAAATGGTCAATTTAAGCCAACAAAACAAGTCGTGAAAGTTAGAACTTTATCCTTTTTATTTTTCCCCTATTTTTTTGGTTTGCTATTTTTTTTTTAAAACCATGGGTTGTTATTTACCAGGGTCTACGAAAATTGCGATGACTTTTTCTTCTTTTTTAGTGCGATTGTGCCTGTTAAAGCAATAATAAGAATGTAGATGCAAATAATGGATTTGTAATTGCACCTAGACGTAATATGGGTTCTCTTCTTTGGTTCTGCTCCTAAAATACCATTATTCGTATTTGTTTATTTAAAGTTCTTAATTGCACTTTTTAGCAATAATCATACCCCCTTTTTTTTTTCTCCAGAGACTTGAGGACCATCAAGTGTGGAGATTGTAAAGGGTAGGAGGTGTCAGATTTCAGGTATCACTTTATTTTAGTATTACATTCAATTATGATAGTTTAATTCTTTTTTGCAATTTCTTATTAGCTCTTGTTGTTTGATATTCTTTTTTCTTTGTCTTTTTTTATGTTGTTGGTTCTTGACCACAGATGATATGAACAAGAAAGTGGATGTTTGAAAGGTCGGCCTCTTTGTCTAGGTGTAATCGAATCCCGCACTATCAATGGCTTGCATGACAAGCACGAATGAAGTTTAGGTAATACTCTATGTCTATCAGCCTTTATTCTTTACACAAAACATGCAATTTGCAAGGTACCCAATTGCAAAAAAAGAAAATATTTATGTTTATATCTGACTTTTGTTTCATTTCGTAAGCTGTTTATGATTCCACTATTTACTCTTAGAATTGATATTTGGGTAATACTAATATTTATCAATTTCAGCTTATTAACATGGTTTTGTTGGTTCAGCCTTTGGGGTATTCCAAAGGGGCATGATTGATTCTTGGACGTTTAGGAAATTTTAAAGTTTTAATATTTTTAATCCATTTTGGGAATAGCATATTTTCTATGATGCTAAATTAAAGTTAAAAATGCTTGGATGCTGTTTTTTGGGTGTCAGTGTCAATCAAAAATGATACTAGTAGTTCTGAAATATTGTGGAACGAAAATGTTTATTGGATTAATAGTGGAGAACAAGGCGTTGTATTGGTATACATTGACAACTTGCACCTCTTCTCTCAACAAATTGGATACCCTTTTAGCTATGTGAAAGTGTTCTCTGATTGTTTCTTTTGTTTGTAGTTCTGGTCCATACAAATTCTTAGAAGATTTTCTGTAAAGCAAATTAGCCAATAGATTGCAGTAAGATTCGAATAGAGGTTTATGTCAAAATGGAGCCATGTTGAAGATTTTAGGCCTGATCAGCTACATTTCAATTAGGAGACCCCATAGTAAGACTAAAACCATTCCTTTTGGTCACTGGTTGTGATAGACGGGCGTCGCATTTTGCATACACTTTTATTGACTTAAAAATTTAGGCATCTGCACCACTTAAAGGGGGTCCTTTCAGTTGAAGAACCAACCCTCCCTCTCCCTTCTCTTTTCCATTAGCAGCAAAAGGGAGGGAAAAACAAAAAAACAAAAACAAAAAAAAAGGTAGAAGGACTGAGGTCATGTGCTTCTAGTTTCCTAGCTGCTGCCATATGTGCTTGTAAGTCAATACCTTCCTAAGCAACATATTTTAGTCCATAAGCACTACAATTATGGAAGAGATGATTACTTTTTTACATCAATCACAAGGTAACAAAAAAATTCTTTGCGTCGGCTGCCTGAGATTGAAAATTTTTGTTTCACTATGATGTTTATTATGTATATGACATGTAAGATATCCAGATTCATACCTAATTGCTTTTTTATGCTTCTCTCTTTCAGCTTGATAAGTTTGACTAGAAATCCTTTAAGAACTTATATAAGCAAGAGCTTCCCAAATACAATTACCTTCCACATCAAGAAGGCTCTACACATTGATTGTCTGCACCTTCTGCTTGCATCTATTTACTTCATTGAGGTTAAATATCCTCAACTATTACCTTTTACTTATAAGTCTGTCTTGATGTCAAAGTAGTTTTAAGGCTCTTTGATTTTAAATCCAATTATATGAACTTAATGTAAGTTTACTTGGATCAATATTATGGAACCATTAGCCACATGGGATGTTCAATTCTTTAACTTGCTTTGAAGATTGAAGGTGTTATAATTACATTTTGGATTTAAAATGAACTATCTTGCTTGTGGTTTAGATGTTTTGGTGCAGTGTTTTAAAGCCTTTGCTCCATTCTTCTTCTCATTTATGATTGGCATTCTGATGCTTCTGGTAATGATTTTTCTAATGCTTTTCCTGCACTCCAGGTGAACTAGTTGTCTATGCCTTCAATGGGCCACTCAACTGAAGATGATCTTCACACAAAAGAGATGGACATCAGAAGTCTGTCATCCTCGCGTCATCATTCACAGAACATGCATCACATTCACAAGGTGGGAGTTCCCCCAAAGCAAAACCTCTTCAAGGAATTCAAAGATAATGTTAAAGAAACATTCTTTTCAGATGAGCCTTTACGTCCCTTCAAGGATCAAACTAAGTCTCGGAAGTTACTCCTAGGCATCGAGACCTTTTTCCCCATAGTTGGGTGGGTGAGAAGCTACAACCTTAGCAAACTTAGAGGGGATATTATTGCAGGACTCACTATTGCAAGTCTCTGCATTCCTCAGGTAAATTTTCTGCTTAAAAGATATAGAAATGTAAACAAGAAGGAAGAAAAAGAAACAGAAACTCAAAAAGATTTGACCCATTTATACTGCTCTAACAATTTATTTGACTCCTAAAATAGGACATTGGCTATGCAAAGCTTGCAAATTTGGATCCACAATATGGACTATGTAAGTTTCTGTACTACCTACGAACACCATGTGTTGCCATAACTGCCTTTCAGGATTTGTAACAAAGCTTCTCTGTTTTCTGTTTTTCTAAATCTTTACAGATTCCAGCTTTGTTCCACCACTGATTTATGCCTTTATGGGTAGTTCAAGAGATATAGCCATTGGACCAGTTGCTGTCGTGTCTCTATTGCTGGGGACCTTACTTCAGAATGAGATTGACTCCACTACAAATCCAAAAGAGTATCGACGGCTTGCATTCACAGCTACTTTCTTTGCAGGAATCACTCAAGCAACACTAGGGTTTTTAAGGTAATTAAGTACCATAATTCATATTTTGCAAAAGCAATTTTCACTGAAATGTTTGTTACTCTTGGTTTTGCATTGCTTCTATCCTTTTTTCTTTTCCAGCCTTTCTGAAAACTTCTAGCCTCCACTATGACTATATTATGGTGGTTTGGGTTTTGTTATCAGGCTGGGTTTCTTGATTGACTTCCTATCCCATGCTGCCATTGTTGGTTTTATGGGTGGAGCTGCCATCACAATTTCCCTCCAACAGCTTAAGGGTTTTCTTGGCATAAAAGATTTCACAAAGAATTCTGATATTATCTCTGTTTTGCGCTCAGTGTTTAGCTCAGTCAATCATGGAGTAAGATCTCTCTTTTCTCTATCTCATATGTCAGTTATTTTTGTTCACTTTATCCTCCTTTATTCTTTTCTTCTAAAAAATCTGCAACATTAAGAGTCTCAAAGCAAAAACAACTTCAAGCCAAGTTACTGAAACTTATTTTACAACATCTTGCAGTGGAACTGGCAGACTATACTGATCGGAGTGATCTTTTTATGTTTTCTTCTATTTGCTAAATTCCTAGTAAGAGCTCCTAATTCTACACTATTTACATAAAATATTTAATTTTTGTGAGTTTTTTTTCTGATTCTCACATATTTTGTGAGCAGGGTAAAAGGAATAAGAAGTTCTTCTGGGTGCCTGCAATTGCCCCATTGATATCCGTTATTCTGGCCACATTTTTTGTGTTTATTACCCATGCAGAAAAGAAAGGTGTTGCAATTGTAAGCATTTCTCATCATTCTTCTTTTTTTTTTTTTAATGACAAATAGTTGTAGTAACAATCTTAATCATTGTAAGGAATGGAAATAGTAGAAATGGCAACAGCAACAACACTAACAGTTTTATTGATATGTAAAGGTGAGACATATAGATAAAGGAATCAATCCTTCATCAGTGAATGATATATATTTCCATGGAGAATATCTCGGCAAAGGTTTTAGGATTGGTGTTGTGGCTGGTATGGTTGCATTGACGGTGAGCCATTGTGTAACCCATATATTCATATCAAAAGAATATAATCTTCAGTTTGTATCTAAGCCAATTTCTTATCCATCTCTTCATGGGGAAATTTTATCAGGAAGCCATAGCAATTGGAAGAACATTTGCAGCTATGAAGGACTATCAAATTGATGGAAACAAAGAAATGGTGGCACTAGGAGCAATGAATGTTGTTGGTTCAATGACTTCCTGCTATGTGGCAACAGGTGAGATGGAAGCACAAATTAAGTCAAATGATGATACTGGTTAAATGGTGGGATGCGAATAAGATTCATGTCTGACAAGATTTAAATCCTACAGTCCTTTGTTTTTGTAACAACAAACTATTTTAAAGCTATTGCTCTTATCATGACACTTAAGGTGGGTAATATATATACATAAAACTGGGCCAAAGAATCTGAACTTTAATTACCAGATCGTTATATATGTTGCTCCCTGAGACATGGAAGTATGGAGTCCTAAATGACCTAATATGTAGAAGTATATGCGACTAAGTATCCTGGAGATGATTGCTATTCTCTTATGATGACTATAACTGCTCATTACTTGCAGGTTCATTCTCTCGGTCAGCTGTGAATTACATGGCGGGCTGCCAAACTGCAGTCTCTAACATTGTGATGTCCATTGTTGTATCACTAACGTTGCTATTCATCACACCTCTTTTTAAATATACACCGAATGCCATTCTTGCTGCCATCATCATAAATGCTGTGATCAGCCTAATTGACATTCAGGCAGCAATTCTGATATGGAAGATTGATAAATTTGATTTTGTTGCTTGTATGGGAGCTTTCTTTGGTGTAATTTTTGTATCTGTCGAGATAGGCCTCTTAATTGCTGTAAGTATTGAGATATTTACCATCTTCAATTCCTAAATGTCAAATAAATGTGATTCGTCTTAAGTGATTTAATTTTTTTTCTTACTGTGTTGTTGCAGGTCAGTATATCCTTTGCTAAAATCCTCTTACAAGTTACCAGGCCAAGGACAGCAATTCTGGGAAAGCTCCCTGGGACCTCTGTGTACAGAAATATCCTACAATATCCAGAAGCAACTAAAATTCCAGGCATTCTGATTGTGAGAGTTGATTCTGCAATTTACTTTTCCAACTCCAATTACATTAAGGAGAGGTAAAGATGGTCTTTCTCTTGTACTAAGTTCATGTCATTCTCTAAATCTGGAACTCAATGCAATTAATCTTATATCTAATTGTATCAAGGCAATTTCCTACAATTTCTAAATTTCTAGTGAACAAATCCGAGGACTGATTATAGCCCAGAAAGTCATCTAATTTACATAGGAATACAAAGAATTTTAGATGAGAGAAAATTGCAACATGGAGAACGTTAACTGATAACAAAAAAGGATGAGAAATAATTTAGGTCTTGAATAGTTCATCTCTGTTTGTTCTGCAATGACCAAGTTAAAAGAATGAAAATTTTAAACGGTTGGAAGTATTCTAATTGAGCTGTTTCTTTGACTTATTAAAGTTTTGTACTTAATTTTGACATGGTGCATTTTAGGACTAATCTCTGTAATATATGATATACAGTCTCCATATTAAGAACTTAAAATTAGGATAACATTTATGGTTTTGAGAATGAGTAAATTGGTTAGACTTTTAGTAGCTTCCAGATGCTTAAGTTCAACTTCATTGCAGGATATTAAGGTGGTTGACAGACGAGGAAGAAAAATTAAAAGCAGACGACCCACAAACAATCCAGTTTTTGATAGTTGAGATGTCACGTAAGCAATTATCTATAGCAAACTCTCTAAACTCAATATGCCAACACATCACTCTTGTTTACATCCGAACTCTGTTTTCTTGTGTTGTTTTCTTTTTATTGCAGCCGTTACTGACATTGACACCAGTGGCATTAATGCCTTAGAAGAACTATATAACACTCTCCAGAAGAGAGACTTGCAGGTAAATTCAAATCCATGCTAAAAATCAACTAACTTGTCATGTACTCTTCTTTGTAAATTTTGAATGTGACAACATCATATACTCGAAAACTCTAGAACTAGTTAATTGCCTTACCAGAAGTTTTGCATGTCATTCCACAGCTCATCCTGGCAAATCCTGGGCCGACAGTGATTGACAAGCTTCATGCCTCCAAAATTGTCAACTTGATTGGTCAGGAAAAAATCTTCCTCACAGTTGCAGACGCGGTCTTATCCTGCAATCCTAAGTTTGCTGAAGAACCTTGATAAAGAATCATGGAATGTGTGTTGTTGCGTGAGAGAAATGAGAAGTAAGTCTACTACAGTACGTGTTCATATACAAAGAAAGGGAGATTATAATGGTGGATGGTGACGAGGTCATTATAAAAGTGGACGCTGAGTGGTCCTAATGAGTAGAAAAGAAATGAAAAGGGTGCACAAATTGAGCACTCAAAAAAGTGATATGGTTGTCTACTTTACAGAAATGCCCTTTTACCTCAGAATCGTCCATTGTTCTCTGTTTACTACCTATTAGGCTATTACACTACACCCTTGGGGAATTTTATTTTCTTCCTTTTGATGAGAAAAAGAAAAAAGAAAAAAAAGCGTCTAAGAATATGTAATAGATTTTGTTGTTGGTCTTTCTGTTTAAACATCCAAACGGGCATTTGGATTTGTGTCTGAATAATACTGCCTTTACATCCTGTTGTAGGCCAATTTTCATGATGACAATTCTCATGATTGACCTAACTTGAAGTCTTGAACATATGGATTCATGTAAATAATGTATGTTGTTATTTATGAAAAACAATGAGCTTTCATTACTTGCGGTACTTATAATTAACCCTATGTTTGGATGAAGGAGAGGGAAGGAGAGTCGAGGGAGAAGGTGGCTGGGAGGGTAAATATGTGTTCCCTAACAAATATATTTAGCATAAATGGGTAATGACACTTCATCCTTCAGTGATAGAAGGATGGAGGGTAAGGTCATGGGTTCAAAATCATGGAATTTAAGTCCAAGTCTAATTTAGCAATGCATGTATGTAAATGACACACACGTGGTAAATGACATGTAATTTTTTAAGGATTCTATCACAAATGTTATAAATGAATGAGTTATGATCAAGTAAAAGCTCACATGTAAGAAAGTTTTAACCCCAACCTGAATAGTGGACAAGGTCAATCAAATGAAGCCATGCTGCCATAGAAGTAACCACTCAATTCTTCCTTCTAATAAAACGGTAAACTACAAGACATGAATCAATGAAAGGTAAACTGTCATTATAATTTGACATGTAAGTTTCCTTACATCATTGGTGGTGTCCATGGCCCCTGTTTGCTTCCAAATTATTTATGGTCCGTTTGGATTGAGGGGGCCGGGAGAGAGTGAGAAGAGTAGAGTAGATTTAACACAAAATTAGCTTATTTTTAGCCAATACTACTCTACTCCCCTCCACTCCCTCTTTTTTTCCCCTCCATCCAAACAGGCCGTTAACCTGTTGCAAGATGAGGGTTTTTTTTTTTTAAAAAAATTCTTTAAGTTCATGCACACAGTTATAAAAGAAGGCAGATTCATATCAGTTTCCACTCAAATTACACATCCGACCATAGAATATTAGGCAGATAAAAAGTTTTAAAAAATAGAATTAGAGACTTGTTTTGCATGCATTATTTTATGATAGGGTTGGATATACACGTGAGTCGAAGTCATAGTAGATAGAATCTAACTCAATTTGATACTTGAGTTCAACCTTTCTCCTATACTACATGTCAAGAATTCGACTTGGAACGTGATGTATTGCTTATTCGCTTTCCACCAACTTTGATGACCAAGTCATAGTGGATAGACACCTAACCCAACTAAACAAAACTTTAGCATTTAAATATTTTAAAGACATTTATCATATGCAATTTCATTAATTATTATTTTTAATATTTTCTAGATGATCTTTCTCCTTTGATTATTAGGGATTGTGGATTGCTAGAATAATCTGATAGAGCTGACCCTTTTGGTTTCTTAGAGCTAGAGGTTTTATACCTGAAATCTGTGGAATGGTGTGTTATAAGTCATTATTTATGATGTCTTATATAACCACTGCCTTTGGGCGATTTACAAGCTAAAATTGTTCAGAACTCATCAGGATTTTGTCATGATCAAAACCAATTTTCTTGCAGGATATTGCATAATTGATTGATAAGGAAAAAAAATTGAAATTCAGACATCAATCATGAAAGCAATTTTAGTAGTTGACATGTCACCTAGACAATTTTGGTGACTTCAAAGTCCAAACTCATATCTTCTGAGGTTTTGTGTTTGTTCCAGCCGTTATTGACAGACTGATATTGACAATATTGACATCCATGTCTTGGAAGTAACAAAAAGACTCTCTAGAAGAGACAGTAAGTCATTTATTCAAAAGGCTTTATATTTGTATAATCACAGGCACCACCTCCCCTTGACCTTTTGGTTAAGTTTGCGTGTAACAGAATTCATATGGAGTTATTTCTCAAAAAAAAAAAAAAAAGAATTCATATGGAGTGAAGGATTCAAGACTTGGTGTCAGAAAAAGGACTAAGAATAAGGATAAAGTCATATAATCTACTATATGACAGCATCCTCAGAAAAAAATCACACTATGTTCTTGTTAATAATTGTGCATATGCTATGATATTAGTCAAATTACCTTACCATATCAAGTGTGTATCTACTATGCATTTGTTACTAATTATCTTTGTGCTATGACAGTAGTCAAATTACCTTGACAGAAGTGCCTTGTTGAACAGCTTGCTCTGACTAATCCTGGACTGGGGGTGATTGAAAAGCTTCATAAGTCCAATACCAATTTAGCAAATTTGACTGGTGAGGACAAATTCTTCCACACAGTAAGAGACAGTCTGAGAGAACTTGAATTAGGTTGTTGTATGAGAGAAAAAGGATACATAATTATAAAGTGTTGAAATGGGAAGGGAGGAGGAAGAAAAAGGTGAGTAAGCAGTGTTGAAATGGAAACGGTGGGAGAATAGGTCTGGTTGATTACGGTATGGTGGGAGGGTCATTATAAGATTTTTAAGTGGAGCATCTGGGATCCTAATCTGATACTATAATTAAATAAATAAATAATGTAGATAAGGTTATTATAGTTTACATTATAATATGATTCATTGAATCTAACGTTGAGTTTGTCTATCAATTTGAATGTAACCGGCTATGTGTCTTGGGGGTCTAGAGAGGAGAAAAGGTTCGAGCTGCGGAGTTAGCACTATATTGTAACTATCTCAAAAAAAACTAAATGTAACTGCAAGAATGTCCTATGTTTTTTGTATTTGTGGATATTACATGTTACATATGCACCTTTTAAATCCTTCATATTTTTTCCTCCCATTTTATGAATGCATGTTACCATTTTACTGAAAAAAAAGTGCCCATTGAACCCTTTTTTTTTTTTTTTTTTTGTGTTTTCTTTCTTTTAAGCATCAAAAGCTGCAAGCCTGCAAGTTATGGATCTGCCTTTGCATCTTTTTACTTATAGGCCAGTCTCATATTTACACTTCCTGATATATTAACCAAGAAACAAGAAATTAAACATATAGCACGTTGGTTCATAGTTCACACATGACACATCAATATTCTCTAATGTTTGTGAAACTTCACAAAATATAAATTTCAGAATGTGCCATTACTAACAGTATAATTTCAAGTTTCAGCCAGGTGGATGATATAAGCAACCAAGGACAAGCGGATTCATTGTCCTTTTCGTTTCCTGAATGTAGTTGCAAAGGAAGCCAGATTCATTCATACTTTCATTATGGAAAAGTTTGCCATTATAAAATTCTTAACATAAAGTAATACTAGATTGATAGCATCCTATATTATTCTTAAATATCCTGCTTTTGAAGATGATATGATTTTATATCCGATGCAAAAGGGATTCTGTCTACTGGGTCCATAATTTGGGATTAGGATCCTTTCTATTATACAATTATTACTACACTCTATGTTCTTGAAAACATTGTGTTTATATTATCTTGTAAATTTTGGAATCCCGTTTTCAGAAATTTATTCTTGAAAAAAAAAAGAGACTTTTTATTAAACATTAATGTCTTGTGTGTTAATCTATTGGGTTTGAGATCTTCCTAATGTGCTTTGTGTGCCAATCTTTTTCCATAACATTGTCCTAGTTTTTTTATTCCATACTTATCCGTGCTGAAAACTCCATAAACAAGAGATAAAGGTTTAGTATGAGTTCGAATCAGCATCATTAATTAGTCAATAGCAATTGTTGTGTTATTCCTATTTGTGAGCTTATGTGAATTATTTTTTTGCTGTGCTTGGAATAATAACTAACATGGAATATTTATTGGTTATAGGGAAAAATTAATGGATGGTCAGAGGACATTGGTTTAAAAAAAAAAAAAAAAAAGTAACTGATATTTTGACTATTTTTTACATTTTTCATAAAAGTGATATCGAAATTTTGATAAAATTGTCAATTAACAAATGTCTTAAAGGTACCTATTAACAAGACCATTTATTATAAAACTATCTTGTTAATTTCTAATGTTGCCTCATTCCTCTGAATCTTTATATATATCTCGTCTCCTTAACATAGAAAAAGAAAAACGGAGCTACTGACCTACTGTATATGTATTGCTAACAAGAAACAAGTGATCCTGGCAAATTGTTGTTTTACACTCCATTAATGATGTACATTAGTTTACACAATGTCAACATTTTGCAAAGCTAGATATACACATTTTTTTTGTTAGGTGTCCATATTCTACAATTTATGGTGTACGCTCAATGTGAATTAGGTAATGTACAATAATTCATGCTCCTAAAATCATATCTAGTGTTTGGCTACTAGCACAATAGCTAGGATCTAAGGGCATGTTTGGTATACTGTAATGATTATTACATGGGAATAAGAATAAGTATCACAAGGAATATATTAAAGTTGGAATGTAATAAGTATTACTATTCATTAGTTTGGTAACCATTTAGGAATAAAATCCTAAATATGCATCCACAATTTAGTAGAATATATAAAGAAGGTATAATTAAATAATTTTTAAGTCAAAATTTCTAAAATACAATAATTTTAGAGTGTTCAAAATAGAGCTAATAATTAATAATAAAGAAAATTTATTTTCTTTCCTTTTGAAGATGTGGCAACTAATGGCTTTTTAGGAAATTGTTTTAAAAAATTATTACATAAGGTGAAGGAATAGATATTCAGTACTTTTGATAAGGAATAATTATTCCACATTTTGAAGAATATCTATTCATAATGAATAATTATTCATTGTAATAAAAATATAACCAAATAACTGAATAGTTATGCCATAGGAATATCTATTACATTACAATGTCTATTACAGACTACCAAACGTGCCCTAAGTCTTGATTTTAAGCATGTTTGGAATGGAGAAAGATATAGAAAAAGAAGAGGGGGGATAAAGTATATTAAAATTTAGTACGTTCTAGTCATCTTTCATTCTTCTCTTCTCTACTTCTCCTTCCCTCAAAATATAGGAAGGCGACACTGTTGTGTTGGTATAGTTCAAAGATTATTATCTTTTATAAATTTATAGCCTAAAACCACTAATCTTCTAATCAAATTAAGGTCCCACGCATCAATCCACCTAAGAGAGCACTTATTATAGTCCCACACCAACATGTTGGTTATCCTAATGGTAAGAGTTTGGGCCAACATGTCTTAGGGCTCACCTACACATCGATCATCTAACTCATACTACGGCTTGAGCAAGGTCTTAGCCTGAAAGCGGTTATAGTGCAATTATGTCACCGTCATCCACTCTAACCATTTTTTAATTACCAAAAATATATATCCGTATCCGACAATGACCCGACCCATTGGGGAAAACACTCATCCTATTTCATAGTATATCGGACCAGGGTTGGGTGACCAGACCCAACAGTGGCAATGGCTATTCTGCCTTCACTACGCAATCTGATAACCAGCCACTCCTTATGGTTGAGAGCAACTCCACCACCACCACTACCAGCCATTGCTTTACTCTTATCCCACCTCTCTCCCAAATCCCTTTCTCTCTCTACTCTCTCTCCCAAAACCCCAACTAAACCCCACGCCTCACACAACACGCTGGTTCTGACCAAAGACCACCGCTTCAGTGAGCCTGAACAACCGCTCCATAACCAGAACCAGAACCAGACCAGTACCATTGCGGCCATTGTTACTTCATTGGGTGGTCCTCCTGGTGCTGTTGGAATCGTACGGCTATCGGGTCCCTCTGCGGTTTCTATTGTATCCCGTGTGTTCCGACCCGTCAAAAACAACAACAAGAAGAAGAGCTTCGGTTCCTCTTCGTGGCGACCCATTAGCCATGTCGTCCAGTACGGTGTCGTTTTGGACCCTCATGCCAATGTCCTCGACGAGGTTCTCTTCTTCTTCTTCTTCTTCTTTTTTGTCAATAACACATACTATACTTGTGTTGTCCATTGTTTTTGTTTGTTTGTACCAGCAAATTTATTAGAAACTCAGCTAAAGAATTAAACTTGTTAACTAATTATGAGTGCTTCAACCTATGCTTTGTTCCAACTTATGGAAATGAAAATGTCAGATAGCTCATAGCTAAATGGGTATGTTTGAATTTTCTATGGGCGTTTCAAACTAGCTATTTTTTTTTGTTCTGGTATGATTTTAATGTGTCTGGGTTGTGTATTTAAGTACTTATTTGTGACTTCCTGCCTTTTTTTTAAGGTTATAGCAATACCCATGTTGGCTCCAAGATCTTATACTCGTGAAGACGTGGTTGAACTTCAATGTCATGGGAGCGAAGTGTGTCTGCGCCGTGTGTTGAGAGCTTGTCTAGAAGCTGGAGCTAGGCTTGCAGACCCAGGTCAGTTTTCTGCATTCCTTTTTTTTTTTTTTTTGGTTATGTTTTTACTTTTTAAAAGTAGATTGGCAAATTGGTATGTAAGGAAAACTGATTAACTGGAGAGAAGGTGGACACATGTAAATGTTGCTTAATATTGAGACTGCCATGAGATATCTTATTTTTCGAAGGAGACTTGGATATAGTTTTGAAGAATGGACCAAGTACTGACCTTTGTGCATGGTCTCTTGACTGCAGCAAAGCTTATGAGCATTGAACCTTGGAACTTATTTAAGTTTTTCTTAGGTTATCAATCTGTGCTTCATAGTGGGCTTTAATATGTAATTACTTTAAGCTAAATCAAGGTTTCAAATCATTTCTATAATTATGGACTATTTTTTTCGTGTATTATGTCCATCAGATTGTGAATATTTGATACATTTTTCAAATACAGTTGGGAATTTGTGTAAGAGCTGCTAGTCATGATTGTTCATAGGTGACAGGCTTCCTTCTTACTTCAGTTTGCTTCTTTCTGGTTTCACTTTTGATGGGATTTCCACTTGTTGTTAGACATTTGTTTAGTATAAGAAAAATTGGATCTTGAACTAATTGAATATGAATAGGATAGATTTAGCGAAATATGACTACGTGTGCATGTTGTGGGTTTAGAGTTAGGAGAGCTTGTGGATCTAAGGTTTAGCATTGTAGAAGGCAAATTAATGGGTGGTTTGATGAGTTTTTTATGGCAATTTTAGGGTTTTAGTAAGAAGAATGGCTAAATATAGGGGTGTAAGGAAGAATTAAAAGAGAGAAATTTATGATGTTCAGGAGCTGTATGTATAGTACCCATGAATAATACCATGAGAAAGACAAGAAGAAATAGATAGGAGAAAGCGAGAAAAGAACACATGAAGGTCAATGTTCCTCAATACTCAAAACACTCAATAATTTTTATTAATTAACTCCACTTGTTTGAGTACTAAAACACACTTATATAGACCCTTAATTCAATTTTTACTAATAGAACTAGGACTCTTACTTTGATTAGTAAACCAAATCTTAATTGAATTCAAACAAAGTTTACACATAAAGACCCATAAATTAAAATAAAACTTGCTTATTGATCAAATAAAAACCCAAGGCCCACAACTACAACCTACAATCAACAATTCCAGAATTATGAAAATACCCTTGACTCTAGAAAGACCAAAAAAAACATAAAATAAATTACTAAAAAACTAAATAACTACCTTGGGCTCTGTTAAGTTCTAAAGACTTAGGATTTCATGTATTTAGAACTCTAATATGTATTGTTGGCAAACCATGATCAAAACAAGTTATTTTAGTCTTGTTTAGACTTGCTCAAAGTAGTGTTGTTTATGTAAAGTTGGAGTCAAGCTGATGCAGAATTCATTGTGCATCTCGGCCTAGCTTGATTGATCGAAGCTTAGGCTCGATCAATCGAAAATCGGGCAGATGCGTTTTTTTTGCAGAATTTCCAACTCAGCCCTAACTCCTAAAACGTTTAGGGTTTTATGTTTTGCCCTAGGTATATAAGGCAAACCCTAGGCACGTTTTAGAGGTTGCTCATATTGCTGTTTGTGTGAATCTCTTGTGAGATTTGTGAGGAGTTTTCCTTCACATAAGTTTAGGATTATCAAGAGGAGATTTCTTCAAGAACTTGATGATCATTCAGTTGCTCTCATTAGAGCTTAAAGATACACAAGCGGGGGTGCTTGTACTTGCTAGAGAATCCAAGAAAGAAGAAGTCCGTGGTCTTGAAGCTTGCACGTGGTCGTGTCAGTAAGTTCTACTGGTGGGTAGCAATAAGAAGTCGAGCATGGGGGTTTGTAAGTCTTATTGTATGAACTTCGATTCTTTCAAGATAGTGGATTCAAGTTTACCTTGAGAATAGCTAGGTTAAATCCTCTCCAGGTTTTTTACCAGTTTGGTTTTCCTAAGTCATCATATCTTTGTGTTATTTATATTTCCGCTGCTATATACTTGATATGATTGTTTGATTTTGATAACCTAGATTTGCATAATTTTACTAAGTTAATCACTTGGCTAATTAACTAGGTTAATCCGGTTGTGTTAAGGGGTCTAAAAGCTGTACAGGCTCTTATTCTTAGACTTTTTCTTAACCTGAAGCTTCCAAAGATGATGCTTTCTCTCTTTTTCTCTAATCACACTATGGTTGCATCATCATGCATTTTTGAATGTTGAATTTGAGTTGTACCCCAACACAGTGGGTACAGGCTGAAGAGCCATCTGAATGTCTTGCTAAGAGTTGTGGGCCTTAACTTGAGCTTACATGCACACAAACTAAAGTTGACATAGAAACACTTAAATGTAATCATGCTAACACTCTCACCCGTCCACACACAGATACACATGGACCTTTCCTTTGCACTTGGTAACCTCTTCGCTGTAGCCAGGCTTACTGCTAGCCTTTTGGCTAGAGTCAAGTTTCCTAGTCCCCACCCCTGATGTAACAATTAAGTAGGTGTTTTTCTCTTCCAGGAGAATTTACTCTTCGTGCCTTCCTAAATGGCCGCTTAGACCTCTCCCAAGCAGAAAATGTTGGAAAGCTGATTTCGGCAAAGTCTGTGGCTGCTGCAGATGCTGCACTGGCAGGAATTCAGGTATGTCCTCTTTTCGGGACTCAGTTTTCATTGGCCTTTTTTTCTCATGAGTATTTGTAGCATTTTGTTATAAGTTACCAGCAAATGCTGACAAGCAGACTGAAATACCATGTTTCCTTTGACAGGGAGGCTTTTCTTCTCTGGTTAAATCACTAAGAACACAGTGCATCGAGTTGCTTACTGAAATTGAAGCTCGCTTAGATTTCGATGATGAGATGCCACCAATAGATCTGAACCTAATCATGACTAAAATACATGCCATGTCACAGGATGTTGAGAATGCATTGGAGACAGCCAATTATGACAAGCTTCTGCAATCTGGATTACAGGTATAATCTGGATTGCTATATCTACACGCAGACACAATTGTCAAGCAACTGTACAATAATAGCCATATATTTGTTATTATGCTGCTAAACAACTGTATAATATTTCTAATTCTTGTGATTCTATAATGCCTATGCATCTATATTCCTAATCACTGATATTACAACCAATATAATGTGCACAAAATCATGATCAATAAGTTGTTTTATCTAACCATGCTACATCATAACAGTTGCCTGTTCATCCAAATGATTGTTTTGATAGGCTTAATTTGCTTATTAGGCTAAACCATTTTTCCCCTCAATTTTAGAAAATAAGCTACAGCAAATAGCTTATCCAAACCAACATTTGATATTTAGATGGTTGTATAAGGGGCTATGCATTTGGGATTTGTCTTTCTTGCAAGCTTTTGATAGTGATGTTCTGATTCAAATTCTTGCAGATAGCAATTGTTGGCCGTCCAAATGTTGGGAAATCAAGCCTTCTTAATGCTTGGAGCAAAGTATGTTGCAACCATTTGTATTTGGCATCAAATCTCACCTGAATGTTTATTTGCTTTGTCAATGTGTGAGGAAGTTATTCAACATCCATATCTAGAGTCAATTTATTGCTGCTATGTCTGTTTTTGCTTATTATATTTTTTTCAGATCCTCTAGTTCAATTAATTTGCAAATAGTAGTGTTCTGGAGAGGTACATTGGCTGCTCTATAGTCTTAATAGAGATGCCCTCTATATTGGCATCAAAGGACTCTCTCTCTCTCTCTCTTGGTCTGAGCATTGGACTACACAGTTATATAATGATGTGGTAATATCATTCCCTTGAGTTGCTTATAATATGGCTACCCAGAAAAATTGTAGACATGCATCCCCGTACTCATGAAATTAATTTCAGGGAGATTATCCTTTGGGTCACTTGTAAAATGGCTAATACCCGGCAAATCATAGACACGGATCCTTATGAAATTATTTTGGGGATGACTATCACATACCAGTATTTTGATAGTAGAAACAGGATATGAATTGTGAAAAACAAGCCAAAAAAATTGATTGTCCAATATATATGAAGATTTCGTTTAACTTTTATGTGTCTTCAATTTGTTCTTTGTTTTTATCTTTGCATTGGAGCAAGAGCATGCGAACTTATTGAGTACCATGTTTTAATTTTAGCGTGCAGAGTGAGAGAGCAATAGTTACAGAAATTGCTGGAACCACTCGGGATGTGGTTGAAGCAAGTGTCACAGTTCGTGGTATTCCTGTGACCCTTCTTGATACAGCAGGCATTAGGGAGACTGATGACATCGTGGAGAAGATTGGTAAGGCTTCCTGCCTTGTGTAACTTCAGATGAAATTTAATTCTCCTCAAGTTGACTTTTAAGATAAGAGTAGTTGGTCTGGAGAGACCAAATATTCAAGTGTTTCAACTACATTTTGACAATTTGAATATTTTCTGGTTCTGGTGTTATTTATTTAATAATGGAGCTTTGGACAATCCACGGGAAGTTCCTTAAGTTCCTTGATTATGTTTTACAATAGATTTTTGATGAGTTCATTTTATATTTTTATTAAACAGGTGTGGAGAGATCTGAAGCAGTTGCTATGGGGGCTGATGTAATTATCCTGACAGTAAGTGCTATTGATGGGTGGACTTCAGAAGACACAAAACTTCTTGATAGGATTCATTCTAATAAGGTATTACCACCTTCTGTCTCTTGCAATTTTACAAGTCAGGTTAGTCACTTGTCCATTGTAGTTAATACATAATAGTTCAAATTTATGCTGGTCTTTCCATTTTGTTGTCAGGCCTAATTATTCAACTTGTGTCAGATTTACAATGTCAGTTATTTCTTTTTGAACCGCAGAAAACAATTGGATCCTCCTCCCCGGTAATTCTTGTAGTTAACAAAATAGATTGTGCTCCATCTACTCAAACCGAATGGGTTGATAGGGATGGCGATTCTTTCAGCAAACATGTTTTTACATGTGCTGTTACTGGCGAAGGAATTCAGGATTTGGAGACAGCAATACTAGAGATTGTGGGTCTCAACAGGATTCCTTCAGGGGGGCGCAGATGGACTGTGAACCAGGTTGGCTACCTATTTATGAGAACTCAAACCCTAACCCTGCACGCAATGATAGCCTATTGAGTTTGATTCAATACGTGGTTTTGTGTTAATTCTGATTCATTTATGTGATCCTTTTGTAACTTGTCAGAGGCAGTGCGAGCAACTTGTTCGAACCAAGGAAGCTCTTTCAAGGTTGAAATCATCAATAGAGGAGGAACTGCCTCTTGACTTTTGGACGATTGATTTGAGAGATGCTGCTTTGGCCCTTGGGCAGATAAGTGGAGAAGATATCTCTGAAGAGGTTTTGTCAAACATATTTGGCAAGTTCTGTATTGGTAAATAATAAATTGTTCCCAATATCTGAAACATGATCTAAAGTGCAAAATTTTGCTTTTGTTTTGGTTTGTTTTTCCCTTTTCTATTCTTATTCTAAAATACTTGTGGCTGATACCAGCAATATGAACATCATGCTATAGGAGGCTCAAGTGTAAGAGATGATTTAATGAAATATACGTTTCTGCATTTTTTTAAAGGTAAAGTTCTCAGTATTTAAAACTTTTAACCAAAGAAGACTTTTCATATAAGATTCACTGACAATTATTATCTGAATAGCATCAGCATCCAATCACACAAATTGATTTGGGGGTGATTATCACTTACCAGTAAAAATAGCACTTTTAGTTGAGAAAGACTGAAAGAGGGACCCCTGAACAGCACGCACACAAACTCTGCTAGCTTATTCTTGTAATCTGTCTTCTAGTTTCAAATAAGCCTCAATCGTAGCGGGTTTCATTTCATCACATTAATGCAAGTAAGTTTATTGCCAGTACTTTCAGTTTTCTTCTAATACTTAGCATTCTATTTAACTAAGCTTTGATTGGTTCAATATAAGCTTCAATTTACTGTGTTATTATCGATTTTGTTATTTTACTTACACATTTAGTTACTAAAATAATTTCGTTACTTTCAAATTATGTCCAAATTACAATTACATCATCACACCTTGGCTTAAGTTCTCTTCATTGAAATGATACCAAATCCTCAAACCTTAAACACCCCATTGAGGAAACTTTACCGTCAAACTTATTACAAACGCTAACCTCAAGTTAAAATTTCCCCATCAACCAAACATTAATGGTCCGTTTGGATTGAGAGGAGAGGGAAGGGAAGTAGAATAAAGTTGGTTGAAAATAAGCTAATTTTGGGCCAATTCTTCACTACTCTACTCTACTCCCTCTCAATCCAAACGGACTATAAATGATTATTTGATAAGTCTTTTGGTAATATAATATATTGGAGGCTTGCAATTGAATTAAGTCTTTACAAAGTTTGAAATCTATATATATATATTTTAATAAATTTGGATTTAGGGTACTCTTAACCCAAATTTGTCTTTTATTAAGTTAGTAGACCGATGGACTGAAATGGAGTGAAGTGACAAAATGGACCGAACTAGACCGAATGGACTGAAATGGGCCAAAATGGACCAAACTAGACCTAATACTAAATTGGACCGAATGAACCGAAATAGACTGAATGAACCAAAAAAAAAAAAAGCGTAATAACAATAAATGCTACGCTTTAGCTTATAGAGATTATATAGATTAATGGAGGTTTGAGAAAGAAATAGATGTAACATTCCGTGCATGAACTAAATTAATATATATATTATCTTTTTTTGTTTCTATATGTAGATTGCATTTCACCAAATTGCAAATATGAAGAAAAAAAATGAAGATAATACTTTTATATATATATATATATATATATATGGGTTAAGTTCATGTTACATCTGGTATAACTCTAAACAATTTTACACCAACTAATAGTGTGGGGGGAGAAGCCCAGCCTAATGTATTAGACCTGGGGCCTTATTCGAAGACTACTAGATGTCCGAAAAGAAGAAAATATCTGGGAGAGGGTGCATGTGGAAGAATCATACCTGGAAATGAATGAGGAATGCATTCCGAAGAAGTCGTCAGTTGTCCGAAGAGGTCTTCCTCCTCTGATACGAATATTCTTGATCAATCAAATGTGTGGAGGGTCAGAATGATCTTCCTAACGGTTCCAATAACGAAGATGAACCCTGAGCATGTCTGGAGATGATAAGAACGAAAAAATATCTAAAGGAAAAAGCTTCTACAACCGTGTTTAATGCATTACAGCTACTTTTCTGGCCGCATTTATGTGGAGAAGACTCCTGAACAGTGTAATCTCAGCTAGCACCACTCACAGGAAACTAAAAAAAAGACTTGACATGACATATACTCGAGTGGATGCTTAGATAAAGACCAAGTGGACGATGAAGATGAGGAGTGAGGTGCTATATAAAGGGAAGAAGCCTCTGATGAATAGGAGAGGAAAAAAGAGAAAGAAATGAGATAAATACGATTTTACTGTAGCTCTAAGCATTGTAACCATCTTTATTCAATAAAAATCTCTTCGGACATTCATTAAGTCAATTGTTCAAGATTGATTGCATGTTAATTCATCTTTAACCATTTTAGTTAGTCATTGTGTGATTCACAACCAGCCTAGCTCTTTCACCCATTATCTACAAATTTATTGTTCTGAATTTAGTGGGCTCATAATCCATATCTCTTGGACTTGAGCTACAAATCCTGACCCTACAAATAGTTTTTAATTAGATGCAAATTTTGACAAATCCACCGTTAGATTACACTATCTTTATATATTCTCCATGCCTGCAAAATTTCAAGGTGATCAAAGATCAATAACTATGTCATCAATTAATTATTTAAATTCAAGTTTTTGTAGTTTGAAATAATGCATAAAAGATTAGTTTGTGGATCGAATGGTAAATTTCATTTGATTGACATGAAATTTGGCATGCATGTTAAAAACATATAAAACATGTAATTCAACGGTTAGAATTTCAAAATATGAATTCAATAATAAGTTATTGAGTGGTGTAACATTGCTTAGAGTTACACAAGGTGTAACTTGAACCCAACCCTTTATATATATATATATATATATATATATATATATGACCAATAAATGACTAAATAGAAATGGTTCATTATACCCTAACAGAGTTCAAATTCCCACACTCCCAATTATCAAAATATCAAAAAATGAATTACACCTAATAATATGCGTCTTGTTTTTTCTTTTCTAGTTATCATAAACTTAATTCTCCAATTAATAGGATTTTGGCACAATCATAATTTTTTATTTATTTTTTATAACAAGGCCCAATCATTAATTACAAGAGAATGGACCATACTCCATTATGAAAGAGTAAGACCATCATGGTGATATTGCAAATAAAAAACAGAGAGTGCCAACACCACTGGCCAGAGTTGGTACAGCTATTAGTAATGACAAAAGAAACGGCTTTACTGCTAGCTAAAATCCAACTCATAACATACAAAGAGAAACACTTTAAATTTGATTCATCTTTAAGAAAGAGTTGTAGATTGCTCAAAGCAAAATGTGTTTCAAGAGCAGGAGAGAACTAACCAGGGAAGAATTGAAGGAGAAAAAGAAGAGAAAGAAAGAAAAGCAAAAGGAGAAAGAGAGGAAGGAAGAGGAAAGGAAGGCCAAAGAGAAGGAGAAAAGAAAAATAGAAGAAAGTGAGAGGAAGGAAAAGGAAGAGAGAAAGAGGAAAGAAGAGAAATAAAATGAAAAGAAGAAACAAGCACAAGAGGAGATGAAGCGTAAAAAAGACAAGGAAAAGAAGTAACTTGAAGAACTTAAAAGAAAGGAAAGAGAGAAGAAAGAAAATTTGAAGCACAAAGTGAAGAAGTAATGAACAAAGGTCTAAAAGAAAAAGTTTCAATAGTTCTTTTGAAGTTTTATTTATTTATTATTTTTAATATATAAAAAATTTATAGAGATGGATTTTTGTTTGGCATAGCATATTCATGTGTTGAAAGAGGTTATGTATCCATTTAGACTAAAGAGAGTGTTATGGTTCATAGATGTTGTTTATTTGGCAAGACCAATATTGTGGCTGGAATTTGTGAAACCATTTTTGTTTTTTTTATTTTCAATTTTGAACCCTTATTCGAGTCATGTCAGGTTCAATGCCAATATTAGATCCAAATCAAACCCTATGTTAAATTATCTAGCTATAAGTAGCGTATGTTAAGTTCTTCAACAACAACCCCCACCCCCCCTTTTTCTCATTTTCTAAGAGAATAAAATAGTAGATAAAAAGGTGACATTAGTAGTAATCGCAAATAAAAACTAATAATAACTTGCCAACTCAACTATTGTGAAAAATGTGGTAAAAAATTTTGCTTGTAACATTGCTCTTCAACAAATATAACAAGATGAGCGAGGGAAATAAGATATCTTATTAGTTATTAGTGTCATCATGAATTTTCTTTTATTATTATTTTCCAATAGATAAAGAGTCCTCATGAATTCGCATTCACATATAAAATTAGCAATTTCAGAGATAATTACATAATTATTTAAATATAAGCTAAGGTAGATCAATCTTGAAGGGCACCAATGATACTGAACCTACAAAAGCTGGCCCTCCTTTAACTGTCGAAATATATTGGCTGACATTCTACTACAAAAGAATAGCAAAATTTACACTATGTGCAGACCAATGAAACTGGTACCTATAGTTCCTCCTCCACCTTCAATTTATGGTGAAGTTCCATATAACCAACAAAATCGTTAACCTATAGGGTAGGATAGTAGCAGTTGGATTTTAACAATTAGTAAAGGCTGATAATCAACATACATCAAGCTACCAAGATGTTACTGGGATTCAAGAAGCAATGGCACCAGCAATTGCAAGACCACAATCACTTGTAAAGCACTTTTCTTCTTTTTTCTTTTTTCTTTTAACCAAGCACCTTGCGAAGTTCTTCGATCAAATGTGCACGACTTGTTGGCTCCACCTGCATTGATTTCAAATAATCACCCTCAGGTCACAAGTTGTTTGATGATATAAACAAAAATGCTTTGGGAACAAGAAATGTTTATTTGATGGCTTACCTTGCTTAGAAGGGCAGCAAGTCCTTGAGGTAGGGCTTGCAAATCTGAAATTGAGTCACCAATATTTGTTAATTGAAGCAATACCTTCTGGACCCGTAACTGCTTAAGTTTATCCTCATAATTGCCTGTATCATCCTTCCATCTAAAGAAAGCTTCATCATCTACCCAAGCATCTTCTCTGCCTTTTGCAATAGTAGAGTCCAAAAACCAGTTCTTGATCAAGTCCAATGAGGATTTATGAGACAGTTGGTCACCAGCAGCATTAGTTACAGTCTTGACCAGTGACTCTTCAGCAATTCTCCTACGCAATCTCCTGTAGAAGAAAGAACGAGAGTTTGCCCAGTCCACAACTTCTCTAATAACCTGTTTTGCAGCCATTCTCAGTGAAGTATCATGTAGTTCAGCAAATTTGGTGGCTATCTGGGTGTACACAGGCAAAAGCTGCTTCTCACGGGTTTGTATTTGTTGCTGCAGAGATTCAATCATCCCATGGGCCCTAGTGCTGATCCTGGCTTCCTGAAGTTTTGCCTTCAGATTAATCAGTTGTTGATCAAGCCTACCCATGCACTCCAGCAGCTCCTTTGTTCTAAATTTTATCTCAATCATTCCTTCTGGCTCGAGGACATTACCTTTAGCTGTTCGATCAGCATACATTTCAATGTGGTCTGAATTGATCCGACTGTCTACAACCACCCATGCCCCACCACGAAGCTCACCCATCATTGGAATGTATACAAAAACGGGCTGCTTGTATGTTCTAAGATTCTCAACAATGGTTGATCCAGCCTGAAGGATTCCTTCAAAAAGATCCCTCTGCCCACCTGAAAAGCCTCTCCAGTTGGCAAGAATAAAAAGTGGAAGCTCTTCTCTGTTGAAATCCAACAATGCTTGGGCCGTCTTACTTGCAGAATCAGGAAACCATACCTGTCCAGCCTGAGGGACAACCCTCTCATGTGAATCAAGCTGGCCTGGGTCAGCAGGTATAACTTGCATGACTGTCTGTGTCTCAACAGCAACTATCCCTACAGGGATCCCTCCAAGCTTAGCCCTTCCTGTAATTACTGTTCTTGCCCAGCCTTCTAAAGTCTCAACAAAGCTGTCCTTGTCAAAGATACCTCCCATCCACTTTCCACTACCATCCAAAGCACCCGAAATAGCAGCACGTGGATCACAAGAGTTTTCAGGGAGGTACTCAACAGGCCTTTCTGGAGGATCTGATGAACTCAGAATGGGAAGTGCACCACCTACATGGGGAGGAATATAGCTTAGCCACTTCAAGATAGCTGATATACCTTCAAGATCATCTGAAACTGTTAGATGAACAACCCCATTAGTTGCCATAATTTTGGGTCCACCAAGTTGCATGTGCGAGCTGTATACTTCCCGGCCCAGAAGCTTGTTTAGTGCAGAGAAACCAGTTAGAATTATGGGCTGATCAAGCCTCTGTATGCACCGCATCCCAAGCCGAGCTAGATAAGCACCTATTCCAACAGTTCTGCCAGTCACATATGTTAAGGTAAATGTTTCCTTGTATGCCCTTGAATATGCGCCAGCAATGGCCCCACTTCCAGTTAAGTTCTCAACCCCCAAGCCATCTTCCTTCCCCACAATGGTATCTACAACCCATCTGATTTCCCCACTGGCCAGCTTTATTTCATGTGCTATTACAGATGATCCAATCCGAGCATAATCCTTGGGGGTTAAATATACATACTGAAAACCACGCTCAGGGCTTGATTCATCAGACCAACCAACTTTAAAGCAGGTTTTGACTTCATCAGCTACCCCAATACGGGCGCCAGAGTTTGCTGCCAAATAAATTAACGGTAGTTTCTTAGTACAAGCAAGATCAGTTACTGCAAGGAAGAATGCATCCTCTCTTGGGCCAAAAGAACCAGCTTTGAACGTCACATCATTTGCTACAACCAGTATCGTCCTTCCAGAAGGGAACTCAGGGGTAGACATCTCCATGGACCAGGCTACCATGCCAACATCATTGAGGGCAGGTAGACGCTCCACAGGAACAAGAGGAGTACCCCAGGCACCTCTTTGGTCAGCAAATTTGAGTTCTGTGACCCTCAGAACTTTATCCTTGGCTTTCTTAGAACCTGGAAATTGGGATGCCCATGACTGTTCCAAGGCCGTCTCAAATGCCTGCAAGCAACATTTTTCAGGTAAACATTCGATCTGCTTCCTATATCTTTGCAAAATGGGGACGAGAGAGAGAGAAAGGACAAAGCTACCAAAATTAGCGTTATATTCATAGCATAGTGCTCACCAGTGGAAAATCATGGCAGTAAGTGGTGCTGCTTTTCCTGGCCAAAAGACGTTTTCGATCAAGAGTTCCCAAAGGCTGATACTGTGCATTCACTGCTACACCATGCAGAGGACCCCAATCAGAGACTGAATGGTAGACCTCTCTGTGTGCGCTGGTATCCTCTAGTTCTCGATATATCTGAATATTGTATCGAACAACAATATAATAACAATAAATCTCACTAAATATAGATATTTAATCAACACATGAACATTTCTATTACCATTGAATTTACTAAATCTGTAAATATAATATCCCAAATATATGAATGTTACTACATGATGTACTATTTTCTGGACTATCAACACTGATGAAGCCAAACTACCCTCGACTACCTTTGTATACACATTAATGTTTTCCTTCCTAATGTGGATCATGCTTTTCATATAGTTCTCAAATTCATCCATAGAATATAAGCAAAATACATTATTGGAACGGATAAGTACTGTCCAATCAGTGTTCAGGAGATTTGGTTTTCATAGAAAGGTATGCTTCTAGCAAATTTTTTGATTACCAAAGCCTTTCGGCCAATGATTTTAACCAGGTCTAACATGACAAACATAACCATTCAGTTGGTCAGGCATCCCCAATATGTTACATTAATCAGATCATACAAACCAACACATGGGATTTTTAAATTCTTACTGCTGATGCAACCATGGATCTATTTGTCAATTACATCTTTACAACTAGTAGATAACGAAATGATCCATAAGAGAAACTTAAGGTCTATGATCAATCTGAGTTTGACCGGTGATGGTAATCACTGATACCTATATGGGCCAATATCTAGTATGCTTTTGCAATCCAACCTTTACATACTTGGCATTCGAAAAGAATTTCTGGGTGGAAACCTTTTCTTAGAAAACTGTAAATAATACACACACTTACATGTACGGTGCAGGTGTGACCAGTCACATTTGTCACCACAACCCTCCAAGCACCATTTGCTGGTCCAGGAGATGCCATCCAAAGCTTCACTTCCCACTCACAAACTCCTAACTTATGCATTCTTACACCAACAGATGCATGAATTTCATGTGCCAGCTCCTTCAAGATCACCTCCACAGCACTTTCTTCTTGCTCAGCATCCATGTCAACTCCCCTGACAACAATATCTTAATTGTAAGACCCCAGAAAGGAATTTCACCATCTTATTCTGTAAGAAAAGACAATGAATAGGGAGATAGATATAATTACTTGGGGTAAGGCACAAGATCATTTATTTGCTGCTCGCGTACAATATAAAGGTACATATGGGCATGGTCAGATTTGAGTGTAGCATTGTGTGCATTAAGTTCTAACTCCTCCATTGCAGCCATTAAGGACCTCAAAATACTCCTTGAAGTAAAAGACATAGCCCATTGGCTAAGTGTTGTTTGTGTGTCCAACCGTTGATATGATGTAAGCCCTTCATTTGATGTAGACTGTCTTACAAATGTTCTGAGGAACATTCTTTGGATTGGTAGTGGCTTGTCCACAACAGAGTACAAATGCCATTGACGGTCCCGGGATGGGGTATACTGTATATTTTCATAGCCTTTAAGCTTGTCCTGGATCAAATCAGATGTTGATAATTTATCAGACAAAAGTCCATGGGGAATTTATGTGTTTTCTTTTTCAATTTTTAACTATATACAGAGGGCTGAACCAGATATTTACTAACCAGTTCAAGGTAAATGGATAGAGGTGGCTCCAGGTGACGCAATAGAGGCTCTTCCTCGTAATATAACTTTTCTGCTGACCAGTGGAAGGAGTGCCTCATAGGGGTTCGCCCTTCATCCCTCTGTATGATACAGCTTATTACCCCAACACCTGCAGTTCGTAGGCTAGAGCCTACTTCTTTCTCTTTAACTATTTTGGCTAACTTGTTAATTCTCTCTTGAGCCTGATCTTCATCACCACTGTAAAGCATCAAGAGATAATTCTAGTTCAGAAGGGACACTTTTATATCAAAAGGTTCTAATCACCAGACTGAAAGTCTGAAACTTTGTCTATCTGGCACATGTTTGACATGAAGAAAGAATAAAGGGGCATGAAGAAGGAAAAAAAAAATAGAAGAGAGGGCGAAAAACCTCTCAGCCATTGCTTGTTATTCAGGATAGGGCAGTCAAGTGGTCTAAATTATATATGAATTCAATTCAAAGTCAATAAGGTATTATCAGATGTTGAACAAATATGCAGCAATGCTATTGCTAACCCATTAATCCTAAATGAACTTTCAGTACCTACATGATACATAAATAAATTACTATTTACATTTTAAGGTAACAGATTTAGTGTAAGTACAAAGGGCGTTACACTACCTATCCTGAAGTAAACTCATCTGATTGTTGACGCCCACCAATGCAATATGCATCATATTACCAAAGCTAGCAGGTTCTACTGATCCATTTGGAGCTGCTTCATTAAGGTTATGGGTTGTTTCCTTCAGTGCAGCATTAATAATTGATGGAAGAAATTGGAGTGATTTGATAATAACCATGGCCCCCCATTTTCGCTCACTATGTTTCTCAACCAGCGGTTGCTCAGACATCAGATCTTCAGTCCCATTCTTTCTCGCAATGTGCTCCTCTAAAAACTCCCATGAAGCAATAAGACCAGATCTGTGCCACTGCATCCTTACACTCCCCTTTACAAGATAGGGCTGATAACAGATAGACAGAGTTAATCGAGAAAATCATTGATAAAAAATGAAAATAAGTTCACAGTTACAAGAGCTTAAATCATACCTGGTATAGCCTACGAACATAAGTCTCCATAACCCGCCTTTGAAGGGTGTGATCACTGTGATCAAATAGACCTACAAGGGCATCTTCAACTGCCAAAGGAGCACTCACAAGATCCTCCATTCTTTCATTAATGGCACTTTTCCTTTTGGGAGTATCCATATTTTCACCATCCTCAGTAAACATCTCTAATTCAGAAAGACTTCTAGCTATGCTGGAACGAAGTTCACTCAGTTTGGTTTGTTCCAGCAGTTGACTTGCCTTTAGTGCCAACTGCATAAACAAGGGTATAAGGACTCTGCTTAAATGTTAAAAAATAAACTACTCCGGTAAATGGAAAAAAACAATTATCACTGCAAAATGTCGTAAGGGAAGATCAACCAACAAGAGAAAACAATAATCCTCTCCCCATGGGAGAGTAAAAAGTGATTCTTTACATTCTAAAATGGTTGAGAATAGACAAATACATCTTAAAGTTAATTGTTTATGCTTGAGTAACTCTATGCAAAGCCCAACCTCAGAATAATTTGTATGGTTTAGCGCAGAGAACCGGATTAGTATATCCCTGTATGCTGCAGGATTAGGGTAAACAAGTTGTTCCATTAGTCGTAGTATCAGCTTATTTTTACTCCTGACACCCTGCAAGCAAACAAAAACATGTGGTACAATTACAAATAATGTTATGGAAAATCAAAATACAAGGGCAAGACATCTGAGCATGTTATAATTAGTACCTGATGAGAAAGCACAATGTCCACAACCTTCAAAAGATCTTTCTTATATTGAAGTCGAAGACGTTCAATTACATCAGCCTGGACAAGCAATTGTAAATGAAAATTCTAAGTAGCAAATAATGAATAATAAAAAAATTCAAATTTGTGGAATCACACCCGAAGTTCCTGACACTTTTGGCTTTGCAAGAATTAATAATTAGTTTGAGGGCTAAAGAACAAGCTTGAAGGTATATGGACTAGACTTCAAGATGAATTTCACTAGCGAGCATCAATCCAACTTCAAAAGGTTTCAAGATAACCAAAAAATTGTTGTGAATTCAAACAAACGTTCGAATTATAAGAGCACAGTGAAAATATATTTATTGATGGAGTTATGAAAGTAGAAAAAAAAAAAAAAGAAGAATAAAGTGTGTACTATAAGAAAAAAGAAATTTGTTGTAGCCATTTCTTATTTTTGGGACAGTCTTTGTTGTTAAAAGAGAGTATTATAAATGGTCAATGAGCATATTTTGCTTAATCTAGGAGATATGAAAAGATAGGGAGACAACAATTGAGGAATTTATTTAATATAAGGAAAACCAGAATCCAGTCAGACAATTCAAGTTGGGACATCACAATACTTAAAAGAACAACAAAGCCTCTGGGAGAGCAGACAAAGGATATAACTAGAAGCTCTGAAACTAAAATTCTAATGCTTCAATCAAAGCCAGGAATATTTATAGCAAGCCATATAATATTGGTGTTGGCACTATTAATATGCAGCAAAACATAAGGCATTATCATTTTTAACATTGAAGAACAATTTGTGTTCCATACTGACAAATTTACCTGGATATTGTCACTGAACAATTCTTCAACTGACAAATACTCTTCAAAAAGCGACTGAACAATAACACGGGCATGACTCTCTCTTCCACCCTCGTAAGACTTCACGAGACTCATCAAAGGTTCAACAAGCCTTTCTTGGGCTCCCTTTTCTTTATCAGGACAGGAAGATAGATGGGCCTGCCACAAAAGGCACATAACTTTAGTGTATTACAATTTAAGGAAAAGAACATGAACGTTAATATAAGGAATTTGAAATAGTAAAACTCACTTCCAAAACAGCTCGTAATAATTTGGCAGGGAAATCAACATTCTGGGAGCTTGAAATCCCCTCGAACGCCTTAAATTTTGATTCCAACTGAAAATTTTACAGGGGTGAGAGAAAACTATAGTACAGTCACTATGTAAGCATAAAACTGTATAGGAGACCTAAAAGATAGTTATTACCTCAGTCTTGAGATCTTTTGGGAGGCGGGTTGCCAGAACAGCCAAGCATTCTTGCCATTGAAGGAAAGGGAGTTCAGGACTATCGAGGCAATTGAGCAAGTTTTGCACAACCTGAGATAGTCAAACCATTTGATAAGACTGGTCTTGAGACAAGTTCAGTATAGATAAGCAGTAGTAACAAAGCCTAATAGAGTATTCTCACGTGCACGACGCCAAAGCTAAGAACTCAAAACATAAAGGAATGAATTATGGATTCAGAATATTGTTCAAAGCTCTAAATCATGATGGAAACAGGGAAAAATAGTACTTACTTCATCTATGTTGTGCTCATAACCTGCAAGAATCATCTGGGCTGCATTTATACTTGCGGCGCATCTCTGATGAACTTTACCAGAAATTGCAGTTGGAGGCCCCAGGACTGGGAGGCTCCCATGGAAAGGCTCTGCTTTTCTTACAGCTGAAGGATCATCTAGATCAAGCCTGGCTATAAGTTCACCAGCCTACAAAAAAGCAACTTCTTAACTTCTGTCAAAATTGAATATCTCATAATTCTTCTGTTGAACATAATTTACCTGCATAGCTTGACCTTCTGACATTTTGAAGTGGACAAGTCCAGAAGAAGGTGAAAGAAGAGGCATACACATCTTCATAACCTCAACCTCTGCATAAGGTGTGTCACCATCGATATGACTACCATCCATAACTAGATACCTCAGCAGTTTGCATGGTGTTTCTGCTATTAACTTAGATGGATCATGATCATTCTGGACATAACAAAGAATAATAATTAATCTCACCATGCTTGTAGAAGAGGAAAGAAAAGGTAGGACATGAGGGAAGAAAATATTGGGGGTACCTGAAGTAAGCAAGTCCTTCCATCAATGAGAAGGCGAGTTCCAGCTGCTTCTTCCTCTGCATATATAACATGACTGTTTCCATCCAACTGTAAAAAAGATGGAGCTACCAGTCACACTTCTGAAATGTTGGAAATATGAAATATAATAAAAGACCACTTTAACTGCAAGGCCCACCACGGTAGACCTGCCTCCAAACCCATTTATTAGCCTGTAATGAAATAATCTTCCTTCACCACACAAATAATGGAATAAGAGAATAGGTTTTGGCTTAGTAGATTAAGAAAGAAAATTTTTCTTCTTGTCAAGATATGGATGGGTTTAACCCATGAATTGGATGCATAGCATCACTGCAATCTAGACAAGTCTTATCAAGTAAACATACTACTGTCACATATTGACACAAGAATTGTGGGTTTTTTAATATGGTGCTGCTTCTATCAAGAGGAACCTTGTTAAACATATATAGTAGTCAATCATTTTTGACACATGGAAAGCTGTCTTGCCTAATACTTCTGACATGATGGACTGATTCATTTTAGAGCTAAGTTCATGTGGTTCATAAAATAGCATCCCAAATCCAAAAGACATCCATTTGCAGAAACTGATAAATAAGGGGAACATACTTTGTGCAGAAGCAACTATAAATGTACATTACAAAGCCAGGTTAAAAGGATCCACACACACACATAAAAAACAGATATATTTGACATAAGACAGACTCACACACACAAATTTGCAGACATATATTTGTCAACTTCGAAACAAGTTTATGATGTGTGATTACATTCACAAAATATCAAAATACTAAGAGTTTGCATATCTTATTGGCTTCCTTTGAGCATACTCATACATACACAATCTAAATATAAACAGCTACAAGCAAGAGCACAAAGACCCATGTAGCTAGTAGCAATAAATACAAACATGTTCTAAAGAAAAAACTTGCCTGCATCAATAAACCTCCATCACGTAAAGTATGAATCTCTGCTTCAATCTCCGAATCATTCATCCTCAATGTATAGCTTCCTGGTCCCCCCCTAACCATGTCAATCTAGAAACAGATGTCCACCATGTTGGTAAAGGATTCCTATGAAACAAAAGTCCACAAAATTATTGACACGATAAAGGATTCCTTTACAATGGCGCACATACCGTATATTTGCTTCCTTCAATGTTCAAGGAAACTTGAGAGTGAACAAGTGACATATGCTGCAACAAGGATCGGCAAATATAAATACAAATCAGAATTAGTTAACATGACACCAGAATTAGGACCCTTAATAGAGTATTATTTATTGCAATACCTTGGGTGGGATTTGCCCCTTCTCAAGATAACCAATGTAATCTGAAACCACAGCTGCACTGCTTGAAGATGCTTTCTGAGTTGGACATAGTAGAACATAAGCCATCTTATTCTATGGCATGACACCCCTAGAAACCAGAAAATAAAACAAAATAGTTGTGCTTACAAACAGAGCTCCTCCAACAACGGACAGATACCAAGGAGGCCTTTCTGCTCTAACTCGCATAGCAATTCTACTGTCCAACCAGCCGGTGTGGATTTTATTTTCTCTGTAATCTGAAGCCTGCACAACATTTTTACTACTGTTGGAATGTTTCCTTTATTTTTCTTTTAGGATGGATAGGATGGGTAGTCAATAAGCGAGAAGTTTACATGTAAAAGATCAATTGTATAATCAACATTGGTTCGAATCTCTCCCCGAATTTGAATCTCCTTCAGACCAAGCACCATGTTTGCAATAGCTAGAGCTCTGGACTCCCCAAATGCAAAAACATGTCCTGAGATATGACTCAAGGATTTTAGCAATAGACACTCTTATGACAAATAAAGATACATGCATTGGAATACTTATGTACGCAATATATCCTATCCTAGAAAGATAGCCATTGTTTAGAATTACAAGTTACAAATAAGTAACACAATTGAATATCTTCATTGAGGATAAAGTTGGTCCATATCTAAATTACAACATTAACGAGTCAATGAGCAGCATTAAAAGTTACTGTGGAAACACTCAATCTGCAGGCCTTTTATTAGTCATTAAACAGACTTCAAAGATCTTCTGAAGCAACTCAAGGTATGAGGATTTTAAATATTTCCCCAACATAGCGGCCTTAAAAGAGAAAAAAATTGCTCAAGCAGTGTGGAGGATCAGACACAGAATAATTCAAATTCAACATAAGCCATTTTTTGTTTGTTATATCTTGATTTTAGACAATCAAAGTTATCAAATACTCACACCATTCATTAGTTAATACTTACCAAACTGAGAATCTGAGAATTCATGAATTCCTCCTCCCGACTGTAAAGCACAATGACAATCACAATTCAGTCTGAAAATTCAAAGATAAGTCCACACACAATTAGACAATAAAAATTTACCTTAACAGAGAAGTATGCCCACACATTTGGTTTGCTTTTAAAACTCAGCTCCTGTGCAAAGTGTAAAACTCAATACAGGTTTTTAATATGAGGAAATAAATACTCAAACTCAGACTACCATGAACCTTGGAGGCTAACCTGTACTTTCCCACTTGTAGGCTTAAAACCATCATCTGGGTCCTCACTTGTTACACGCACAGCTACGCAATGACCTTTTGGCCTTGTAGACTCTGCCTTGTCAAAATCAAATGGGGTGGCAAGAGCTGACGTTTTCCTCCAAGCATCATATCCTCCACCATATTCCTTTCCGTAAAATCTCCTTATCTCTAATCAAATAAGTTACATGAACACAGAAGGTGAAAAACTTTAAGTTGATGGTGGAGAAATAAAACTTGAAGAAATTCTGAAATACAGTAAGATCATACCAGGAATCTGCCAGAGAGGGATGCCCATTCCAACTGCAACTTGGGCTGCTGGTAGATTGACTTCAGCAATCCACTCAGTCACAGGGTGCTCCACCTATATCAGGATAAATTTATAGGACATTATGCTGTGCTTATTAAGTGAGACATAATAGCATCATCAATGTAGGTTCCTATGCTTTAAACATCCAGATGAACCTCTTTATAAGGATAGCAGGGTGTGTTTAGCATTGCATTAAGAGGGGAGAAAAGAAGCGTTAAGGGGGGCTTAAAGCTCTTTAGCAAAAAATTTCACCCATTTGGCAATTTTGCTAAAGAGCTTTTCTCCCCCCTTAAAGCTGGGGAAAAGAAATCTGGGAATTCCAAGCTTTAGCATTACAACTCTTTTGTACATTGTTCCAACTTTTAATAAAACTAAAGAATGGAAGAAATGCTTATGCATATTTATCAAAATAACACCTGATGCCCACCCATTTTGAGAGAGAGAGAGACCGTAATAATAACAATTAAATATAGGCAAGTAATATTGAATAATATTAATCGAGTTCAATTATGAGAATAAAAAAACACTTTTATTATGTCTTCTTTTGTCATTTCTCACATCTAAAATTCTTTATCAATTTGGTTACCAAACTGGTGTAACAAATTCAACGCACTTTATCATTGTAATTTTCCAATTGCTCCAAATGCGAAAGAGCTTTTCAGTTTAAGCTGTTTATCGAAAAAGCTCTACAGCTTAAGGCTTTACTTTCTATAGCAATCCCAAACGGGCACTTAAACCGCTTGCAAGAGGTTATATGGCCTAAATTGTGTCAGCACACAAAATGATTTTAGTAGATTCTCTTAACTGCCAGAAGGCTCACAATGGTTTTATATCTATTTTGGGTCTATGCATCAAATATCTGTTGCAAAATAGCACTCCATTAAACAAATTCAAAAGGAGAATATAAAGAATTCATAAGAATGACAGCTAATACACCTGAATTAAGGTTAGAACAAATATCACATACCTGCAAGCGAGGGTTGAGCTCTAAGAAATAGTACTCGCCAGAGTCCATGCTGTAGAGATACTCAACAGTAGCTGCTCCAACATAGTTCACACATTTAGCTAACCTTCTAGCAGCCTGCTCAAGCTTTTTTACTGTTTGTAGAGGTGCTACAGTAATTGGACCCTCCTCAATAATCTGTTTAACATAGAAGACCAAATTAGATCAATAAGAGAATATACCTGAGATGGCACCATGCATTAAAAATTCTTGGAGACAAAAAACATGAAAAAAAGAGAGAGAAAGTAACATATATTCATGAATTTGTAATAATAAACACAAGAAAGCCATTTGCTTCCGAAAAAGCAATAAATTAAATTTTCCATATAAGAGATGAGCTTACCTTCTGATGCCGCCTTTGAACACTGCAATCACGGCTGTGCAAAGCCGCAACATTTCCATACTGATCACATAGTAACTGTACTTCTAAATGCCGGCTCTAATTACAAATCACCGAATGGATGATCAGAATATGATCTAGACTTTAGCAGCTCTGGTCATTTAGATTGAAATTCAGTAGATTATCTAACCTGGGAAGCAAGCTTCATTATGAATATGGGCGAGCCTGGAACTTCACCCTGAACTTGCTTGAATAGTGCCCTAACTTCATCATCATTATGAACCTAGAAAATTCATGCAATGCAAATTACTTCATTTACATTGTTAAGTAAGGCTTGTAGAGTTAGTACCTTGACATGACAAGTAACTAATTAGTTTTACTTATACCCAACAACTTACATACACTTTGTCAATATAAGGGATAAAATACTGTGAAATATTAGTTATGGAAGATTATATAAGTCATCTAATTATTATCGTGCATGAAGCAAACCTTTCTTATGCCTTTGCCGCCGCCGCCCCAAGATGCCTTGATCATTGCAGGGTAACCTACAACTTGACAACTCGCAATTGCTTCCTCTGTGGTAGAGACACATGCTTCCCTATATATTTCTTCTGGAACTAATTCCAAGCAACTTGCTGCTGAAGTTTTAACCTGGAAGACAGAAATTAGATGTGTAATGACCTTGCAAATAAATAATAGAGCGCAAATTTAAGGAGTACAAAGGTTTACATGAGAGCCACTCCATGGAAGGGTGGGGACTTCTGCTGCTTGAGCAATCAATGATGAACCAATCTTATCTCCCAATGCTGCCATAGATGTAGCTGGAGGCCCAAGAAATATGATTCCCTTTGCAATCAATGCATCTGGCAGCTCAGGGTTCTCAGATGCATGGCCCCAACCAGGCCAAACTGCATCAACACGGGTTATCTCTGCCATCTGGGTATTGAATTACAATTTATCAGGAAAACATAAAACGTCAATATTGATTCATGAATAATTTAATTAACTATAATTATCAAACTGCTGGCCAGGACAATTAAACTATTTCTAAGTAGAAGAAAAAAGCTACCCAAAAAAAATCCATTACAACTTCCCGACTACTTGATACAGACCTCATATTTTTTTTCAACTAATTAGCCTTCTCCAGTTCTATTATATGCTTTTTATCTACATGAAACATCATTAGTTCGTGTAAATTAATATTAAAATAAATGAGAGTGATCATATTTCTTCAGCTAGAAAGTGCCTATATTGTTTGTATATAGGCTTTTTTGTTACAACTATGGTAGTCATCAACAAAGGGAAAATTCAAAAATGCACAACACAGGGTTTATGATACATACCTCTACAATAAGTTGGACATTGGCATAGTTATTATTATTGGTCCCACCAGGAACTTCCACAAACTGATCAGCAATTCTAATATGTTCTGCATTGATTCTCATGTCCTCTGGAGTAGCCATGGCTACCAACAGGATTGCTTTCTCTGTGCCAAATGTTTCATAAGCCCATGTTCTAACACTACGTATAAACTTGACAGCCGCCATTCCATTGTTTGCAATTAAAATACTGTGGATTGGTTTCTTTCCTCCTAGAGCATGGCAGAATTCATCAACTACAGATATTGTAGCAGGGTTCCTGATAGAAACCAACCCATTTGCATACCCATTCACACGCCCAACACCAGCCATTGTGGATCTCCTTTGAGATTCAGACATGCTGCCCTGCCTGAGAATATGTAAGCAACAGTTCAGGGGACTGGAAGTGGAAGAATCAAATTGAATTTCTATGAATCACTTCATTCTTCAACAAGGAAAATGCTAAGGCTACTACTAATTTTACTACAAACCGACATGGCAATGAATGTGAGTGGTGCCACTTCAACAATATAATATAAACAAATGTCTGAATTACTTCTTTGTGATCGGTGTGAGTTTGTAAGACTTATGTAGTAAAATTTTTAGAATCCCTAGCATAAGTCCATCAACAAACTTACGCAGACAAATTTAGAAGAAAAGCTACTCTAATAATCACTAGACCTTCCATAATTGACTTGTTTCTTCCAGGGAATCAAATTCAAGTGAACAACAAAGTCTACCAAAATTTTCTAAATTAAGTCCAATTTAAAAGAAAATATTAACAAAAACAAATACACTAAGTGAGGTAAGGATGCGTTTGGTTGCAAATAATTGGACTACTATTGAATTCCGATTTTGTGGCATTAGGAACTCTTCCTTTCACCGTTAACCTATTTCAGTAAACTCAGAATATACATGAGTACACTCAATCCCAAATCCATTGTTCCATTAATTATATATCCAATTCTACTTCTGAGCAAACAAACACACCATAAGGCAAAAGTTCCTCAGATGCAGTATCAAATAAATATCGATTGCAACGAAAAGGGCACCAACCAAATGATAAAAAACGCATTTCTAACAACATAGGACCTCAAAAAGGTAGTAAATATAGATTCCCAAATCCACACCAACTGACAAAAATTCCATAACCAACTCCAAACTATAATTAAGCAGTTAGCTTTCTCTTCCTGAAACACCAATAACATAGCCAAAAAGAGATAGACCCAAGACCCAAATCAGACTTAAAAGATACAATTACAACTACCCAGGAGAGAATTCATAAAGAATACAAGAAAGAAATGGGCCACAGACCTTGGAAAAATAGGTAACAGCAGCTGGAATTTTTGATAGCTGTGATCAATAAGCTTCAAATTGCTTTCTGGGTATAAAGCATTGCAAATGAAGAAACGGAATTATGAAAAAACAAAGACCCGGAATTATTTGGTTTGTGCATATAAATGTGATCATGAACTAGCAACACAATGAATTGCAGAGAGAGAGAGAGAGAGGTTGGTTTGGTTTCTGGACAGAACCGGAGTTGGGACCTTAAAGGTATAAATTAGCTTTAATGAGAGCTGCACGTGGTATCTGCCACTGCCACACCACTCTCGTTTATAGTTGTAGTAGCTCCCAGCTACCCCCCCTCTTCTCTCAAATCATGCGGGTCCAAAACCATAAACGTCTCAAACTGGTCATTTTCCCTCTCTCCCTTAAAACTATTTTTTGGGTTAACCAATACATGAAAGAAACCATATCCTTTTTACATCGACCAAAAAAAACCCACACATTACATCATATGAATCAATCAATTTTCTAAGGAGTTGGTCTTGACTGTGAGTTGGGTGGTGTAGTCGACCAACCCTTCCTCCTATTATTAGATGAGTCACATTTTCAAGCCCCCTACTCCTCGTACTCTTCGTCTCTTCCCTTTTTTTTTTTTTTTTTTTTTTAAGCAATAGTTTAGATTTTTATTTATTTATTATTATTTAAGTTATAACTAGTCTCTCCTTTGACTTCTCATATGATTTTTGTTTCACAATTTTAATATAGCAGACTATGAAAAATTATCGATCATTTCTTTTTAATTAACTCAAAATTGTAACAAAAGTTGTGACACATGAATTGTGTAAACCAATTTTTTCTTTTTCTATGGTATCTATTACGTGATACATTTTTGTTCTTATTTTATTGGAAAGTGAGGTCAATAAATAACATAATTGGGATAAGATGTTGTAGGTGGAATTTTGTTTAATAAAATAAGGACTTGGGGATGGGGGTATTAATTTATCATGAGGTTGGCTTGTAGTTGGGCGTTAGGTTCATCTATGCCATGCCATGCCATCCTCACCTCACATTTGTTATGTTCCAGTCGTCTGCATTCTTTTGAGCTTAATAATTTAATGACAAAGAAAGGATTATGGCAGACCCAACCACTGTCGGTAAAATTAAATGGTTCACACCATACCACGCATTAAATTAAAAATCATGGTTTGGATTGGATGATACAAGGAAATGGGGTTCTTTTGAAAGATAATGAAGTGTTCGAAACTGAGAAAAAAGTCATCTAGTATTCTAATTGAACAATTCTTGGAAGATTTTAAGTGTTTCTTTACAAACTGACATGAATGTTGAAAAGTAATACTGAAACATATTATATTTATTCATTCTTTAATGGTCCGTTTAGATTGAGGAAGAGGGAGGAGTAGAATAGAGTAGATTTAGCACAAAATTAATCTATTTTTAACCAACTTTACTCTACTTCTCTCCACTCTCCCTGTTTCTCTCCTTCATCCAAACAGGCCATAAATCTTATTGAACATCGTACTCAACAACATGATGTTATGTATTACACTAGTCATTACCAAAGTTAATGACTCTGAATTTTTAATTGAACTAGCTTTAATAGGGATGACCAAACCTTTTGGAAAAGGGTAATTGGCCTGACCCAGCCCAATTTGTGCGGGTTTAACCTAATTTGGTAGGAAATCCGGGTATTTGGTGCAAGTTTTCATGCATGCCCGAACTTTTCGGATCAAGTACAAGTATTCTGTATTTTTTTATTTTTATTTTTTAAACTTTTCTTTTTCTTTTTTCTAAAACAACTAAGTTGGCCACAAGTGCAAGACAAATTGCACGTGCTCGCTGTGGTAAAGAGACGAGTGATTAAAGTTAAATTTAGAATTTATTTCTAACACATACTAAAAATATAAATTATTTAATTGTTAAGTTGCTTAGAAAAAAATTAAAAAATACAATTAAAAGAGACATTAATCTAACTACAAAGAATTAAAAAAAAAAAAAAAAAGCACTAAAATAAACTATATTATAAACATATTATCGAAACTTTAGTGAGCCACTAAATTTTAATGGAGTTTCATGTAAATTAAATTATCAAAATGCAAACATATATTGAGCTCCTTGGCATAAGGAATGAATGTAAAGTATAAATTTTATTATATTAAAATATAAAATTATGATAGATGGTAAAAATAGTTAAAATAGATTTTGAATTTTGTTTTGAATTTCTTAAAACAAATTGAAATAAAATTTTAGTTGGAGTAAAGTTTTAAAGTTCTGAGACATAGCTAACAAAATTTTCACTAAAGTAGACTAAACTAATTAATGAAAAATTAATCATTTGTCACAAAGAAAAAAATAGCTACTTGGCACAACCACGGATTTTAGACACAAATTTTATTATATACCATATGATAGTAATAAAATCTTGAATGTCCCACTTTTTTCTTTTTTCTTTTTTGGTTGAAACCTAAAATGTACCACTTTAAATCAATATAATTCATTTGCACTTAAAATTCAAACCGTGACATAATAGTCATGCCCCATTTGTTGTACTTAAAAATAAATGTAGGTCAAAATACAAAAAAATAAAAGACCCAGGGGATTTGGATCAATCATAAACAAATACCATGTACTTTAAATTTTGTGTTTTTGACTTTTGAGTTGCAGGAAATGACAAATTTGACCCCTCCATCTCACTTCTATCAATTATTACTAAAAGAAAAGGCAATGTTGTGTACACAACAAATTTTACAATAATTGATTTGACGAGTTTTTTATTAATTTTTATTTAAGCTCACCATTAATATTATATTTTTTTTATTTACAACTAACAATTTGCCTCATTAATAGTTGTGAAAATTTTGTGCCTGTAAACTTTCTTCCAATAGAAATGTGTGTGTGTTAGTTGCTTAGGGCTTAGAAAAGTGGTGCCACACAAGCCATACAAAAATAACCTAATACAGGTCAAGTATGTCACAAGTCACATCATATCATCATATCATATACTATATGACGAGTTTTTTATTAGTTCTTATTTAAACTCACCATTAATATCATATTTTTTTATTTACAACTAACAATTTGCCTCATTAATAGTTGTGAAAATTTTGTGCCTATAACTTTCTTCCAATAGAAATGTGTGCGTGTTAGTTGCTTAGGGCTTAGAAAAGTGGCGCCACACAAGCCATACAAAAATAACCTAATACAAGTCAAGTATGCCACAAGTCACATCATATCATCATATCATATACTATATAATAAAAGTTTGGCTTAGAAGCAGTGGTTGCGCCAAGTGACTTTACCAAATTACAGAAATATTTTGAATAAAAAAAAAAATTTAGATAGAGACAACAACTTATTTGTTCTTGTTAGTTTCTTTAGATAAAATAGCAATAAGTGTTTAACAAAACATGAAACATACATCTAAGTTTCATTTGATAGAGACGACAACTTATTTGTTCTTATTAGTTTCTTTAGATATATTACATTAAATGGAGAAATTATACAGTCCTCATGATGGACCACATTACTTGTCCACCATTCTACTAAAAAACTCCCACTTATTTAAAATTGTTGAGTTAGAAATTTTTTTTTTAATAGAAACTGACTACCGACTCAGCAACTTAAAAATGTGTGAGTTTTTTAGTGCAATGATAGACAAGTGATGATCTACCTTGAGGGCCTTATAATTTCTCCAATAAGTTTTAACAAAACATGCAACATGCATCTAAGTTTAAGAAATTTGAATCCTACTCCAACTAAAAATCTATTATCAAAATTTCAAAACTTATATATATTTGCCAGTGGTCTTTCCATAGAATCTCTCTTGCACCCATGTTTTTTTTTTTCGAGTTGCAACTTGCGCATATGTATTTGTATTAGAAGGATATACATGTTATATAGATTTATGGGAGTTGATAAATTTATACGATACTCTCTTTCTCTCTAGAACAATTTTTTTTCCTAATAAACTACTACTCTCATTAATTATTTATTAATTGTTAGGATATATTTTCTCAAATTAAGGGATAAAATAAACAATAGTTTAATTTACGTAAACTTTATCATTTAAATTTTAACAAATTTAAATTTTATTCAAGCTAAAAGTTTATTATAGATTTTTTAACTTCCTTCCCTAGAAAAAAAAAATTAAACTGAAATCCAAAATCTCACATAAATTTTAAACTGTATTTTAGGATAACCTTATTTATGCAAGTATAAGAAAAGATTTAATTGCTTGAGTTCAAATCACTCTCTTCATCAATAAATAAGGAATTATAAAAAAAAAAATAGAAAAGTTTTTATTGCTCATTTTAATTAGAGATATTATATATAAGGACAAATATACAAAATTAAGCATTTTATATAATAATAATAATAGTCATTTATTTAGTTAGAAACGAGTTCTAAATTTATGTAATAATTAATAACTCATTTAGTTATTGTTTTTCAAAAAGAAATATAAAGAAAATTCATGACTAAAGTCATGCAATGCACGAGACTTTCACTGGTACATATATAAAACTCAATAGCTATAAGTAGTTAGAAATGGCACATTCAAACCCTAATTTTCTTCATAAAGAAAAATAAGACAATATCATTAAACTATAAGACTCTTTATCTCTAAAGATGTATTCGATGTGGCATCAAGTCTAAAAGTTAATTTGCCTCATTTTCCATGAATGCTTTCTTGAAATGATGGCATCGTGAGCGTGTGAAAGTTCTCTTGCGTGTATGATTTGATCATACAAAAGGTAGTTTGACAATAACATTTGTGGTTATAAATTAGACGTAACTATATTCATGATCAATTTGAGAAGGAAAAAAAAATACGTCCATTGTTAATTTTCCAATTTGATTGCCACATTAATTACACCTCATACAGGCGTTTAAAGTGTTATGTCTTCTCCTCTCCAAAAAAAAAAATTGTCTTTTTTTTTTTTTTTTTTTTTGTTTCCTCCATTTCTTATTAACTAATACTTTGTGAATTAGAATTTTGTATGTCGTTGGTGTTATTAGCATGAATATAAAACATTCCGAGTTGCTAAATTGCTAAGGATAATATATTACATTTACAAGTTGCGCAACAGAGAAACTACACTTGTAAAGTCACCCAAACAAGTTTCATTCAATGACAGTTATTGATTCATGTAAACAGTAAAAGTGCACTAGACAATGTCCAGTGGCATCGAAGCAGTTTTAATAAGAAGTGATAAGTAGCTTTATACAAGCACTTTTGACAGCGGATGTAAAATTCATCCCTAATAGTGTTGATTGTAAATGAAGGTTTATTATAAATAGTCAAAAGAGCATGGTGTTTTAAAATTTTGGTCTATGGCTAATGGTTTTGCCAATCTTTTTGTATTGGCGCCACTTGTTGAGAGAGAGTTGGGTTGGGCATAATGATTTCTTATTATGTAGTTTTCTGGTGATTTGCCCCCTGAACTTAAGTTGCAGTTTAAGGTTGAACTTCAACCACCTTAAGAACACTTTTTTTTCTTTTTCTTCTTACAGCTACAATCCTCTTATTACCAACACATAGGCATATATCATCTCACATTTTTTCTTTTCCTCGGTAGAAATGGAAATTCATCAAAGAAAACTAAGTGGTAAAAAGTTTAGGGTAGATTGAGGCAAACGTGAAATTCTCTTAAGTGTCCATTTGGGAATTACTTATTTTCGATAACCTTATTGCATAGCATTCATCAAAAGATATAATTTTTAGTAACTTTTATGATAAGTATGTAACAAAAAGTTAAAAACTAAGTTTATTTTGAAAAAGCTAAAAGCCAGATTATTAAAAAAATCAAAAGGCAAAACTTTTTAAAATAATTCCTAAACGCTGCGTACATTACAATTTCCGTCCCTCAATCCCTCAATTATGTGGTGTGTCCAATTTTAATCCCTCAATTTAAAAAGTTATAATTTCTTCTTCTTTTTATTAAAAAGTAAATTGTTATAATAAAAAGGAAGAGTTGTATGATGTGTGACTGTCCTAAAATTCAAATAATACAAGATTATTTTATATCTATGCATAAAAGAGTTGCATCTAGCTGACTTAACCAAAAACTTCCAGTATAAATATTAATTTCAGCAGTCATACCCAAATCTGTCAGCTAACTAACTGCAATATTTAGGAAAAAATATATAGATGGTATGAAGAGAATTTTAGAGTGTAGATGGTTTTCTCGACGAGAATTTCTAAAGCAAAATAAACAAAGTTATTCATTTTTTTTCCTCCACCACGCAGATATATGAGTAGATATATGAGTTATATTATATATATCTGCGTGGTGGAGGAAAAAAAATGAATAACTTTGTTTATTTTGCTTTAGAAATTCTTGTAGAGAAAACCATCTACACTCTCAAATTCATATATATATATATATGATGGGACTGACGGACTCACCTCCCTTGGACGATCTCATCAAATATACTCGTCCACCTTGGCAAGACACGGACGAACACAGAATAATCATTAATAAGAGCATTCAATGCCGCGGATAGTTACCAATCAGTGGGCAGACCATTGGAGCCTCATCAAAACCCATATTCATGAGCCCTGAGACGTTACAAAAGGGCACTAAAGCCACAATTAAGGCCCCAGCGGCTAGGAACCATGAAACCATATATATACACACTGATCAAAGACAAACTAGGTACAAGAACTCACATAAAGGTATTCATTGATACTCTGATATTCTGAACTCTCTTACTATTCTCTAAAAATCTCTATATATTGACTTTGGCATCGGAGACGTGGTGGCAAGCACCACACCGATGACCACCTTAAGGGAGCCATTGTTCTACATTTGCAGAGATAGCTGACGAGGACCCGATTCCATCTGGACGAACTTACAAAACTGACAATTTGCACTTCATCAATATATATATATATATATATTTTTTTTTTTTTCCTTTTTTCTTTTTTCTTTTTTGATAAGTAAGAAAAATATTAAATAAAAAGATTACTTCATGCGAAAACATCACAAAGCAGCTAAATAGTACAAGAAAAAGAAAAAAAACAGAGTAATATAATTCAAATTGGGACCAGAAAGTCAAACTTCTACCTAGTATTATAATTTTTTTTTTAAGTGTAGTCATGTCTTACTCATTGCTAGGAAGAGAAGACAGAATTCATAGGTTCTTTTGATTGGTAAGTTATACCAGTGGATTTTGAACTCATGATCTGGTAGTGCACCTCTAATACTTGCAAGGGAGGAGGTGCCAATTAAGTTAAAGCTCATTGGCGACCCCATAACTAATTTATATATGTCAAAAGTAGACTACCTTGTTCTTGTCTTGACAAACTTGGCCCTAGTCGCCCTTTTCTCCATCTTTTCCCTCTTCTTGCGAGTCTTTTCATCCTCCGTGTCTCCATATTTCAGAAACAAGGATAGAATAAAATCATACCGAGTACATAATGTTATCTACTGCTTTTAAAATATAAAACAAAATCTAGGGAAGAAATGGTACCTCTAAACCTTGTGACAAGAATCCTCTAATGAAACCAAAAGATTTATATCCTCCAAATGCTGGTATCTGGAAAACAACAAGAAAGATTAACTGTGTTCTTGCAAAACCTACCTTGTTTAACTAATCAAGATATTCAAAAGGTATTCCAGTATACCACTAAATAATTTTCTCCCTCCATAAAAGAAAATATTAGTGTAACTTCAATCTATAAATGCTTAAATATGTATTTCAAGTCTTTTGAACATCATAAATACAGTTCTGTCCTTTTGGTTGGAAGATCCTCAATGCAGTTAGTGCAGTATATTTGATCAAGATATCATATCAAACATAAAAACCAGGTCAAACAATTCATAATGAAAGCCTCCACCTAGAGGTTTGTGCTGTATTATATGATCTGATGATCACATAATGTAGACAGTCCCAGAATGATCGATAACTGGGGACAAACAAATTCCCAAGCCAGCAAACATTACATCGACTTAATCAAAATAAGTCGATCAGAGATGATTGAGCTTTGTATCTTCTATAAACAGCATGAACACAGATTGATCATCAGAGATGTACATACAAATGAATATCAAGTGGTCCAGCATAAGGTAGTAGTGAATATGCTAATGATATACATGGTGTCCCAGGCCGTGCCTGATCAGGCTGTACTCTGGCTCTGTAAATCGAGGTTATTTCAACATCAAACAACAGCAACATTTGATGGGCCTCAGTAAGACAGTTAACCTCACAAAACAGTTGCTGGTATATGACAGTTACCCATTCATCAACATCTGCTCAGACATGTTTATATTAAGTTTTACCTCAAGGACACAGATCATGTCAAATGGGAGAGACAGACCAATTGCACAAATGTATATCGTTTTTCTAGTCAATAAAGATAAAATGGCAACAGTCCTTTTATTCTAATCGTTTTTTATTTTTTGCTTTTATATAAGTGATAAGGAATAATCATAGCGGCACCACAGGCTTAACCCGTCAGCCTATATTCAGGCTGCCGGTCCAGGGCGCGACGGAAAAATACGTTATGACGGAAATAGCATCTCTTGTCGAGCTCGAAGGACTAATTATGTTCAAAAGGCTGACGGCCCTTCGCTATTGAAGTGAACAAGGTAAGCCGACGGATAAGAGGCCGACGGATAAGATGCCGACGGATAAGAGGCCGACGGTTAAGAGGCCGACGGCTCTAGTAAATTCTTTACTTGGCCACCACGCTCAATGATAGAGTCCTATAAGGAAAGGATTCCGCAATCTACGCTCGCATGGATTCCTACATGGAAAAGACTTCTGCTCCAAGGAAGAAAGGTCAACCCCCTACTACTATAAAAGCCCCAATACCCTCACAAATCAAGGTACACATAATTAACCCCTTTCTAGCACTCTAGAGTTGAAAAAAGTTCTAACTTGACCTTCGGAGGGTATTTGGCCGGCACCACCCCGGTGCTCTCTATTAGGTCTTCCTCTCTTTCGCTGTGCAGGTGTCGTTTCGAGAGTACGAGCATTGTGCAACTCACTGTTAATAATTTCGGCATCATCAGTTGGCGCCGTCTGTGGGAATCGACGACTCGAAGTAATTAAGCCATACTATCGTTTCCCGAACTAAAGGGTTGCATGGTACTCACTCGCTCAATGGCAACTACTAATGACGTTCAAGGAGAGGAGCCACCCACGACTGCCCTCGAGAGACAAGTTCAGACTCTCGGTGCCACCGTAGAGTGCCTCACCAGACAAAACCTCGACTTGGAAGAACAGCTGCGCCAGAAGAATGCAGCACTGAATGACCAACAAGAAGATTAGGAAGGGACCAGCGCCCCGAAGAAGAATCAGGAGAAACCTGAAGGCAGCCACGCCCCAAGCAAGCTGGAGAGGCAGAACGTGAGCATGCCATCCCTCACGGAAGCGACTCCACCGCATATTATCGCAGAGATGCAGGCAATGAGGGAGCAGATGGAGGTCATGATGAATGCGCTCAAGGGACGAGTCTCCAGTGATCTTGACGATCTAGTCAACCGCACCCACTCACCCTTCACTATGGTCGTAAACTCCTTCCCCCTACCCCACAAGTTTCGCATGCCGAATATAGATAGCTATGACGGAGTGAAGGATCCTCTGGACCAACTGGAAACTTTTAAGACCCTAATGCATCTTCAGGGGGTAGCAGACGAGATTATGTGCAGGGCCTTCCCCACAACGCTCAAAGGCCCCGCAAGGGTATGGTTCAGCCGACTGACGCCAAACTCTATCAGCACCTTCAAAGAGCTAAGCGCTCAGTTCACTACACATTTCATTAGGGGACACAGGTATAAGAAGTCCACGGCATGTTTGATGAGTATCAAGCAAAAAGAGGACGAGACGTTAAGATCCAACATAACGCGCTTTAGTAAGGAAGCGCTATTTGTTGACGAAGCCGACGACAAAATACTTGTAGCAGCCTTCACAAATGGGTTGCGCAAGGGCAAGTTTTTGTTCTCCCTATACAAGAACGACCCGAAGACCATGTCGGAAGTACTCTACAGGGCCACTAAGTATATGAATGCTGAGGACGCACTGCAAGCCCGGGAAAAGAAGCCGAGAAAAAGGGAGAGGCAGGAGGAGCCACGACCAGAGCAAGGGAGGAAGAGGCCTAGAACGGGAGACCGTAGGGGCGAAAGGCGTTCAAAACCTCCTGGAGGAAGATTCACAAACTTCACCCCGCTGACCGCCCCAATCGATTAAGTCCTAATGCAAATCAAGGACGAAGGGGCTCTGACCTTCCCTGGAAAGCTGAAGGGAGATCCTAGCAGGCGTTCTAGAGACAAGTACTGCTACTTTCACCAAGATCACGACCATGACACAGCCGACTGTTACGACTTGAAGCAACAAATCGAGGCCCTTATAAGACAAGGGAAATTGCAGAAGTTCGTAAGCAAGGAAAGAGTGGATCCAGCACCTCTAGAGCATCCCCCCCGACGAGATAATGACCGTCCTAGACCTCCCGTTGGTGACATACGAATGATTGTAGGAGGAATGGCTACCGGGCCGTCGAAGAAAGCTCGAAAGACGTACCTCCGGATGGTCCAAAACGTCCAGCTGACGGGTCCAATGCAAAAGATAGCTCGAAGGGAAACCCCCATTATCGAGTTCTCGGAAGAAGATGCGCGACGTTTTCACCACCCGCACGACGACGCGCTTGTTGTCAGCCTACAAGTTGGGGACTACAACTTGCATCGGGTGTTAGTCGACAATGGCAGTTCGGCAGACATCCTGTACTACCCGGCATGCCAGCAGATGAAGATCAGCAGGGAACAACTGGTTCCAACAAATGCCCCACTTGTCGGTTTTGGAGGTGCAAAGGTATTTCCACTGGGCGCAGTCACGTTGGCTGTGACGGCAGGCGACTATCCCCAGCAAATCACGAAGGACGTAACATTCCTCGTGGTCGACCATTCATCTGCCTATAATGCTATCCTAGGGCGAACCACCCTCAACTCATGGAAGGCGGCGACTTCGACTTATCACTTAATGATCAAGTTCCCAACGGAATACGGAGTCGGAGAACTGCGTGGAAACCAAATTGCCGCACGTGAATGCTACGTGGCCATGATGGAAATGGATGATCACCGCCAGACCATGAGCATAGAAGAACACCGGAGCATGACAGAGCCAGTCGAGAAGCTTGAAGAAATACCCCTGGACGGCTCCAGACCTGACCAGACAACGAGGATTGGAACCCTGGCAAGTCCCGCCATCCGGCAAACACTTAAAGCATTCCTCAAAGAGAATCAGGACGTATTCGCCTGGAGTCACGAGGACATGCCAGGAATAGACCCTTCAGTCATCGTGCATAGGCTGAATGTATCACCATCCTTCCCACCAATCCGGCAGAAGAAGCGGGTCTTTGCCCCAGAACGGGACCAAGCCATAGCTGAAGAAGTCCGCAAGCTACGAGAGGCAAATTTCATTAGAGAAGTCTACTACCCCGACTGGCTAGCGAATGTGGTGATGGTCAAGAAAGCTTCCGGGAAGTGGAGGATGTGTGTAGACTTCACCGATCTAAACAAGGCATGCCCTAAAGACAGCTACCCTATCCCGAGAGTCGACACTCTAGTAGACTCTACGGCTCAACACCAGCTGTTAAGCTTCATGGACGCTTTCTCCGGTTACAACCAAATCAAGATGCACGAAGCCGATCAAGAGAAAACTTCGTTCGTGACCAGCCAAGGCCTCTTCTGTTACAAAGTAATGTCGTTTGGTCTAAAAAATGCGGGCGCAACATACCAGAGGCTTATGAACAAAATGTTCGCACCGCAGATCGGGAGAAATGTCCAAGTCTACGTAGATGATATGCTGGTGAAAAGCCGAAGGGAGGAAGATCACTTGGAAGACCTCAGGGAAACATTCGACACTCTTCGCTCTTACAACATGAAGCTGAATCCAGGAAAGTGCGCCTTCGGGGTGACGGCCGAAAAATTCCTAGGATTCATGGTTTCCCAAAGAGGCATCGAAGCCAATCCGGACAAGATCCGAGCTATAATAGAGATAGCACCACCAAAAAATGTGAAGGAAGTACAGAGCCTTAACGGCAAGATAGCAGCGCTAAATAGGTTCGTGTCAAGGGCAACAGACAAGTGCTTACCCTTCTTTCGAACATTGAAGAGATCTTTCGAGTGGACTGCCGAGTGCCAGCAAGCGTTCGAAGAATTGAAAACTTATCTCTCTTCCCCCCCGTTGCTGAGTCCCTCACAACCAGGTGAAGAACTTTTTCTCTATCTTGCCGTCTCCCCAGCCGCCGTCAGCGTCGCCTTGATCAGAGAAGAAGAGAGAGTGCAGAAACCTGTGTACTACACCAGTCGAGCGCTTTGCGGAGCCGAAGAAAGATATCCGCCCATGGAGAAACTCGCGTTTGTGCTGGTTACAGCAGCACGTAAACTAAAGCCGTACTTTCAAGCCCACACGATGATCGTCCTAACCGATAAGCCTTTGCGACGGGCGATGAGCAACCATGAAGCCGCTGGGCGATTGGCATTATGGGCTATAGAATTAAGCGAGTTTGACATCCAGTACCGCCCACAAACCGCCATTAAAGGACAGGTCGTTGCAGATTTCATAGCTGAGTTTACAAATGGCGAAGACAAGGGGGCAGAAGAATCTCCCCAATGGAGCATACATGTAGACGGGTCCTCCAACAGGCAGGCTGGGGGAGCCGGCATCGTACTACACTCACCCGAAGGAGACATGGTCGAGTGTATGATCCGCCTTGAGTTCCCTACCACCAACAACGAGGCGGAGTATGAAGCTCTGATAGCAGGGCTGGACCTCGCCAAAGCTGCAGGAGCCGAAAGAGTTATCATTCACTGCGACTCTCAAGTCGTGGTCAATCAGATAAATGGGGATTATGAGTGTAAAGGCGAGAGGATGAAAAAATATCTGGACCAAGCAAGGTGGAGGGTCAGCGAACTGAAGGCCAAAATTATACAGATCCCCCGAGGAGAAAATGAGCAAGCTAATCGCCTAGCCAAGACCGCTTCAGCTGAACATATGGCCACCTTTGGTAACATACTCTCTTTCGTTCAGCTTTCTCCACTTATAAATTCTGTTGATGTACAAGAACTTGGTTCTGAAAGTAATTGGACTACGCCATTAGTTTCCTACTTGAAGAACGGGGTACTACCGGACGAAAAGAAGGCTGCAAGAAAACTGAAAGTTCAAGCGGCAAGGTTCGTCCTGATAAGAGACGTCTTGTACAAAAGAGATTTCTCCCGCCCCTACCTACGATGCTTAGGTCCTGAAGAAGCAGATTACGTCATGAGGGAAATACACGAAGGAATCTGTGGAAATCACTCAGGGTCGAGATCGTTAATCCACAAGCTAGTACGAACGGGGTACTTTTGGCCAACTATGCAGAAGGATGCCGAGGCCTATGTAAAGAAATGCGACAAGTGCCAAAGGTTCAGCAATGTCATCAGACAACCAACTGAAGAACTTACTCCGATGACGGCGCCATGGCCGTTCGCTCAATGGGGACTCGACATCATGGGACCGTTTCCTACGGCAATACGACAACTGAAGTTTCTAGTCGTAGGCATCAACTACTTTACGAAGTGGGTCGAAGCTGAAGCCTTGGCCACCATTACGGAGAAGAACGTACGCAGCTTCGTTTGGCGATGTATCATATGCAGATTTGGCATCCCTAGAGTCTTAGTCTCGGATAACGGGAAGCAATTCGACAACGAGGCCTTTCGGGACTTCTGCTCACAATTAGGGATACGGAACCACTACTCCTCCCCCGCCCACCCTCAAGCCAACGGACAGGTCGAAGTCACGAACCGATCCTTACTGAAGATTATCAAGACTCGGCTCGAGGGGGCAAAGGGTATATGGGCTGAAGAGTTACCGAGCATACTTTGGGCCTACAGGACGACGGCAAGGACGCCAACACGGGAGACACCATTCCGGCTAACATACGGGAGCGAAGCTGTCATCCCAGCCGAAGTCGGCCTCACAAGCTACAGGGTGCACAACCATGACGAAGGAAAAATGACGGAGCCATACGTCTACAGCTCGATCTAGTGGACGAAGTCAGGACTGCAGCAGAGCAAAGGCTCGCAAGATACCAGGACCGCATGGCCAAGCACTACAACTCCCGGGTCAAACACAGAGACTTCCAGGTGGGAGACTTCGTTCTAAGGAAAGTCATGGGCGCAGCAAGAGACCCAACCCAAGGAAAACTCTGCCCCAATTGGGAAGGACCTTACCGAGTCGCGGCATGGTAGAGGAAGGGTACCTACCATCTAGAGACATTGGACGGACGGAAGCTACCGCATCCTTGGAATGCTGAACACCTGCAAAAGTACTACCAGTAGAGGCGATGACATGAACAACACCTATCTTTTTATTTACTGTCTACTTTTAAGTATTCGCTACAATAAGCCCAACGGGCATGTCTTTTACTTTAGTTTTGCTACAATAAGCCCAAAAGGACAGGTTTTTCCTTTTTGAGCTACTTTTTATACAGATGCATGATTTATTCAGAACTACTGGAGTTTCTACTTACAAATGAAAATTAGTAAAAGACCGACGAAAAGTGGATAAGTCCACAATTCAGCTACTAAGCTGACGGCCTAAATAAAAAGCTGACGAAAAGTGGATAAGTCCACAATTCAGCTACTAAGCTGACGGCCTAAATAAAAGGTTGACGAAAAGTAGCTAAATCCACAATTCAGCTACTAAGCTGACGGCCTAAATTATAGGCTGACGAAAAGTGGCTAAGTCCACAATTCAGCTACTAAGCTGACGGCTTAAATAAAATCCTGACGGTCTCATAAACTCAGCTCTCAAGCTAACGGTCTCATAAAAGACCAACGAAAAAAGACAAGTCCACAAAGTGGACGAGCCAAATAAGCTGACGGCCTAAAAATGACCAAGTCCACAAAGTGGACGGGCCAAAAAATTGACGGTCTAAAAATGACCAAGTCCACAAAATAGACGGGCCAAAAACTGACGGTCTAAAAACGACCAAGTCCCCAACATGGACGGGCCAGATAGCGGACGGTCTAAAAATAACCCAGTCCACAAGATAAGCAAAGCAATGAAACCAACGGCCTAAATAGAATACAGACAAACTCAACTATTAGGCTGACGGTCCACAAATGGACAAATCTATAAGGCAGATGGCCTTGACTTGGGATAATAGAATTTTGCCAAAATTTCTACGAGCATTAAAACGAAACAATAAAAGGCTGACGGTTTCGTCAAGCAAACTTACCAAGTAGCCCAATATAAAGTTTAAATCAACGGTTTAGCAAAGCTGACGGTGCACTGAACTAAAAAGGCCCATAATTCCAAACGAAACATACAAGTTAAACATACCTCACATCAAGCAAAAGTGGCTGAACACAAGTAATCAAGAGCGACGGCAATTTAAAGCCCAAAAAGGGATTTAAAGAAAGTGTTAAAATATTACAAGCATGAGCCCAAGGGGCACTTAATAAAACTGTTTGCTAAATAAATGAATTACAAAAATAAAAAAAACCGTCGCTTTAAAAAAAAAAAAAAAACAAATTCTTTCTACTTTTTAACAGAAGGGTCTTCTCCGTCATTCCCAGAACCGACGGCTGCTTTCTTAGGTGGACGGCTATTATCCCCGTCAGTTTTCCTTTTTGAAGAACCCTTAACGATCTTGGGGGTCGACGAGGGTGCCGTCTCCCCCTTTGCCTTCTTCTCTTCTTTTGAACGGGCAGCGGCAGCCCTTATCCGTTGCTTGCGCCAATCTCTACGAGAAAAATACATTAGCAAAACTGACGGTAATACAAGGATAACTTCGAAGATAAGGGTAAGGTACTCACGATGACGGGAGAATTCTTCTAGCCTGCGAGCTTCAGGCGTCGGTTCGGGACCACCACAGTAAGCGTGAAGATAGTCGAGGGTGATTAAGTCTCGACACGACCGCTCCTCTAAGGGAATCTCCAAAACCCGACGGATTAAGTCCTCCTGCTCACCAGTTATGGAGGGGCGAATGAGGGCTGAAAAGTGCAAATAAACCGACGGCGTTAGAACCATTGAAAAACCAAAATTATTACTTACTCAAATTAAAGTCAAAAGTTGACAACAAAAACCTGACTCTTTTACAAACGCCCAAGTATTGTCAAAATAGCCGTGGGGTATCGTTTACCACTCTTCCTGACGGCACACCCAGTCCGTCCCTTCAACGAAAAAGAACCTGCTCTTCCAGGCTCTATTCGAATCCGGCATCTCAGACACTAACCTAAGATCTTTGTCCCTGACGGCAAAATGGTACATCCCTTTGGAAGAAGGAAGGTGCCGAGGTCTATAACAATAAAAGAATTCGTCTAAGGAAAGCTGACGATTCCCTCCACTCAAACGACCCCATAATACCTCGGCACCTATAAAAATCCTCCACGAATTCGGAGCAATTTGGCTGACAGATATACCAAGAAAGTCAGCCAATTGACGGTGTAAGGCCGTCAGGGGCAGTCTCAGACCGGCAGCAAACATGGCATCATACATGCCAACGTCTGCCGTCCTTCCTGTATAACACTTCTCGCCTTCCTCAGGGAGACGGATAGGAATGTGGTCGGGGATTTGGAAGCGGACGCGCAACTCTCTAAAAATTTTTTGGGTCATTTTTGGTTGAAATTTATTTACAGCCCACTCTTTGGGAAGGATGAAGGGACGGTTGCCTCCAGGACTCACGGAAGTCCCTTCACTAGACCCGTCACCACTTTCATTCCCGTCACTATGTCTCCCTCTTTCCACTTCGTCACTCCCCTCACCTACTACCCTTTCTTGGCCATTGTCTCCGTGGCCTCCTACCTCCTCGATAGGAGTTTGGGCCGATGTCTCCCTCTCTGAAGACCAGGACGAGCTCCCTGACTCACTACCTGAGCCAAATACCTCGTCATAGCCCGCTCCATCGCGGACCAACGACCGGTCACTCGACGCGTCACTTGACATCTAACTACCTACAAGTGACGGGTGTAATCTAAGCACCTAGGATGACGACCCGGCTTAAAAAGAAATCCATCAAAAGAAATAAAGCAAGTACAAAAGGAAAAAGAAAGAACTTACAAGTTCCTCGAAAACGACAGCCGAAGAAGTGACGAAAGGAATTTCGGCAAGTGCTGACGGAAGATAAGCGACGGATACGCTCTCCAGGAATCGGTGAAAATGAAATAGTGAAAATGGGGAGGGGTGGGCCATATATATATATAAGGGAAACGCACGGAAGACGAAGTGACTCCCACAACCAGACGCAGAGCCAACCCGAGCACGCCACGTGTCCTAGCATTTAATGTTGGGGGATCACCTTTTTATTATTTTCTCTCTCCTAGTCAAAGCAACAGGAAAGGACGAATGAAGACTCCATAACCCGTCAGTTATGGCCGACGGAGATATGGAGTAGGGGGCAACTGATAAGGAATAATCATAGCGGCACCACAGGCTTAACCTGTCAACCTATATTCAGGCTGCCGGTCCAGGGCGCGACGGAAAAATACGTTATGACGGAAATAGCATCTCTTGTCGAGCTCGAAGGACTAATTATGTTCAAAAGGCTGACGGCCCTTCGCTATTGAAGTGAACAAGGTAAGCCGACGGATAAGAGGCTGACGGATAAGATGCCGACGGATAAGAGGCCGACGGTTAAGAGGCCGACGGCTCCAGTAAATCCTTTACTTGGCCACCACGCTCAATGATAGAGTCCTATAAGGAAAGGGCTCCGCAATCTACGCTCGCATGGATTCCTACATGGAAAAGACTTCTGCTCCAAGGAAGAAAGGTCAACCCCCTACTACTATAAAAGCCCCAATACCCTCACAAATCAAGGTACGCATAATTAACCCCTCTCTAGCACTCTAGAGTTGAAAAAAGTTCTAACTTGACCTTTGGAGGGTATTTGGCCGGCACCACCCCGGTGCTCTCTGTTAGGTCTTCCTCTCTTTCGCTGTGCAGGTGTCGTTTCGAGAGTACGAGCATTGTGCAACTCACTGTTGATAATTTCGGCATCATCAATCAGAAAATTCTGAGTCAAATCGAGAATGTTTGTGTAAGGTGGCCCTTCCCCATTCTGAAAGCATAACACAAGCATGCGTATGTGAATTCATGTTCACTCACCCAGAAGAAAAATTGTCTAAATACATGTCTACCAAAAAATATGAGTAAAGAGATCTTACCACCAAGTATATATACCAAAATTTTGCAGAGATGATGGACATGACTTGTACGAAGCTCGTAGTGTAAATTATATCATGTAAATAGCTGCAAGACATTACCAAATACGAGTCAAATATATATTTCCTAATTGAAATTTAGAACAAAGGCAGCAGGGATGGGAGGAAGTTAGACGAAAAAGAAGAAACATTGCAGGCCATACTGAGCATAATTACAATTTATAATGTTGATAGAACTAAAATACAAAGTAGAGTGCAAGCTTTGAACGGATGCAAACAATGCAAGGAGAATTGCACCTGATGCAATTCCTATGAATGATTGAGATTGATAGTTGCAAAAGGCAACATTAGCAATATTGAGTTTCAAGAATAAGGACATTATGCTAGATACTTTTGAAATTGGGGTGTTTTGCTACATACTTAAAAAAAAAGGATATTTAGTCATTTGCCCCAAACTTGCTTATACACAGTTCTTATCATTTTCTTGTAATATTAGTTCCTTAGGAGCATCTGTTTCTCAAAAAAAAAAAGAAGTTCATCAGGAGCATCTCTTATAATTCATGGTACTTTAGATAGTGTTCATGCTTGTAAATTGTAAGTGCTTCGTTGTAGTTTTTTTACTCACTGTAATCTTGTTTGTATAAGTTTAATTCAGTATGATTCAAGTTCTTAGTTGTTAATCGTGCTTCATCCATTATACATTATCTTTGATCTAATTCGATATTTAGAATGTTTACTTAGGCTATGAGATGTGTTCACTACTTTGCATAGTTTACCTTCGAACTGCTCTGTTTACAATCAGATTCAGTTGCTTGGAATCCAATGGCATTTAATCTTACTTAGAAGTTTAGTTCTAGTACTAGATAATTTTTTTTTAAGGAATTAGTAGTTGATAACTTAGAATCCAATTTACTTGCTTTTCATAATTTATTGTTACTTCATTTCCTCATTCAAGCGTAACAAATCCTCTTAATTGAAACAATAATGAGAGAGGTTCCATTAAACAAATTAGATAATCCATCCAAGCTCTTAATCATTTAATTCAAAACTTGAAACAAAACATTGAATCACTTGTTGAGGAGGGAAAATTATGCATGACAGAGCTATCTGGACAGAGGTGGCACGGACAGACGTGGCATGTATGGACCAAACGGCCACGTAGCATCCAGCCTATTATTATGTGGTCTCCAAGGAACCTTAAATGGAAAATACTTGCGACACATGATTTTCCTTGGTTTGTAGAGTCTCAACATGAGCAGAATTCTAGAATATACACGCATTAATGAGTATCTTCCCCATAAGGAAAAGATTTGTTCCGCAAACAAAGGAGTCTGGCCCTACGCTACTATAAAAACCCAAAGACCCTCAAGAAAAAGGTACGCATAATTCACCCCTTCTCTAGCATTCTAGAGTTGTGAAAATAGTTCTAACTTAACCTTCGGAGGGTATTTGGCCGGCACCACACCGGTGCTCTCTATTAGGTTTCTCTCCCTGTATTGTGCAGGTTCGCATTCGAGTGTGTAGGTATCATGTGGCTCACTGATGAATTTCTTGACATCATCAGTTGGCGCCGTCTGTGCGGAACGCAGTTGAGATTCGTAAGCCATATTATCATTTCCCAGACCAAAGGGTTGCATGGTACTCACTCGATCTATGGCAACCACTAACAACGTTCAAGGAGAGGAACCACCCACGACGGCTCTGGAGAGACAAGTCCAAACTCTCGCCGCTGCCGTGGAGCGCCTAACCGAACAGAACCACGACTTGGAAGAACAGCTGCGCCAGAAGAATGCAGCACCAAATGGCCAACGAGAAGATCAAGAAGGGACCAGCGATGAAAGGAGGAACCTAGAAAGACCTGAGGGCAGCAACGCCCCGAGCAGACCGGAGAGGCAACACATGAGCCTCCCATCCCTCACGGACGCGGCTCCACCCTCTATTGTCGCGGAGATGCAGGCGATGAAGGAACAGATAGAAGTCATGATGAACGCTCTCAAAGGACGAGTATCCAGCAACCTTGATGACCTAGTCAACAGAACCGACTCACCGTTCACTGCCCCCGTCAATGCCTTTCCTCTACCTCATAAATTTCGCATGCCGCACATAAATAGTTATGACGGAGTAAAGGATCCACTGGATCACCTAGAGACCTTCAAGACCCTAATGCACCTTCAAGGGGTAGCAGACGAGATCATGTGTAGGGCCTTCCCTACAACGCTTAAGGGTCCCGCATAGGTATGGTTCAGCCAACTGACACCGAACTCCATTAGCACTTTCAAGGAGCTAAGCGCTCAGTTCACTACACACTTCATCGAGGGACATAGGTATAAGAAGTCCACAACGTGCTTGATGAGCATCAGGCAATGAAAGGACGAGACGTTGAGATCCTACATAACGCGCTTCAATAAGGAAGCACTTTCGATCGATGAAGCCGACGATAAGATATTGGTAGTAGCCTTCACAAACGGGTTACGAAAGGGTAAGTTCCTTTTCTCTCTATACAAAAATGACCCAAAAACGATGTCAGAGGTCCTCTACAGGGCTACTAAGTACATGAACGCTGAGGACGCACTTTTGGCTCAAGACGAAAAGCCAAGAAAAAGAGAGAGGCAAGAAGATGCCCGATAGGACCGAGATCGAAAGGATGACAAATGCTCCAAGCCCCCCTACAGGGAAATTCACGAATTTCACCCCGTTGACTGCCCTAATAGACCAGGTACTAATGCAGATCAAGGACAAAGGATCCCTGACCTTTCTCAAAAAGTTAAAGGGAGATCCCAATAGGCGATCCAGGGACAAGTATTGTCATTTCCACCGTGATCATGGACATGATACGGCTGACTGCTATGACTTAAAACAACAAATCGAGGCCCTTATTAGACAGGAAAAATTGCAGAAGTTTGTCAGCAAGGAAAGGATGGATCAGCAACATCAAGAGCAGCCACCTCGACGAGAAAATGAGCTCCCTAGACCATTTATAGGGGATATAAGAATGATCGTAGGGGGTACGGCAACTATGGGGTCGTCCAAGAAGGCCAGAAAGACATACCTCAAGAAGGTTCATAACATCCAGCTAACGGGCTCCGTACAAAAGATAGCACGGATAAAGAGCCCGATCGTAGGATTCTCAGAAGAGGATGCTCGACGTCTTCACCATCCTCATGATGACGCGCTTGTCGTCACCTTACGAGTGGGGGACTTCAACATGCACCGAATGCTGATTGACAATGGTAGCTCAACAGACATCCTATACTACCCAGCATTCCAGCAGATGAGGATTGATAGAGAATGGTTAATACCGACAAATGCTCCGCTGGTTGGTTTTGGAGGTATGAGGGTATTCCCACTGGGCGCGGTCACGCTTTCGGTAACATTAGGTGATTATCCTCAACAGATCACTAAGGATGTGACTTTCCTTGTGGTCGACTGCTCATCCACTTATAATGCTATCATCGGATGACCCACCCTTAATTCATGGAAGGCGGTAACGTCAACATACCACCTAATGATCAAGTTTCCTACGGAGTACGGGGTTGGAGAGCTATGAGAAAATCAGGTGGCCGTACACGAGTGCTACATTTCCATGATGGAGATGGAAGATCATCAGCAGACCATGTGCATAGAAGAGCAGCGGACCATGGCAAAGGAAGGGAACCTACCACCTCTAAACACTGGACGGGTAAAAGCTACAACACCCATAGAACACGGAGCACCTACGAAAATACTACCAGTAGAGATAATATGAAGAACAACGGCGCTCCCTAATTTCCCAGTTTATTTAGTTTTTCTACAATTATTAGTTTTACTTAGTCAATTTTCCGCTACAATATGTTTTTAAGTCCAAGGGGGCAAGTACTTTGCTACAAATGCATGATTTTTTAATTAATAAGAGGAATATTCAGACACAACTATGTTTTCCTACCTGTATTCCTACAAAGTCCACAAGATGGACGGATCACTTCAAGAGGGTAAACACTCCCACAAAGTGGACAAATCATCCCAAGAGGATGTAATTATAAGTCCACAAAGTGGACGGATCATCCAAGAATGATGAAAATTACAAGTCCATAAAAGAGGACAGATATAAATTACAGTCCACAAAGTGGACGGATCATCCCAAGAGGATGAAAATTACAAGTCCACGACCCCAAGTGGACGACCAACAAGGTGATGATGTAACACTTACTCACCTCAACAAGTCCACGACCCCAAGTGGATGACCATCAAGGTTACGAGGTAACACTTAGACACTTAGTCACCTCAACAAGTCCACAACCCTAAGTGGACGACCAACAAGGTGGCGAGGTAACACTTAGTCACCTCAACAAGTCCACGACCCCAAGTGGACGACCATCAAGGTGACGAGGTAAAACTTAGACACTTAGTTACCTCAACAAGTCCACGACCCCAAGTGGACGACCAAATCGTCACCTTAACAAGTCGACGATGTAACACTTAGTCACCTTAACAAGTCCACGACCCCAAGTGGACGACCATCAAGGTGACAAGGTAACACTTAGACACTTAGTCACCTCAACAAGTCCACGACCCCAAGTGGACAACCAACAAGGTGACGAGGTAACACTTAGTCACCTCAAGAAGTCCACGGCCCCAAGTGGACGACCAACAAGGTGACGATGTAACATTTAGTCACCTCAACAAGTCCACGACCCCAAGTGGACGACCATCAAGGTGACGAGGTAACACTTAGTCACCTCAACAAGTCCACGACCCCAAGTGGACGACCAACAAGGTGACGATGTAAAACTTAGTCACCTCAACAAGTCCACGACCCCAAGTGGACGACCATCAAGGTGATGAGGGAACACTTAGTCACCTCAACAAGTCCACGACCCCAAGTGGACGACCAACAAAGTGACGAGGAATCACTTAGTCACCTCAAGAAGTCCACGACCCCAAGTGGACGACCAATCATCCTCAAGTGGACGACTAACAAGGTGACGAGGTAACACTTAGTCACCTCAACAAGTCCACGACCCCAAGTGGACGATCAACAAGGTGACAAGGTAACACTTAGTCACCTCAACAAACCCACGACCTTAAGTGGACGCCCAACGAGGTGATAAGGTAACACTTAGTTACCTAAACAAGTCCACGACCTCAAGTGGACAACCAACAAGGTGACAAGATCACACTTGGTACCAATAACAAGTCCATGACCCAAAAGTGGATGGACCCAAAAAAAAAAAAAATGATGAAGTGCATGTCCATGAAAAAAATGGACGGACACCAAATAAAAAAAAAAAAAGGGACGGACACCAAAAAAAAAAAAAAGAAGTCCATGACCAAAGTAGACGGACAAAAAAAAAAATGAAGAAGTCCTGGATGGACAAAAAAGAAAAAATGATGAAGTGCATGCCCAAGAAAAAATGGACGGACACCAAAAAAAAAAGGGGGACGGATGCATGAAGTGCATGTACATAAAAAAAAGGGACGGACACCCAAAAAAAAAAAATTGAAGTCCATAACCAAAGTGGACGGAAAAAAAAAAAAATGAAGTCCATGAGAAAAAGTGGACGGACAAAAAAAAAAAAAATTTTGATGATGAGGTAACACTCAATCACATCAGCAAGTCTACGACCCAAAGTAGACGGATAAAATACCTTAAGAATGGGACGCTAATAGAGGACTACAACGTGTCCCGAACGTTGAAAATTCCATTACGCGTCCCGGGGGTAGTGTATCAATGGCCTACCATGCAGAAGGATGTCCAATCCTATGTATAAGCATAAGAAAAATGCTAACGCTTCAGCAAGACTTCAGGGCTAAACACTACAAAAGGAAGCCGATAAACACCTAATCTTTATCCTAATGAGATGGATCGACAACCAAGGATACCGACCATCAAGGATGCCAACGGCGCCTGATTCTGGTACAAAATTTAAGTCTTTCTACCTACGGGTGGAAGGAAGAACCAAGTCACCCACGAGTGCCTTGGTGAAAAATTTAAGTCCTACTACCTACGGGTGAAAAGACGGACCAAGCCACCAACGAGTGTCTTGGTACAACATTTAAGTCCTACTACCTACGGGTGGAAGGACGAACCAAGTCACTCACAAGTGTCTTGGTATAAAATTTAAGTCTTTCTACCTACGGGTGGAAGGACGAATCAACTCACCCACGAGTGCCTTGGTGAAAAATTTAAGTCCTACTACCTACGGGTGAAAGGACGGACCAAGTCACTCACAAGTGCCTTGGTACAAAATTTAAGTCTTTCTACCTACAGGTGGAAGGACGAATCAAGTCACCCACGAGTGCCTTGTTGAAAATTCTAAGTCTTCCTATCTACGAGGTGGAAGGACATACCAAGCCACCAACAAGTGTCTTGGTACAACATTTAAGTCCTACTACCTACGGGTGGAAGGATTAACCAAGTCACTTACAAGTGCCTTGCTACAAAATTTAAGTCTTTCTACCTACGGTTGGAAGGACGAACCAAGTCACTCATAAGTATTTTGGTACAAAATTTAAGTCTTTCTACTTACGGGTGGAAGGACGAACCAAGTCACCCACAAGTGCCTTGGTGAAAAGTTTAAGTCCTACTACCTACGGGTGAAAGGACGGACCAAGTCACTCATAAGTGTCTTAGTACAAAATTTAAGTCTTTCTACCTACGGGTGGAAGGACGAATCAAGTCACCCACGAGTGCCTTGGTGAAAATTCTAAGTCTTCCTATCTACGGGGTGGAAGGACGAACCAAGCCACAAACGAGTGTCTTAGTACAATATTTAAGTCCTACTACCTACGGGTGGAAGGACGAACCAAGTCATTTACAAGTGCCTTGGTACAAAATTTAAGTCTTTTTATCTACGGGTGGAAGGACGAACCAAGTCACTCATAAGTGTCTTGGTACAAAATTTAAGTCTTTCTACCTACGGGTGGAAGGACAAACCAAGTCACCCACGAGTGTCTTGGTGAAAAATTTAAGTCTTCCTATCTACGGGGTAGAAGGACGAACCAAGCCACCAACGAGTGTCTTAGTACAACATTTAAGTCCTACTACCTACGGGTGGAAGGACGAACAAAGTCACTTACAAGTGCCTTGGTACAAAATTTAAGTCTTTCTACCTACGGGTGGAAGGACGAACCAAAAATTTAAGTCTTTCTACCTACGGGTGGAAGGACGAACCAAGTCACCCACGAGTGCCTTGATGAAAAAATTAAATCCCACTACCTACGGGTGAAAGGACGGACCAAATCACTCACAAGTGTCTTGGTACAAAATTTAAGTTTTTCTACCTATGGATGGAAGGACGAATCAAGTCACTCACGAGTGCCTTGGTGAAAATTCTAAGTCTTCCTATCTACGGGGTGGAATGACGAACTAAGCCACAAACGAGTGTTTTGGTACAACATTTAAGTCCTACTACCTACAGGTGGAAGGACGAACCAAGTCACTTACAAGTGCCTTAGTACAAAATTTAAGTCTTTCTACCTACGGGTGGAAGGACGAACCAAGTCACTCATAAGTGTCTTGGTACAACATTTAAGTCTTTCTACCTACGGGTGGAAGGACGAACTAAGTCACCCACAAGTGCCTTGGTGAAAAATTTAAGTCTTCCTATCTACGGGGTGGAAGGACGAACCAAGCCACCAATGAGTGTCTTGGTACAACATTTAAGTCCTACTACCTACGGGTGGAAGGACGAACCAAGTCACTTACAAGTGCCTTAGTACAAAATTTAAGTCTTTCTACCTACGGGTGGAAAGACGAACCAAGTCACTCATAAGTGTCTTGGTACAACATTTAAGTCTTTCTACCTACGGGTGGAAGGGCGAACCAAATCACCCACAAGTGCCTTGGTGAAAAATTTAAGTCTTCCTATCTACAGGGTGGAAGGACGAACCAAGCCACCAATGAGTGTCTTGGTACAACATTTAAGTCCTACTACCTACGGGTGGAAGGACGAACCAAGTCACTTACAAGTGCCTTGGTACAAAATTTAAGTCTTTCTACCTACAAGTGAAAGGACGAACTAAGTCACTCACAAGTGTCTTGGTACAAAATTTAAGTCTTTCTACCTACGGGTGGAAGGACGAACCAAGTCACCCACGAGTGCCTTGGTGAAAAATTTCAGTCCTACTACCTACGGGTGGAAGGACGGACCAAGTCACTCACATGTGCCTTGATACAAAATTTAAGTCTTTCTACCTACGGGTGGAAAGACGAACCAAGTCACCCACGAGTGCCTTGGTGAAAATTCTAAGTCTTCCTACCTACGGGGTGGAAGGACGAACCAAGCCACCAACGAGTGTCTTGGTACAACATTTAAGTCCTACTACCTACGGGTAGAAGGACGAACCAAGTCACTTACAAGTGCCTTGGTACAAAATTTAATTCCTACTACCTACGGGTGGAAGGACGGACCAAGTCACTCACGAGTGTCTTGGTACAACATTTAAGTCCTACTACCTACAGGTGGAAGGACGAACCAAGTCACTCATAAGCGCCTTGGTACAAAATTTAAGTCTTTCTACATACGGGTGGAAGAACGAACCAAGTCAACCCACGAGTGCCTTGGTGAAAATTCTAAGTCTTCCTACCTATGGGGTGGAAGGACGAATCAAGCCACCAACGAGTGTCTTGGTACAAAATTTAAGTCCTACTACCTACGGGTGGAAGGACGGACCAAGTCACTTACAAGTGTCTTGGTACAACATTTAAGTCCTACTACCTACGGGTGGAAGGACGAACCAAGTCACTCACCCCACGGGTCCTTTCACTCCGAGATCGCGGATCCATAGGGTGAAGGGGGCAACTGAAAAGGAAAAATTATGCATGACAGAGCTATCTGGACAGAGGTGGCACGGACAGACGTGGCATGTACGAACCAAACGGCCACGTAGCATCCAGCCCATTATTATGTGGTGTCCAAGGAACTTTAAATGGAAAATACTTGCGACACACAATTTTCCCTGGTTTGTAGAGTCCTAACATGAGTAGAATTCTAGAATATACACGCATTAATGAGTATCTTCCCTATAAGGAAAAGACTTGTTCCGCAAGTAAAGGAGTCTGGCCCTGCGCTACTATAAAAACCCAAAGACCCTCAAGAAAAAGGTACGCATAATTCACCCCTTCTCTAGCATTCTAGAATTGTGAAAATAGTTCTAACTTAACTTTCGAAGGATATTTGGCCGGCACCACACTGGTGCTCTCTATTAGGTTTCTCTCCTTGTATTGTGCAGGTTCGCATTTAAGTGTATAGGTATCGTGTGGCTTACTGGTGAATTTCTTGGCATCATCACTTGTAATCATTTTGAACCCGTTAAAATTAAAAGTCCTCTCAAACAAAAATAAATAAACCTTCATTCTAACAACATGTTCATATATTTTCAAAGAAGACCCATAAGTCGAAGCCACTATGCTTACTTAGAAATTAGAACGAGCTGCAATCAAATTAAGGCTTAATATACTGTGCCTTGAAAAAAAAAAAAGTACTTTGAAATCACATTATCGCAAAGCCCACAATTTCCTGGAATAAGATAATCTTACAGTTTTATATCCCAGTAATATTAGCGATTGGATAGACTCATTTAGTTATTTGATTTTCTTTTTTTTTACTATAATTTTTATTAAGTATATAGCATATACTTATGTGCGGGCATAGTTGTAGACATTATATGTCAAGAGAGAGAAAAATAAAAGTAAAAAAATTCATAAAAGCACTAAAGAGGTCATTTTTATAAGATTCTAAAAAAAAATGCCATTTTTATAAGAGAAAAGACGGCAAAATTAATTTACTAGTATAAAAGGGAAAAAAAGACTAAATTTTTATATTTATAATTTTTTTTTGAAGGAGCTATTTTGGTTATTGAATTATGTGTCAGATCCATGGTTTTAAAAATTGGACTAGACCGGGCAATCCGACTAGTTGAACCAAGAACGTCCAACCACCAGTCCAGTCCAAAAAATACCTCAATAACTAGTCAAAATTGACTAAAACTAGTCAAAAATCAGATTAAACTAGGAACCAGAGGCAAATCCAATTTTACCCCGGTATGGTTTTTAAAAGCATGGTCAGAGCTCAATCTTGACTTTAATATTTACTCTTGCTTTCACTTACTATCAAAATTAATGATCACAAATGTATAAACTGTGTCACTTTTAATCTCTTTGATCTCTTATTAATGAAGAATAGATATATTGCATATAAACTCACTCAATTGTAAAAACAATTTCATAAAAATACCTGAAATTCTACACACACAAAAATGGGGACAATATTAATATTGAAATTCTTGATACAATCAATAAAGCAAGGATAAAATTAGAGTGAAAAATATTGTTAAATGACCAACATTTTAATTTATCTAAACAATAGTATATATATGTAAATTTCTTTTAGTCACCTTTCAGGAAAAAAAAAAGTGTATAAAAAATGCACAACAAATATGTGCTTGGAAACACAGTGGCTATAGACCATGTATTTTCCTTCATATTATTGCACTGTCTGTATCTTTTGTTTTCTCAGAGGGAGATTCTTAACTCACTTCAACTTCAATGGATTCAACCGATTTATGAACAAGTACTAAATTAATTCATTCCAAAAGTGCCAACAATTATAACAAATTGAAGAAACTAGTTCCAATTACACAACCTAAACAAGCATGGAACATAATCAAAATGATGATCATATCCTACACCATGATACAGGAAAATGTAGCAATAAGCACAATAAAAAGAATAACAAATGAAACTGATGTAGAATAGGTTCCAGCATGTACTACTGGGGATGAGACTGGAGGAGCTCGAGCAAACATTCTTCCTTTAGTGTTGTTGTTTGAGCATGCTGGAACTGGAGTATTTGAATTTGGTGGCGCTAGAGTTGGTGGTTGTGGCAACTTTGGAGGTGGAGCATTCTTTGGTGGTGATGGGATTGGAAATGTAGTCTTTGGTGAGCTTGGACTTGGACGAGCATAATCTAGTGGTGATGGGCTTCGAGGATTTTTCTTTGGTGGGTTTGGGCTTGGAAGAGTAGGGTTTGATGGCGATGACCTTGGAGGAGTAAACTCTGGTGGGCCTGGGATTGGAGGAGTAGATTTTGGTGGTGATGGGCTTGGAGTAGTTGGTGAGCTTGGAGAAGTATACTCTGGAGGTGATGGGCTTGGAGCTGTTGGTGATGATGGGCTTGGAGTGTACTCTGGTAGTGATGGGCTTGGAGCCGTTGGTGATGAATTTGGAGGGTTAACTGCATAACATCATCAACAAAAATGAGAATAATAACATTGATGAAATATATATATTTGCCCCTAAAAAACTGTGAAGAATTGTTTAGTTTATACTTAAGATCTTGATAGGCTCAATGTGCATTAATAAAATTGTACATTTTATTATTAAGTAAAACTATCAAAACAGTAAATTAGACACTGAATTGAGACTTGGCCTTGACACCTTAAGAGTGCATTCTATTTATTTTTGTTCTTTTTCAAATAACCAAAAAAAAAAAATCATCATTAAGCTCATTAATGTTGCTCAAATTAGAAGCTAATTTTGAAATAACAATAGTGAAATTACATGGAATACAAATAGAACATACCAGGGGGTGTCATGGGAGACCCGAGAACTGCATGCAAAAATAAAACCCAAACAACCCATTAAACCTCAAATAAGAAAAAAAAAAAAACTAACAAATGTTAAAATGCAAAACATGAGAGATCTCACTTACTGCCACAATCAGTAAAGGAAAGAACAGATGAGCCACAAGCAGAAGGCAAAGCAATCGCTCTTGCAATATTCAAGGTAAGGCCAAGTTCACGACTACCCTTTAGGGCTACACAAATGCATTCCCGGCTTATTTCCAGAACTGCTTCAAATGAGGAACAACATAAAGCATCTACCTTTGTTTGCTCACTCCCAGCACTCAAATATGGAATGCAATCAAGCACATCATATACTATGGCAGAGCAATCCGAAGCTGGTGTGGTTGATGGTGAATAATCATTGTCACCGTTTGAGAGAAGAAGTAATGTATAGAAAATGGAAGCAAAGATAAAAATTCTCTTCATATTTTTTTTGAAGGGAGGAAGAGTCACAAGTCTAGTCACTTTTTTTTTTTTTTAACAAGAATAAGGTTTAGTCACTTCATCCTCTTTTGTTTTTGGCTTTAAATAAATTTCATCAAGTTTGATTTTAAATCAACATATCAACAAGATATAGTTAAGAGTAATTTGATTATTTTTAAATTTTTTTCTATTTACCTTGTCTAATTTGAATTTAAACTCTTCATCTTAATTGAATATTCTTGCGGTTTCAAAAAAAAAAAAAATTTGAATATTCTTGTAACTGTCAGCAGCCCAAGATATTGGAGTATCTTCATTTATCAATCCATTGGTTTTGCACAACGTTCACATTTGAACTTATTTATCCACTCACCCATACATATGTACATTTATTTATAAAACTACTAGTCTCATCACACGCGTTTTAATTGCGCATACAATGAGGTTTTTTTTTTTTTTTTTTGTTCTAGTGTCATAATTCTTCTTTTAAAAAAAATTGGATAAATTTGTTCTAAAGAGTATCCTATTTTGTAGGCATTTTAAGTGAAGTGAGAGATATATTTTTAACGAATTGTCCTCAAATTTTTTCCTATTAAACATAAAGTTTAGAGGTATTTTTAAATCACATAAAAATTTAGTGTAAACAGAAAAATTCTCTTATAAATAATATAGATTAAAAAGGTTACTTATGGTAAATGGGGTCTAATAAATTCCGTAAAAAAAAAAAAATCAAAAATCAAAAATTAATTTATTTGTCTAAAGCTGGAGAATTTTGTTACCACTTGACAGCGTAAAAGGCTATAGGTTGCTAGTATAGTAAAAAGCTTTATTCTGAAAGTTTAATAAATGCTACCATTAAAAGCCAATTCTCGTAGCTCTACTCCTCAAGCGTATGGGTTAGCCTATAGCTCCAACAACTCAATTTGTATTGCAAAATCAGCACAGAGGTCTTGTTCTTTACATCATCATTTGTCTATTGGCATTTTTCTTTTTCTTCTTTAATTCAGTAACCTTTTTTTTATGGATAGGTTTAAATTCAGTAACAGCTAGGATTTGAATGATGTTGGTATCTAGTAAGGCTAGGTGTATTATTTCTCTAGTAATTTTAAGATTTTCAACAAGAATAGGTCTATTTCACTAGTATTTTTCCCCCGATATCCATATTTTAGTATTGTGACATTTTCAGGCCAACCTAATAATATAATATTTCTCATTGTGAATAATGAATCTCTTGTACCCATTTGCTGGTGGTGTAGGAGAACTTGGTTTTATTAGAACAAGAAAGTTCATGAAAGTTCATGTTGCTTTGAATCCGCTGGTTCATTAGGAAATTCCACTCATAATTTGTTATTGCTTTTATGGTGTTGTCCAAGAATAGATGTACTTCCTTCTTTAATGGATCCTAGAAAGCGTTTAGCTCAAGCTTTGGCTTTGGAAAGCAATGCTACTATTAGCACCAATTTGAAAATAATGATAGGTGATGAAGAAAAAACAAAGGGAGATCCTGTCATTTGTAAGAATAATTTGTCCCATTTGATAACGTATCCATTTGATAATTTCATATATGTTATGGTTTAATAAGGTGTTACATGTCCTTATAACATTAGTTAATGGGGATGTAGGTTTCCTAAGTAACTCCAACTTTAATAAGCAAGTGGAGGTTATAGGTACAAGGAAAATTCTTTACCTGTAAAAGAGACATTCAGCTACTCCATCACATACATTGAATAGTTCAAAAGAAAATAGGGTCAAGAGAAAGAAACCAATTCTATAAGAATTAAGTGCCTTTTTTTTTTTTTTTGGAAGCAAAATTAAGTGCCTTTTTTAGTTTATACTAAGACCTGATCTAAAGAAAATTTCAACAATGGATCAAGGTAAGCTTTATAATTAATTTATGTAGTTGTGAAATCATGATAATTCAAGATCCTAATTTTATATTATGGTTGTTTATAATCTAACAACATAAAGAAAACATTTACATCATTAAGCAATCACATGTGGATGTGGAGTTCGAAGCAGAGGTTGACTAAACTAATCTGTTGGAGCCATATATAGATTCAGTGGGAGACAACCAAGCAATAGATCAAGAAGCACAGGCCTCCAAATTGGTTACTTAAGCATATGCTCTATTAAACAATTTTAAGGAAACCTTGGCAGGGAGGCTGAGAAAGCTCAACTACCCAAAAAACAGTGGTGAAGTCCTCAACATATCATGGATGAAATTATAATGGAGTCACTGTGTGAGAATGTGCTCCTTGTGTGACTGTTCTACACAAATTGATATTGGAACTTGGAAGCTGTTTTGAAACATTTCATGTAATTGTTCGGTGGTGTTAGAATGTGGATGTTGATCTGTATTTTGTGTTACAGAAGTGTGCTGTATTTTGTTTTTGATGGGTATTTTGTTGTTGTTTAGGTGCATTGATATGGCTAGACCTGTACTATAATATTAATTGTTGGGTTTATTGTTCTTGCAGTATTACTTGTCTGTTATAAAATAAAATTTTCCTTGGAAATGGTTTGTCTCCTTCTTTTTTATGTTTTTTACTCTTCCAATTTTTTTTTTTTTAATAGAAAGTTTTGCTCTTCTAATCTAAAGAGCACATCACACGATTGAATATACTTTTGCTTATTCATAACAAATTAAAAAAGGAACAAAAATCCTCTTCTCTAAATTTAAATTAAAAAATAAAAAATAAAAAAAACCTATGAGGAATAAAGGAAAAAGTAAAGGCAAGGCCTAATTCCAACATATTTCCCGATGGGCTATAATAAAAGCCGAAAACAATAGCAATCAAGTTATTAATTGGGTGTTTTTTTTTTTTTCCTTCTAAATATTCAGTTTTTCAAAATTTTTTTGTTAAAAAGTCTTTATCGCAACTTATTTTGTCATGTAACCATTTTTAGAATTTGACTTTCTCAAAATTGAGTTCAAAGTAGAACACGATTTTGTCAAAGTCAAATTCTATGTAATTTAGTGATATGTGACCAATGTTGAACTCAATTTTTCTAAATATTTGAGTTTCACGTTCCACTTAATTGCATAAAACTTGATTTTAGTGAAATTGAGTTACAAACCATGCTTTTGTCTTGTCCTACGTGTTGCACCTATTTCACTATTTTTTGTTTTTATTTTATATCATTATTTACACCATTTTCATTATTTATGATACTTTTCACAACATTTTATTCTTGAATGATGCTAGAAATATTACAAATTTTACTACTTAGGTCTTACAAATTGGCATGTCACCAATCACAAAAAATAATTTCAAACGCTTATTCATTATATTTTTTAAGTAACACTAATCACATTTTTACTCCATCGGTTTGTAAATTTTTTAGTAGCTATGAATTGGTTATTTTTGTTTATTTATTTAATAATATGAAATATATTCATATTTGCTTATAATTGTTTATTTATTTTGTTATTATTGTTGATTAATATTTTTTAGATTAATTTTACTTTTAATATCGTCTTTTGATTTTGCCCCCTCTAAACTAAAATCCTAACTCTGCCACTATATATATATATATATATATGTGATACAATCAATCACCAACACAACAAAACATCATGGAAGCATGGATGTCCAGGTGGTATACATTACAGCCTCTCCCTCCTAGCATGTGATGCCTAAAAGTGTGTGGGACTTATATACTATGGGGTAATTCTTACATGCTCCGGGAGCAATGCTCCCTCCTCTCACATGTGGAGTGGGCCCCATGGTTGGACCCACGCGTGGGGTCCACCCCTCATGTGAGAGGAGGGAGCATTGCTCCTGGAGCACATAAGTTTTTTCCTATATTGCGAGGCAGTGGTTGCAGACCATTTGTTCTATAACATAATTTAATCTAACTGGGGCCTAAGGTTTAATAAAAAATAATAAAAGCAAAAGGGAAACAACAGAAAAGGACTCCATTTCTATGTCCCTCAAAAACACCAAAGGAGGCATTCTAGCCCCATGCTTTATAAGAGACAGCCTAATGAGACTAAATTAGAAGCAAAATAATTTGCTGCCCTAGGCACATGGACAAAAAGACCAAAGAGCAAAAAGATTCAATCAGCACTTGATGTCCAAAATAATGTTACTGATTTCCCAATAGACCTCAGCCAAGGCATAAGAGAGTTTATATCAAAGATCATTTTAGTATAAAATGGTGTTCCTTGTTAAAGTTCGTACTACATAATCGAAGAATTATGTTAATAGGGACTAGAAGAGATGGGTAGTAGTTAATTTTATTCGAATTTTGAAAATTTTGACAGTCAAACTTGAACCCATGACATATTGTTTAGACATATTAATGGCATTTACCATCACATTAAGTTCCAAGTTTCCAACCAATAGTACTCTCTCGTTTGGAGAACCCATCTATTTATTTTTTCGGAGTGTATATACTATATAATCCTTCCATCCCACTCAAACCAAATAATTATAATAAAAGATCCATAAGGATAGCTCCAAGATGTCAGCAGTTAGATAAATGTTTTAAACTCAAAAAAATATGAATATTATGAAATCTTAAAAATCACTAGCCCAACCCATAGAGTTAATTATTGTATTTTGTGTTTGTTTCAAGTATAATATTTATTGAGATAAATGTAAATTATTCTTATAAATAGCTTTAAGACAACTAAATCCTTAAATTGTGGACTAATAATATGAAAATGAAGGAAGAAGTAATAAAACACTATTTAAAACTACTACCATTGTCATTGTTGATGTCTTTATTGTTTTACCTTATTGTTGATGTCCTTGTTGATGTACACTGATAATAAATGTGTACTTAATTAATAATTTAATAATAGCCTCTGTATTGAAATTTAAATGGGCAAAAATTGAACCCTCCCCAAACAGCAAACTCAAATATATATATTTATAACATGGGGTAGAGTTGATGACACTATGACAGTATATCATAAAAAATAAAAAATCAGGTGGGAAATCAAGTTCACGGATTAGTTGGCGCTGACCCCATGTTACAATAAAAATTGAGAATCTCCTCTTGAGTCTTGAGTCAGCTCGCCTGATATTTTTCTAAATTGAAAGCTAGGATTGATCGAACACACAATAATTAATTTTAGTGCATATTAACGTTTGTTTGTTAGCACTTGAACTTGATGCAACAGACACACGCCCACTTGGGCAATTTGCCTTTACATTAAACAATTTTCAAGATACGAGATTGCTGCACTTTTTTATTTATTGTATTATTTTTAAAATGTAATAAAGAAATTGAATAAAGTAACTTTAGGGCTCTTCTGGGGAGTAGTTTATGAATTTATGAGTACAGGTTTTAACCCATTATTATTTGTGCCTTTGGTTTCCAGATCCTCGGCAGAATGTGCAATTTGTTGGCACCCAAGCCACTCCACTTTCCTAGCCTGTCCGGAATTTGGAGATTATCTCGTGGCTAACATTGCATACATACATATATATATATATATATATATAAAATAAAATAACAAGAATCGTGCTTTTTTTTTTATAAAATAATAGAATTTATACCGTTTTACAACAAAATACCATATGACAAGTTGTTACTAATTTTTATTTAGGCAAACTACTTATATACCTTTTAACTATCATCAACAACTTGTTAATTATAATTTATTGTAAAATTATTATAAAAACATTATGTCTGTACCAGTGGCGGTGTCATGCATGGTGTTCGGGGGGTTCAAATGAACCCCCTGGCTTGTGATTTTTTTTTTTTTTTTTTTTACATATAACATTTTAAAATATTTTTGTTTTGAATACCTTAAAATAAAATTTTGAACCCCCTAAAATAAGTCCAAAGAACAAATCAATTCAATACTAAAATTTATCTTGGCCTTTTTAAACAAAAAGAAAAAACCTAACATCAAATCAATTTGATCTAAAATCTGAGGAAAAAAAAATAGCAAGTCTAACAACAAAAATTTAGTAATTTGTTGATCTTAAATCTCAGAAAAAGACAATTAAATGAGCTCTAAAAGAACTCTTCTTTTGGATCATAGGTTACAAAATATCTCTTCAATATTATCATAATGATCAAGATGAAAAAAAAAAATATTTATAAAGAGGTCCTTGTCAACCTCTTCAACACGAATTTGAATGACCCCCTAAAAAATATTCTTGGAGCCGCCACTAGTTCGTACTCTGTAGTATTATTCTTTTAGAATAGTGACATATTTGTAGAAAAATGCTGCATACGTGTGGTGTCATTTGGAAAATATAATTTTTTATATTTATTTATTTATTGACGTAAACAACTAAACACGCATGGGCACATATATTAACACTCAAATTGAAAGGTAAATAAAAAACAATATTAACAACAGCAACTATAACAACAGTTAATATACTTAATCTCAAAGGCTTAGTCCAATTGTTTCCAAAATCTCAGGAAATCTATGAGGTCTGAATTCAAAATTTTCAACCAACATTTTAGGATCATCTCCAATGAGACTTTCCTTTTAATTTATATATATATTTTTATATATTATATGAGTGTGTGGGTGGGTGGGGGGGTTGTAACCTGGTATGTCTTGGATTCAAAATCATATATCTATTGAATTATATCTATACAACCTCTTTTTTTGCAATGATACCTCTATAGTTGTAACCATTTTCACCAAATCCATACATTGAGAATTATTATGGTTTGCATTTCTGTCTTTAATCATCAGTTCATCACTAGTGACGTCTATCTCTCATTTTCTCTCTCTAATATAGGAAAATATATCTTAATTTTATATATATATATATATATATATATATATATAAATTAATAACAATCACAAACACAAACACACAAAAAGATAAGATTATAAGAAAGAATAAACTGCACCACATGATAATGAAGAAAATGGATATTGGAATTTTATCATTATCGCTGTACATGTCAAGGTTATTTGAAATACCATCGTGTATCATTGACATAATGGTCACTCAATAAAGTATAAGTTTTTGTGAGGTATGGCCGTGTAGGAGGACAATGACCAGAATTCAAGTCTCTAATAGAAAGTTTCACATATACAAACCTAAATTAGATTAAAGTAAAATTCTATCTCAAATAATATATATATATATATATATATATATTTGGTTTGAAATATTATATTGTAATGTGAAATTATTCATTCTTAGCTTTTCTATATGTGAAATTTTTATCTCTTTATCCCCAACTATATAATTGGGAAATAAACTTGAAGAAATAGCACATTTAGTTTGCACTTACGGCTTACAAGTGATCATTGAGAGTTTCGTCTCACCAAATCTTTGTGGTATAGATTTCATCATTATATGTAATCCATTAGATTCAATTCATTATTAATGAGAGATTCCTCATGAGAAGTAAATCACTAAATTAAGTTTGACCTACGCTGTGATTCTTCACGTGCACTCTTTTTTAATAAAACAGAAAATGGTGGAATTTCGATTTCAATCCTTTCAAAATTTGGTTTAACTTTAAAATGATGCTGATCATTATATGAATTTTACGTTTTTATCCATTGATTACACTGGTAACCAGGTCATGTGAGGGACATTATTAGTTGTGCTATTAATTTTGTTGTTCATTGATAACAATATGAAATCATTGAAATGTTGAATACTGAAAAAGGAATAACAAAGTTTTGAGATCTTAGTAGTAGTTATTATTTATGGTGACAAATACTTTTTTTGGGATGAAAGATAACAATTTCTTATGTTTCTTTTGTTGCGGTGGAAATGTTTTTAATCATTTCTAGTATTTGGAATAATAATAAAAAGGCAACGATGAATCGAAAATAATGAATTCTATATGTGGAAAACGTTTTACCTCATAAAATTGAAATTGTTATTTGTTATTGTCCAATTCCTCTAATCCCACTTTAAAACTTTTTATTTGTCTAATTAATTTAACGACCTAATTTTTAAAGTATTTTTTCATATCATCATATAAAATTAGGTATTAAAAAGAAGTCATTTTAATGGAACATTTATTTTTTTTTAATGAAATATTCTAATGGGACATGATAATGCGAATATTTATTGTTTTTATTGATAAAAATTAAGAAGTAAAAGGGGAGAGGAATATGAAAAAAAAGATAGTATAGAAATATAGATCTCAAATTGTCTTTCTTTTTTTTTTCTTTTTTTTTTTGGGTAAGAAAAAAGTTTAGGTGAAGGGAGGCTACCTCATACTAAGGTCAGGGCAAGACGCAGGCTTCAAAGAAGAATTATATTGGACTTATAGATCGTCCACCGAGAAAGACTGTTAACAACAAAACTCGAACTTAGACATTTTGAGCAAAACGTTCAAACTTTATCTACTAAACCAATCCCATTAACCAATCCCATTAACTAAATCTCAACTGTGGATAACCAAAAATGGAAAGTTTGGTAGTAAAAAATAATACAGTATAATACATTTTTGGGTTGCAAAGCTTTTTTTTTTTTTTTTTTTTTTTGGCAAGGTATGGGGGTGTAAAGCTGTCTCTAGTCGCTATTGAGCATTGAATGAAGGCATACCGGTCCTCTTGCTCCTCAATAGACCAGCTGTCCGCCGGTCCTCATGGGCTATTTACATTTAGCTTCAACATCATTGTCACCCACTCATTTCCATTCCATATAGTCCCAAAATACACACCCAAAAAAAAACACAGATTGATCTCTCACATGGCGCGGAGTCATATCAGAAAAGACATCATAATCATGTGGATCCCATCTTGAGAAAACGAGTGGGGACGTTGATATTCAATATATTCAATTTTTTTTAATTAATTAAGTGGTCCCCATCACTCTCGCAAGCAGCAAGTCCCAACTCCCAACTCAACATCTCCAGCAGCCAATTGCAAGCCTAAAATGAAAAGAACAAATGAATCACTGAAAAATGGCTCTCCCTCCCTCCCTCCACTCCAAAATGAACATCTTTCCCCAATATTTCTTTTTCTTGTATTGTGCGAAATGGGACCCATTCCATGAAAGGCTGAGCTGAGTCCACAGATTTCTTCCCCCACACCCTCCACCATTTCTTCCTCACAGAGATAGCCACTAACACTATATACTATAACCTTTTCAACCCCATCACTTTTCTTTTTACCCTATCAATTAAACCTTTTTTTTCCCCTTCCCAATTCTATAATGAAAAATTCTTACTTTACTTGTATTGATGGGGAAAATTTTTAAGTATTTTTAGAGTACGGATAAATAGTACTTTTTCTTCTCATAATTATGATAAACTTTACAATAAATTTAATTAGTAGACTCTATTATAAATGTGAGAAGAAAGAGTATAATTTTCGTGCTCCTTCCCGAAGGAATGTATTTGGTATCAAATGATACCATATTAATGGTATCAAAATTCAATAAGTGTGAAACATGTCTACAAAAAATAATTACTTCACTAACAAATGAAAGACATAGTATCATTTTTTTTTTTTTACATGTCTTTCATTTATTGGATTTTGATACGGATGATGCGGTATCATTTGATACAAAATACTTTTTTCCTTCCCGGAGCACGGAGAATGATGCTCAGGAGCATGGAGAATGGTACTCTGGAAGTATTTAAGAATTACTTGATAAAGAAATATTTTATTACCAATATAAAATTTACTTTATTTTTAAATAAATGTGTATAACATTGTACACTTATATGTAAATGTGTATAACATTATAAACCTTTTTTTTTCTTTTGTTGTACTTGGTCTACAAATTTTTTTTTTTTTTTCAGATATAATTTCAATGTGCTGTTAACCCTACAATTCGAACCATTTCATTCTAAGATCTCCAAACTCCAAGATCTCCAAACACTTTGTGCATGGAGAGGTACAATTGATAGGACAATATAAACATATAATTATCATTCTATAATTTCACTTCAACAAAGTCCACTACTTGTGGGTTCTAGTTAGTTCAATTAGTAAAATTTCTGATTAATGTTTTGATATGATGATAAAGAATTATTATTAGAAGCGGCTGCCATAAGTTGAAATTCTCTTAAAAAAAAAAAATCCACTGCTTTTGTTTCTCTTTTTTGACCTTTTTTTTTAATGAGAAATTTTGCATTCATGTGGGTGTGATAAATAATGTAATCCTTCATTAGAAAAATAATTCATAAACCAAACAGAATTTGTTGTATGGGTTGGCCAATTTAGGTACTGAATTAATATGATTGGAACATGTTTAATCTGTCTTTTATTTTTTGATGTAACAGGTTCATCAATTAAAAAATTGGAATAAAAAGGAAAGGCAAGTTCTTTGAATTCCTATTTATTTCCTCCACCTTTTCTCTCTCCCACTTCTCTTTTTTGGTTTTTTGTTTTGTTTTGTTTTTTTAATGCCCAATTGGCATCTCATGAATACAACCAAAAGTCATGGGGTTACATTGAAAAGAGGACCTCTTCAAAACTAGTAGCATCCCACCAAAAACTTCGATGGCCCATCAATTTTCTCACTGAAAAATTAAGCACCATTCACATAACTTGTAAAATATGCATATTTCTTCCATTACTACCAAAAGCAAAAACAAGAGGGAAGAAACTAACAGAAATTACAGGCCTGTTGTTACTTGTATACGTTCTAGATGATCCACATAAAATTACAGCTTCCATTCAAAACTTGACCCCCCACAGTAGCATTAAAAAAAAAAAAAAAAGGATACCTCCACCCTATATAGCACCGCACGCAACATATATTATAACTGTAAGTTCTAGATATTAGATGTAAGATGATGTGTGTAAGCATGTAAAGTGTCTGATTGGGGCTATAAGGCCACAACAGATTCACCTTTAGTGGAGACTTGGGGTCCGGTTGTGGTGGACGAAACACTAGTCACATCTTTCTTTGAAGCCAATGAGCACTTTTCCATTCGCTCATCTAGGTTCATCTGTTGCTGCCGACACTCTAGACTGCAAAAAGCACTATCACCCCTGCAAAAAAAAAAAAACAATTTTATTAGCATGATCCCATCAGTATATCATGCTAATACATAGAGCAAATCAGCAAAGTTTGAGACTTTCAAGCTTCAATATTAGCCTGAAACCCATCAAGCATATGTATAGTATTATTATAAAATTATAATATTCTTGAATTACCAGATTGGCATATGTTTGATAATCAAACTATAACCTTAGTGATATCATTCAAGATAGGATTTTTCTATCTGTCTCCTATATAGGAAATTACCCCAGAAAAATTTTGAGGACACAAGCCCAAAAGAAAACAAAAGGAAGGAACTTTATAAAAACAAAGGACTCAGAGGGGAAAAAAAATCCTTAATAATTATACCTGTACATGTAGATGTCACGGCCAGGGAACAAGCGGCGCTTGCAGAGAGAGCAAGCCCTTAAGAAGTGAGCGGTGTCAACAAAATCAACAGAATTGCGCCTATGGTTTCTAGGTGAGACCATGGTGGTGGGTTGCGAGAACTGCTGGTTTAGTCCATCAAAGCCACCACCACCACCACCTCCACGTCTCTGTGACTGTGACTGTGAGGCACCACCACCACCACAAGAAGCATTAGTAGGGTGTCTCTGGGTGGTGTTGATGGGGTTGTTCTGATGAGTAGTAGAATCGGAGATCATCAACGGCGGCGGTGGAGCACCGTCGGAGTTGGCGTTTAGATCAAGAGTGATCTCACTCATGCTCGTTGTTCTTTTCATTGGTGGACGTGGCCTCTTTCCCAGCAACATCTTCTCCTCTCTTCTCTGCTATAAATATATTCCTCTCCTTCTTCTTCTGCTAATAGCTTAATACACTCTCACTCTCTCTCTCTCTCTCTCTGTTGGCCTTTTGTTTCTTTTCTCTGTGAAATCTGTGTGAGCTTAGAAATGAAGGAATTTGAGCGAGAGAGAATGAGAAGTGAGGTTTGGGAAGATAAAAGAAGAGCCCGGAACCGCGGAGTGAATCTGGGCCGTTAATTCGCATTTATGTGAACTGATTGATCTCCCCATATAGTTACAAAACCCACGTCACCCTCTCATTCTTTATTTTATTTTTTAACCCTTTATTATTATTTTTTTCTTGGTAAACGGGGGACTTTGGATACTCTTCTGAGTCTCCATTCACAGTCGGATCACTTTTGGGTTTTTTTTTTGGGCCCACATACGTCATAGGTTTTATTTTATTTTATTTTATTTTTTAATTTTTGCCTTCTGTTTGCTCAGCATGCGGATGAGCATTCATATTAGCAATTTAGCTTACTTTTTGTATTTTTAATTAATCACTTTTCAAAATATATATTTTCATATATATATTTTTTAATTTATTTAATTATTTTTATCTCTTCACATATATTTAATTTGATTATAATCAAATATCTCCGTACTCAATTTTACTTTCTTATTCTTTTTCACGCTTGCCTAAGCCAAAAATAAATTATTTTACATAAGTTAAACTTGTCTCCTAAATTTGAACCGTCGGTATAGCAAATTTTGTTTTGTATATAAATACATAAGATTCTTATTTTTTGGGGGGTTCATCAGCCAAATTTAAGAGCTTATGCTATTTTAGTCAACCTGATGTGAATGCATAAAAATTGGATACATTTATTGTTTTTGTTATTTATATTAGTTAGTAAAAATCATTGGAGTAAATAATAGTGAATATGATTTAGTTTAGCCAATTAAGTTCGAGTTGTTCCTACTTCCATTTCCATATTTGACTTAGAGGATATTTAGGATTAATGATTACTCTATTACTTAATATAGTAATTATGTTTATAATATATATATATATATATATAGTAATTATGTAAAATGTTTCCATATCAATTTATTTTAGAATAAAATTTGGCTATAAACTAAGTTGTAACCATTAATATTTTGTTTATTGGATGTGAATTTAAAAATAAATAAAAATCCATCACTGAATAACATTTTTTTTTTCTTATATCCTCTATACTTGCAAAATTTCTAAAAAAATCAAAGACTAATAGTTATATTATCAATCAAATTTTTGTAGTCTAAAATTATGCATAAAAAATAAGTTTATGGATTATATAGTTAATAACATTCAATTGGTACGAAATTTAACATGCGTGTTAAGAACATAAAGAGCGTGCAATCCAACTGTTATGATTTTCAAAATATGTAGTCATATTAATTTTTTTTGTAGGAGTTATAACCATTAACTACAACCAAATTTGTAGCCAAACTTTGCATTTATCTTATTGTTGTATTTTATGATTTAAATGAAATTAGTGTTTTCTAATATTTTTCATATATAAATATACATATTGATTATATATATATATATATATATAGCAATGTTTGAAAATCTCACCATTAGATTACATCTCATATATGTTCTTAACATACATGCCAATTTACATAATAATTGAATGTCATTTACCATTTAATCTATAAACTCATCTTTTATGCATTATTTTAAATTACAAAAACTTGAATTTTTTTTTTTAAAATAAATTGATGATATGGTTATTGATTTTTTATCATATTAAAATTTTGCAAACATGAAGAATATACAAAGATAATGTGATCTAATGGTAAATTTGTCAAAATTTGCATCAAATTAAAAAATTTAGAGTGGTGTAACATTGTTTAATGTAAGAACGCACATTTATGATGTGCATTGAACAGGTAATCAACAATATTTTTGATGAAAGATAATCGATATGACCCTTAGTCATGATGGAGTTTTTGGATAAGAAGTCCTATGCAGGTCCTCTGGTGGAGCACAGAATCAACAAAATGTATGCTGCTGGTTCATTGGAAATTTTTTTATTGCTGTAAATGCACTTTTAGTCCCTACATTTTGCACTTTTTCCATTTTGGTCCCTACATTTTATTTTTACTACTTTTAGTCCCTAAACCAATTAACGTTTGACATTTAGCTCATTTCCGTCACCCAACTAACAGCAAAAGCTGATGTGCCTGATAGTGGAATAAAAAAATAATATAATCACACACATTAATTAATTAAATTAAAAACAAATATTAAAAAAAAAAAAAAAACTCATTAGTTTTTGGGAAGAACATGACTATTAATAATCTTCATGTTCTTCTTCTTCTTCAAAATATGAACTTCATGTTCTTCACCAAATCAAGACAAACCCAACCAGCCAACATTCATAATCAATCTCAACACAAAAAATTCTAACACATTCAACATTGAAACCTCTAGTAAATCAAACCCATAAATCCAAGAAATAAACCCATAAACCCATAACCAAATACTCTTTCACGTTCATCCATACAAGGTTCATAAATCCAAGATCCACAACCTGTAAATATGAAACCAAACTCACCATCCTTGACCCAAATCCTCCATCAACAATAGCACCCTGCCGATCAAACTCATTTCCCAAAGCAGCAAACACCACTACCATCGCTGGAAAAACCCAGCCCCATGGAAACCCATAAAAAACTGATCAAACCCACACCACTAATGTCGATCAAACCCAACTCGGAAACCCAAAAAAACCTGATCAAATCCACACCACCATTGCCGATCAAACCCAGACCCAGAAACCCAGAAAAACCCGATCAAACCCACACCACCATTGCCGATCAAGCCGGAAATACCTAGCCCCACGGAAACCCAAAACAACCCGATCAAACCCATATAACCATCGCCGATCAAGCTAGAAAAACCTAGCCCCAGGAAAACCCGATCAAACCCACTCCACCATTGCCGATCAAACCCACACCACCATCATCGATCAAACAACAAAGAGGGAGAGAGAGTCGGGTTTAGAGAGAGAGAGAGAAAAAAAAAGTCAAAGATTAAGATTTAAGAGAGAGTGAGGGATCAACAACTGGATCAAAGGAAGAAGAAAAAGAAAGATAAAAACACAAACATGCACCTTGAGAAAGAGAAAGAGAAAGAGAGGATCTGGAATTGAAATGGAAGAAGAAAAGGAAAGATCATAAATTTATACAAAGTAGGTTTTTTTAAATGGTGGAGAGAGGACTCAAGGGCATTGATGCGTTATTTTAAATCTTCAATATTTTAAATTTCTGGGCAATCAAACATGTTTAGGGAAGAACATGAAGAATATGAACAGTCATGTTCTTTCCAAAAACTAATGATTTTTTTTTTTTTAATGTTTGTTTTTAATTTAATTAATTAATGTATGATTATATTATTATTTTTATTCCACCGTCAGCTACGTCAGCTTTTGCCGTTAGTTGGATGACGGAAAGGACTTAAATGTCAGGCGTTAATTGGTTTAGGGACTAAAAGTGGTAAAAATAAAATGTAAGGACCAAAATGGAAAAAGTACAAAATGTAGGGACTAAAAGTGCATTTACACATTTTTTATTTTGATTTTGAGTCTGTGATTACAACATTATCGTTGACTATCAATCTTGATTTTTTTTTATTTGGGAGAAAAATCTTGAATTTTAATACAAGTGTCATTTTATATTTTAAATTTGAAAAATTAAACCTATAATTTTAAAATTTGTAACAAATCAAACATTTTCCAATAAACCTAACTGATTTAGGCTGTGTTTGGCAACGTGTAAATTATTTTTTGAGTGTAAAATATTTTCAAGTGAAAATATTTTCTAGTGTTTGGTTGCATTTTGAAAATTATATTAGAAAATATTTTCAAGTGTTTGGTAACATTTTGAAAATGCAAATTTTCTACTAGTTTCTCACATTTTCTTTGCCATTTTCTCAGCTTCTAAAAAAATTTTATAATAGAAAATTGCAATATATAAACTTTTTAAAGAAACAAAAATCAAAATAAAACCATTAACTCTGAAACTCGGTCAAACCAGAGAGACGGAGGAAGAAAGAGAGAGAGATTGAGGGAAAGAGAGAGGTAGATCGAGAAACTTGGCTAAAATCGGGTCAGGGGGGGGTTGATCTAGAGGCCGTGACGATGATATTTGGAGGTGACGACGAGATCGATCATGGGTGGGTCGATCTAAAGGGCGGTGGCGACGAGATCAATAGAGGTGGAGGAGACAAGTTACAGGATGGCGACAACGAGAATGAGATGACAAGGCTCCGATTTGTGTTTGGCATTTGCGACGAGCTTCAGCCGACGACGAGAACGAGATGACAAGGCTCCGATCTATGTTTGTTGGTGACGATGAGCTTTAGACGGCAACCATGAGCCAGCGGCGGCGACGAAATTGTCCCAAGTTCAAGCTCTCTTTCTTTAGGTTCACTTTCCCTTCAAGCTCTCTCTCTCTCTCTCTTCTGGTTTTCAGTCCGTAAAACTTGGTTTGAAAGTAAATGGAATGTGTAAATGATTTTACAGTTGAAGGGGCAAAATTTTGCTGTCAAAGGAAATGATTTTCGATTTGACCGAGTTTTACATGTGCTCCCAAACACACTTCAGGGTGTAAAATATTTTCCAAATTTTATTCTCACCCGAAACAAACACAGCCTTAGGGTGAGTTTGAATTAATTTTTTTCTTGTTTTTTTATAATTTTTTTTTTCTTATTTTCTTATATAGTAGTAATGTTTTAAATAACTTTTCATAGGTATAATTATATCATTATTAACTTTAAGCAAATAAACTTTTAACAAAAATCTCTTCTAAAAAAAATAATAATTTAACAAAAAACTAATTCAAAAGCACCTTTAATCACGTAATTTGCACATGAATTTTATTACATTATGAATAATTTTGAATGTAGTTATTAACATATGGCATTGTGGGTACCCGAGGACTGAGGATGAAGTTGTAGGGTCAAAACATTGGGCCGAGGCCCGAGGAGGAATTAGAAAGGTCAAAGCATTAGTATGGAAATGCTACTAGTCATGGGCCCGAGGAGGGAAACGGGTCTGCCAAAGTACCCTACAGTACTCAACAGAAGAAGCTGTGATCTGAAGAGAGTAGAAGTCAATGGTAGGTGAGGAACTTCGCATTAAATGATAGACACCCACTTTATCAGCCACATTAGTGAGGAAGTGACTTGAACAGTATCGAATACAACTAAGAAGGTTCTTTCCACCACCTTCTTCAGAGACAGACAGTACCAGGTGTCGCGAGATGAAGGAGATGAGAAAAAATGGGTGGTAGAGATGTGAAGGATGTGCAGGTATATAAGACAGGGGAGGGGCATTGTAAGGGGGCAGGGGGGGGGGATCAAAAAAAAAAAAAGGAAAAAGAAAGAAAAGAGAGAGAAGGGTGTTGGAGAAGAAGAGGGAATAGTGTCATTGTCCATGTAAGTTTTGCCTCCTCAGGAGCCTTCGTGTAGAGCTAGTTGCTCATTTAGTTTGAGTACAAACTGGATTTTTCCCTAAAAGTGTCCTCTGGCAAAGCACATGGTTGTTGTTGTTTCCCATCTCTCACAAATTATATTGATTTGGGCCAGATTTGAAGAGTACAACCCATTACTCTAAGTGGGCTTGCACCAATAACATTTTTGGTCCTTACAGGCATAATTTTATTTAGTCAGTTAGGTTCTAATAAAAAATACTAATAATATTTGACTCTCAAAACAAAAATCTATAGGATTGATTGTTCAAATCGAAAATTCAATGACCAAATTGCAACTCATTTCAAAGTTAGGGAAATATTTGTAAACATCTCAAATTTTTATAACTCACAAGTCACAACCTAACATCACTTCGTATATAATCTTCATCAAATTTATGATATATGATTAGGACTTATTATTTGGTTGTTGAAAAACTAATCTTCTCTACGAGACCAAATCCTTGCATACTCCAAGTTGTAACAAAGTTGATTTTTATTTTTTTGATGAATTGTAACAAATTTGATTGATGTATACTTTTATAGTTGTTTTCATTTTTCTGACTTGATGTCAAAAAAGCTTTGATTGTCTGCTTCTGAGTTCTTAAAGTGTGCAACCTTAACAGTTGTCCCCCTTTTTTTTTAAGGACTTATCATTTGGTTAAGAACTTAAGACATTATGGTAACTTCTTGATATCTTGTTGTTGTACAACTCATAGACTCATGGACAAAACTTAGGTACAGTTGGTGCAATTCCTTAGGTTCCCCTTTTAAGATTCAGTCATGTGAATTTTTTATCATGGGATTGAAGTGTATTTTTTAATTAAGTGGCCACATGACTGAATCTTAAGAGGGGAACCTAAGGAATAACACCTAAGTACAGTACCTAAGTCTTGCCCTAGACTCATAGTTAGTAAAATACGGCTATTATATCACATGAAAATAAAAAAGTTTAACATAAAATGAACTTTTTAATCAAAATATGAAATTAATCATTATGATAATTATTAATGGACATTTATTATTCCATAAAAAATAGACATTTATTATGATTGTATTTGTATATGAAATTATATGTGTTAACATTTGAAGAAAAGAAAATGTACCAAGATTTTAATGGAATTGGAGGGTTTATATATAGAATATAATTTAAATTCAATGACATGTAAAATTTTGAGACTTTAAAAGCTTATGTGACCCAACCGGGAAATTATTGTGTACTCCCGGAATACCATAAATGCATACTCCCTCCTCTCATATGAATGGTGGGTCCCACTAATTAAATTCATGGTTGGACCCACCATTCATGTGAGAGGAGGGACTACGCGTTTATGGTACTCAGAAAGTACCTAATAATTTTCCGACCTAATATTATGCGGTCAATAAAAAAACCAAACCCCTTTAGTTTTATATATATTATTATATATTATAGGTTATTGATATGAAAAGAACATATGAGAGAGTACTATAAATGCATACTATCTCCTCTCACATGAATGGTGAATCCCACTAATTAAATTCATGGTGGGACCCACCATTCATGTGAAAGGAGGGACTATACATTTATGGTACTTCGAGAATACCTAATAATTTTCCGACCCAATATTATGAGGTCAATAAAAAAATCAACCCCTTTAGTTTTATATATATTATTATAGATTATAGGTTATTGATATGAAAAGAACATACTTAAAAGTAAACACACGAATTAAAGGCTTTCCACATTACATTGATATCAAAATTTTCAAAATCTATATTTTATAATTTCATTTTTTGGTAGTATTTGTTTTTGTCATCAATTTTTTTATATTTGTACTTGTACTCTTGAATTTTTTATACCTTGATCTATTAATATGTTTATAATTTGAATGATAAGATTCTAATTAATATCAAATCTTCTTTAAAAAAAAATCTTATATCAAATATATATTAGTAAAAGAAATAACTTAACTTGTATATTATTTTTTTAGCCCCAAATTTCTAATTCACTTCAACAATGCACTTCTTCATAATTTGAATGTCGAATTTTCAATGCGTGTTTTAAAACTTTGAATGGAAAGAAGTATATACGTAATTTAGATCATATATATTTTATCCTGTACATTAGCAACTATCATACAACTCCATCATATCCATACCATTATATTCTTAACTTATGTGGTGTGCATGACAATAACACGTCAAAAGGTTAAAATCCTCCATGTGAATTCATGAATGATGATATTAAGTTCAATGAAATAATTTTATAATAATAAAAAAAAAAAAAAAGCAAAAATGTTCTTATTAGAAAATCAAACAGTCCCTATGGTAAATGCATTAATAACATGTGAAAATGTAACATTAGTAACAATAAAACAAATGTCATGAAGTTCTCAGCTTTAATGCTTTACAGGTTAATCTTGTTTTTTTATATGAAAATGTCACATTAGTAACAAAAAAAAAAACGTGTAATGAGGAACAAATGACAACTTAGGGCAAGTTTGGTAGACTGTAATAGACACTGTAATGTAATAGATATTCCTATGGCATAACTATTCAGTTGTTTGGTTATGTTTTTATTACGATGAATAGTTATTCCTTATGAATAGCTATTCTTCAAAATGAGGAATAATTGTTCCTTATCAAAAGTACTGAATATCTATTCCTTCATCTTATGTAATAACTTTTTAAAAAAATTTCCTAAAAAGCCATTAGTTGCCACATCTTCAAAAGGAAAGAAAATAAATTTTCCTTTTTGTTAATTATTAGCTCTATTTTGAACACCCTAAAATAAGTGTATTTTAGGAAATTTGACTTAAAAATGATTTAATTACACATTCTTTTTATACTCTACTAAATTGTGGATGCATATTCAGAATTCTATTCCTAAATGATCACCAAACTAATGAATAGTAATACTTATTACATTCCAACTTAATGTATTTCTTGTAATACTTATTCTTATTCCTATATAATAATCATTACAGTATACCAAACGTACCCTTAGTAATGCCTTAATCACAAAAAATGAGTAATTAATGAGCATTTACATTATTGAAGTCTTTCCTTGTAATAACAATATAAAAAGAATAAAACTTCAAATAGAAAGCACATGTTTTTTATGTTTTTTTTTTTTTTTTTTTTTTTTAGAAAGTTTTAACCTATGGTGTCCGCTTCGATAGCTCTTGATTATCAAACCAAGTTACCAGTTGTACTAACTGTAATCTACATGTTATTTTAGCTAATCAACCTTTTTTTTTATCAAAGAGAAGATCTACGATTTTCTTCATAATGCGGTTCATCTATACCATAATCTGAAACAAAGAATCAAAATTAGAAGAATATATGCAATTTTGTGAGATTCTGTTGGATTTTGTTCGCATCTTTTACTGGCTACGATGGAGAAAAAAAAAAATCATATCCTAGAGATTTTACTTTTTCATTATATATGGTCCTAGTCCAACCTCGACTATATTGCCTTTCACCTAAGAGTCTGAATGAATTCTAGCCCTACAAATTAGCTTATAGCATTATTCTTCAATAAAGTATATCGACTTTGTTTCTATGTTGGCCTAAAAGGGGCAAAAGGGACACCGAAAGTGGATGAAAAAAACTAAAGAATCGCCTTGAAAGTAGGCTAAGTAGCACGATGCAATATAGGTGTGCTCACCCAAATTAAGCTAATTGCATGCCCTATATTCTTTTTTTTTTTCTTTCTTTCCTAATCTTTCAATCTAATAATCTTTTGAGTGATTTATTCTTATTAACCCAGGAATATTTTTTTATATAATACACCGACATCAGAATTGTCCTTAAAACAAATTAACAGGCAAGTCAAATAAGCATCTATCTATAACTTTTAGTCTGCATGACCTACTTTATTATTTAATAGTTAGGCGAATTATTTAAATTATGGCCTACTGTGAGGGCAAAAGCCCAGATCTACCAATTGGGCCTGGGACTATGTTTTTGAGATTATTTTGTGTCCGAAGAGTAATAACGGGTTGGGATAGAGTTCACCTGAGGGCAACAAACTCAAAGAGGGCGGAAGAGTACAATTCGAAGAGGTCACCTTTTGTCCGAAGAGGTTTTACTCCTCAGATACGAATAGTTCTGTTCAAATAAACGTACAGAAGGTCCGAATGCCCTTCCTGGCAATTTTGGTGACAAAAATAAGCTCTGGGCATTCCTGAGGATAATAAGGATGAATAAATATCTTAAGGAAAAGCTACTACCACCGTATTTAATGCCCTACAGCAACTTTTCTGGCCGCATTTATGTGAAGAAGACCCCTGAACAGTGCAACCTTAACTACTGCCACTCCCAAAAAGCCAGAGAAGATGCTTGATGTGACCTATACTCAAGTATGTAAGCAGATGGAGGACAAGTGGACGATTGGGATGATTAGGAAAGAGGCTATATAAAGAAGAAGAGCTCCTGATAGATGGGGGATCGAAAAAGAAAGAGAAAAGAAGAAAGAACAACTTTACTGTAGCTCTGGAACTTGTAATTTATTTTCATTCAATAAAATTCCTCTTCGGACATTAGGTCTACCATTATTTTTACGTGATTGCATGTGAGATTATTCACAAATACCATAACCAACTCCTGTTTAATTCATATCCGGCCTAGTTCTTTCACCCACGCTCTACAAATTCATTGTCTTGAGTTCATTGGGCTCGTACTCCATATCTCGTGGGTTTGGGCTATAAAAATTGACCCTACACCTACTACTTGGTAAGAGAATTTAAATCCAATTTTTTGTTTTGGAAACTAGAAAATGGTGGGCCTTACACATGAATCTATTGTTCCGCTAATGTTCTTTAAATACCGTTTTCATAAAATTATTCCCTATTTTCATAGTTCAAAACAAGATTTTGAAAACAATTGCACAAGATAAAAAAAATATTTTTAATGGTATAGTTGTAAATAAATTGGAAATAATGAATCTCACATATTTGCTCAAACTTTTCTATCTCTTTAATTAAGGAGTTTATCTTCTTTTTTCTTTTGAGAAAAAAAGAAGTTTATCTTTATAACCAAAAAAAAAAAAATCACATTTCAAATTTGAAAATGATCATTATCCCAAACAAAAAGGGTACATGAGCTCTATTTCCGGACTTCAATTTTGAAGCTTATCATTATCCAACAGAAAAGGTTATCTACACTTACTTTTTGTAAAAAATGAAAAATAAATAAAAATCTCAAAAGTAAAAATTGTCTCATAAACATCATTTATTTTTTGTTTTCTTTGAAAATTGTTATTAAAAGTGGGAGCCAAAACACATATAATGTAAAACTTATTATCTCAAAACTAGTTTCAAATTTTTTTTTTTTTAAATTGTTTTCATATAGTTTTGAAAATAAAAACAAAAATTTTACAGGCTCTTAATGAATACTAATATAATTTCTATTTTTTTTGCTAAATTTTTTTTTTAAATACTAATATAATTTATATTTGTGGAACTCCTTTTTAAACGTCATGTAATGGGTTGGATAGGAATCTTCCAACCCGCGTTAGAAAAAGAGTTTGCCCAATCATGCATGCTAAACAATACATTGGTTAGAAATTCATAAAGGCCAATGCTTCAATCCAATTTGCTAGAAATCAATTTAAAACGATTTAGCCTCCTATCCTACATTGCTCAATGGCAAATTTTTTTATTATTTCAAGGAGAGGTCTCTACACTCAACTCATAAAGAAGAGTTACTTTTGGAATCTGATATTTATTTGGGTAAGATATTTACAAAGACTTTATTAACCTGTGATAACGATTGCCACATATAGGAACAGGTCCGAACATACTTAGGAGGGCCCCCGGAGTGACTGAGTAGGACCCATCATTCAGATATAAGTCCAATTTGGACATGGGAACCAACACATGGGAACAGCTCAACTAGAAGATGATATGTCTTCTTCAATAATTAGCCCAGAAATCGTTAAGCAAAGTTGGTTTGCTTAGATGCTACGGCCTTACGAATATCTATAAGTGGGCATTCTCAAAGGGATAAAGTCGTTTCTACTACAATGACCAGTGAGACTTACCAGCAAAAATATATATAGATATAGAACAGTGACCAAGGAGCACTGGCGGTGAAGACTAAGGCACCCATCGTCATAACCAAAAATGAAAAATATCCCTCAATTTGGTAATAGTTGGGCACCCACCCCATTGGACCAAATACTAATACATTAGTACTCCTATCTTTTTCCCCATATATTCGTTATTAATTACTTAAATTATTGAGAATGACCTATACTTGTAAATGCTCATGAAAACTTTGTTTGTGAAAGGTTTCTGCCGTGAGTTTTGAGGTTCTGTGATAAGAGTTTATCACACAACTTGTATGTATGTTTGAGTGGATGTCCCACATGTAATAAGGGAAAAAAATGACTTGAGAAATTAGAGTAGTGTCTCTGTTAAAACATTAAAAATTAGTCCTAGTTATATAAATGGTTGGTTCTAGGCCTAGGCCGAAGTCCCCCAATTATAATAAGGTCCCATATTGTAAAATAATAATTGGTTTCACATTTAAAAAAAAAAAAAAATTTGTGTTCATTCTTGCTAATATTTAAACAGGCCCCCAAAAATAGAACTAATAAAAATCAAACTAAATTGAAACCATAAACTATTTCTCCAATAATATAATATAAAATTTATATGAAAATTTGAGGCCTAACTCTTGTTATAAATTTTTCCCTCAAAAAAAAAAAAAAACTTTTGACCAATTTGTTATGAGTAATATAAAAAAATATAACACAAAATTTAGATGAAAATCTCACAAGTGAATAAAAGAATTCATAAAAAGTTGAAGATAAATATAGCAATAAAAATTATCATAATGATGTTTAAACATGTGATATAACAAAGTAACAAATCTTGATTGTATAAAAAGTCTAGAATATTTTTCAAATGCATGTATCATTTTCAAAATTTTACTGGCAATACTTGTTATAGCTATTTATGAAGAAATAAGAGTTTCGGAATTAGAAGTGATAAAATCTTACTTAATATCAATTATGTCACAACAAGATTAAATGGATTAGCTATTATTAGTTAAAAAAAAATGATTTTTTAGCAAAACATAAATACGAGGACTTAATTAGTAATTATGCATCTAAAAAATTAATAAGAATTTTTTTAAAAATATAATAAAAAGTTATATATAAATATTATTTAATTGATATTTAAATATAAAAATTCTTACTTAAATTTGCTGTCTTAGCCTCAAACTGTATTGAACCAATCCTAAATTATATACATTAATTAGACTCAATCCCATAGGTTTAATATTTTGGGTTAATTTGTGTTATATTAAAGTTTCAATTGTAGTGCCTCAAAGTATTATCCCTGACAATGGGTAATTGGGTATCAAAGCCAATGGTGGTGTGCAATAAGGTTACCAAGGTCCTTTTTTAATTAGAGTAATGATGGGTGCATGTACTTAGAGCACACATAAATGTGCCACAAAGCAAGCTCACAAAGTCCCTTACAATTGATTTTGGAAAAAGGCCTAACAAAGTAGCACTATGAATGGTGCTATATTAGATCTAAATATACGAGATTTCTATGAATGACAAGATAAGTACGTGGGGTTGACATGTAGTTCCTATGAATAATGGTACATAGTATATTAGATGGATGAAGCATGGTGAAGTAAAAAGCCAATAGACAAGGGGGCTAGAGGGTCGTGTTCATTTGCCAAAGAGACAGAGCTCTCAAAGTCCAATGAGAGGTAATAATTCACATAAGAGAATGAATTGTTGGATATACACAAGTGAAGTGAGTTGAAATCCAGTAAGGAACAAAGATATGGAACTTAACCAATTAAATATACACAATTGGGTTGAAGGATTTCTATTTTTCGGATTCTAGGAAAGTCTTCAATCGTTTGGCTTTGAAAATCCGAAAGGAAAAGTAAGTTGAATAAAAACAACAAAGATCTTTGAATTTATTATTCGTATTAATGGGGTGTTTCCCACTAACATGATCATGTCCAAAACTTCCTTTTCTAAGGATATTATTGAGTTTGTCGCTTAAGGATGATCTGTGGGGCAAATGGTAGGTGCAGTTAACAAGTGCACCATTGGAAACTGCTTAAAAAAAGGTTAAATCTCATCAGTCATCAGTGTGTGATTCACTAATCACCATCATTAAACGTCAAAGTCTTGCCTATCCCCACTGTTTCTAGCTTGTTTATAGTTTATACTAAAATACACCCCAACTGAATCTCCAATGTATTTTGTTCTTTTTGTAGAAATTAAGATTAAAATTTTCGAGTTTAAGTTGATTAATTATTAACCAATCCATTTAATCTTTTTTTTTTCCAGAATTAGTAAGTGGTGATGATTTTAGCAATACCAAATAATTTATGCTAAAATTACATCAGCATCAATTAGTGCTAGCCAGGAAGATCCATTGTTTACTCCGCCCCACTTAAAATCATGTGTATTATAATCAAACTTTTTAACAATTGGGTTGTAAATATCTTTGAACATTCTTAATTAAGAAAATGCATTTATTTGTGAAGTTAAAAGAAAGGTGTCTGATATGGCACTTGCTAATGGGAATTTAAAATATATTGTAGCTTGACATAGGAATTTAATTAAAAAAACGTAAATGACAATTTACGCCCTATGTTTGGGCCTTTTCATAATTTTGTTTACATAGTTTCAATTTTTATTAAAAATGAAACGGTTGGATTTTGTACATGGTACGCATTTTTTTATAGTACATGTGTGATATGTGACCATTTTATGAAAAAGTTATATTATGTACCTGTTATATGAACCTATGAAACTCGCATGTTTGTGAGAGGTATGCTCCGTAAAACGGGTGCACAAGATACTGTATCCATTCAATGGCACTAACTTGATGAAAATAATATGCCATTCTCAAAAAGCTTTTCACACATCCCTCCCTCTTGCGTTACTAATGCCTAGTATAGGATTGTCCGTCATTTCAACAAAGTTTTAAAAAATAAATCTGCTAATTAAAGAAAAAAATTCTCACTCTATAGAATTCTCACAAATTCAAAAATATCATTTTCTTCAATTTTTACTTGAGAAAGAGTGAGAAAACAATAACAAAAGTAAATTAAAAATAGTAAAAATTATTTATAAATAAATAAAATATAACTCTAATATCATATTAGTGAAGCTAATACATAGCTTTGATATAATGATAAAATGTATGAGAGAATATGAAAAAATAAAATAAAGTAGGCAAATTTAGAGGGAAAGAAATAGAACATTAGGAATTAACATGCCACATCCCTATAGACCTAAATCTATCTCAAAAGGTTCTTGATTGCTCCATCTTTGCTACTAAGTTCTGTATTTTATAATGAATCTATTAAAGGATATTTTTAATAGGCTAAATCTTAGACTAACCGTAGACTAATTTATGGTTAAGAATTAATGCTACGACTTCTATAGTTCACTTGGAATTGCAAAATCACTCATGAATATAATATAACAATCAAAGAAGTGGCTAGATATCAAGTATGGTGTGTTACGCAAAGAAAGGTTTTTTTTTTTTTTTATTATAATTTTTTTAAGGATGAATTAGTTTTAATACAAGTAGGGTTATGGATCAGACTTGGCTACATTAGAAGCGCAAATGACAACCTGCAAAGATGCTTGTGATGATTGAAGCTTGGATATGTCGAGCATAGTGCATATATATTATACTTGTGGAGGGCTCAGGGCTGGAGCATACTAATCAAAGACGTCTGAAAAAACTTTCTAAGAAAATGATAGACATGTGATCAGAAAGAAAGCCAATAAAAGTTATTGATCAAGCAGGTATGGCTAAAACCACCTAAAAATGATAAAGATGCATGCCCAAAAAGAAGTCTAATAGAGGAGGTTAATAACCGATTAATGTTGAATGTGATACTCAGCCAAGATAATTGAGATCGCATGCATGCTCAGAAAGAAACCAATAAAGGCTAATAATCAAAAGAGTATCTGAGTAACGTGACTTAAAGAGCATAAGAAGCATGATATTTTTGTGAATAAGCAGGAGTTTCAACCTAGTATCGTCTTAAATAAAACAATCAATTCATCCCTCTTATGTCTATTTCTTCCTTTGTTCATTCATTGATTTTCCCTAAAATCCCTAATCCCTAACAGTTATAAATGCGAAGAACTCAACTTTCACCACCAAGCTTAGTTAAATCTATCTATGCCAAAAATAAAAAATAAAAAATCCACTTAGTATATATATAAAAAAATCCTTTAATCAATTTTTTACAGTTGGGTGGTTCACTTACAACAGGGCCAACGAGTCTCTAAAATAGTTCTATAATTTTTATCAAACATAAATTTTATTCTAATGCAAATTTTAGAATTTAAAATCTAAATATATGAGCAATTAGCCAATTACAACTGCATATACTAAATTGCGAATGATTTAGCCCAAAAAAGAAAAGAAAAGAAAAAAGGAACTTAGCAAAAGATTGATCTCAAGGCGAAACGGGAAAACCTTTCGACTAGGAATGGCAACGGGTCGGGTTCAGGCCGGGTTTTTCCATAACCGAACCCGACCCGTTTACTAAACGGATTTTTTAGGCCAACCAGATTTGGGCCAAACCCAAAAAAAAAAAAAAAAATAGAGAGGAAGAAGAAGAAGAGAATCGAAGCCTAAACAGAGTAACGAAAATCTAATCACACTTTCCTCTTTTTTCCTCCTGAAAATCCAATATATCAAAACTCACGATTGGACTGCTTCATACAATAGGAAAGTTGATCTTAAAAGTGCAGAGACAGTACATAATTACATAAGTGCAGAGACAGTACATAATTAACAAACCCAAAATCACAAACAAAGAAATCCCAAAATCACAAACACAGAAATCATTGAATATACATGTTTAAATAAAAATAATTAAAACATTTTCTTGGCTATTTTTTTGCCATCCAAACGGATCCAAGATCTAACAAACCAACCCATTTTCTCAGCTTCTTTTCTCGGTTGAATTGCAGAGACAGTACAACGGTTCAACAGATGTTCTTCAACGACAAGTTGTTTGGGGGTTTGGTGGCTTCGAATTTGCTGAGGAATAGTGGGGGTTTTGATCAGAGGGTGAAGGAAATGTTGAGTGCGAAATGGCCGTCGGATGATGCTGCACCTGCATCGCTAGTGTACGGGTTTTCTGGGCTTGGTTGGGGCTGTCGTGGTGAGAAGAGAGGAGAGTGAGTGAGGCTTGGTTGTGGCTGTGGTCATTAGAGGAGAGGAGAGTGAGTGAGTGAGAGTGGGAGAGGAAAGTGAGGCAGTGAGGACTGAGGACTGAGGACTGAGGGAGGCATGAGCTGCTGCTGAGGGGAAATGGGATTTAGGGTTAGATTATAGCTACATATATAAAGTTTCGACCACTCATAAATCAAATCTGCAAGGAAAATAGCAGATTATTTGAATTTCTATTATTTAAAAAAAAATATTTGATTTAGTTTGAAGAATAATAAAATTTCAAGCAGAAACCCTCCCAGTCCCATGTCATCAATGCCTTTCGCCACCATTATTTTGTGGCTTTTAAATATTTTTTTTTTTAAATTCTTTTTTTGAGAAAACATTATTTTGTAACTAACATAGTTTTTTTTTTTTTTGGAGAAACTTGTAGCTTATTTAGAGTGTGTTTGGGAAGCGATGAAAGTTAAAGGTTAGTAGAGTTTTTAGCTTATTTTTGCTACTACTTATGGATCTCATTGTACTTTTTTATACTATTCATATGTTTCATTATATTATTCAGCTAACTTTTAGCTTTTCTCTACAGTACTTTCAGTAAAAAGTTTTCAGTTTCAGCTAAATAAGCTGCTTTCAAAAAATACAAGTTCTTTTAATTAAATATAGGAAACAAATTGGACCCTAGAGCCAGAGGGTTTGCTCTTCACACAAGGAATAAATCAACAAATAAATGAAGAAGACGTGGCCTAGTAAAAGAACAAAATTTAGGTACAGTATTTTAGGTGTTGTTTTTTAGGTTCCCTTCTTAAGATTCAGCCATATGGCTACTTAACTTAAAAATAAACTAGGTTCCCATGAGAAAAAATCCACATGGCAGAATTTTAAAATGAGAACCTAAGAAACATTACCTAAGTACTGTACCTAAGTCTTGCTCCTAGTAAAATTAGGAAGTCTATAAAAAATTGGGTGATTTAAGAAGCTAACATATTCATAAAGGGGTAACCCATATTAATAAAAAGATGATGGAACATTAGTTAATATGGGCTGGTCATGTTCAAATGAGAGCAATTAATGCATGGGTATAAAAGAGGAAAGAGTGAGCTAATCCAAATTGAGGGAACGGAAAATGGTAGAGGATTCAAACTCCAAAGCCGACCCCAAAATATTGAAACTAAGGTTTTGTTGTTGTCGTATGAAAAATCAATTAATGTTTTAGTCTGATAATAAAAGTGCACTAAAAACAATTAAGCCCGATTATAAAGATTAAAGAGCCAATTCTTATGGAACCACTTCTTTAAAAAAAAAAAAAAAAAAAATCTAAAGAACCACGTTATAAGTTCAAATGCTATGTTTTTAAAAAAAAAAAAAATGGAAGTCTTTTCATTTGGTTAAGACCTTCTCCCCTCTCTCCGTGTATGTGTTAAAATACTTAGTATTACAAAAAAAACGGTGGGTTAATCCCACATTGGAAAATGAGTGTGAGTTAAAGAGATTTAAAGCATATGCTATGTATCCAAGAGTTAGGCCTTTTTGGATATATACCATTTTTAGTTTTTTTTAAGACATTTTTTCTTCTCCCCGCGTGTATGTATTAAAATACTTAGTATTCTAAAAAAAAAAATGGAAGTATTTATTTATTTGATGGAAGTGTTTGTTAAAAAAACTTCATTTACTAATACTTATCAATTTAAAGAAGTTAATACCTAATAATAAATCAAAAGAGGTCTGTAATTTTACAAAACCTAAAAAGAAATAAATCTGACTCTTGTTCTGTTATTATTTTGGCTGATTTTCAAAAAAATGGTATCTCCCTACATTCTCGCACATCCTTAAAAGATAAAAATGTTTATGATCCGATGAGTTTGGGCTAAGCCTTTCGCCACCATTATTTTGTGGCTTTTTAAAAATTAAAAAGAAAAAATTTTGAGAAAACATTATTTTTTAACTTATATAATTACCTTGGCAAGCAAAATGTTATGTAAATGCAAAAGTCTAGTCAGTAAAAACGCGTACTATACATGTACAGTACGTGTACGTCTGAAAATTTATTAAAAAAAAAACTTCTCTCTCTCGTTTTGATTCCAACAGTACAGAACTAAACACGTATTTTCAAATCTGAAAGTGTAACAACCATTGGTTATGGAAGAAGTAAAATACGCTTCTTAAATACGTTGGTTTCCAAAAAAAGCAAAAAACATTTGGTCAAGTGAATTAAGTTAAGAGAATATTCATGGAGAGAAAAATCCTTGATTATCTCAACCAAACCCATATTGCCCTTATTCTGAAACTTCAGGGGCCTAAGTCTCTTGGAAACTACCACCCGATCAGTTTATGTAATACAGTTTATAAGGTGGTGAAAAAATTATAGTAGCTGGACTTAGGCCTCATCTGGAAAAACTTATATCCCCTCTTCAAACTGTTAGGATATGTGCCCTTTAAATCTTATTGTATGATGTTATGTATGACATTATGTTGTAATTAATAAAGTTGTTTTATTATTATTTAAAATAATTGTAACATGAATATATGGACATTATCATATAGTTCATAAGATGCATAATATGTAATTTATGTGATTTAGTCACAGAAGATATAAGTCACAATGTTCTTTGTAAACTCAGAATTTTAGTTCATAATCGGTGATGAAATTAGACATTTCATTTGCGAAAACTATAACATATTAACTAAGATAATTTGTCTTGATCATAGAAGTTGAAACTTCTAGTTGATATGTTGATATGTTTTTAGTGTTAAGACATATTGAACTGGACCGTTGTGAAATTTATTATTCTACTAATGACTGTCAAATGAATAATAAATCTTACGACTTTCTATTTACATCAACTCTTAATCCTGAGAGAATAATGAACTTGATCATAATTGTAAGTTGCTTTGATATATCAAGAGTGAGATCTAAAGTCATGATCAAAACCTTAGTATATTGGACTACCACATTTAGTGTTGAAGGAACATATATTCTCAAGATGAAATTCATAATCTCTTAACGGAGATATAAAATATTCTCTTGGGATAAGTTTAATGGGTTTGGTTATTCAGAGTGTTAGGCCTAACCACTTTAGTAAGGAGTTACTAAAGTATATATATATTTATAAAATTGGTTTTCATAAATATATGATGAATAACTTAAAAGATTTAACCGGGTACTCAAGGATTAAGATGTAGTAATCTTCAAAGTGGCAGTTAACATTCATGACTTTGTATTACTACGAATATTTTATGAAGGGATTGAATGTATGATAAAGTCTTGGGATGTAATTCATTAATAAAGCCTAGAGTGCAATTATATTTATATAGTGGTACTAAATATAATTAATGGTAATTTTAGACTTGTCAAGAGTTGACAGAAAATTCCAAAACCCATTGGAGCTAGTGTCTTATTTGTTCCTTTTTGGTCCCACTCCAAGCCACATACTGAAGCCCAATTGGAATGGCCCAAAAGGCTAGCCCAATTAGATAATCAGATATAAAGAGAGAAACATATATAATTTTGTAAGATAATGAAATGGTGTGTATGTGAGTGTAAGCCACTCTCTTATTCTCCCTTGAACACATACATATAAAGTGATTGAGAAACACACTTCTTAGGCACAAATGGAATGGGAGTGAAAATTAAAAGTGTTCTCAAGTATATCTAATCTTTGGTTTTGAATTTCACCGCACCAAGGTACGCTCTCTTGTTCTTATATTCTGAAATTTACATAGTACATGTTATCAATTGCGAATGAAGTAAATCCGTTAATTTTCCGCTGCGTATGTTTTTGTATGAGATACAAACCACGTTTTTCCAACACAAATAGCTTTTTTGCTGGGGCAGAAAGGAATTGAGAACGCCATAATCTTGTAGGAACTTATCCATTCTATTAGCAGAAAGAAGGACAAGGTGGGCTACATGGCAATTAAAATCAACTTGGAGAAAGCATATGATAAACTGGAATGAAGTTTCATTAGGGATACGTTTTTGAGGATAAACCTCTCAGGGGACCTTATAGATCTTATTTTGAGTTGTGTTTCATTGGTTTCCACCTCAATTTTGTTTAATGGTGTGCCCTTAGAGCCAATTTTCCCGTCAAGGGGAATCGGACAAGAACATCCCCTATCCCCCTACCTTTTTATTCTCTACATCAATTTCCTTGGCCAACTCATAGAAGAAAAATGCAGTAATAAGCTATGGAATCCAGTTAAAGCTTTGCAAAGTGGACCGGCCTTCTCCCACTTGATGTTTGCTAATAATCTTGTTCTTTTTGCAAGGGCGGACCACTTTAATTGCTCCACCATTAGGGATGTTCTTTATGAGTTTGCAAAATCTCGGGCCAAACAATAAGCGATGCAAAATCAAGAGTTTATTTTTCCCCGAATGTGGATAGGGACACAAGGGAGTCCCTGTGTGATATTCTTGGGTTTGCTTCCACTTCAAGGTTAGGAAGATATCTTGGCATCCCCATCAAACAACTTGGCACCTCTTCACGAGACTTTAACTTTATTTTGGACAGAGTAAAGCAAAAACTTGCAGGATGGAAAGCTAATCTGTTGTCTCTGGTAGGAAAGGCAGTCCTTATTCAAGCCTCGTCATCAACCATTCCGTTGTATGTTATGCAATGCTATTATCTCCCTGGAAGAATTCTTGAAGGAATGGATCGGGTCAATAGAAATTTCCTTTAGGACACTACGAAATCAGTGAAGAAGATTCATTAGCTTGGTTGGCATAAGGTAGTCAAACCCAAAAAAGAAAGAGGTCTGGGATTACAAGCTGCAAGGGGTAGAAACATTGCCTTTCTCTCGAAGCTGAACAAGAGATTTCATGTAGAAAAGGAATCCCTTTAGATGCATGTTTTAAGGAGAAGTACTATTCTAACCGTAGGATGTGCTCAAGCAATGCAAACAGGCTTCCTTGCTATCAAGCATGGCTTGCAATGAAGAAAGGCATGGAAACTTTTAACAGAGGCATTAAAATCTTAACTTTTGGTTTAACCCCTGGATAAATCATGGAGTGATGCGGCATATGATCCACGGTCCTCTCTTTTGAGAAGCATCTCAGTTGAAGGTCCTGGACGTCCTACAGGATAATGGTTAGGATTGGAATCGGCTAGGTTTTGACCTTCCCCAAAACATTACACTCATGATCCAAGCTACCCTGGTTGCTTCAGCTTCGAGAGGTGAGGACAAGTTAGCTTGGTCAGGATCTCCTTAAGGAAACTTTGATCTTAAGAGTGCCTACAAGATGGCCATGGGGGACAATTCAGAGACAACTATATTGGCCAACTAGATCTGGAAATTGGATGTTTTGCCAAGCATCCAAACCTTCACCTAGATGTGCAAACACAATAGCATTGGAGTTCAGGAATGCCTTGGGAGAAAGGGAGTTCAGGAAGATATAAACTACCCCTTATGTAATAGGGAGACAGAATCAATTCTACATACCCTCCGTGATTATGAAAAAATTAGACCTGTTTGGATCCAGCTAGTGATTGAATGGACAGATCCTTATTTTTGGATAGAGATCTCCAAGATTGGTTAGAATCTAATGGGAAAGCAACTGAATGTCTCCTCCCTCAAAATCCTCCTTGGAAACTTGTCTTCCTTTTTGCTATTTGGCTTATATGGAAAAACAAGAACCATGTGGCCTTCAAAGGGAAAAGCCAAAACCCAAGCCTGGCAACAAAAATTAGGAATCGAGCTGTGGAGCATCATCTTTGTGCATCCTTGCCTAGAAGTGCAAACCGATTAGTCATGAGGCAAATCAGATGGGAAAAACCTAAGCGGGGTGGGTTTAGCTGGACACTGATGGGTCCTCTATTGACAACTCCGGGTTAGCTGGTTGTGGAGGTATTTTTAGATATAAGCATGGTTATTGGATTAAAAGTTTTGCTAGATAAATCGAGATCACCAATTGCTTTATTGCTGAGCTGTAGGGCCTCAGAGATGTACTTCTTATTTGCAGCAACTGTAACTTTGATTGTGTTAAGATTGAAATGGATGCTAAAGCTATTATAGATGTCTTGGCCAATCCTAATTATGTAAATAACATTGTGTTTCCTATCTTGGATGATTACAGGTTACTGATCTCAAATCTTCCCCAGGTCCGGTTTCGTCATTGCTACCGTGAAGCAAATCGTTGTGTTGACAAGCTTGCCAGGATGGGTTCGAGCCATAATTTAGATTTTGTTATATTTGACAATCTGCCTGTGGACTTGCTTTCTATTTTTGAGGATGACATTAATAGGATGTACCTAGACAGGCTTTGTCTTGAGATTTCTGTTTTGGTTTAGTTTTAATCTATTATCCTTTGCACCAAAAAAGAATTATGAATCCTTATTGTGTCAAACTCAAACACCAAAAATTGAAATGAGAACCCAATATGTTCCGCCTCGAATAGAATTTCAGCCTATTCTGGTGTATTTCGAGTCATTTCGATTAATTTTGGCTGGTATGAAGCTTGGGTTTTTTTTTTTTTTTTTTTCAATGATGGAAAAGAGAGAGTGAGCTGAGGGAGAGAAAATGAAACAAATTTTACAAAATGAAGACTATAGACTCACCTGTCTCTACTCTCTAGAAATGCTATTGTGTAAGCTAGTAAATTGAATGAATGAAAAATAAGAGATCTTGTGGTGCGAACTGGGAAGAAAGGAAATAAAGAATTGAAGAAGAAAAATAAGAAAGAAAAAGGGAAGAAGAAGTATATTATATTATTATTAAGTGAAGATATTTTTGAGATCTTGTAGTGCGTATTAAACTTGGGAAAGTGAAGCATTGGGTAAATAATTATATTTAAAAAAAGTTGATGAGATGATCAGAGTAACGGTTGGTCGGTGAGTAAAGAGAAAAATAGAAGAAAAGAAAAAGACACAAATTTTAAATTTTGTATTGAGTTAAGAATTTATATAATACCTGCAACATTTTTTTATAATAATTTCACAATATGTTTAGGTGTTAAATTATTAATGTTGGATAATAAAGTGATATCAGTGGATGGTTCAAATGAGAGCCAGTAACATTTTGTTATCTGAGATTTGTTTTAAAAATATTGTAAACATAACATATATTACTCTAAATATATGGTATATATTTCTGTAATTTTTTACGTAATTTTTAAAAATAAACATATTATACTTGTACTATACACATACTGTTTTTTCACTGTTTTCGTATTTTTATGTCAAATTTTTTTAAACATATTTTTAAAAAATCTCGAATAATGCTCATCCATATATTTACCATATCAAAAACGTACCGTATTTTACTAACTATCAATAAATACTAATTTTTTTAATCAAATAGGGTAAGCAAATTGGACCTCAGAGGGTCGCTCTTTACATGAGGAATAAATCAACAAATTATTGAAGAAGACATGGCCTAAAAAATTAGGAAGTCTAAAAAAAAAAGCCGATTTAAGAAGTTAACATATTCAATAAAGGGGTAGCCCCTATTAATGGGAAGATGAAAAAAGTTGTTTAATATGGTTTGGTTACATTCAAATGAGGGAAATTAATGCACATGTATTAAAGACGAAATCTAAGTTAAGGGAACAAAAACAAGGTAAAGGATCTAAAGTTGGCTATAAAATTTTGAAACTAAACCTTTGTTGTTGTTGTATACAATATCAATTAAGTTCATGTTTTAGTCCAATGATACTGCAGTAAAAAAGTTAAATAAGATGAAAAAGAGCTATGAAACCACATTGCAGGTTCAAATACTATGGTTTGTAAAAAAAATATGGAAGTCTTTTCATTTGGTTAAAAGGGAAGTATTTATTTATTTGATCGAAGTGTTTATCGAAAAAAAAAAAGAGAAGCAAATTGGAAGTACAATAACCACCTTAATTCTAAACTAACGTTTGATGATTGATATAGCCATTCTCGATCATCCACTCCAAACTCCAATGGTTGACATTTTTAAGAGTCCAATAAGCCCATCCAAATGTTGCATGACCATAAATAAGTAGTTGGGCCTCGGCAAATTTTTGGTATTCTTCTTTTGTTGCTCCACTAACATCCCACTCAGCTGCCCATTCGCCTGCAAACAACGACTAGTTCATGTTAATATATTGACAAGTAGTTTAGATTTTTTTTTTTTTTTTTTTTTTAATGGCGTTAAATATTTTTAGAATTCCTTGGTTTTGATTTGGGGTTGTCGAAAATAGAAAAGATGGCATTTTATTAATGGAATGGTTATTATATAGACATACCAATAAAAATACGGGGTCCATTTGATGTTGTGATATAATTCAACTGCGAGGTCCTGTTGCGGTGAACGAAATCAATGTTCTTCTGAACGGTCATTCTGTCAAATTCGCTGGAGAAGAGGTTGTAATAATGGACATCTATGACTGATCTCATGAAGCCACTAGCAAGAGAGAAGAACTCCGTCAGGTCGGCCGGTCCTAACCGGTTAGACAACACCACATAAGCATTGGAGTGCTTGCGCACGGCTTCATAACCAGCCTTGTAGTACTTGTTTAGGCTCTCTAGTGATACTCCTGGTGCTACAGGTTCATTGATGAGTTCAACTGCATAAAGGCTTGGGTTCTTTGCATACCTATATGTGTCATAAATATCGAATCCATTATAGATTTCTAGTGCCATAAACTTAGCTATATATTTTGTTATATGTTAGAATACATGGGTCATGGGTGACATATAATATGGTATAAATGGTTTCATATATTATGTACCTTGCAGTTAGGAATTCTATTACAGAAACTGTTTGTTGAATATTTTCATCTGTTTTGCCCCATTCTTGAAAGCCGTCTCTAGAAGAGCTGTGTCCCCAACTATTTTGAGAGCCGGGCGCTGCATGAAGGTCAATTATAATCTTCACCCCATATTTCCTACAAGCACAATAGTATTGAACACAAGTTTAGTGGTTTAGAGTTTAATTGTCTTGAATCTTGAGAGAGAGAGAGAGAGAGAGAGAGAGAGAAGTTAATTGAGGTTGGTATGTGGTGGTAGAACTTTAGCAGTCTTTGTCTAGTGTTAAGTTAGAAAATTTTATAGGAAAATGCAAATATATATACAGCAAATCTTACTTCATTAACTTTACAAATTAATGTGGTAATATTTCAATGACAGAATAAATAAAAATTTGAATTACCTTTTTTGTGATCAATAATATATCAATTTGTAAACACCATGTGGTAAAATTTGTAGTATCATCAATATTACTCTAACTCAATTAGAATATGAGAGAGTGAATCTTCAAGCTTTGTGAACATTGTCCCAAATTATTAAGGATGTTGGTATATTAAGTGTGTGTTTGGCTAAACATTAAAAAGCCAAATTATTTTACTATTCAGTTTATTTTTGCTACTATTCATGAGTTCTACTGCATTTTTCAGTACTATTTATGAGTCTCACTATACTATTTAAGTTAATTTTTACTTTTGTCTACAGTATTTTCAGCAAAATATTTTTAGTTTCAGCAAAATAAGTGGATATCAAACAGACCCTAAGTAGCGAAAAGTTAGAGAATTCCTTTGAGGTGAGTTTGAGAGTTAAGATCATATTAAATAGTTATCATCCATTTCTCTCATTCTTCAAACTACTAAAAAAAAATTAAAAAAAAAAAAAAAAAAAAAAAGAGAGTAGGGATTGGGTGAGTTGCTCATGCAATAAAATATATCCATATAAAACAATATCACATAGAGATTTAAATTTAAGTGTTACGTTCAAAATTTTTGGATCTCCCCCCCCCCCCCCCCCTACACAAATGTCCATTACAAAGTGCAAATCATGATTTATATAAACTAAACATTAAAAATATAATGTTTTCATATCTTTTCTATTTATATATTAAAAAAAAAAAGAAAAAAAGAATGAGGCTGTATTAGTTGGGTTGGTTTTCATATCTTTTCTTTGTGGTTGAATGGAGTTTGGGGCTAATCAAAACACTACAGTTTTTTTTTTTTTTTTTTTTGTTACATTAACTACTCCCTCCATCCCAAATTGTTTGGCTTGTATTCCATTTTGAGATGTCTCAAAATTATGTTCGGTTTAAAAAGTCAAACATCATTAATTTACTAACATCCCCATTATGCCCTTAATTTATTTGTGGGAGCATTTTTTTTAATTAAAAACCTAAAATTTGAAATCCACTATACATGCCATCTTTATTTAAATTTAAAAAAATAAATAAAAATAAATAAATAAATAAAACCTTCAATAAAGAAAAACAAATTTGTTTAAGGGTAATTTAGGAAATTTTTAACTTTTTTTCAAAAAAATAATGTAGTTAATGATATTTCCCTAAATAATTGGATTTTTCTAACTAGGCCAAATAATTTGGAACCGAGGAAGTATTTGATTGACCTTTACCTAGTGGGCCTGCCTAATCTGCCGTCTTGAATTCTAATTGCAATTTTTCATGCATGACCATGAAAAACACACACACAAATAAATAATAATAAAAAGCTCTCAATGATTAAGTGGCAGATATGTTTGGATGTAAGTATACATACTCAGCCCACAAGAAGGCTTTGTCCAACGCATGCAATGATCCCTCAACGTAGGGATTGGGCGTTGGATTGCTTGCTATCCACCAACCAACAGGAATTCTCACAGCGTTCAATCCGTTACTTGATATGAACTTGAAGTCATCCTCGACTATGTATGTGTTCCAACGGTTCTGAATTCATATCGTCAATTTATCATACAAATCCGAATTATATACATTGTGTAATAGAATGTGGTGTAGCATAATGTTAAGAGTGTGTGAATTTTAGATAGTTCAAGATAATTAATGGAACTTGAGACCTTCAGGTTTACAACACGTCCTTCAAATTCATTTAACACACTACCCAAGTGCCTTTGAAGTTTGAACTAACATGATAGAATTTTCTTTATTTACTTTGAAATAGACATTAATTCATTTCATGATTGAGATTTCAATTTTAATGTCTAAGAGTGTACTTAACAACTTACATGCTTCCTAGGTAAGTTAGTGGAAATATCCAAGGATAATATATACAAGGTTAATATGATTTGCAAACATTGACATGAAAAAATAATGGCAGCAGATATTCAGCCTTTTGGACCCATTCATTTCTCTTGGACTGGTACAATATAATTATCTACAATTTAAAATTTAAAATTTAAAATTCATTCCCACGAAGGGAAAAAAAGTTCAAGGTGAAACGTGAAAGGCGCTCTAAATGGCACGCTAATTCTATCCGTAGAGTAGTGTTTGAATTTGGTGGAAATTTTTCCTCTCAAAAAAAAAAAAATTTGGTGGAAATTATAATATAATTTTTTTCTATGAAAATTCCAGTGAGAATTAACTCATTTAGTTACAATACCACTAGTAAACATTTCCAATATATTAAGTTGGTAAGTTATGATTGGTGTAAAATCACTTTTGTTTGGAAATGCCTCAAATTCCTATTATTACTTGATAAGTTAAGGGTTTTCTTGGTGAAAGAAAAAAATTTAATTTGATTAATTTTTGAATTCATTGGTGTAGAAGAAAAATGCTTTTCTTTGATGTGGATGAAAAGTGTATCCCTTATCAAAGAAGTATTGTATTGCTTCATTTGCTTGTACACCAATTAAAAAATTTTAAGTCACACACACATATATAGACAATACGAGAGAGATTGAACGGTACCACTCATTCAAAGAATCTTTTGTGACCTTTGAGAACTCATTAAGTGCAAACAATAACATGACTTTTTTTTTTTTTTGAGAAATAATTACAGCATGCTGCTAACTTTGCAGCTCGAATCCTTTCCCCCCAGACCCCCAAGCACTTTATGCATAGAGAGGTGTTAATTCAACTACAATGCCTTTGACAACAATAACATGACTTGAGTCACTTTGACAAGATGTTGTGAACTTTATGGATCCATAATCCGATGGTAAATTGCAATAAAATGCTTCTTGCCTTGATTAACTATACCACAATTACAAGATGCACTAATTAAATTACAATAATGATAGAGATACATTCTAATTTTACAACATGCTAATATGATCGACAGTAAGTGATAGACATAATTTGCCAATCGTGTTTATACGGATCTACTTTTTTTTTTCTACAAGGAACCTACTATTTTTAATTGACCACTCACGATCTATCACATTAATATATTATATATATAAAAAAAAAGGGTGAAAAATTCGGTGTGTGTGCAATATTGTTGATAAAGTTATGACCAGTAGAAAAGGAAAATATTCTTACAGGAGTGAAGATCTGTTTAAGTGAAGGTTCTTTTCATCATTTCATTTTTATACTGTGTGTAAACTATAAAGGCAAGAAGGAATCAATAATTGTGTCAATTCATTAGTGCGTATTAGCTCTTAAGTCTTACCCACATAATTTGTGGGGCTCTCTGTCGTCCATAACCATTAGTCACTTGCTCGCCCGGTAACCCTCCAGAAATTTTTATCACGAAAACTGAGAGATCATTGTCTCCCCATTCACTATTCCCTGCAAAATCTGCAATCACCAGCACTTCTGACTTTGCCTGCACAAGTTCATGGTAAAATATGTTACTATTACCAAACCTTTTTTACAAACTTCTCTCTATTGCTTATATAACAAGCTCTAGTATTTGGTAATGACTAGCAGCCAATAATTGGAACTTGAATTTTACATAGCATGACAAAATGTACAAAATTATTATTGGTCACTGCTCTAGATTAGACCCCATCATTATCTTATAATTGACCTTGATTTGGCTAGCTACATCATACTGATATACAACATAGTCATGCAGTCTATTTGGTCATTTGTATTTTATCAAATAATTCAAACAATAAGCACCAGAATTACAAGAGTGAAGTCATTTAATGTTCATTTTTTCACTCTAGTATGACCCATTACAAGAAAACCTTTGCAGTCCAACTTTACTCAAGCAGCCATTTAGAAAACTGAAGCTTATTCTTCTGCATTAGAAGCTACTATTTATCTTGCTTGCCTAAAGTTGAAAAAGAAAACAGGATAGCATTGAAGGAAAACAAGAAATTAAAAGAGATTACGTGTAAGAAGAATCCATCGGGTGCTCTGATTCAAAACGGCTTTTATCATCAGACTTTCTTACTGTGAAAGGAAGGACTGAAACTGAAACTCAGAAATTGGAAATCGAAGAAGACAAGTTATAACGGCTAGTTTATGTCTAACGGCTCTTAGACTAAACGCTGCCGTTTTGTGACTGTGTTAAAAGAATGTTAATGAATTAAGAGAAACGGTGTCGTTCTACTTATTGGAACGGTGTAGTTTTATGTCAACCAGATATAAGTGTTCAAACGGTGCCGTTTCGATGTCATCTCTCCCAAATGGTTCTGGTTTGAAGAAGCTATGTGTTGGTGCTATGCAGTTAGGATCTCAGCTCTAACTGTCACTGAAGCCAGGTCCTTCAGCTCCGGAAATCACGGCGTATAATCTGGAGTTAGTTCTTAGTTAGTTAAGAGCAGTTGATACTCTCACTCTCTCTCTCTCTCTCTCTAGAATGTTCAAGTCTATAATGTACTTAATCTATAAATAGTGTAGGTGCTGTGTATTTTATTTTAAGCTTGATAGAATTGAAATAACTTTCTCTTGTTTCTCTTTCTGTATTACTTTCTCTCTGACCTTTCCTTCGTCTCTGTTATATTGCTCATCCGCCATTGTTGACAATTCTTTAAGCTTCAAATTCCTTTACTTACAATCTCAAATGTCTCAGACTTACCAGGCGTGGTTGAAACAGCTACCACATCAATCCCATTCCCATTGTTGTTCAGCCCCACAAACTGCTTATTGAAGACTCTGAAATGGAAAGTTGTTTCATTGAGCCTCCACAACTACACAAAACAAAGAACAACCTTATATTATATGTATACATATCAATGAAGTCAAAGGACATAATTTACTTGAAATTCCAAGTCATAACCATATAATTTACTTAGGTAATTAAAACTTACACTAAAAGTCTCCCACACTGAAGCAGCTGTTCTGTTAGCAACTATAATGGTTCCTCCTCCAATCTCAGCACAAAGATACTTCCCAGTTGTTACTGATTTGAACTGAAGCCCTGTTCCATCCTAGTAAAAATAACAAAAAGACAAAAAGCTTGAAACTTTCAAGAAAGATGTTGACAAATAATGAGAACTGTTAAAAGTGCAAAGCAGTGTTGCATGCTTCAAGCCACACAGGTAGCTAGTGGTGTAGCAGTTGCTGATGAGGGATGCACTAGCCAAGCCACAAGAGCAACAGGCAGTGCAGCAGTTGCTGATGATAGGTGCATTGGTCAGGCCATGAAGGCAGCAAGTAATGCAGCATTTGTTGATGAGGTGTGCACTACTCAGACCACAAGGCTTGCATCAGGGGACTTGATTAACTCAGCAGTCTTGGAATTACTTGAGGCCATGCCACATCATGAGTTCTTCATCCAGGATAGTTGAAGGAGTCAGTTCGACAAATCTAGGAGTTAGTTACTCAAGCTTGCCACATGTACGGCTTCCAGAATATTCAAATAACTTATTTTGGCTCCAATTATAGAGTTGGTTATATTTTTGTGTATATAAACCGAGCACCTTGTGTGTATTTATTCATTCAGTTCATTTTCTTGTAATTGATTCTCAATCAATGAAATTCTTTCAATTCTATTTAGCCTTTCTAGTTTTTACAAGAACTAATAAGAGTGAAAAATGGACAATCATTAAGCGTTAATTAATACAGCCATATGTACAAGCCAAAAAGTCATTGTTGGGGTTGCCATCAAAGAGAAAAGGTCTAACCCCTCCTTCTGTGACCAGCCAACCTCCTAAATTAACTGCTTTAATTTTCAAGCTAGAAACAAAACAAATAGGCAAGAGAACAACTATGCTTAGTAGCAATATTCTTGAATTGATCGTGATAGGCCAAGAATGTATTGACCCCTTGTGATAAATTAACCAATTAATTAATTCAATTAGCATGCAATAAGCATGGTAGCACAAACAAATCACCAACTAAGTTAAAATGCAGTGAAAAATAAATTGACACCGTAATTTGTTTACAAATGGAGAAAACCTACGCGGCAAAAACCCCACCGGGTGATTTTAAGGTCACCACTCCTGAGAATTCACTATTATCACAACAAGCGGTTATAAGTAAAGGAATCTCAGTACCTTATACCAACCTATAGTTGAACCCTTACCCCAATACCCAATTGGACTTGTTCTGTAATGACGATCTCTCATTTCAATGCACAACTCCTAATACATGACTAACCAATTTGATGCGTGGATCCCAGTACGCGGCTTGCTCACCAACTTGAGAAAGATGTTGGTTGCAAAATTCTTTAGTTCATCAACACAATGAAGATCATGAAGCTCCTTAGTTACAAAACCCTACGGTGTACAAACACAACAGCTTCTTAAATAGAAAGATGAATTAGGGCAAATGTCTTCGATTCACAATATGCTTGTGAAAAACTTTTGCATTCAGGTGCATCAGCTGTGATGGCCCTTAAAACAATCCTTATATATGTTTAAGGTTGTGAGAAAAGAAAGTCCAAACATCTATTTACGGATTGGAGTGAAATCAAATCTAAAAAACTGATTTTCATAAACCTCGATACATACCCTATTTGTCAAGCAGCTGTCGAGTATCAAGTTTAAATAGCCTTTTAAATCTCGATATATACTAGCTGTCGAGTTTTAAAATTCAGCACTTCTTCACTTGTTTCTTGGACAGACTTGCATGGTTTTAATACTTGAACTTGAAACCTTGTTTCTTGAAGTATCAAACACATCTTAAATCTACCCAATTACAAGTAAAGTGCATTTTGTTAAAAGGTTAGCCAATTCTATATTGACATATGTTCCTAACATGATGCACATATGTCCTAACAGATTGCCATTTGTACATAGTTATATTGTTTTCTTTTTTTGTATATCTTATTCATATATCAGTTTCTATGAAGGTTGTTGCCTACAGGTATACATACATACATACATACATATATGTATTGACATATATATACACTTATCAAATTATATATTGACATATATATACATTTATCAAATTACACTAAATAGACATTACTACCTTAAACAAAAATTTGAATATACCAATACTTATCTTATATTAGTTTCTATGTGAGTCGTTGCCTATCTATTTATCTATACTACTAATAAGAGGATTCTCCTGTTTCTTCTTCAATTTTTGATATACCAAAATATCCTCATACAAATTCTAAAATAATATACCCTTTAGTTTAAATTTTTTTTTCCTACAAAAAACAAAAAAGGTTAAAAGAGTAATACTATCTCATGTACCAAAAAAAAAAAAAAAAAAACCGTTTGTATTCAAATATTTGATACCTATCGGTATTTGTTATCTATTTGAATTCAAATACGTTTATCGAAAAAAAAAAATTAATTACTTCTTCCAAAACAAACCCATTACCTCACATAAAAACTACTTATTCTTATCCCGTATTCTTATGTCTGATTCCTATATGTATATGTTATTTATTTGAATTCAAATACCTCAATTATGCTTTAGGCTTTTTTCCTTTATCTTCTTCATTCCGCCTAAAACTTAGGATAGTATCTCTATTTCATTTTTAAACATTATTCTATGTTACCTTACTTTTCATTTTTTTTTTTTTAAATACAATATATCACTTTTAAACATTATAACACTAAACTAAAAAAAAAAAAAAAAACATTATTGCACGTGCAAAACACCTTTGATGAGTCTTTTATACACACACACACACACACACACACACACACACACACACACACACACACGATTGATGAGTGCGTAATTGTGCTTAGCACTAGCGGAGTGCATCTAGAAACTTTGACGTTCAACTCATAATTTTGTGCATGTAGTATTAATCTTTGATAATACCTTCCATATTAGTAGTCTTCGTTCAGTTCAACCAAACAAGAATTTTTAAATAATAAAAAAAAACTTTATGTTAGTAATTTACTATCGGATAGAGTACTAGTCCACGTCAAAACTCACAACACCTTGTCAAAGTGGCTCCAATCTGCATGTTATTGTTAGTGGTACAGTTTCATCTCTGTGAGAACTAGATTCAAATCTCTTCACACATGTTAAAAACAATGATATCAAGAAAGTCAGCGCGGAATTTTTCCTCTCTTTTGTTTGGCAATGCCCATGATTTGGTGAGCTTGAGAACGTTGTCTTCTCTGCCAGATAGAGAAGAATTCTGATTTCGAGTGATTCAAAGTTTCAAACATGTTAGCCTTCATTTGTATATAGATTGATTAATCAAATTGATCATTGTCAAAGAAGAAACAATGAGATTAGGAAATTGGTAGTTTGCACTGATAATTAATTCCTAGATTTGAAAATCCAAATTAAGTCTCTCATCTATAAAGAGAATATAAGGATATGATCAAGCATAAAATAAAGGGTAAGGATTCTCTCACACAAATTATTTCATATTTTCTATAAACGTCCACTTTTCACGTTTTAAATGCGGACATCACCATATTTTAAAATGTGTACATCAACGCATGCAATTATAACATTGTATGCATACCTGTTCAAAGAAAGTGTATGAGAGAATATTTACCGTAAGATAAAACAGAACTAAGATTGGTTGGTTTGGGGTATAAAAGATGGTTGCATCCCTAGTTAGAAGTGATTCCATTCATTGGATCACAATTTATAAGGAATTGATTTAGACATGTTAGGACATATGTGTATTCACTTGTTAAGAACATATGTCACTTGTTTATGTAAATTGGCTAATCTTTTTGACAAAACGCACTCTACTTGTAATTGGGTAGTTCTAGGTGTTTTTAATACTTCAAGAAATAAGGTTTCAAGATCAAGTGTTGAAGTCATCAAGTCTGTCCAAGAAAAAGCAAGCTGAAGTACAATTTCATTAAATCTCGACACCTGCTCGATAGCTACCTCGACACCAGCTATCTGTCGAGATTTATAATTTCAAATTTTCTGATCTGATTTTCTTGGGATCCGTGAATATGGTTTTGGGCCTTCTTTTCTTCTAACCCTAAACTTATAAAATGATTGTTTTAAGAGCCGTCAAGTTGTACACAAGTTGAAAAAGCATTGAGCAATCTCTGTTCAAGCAAATTGTGATCAAAAGACGAAGTTCTTAACCTAGTTCATCTTCTCTCAAGAAGTTGCTGTGTATTTGTACCATAGGGTTTTGTAACCAAGCATCTTCCTGATCTTCATTGTGTATGATGAACTGAAGAACTTTGCAGCCAACTTCTCCTTCTAAGTTAGTGTTTGAAGTTGCGTACTGGGATCCGCGCATTGGTTAGTCACGTACTTGGGAGCCGTGCATCAAAGGTGGAAATTGTCACTACAGATCAAGTCCAATTGGGTATTGGGGTAAGGGTTCAACTGTAGGTTGGTAAGGTACTTGGGATTCCTTTACTTGTAACCGCTTGATTTGATAATAGTGGAGTTTCGGGAGTGGTGACCTGAAAATCACCCGGTGGGGTTTTTGCCATTAGGGTTTTCCCCATTCGTAAACAAATCACCGTGTTATTTATTTTCCGCTGCATATTTAGTATTTGGTGATTTGTTTGTGCTTCCACGTATTTGCATGTTAAATTGATTAATTAATAATTTGGCTAATTAATTAATTGATTTTATCACAAGGGGTCATTCAGTTTGTGGCCTATCAAGACAAACTCTACTCTTAGTTATGCATATGTAAATGAAGTTTCACATAGAATAATAGTGACAAGAGTAGTTAGATACAAACTTATAGGCTTAAAATTTTGGGTTATGTGGTATAAAAAATATGTTATATTAACTACTTAATTGAAGTCTCCTTAAAGTGTTTTCTCCCCAATAAATGTGTTGACACTTCATTTTGCAACCCACATTTAACTTCACATGGAGGGTAAAAGGGTACTTTCACTTTGAAAATATGCATCTTGATTCTAGCCATTAGATCCTTGGACTCATTTCACCAAAATGATCTTGATGTTGTAACGATCAAATCAACTGGTCATAAGCCCTAATCGGACCACCAGATTGAAAGTTATCATCAAATCAAGTTTTAATGGCTAAGATGTACTTATACAAATTGAGTCCAACTATATGTGATTATGAACAATTGATCTCAATTGATTATAAATGTAATCAATTTAAGATCAATAATGTATCATAATTTGATTGATTAGGACTACATTTTATAGTGAGGTTGCATACACCTAATTAATTAGATAGTTAAACATTAATTATTTAATGAGTAATTTGTGTAATTATCTTTTAATTAGAGTAAATTTGGAACCAATTAAGTTTGAAATGGGAGTGAATAGAGCCATTTAATGTTAATTGGGAGCTAATTTGGGACCTATTAATGTTAATTGTGCTGAAATCATTTTCTAACAAATGACATATGCTCACCATTTCATCAATATCTCTCAGAATATTTTGAATCTGTGAATGGGGTTAATTTTTTCAGAAACTAGACATCCGGGGCTTCAATTTGAGCACAAGAACGAGACAATTCCGATCAGAATTGAGTCAAATATGATTTTTCAAAATTGGCTCTACAAGCTGTTACAGCAGCTACGGAAAAACCGAATTTTGGCTTGCTCGCCACTCCCACCAATCTCTCCATTTAAAGTACCAAATTTTTCCTAAGGCTAAAATGAGGTCTAGGTTCATAATCCTTGTCAACCCTCATTAAATGGCTTTTCACATATATATTCCCTCCACTACTACTATATAAACTCTCCCTTTCCTTCATTCCAAAACACCAAAAACCCTCTCTCTTCTCCTCTCTTGAGTTCTAGTGAAGTTGAGTAGTCTTGTCATATCTTGGTCTTCCTGAGACTCAAGGTATTGAGTGAGACTCACTCTCCCTCTCCTAGTTCTTCTTCTTTCCTCCACTGTTAGGACTTCCACCAAAAGTCTCCTCCTCCACCATATGGATCTTGCATGAAGGTATAATCTCTTTCTCTAATTATTTTTTTGTGTTGCCATGATGAGAGTTTAAGATTAAAGCATGATAGTAATCATTTAAATTTCGTTGAATATGTTTGAATGTTCTTGATTGTTCTTATATGTTCTTCACATGTTCTTGGTTGTTTATCACATGTTTATGCATATCACTAGTTTTAATCTTAAATTTACATCAAAAATATGAAAAACATGTTTGTTTAATAATTCTTTCAAATCCTTGAATCTAGATTATCACCATCCACACACATTCACTAGAATTTATTTTTTTCAATCCAAATGTAATGCTCAATAAATTGAATTATGGTTTATCACATGCACACACATCAAATTCAACATGCAAATTGATTGACATATTGGATGATATGATATGAATGTTGGCCACCATAGTCTAGAAGACCGGTTTCACCGGGCAAGGTGGGTGCCTAACACCTTCCCACCTAGTAACATAGCCTCCGAGCTTAGATCAAGGGTTAGTAGAACCAAATGCTTATCCATGTAATTTTTTATTTTTAGATTGTAACTAGGGAACAAAGCCATGTACTTTATCTTAGATTGTATCTAGGACTAAAGTCATGTAATTTTCCTATGATCAATGTAAATTCAATTTCAAATTAATAAAATGAAGAATTTTTCAATTATGGTTTTCTTATTTTTCTAATAATTAAATAAGTGGCGACTTCATTGTAAAACCTTTAATCCAAAGGGAAAAATATAATCAGTCGAACCTCCATTTTGAGAGGCAATAACATGATTCTACCCATTCACGTGGGTTTGGCCCAACATTCCTAAAAACGGGCCGGGTGCGCGGTCTCTCACAAAATGACATTAACTTCATGGTATTTTCTCCTCAACATCCATAAATTCAACAACTCAAAAAAAAAAAAAAAAAAAAAAAAAAAAAAAAAACAAGCACTTCGCTATTGTAGAAGCCTAAAATGGCTAAGAAATTATCTAGAAGGACAACAACTTCTAAGGAAGTAAAAATATTGTAAACTTCTAATAAGCAAGTATAGAAATGCTTATGAACCGAACATAACATAAAATTCAGGCTTTAGATCAAACACAGATAATTAAAATTGACCACCCAAGAATGTTAGTGGCTTTTAATTCGCTCACAGCCCCATTGGGAAGATGGCTATCATGTTATGTCATTAGTGGAGGCAACCTAGTTGCACTTGTTTAAAATAAAGATTAAGATAAACCTCATCTACCGATTGCGCAAATAAAAAATAAAAAAAAAAAAATTCTTGATTGAGAATGACTAGACAAATCGACTTATCATTCTTCTATTCATATTTTTACCATTTTTGTATTTTCATGCCAAATTTTTTAAACATATTTTTTTTAAATGTCGAATAATATCCGTCCATATACTTACCATATCAAACGAGTACCATACTTTACTAACTATCAATAGATACTAAAGTTTTTTAATCAAATATGGTAAGCAAATTGGACCTCAGATGGTCTGCTCTTTATACAAGGAATGAATCAACAAATTATTGTAGAAGACGTGGCCTAAAAAAAATTAGGAAGTCTATAAATTTTTTTTAAAAAAAAAGGTGATTTAAGAAGCAAACATCTTCAATAAAGGCAGCCCCTATTAATGAAAAAAAATGAAAAAAAGTCAATTATTATGGTTTGGTTACATTCAAAGGAGGGAAACGAATGCACATACATTAAAGAGGAAATTTAAGTTGAGGGAACAAAATAAAAGAGGTAGAGGATCTAAAGTCAACTCTAAAATTTTGAAACTAAACCTTTATTGTTGTTGTATACAAAATCAGTTAATTTAATGTCTTAATCCAATGATAGTGCAGTAAAAAAGTTAAGTAAGATGATAAAGAGCTATGAAACCACATTGCAAGTTCAAATACTAAGGTTTAAAAAAAATATGGAAGTCTTTTCATTTGGTTAAAAGGGAAGTATTAATCTATTTATTTGATCGAAGTGTTTATTGAAATAAAAAAAGTAAATTGGAAGTACAATAACCACTTGTTGAGGACTCTTTCTTCGGCCCATATGGCATTACTTCATTGGCAACCCATGCCACATCAATATATTATTGTGTTATTGGGTAAATCTCTTTAAAGCCCAAAATAAGCTCATATCTCATTCAACTACATGGATTGGGCTCACATGGCCCACGAGATCCTTACTTCAAAAGGCAGATTTATGGTCCACATTTCCTCTTCATCAATTGGGATCATAACCCCACGACATCATAACATTAATATATGGATTGGGCTTAAGCAATGAATCAAAACTCACGGCCCATATTACCTCTCTTACACTCATGGCAAGCGGCTTCTTTAACAAGAGCTCATATTTACACAAATGATAACAAAACCCGAGGTACATCATCTCATCTTCGGCTTATGATCCAAGCTCATAAGTCACTTTAGGGAAATTTTGGGAGTCGTGTTTTGGAGAGCCAAGAGGTATGTTCAGTAAAGCTCCAGCGGTTTAAAGTTGATAAAAGAGACAAGTTGCTTGGCGTGTCTTCTCCAACTCCCTGAACTCTGACAAGTTCGTGTGTAACGGGTAACATATGGTAAGCATCTCTTATCACATAGCACTTTAGATGATAAAATTCTCTATTTCTCTTTTCCTAAACTTAACATTCATCATATGACAAATACTCAATATCCACAGCCATCTAAATGTTGAGCAAATAACTATTCATTCAATCTCCAGCTGTTACTATACAAATTTAGAAATTTCATTATATCATTCTACATAAACTACATTACTACTTTTAGCTAAAATCCAACTCAAACACATGGCTTAATCTGATTGGCTATCTTTAATCTCCAACTATATACAAATATTTATGATATCTCTCATACCTAGCTGTTGTCTGCCACAATCAGATCATATATTTCTCTGCCAACTGCCAGAGCAGAGCATTAAATACTCTTCTTGCTCACTAAGATTATGTCACAACACAATGAGACTTTTACTAAATCTCTAAAGCTTCATTAACTTTCAACCAATCCTTCTATTACTTACTAGAAATGTGTTGTAATGGAACCTGTTCGGGGGCCTTTTTTAGTTACCTAGCCACATGTGATCCGTTGGAAGGATAACCTTACTAGGCCCAGGTTCTTTTTAGGGAGTTGCGTCCAGAACTCAACATTGGGCCACGTGGTCCAACGGTTACTAGCGTATTTTTAAGCCTACAAAATCATTAAGGCCAAAATCTAAGAATCACGATAATGGTTGAGTAAATATGTAATATGTGTTTGATATGATAGCTTTGGTTAGTAGTTGAAATAAAGTAATTTGTATTTAAAAGTGAAGTAAGCATGGAGTCAATGATGTAGATTTAAAGATATGGAAGTAAAGTCACTTATCTTTGTATGGTTTATAACTCCAGCTGTACAGCATCACTGAACTGATAGGATTCTAGCAGAATGCCAGCGATAGAGGCTAGTTAAGCTTGTCTTTCTTATCATGCATTTAAATGAGTTTAAGCCTTGGTTAATAGTTGTAATAGTAGTTGGAATAAAGTAATATGTATTTAAATGTGAAGTAATCATATACTCAATGATGTAAATTTAAAGATAAGGAAGAAAATTCACTTATCTTTGTATGGTTTGTAACCCCAGTTGTACAACTTCTGTGAGCTAATAATGTCCAAGCAGAGTGACCCCAGCGGTAGAGAGGCAGTTTGACTTGATAACTTCAAGATTAAGGGGAAAAATGGGTACAATTGGAGGGAGAGAGAGTATGTCCAGCTGTGTGTAAGGGCTGGTTAAGCTTGTCTATCTTATCATGCACTTAAATGAGTTTTCTCCTTTGACAATGCTCTTTTAGTTGTTGTGAAGTTATGAATAATGTTGCCTTCCACGAGAAGGGCTTTTGTATGGAGTATATGTGCCTTCTAAGATAAGGGTTTTATGTAAGAAGTAGTTGTGCCTTCTAAGAGAAGGGATTTGATATGAGATCTTGGTGCCTTCTAGGAGAAGGGCTTTAATAATATAAGTTCATGCCTTCCATAAGAAGAGTTTTTAGTATGAGTGTTTAATATCTCTTGAGAAGTGTGGAGATGATAAAAGATATAGATATTTTGTGGGATGTAGTATATGATAAATGGAAGTATGAGAGATTGCTTTCCAAAAAGAAAGATTTTGTAAGAGAAGAGCATGGAGATGTGTTTAGGTATTTGGAGATAGGAGCAGTGAGATAGGTGTATTTTCTAAATATAGAGAGTGAGAGAATGAGTATAAGAGGGATAATAGTGTCGTAGTGTGTTTAACAATGTTGCTGAGATTTTCTGCTGGGATCGTATGAAGGCTTATGAATGGCATTTATGAGCTAAGGGTTGAAGAGTTTAGTTCCTAATTTAGAAACTAAAAACCCAGAAGTTCAGTACTTCATTAAGAGTTTCAGAAGATCATTCAAGGGAGAAAGAATAGGGCGGCTTCTGAGAAAGTTTTTCTCCATTGGTGTCCCCCTTAAGGTGTTGATGAAAAGTTCCCCTTTAGAGCTGAGTTTAAGGGGGTATTTTAGTAAATAATCTCAACCAAAATTTGTACCAATCAGCAATAAATTTTCAGAGAATCCATCTTAAGATTTGCCCAAAAATGGTATGTTTAGCTTTAAGGTATTCTTGCTGTTTCAGGTAAGAGCTGCTAGGGAAAAAGTACCAGAAAAGGAAAATATTTTGGCAAGAAAAAGATAGTTACTTTAGTTGGTTTTGGTTTTAACCAAAAGTGAAAAAATCAGTAATGCTTAGGCTGCTGGGTCAACTGTCACAACTGTTTTAAAAAGGCTGTCCCAGCTGTCAGGAAAAGCTGTGACAGCTATCATGAAAAAGCTGTCACAACTGTTAGGAAAAACTATGACATCTATCATGAGACAGCTGTCACAGCTGTCATAAGACATCTGTTTACTTTGGACAGAAGCCAATGAGGTCATGATTTCAAACTGCTGGAGAAGTCATTTCATGAATTTGGCTGAAAAATGGTAAGATCTCTTTCAAGGGTATCTTGCTATTTTAGGTATAGCAGCTGGCTGCTGGGATTTCAGCATTAAATGGCTGATGATATCACTTCCAGCCAGGTGTCAAATGCTGAATACACTGCTGGGGTTCAGCTGGAAATGCTTCTCTTTTCGAGTGTTTGTGGTTTTGGTCCAAAGTTCCATTACAACACATTTCTAATAAGTAATAAAAAGATTGGTTAATAGCTAATAAAGTTTTAGAGATTTAGTCAAGGTCTTATTGTGTTGTGACATAATCTTGGTGAGCAAGAAGAGTATTTAATGCTCTGCTTTGACAGCTGGCAAAGAAATATATGGTCTGATTGTGGCAAACAGCAGCTGGGTATCAGAGATATCATGAATATTTTGTATAGAGAGAGATTAAAGATAACCAATCAGATTAGGCCACATGCTTGAGTTGGATTTTAGCTGAAAGAAGTAATGTAGTTTATGTAGAATAATATAATGAAGTTTCTATATTTGTATAGCAACAGCTGGGGATTGAATGAACAATTATTTTCTCAGCAATTAGATGGCTAGAAATATTGAGCATTTGTCATGTGATGGATATCAAGTTTTAGGAAAAAAGTAATGGGGAATTTTATCATCTAAAGTGCTATGGGATAAGAGATGATTACCATATGTTACCCGCTACACACGGATTCGTCAAAGTTCAGAGAGTTGGAGAAGACACACCAAGAAACATGTCTCTTTTTATTGACTTTAAACCGCTAGAGCTTTACTGAATATACCTCTTGGCCCTCTAAACCATGACTCCCAAAGTTTCCCCAAAGAGACTTATGAGCTTGGATCATAAGCCAAAGGTGAGATGACGTACCTCAGGTTTTGTTGTCATTTTGTGTAAATATGGGTCTTGTTGAAGAAGCCACTTGCCATGAGTGTAAGAGAGGTAATATGGGCCATGAGTTTTGATTCATTGCTTAAGCCCGATCCATATGTTAATGTTGATGATGTCGTGGGGTTATGATTTCAATTGATGAAGAGGAAATGTGGACCATGAATCCGCCTCTTGAAGTAAGGATCTCGTGGGCCATATGAGCCCAATCCATGTAGCTAAGTGAGATATGAGCTTATTTTAGACTTTAAATAGATTTACCCAAAAAATCATTAATATGTTGATATGGCATGGGTTGCCAATGAAGTAATGCCACGTGGGCCGAAAAAACGGTTCTCAACATTAGCCCCCCGAGTGCATGGGCTTGTACTGCAAGGGCATGCACGAGTTATGGGTTTGCTTGAAGACCTTTTTAGATGAGGCAGTTTGAGATTGTTGACTGCTGGAGATAATATTGTTGGATTGAAGGTAGCAAGGTAATTTTGCAGCTAGATTTGGTGCTGCTGGGTTGAGGGCAGCAAAGTGATGTTACAACTGGTCAAGATTGCAGCTGGGTGTGGTGTTGCTTTAATCATGATTGAGTCTGTTGAAGTCAATGCATTTGGAGCTGACTTTCTTCTTGTAGATGTGACCGTGGTTGGTCCATTTAGAAATATTTTGAGCAGAACTTTTGATGCTACGGCTGGGGAGGATATTGCTCTTGATCCAGTGGAGCTGAAGCATTGAAGTTGTTGCTGCTGAAAGTCTGAATACTGAATTTACAGCTGGGGCAGTCTAGAATGTATTTTGACATCATAGCAAATGAATATTTTACTGAAACTACTAATTGTAGTCAGTTCTTGAAGAAATTTGATAGAGATGTTCATGATAATATGAGCTTTTCATTGAGATTCCGTCCTTGTTGGAAGAGCTGCTTTAGGAAGTATAGAGATTGCATGGCCACTTGTAGGATTGGCTACATGATTATGATTGTATTGATAGAGTCATAAGTGATAATCATATTGCTGAATCTAATAGTATTGCTAGGGTAACAAAATAGGTGCTGCTAGGCATGTGCAGATTCAATGCAGCAAAAAGTTCCATAGCTGGAGCAATAACTTTGATTTAATTGGTAGAGTGACTGGTCTTCCTGTAGATCTATGTGTAGTCTTCTCAAATAGATAGTGGGAGACCAAGCCCCCAAGTGTAAGATGACGTTTACAAAGATCCTAGCGGTGTGATGCATAAGACCGCTATGATTCCAATAGTGTAGTGTGTGGACTGCCACAGCTTTGAAGAGGGTGTGTGGGACTTCCACAACTTTGAAGAGAGTGCGTGGGATTGCCACGGCTTGATATAATAGTACTCCAATGAATAGAGCTTCATTTGTTACTCGTAATTTTGTGAGAGTGCCAAATTGATAAGTAATGTGTTCTTGAAAGAAGTTGGCCGCTACTGGACCAATGACATGTATAGTGGAAATGCCTCTACTAATGATAAATATCCAATTGTAGCCCCCAGAAATGGAACCTTGGGACTGATAAGACCAAGCCCCCAAGTGTAGAGAGGCCTTGGATATGCATATGTTAACAAGTGAGGAGTACCTTGAAAAATTTAGCAGTGAATTTGGCACTTTGCTGCTTGAAATAGTGTAGGTACTTGTGGAAATGATCTTGTGTGATGATTGCTTGATTGAGTATGCTAGATTGGTAAGTCTGTCTACTGAAGGCAGCTATATAGATTGATGGATCTGCTAGAGTTCTGAATATGAGAAGCTGGAGTTTGTTCTATCTGCCTAGGCAAGCTACTGGGTGTGTATCAGTTTAATGTTGGGGGAATCTTCTCTTGATTTGAATAAGTGGTTCATCTTTCCGGATGACTTTGTGATTTGCTAAATGTAATGACTGTTGAGTAAATGATAATGATTGAAAATATTTGATCTTTCTATGAAGGAAATAGTATTGCAGCTTCTAGGAAAGTATGGTTGGCATGAGTTCCAACAGTAAGATAGGAAATACCAGATTGATGGCAATGGTCTGGATCCAGCAATAGAATAGTATGGTGGTAGCTTTCACCTTGTGTTTGGGAAGTAAGTTCAGCTGAACCTCTTGTTGCCCCTTAAGTAAGAATCAAGGGTGCCATTTGGAAATGCTGATGGATGATCCTTTGTTGGACTTAGATAGTTTGAAAACTACTTCATCTTTTCCAGCAATAAGTGGATTATTGTCAAGTTGTTGGCCATTGGCTTCTTGCATTTTTCACATTTTGTTGGGTTATGATAAGAAGTAACAAGGATTGTAGAGTCCTCATCTTGCTTTCCAGTGGTGCAAGGCTTTTTACTGATGCAGTAACTTTTCAGACCTTTGCAGCAGTTGGGTAGATTGTGTGATGTGAAGATACAACAGTAGGTAGTTTGGAATAGTGCCACGAGATTGCTAGATGGGCTCAAGACTTGAATCTGATTTTTGCTTGTGGAGGGCAGCAAGAGTGATCCTTAATTCTTCATGAGAATATTTTTTCAGCAAAGATTCTCCATGTAGCAATGGAAGTAGGTTGAATAGTAATGTAGCAAAATGTTTGCATGATCTGAGATGGATTAAGAAAGTTCTCTTGCAAAGTTCTTCACTTCTTGAATGTAGGCATCGAATGATAACCTGTATGTAAGTGAAATAGAGATAATTGATATTAGATTTTAGTGAAATAGAGATAATTGCCATGAGATTTGCCATGGGCTTCGATAAGTAATTGCCATGGGCTTGAACCATAGGCTTCTAACATTGGATTGAATTCCATTGATAAGATAGTTTTGCCATGGACTTGAATCATGGGCTTTTGAAATATATTGTTGCCAAAGTATTAACTTTAGGCTTTTGAGCATAATATGATATTATTTGTCAAATAACATTTGAGCTTTCATGAAATAATTATTTGTCAAAAAAGTAGTTGTTTGGGGTTGTTGACAAGATGTTGCCAAAATAGTATTGGACTTTTGTAAAGTATTGCCAAGTATTTGGGATAAAATATTGCCAAGGATAGTACTTGAGCTTTTGAGTATTTGAGTTTTTGTAAATAGTTACCAAAATAGCATTTGGGCTTTGTAAAAATAGGTGCCAAAATAGCATTTGGGCATTGTAAAATAGGCGCCAAATTAGTATTTGGACTTTATAAAATGGGTGCCAAAATAACATTTGGGCTTTGTAAAATGGGTGCCAAATTAGTATTTAGACTTTGTAAAATAAGTGCCAAAATAACATTTGGGCTTTGTAAAATAGGTGTCAAAATAATATTTGAGCTTTTGTAAATAGGTGCCAAATTAGTATTTGGGTTTTGTAAAAATAAGTGCCAAATTAGTATTTGGGCTTCGTAGGATTTTGTAAAAATATTGTCGTGTAGCAACGGACTTAGTAGAAGTACCGCATTGTAGCAAGCTTTAGAGATGCCGCATTGTAGCGGACTTTGTAAAATGCCACATCGTAGCGGGCTTCATAAGATGTCGCATCGTAGTTGACTTTAGAGATGCCGCATCATAGCGGCCTTTGTAAGATGCCGCATCGTAGCGAACTTTAGAGATGCCACATTGTAGCGGGCTTTGTAGAGGGTTTTGTTGGGCTTTTTAGGTTTTGCCCACAAGGTAAATGAGTTTAGACTTTTTATAGAGATAGTATAATTTTGTGGCTCAATATGGTGATGGTATGGTGAGTATTTTGTGTGAAAATCCAAGTTGGATAATATGTGAGATATAATGGGTAATATTTGTGAAAGGGCCCAAGGCAATTTATGAGCTTGTATAGAGGGAATATTTGTGAGAGCTCAAGTTGGGTAATAATGTGGAGAATATTTAGGTAATATGTGGGAAGTATTTGTGGGGGTTATTTGAGTATTTTGTATTTGGTGAGTGGGTAAATAGGGATTTGAGATGTAATAATTCGTCCAGCTGAAGAAGTGTTTTCTGTTGGAGGTTTTTCTGATTGAACTGCTGGGGAAGAAAATAGATTTTTTAACAAAATGAGGGCTTTCTGCTTGATGAGGCTTGCTGCTGCAGAAGTGATGGATAACAATGTGTGAGAGCTTATTGTTAATCGAACCCTTTGTTGCTGGGCTACTGGATAATAATAGATCTGCCCAGCCGTATGAGGGTTTGCTGATAAGGCCTTCTGATGTTGAACTACTGGGTAATAATGTAGCCAAAGAAGGGTAATCTGTTGCTGAGGCCCTTTGTTGCTGGAGAGATGAACATGTCTAGTGGTAAAAAGGGTTGCTGTTGATTAGACCCTTTTTTTTTTTTGGACTGCTGGATAATAATAGATCTGCCCAGCTGTATGAGGGTTTGCCGATAAAGCCCTCTGATGTTGAACTACTGGGTAATAACGCAGCCAAAGAAGGGTAATCTGTTGCTAAGGCCCTTTGTTGCTGGAGAGATAAACATGTCCAGCGGTAAAAAGGGTTGCTGTCAATTAGACCCTTTTTTATTGGACTCCTGGATAATAATAGATCTGCCCAGCTGTATGACTGATAGTAGCAAAGATCTCCAGCGGTAAGAGGGGTTTTCTACTGCTAAGGCCTTCTGTGGCTAGGATGATAGATAATAGGAAAGATCTCCAGTGGTAAGAGGGATTTCTGCTACTGAGGCCCTCTATGGCTGGAACGATAGATAATAGTGAATATCTCCGGCAGTAAAAGGGTTTTCTGCTACGGAGGCCCTCTATGGCTAAAACGATGGATAAGAGTGAACATCTCCAGCAGTGAGAGGGTTTTTTGCTGCTGAGACCCTCTGTGGCTGGAATGACAGATAAGAGTGCATATCCCCAGCTGTCAGGAAAAACTGTGACAGCTATCATGAGACAGCTATCACAGCTATCATAAGACAGCTGTTTGCTTTGGGCAAAAGCCAATGAGGTCAGATGAGTGATTTTAGATTACTGGAGAGGTCATTTCATGGATTTGGCTGAAAAATGGTAAAATCTCTTTCAAGGGTATCTTGCTATTTTAGGTATAGCAGCTGGCTGCTGGGATTTCAGCATTAAAAGGCTGATAATATCACTTCCAACCAGGTGCCAAGTGCTGAATACACTACTGGGATTCAACTGGAAATGCTTCTCTTTTCGGGTGTTTGTGTTTTTAGTCCAAGGTTCCATTACAACACATTTCTACTAAGTAATAAAAGGATTGGTTGATAGCCAATGAAGCTTTAGAGATTTAGTCAAAGTCTCATTGTGCTGTGACATAATCTTGGTGAGCAAGAAGAGAATTTAATGCTCTGCTCTGACAGCTGGCAAAGAAATATATGGTTTAATTGTGGCAAACAGCAGCTGAGTATCAGAGATATCATGAATATTTTGTATATAGAGAGATTAAAAATAGTCAATCAGATTAGGCCACATGCTTGAGTTGGATTTTAGCTGAAAGAAGTAATGTAGTTTATGTAGAATAATATAATCAAGTTTCTAAATTTGTATAGCAACAGCTGGGGATTGAATGAACAGTTATTTTCTCAGTAGATAGATGGCTGGGAATATTGAGCATTTGTCATGTGATGAATATCAAGCTTTAGGAAAAGAGCAATAGGAAATTTTATCATCTAAAGTGCTACGTGATAAGAGATGCTTACCATATGTTACCTGCTACACACAGACTCGTCAGAGTTCAAGTAGTTGGAGAAGACACGCCAAGCAACATGTCTCTTTCATCAAATTTAAACCACTAGAGCTTTACTGGCCCTCCAAACCACGACTCCCAAAATTTCTCCAAAGAGACTTATGAACTTGGATCATAAGTCGAAGGTGAGATGACGTACCTTAGGTTTTGTTATCATTTTGTGTAAATATAGGCTCTTGTTGAAGAAGTTGCTTGCCATGACTGTAAGAGAGGTAATATGGGCCATGAGATTTGATTCATTGCTTAAGCCTGATCCATATGTTAATGTTGATACTGTCGTGGGGTTATGATCCCAATTGATGAAGAGGAAATGTGGACCATGAATCCGCCTCTTGAAGTAAGGATGTCGCGGGCCATGTGAGCCAAATCCATGTAGTTAAATGAGATATGAGCTTACTTTGGGTTTTAAATAGATTTATTCAAAAAAATCAATAATATGTTGATGTGGCATGGGTTGCCAATGAAATAATGCCACGTGGGCTGAAAAAACGGTCCTCAACAGAACCTTACACCAAAAACACAAACACCCGAAAAAGGAAGCATTTCCAGCAGAACCCCAGCAGTGTATTCAGCACTTGACACCTGGCTGGAACTATCATCAACCTTTTAATGCTAAAATCCCAACAGCCAGCTGCTATACCCAAAATAGCAAGATACCCTTGAAAGAGATCTTACCATTTTCAGCCAAATTCATGAAATAAATGCTGAAATGACCTCTCCAACAATCTGAAATCACCCAGCTGACCTCATCTACTTCTGCCCAAAGCAACAACTGTCTTATGACAGCTGTCTCATGATAGCTGTCACAACTTTTCTTGACAGCTGGAACAGCCTTTTCAGAATAGTTATGACAGCTGACCCAGCAACCTGAGCATTACTGATTTTTCCTCATTTGGCTAAAACCAAAAGCAACTAAAGTAACTATCTTTTTCTTACCAAAATACCATCCTTTTCTGTTGCTCTTTTCCCAACAGCTCTTACCTCAAACAGCAAGAACATCTTAAAGCTAAACCTACCATTTTTGGCCAAATCTTAGGATGGATTCTCTGAAGATTTATTGCTGGTTGTGATAGATTTTGGCTGATATTCTTTGCTAAAATACCCCCTTTAACTCAGCTCTAAAGAAAACCCCCCATCAACACCTCAAGAGGGGGACACCAAGGGGAAAGAACAACTCTCTCATGAACTTACCTATTCCCTATCCCTCTAATGATCTTCTTAAGCTCTCAATAAAGTTCTGAGCTTCTGAATTTTTAGTTTCTAAAGGAGGAACTAAACTCTTCAACCCTTGGCTCACAAATGCCCTTAATAAGTCTTCATACATCCTCTAGCAAAAAATCTCAGCAATGAATCCCAACAACATAGCTAAACACACTACAGCACTATTACCCCTCTTATACTCATTCTCTCACTCTCCATATTCAGAAAATACACATATCTTACTGCTCCTATCTCCAAATACCTAAACACATCTTCATACTCTTCTCTTACAAAATCTTTTTTCTTAGAAAGCAATCTCTACAACTTCCCCATCGGTTATAATCTCATATTTTTACTATCTTTAACCTTCACATCTCTCATACTTCCATATATCATACATATTACAAATATTACATCCCACAAAACATCTATATCTTTTACCATCTCCGCACTTCTCAAGAGATATCAAATACTCATATTAAAAGCCCTTTTCATGGAAGGCATAAACTTCTAATGCTAAAACCCTTCTCCTAGAAAGCACCAAGATCTCATATCAAGGCCCTTCTCATGGAAGGCACAAATCCATCTTACATAAAGCCCTTCTCTTAGAAGGCACAAATACTCCATACAAAAGCCCTTCTCATAGAAGACAACACTATTCATAACTTCACAACAACTAAAAAGAGTATTGTCAAGGGGAAAACTCATTTAAGTACGTAATAAGATAGGCAAGCTTAACCAACCCCTACACACAGTTGGACATACTCTCTCTCCTTCCAGTTGCACCCATTTTTCCTCCTTAATCTTGAAGTTATCATGGCAAACTGCCTCTCTACCGCTAGGGTCACTCTACTGGGATATTATCAACTCACAGAAGTTGTATAGCTGGGGCTACAAACCATATAAAAATAAGTGACTTTGCTTCCATATCTTTACATATACATTATTGAGTACATGATTACTTCACATTTAAATACATATTACTTTATTCCAACTACTATTACAGCTATTAACCAAGGCTTTAACTCATTTAAATGCATGATAAGAGGGGCAAGCTTAATTAGCCTCTACCGCTGGCATTCTGCTGGAATCCTCTCAGCTCACTGATGCTACATAGCTAGAGCTATAAACCATACAAAGATAAGTGACTTTGCTTTCACATATTTAAATTTACATCATTGAGTACATGATTACTTTACCTTTAAATAAATACTACATTATTTCAACTGTTATTACAACTACTAATCAAAGCTATCATATCAAACGCATATTATATATTTATTCAACTATTATCGTGATTCTTAGACTTTGATTTTAATAGTTTTGTAGGTTTAAAAATACGCCGGTAGCCATTAGACCATGTGGCTCAATGTTGAGTTCTAGATGCAACTCCCCAAACAGAACCCGGGCCTAGTAAGGTCATCCCTCCAACAGATTACACGTGGCTGGGCAACCAAAAAAGGCCCCCGAACACCACCTTAATTCTAAACTAAAGTTTGATATAGCCATTCTTGATCATCCACTCCAAACTCCAATGGTTATTGACATTTTTAAGAGCCCAATAAGCCCATCCAAATGTTGCTCGCCCATAAACATCTAGTTGGGCCTCGGCAAATTTTTGGTATTCTTCTTTTGTTGCTCCATTAACTTTCCACTCAGCTACCCATTCGCCTGCAAACAACGACTAGTTCATATTAATCCATTGACAAGTAGTTTAGATTTTTTTTTTTGTTTTTTTTTTTTTTTTTATGGTGTTGAATATTTTAGAATTCCTTGGTTTTGATTTGGGATTGTAGAAAATAGAAAATATGGCATTTTATTAATGGAATGGTTGTTATTTAGACATACCAATCAAAATACGGGGTCCATTTGATGTTGTGACATGATTCAACTGCGAGGCCCTGTTGGTGTGAACGAAATCAATGTTCTGCTGAACAGTCATGCTGTCAAATTCGCTGGAGAAGAGGTTGTAATAATGGACATCTATGACTGATCTCATGAAGCCACTAGCAAGAGACAAAAACTCCCTCGGGTCGGCCGGTCCTAACCGGTTAGACAACACCACATAAGCATTGGAGTGCTTGCGCACGGCTTCATAACCAGCCTTGTAGTACTTGTTTAGGCTCTCTTGTGATGCTCCTGGTGCTCGAGGTTCATTGATGAGTTCAACTGCATAAAGGCTTGGGTTCTTTGCATACCTATATGTGTCACAAATATCGAGTCCATTATAGACTTATAGTGACATAAACTTAGCTATATATTGTTATATGTTAGAATACATGGGTGACATATAATCTGGTATAAATGGTTTCATATTATGTACCTTGCAGTTAGGAATTCTATGACATCAACTGTTTGTTGAATATTTTCATCTGTTTTGCCCCATTCTTGAGAGCCGTCTCTAGAAGAGCTGTGTTCCCAACCATTTTGAGAACCAGGTGCTGCATGAAGATCAATTATAATCTTCACGCCATATTTCCTACAAGCACAACAGTATTGAACACAAGTTTAGTGGTTTAGAGTTTAATTGTCTTGAATCTTGAGAGAGAGAGTAGAACTTTAGGTGTCTTTGTCTAGCGCAAAGTTAGAAAAATTTATAGGAAAATGCAAAGATATATATAACAAATCTTACCACATGAACTTTACAAATTAATATGGCAATATTTCAACGACATAATAAATAAAATTTTGAATTACTATTTTTTTTGTGAATGATGATATATCAATTTGTAAACACCATGTGGTAAAATTACTCTATCTTAAAATATGAGAGAGTGAATTTTCAAGCTTCGTGAACATTGTCCCAGATTATTAAGAATGTTGGTTCTTGGTTTATCAAGTAGAGGAGAGTTAAAGTATTCCTTTGAGGTGGTTTGAGAGTTAAGATCATGTTAAATTATTTTATGTGTAAATTGTTAAACATTTGTGTTAGGTTCTAAGACTTTAGGAACTAAATGTATTAGAACTTCAATTTGTAATGTGTTGGCAAACCATAATCAAAACTTAGAGTGTAGATTTAGGTTGCTCAAAGTGTGTTTATTTGTAAAGTTGGAATCGAGTGATTGCAAGATTTATTGTTCTAAATCTGCAAAGCTCGATCGATCGAAAATTAGGCTCAATCGATCGAACCTCATGCAGATTAATTTTCTACAGAATTTTCCAACTCATCCCAAGCCCGGTTTGACGTGTAGGGTTTTATGTTTTACTCAAAGTATAAAAAGAAAAACCCTAACTATGTTTTAGAAGTCTTTGATATGCTATGTGTCGAATCTCTTATGAGATTTAGAGTTGTTTACCTTCATACACACTTAGGGTTATCAAGATCAAGATTCATGTTAAGAACTTGGTGATCGCTTTAGTTGCTGCATAAAGAGTTTAAAAAAGATCTGAAACTTTTGAGTGGAGTCTCAAAGTCACAAGTGAGAGTACTTGTTGTTGCAGTGGATTAAGGAAAGAAGTAGTCCGTGGACTCGAAGCTATCACGTGGTTGTGGTAGTAAGTTTTCTACTCGAGATAGCAATAGGATGTTAGTGGTCTAAGTCTTATTGTACAAATTTCAATTCTTTCATAATGGATCTGTTTTACCTTGAGGATAGTTAGGTTAAATCCTCCTCAGATTTTTTACCGGTTTGATTTTCTGGGTTATCATATCGTGTGTTTTTTATATTTCCACACTACTTTACATGATATGATTTGATTGTGTTAACCTAGATTTGAATAATTTATCTAAATAATCACTTGGCTAAATAACTAAGTTAAACAACTTGTATTTTAAGAGGTCTAAAAATGTACAATTTGTTATCATATGTGGTGAGTTGCTCATGTGATAATATATCCATATAAAACAATATCACCTAAAAAAAAAAAAACAATATCACATAGAGATTTTGTGTCACACTCTAAAAGGATTCAGTGTTACACAATTGGTTTACATATAAAACAAAGTGTCACATCCAAAATTTTAATAGGTTCTATGTCTTAAGAATCCATTTCAAAGTGCATATCATGATTAATAAAAATATAATGTTTTCATTTCTTTTTCTTTTTTAATAAATGAGGCTGTATCAGTTGGGTTGGGTTTTCATATCTTATCTTTGTGGTTGAATGCAGTTTGGGCCTAATCAAAACACTGCAATTTTTTTTGGTTATATTAACTATTTGATTGACCTTTACCTAGTGGGCCTGCCCAATCTGCTGTCTTGATTTCTAATTGCAATTTTTCATGCATGACCATGAAAAAAAACACGCACACACACATGACACAACTAAATAATACTAATAAAAAGCTCTCAATGATTAAGTGGCAGATATGTTTGGATGTAAGTATACATACTTAGCCCACAAGAAGGCGTTGTCCAACGCTTGCAATGATCCCTCAACGTAGGGGTTGGGCGTTGGATTGCTTGCTATCCACCAACCAACAGGAATTCTCACAGCGTTCAATCCGTTTGTTGATATGAACTTGAAGTCATCCTCAACTATGAATGTGTTCCAATGGTTCTGAGATTTATACCGTCAATTTATCATACAAATCCAAATTATGTACATTTTGTAATAGAATGTGATGTAGCATAATGTTAAGAGTGTGTGAATCTTAGATATTTTATGATATTAGATGGAACTTGAGACTTTTAGGTTTACGACACGTCTTTCAAATCCATTAAACACACTACCTAAGTGTCTTTGAACTAACATTATAGAATTTTCTTTATTTACTTTGAAATGGACGTTAATTCATTTCATCATTAAGATTTCAATTTTAATGTCTAAGAGTGTACTTAACAACTTACATGCTTCCTAGGTAAGTTAGTGGAAATATCCAAGGAATAATACAAGATTAATATATATGATTTGCAAACATTGACACGAAAAAATAATGGCAGCAGATATTTAGCCTTTTGGATCCATTCATTTCTCTTGGAATGGTTATAAACTTATCTACAATTTAATTTAAAATTCATTACCACGAAGGGGGGAAAAAAGTTGAAGGTGAAATGTGAAAGGCACTCTGAGTGGTACACTATTTCTATTCGTAGAACAGTGTTTAAATTTGGTGGAAATTTTTCCTTTCCAAAAAAAAAAAAAGATTTGGTGGAAATTTTAATATAATATTTTTATGGAAATTCCGGTGAGAATTAACTTGTTTTCAATAGCACTAGTAAACATTTACAATGTATTAAGTTGGTAAGTTATGATTAGTGTAAAATCACTTTTGGTTGAAAAATGCCTCAAATTCCTATTATGACTTGATAAGTTATTAGGGTTTTCTTGGTGAAAGAAAGAAAATTAATTTGATTAATTTTTGAATTTATTGGTGTAGAAGAAAAATGCTTTTCTTTTGGGTGGAAGAAAAGGGTACCCCTCATCAAAGAAGTATTATATTGCTTGTACACCGAGTACAAAATGTTAAGTCATATGTATAGACAATATGGGAGAGATCGAACAGTACCACTCATTTGAAGAATCTTTTATGACCTTTGAGAAATCATTAAGTGTAAACAATAACATGACTTAAGAATCACTTTGACAAGATGTTGTGAACTTTATGGATCCATAATCCGATGGTAAATTGCAATAAAATGCTTCTTGACTAGATTAAATATACCACAATTACAAGATGCACTAATAAAATTACAATAATGATAGAGATACATTCTAATTTTACAACATGCTAATATGATCGACGATAAGTGATAGACATATTTTGCCACTCATGTTTATACGGATCTACTAATTTTTTTTATAAGGAACATACCATTTTTAATTGACCACTCATGATCAATCACATTAATAAATTATTAAAAAAAAAAGGTGAAAAATTAGGTATGTGTGCAGTATTGTTGATAAAGTTATGGGCAGTAGAAAAGGAAAATATTGTCACACGAGTGAAGATTTGTTTAAGTGAAGGTTCTTTTCATAATTTCATTTTTATACTGTGTGTAAACTATAAAGACAAGAAGGAATCAATAATTGTGTCAATTCATTAGTACGCTTTAGTTTTTTAAGTCTTACTCGCATAATTTGTGGGGCTCTCTGTGGTCCATAACCATTAGTCACTTGAAACTCGCCCTGTAACCCTCCAGAATTTTTCATCACAAATACTGAGGGATCATTGTCTCCCCATTCGCTATTCTCTGCAAAATCTGAAGTCACCAGTACTTCTGACTTCGCCTGCACAAGTTCATAGGCCACTACTTTTGATTAGACCCCATCAATTTCTTATAATAGACCTTGATAATGATTTGGCAAGCAACATCATAGTCATGCAGTCTATTTGGTCATTTACATTTTATCAAATAATTCAAACGATAAGCACCAGAATTACAAGAGTGCAGTCTATTTGGTCATTTACAGTCTATTTGGTCATTTTCACTTGAGTATGACCCATGACAAGAAAGAATTTGTAGTCCAACTTTACTCAGCAGCCATTTAGAAAACTGAGGCTTATTTTTCTGCATTAGAAGCTACTATTTATCTTGCTTGCCTAAAGTAAAAAAAGAAAACAGGATAGCACTGAACAAAAACAAGAAATTAAGCAAGATTACCTGTAAGAAGAATCCATTGGGTGCTCTGATTCGAACACGGCTTTTATCATCAGACTTTCTTACAATCTCAAAAGTCTCAGACTTACCAGGCGTGGTTGAAACAGCAACCACATCAGTTCCATTCCCATTGTTGTTCAGCCCCACAAACTGCTTATTGAAGACTCTGAATTGGAAAGTTGTCTCATTGAGCCTCCACAACTACACAAAGCAAAGAACACCATATATATTATATGTATTCACATCAATGAAGTCAAAGGACTTTATTTTCTCGAAATTCCAAATCATAACCATTAATTTACTTAGGCAATTAAACTTACACTAAAAGTCTCCCACTCTGAAGCAGCTGTTCTGTTAGCAACTATAATGGTTCCTCCTCCAGTCTCAGCACAAAGATACTTCCCAGTTGTTACTGATTTGAACTGAAGCCCAGTTCCATCCTAGAAAAATAACAAAGACAGAGAGCTTGACACTTCCAAGAAAGATTTGACAAATAATGAGAACCGATAAGAGTAAAAAAAAGGACAATCATTAATTACTAAGTGTTAATACAGCCGTATGTACAAACCAAAAAGTCATTGTTGGGGATGCCATCAAAGAGAGAAGGTTTAATCCATCCTTCTGTGACCAGCCAACCTCCCAGATTTACTGCTTTTATTCTCAAGCTTGAATTGTTCGTCTCTTGAGAAACAGAACAAATAGGCAAGAGAACAACTATGCTTAGCAGCAATATTCTTGAATTGATTGCCATTTGTACGTAGTTATGTTGTTTTCTCATTCGTATATCTTATTTGTATATCAGTTTCTATAATCTTTATGGGTTGCAGCCTGCAGGTATACATATGAAAGGATGTCCACAGGTGGACAAGAAAACAAAGCAAAATCAACATCCATAGAAGACCCTAATTTAGCCGTGGTCCGCGCATCTATTTGCTTCTCTGTATAGCACTAGCAGAGTCAGCATCTGGAAACTTTGACCAGCAAGGAGTCGACTATTCTTTGCGTACTTGTTTGAAGATTAAATCAGCACAGTTCGACTCATACTTTTGTACTGTAGCATTACTCTTCCTACCTGTAGTATTACTCTTCGATAGTACCATCCTTATTAGTAGTCTTCATTCAGTTAATCCTCGCAAGAATGGTTTTTTTAAATAGCAATTTACCATCGGATAGAGTAGTCCACGTCAAAATTCACAACATCTTGTCAAAGTGGCTCCAATCAGCAAGCTATTGTTTAAACTTGAATGATTTCTAAAGCGTCGTTAATGGTTCAGTGGTACCGTTTCCATCTATCTCATATAAGGAGAAACTAGAATCAATTCTCCACCCCACTCGTTAAAAGCAATGATTTCTAGAAGGTGGGCTCACAATTTCTCCTCCGTTTTATTTATTTATGGCATTGCCCACACGGGCGGCTCTACTCTTTGTTTAGGGGGTTCAAATGAACCCCCTGACTTCAATATATATATTTAATTTTTTTTTTAGTTTAATACATTAATTTTTTTCTTAAAAATATTTTTACATACCTTAACTTAAATTTTATACAATCTTATTACAAGTATTTTTTACTTTAAAGTAAGAAAAAGTGTTTGTGAATTGTAAATGTCATTTTTTATTATAAATTTTTATTATATGTGTATAAGTGTGTCTAATATTAATTGTGTGCATTACTTTTTTTTTTTTTAATAATATCATTTGTGTGAATAATGATGTGTACGTGGATGTTTGTGTGTACAATATAAATATAATATAACTTTATATAATTTAATAATTAGGAAATAAAGAGGATTTGTTACATGAGTGTGTATAGTTATCATGTTATAATAACTTTTTGTCATAAGTTAGAAAAATTTAAGAAAAAAATTGCAAAGTTAGTGACTATTCAAGCATTTAATTGATTAAGTAAACACGTAGTGAATTATTTTATGTATGAATGAGTGTGGTTGTATGTGTCAATAATTAATATAGAGCCAATGAGTTGAGTTTAGTCATTTAGTTTAAAATATTTTTATAAAAACAATGACAAATATGTAATATTAATTGTATAAAAATAAAAATTTAGACAAACTTAACAAAATAAAATTGTCATAGCTACCCATATTGGCAATAAATACTCTAATGAACTATCGTGTAACAATTCAAAATTTGAAAACTTGTAAAAGGAAATTGTAAAAGTTAATTTTTTTTTTTTTTTTGTATATAACTTGATATATTCAAGTTCTATTTTTATTTTTATTTTTTTAATTTAAATTTCTTAATGACCCCTCTCAACAAAATTTATGGAGCCGCCACTGATTGCCCATGACTTGGTGAGCTTGAGAACGATGTCTTTTCTGACAGACAAGGAAGACTTCTGATTTCGAGTAAGGGTGAGTTTGGTTCAGTGTTTTGAAAAAGTGTTTTTTGAAAATGTGGAGTTTTCAAAAAGTACATAATAAAAAAGTGATTTTTCAAAAAACTGAGTGTTAAGTAAAAACTGTTAAAAACTGCTTTTTGAAAAAGCTGAGTGTTTGGCTTGCACTTATAAAAGTGACAATTTGAGGGATAAATTACCAAAAACGACAATGAATATATATAAGAGAGTTTATTTCATACTTAAATCAACTACTTCATCATACTTAAATCAATTTTTCTCTTTCTAAAAAAATTATTTTTTTCTCACCAATATTAGCTAATAATAACCTATCACTTAAGATTTATTGTGAAAATATTGTAATAAAAATTGATACTGATTTTAATTTTAACATACTATTAAAATTATTTTTTTCTCTTTCTAAAAAATTTATTTTTTTCTCACCAATATTAGCTAATAATAACCTACTGTAGGGACTCAATTTTGTAAAGGCCCCAAACAATATATTTTTAGAGAGTGGGTTAAAGAAATTGGCCCTTGCAGACGAACGGAGCCCAAATGATGAATTCACCACCGTTGAAGGCTAAAGCATACAAGTTCTACTTTAATGCTGCTCATCGGCACTGATCCGAGGAGGTTGATCTTTGTCCATCTTCTCTCCTTTTCTCCTTTTTCTCTTTCTTTTTCCTCCTCTTTCTTTTTCCTCCTCTTTCTTTTTCCTCCTCTTTTAACTGTTTTGTTGGTTCCTCTTATATAGTCCTCCTCCTCCCATCTTTTTCTTCCATCTGTTGATCATTCATGCACTTTCCCTCTGACCGTCCATCCCATCAGCTACATTATCAGTACTCAAGTGATTTGCAATAACCAAGGTAGCCCTGTTCAAGAGTCACATCTCCATTAGTGCGTCCAGAGGGTTAGGTGAGTGCATTTAGTGTGGAGGTGACAACCTGTCCTGGGCCTTTTCCCCCACCTGGAGTTAGTCTCGGTCCACCGAGGACAGAGTTATCCTCGGCGGGGATTTTTAAAGCTCAGGCCTTCATATATCGTCCTCGGACGATCCTTCTTCCGCGACATGGGCCCTGGGCCGGATGTAAAGTGGGTCGAGGTTACCAGGCCCCACAATAGCCCCTCAAAATCTTATTGTCCGTATCCTCGGACAGGGAGGAGGATTTTGATATCCCCGGGCCCTCTACATGATTCACCAACCTCGATCCATGTCAGCGTTGGAGTCTTTTCGCTTGCCCAAGGAACGTTTTTGGTGCTTCGAGGCCCAGTGTGCGTTCGCATTAAATTTTGGCAGCTCCACGTTTCCCACTTCCAACGGTGTGATGGTGATCGCTTGGCGGGGATTTCCCGCTTTTATGGGCGAGAAGGTATGCTTGATTAACTTTAATTGGGGATATAAATATTCGTTTGAACCGCTTGGCCTCCTCATTTGCGCACTTACGAACTTCGGTACATATACTCTGAATTTAGTCCCATTTCCACACTGACAAGCGCCCCTTTCCAGCGTAAAAAGTTTGCCCAAGGAGAATCTCCCCATTTCTGTAAGTCTTCTTCTCTCTGTAGCACAAAATTTTCTTTGGTTTCTCTCTCTCTTTCCCTCTCTCAGGTCCTTTAGACATTGCTAGGAATGGGTAAGTTTAAGAAGTTAGTTGAGTCTGAAGAGATGATGGAGAAGTTCATTGCTGATTATGGGAGTTTCGTTTATCTTTCTGCAGATATGCACGCCTTCGCGCGTCATTTTTATCTGGTCAACCAAGAGAATTTGGAAACCGTTCTTAGGGCGGAGCTTTCTGAACGAGGCTGACAACCAGATTAGAGCCGCCCACAAGCTCCTCGGATGCAATCCAGCCCAGAGGTCGTTCTGGTTCCAAAACATGTTATCAGGGCTCGTGATCCTCGGCTTAGGCAAATCACCGTGGTAGAGAACGGTTTTGCGCTTTTCGAAGGATCTTCTATTCCGGAAGGCACTCCGTTGGCAGGCTCTTCCTCATCCCATAAAGCGGCAGGGGCCGAGGAAGGGAGCTCGAAGGAAGGAGAGGAAGTGGTCGAACTAAGCTCGTCTGAGGACGAATTCAGTGTATTTGACCGAGCTGATCAACCCGAGGATCCCTCCGGTGATCTAGGGGACCCCCACTTGTCCGAAGCCGATCTTCAGCCCCCGAGGGTTGGTACCCAAGCTGAGATGGGTCCTAGGAGACAGCCCCCAATCAGCCTTTTTGACTTGCTTGAGGGCAAGTCTGGGAAAGTGGTGCCAAGGGAGTCACAACCCAAGCCTTCTCTACTCGGCTCTCAGCCTTCTCCTGCGCAAACCAGGTCTTCATACATCCCCCCAATCTCGGAATCTCGGCCTGAGTCCCCCGAACCAAAAAGGAAGAGGCCTTCCAAGGGCAAAGACCCAGTGGATGGGGACAGATCCCACCCTTCTCTAGAAGAGGATGAAACCCGATGACCTTCTAAACAACTGAGGCTGGGTGGTTAGCGAAAAGAGAAAGAAATCGTTCAACAGTCCGAGCCCTAGGCCTGGCTGCCCGCTGCCATGCTCCATGGAAAACCTTTGATGGATGACGCTACTATCCGGGATTTCCGAGGAGGTGAGGGGGCTCGTGTAGCCGATGCCCTGGAGAGGTCCTTCTTGCTCCCCGTTGACATGGCTGAGCTTGGGAGCATGAGGGGGCCAGAGGTTGTCGGCATCCTCAAGAGATACCTGGGCATGGTAGGACCTCTGGTACTTGTTTATTTCGTTTGAATTTTATTGCCTAGCACCTCCCCTCCCCTTTACGACGTATATGTTTTGGTTGGCAGGCTATCCAGGCTGTTTTCAGGCTAGATGAGGAGATCGACGGCCAGAGTAACGCTCTGGCGAAGGAGCGTGACAAGTTCTTGAAGGCTGCAAGTACCCTTAAGAGATCTGAGGCAAATCTCAAGAAGGCTATTGAAAATCTGGAGGAGATGACAAAGGCTAGAGATAGTGCGGCCTCTGACCTAGCCACGGCTACGAAGCAGGCCAAGGATCAGACAAAGCACTTGCAGGAGGTCGAGGGCTAACTGCGGGCTACCAAAGAGGACTTCGCCGACCTGAAGAAAAAGTTGGCCGAGGCGGTCTGGGCGAGGGGTATTGCCGAGTATGCTAGGGACGAGGCCGTAAGGGCCAAAGAACTGGCTGAGTTTGCGAGAATAGACGCTAAGCGTTCCGTAGAACAGGCAGAGGAGGAGGCCTTTGCTAAGGGGGTGGCCAAGACTGAAGCTACCTTCAAGGCTCAAGTCCCTGAAGTGTGCAGGCGCTTTTGTTCCCAGACCTGGAATGAAGCCCTCAACCAAGTGGGAGTTGATGCCTCGTCTGACCTTAGGAGGGCAGCGAGAGTATATTACCCCCCCGCAATTCGCGAGGTTATCCCCATTACTTCCGAGGAAGAGTCTGCATTACCAGCGGCAGGTGAAAGTCAAACCAAAACTGCCGAGGACACATCTTTAGCTGACAGACCTTTTGAGAAGGCTGAGCCCCGTGGAGTGTTGGAGGGGGCTAGAACCGACAGTCAAGAAGTGCCCCAACATGTGGTGAGGCTTCCTGCTGACTCCCAAGCCACACTTACTGCCCCCCAGATCCTTCCTACCGTGGAAGGATCCCCTGAAGTAGCCCCTCCGAGTCAGGGTCCCTAGGAGTTATTCGAAGCCTTTTAATAGGCTCCTCAAGATAAGCTGCCCACCGAGTTGGGGGAGTAAGCCATTTCATTGGGCCACCCCGTTTCGATGGCATGAGACACTCTTATTCATTTTTTTTTTTCATTTCATTTTGCTTTTTGCCTTGGCGACATTGTAACGAAACTATATATTTTCTATTTGAAATATATATTCAATAGTTTGCTTTTGGTTCTTTGATTGATGCTTCCTTTGACTTATTATACTTTAATGTTTTGCTCAATACCTTGGTTCCGTTCTGGACTTAGTCTCATGAGACAATCAGTTGTCCTTCAAGTTTGTATCCGAGGATCGCACCACAACTCAGTTCCATCTAACGCTTTTATTCTTCTGCAAATAGCTAACTTTCCCATAGGTTTGAGTCCGAGGACCATGCAAGACCTTGGTTCTGTCTAACACTTCTGTTCTTCTGTAAGTAACTAGTTTCCCCATAGGTTTAAGTCCAAGGATCATGCAAGACCTTGGTTCTGTCTAACACTTCTGTTCTTTTGTAAGTAGCTAGTTTCCCCATAGGTTTGAGTCCGAGGACCATGCAAGACCTTGGTTCTATCTAACACTTCTGTTCTTCTATAAGTAGCTAGTTTCCCCCATAGGTTTAAGTCCGAGGACCATGCAAGACCTTGGTTCTATCTAGTACCTAGGTATATTTGAGTGGTTAGTTTTCTCATAGGTTTGAGTTCGAGGACCATGCAAGACCTTGGTTCTGTCTAACACTTCTGTTCTTCTGTAAGTAGCTAGTTTTCCCATAGGTTTGAGTCCGAGGACCATGCAAGACCTTGGTTCTGTCTAGTACCTAGGTATATTTGAGTGATTAGTTTTCCCATAGGTTTGAGTCCGAGGACCATGCAAGACCTTGGTTCTGTCTAACACTTCTATTCTTCTGTAAGTAGCTAGTTTCCCCATAGGTTTGAGTCCGAAGACCATGCAAGACCTTGGTTCTGTCTAGTACCCAGGTATATTTGAGTGGTTAGTTTTCCCATAGGTTTGAGTCCGAGGACCATGCAAGACCTTGGTTCTGTCTAACACTTCTGCTCTTCTATAAGTAGCTAGTTTCCCCATAGGTTTGAGTCCGAGGACCATGCAAGACCCTGGTTCTGTCTAGTACCCAAGTATATTTGAGTGGTTAGTTTTCCCATAGGTTTGAGTCCGAGGACCATGCAAGACCTTGGCTCTGTCTAACACTTCTGTTCTTCTGTAAGTAGCTAGTTTCCCCATAGGTTTGAGTCCGAGGACCATGCAAGACCTTGGTTCTGTCTAGTACCCAGGTATATTTGAGTGGTTAGTTCCCATAGGTTTGAGTCCGAGGACCATGCAAGACCTTGGTTCTGTCTAACACTTCTATTCTTCTGTATGTAGCTAGTTTCCCTATAGGTTTAAGTCCGAGGACCATGCAAGACCTTAGTTCTGTCTAGTACCTAGGTATATTTGAATGGTTAGTTTTCCCATAGGTTTGAGTCCGAGGACCATGCAAGACCTTGGTTCTGTCTAACACTTCTGTTCTTCTGTAAGTAGCTAGTTTCCCCATAGGTTTAAGTCCGAAGACCATGCAAGACCTTGGTTCTGTCTAGTACCCAGGTATATTTGAGTGGTTAGTTTTCCCATAGGTTTGAGTCCGAGGACCATGCAAGACCTTGGTTCTGTCTAACACTTCTGTTCTTCTGTAAGTAGCTAGTTTCCCCATAGGTTTAAGTCCGAGGACCATGCAAGACCTTGGTTCTGTCTAGTACCCAGGTATATTTGAGTGGTTAGTTTTTCCATAGGTTTGAGTTCGAGGACCATGCAAGACCTTGGTTCTGTCTAACACTTCTGTTCTTCTGTAAGTAGCTAGTTTCCCCATAGGTTTGAGTCCGACGACCATGCAAGACCTTAATTCTGTCTAGTACCCAGGTATATTTGAGTGGTTAGTTTTCCCATAGGTTTGAGTCCGAGGACCATGCAAGACCTTGGTTCTGTCTAACACTTCTGTTCTTCTGTAAGTAGCTAGTTTCCCCATAGGTTTGAGTCCGAGGACCATGCAAGACCTTGGTTCTGTCTAGTACTTCTGTATGGGGTAAAGGAGATTGTCCTCAGCGTTGGAAGTATTAGTTTTGGAGTGATGATGGCCTCGACCTTGCTTCGTCGGAAGTGGGCCATCCTGTGGACCTGACCCTTGACCCCGCAGTGCCCTAGGCAAGGGTGGTTTGGGAATCTAACTTTACACGTGGCAGTAACCTCGCCTTTAATTCAAGTTTCTGCCCTCTTCAGTTACGAGGCGCCTCCTGACTGTTCGCGTTCCACGCTTGGCGTTTCGACACGCAAGGCGCGCTCTCATTAATATCCTCGTGGATTGATGCAAATCGAACGGTTGACAGCCGCCTTGGAATTTGGTCAGGATTAATGTCGTCGATAATCCTTACTTCGAATTCTGCGTAGATCAGTTCCCATCAATCTCCATCCTCTATTTAAGACTATATGGGGGGAAATGTCCTTCTACGCTCCACGAACCCCCTAACAAAATAGGAAACATGTCCCCACAACCTCCAGAGCCCCCTCAATAATCCTACCAGAATTGTGATAAGAGTTTGGAGAAATGGAACGGCCTTGGATGGGAGTGAGGGCACACAGGCCAAAAATCCTCCTCCCTCGACCGAGAGCCATTGTGGCTATAGCAAGCGTCAGATCTCCAGCGCGGCAAAGTTTGGGCGTCATCCTGATGGTGCCATGCCTAGCGACCAAGAGGGAGGTCCTTGAAGTACATAACGCTCTTCTCCGGGGCGCCCCCATATCGGTGGAGGTGTGCAAGATTACGTCATGTCTGGTGCCCGAGTGTTGCCGTCTCCAACGGTCAACCACCATGGGGCTGGAAGAGAATCAAGGGAACATCGTGGGGAAGGGCCGTCAAGCGCCCTTGTATCTGTTCCTCTCTTCGTGCCAGCACCACCGCACCGGCTTTGGCGTTGTTGGTAGCCTTAAAACAGGCCTGCCTCAGCCCCCTTCCCTTTAGTTAGCTTTAGAACAGGCCCGTCTGGGCCTCTGTTTGTAGAATTGGCTTTAAAACAAGCCTGTCTGAGCCTCTGTTTGTATCTTGCATTTCCTTTTCATTCAATAAAATATTGCGATGTTTCTTCTCTTTTCCTTTGAATCTTCTAATTTTCTGCAATTTTTTTTTTTTTTTTTTTTTTTTTTTTTGCAAACACCTTGTTGTTGACCTTCCGTAAACTAGCTAATTAGGACCGATTGTCCGTTGTGCCTGCTAGTGCACAAATTCTCCTCACAGACGGCGCCAATTGTGGGGACTCAATTTTGTAAATGCCCCAAACAATACATTTTTAAAGAGTGAGTTAAAGAAATTGGCCCTTGCAGATGAACAGAGCCCAAATGATGAATTCACCACCGTTGAAGGCTAGAGCATACAAGTTCTACTTTAATGCTACTCCTCGGCACTGATCCGAGGAGGTTGATCTTTGTCCATCTTCTCTCATTTTCTCCTTTTTCTCTTTCTTTTTCCTCCTCTTTCTTTTTCCTCCTCTTTTAATTGTTCTGTTGGTTCCTCTTATATAGTCCTCCTCCTCCCATCTCTTTCTTCCATCTGTTGATCATTCATGCGCTTTCCTTCTGACCGTTCGTCCCATCAGCTGCATTATCAGTACTTAAGTGATTTGTAATAACCAAGGTAGTCCTGTTCAAGAGTCATATCTCCATTAGTGCGGCCAGAGGGTTAGGTGAACGCATTTAGTGTGGAGATGACAACCTATCCTGGGCTTGTTCCCCCACCTGGAGTTAGTCTCGGTCCACCAAGGACAGGGTTATCCTCGGCGGGGATTTTTAAAGCTCAGGCCTTCATATATCGTCCTCGGACGATCCTTCTTCCTCGGCATGGGCCCTGGGCCGGATGTAAAGTGGGCCGAGGTCACCAGGCCCACGGGCCCCACACCTACCACTTAAAATTTATTGTGATAAAAATTGATACTAATTTTAATTTTAACGTACTATTAAAATTATTTTTTTCTCTTTCTAAAAATTTTTTTTTCTCACCAATATTAGCTAATAATAACCTACCAATTAAGATTTATTGTGAAAGTACTGTGAAAATATTGTGATAAAAATTAATACTGATTTTAATTTTAATATACTATTAAAATTATTTTTTTTTCTTTCTAAAAAAATTATTTTTTTCTCACTAATATTAACTAATAATAACCTACCTCTTAAAATTTATTGTGAAAGAATTGTGAAAATATTGTAATAACACTTCCTTCTTCTTTTTTCCTTCTTTTTTCCCTCTTTTTTTATCCTCCACACACGGCATTTCTTTCTTTTTTTTCCTTGTTTTTTTCCCCTCTTTTTTTCTCCTCCACACACGTACCCTTACTCTTTTCTTTTTTATCCTTCTTTCCTCCTTTTTTTCCCCTGCCATTCCTCCAAACTCCAGAACATTCCAGAGCTCTCCTTCTTCCTCTTTTTTTTTCCTTTCTCCCTTTTCTCTTAGCACTTCATCTGTAACACCCATGCACTTCTTCACCCTGATCTTTTTGATTCTTTTCTTTTTCTCTAAATTCAACCACTCACAAAGGGGATGATTCAGATCGGGAACTCTTCAACTTCTTCTCCAAACCTCCATAATCCATCCACCGCAAGATGGGTACAAACTCCATTTGAAAGATTTTGCTATATTCTAATGTTTTTTTGTTTTGCATTTTGAGGAATCCTAATTTGTAAGGGATTGATTTTTTTTTTTTTTTCCCTAGCTGATTTGGGAATTTGTTATAGATTTTTTGTGTTTGGATTTGGAAATTTGTTATTGAGAGGGCAGAGGGCAGAGCAGAGAGATGAGAGGAATGAGGAATGGTGTGAAAGGGTAATTTGGTAATTGTCCTGTGAGTCCAACGGATAGATTTCAAACACGCACGAGGCTTTTTCCAAAATGGAGCTCCCTTTCCCATCCTACGCGTTTTCTTCACAAATCCAAAAAGTTGCGTTTTATGCTGAACCAAACGGGCTTTGGACTCTAGCTTTCTTCAAAACGTGCATTTCAGCTTCTAAAAGCTGAAACAAATGGACACTAAATCAAGAATGTTAGCCTTCATTTGTATATTGATCATTCAAACTGATCATTGTCAAATAAGAAAAAATGAGATAAGGAAATTGGTAGTTTGCACATATAAGTGATTCGTAGATTTGAAAATCCAAATTAAGTCTCTCATATTGTGCCCGTTCCTTCTCATAAAGTAATTGAATTTAATCTCATAAGGATGTGATCAAGTCAAGAATAAAATAAAAGGTAAGAGCATTCCCATCAAACATCTTAAAAATTTGAGCATTTAGCATCTAAAACACCAACTTTATAACATATAGCACATCACTTTACAATATCCCTTACATCAAAACTTCTTCTTTTTTTAACACTTCATTTAAATATTGTTTCTTTATCATTTTTTATTCTTCCTCTCTCTCTGTCTCTCTCTCCTCTGTCTCTCTCTTTCTCAACCCAGTGTTGGAGAAAAATCCTAATCCCCTCTTTGTCTATATGTGAATTAAAATATATAACTACCAAGCAATAGCAGTATTATGGAAATAAATAAAAAAAATTTCAGCAAGCACCACATAAACACAACCACACAAGAACACCAAATCTTACGTGGAAAACCCTCCGGTGTAGAGGGAAAAACCACAGTGCAGCTCCGAAAAATATCCACTATGAAATAGAGATTACAACTATCAAGTTTATGCTAAACTTGAGTCCACAATAAATTAGATATACAATAAATAAATCTCAAAGAGTAACTACAATCTCACCACAAATCCAGTAGCAAAATATTCCTCTGAATACTCCAAATCTCCATGGTTGTAGCACTCAAAAACTCCATGAGAACTCCACCAATTTATCTTCCTTGTGTGTAACTTGAGTAAAGAAAAATGTCTCCTTTTTCTTTTTCACTCTTTCACACTCTCACTGTGTTTCTCTCTATCTCTTTGGACTGCACCTCCTAAAGCTCTCACTTATGTTTTTCTCACAATGGCCGAATGGCTCTCTCTTGCTTCACCTCTTCACTCAAGGCCGAATGGCCTCAGTTTTCTTTCTTTTCTCGTTTTTCAGTTTCAGCGTGTCCCACACGCCTAAGTCATTGCCCAAGGAATGGCATGCTGACTTTGGAAGCTTGAGGAAGCAAGCTCATTTAATGAGCTTTGACCCAAGCATGTGGGCTAGACCCACATGGTGCTTGCACCCAACAATCTCCCCTTCCAACCCACTTCAGAGGAGATCTTCAACCCAATTCTTCAGTTAGAATTCATACCGGCCAACTCGGCACAAAGCTTTAGCTTCTCTCTAGACACAACCTTGGTTAACATGTCAGCTGGATTTTCATCTATGTGAATCTTCTCTAATTCAAATAACTGTTGTTCAACAACTAGTCTCAACCAATGGTATCTCACCTCAATGTGCTTTGAGCGTGAATGGTACAAAGAATTCTTGCTCAAATCTATAGCACTTTGACTGTCACAATTAACTACATACCTATCTTGCTTCAAACTCAATTCTTGGAGAAACCGTTTCAACTAAAGCATCTTTTTACCTACTTCATTAGCTGCAATATATTCAGCCTCAGTTGTAGATAAGGTAACACACTTTTGCAATCTTGACTGCCATGATACAACTTCCCCTGCAAAAGTAAATAAATACCCCGATGTAGATTTCCTACCATCAAGGTCACCTGCCCAATCTGCATCTATATAACCCTCCAAAATTGGTTTAGAATCACCAAAAGTCGAGCACAATTTAGAGCTACCTCTCAAATACCTAAAAATCCACTTCACTGCTTCCCAGTGATCTTTACTAGAACTAACCATGAACCTGCTAACAACACCAACTGCATGGGCAATATCTGGTCGTATGCAAACCATAGCATACATCAAACTCCCAACTGCTAAGGAATAATTAAATAGTTGATGCAATGTCTTTTTTCTCTTTCTTGGTTGAAGAACAATATTTCTTTCTTAGCTTGAAATGAGCACCAAGAGGTGTAATGACTGGTTTGGCATGCTTCATATTGAACCTTTCAAGAGCCCGCTCAATATATTTCTCTTGTGATAACCATAGCTTCTTAGTTTTCCTGTCACGTAGAATCTGCATACCCAAAATTTGTCTTGCTAGACTCAAATCTTTCATATCAAATGACTTGAACAAGTCCTTCTTCAAATTTCCAATCACACTTGCATATTGTCCTACTATCAACATAACATCTACATATGGTAGAAGAATAACAAATTTACCATCGGGAAATTTTTTAACATACACATAATGATCTGCATTTGTCCTTATGTACCTGTGACCCACTATGAATGAGTCAAACTTCTTGTACCACTGTCTTGGAGCTTGCTTCAAGCCATACAAACTCTTCTTTGACTTGCAAACCATATGTTCTTTCCCTTTTACTTTGAATTTCTCTGGCTGATCCATATAGATTTCTTCTTTCAAATCACCATGAAGAAAAGCAATCTTCACATCAAGTTGCTCAAGCTCAAGATCCAAGCTAGCTACTAATCCTAGAACTACCCGAATGGAACTCATCTTGACTACTGGAGAGAATATCTCATCAAAGTCAATCCCTTGTTTCTGACTGAAACCCTTGACCACCAATCGAGCTTTATACTTCATTAACTTGTCACCATCTTTCTTTAGCTTGAACACCCATTTGTTTCTCAATACATTTTTGTCTTTAGGAAGTTCCACCAAGTCATAAGTCTTATTCTTGTTCAAAGAATTCATCTCTTCATGCATAGCCTTCAACGAACTCTGCTTATCCTTATGAGACTGTACTTCCTGAAAACTTTATGGCTCCCTCTCTTCAGTAATCATAGTATACTCAAAAGTGGGATATCTAGTCGATAGATGGCACTCTCTAGTAGACCTTCTCACCTGAGGTTCTACCATCTCTAGTGGATGAGGCTGCTGCCCCTGCTCAACACCATCTGTATCTGTCATATCATCACCCTCAACACCTGCTGGCTCATCAGCATCAAATTCAGTTGGTTCATCACCATAATTCTCATATTGTACCTCTTCCCTATTTGTGGCATTATCTAAGGAAAAAGAGGTAGGTGTAAGATCAGGAACACCTTCAACTGTAGCTTTAGGCTTCTCAGTTTTCTCAAAGTATGTCAAGTTTTCATTCTCATGAAAAACTACATCTAGACTTCTGATCATTTTCTTTTCCTTAGGATTCCATAACTTGTAGCTAAATTTTGCATCTCCATATCCAACAAATATACAAGGAGTGGATTTGCTATCAAGCTTCGATCTTTGTTCCTTAGGCACATGTACAAATGCCTTGCACCCAAATACCTTCAAATGAGAGTAAGAAACATCTTTTCCTGTCCATACTCTTTCTGGAATATCAAAACCCAAAGGAACTGATGGAGATCTATTAATTAGGTAGCATGCAATCACAACAACTTCACCTCAGAATGACTTAGGCAGATTAGCCATTCTCAACACACATCTAATCTTCTAAACATTAGTGCGGTTCATCCTTTATGCCACACCATTTTGCGGTGAGGTACCAGGAACTGTCTTCTTATATCTATAATGTCTTTCTCGGAGCAGTAACTCTTGAATTCATTAGATGTGTATTCACCTCCGTTATCACTACGGAGACCCTTCAAAAACTTTCCTTTCTCTCTTCCCACCATGGCATGAAATTTCTTGAAGTGCTCAAATACCCGGTTTTTAGTTTTCAAAACATAAACCCACACCTTTCGTGAAGCATCATCAATAAATGCAACAAAATATTTATTGCCACCTAAAGTCTCAACATCAATGGGACCACATACATCAAAATAAACAAGATCTAATGCATTGGGTTTTCTAGTAGAGGGTATATTAAATGAAACTCTATGTTGTTTATCAAATAAACAAAAATCACAAGGATTTAGTGACGTACCTTTGGCAAAGGGAATGACAAACTTCTTTGCCAAAATCTACAACCCTTTTTCACTCATGTGAGCCAGCCGCCTATGCCACAAGTTAGGCGAAGAATCCTTATGAGCTGCACTAACAACATCCTTGCACAACTTTACTTGTGTTTTGTAAAGTGTACAACAAATTTTCCCTCTAGCAAACACCAATGATCCTTTGCTAAGCCTCCATTTTCCATCATGGAAATAATTTTCATAACCTTCTTTATCAAGAACATGAGTGGAAATCAAATTTAGGCGGGGCAAATATCCGGAACATGTCTCACATCCTTCAAAATCAAGGTGTATCTAGTGTTAGCCCTAACACAAATATCACCAATTCCCACAATGTCCGCATAACTATCATTGCCCATCTTCACTCTCCCAAAGTTTCTCACTTTGTATGAAGTGAATAACTCCTTTCTAGGAGTGACATGGCAGGAAGCAGTTGAATCAATCACCCATTCAACATAAGGATTTGAAACTATACAACAATCATCTTGTCCTACGACTAGGACCTCATCTTCCAACACTATAACAGCAGCAGTGTTCTCATCATCCACTTTTTTCTTATTTTTATCTTCTTTTTGTTTGTTCTTCCAAGCCTTGCAGTTCCTTTTTATGTGACCTTCTTTATCACAATAAAAGCACTTGAATTTTTCTTTTGATTCTGACCGGCTTTTGGATTTACCTTGCCCCTTAGAATTTCTATTCTTACTCCTCCCCCTGTTCTCTATGACAAGAGCCTATGCAATATCCTTGCCCATATCATATCTTCTAGTTTCTTCATTAAGCAAACTATCTTTAACCATGGCAAGTTGTGACACACCATTCGAAGCAGAATTACTTAGTGACACTACCAAAGTCTCCCAACTGTCAGGTAAGGAACTCAGAAGTAATAAAGCTTGCAACTCATCATCTATTACTGACTTCATTGTAACCATCTGATTAACCAAGTCTTGAAACTCACTAATGTGCTAGGTAATGGACTTACCCTCCTTAAGCTTCAAATTCACAAGCTTTCTAGCAATAAAAGCTTTATTTTGAGTTGTCTTTCTTTCATAAAGACTCCTTAATTTTTCCCAAAGAATCTCTGCATTTGTTTCTTGAGACACATGGTGAAAAACACTAACATCGATGCATTGTCTAATACACCCGATAGTTTTTCTATTTAATTTCTCCGAGTCTCTATCTGACATATCACTAGGCTTGACACTATCGCCCCCAATAGGGTCATGTAAACCCTTGCAATAAAGGACATCCTCCATCATCAACTTCCATGTCCAAGAGTTTAACCATAGTATTCATACCCATATTCCCCATTTAATCCAACACAAGACAGTCAAACCCAAGCAACCAATAGCTCTGATACCACTTGTTCGGGAAAAATCATAATCCCCTCTTTGTTTATGTGTGAATTAAAATATATAAATACCAAGCAGTAGCAATATTATGGAAACAAAAAAAACCAAAAAAAAAAAATCCAGCAAGCACCACATAAACACAACCACACAAGAATACCAAATCTTACGTGAAAGACCCTTTGGTGTAGAGGGAAAAACCACAGGGCAGCTCCGAAAAATATCCACTATGAAATAGAGATTACAACTATCAAGTTTATACTAAACTTGAGTCCACAATAAATTGGATATACAATAATAAATTTCAAGGAGTAACAACAATCTCACCATAAAGCCAGTAGCAAAATCTTCCTCTGAATACTCCAAATCTCCATGGTTGTAGCACTCAAAAACTCCATGAGAACTCCACCAATTTATCTTCCTTGTGTGTAACATAAGTAAAGAAAAATGTCTCCTTTTTCTTTTTAACTCTCTCACACTATCACTGTGTTTCTCTCTATCTCTTCGGACTGCACCTCCTAAAGCTCTCACTTGTGTTTTTCTCACAATGTCCAAATGGCTCTCTCTTGCTTCAGCTCTTCACTCAAGGTCGAATGGCCTCAGTTTTCTTTCTTTTCTCCTTTTTCAGTTTCAGCGTGTCCCACATGCCTAAGTCACTACCCAAGGAATGGCATGTTGACTTTGGAAGCTTGAGAAAGCAAGCTCATTTAATGAGCTTTGACCCAAGCATGTGGGCTGGATCCACACGGTGCTTGCACTCAACACCCAGCACCGTCGACCACCACATCCACCCACCATCGCTGCCACCAACCAAATCCACCGCAACCACAAACAACAGCAGAGGGGGAAAAAAAAATCCTCCACATCCACAACCACCACATCCACCCACCATTGCTGCCACCAGCCACCAACCAGATCCATCGCAACCACAAACAACAGTAGAGGAAAAAAAAAAACCTCCATATCTAAAGCCACCAAATCAACCCAGACCCACAAATCAACTCAGCACCTAGACTTCTCGACCTTCAACCACTACATCTCCCTCACGCACCTCGCCAACGAGATCAACAACCACACCACCATCCACCCACCACATCTTGGACAAGTCTGTTTGTATGGTTGTTTACCTTGAGCAAAGCCAAAATCTTGGACACGTCTTCACCCATCAACCTCTTCTTCAAGTTAAAGTCATCACAGTACATCCGATTCCAAAACTGAAACCCAAGCCATCCATGCCGTTTTGGTCTCAGAACGACATCGTCCTCATCTGCGTTTCATCAAGGATTTTCAAAACGCGGAGGTGGAGCTTGCGGCATCTGTTGTCGGAGAGCTTCAATTCGCGGTGGAGGTGGTAGTCTAGAAGGTGAAAACGAGAGTGTATGGTGGTCTGAGAATGAGAAAGAGAAAGAGAAAGAGAGAGGGGAGCAGAGGTCTGAGAAGGAGAAAGAGAAAAAGAGAGGGGGAGAAGAAAGGCACGGCACACGAGAGAGTGAGAGAGAGAAAAAAAGAAAAAGAAATATTAAAAAACTCTAGCATCTTATTACAGTAGGGTGTCAAAGATAAGATTCCACTATAACTTAATGCTAAAATTTTTAAGATTTGGCATATTTGATGTAGGTGTGTTTTTATCATTTGAGGTGCTAAAAATGCTAAATAATAGCATTTAGCATTTTTAACACATTTGATAAAAATGCTCAACTATTCCCTCACCTAACTTATTTCACATTTTTTATATACACTTCTATTTTTCACATTTTAAACGTGGACTTCACTATGTTTTAAAATATATACATCAACACATGCAATTGTGTATATTATATATATGAGTGTGTTAAAAAAGAGTTTGAGAAAATATTTACCGTAAAATAAAACAATACTATTTTATTTTACACCCTTGAAATTTGGGGTTGACTGGATTTTACACCCCAAAGTTTCGAAAACTTGATTTTACACCTTGAAGTTTAATTCCGTTAACAATTCACCTGCCACAGTTAATTTCTGTTGTTAAGTGACACAAGATCAAGCTGGTGTGTTTTATTTTTGACAAATCAGCCTCAAAACTACGTCGTTTTAGTGATGACCAAGCAAAAAGCTAGCATGCATCAAAACTACGTAGTTTCAAGGCTAAACTTAAAACAAAAATCTCCCCCTAAATGGCATAGTTTCACCCAAAATCCTAAAATCTAAAAACAAAACCTCACACGGAAAAAAATTCAATTCACACAAACTAAAACCTCACGAGTCACGAACCAATCATCCCGGCAGCACCGGTGGAGAAGGCTCCAACTGTGGTGAACCCAAACCCAAACCTCTCTTGCTTTGTTTCACGTGTGAACCCAGACCCAAACTTGAACTGAGCAGTGAATCTCCACATGTGAATCTCCATAGAATGAAATGGTGGAACATGATATGGATAGTCCAAACTGAGAAAACATTATTCTTGGGTGTGCTACAACAATCAGGAGGGTCAGCCAAAACAACTTTAGTATGATTGGCACACTTTTCCTTTGATTCCAAGGTAGGACCAAATCAAGCACCAACACTGACATACTCACTATACCATTAATCCAAGATGGGACTTTTAATTACCTATGGAACAAATTGGATCAAGCCTGTTATGTTGTAGTCATAGTAATCATTTATACTTAGGGTCTGTTTAGGATCCGTTTATTTTGCTGTAACTGAAAACTTTTTGCTAAAAGTACTGTAGATAAAGATAAAAGTTAGCTGAAATAGTACAGTGGGACCCATGAATAGTAACAAAAAGTCAATGGGGCCCATGAATAATAGCAAAAATAAGCTGAATATTAAAATAAGCTAGCAACTTTCGTCAATACCAAACTCACACTTAATAAAAGAGAATACAATTTAAGCACCATGCGCTTGACAAGCTTAGGCTCGGTTTCACAGCCAAGAAACTAGGTAATATAAAAAAAATTCAAGTATTTCACACGTGAAGCGGAGCAAGAGAGGTTTGGGTTAGAGCCTCCTTCGCTGGTGCCACCGAGATGATTGGTTTGTGACTCGTGAGGTTTTAGTTTGCGGGAACTGAGTTTTTTGTCATGTGAGGTTTTGTTTTTAGATTTTAGGATTTTTGGCTGAAACTGTGCCATTAAGAGGGAGGATTTTGTTTTAAGTTTGGCTTTGAAACTACATAGTTTTGATGTATGCTAGCTCTTTGCTTGGTCATCATTAAAATGACGTAGTTTTGAGACTGATTTGTCAAAAATAAAACATATTAGCATGATGATATGTCACTTAATAGCAGAAATTAACTATGGGGGTGAATTGCTAACAGAACCAAACTTTAGGGTGTAAAATCAAGTTTTCAAAATTTTGGGGTGTAAAATCCAATTAACCCCAAACTTCAGAGGTGTAATTTGCAATTTGCCCTAAAATAAAACAATACTAAAATTGGTATAGATTTGGGGTATAAAGCTGGTTGCATTCCCAGTTAGAAGCCATTCCATTCGTTGGATCATAACCTAGAAGGAATTGATTTAGTCAAACTCTATTGCTAGTTATACATGTATGAATGAAATCTTACTTAGAATAATAATAACAAGAGTAGTTATGCACAAACTCATAGGCTTAAATTTTTTAGTTAAATAGTATTTCTATATATTATATTAGGGAAATGTTAAAGGGTGCCCTTATGGCAATTGTTAATAAATCATTTTAAGAAAGCTTTAAGGGGAAAAGAAAAAGAGCAATTAATATTTTGACTGCTTTTTCAATTTCTCATAATAGTGGTATAAAATTTTTCTAAAATGGTTTATTAACAATTGCCCTAAGAGCATATGTTAACATGACCCATTATATTAACTACTTAATTGAAGTCTCCTTAATTTGTTTTCTCCTTAATAAGTGATATCAACTTCATGAAAGGGCAAAATTTGCCAAATAGCATGTTTTTAGAAAAAAATTAGGAAAGTAACACATAGACGCAGTTAATTAATTAAGTAGCCTGTTTTTGAAACTCGAGTTCTAGCATTTTTGAAACTCAAGTTTAGGCTAGAACTCAAGTTTCAAAAACAGTCTACTTAATTAATTAACTTCAGCAGCATGCTATTCACCAAAAAAAATTTCTAAAATGGTACTATTCAGCAAATTTTGCCTTCATGATAGTCTCTCCCAGGTATTCTCTCCCCGACATCCATAAATTCAACAACTCAATAAAACAAGCACCTCACTTTTGTAGGAGCCTAAAAGGGCTAAGAAATTATCCAAAAGGACAACGACTTCTAAGGAAGTAAAAATATTGTAAACTTCAAATAAGCAAGTATTGAAATGCTTATGAACCAAACATAACACAAAGCCCACAAACAAAACATAAAATTCAGGCTTTAGATCGAACACAGATGGTTGAAATTGACCACCCACAAATGCTAGTGGCTTTTAATTCGCTCACTGCCCCCATTGGGGAGATGACTATCATGTTATGTCATTAGTGGAGATAACCCAGTTGCACTTGTCTAAAATAAAGATTAAGATAAACCTCAGGTGCCAATTGCGCAAATTAAAAAAAGGAATTCTTGATTGAGAATGACTAGACAAATCGACTTATCAATCTACTATTCATATTGATTCATTGAAAGACCTTGAAAAAAAAAAAACAGAAGATTGTAATTGCCTATCCAAAAAAAAAAATTGTCTTATTTGAATCTATTGGTTTAATCAAAACGAGGGGATTCCACTAGGAAGCAATACCATAACCTCTTTGAATTTTGAATAGCCTTTGAAGATTGAAAGAGTCTTTTATGTTTTTTTTTTTTTTCTAAATAATAAATAAGATAAAGGATGACTAGTCCTTGAAAAACCTATATTAAGTTATTAGCACCTGCCATGCGAGGGCATCAAGAGTAAGTTCTTTGTTTGGCCAGAGTTTTAGCCCAACCTAATAGCTAGATCGGATTTTATTTTTTAGATAGATAAACTGATAAAGTCTACAAACACAAAATAAAAATAGACAAAATTTGACACTATTACTAGTGGTAGGTAAAAAATATATATCAATAGTATACTCAGATGAGATGAAAACTAGAAAAAACGTGTTAACTCAACTGTTCTGAAACGTATAATAAAAATTTTTGTATGTGGCATTGTTTGGAAAAACTTTTTCTTGACTTGACTTTTTGCCTCAAATTAACACTTTGAAGATCTTGTAAATATTTATTAGTTGAATACTCGTTTGACATAGAATCAAATGATGTACCGAAATCCTTTTTTCGTTTTTAATTTTTGGTCCCTTTTGCCTCACAATTGACTTGGTGCAAACTGCAAAGGTCCGTAGATTGGCAAAAAATTAAGACTGAACTAGAAGGGTTGAATAGCAGTCCATAATCATAATGACCTTTGACAATTGACAATAGGCAAGCATCTAGCAATCGATCACGCGAAGCATTATAGACTTATATTATTCGGTGATGAGCTAGTGCATGTCCTAGACGGTGATTGCTCTGAATCAACGAACTGTGCAATAGTTTCAATTTTCTGGACCATCTCTTTAACATATTTCATACTACATGCACATGGTAGTTGCTCTTTTGTGGTAACAATGATAGAATTATGAGAAATTATTAGGTCCATTAGGAGGACTAGTGACGTAGTCTTCCCTGACCTCTCAACTAATAAAATACTGTTATTTATGCAAATGTAACATCATCCGGTAATTTTTATTTTTTATTCCTTGTGCTGATTAGGAAGTTAACACCTATGAAGCACAGGTGTGTTTCTGGATTCGGATGCGGGACTCGGCAATTTTTGAAAAAGTAGGGTGCGGGTACGGCGGGGTGCGATGATTAAAAAATTATTAAAAATATTTTTATTTATATTTTCTATATATTGCTAAGCATACTTTTCATATAATTGTAAATATATACCAAGTTAAGAGTAATAGTAGATAATAACTAAAAGATGATATTCATAAATTTGAATACAACCCACAAGTTTATTTTTATTATTTTTTTTAACATGTATTTACTTATGCCAGACGATTGTGTTCACAATTACCCCACTGTGTGCTGTTTGCAACCCTTGGGTCCAAAATGTTGAGCGCTATGCCTCACAATCTGTTTGCATAAATAGCAATAATGATTTTGGCACGCCCAGCAAAACATATGATTGTTATTTTCAATCGGTTGGTGCATGCCAAGAAAAGGTGAAAACAGAAGATATATCACTATTCCGGCCATGATTTCAGCCAATTTCGGCCGATTTCGGCCAATTTCGTCCGGTTTAGGTTGATTTCGGCCGGAATTGGCGCCGAATCGGGCGGTTTCATCTAATTTTGGCCAAAATTAGTGCGAATATCGACTCAAATCGGTGATTGTCGACGTGAATTGAAAAAATAAAATAAAATAAAATAAAAATCGGCTCGTCGGAGGAGTGTCACCGCAAGTCCGGTGCGAGTGTGGGTGCGGGTGCAGCACCCATTTTGCCACATCGGTGCTGCAGAGGTTAACACATACATTTGTATAGATGGCATCATCTCATTAGTCAAGAAGGACCACACCAGCAGTCCTCCCAATGTAAATAATAATTTCTCTAGAATTACACCCATAGAGCATGATCCTAGCAATAATTCTAGCAATCAGCAGGCCAGCAAATCATGCACTGTGATTGCAGCTGTAGTAGAAAAGGCCCCTCCATGATTCTAGAATTATTAAATAGAGGCGCATATCACTCTATCAATTCTAAAAAAGCTAAGATGCAGTATTCCATATTTGTTGTATATTTACTTGATTGTAGCCATCCTGTACAAGTCCATAAAAAAGCTAAGATGCAGTATTCCATATTTGTTGTATATTTACTTGATTGTAGCCATCCTGTACAAGTCCATAAAATGGACCACAAACACTCTGTAATTGAGTTTATATAAGATATAGAAGTCTTCTCTCTATCTCATCCCGTGAGATAGAATTTCTCAAATTTCTTTAAATTAAACAAATATTATATGACAAACGAAAAAAAGAAGATACAAAATATCTTTCTTTTTTTCTTATCTTTTTTTTAATGAAAAAGATGTCATATTTTCTTCTACAACCATCGTGTAGACCATTAATTGCATTATGATTATATTCAAAAGTTTGGATTTGTTGCTCCTCTTTCGAAGGAGAGTAAGTACGGAATTAAGGATCATTCCCTTTATTTTACCTAAAGAACAATGGGAATAGATTTTTAAATTTTAGTAACAATAAACGACAATAGAAGGTCTAAATAAGTGTAAACAAAATGACATTTTATTCCGAAATATGGCAAATACAACACATTCCAGACAAGACAAACCTACCTTTGACAAAAAAGAGGGAGGGGAAAATTAGAAGGCTAAAAAATGTCGCAACATGATGAGGCCATCCGTGATAATCTACTCCAAACCTAAATGGTTGGTCGGGTCAGTGTCCAGTAATTGCAGCCTAATGTGGTGCACTTATGTTATGCACTTCCAAGAGTTCCAATTGGGTCTTGCATACCTAAACCATCTTCGTTTCTTCCGGGACATGGCAACACACCCATGTTCCTATTTCACGTTTACTACTTTGCCCATTATTCACTTCAACTTTTACAATAACCCTAAAGCTATCAAAACAAAATATTTCACAACCTACGAGATTGCAATTGTGATGTCAGTAGTAAATCAAGATAAAAAGTCTAAAAGTTTATTAACTCAACTAATGTAAAAAATTGGAAAAATTGTTGAGTTTATATCGTTACTTTTTTTAGGGAGGGATCGCCATCATAAATTCATATATTTGATACATAACATTGCAAATTTTGAGATTGTTTAAATAAGCATTTTTGCCATGATGAATTTTTATCCAACGGTGATACAAACGAATCACAAACAACTTATGTAAGAGCCCATGTGACCTATGTGCAAGTTGAAGTCCGTATCGAGATGAAGTGGGTGCTTGTATTGGTTTCTAGATTGCATTCTAGGCCCTAAAGGTTGATTACTGATTAGGCCTTTTGGATGTGTTGTATGTTGTAATCTTCATAAACAAACAAAAAAAAAAAATACAAACAAAGTTGTGTTGTCCCATATTGGGACAAAATGTGTTGTTTTTAGCTAAAATCGTCAATCTAATGTTGGTCAGTTTTTTTAAATTAAAAATTGTTAACAAGTGGGGGAGACTACAATGCTAACCCATTCACCCACTTGTCAACAAATTTTAAACTAGTTCTCTAAGCAAAGAAGATCAATCGATGTCAAATTAAAAATTGTTAACATGTGGAGAAGAGAGATTTAAACCTAATTCTTTTGACCAAGAAGATCAATTAATGTCAATGAGTTATAAAACTCACGAGCCTTGACCATGTTAGTTGATTTTTAAAGCTCATTTATGTTACATTTCACACTTGGTCCGAGCAATATTTTAACTGCAACTAGAAGATCTATGTTCATAACCATCTTATTTTTTTTTTAGGGTAAAATACTATTTTGGTCCCTAAACTTTACTAAAAGTTTGTTTTTCATCCTTAAACTTTAAGAAGTTCATTTTTTGTCTCTAAACTATTAAAAAGTTCATCTTTCATCCCTAAACAATTAAAAATAATTTATTTATGTCCTTAAATTTTACTAAAAATTTATTTTTCATCCCTAAACTATTGAAAATTTTTCTTTTTTCATCTCTATTTTTGTCTCTAAACTACTGAAAAAACTCTTAATTAACAAAGTTTAGGGATTAAAAAAAAAAATTTTAATTTAGGGATGAAAAACAAACTTTTATAAAAATTGGAGACCAAAATAGTATTTTATCCTATTTTTTATTTATCCACATAGCATTGTGGGCCTTGTGGCTGCTTTATCCTAGTTGAATGGGGCATGGGACTGACGGGCCTCTTTTTGGGTGGGGCTGATCATCAAGTCTATATTCTAAAAACCAATGGTTGGGTTGGGTCCAACTCTTGATTGGGCTAAGCTCCATTAAAGCAAACTCAGCAGCCATTGCACTAATTTGTTTTTAAAACCCCTTGGGGAGGTCGTATTGTTGTTAAACTGCACTCCTGCTATGCTGGTTATATATAAGCGGTTTTCATACTTGGTTTTTTGGTGGATAAGAAATATATTTTGTGGTTAATAAAGAATATTAATTTTTTAATAAAGAAGAAAAATTTTCTTTTAAAAAAAATTATATATATATATATATATATATATATGACTAGACCTCTTAATTTTCAATGACATTCACTCATCACATAACTCTCCATTTTCAAGGACATTCACTATGGAAAAAAAAGACTCCTACACTTTCGAGAACATCTTCAACATTATAAATAACAGGTAAAGCCTTGAAGACAGTCAAACCCAATGATAGAGCCAATTTTTAGATAAGAAAAACTTAGAACTTTCTCCTATAGACTTAAATCTATCCTACTGAAACCCATCTCATAAAACAAGTATTTCCAAGTGTAACCAGTCTACTACATTTGTAAGCACTTTCAGTTTCTTCAACAAAATCTTTCAGTTCAGTCAAGATATTTGCATTTTACATTAAGTTTACTTATTTTTACAATTTGCTTGAATTTTTCATATTCTTAAGACTAGGAAATCTCAAAATTATTCCCCTTATTCTGGAATTTGAAATCACACATGTAATTTAGTATATAATAATGCCTGTATATATATATATATATATATATCATATAATGCTTATATTAAACCTCATGAATGAATTCGAAGACAGCTATTACCTTTTTCATAATTCTTATTTTGCTCCATTCAATTACTCAAAGGAAAAGAGCCAACAACTGTGATCACAACCATCTTATTTATTTTTCCATATAGCATTGTGGGCCTTGGGACTGCTTATCTTATTTGAATGGGACAGGGAGCTAACGGGCCTCATTTTGGTTCGGGCTGGTCATGAAGTTTATATTCTAAAACCACTGCTTGGGTTTGGGTCCAACTCTTGATTGGGCTAAGCTCCCTTAAATAAACTCAGTAGCCATTGCACTTTCAAAAGTATAATTGTAATTTTTTTTCCCCACATTTTTGTTGTTAAGCATGGTCTTTTGGTTGTTGCTACTTGCTAGGCGCTAGCAAGATGATCTAAACTTGTTTTTAAAACCAGCGGGGAGGTAGCATTATTGTTAAATTTAGATACAGATAAGGAACTCAATAATGATAAAATCTAGTAAGGGAGGAAATGTATTGTAGGGACTGGATTTGAGTACTTCTACTATTGAATGAGTGGACTCAAGCCCAGCTAGCCTAATACAATGAATTTGTAGATAGTGGGTTCAAGAACTAGGCCCTAGCAAGCGAACAACGCCCAATGTGGTATTCGCCACCATCGAACAGAGATGAACTGAAATCATTTTGGAAAGTCTGTCCTCGGCCTGGTCCGAGAAGCTTGATAGTAGTCCTTCTCCCATGAGAATGGTCTCTCCTCCATTTGATCTGTTTCTTTCCATTATATAGTTCTCCTCCAACGATCCCTTTCCTCCACTTGTTGATCATCCATGCCTCTCTCTAACAACCCATCCCATTAGCCACCTTACCAAAACTCCCTGTGAGTTGCAGCAACCGAGGCAGCACTGCTCAGGGGTCATTTCCTCATTAATACTGCCTGAATATTAGTCGTGCGCATTTAATGTGGAAGTGACAGTTTAATTCTGGTTTTCTTACTCAGCTATCCTTCCATAGCTGACATGTTGTACTTGTTCTTTCTCCTTAAATGCCCTGGAGGGCTGTTCTTGGTTGGCCGAGGACATGGTTGTCCTCGGCGAGGGCATTGGGCTTTCTCCTCCTTGGCATGGGCCTTGGGCTTGGTATAAAGTGGGCTGGAGTTGCCAAATTCTCCGGCCCCACAATAGCCCCTCAAAATCCTGCTGTTCGGCTCCTCGGACGGGGAAGAGGATTTTGATGTCCTCGGGCCTATACCGTGGCTTGTCTAGTCTGGTCTCAAGTCAGCGCTTGAAGTCTTTTCACCTGTCTAATGCACGTTTCTGGCGCTTCGATATGCGGTACGCACCCATATTAAATTATGGTGACTTCATACTCCCCACGTTCAACGGTGTGATGGTAATCCAACGGCGTGAATCTTTCGCCATTATGGACGGAAAGCCTTGCACAGTTGTCTTTAGTGTGGGGGTAAATACTCATTTGAACCGATTTGCCTCTTCACTTCTACATTCAAGGGTTCTTATGCACGCACCCCGAATCCGGTCAAGTCCCCCACCTAATTCGTGTCTTTTCGCAACCTAAAAAGCCTGTTCTAAGCGCCTTCCCTCATTTTTGTAAGTTTTCTTCGTACTCTATCTTATACTTTTCCCTTTCTGATTTTCCTCTTCCTCTACTCCTCTTTTTTTTTTGCCCTTCCCTAAGTCTCTTAGTCGTTCTCCAAGATGGGTAGGTTTAAGAAGTTGGTTGAGTCTGAGAAGGCGATGGAGGAGTTCATCGCCACTTATAGGATACTCGGTAACGTGGGTCAGAGGTACTGTGAGGAGGGGGATTGGTATATCATGAAGGAGGTTGGTAAGGTAGTGATTCCCATAATCGCCTTCCTTGAAGGTAGTATGAGGATCCCTATGGGGTCAGTGATAAGGGGCTACCTTAGGCATTTCCGATTAGCCCCTACCCAGTGCGCCACTAACGTGTTTAGGATCCTGGGTTGCGTGGATGCCTTGAACGAGAAGATGGAGTTGAGGTTAACCCATCACGACGTGAATTGGTGCTACAATCTCCAGCACCTAACGGGTAAGTCCTACTACATGAAGACGAGGGATGATAGAGTTAGACTCATCCAGTGTTTCCCTGAGTCTAGCAAGGGGTTAAATAAGGATTTTCTCATCGTGTCGGGAGAGTGGCACGATGGCCTTCACTGCCCGACAGTAGAGGGGGAGCCAGGTAAGGTACTCGGAATGTGGGAAGGTTGATCTGCTATGTTTTCACTGTTTGCATTGCTTGGTTGTTAACAAGGACTGGCTTTTTCTTTTACAGATCCACACACCTTTGAACGGCACTTCCATTTGGTCAACAAGAAAGACTTGGAAACTGTACTCAGGGCAGAGGTCTTTGTGAACGAGGCTGACAACCAAGTTAGAGCCGCTCACAAGACTCTCGGGTATAAACCGATTCAGAAGTCTTTCTCGGCTCCCAGATACGTGATCAGAGCCAAAGACCCTAGGCTTCGCCAAATCACTGTGGTGGAGCACGGGTTCTCATTTTCTGAAGGATCTTCCATCCACGAGGGTGTCCCGTTGGCAAGCTCTTCCTCATCCCACCAAGCTGCGGAGGCCGAGGGAGGAAGTTTGGAAAAAGAGGGAGAAGTAGTTGATCTGGGTTCGTCCGAGGACGAATTTAGTGCGTTCGACCAAGTCCATCTATCTGAGGATCCCTCTGGTGACTTGGGTGATCCCCATTTATCTAAAGCAGACCTTCTGTCACCAAGGACCAGTACTCAAGCCAAGATGGGCTTCAAGAGACAACCTCAAATCAGCTTGTTCGGCCTACTTAAGGGTCAACTGAGGAAGGACACGCTAGGGAAGTCACAATCCAAGCCCCCTTCTCCTCCACCCAAGCTTCCCCCTCCCCTACATAAGTCTTTGCCTGCGCAGACTAAGTCGTCTTCCACTCTGCCGACTTCGGACCCTCAACCCGAGTCCACCGATCCGAAGAGGAAGAGGCCTTCCAAGGGCAAAGACCCGGTGGATGGGGGAAGATCTCGTTCCTCCCAAGAGGAAGACGAAGTCCGCTGACCTTCCAAGCAGCTGAGGATTGGTGGTCAGGACAAAGGAAAAGAGGTCATTCAGCAGTCCGAGCCCCAAGCTTGGCTGCCCGTCTCCATGCTTCATGGGAAGCCTTTGATGGACGACGCCACCCTCAAGGACTTCCGAGAGGGCGAGGGGGCTCACGTAGTCAATGCCCTGGAGAGGTCCCTGCTTCTCCCCACTGACGTGGCCGAGCTAGGGGGCATAAGGAGGCAAGAAGTTGCCCGTAACCTCAAGAGGTACCTGGGTATGGTAAGACTTCTGATACTTGTGCCTTTGTTTGAATTTTATTCCTTAGTACCCAACTTACGGTGTACTTGTTTTGATCGGCAGGCTGTCCAGGCCACTTACAGGCTGGAAGAGGAGGTTGACAACCAGGGTTGAGCCCAGGATCAAGAGCGCGAAAAGTACTTGGATGCCGCAAATACCCTTAAGAAATCTGAGGCTGATCTCAAGAAGGCAAGGAAGGACTTGGAGGAGATGACGAAGGCCAGAGACAGCGCGACATCTGACCTAGTCGGTGTTAAGAAACAGGCCGAGAACCAGACAAGGCGCCTGCGGGAGGTTGAGGGTTAGCTGCAGATTGCCAAAGAGCACATCGCCGACTTGAAGAAGAAACTGGCTGAGGCAAAGGGAGCCAGGGGCGTTGCCAAGTATGCCAGGGATGAGGCCTTGAGGGCTAAAGAAGAGGTCGAGTTTGCTAGGACAGATGCTGAGAGCTCCAAAGAGCAAGCGGAGGAGAAGGCCTTCACTGAGGGAGTGGCTAAGACAGAGGCTAGTCTCAAGATTTAAGTGCCCAAAGTGTACAGACGCTACTGCTCCCAGACTTGGAATGAGGCCCTCAACCAAGTTGGGGTTGAGGCCTCGTCTGAGCTTAGGAGGGCTGAGAGGGTGTATTATCCCTCCGCCATTCGTGAGGCTGCCTCCGCTAACCCTGAAGCTGGCACTGCCTCTAAAGCGACAGGCGAAGGCCAGGCCAGTGCTGCTAATGATCCAATGTCAACTGATAAGCCTGCTGAGGAGACTGGGCACCAAGGGACGTTGGGGAAAGAGGAAATCAATAACCCAGCAGCGCCCCAGGAAGTGGTGAAGCCTCCTGCTGACTCCCAGGCCACCTCTGCCGACTCCCAGTCTCCCCCCGCCAAGAAGGAGTCCTCCGAAGTTGCACCTCCGAGCCAGGATCTCGAGGCATCAAGTGAAGCTTCTCGACAGACCCCCAAGGACAAGCTGTGTATCAAGTTGAAGAAATAGGCAATCTTGTCGGGCCACCTTATTTTGTTGACTTGTGCCGTCCTAGTCTTCCTTCCTCCTCGTACTGATTTACTACTGCATATTTTGCTTTTGTTTAAAGCGTTGTAATGCTACTTTTTAAGTTGAATGCATGAATCCTCTTTTTTACTTGGTGTTTATTGTTATTGTGTTGAGTTTTGCTACTTATATAACCTGGGTTTTAATTATTAGCTTCACAATCTCAGAAGCTCAGCATGTTTTTCATTCTAAATTAACAACCGAAAAATGTAAAGCCCATAGTGACAGTTCCCACTTGGACCTTGGTCGATAATTGAACCACCTTAACACCACGACCTATTTTTGCCGGATTGAATACTAAGGGAACAACTTCACAATATCGGTTCTACATCTCATGAATTGGTTACTGTGAACAGTAAAAAAATGCTTAAAAAAGCCGTTAGTTGCTAAGTATGCTAAGGGGTTAGGTTCAATATGCCTCAAAATGCCTTAAGTAATGCTCATACGCTTGTGTTTGTTTACGCCTTTGCTGAATGTAGCCAGTCTCTCCAGGGGCCTGAGTCTGAGTACCATGCGAAACCTTGGCTCTATCTAACACTTAGGTTCTTCTGTGAGTAACTAGCTTCCCCATAGGTTTGAGTCCGGGGACCATGCAAAATCTTGGTTCGGCCTGGTGCCTAGGTTTTTCTTAAAGTGGTTAGTTTCCCCATAGGTTTAGGTCCGAGGACCATGCAAGACCTTGGTTCAACCTAACACTTATGTTCTTCTGTAAGTAACTAGTTTCCCCATAGGTTTGAGTCCAAGGACCATGCAAGACCTTAGTTCAGTCTAGTACCCAAGTTTTTCTTGAAGTGGTTAGTTTTCCCATAGGTTTGAGTCCGAAAACCATGCAAGACCTTGGTTCTGTATAACACTCATGTTCTGTCTAACACTTATGTTCTTCTGTAAGTAGCTAGTTTCCCTATAGGTTTGAGTCTGAGGACTATACAAGACCTTGATTCAGTCTAGTACCCAGGTTTTTCTTGAAGTGGTTAGTTTCCCCATAAGTTTAAGTCCAAGGACCATGCAAGACCTTGGTTCAGCCTAACGCTTATGCTCTTCTATAAGTAACTAGTTTCCCCATAGGTTTGAGTCCGAGGACCATGCAAGACCTTGGTTCAGTTTAGTACCCAGGTTTTTCTTGAAGTGGTTAGTTTCTCCATAGGTTTGAGTTCGAGGACCATGCAAGACCTTGGTTCAGTCTAATATTTATGTTCTTTTGTAAGTAGCTAGTTTCCCCATAAGTTTGAGTCCGAAGACCATGCAAGACCTTGGTTCAATCTAGTACCCAGGTTTTTCTTGAAATGGTTAGTTTCCCCATAGATTTGAGTCCGAGGACCATGCAAGACCTTGGTTCAGCCTAACGTTTATGCTCTTCTGTAAGTAACTAGTTTCTCCATAGGTTTAAGTCCGAGGACCATGTAAGACCTTGGTTCAGTCTAACACTTATGTTCTTCTGTAAGTAGCTAGTTTCCCCATAGGTTTGAGTTCGAGGACTATGCAAGACCTTAGTTCAATCTAGTACCCAGGTTTTTCTTGAAGTGGTTAGTTTCCCCATAGGTTTGAGTCCAAGAACCATGCAAGACCTTGGTTCTGTCTAACACTTCGTCGTCACTGCTCGGGGTGAAGGAACTTGTCCTCAACGTTGGAATGTTCGCTTCTAGAGCGATAACGGCCTCGGCCTTGCCTTGCCGAGGAGGGACTCCTCCTCAGACTGGGCAATTGGCCCAATATTGACCTGGACGAGGGCAGCTTGTCCCTCTGCCTTTTCGCACAGTGGTAGCCCCGTTGCGCCAATTTTTTTGCCACTTCTAATTATGAGGCGTCCTTTGGCTGTTCGGGTTGTGTGCTTGACGTTTTGGTATGCAAAGCATGCCCTCATTAATATCTTTGTGGATTAATGCAGATCCAGTAGCTGGTGGCCTCCTTGGAAATTGGTAGGGATAAATGTCGCTGGTAATTTCTCCTTTGAATTCCATGCGGATTAATTCCCACCAACCTTCACCTTCTATATAAGGCTCTCTGGGGGAATCGTTCTTCCACACTTCATGAATCCTTAAGTTCAACAAGGACTCTGAGCCCCCAACCCTCTGAGCACCTCCGATAACCTTACCAGGATCATGATCAGGGCTCGGGGGAATGGGATGGCCCTGGATGAGGGCAAGGGCAAGGAAGCCAAGCCCCTTTCAGGAACCAGAGATGCCTCCCAGACCCTGGACGACGCAGTTGAGGCAAAGGGGGCTGGGGCCAAAGGTGTCCCTACCTTTCAACCGAGTAAGAAGGGAGGTCCTTCTTCCTCAATTGAGAGCCGTGGTGGTTGTAGATCGCGTCAGACTTTTAGCGCGGCAAGGCCTGGGCGTTGTCCTGGTGGTAGTGCGCTTGGTAGTTAGGAGGGAGGTTCATGAGGAACATAATATTTTTCTCTGGTACGCGTCCATGCCTACCCTTCAAGCTGGTAGTGATTCGCGCCCAGCTTACCCACCCATGGAGGTTCGTAAGATTACGTTACGATCGATGCCCGGGTGTTGCCGCCTCCAATGCTTAATTATCATGAGACTGGGGGAGCATCAAGGGAATGTCCTGGAATGAGGCCGTCCGGCACTTCCACTCTTCTTCTCTCGTCGCCGGTACCATCCATACGGGCTCGGGAGTTGTTGGTAGCCTTAAAACAAGCCTGCCTCAGCCTCCCTTTCCTACGGTTAGCTTTAGAACAAGTCTGTCTAAGCCTCCGCTTGTATATTTGGCTTTAGAACAAGCCTGTCAAAACCATTGTTTGTATTTTTAACTTTAGAACAAGCTTGTCTAAGCCTTCGGGCGTATGATGTACTTTTTTCTTCATTTAATAAATGGTTGTACTGTTTACTTGCTTCATTCTCTGAACTTTTCATTTTTCTGCAACAACTATTTCTTGAGTGAGTGCGTTGTTTTCTCTTTTTCATTTTTTTTTTAATGAGACTCGGAATCGGTGTTAGCGGCGGCGACGAAAAATTTGCCTAGCCTTGTGCAATCTAGCATCGTAGAAATAATTGACCATTGCGCTTGCTAACGCACTAGTTCTCCCCACAAACGGCTCCAATTGTAGGGACTAGGTTTGAGCACTTCTACTGTTGAATAAGTAGACTCAAGCCCAGCTAGCCCAATACAATGAATTTGTAGAGAGTGGGTTCAAGAACTAGGCCCTAGCAAGCGAACAACGCCCAATATGGTATTCGCCACCATCGAACGGAGATGAACTAAAATCATCTTGGAAAGTCCGTCCTCAGCCCGGTCCGATGAGCTTGATAGTAGTCCTTCTCCCATAAGAATGGTCTCTCCTCCTTTTGATCTGTTTCTTCCCATTATATAGTCCTCCTCCAACGATCCCTTTCCTCCACTTATTGATCATCCATGCCTCTCGCTGACAACCCGTCCCATCAGCCACCTTACCAAAACTCCCTGTGAGTTGCAGCAACCGAGGCAGCACTGCTCAGGGGTTATTTCTCCATTAATGCTGCCTAAACATTAGTCATGCACATTTAATGTGGACGTGACAGTTCAATCCTGGTTTTGCTCCTCGGCTATCCTTCCATGTCTGACATGTTGTACTTGTTCTTTCTCCTTAAATGCCCTGGAGGGCTGCCTATAGTGGTCCGTTACTTCCTCCTCCCGTGGTCTTGGTTGGTCTCGGACATGCTTGTCCTCGTCGAGGGCATTGGACTTCCTCCTCCTCGGCATGGGCCTTGGGCTTGGTATAAAGTGGGCTAGGGTTGCCAAATTCTCCGGCCCCACATGTATAATGATAGAATCTACTACTACTAATTAATAAAGGAAGTACAATCCTTTTACCAAAAAAGAAAAATCTATATTTTATCCAAGGAGAAGACTTAAATGCAGTACTTAGAGCATTAGCATTGAGAAATTCCAATTCTATTCTATTTTACCATTCTAAAAAGCCACTTTATCATTATACCATACCATTTTACAATACCTTCAGCATCCTAAAACTCTATTTTTATTAAAATATTTTTTTTTATCTTTCTTTATTATTTCTTTCCAACCGTCACTTTTTTTCAGACTTCATGATTCGTCACATTTTCCTGGGCTTTCCAACAGTCATTTTTTTTTCCCTCTCTTTCTTCCTCAACCTCTAGCACCGGTTTAACTCACAGACCCATGATACACTGATCAACCTATCCAAACCTATCACCACACACACAAAGCCACACACACAAAAACACAAACCATTTACAAAGCCACACACCCACAAACACAAACCATTAAACCATCAACAGAGCCACACACACACAAACCATCAAACTAGTTGGAGCCAACAACGGCCACCACACCCACCACCCAAGCCACCGATCAGCAAACCCAAGCCACCGATCAGAAACCCACGCTATCGATTTGAAACTCAAGCCATCGATTAGCAAACCCAAGCCATCGATCAGAAACCCACACCACCAGAGCAAACCCATTCAAAAAAAATCATCACCGGAGCCACCATCAGAGCTACCGATGATCAACCCAACCGATCCACCCACTGATCAACAAATCCACCGTTTCAAACCCACCGATCAACCTATCCAAACCCACCATCAACCGATCCCAACCCACCAATCAACCGATCCAAACCCACCAATCGGTTGAGCTAGAGTGCGATGAGAAATGAGAGAGAGGCCGTGTGAAGCTTCAGCGATGGAGATGGGTGAGAGGCTTGGTGAAGCTTCAACGATGGAGGATGGTGTGTGAGTTGAAGGAGGATGGTGTGTGATGGTGTTTGGGTCTGAAGAGAGGAGAGAGCAAATGGAGAAACAGAGAAGGAAGAGAGAGAAGAGAACAGCAAAAATGAGAGAGATGAGAGAGAAATTTCGGGGGAAAAAGGCATCATAAATATATATATATATATATATATATATATTTTTTTTTTACAATACTGCTACAGTGCAATTCTACCTTTAGAATTGCACTGGTAGAATTGCACAGTAGCAGTATTGCAAAAAAATTTGCAATACTTGAGTTTAGAGTTCTATGATGCAAGGCATTTTGGGGTTGCAAATGCCAAATTCTCCTTACATTTAGCATTTGCATTCCCCAATGCTAATGCTTTTAGGTGTTGTTTCTTAGATTCCCCTCTTAAAATTTCGTCATGTAGATTTTTTTTCATAGAATGGAAGTGTATTTTTTAATTAAGTAGCCATATGAATGAATTTTAAGAGGGGAACCTAAAGAACAACACTTAGGGTCATGTACCTAAGTATTGTTTTTTATCCAATAACTAATTAATATTTTCATATCAATAAAAACATCATTTACTAAGGCTGGGTTTGGATAGCGGTAGATTGCGCGTTGGCCTTTTTTTGGCTGGGTCCTGTGCACAATTTACGGGACCTGCAAGTACAATAAAACGCAAATCTAACTTTAAAACTGGGCCCTACGATACTATTCACACATTTAAAAATTATTTTGCTACAGTATTTTCAGTTCTCAATTTTCACAAATAAACAATATCCAAACAGACCCTAAATAAACATTGCTACCTTAAACAGAAATTTGAATATGCTAATACTTATCAATTTATACTAAATAGATATTACTACTTTAAACAGAAATAAGCGGTATCCAAACCGACCTTAAATAGACATGACTACCTTAAACAAAAATTTGAATATGCTAATACTTATCAATTTATACTAAATAGACATTACTACCTTAAACAGAAATTTGAATATACCAATACTTATCAATTTAGGTAGCGTTTGGCCTCTGCGTTTTGAGTGTGCGTCTGCGTTCGAGTTTTTCCTTCTTTTTTTTTTTTTTTTTTCCGGCCAGTGAACAGTAAAATCACATGATTTTACTGTGTAGAGACAAAAAATACTGTTTAGCACTGTTCACAGCACTGTTCACGCACTAAAAAATATTAAAAATGGGTCCCACAGTACTATTTACACATTTAAAAATTATTTTGGTACAGTGTTTTCAGTTTTCAGTTTTCAGTTTTCAGTTTCAGTAACAATAAGTTCAATCCAAACGAACCCTTGATGTTGCCGCGTAGCGTAGCCAATTTTTTGACGCGCCTAAAATCTTAATCATCAATTTAGGCAGGAATTGATACAGCTGCTGATGATCACATTACTTTTCGTTGCGTAACAGACAATCGGTGTCTCCCATGTGACCACCGACACCGCCAGCTGCATACTATCATGACCCGTGTTCTCTCCTCTACACACCACCTTTCTATTACAACCGCCACGTGTCTTCACCCACCTCTACAAAACCCACATAAAATGACGTGGCACCATGTGATGAAGACGTACACTTTTCTTATCCTGCATGCGTACACAGAGAAACACCGCTCACGCGCTTTGATTGCCACCCAAAAAAAATTATCAGCGCTTTCCTTTACTTCACACTAGAGGCCTGTCCTCTTTTTATCACTCATTTCTTCTCTCGAACGCTTCTCACTACTCACAAATACACTTTCCCATTTCACAAATTTATTTCTCTCTCTCTCTTTCTCTCTGAAATCTGAAAAAACCAAAAATGGCCAAAACGTTTATGCTCTTTGTTCTGTGTGTGCTTCCAGCTTTGGCTATCGGCAGCCGACCGACGAGCAACCCATTCAACGTGCAAGGGCGCGTGTACTGTGACACCTGCCGTGCCGGTTTCGAAACCTCCGCCACCACCTACATTCCCGGTACTTAAGTTGTTTTCTCATCTTATGTTCTAGTTTTTATATGTGTTGCGTTAGTTATGGTTTATATTTATGTAACTGGTGTTGTTGATTTCAATTTTCAAGTGGGATAGAAAGGGATCTAGTGGTAACCGTTTCTAGATCTGTGACTTTTATTTAGCGGATCTATGAAACTAACTAGCATTATGTGACTCTGTCTCTGTGATGTTTTGTTTTTTCTTGTTTGGATCTGATTCTGAATGATGTTGAATTAAGGTACTGTTTGGATTAGGGGCAGAGAATTGGACACCATATATTGTTTAAATTAGGCATAGACAGAAAATCATGTCTAATCTTTTTAATTTTTTAATTTTTTTTATAAAAAAAAAAAAAAAATATTAGTTCAGTTGTCTAAAAACTAAAATTTGGTCAATACCAATGAAAGTGATAAAAATAATAAATAAGTTGTAACGCTGCGTCAAAGTAAACTTTGGTCCTCAAAAAATGATTGATCTTTGTCAACTAATTCATATGGGGGTGGCGGACCGACTTCCTAACATCTAGATTTTGTTCCTTTTTTTTTTTTAAATGAATTATGAAGTTATTATATCTTCCTGAACAATGGATCATTCTTAATTGAAGAATAGAAATTCTCGTTTCCTCTAAAAGCTAGGAAGCACAGGTACGGGTACGAGCAATTTTTGAAAAATTATAACATGAAACGGTGGATACAACACTGCTAGGACACCCTAAAATGAACGAAGAATGAAGGGGCCGTGCTTCCTAGTCTAAAAGTATAATAATAATAGGAATTTCACACATAACACCCGTGGATTTGTTTGTTTAAAAGTTATAAACTATGGTTGATTAGAAGAGATTCAGCAAATTGACGGATATTTATCATGATCTATTTGAGCCATATGCGTATTTTGAATTGGCCCATAGTAGCATATCAGTTTGTTCAGTTCACCTTGAATTGATAGTGACTCAAAATATTAGCCTTGGGTTTTCTTTTATTTATGTAGTAGTATAACGCATTTAATTGTTGATCTGATCCATAGGGGCCAAGGTTAGAGTGGAATGCAAAAACAGGAGCACAATGGAACTCGTATACAGCAAGGAGGCAACAACCGACTCAACTGGAACCTACAATATCGAGGTTGATGAGGACCACCAGGACCAGCTTTGTGATGCTATGCTTGTTAGCAGCCCCCAGAGTGACTGTGCAACAGTTTCCCCAGGGCGCGACCGTGCCCGTGTCATTCTCACCGGTCTGAACGGGATTGCATCACAAAAGCGTTTTGCTAATGCAATGGGCTTCATGAAGGAGAAGGCATTGTCTGGTTGTGCTCAGGTTCTCAAGCAGTACCAGGAGTACGACGAGTAGATATGATTTTGTGATTTGAGTTCCCCTTTTATGTGTCTAGTTATTAAGCTATATATGCTTGGTTTATTCTAGTATCTATTTACTTATGTCTTTATGGATTGTTACCTCCACATTTAGAGGAAGATGATATCTTTGTGAATTGGACTTTACTAATTAAATTAAACTTGGGTCTTTTTCATCTCTAGAAACTGTAGTGATTCGCTGCTGGTTTCAATAAACTATAGTCCATATTATGGTTCTGATTACATGCTACTACATTGCATAGACAAGTAATGCAACCGCATTTCACTAGCAATGTTACTTCCTCACACATTATAGTAGGCTTCATTGATTAAGTTCATCCACCATTTATGTGAGAAGAATGCTCTTTTCCTTGCATAAACACCTTTTCTGGAGGAAACCACGATGAACTATATTTAAGAACCTTTCTTCCTGGCAGTGGGGGATCCGTAAGTGATATTTGTGAGGGTGACAAACGTATCAGCCTGATAAGATCAAGCCACTACTGAGTGTTTTTTGGGTTTGCTATGAATTAAGTTGGTCGTAATGTGTTCATCAATTTCTTTTCTTTTCTGGTAACATGTTCCGTAGTATCAGATTCAAACTACCAAATTAGGACGAAAAAATTTAGAACTATATCGAGTTGCAAACAAGTCACCAAACCTTATTATCTCTTTTATAATTTTATCTAATATTGCACAAGCTGTCATTTTAAATATTTGTAATATTTAATTTTACTAAAGAAATTAATCAATTTGAAATGAAGAGGAGGATTCTACGAAATCGAATAGTGAAACTCGTGCATGTATTAGGTTCATGATTCAATGGAAGCAGCAGACAAAGCAAAGTTGATGATGCTCTGGGAGAGAACTTTCCGAATTCACGTAGCTAAATGGTAGCTCACTGCGAGCGGATTGCTCAACTCTACCATCCGGATTTCATATATCCCTAAATGATATACCCAGTGAATTGCAATGTGATGCAGCTTTTTCTGCTCCATCTCCCCCACAAGATGATTGCCACTAAGGAGAGTATAAAAATAGCCATGGACAGTGAAGGTTTATTTATTCATTTTTTGGAGGGGTTTTCGGGGGGGGGGGGGGGGGGGGGGGGGGGGGGGGTGTGGTTGAGGGAGGTGCACACATTCCAACGAGTGTTATTCAAGTCTATGGGTCTGATGCTTTTAGGGTTCTCAAGCTTTTGAGAGTCTTGCTCCATAAAGTGGGCCAATAAGGCAATAATTGAAGGAGGCGGTGTTAAGGTTAAATGAATCTTTACAAATGCCATAACAACAATGGAAGCATAGACCTATCAATTTTTAGTGAAACATCAAGTGTTCCCCATCCCTCACTACATTTCCTCTTCCTACCACTCATATTGTTCTTTACTATTATAAGTCTATATGGATTATCACTAAGAGTGTCAGGCAGCTACTTCATTTAAATAAAGTTGTGTATGGGGTTTCAATAACACAAATTAAGAGAGAAACACATAGAGAGCAACTGATTGAAAGAAAAAGAATAGTGCTTTGTGTAACACTTAAAGGAAAAAAATGTGAATTTTATTTTATTCAAGACACACAAGGAAGATAAATTGAGAGTTTCTCTAAGAAGATTCTTTAAGTATAGAACCACAAAGAGTTGAAGTATTTAGAGTTGAAGATCTTGCTACCGGGCTATGTGGTGAGGTTGTATTTGTTCCTAGAGGTATTATTATGTTTTTCCAATTTATTGTGAACTCAAGTTCCGAATATAATTTGAGTGTTGTAATTTCTATTTTCTATTATAGTGGATTGATCGAATTTGCCTCGTAATTTTTTCCTCTACACTTGAGAATTTTCCAAGTAATTCTTGGTGTGTTCTTGTTGGTTGATTTTATTGACGCTTTCATAGATTTCTACTTTCTCAAATGCTTGGGTTATATTAATTTATTTCATAGCGATTTATCCCAACAAGTGGATATGGATTATCGTATATCTTTTCATTCACATTGTGTTTATAACCATGCATGGTTTGTTATAGCTTGAAGATGCAGCAACAGTGAGCCACAATTCCATCATAATTCACTAAATGATGTGCACTAAACATTTAAGTCACACAAGCAATGCATTAGTAGCACTAGCGCCAAATTGCACCTAAGCAGCTGAGACTCTCAAGCATCCTCTTGTCAATTTATGCAAATTACTTCTCTTATATTATTGCTCTTCTTATATTATTAATTTTCATATAACATTTCAACCTTATGAGTTTGTCACAAACAATTTATGTAAGTCATTTATAAAGTTCAACCTTATAAGTCATTTATGTAATTTTTCGTCTATTGTTTAGCCATGATTATCTTTTACTTATAAAGTTCTACTTTCACTAAGGGAAAAAATGTATCCTTATTGGAGCACCATACAATGAAGGAAATCTAATCCTGACTCCCTTTGATGGGCTCAGGTCCAAAAACTCCTTAATCAAAGCTCGACATGTGGCAAGATGACAAAAAAGGCCCAAAATTTGCATCATTGTTAACAACAGAGTTATGGTTCATGTTGATGACGATAATTAAAGTAATCACAATAGCAATGATACAATTTTCTATTGTGTAATTTTTTTTCAATGGCCATTTCTCGTAGGTGCTCATGGATTTTTGAAATTTCATTTAATCTTAGCCTAAATAATGACAATTGATATTATGGATTTACATAATTTATTCACAAAACAAAATTCCTGTGTCAAATTACATAATTGATTATACTTTTTTTTTATTCATAAAGAGTAAAAAAGTGTGGAATAGATGAATTTTTTTGGGCATAATTAATCCTCTAGCCCACACTCCAAAGAGAAAACTTAAGTGATATTTTGACTTCTATATAACTTACCAACTTTCAAACAAGAAAGGTAACTCCATTGATTTTTTTTTCGTTGTTGTTGGGTGGGATACATGAGCAGTGAGATTAAATATACAAGACAACCCAATAGTCCTATAACTCAATTGATAGCATTTCTTAGTGTGATCATAACATCCTAGATTCAAATTTCCCTTCTCCCCATCACATTATGAAATCTCTACCACTGATCTAAGTGGGTTTTTTTTTTTTAAATTATGAAGAAACCATGACAGTTTCTTTAAGGTCTTAACATGCGTGATTCTACTCATAAAAGTATGATTCATTGGTTCTTAAAACGTTAAATTACATCAAGAGTCTTGTAATTGGACAACATTGCTTCATAAAGTGGTCACCTTTATAAAACTAATATTCAAATCTCTCTCTATTATTGTAACTATCGATTAAAAAATAAAACCCATATAATTATGGTTCATTTGACCTTCATCTTTCATTCTCTAGCTCTCTTCTTCTTCTTCTTTTTCTTTTTTCTTTTTTTTCCTTTTTTTTATTTAAATCAGATCATCTTTCATTCTTATTTTTAACATAATTCGAGTTAATGAATCATTCTCTAAAAATTCTGCAAAATTTTAGTCTCACCGTAACGCCAATTTTGTATAAGCAAATGCAAAAGAATCGGGCACATTCTGAGAGCATATTCTTAACAAAAGAATCGGGCACAAAATGATACCATCTGTGCCACGTGAAAATAGAAAGAATACATCTGTACTTAGATGTCACAGTGACATAGTTCATAGTTCAAAGGCCTCATTTTTTTGAAGCAGAGGAGTTAGGTGGGCGTTGGGGGCGTTTTGCTTTGGTCATATTGGCATTACCACGTGTTATAACTCATATCAAACCCCACAAACAAAACAAATGAGGTTGGGTTAGGTGGTGTTTATTGGAGACTTTGAAGGGTTGCTTTGTTAGGTGTGTATACAGGGAAGAAAAAAAAATGAGTGTGTGGATCGTATGGCAAAGGCTTCGTGAATGGTTAGTTAGAATTTTTTTTAAAAAAAATTACTGTAGCAAGTTGCATTAGTGAGTATTTAAAGTTTGACCAACCGTGCCAGTGTTTCACAGGAATAATTGTGATTTAATTGTGACCCAGGACCAAAAAAATAGACTTTTGTTTTTTTGAGGAAACCAAAAAAATAGACTTCATTCTCAATAAAATAAACATTTAAAATTTATAAAGTCTTTTGAAATCATAAAAGAAAGAGCTCTAAATTTCACTAAATAAGAAGAAACTCAAAAGTTTTTTTTTTTTTTTTTTTTTTTTACGAGATAGAAATTCTACTCTAACCTAATCTAAGTATATATGTGTGTGAAACTTTCTCCTAAAGACTTGAATCTCAGCCCTTACTCCCAATACCCCACAAGCACTTATACTTATGGAGTGACTATCGCACCTAAAATGTGCAATGGTAAAAAATGTTATTTATTGAAATAATAATTGTTCTATGAATTATTTTTTTGTTTTACACATTGTACGTCTATTGATATTGATATACTTCAAGAAACTTTTTACTATTTTTTTAAAGAAACCTTTTTACTAAGTAAGAATATATTTTCTTAAAAAAGAAAAAATACTAAGTAAGAATATTCCAAAATATACCATAAGAATAAAATATAAATAAGGACCCGATTCTGACAAAAAAAAATTTGAAGAAAAATTAAAATAAGGAAATAAAATCCAAAAACATTGCATGCGTATATATGTGTGTTTTACAAAACCTTTTTACCTACTAAGAATATTCCAAGAGATCAAGGGGAAAAAAATAAGAATATTCCAAAATATATCCTAGGAATAAACTAAGGAAACAATTTTGACTAAGAAAACTCTAAGGTGGCTCTTGTTTTAAAGAGGTCTATAATCTATTCAATTTGATTATAGGACTTATTGAAGTAGTGGATTTTAACTAGTAGTGAAATTATTACTACACATCTTTGATACGATAGTTACTCCATAAGTATAAGTGCTTGTGGGGTGTGAGGTGTGGAGGGCAAAAGCTAGAGTTTAAGTCTTTAAGAGAGAGTTTCACACACATATACACTTAGTTTAGGCTAGAGTAGAATTTCTATCATGTATAAAAATAATAATAATAATAAGGACATTAAACTTAATTTTAAAAAATAAGGACATTTTTTATTAAACCATAAAATCTAAATTTTCAAAAAGTAGAGGAGATCTCTAAAAACGACTAAGAATAGGAAAATAAAACTCCAAAATCTAAAATCTAGAATATCTATAATTTATAGTAATATAGTATATAATTTAAAAAGTTTGACTTTTAGTTGAACTTATAATATTATACCACATGAGGTAGCTTATGAAATCTCACAATTTTATACGTCGCTAATGGAAGGTTTAAACTTTTCCGTGCATTTAATGAATTACCCCTAGTGTGTATATATATATATATATATATATATATATATACTCCTATTTTTGCTCAAAAAAAAATATATATATACTCCTATTTTGTTAGAGGAAAGTCAAGCCCACGTCAAAGGAGGTGCCAATGGGTCACATATAAACTCAACCCTTGAGGTGAATTAAGAGGCGCCGCAAGGCCAAGAGACATTTGGCCATAAAATATCAATAAATAATAAATAACAAAAACTAACTTTCATATTTTATCGCATCAATAATTATCTTATATATTGATTATATATAATTTCTTCCTCTTATAGTGTGTGAGTCTTATAGTTGTGTGAAACTCACACCCTAAAGATGTATGTATCGAATGCATGAGATACACTATCAGTACATTCATTCATAATTCAAAAGAATAGAATAGTACAAATAGGGCAAAGTTGAACATAAAACAATGCTTTTAGAGATGTAAATGTCTAAGAATTAAGGTATTGTGGATGGAAAGTTATGAGATTATGATTTCTACTAGCCAAAGGCCTTGTAACTGAATTAGCATCTCCACATACACAAAGTGCTTGGGGTCTAAGGGAGAAAGGGTTCGAGCTGCGGGGTTGTAGCTGAATTGGCACCTCCCTATGCACAAAGTGCTTGGGGGTCTAGGGGGGAAAGGGTTCGAGCTGCGGGGTTAGCAACATGTTGTAATTATCTTTCAAAAAAACAATTATGATTTTTACTATGTTTAACTTATTAACTTTTCTCATAATCTTAAAAATTAGTATATCATTAATCACAAAAAAGCATTTTTAAGCTTTATTTATTAAGTTGCTAAAATGATGTGATCACGTTTCATTTATGTCTCTCTTTGCAACATTTTTACAAACTAATGATGTGACTAATTTTAACTAGTTTTCATTTAGGCCCACTACTAACATCACATTTTTAATTATCAATAATCATTCTGCATCAATAGTTTGAAAAATATTTCTCAAAAAAAAAAATTTATAATAGTTTGTAACTCTAATATTTTTCTAAAATTAAGAGTGGATTAAATATTTTCCATATTAGGTATAATTTTTAAAACCTCACAAACTTACCTTATTTGTTAAAAATGGGCTCCATATTGACCTCACTGTTAAAAACAAGTCAATTTAAATTTTAAACCACACACACTAAAAATACATTCAATCAAGATCAAGCAAAAAAAGTCTACATATATTCATTAAAAAAAAAAAAAAAAGCAAATAAAAACAAAATGACCTTAAAAATAAATAATAAATGTCAAAATCAGGCAACCTACTAGTAAGCTCCATGAAAGGCATCCAAAATTTGGTGACTGTTAACAACAGAGTGGTGTGGTGTGCGTGTGTTAGCCAACTTGTCATCATAATGTTCCTCCTATGCTATGGTCTGACCTGAAAGACAACAAAAGAGCAACGATTTCTTCAATATAAATATAAATTGGTTAAAGCCAACACTTTTCTAAACTATCTTTCCCTCTCAATATATTTTTTGGTTTTGTTTTTTACTTGTATAGCTGGTCGTCTTTTTCTTCTTCTCCATCGGTGTTTCTTCTCTTGTAATAAACTCTCAACTCTCAACCCCTTATTTGCACTTATTCTCTTCCTCGGTTTCTTCGCTCACTCCTTTATATATATAATCAGGTAATACTCTCCCACCCATTTTATTATCAAACTCTCTGATTTTCCATCCTCTATTTCTTTCTTGCTTCTTGGCATTTTAGGTTTCTGGGTCTGTTTTTTTCTACATACTTGTGGAAGGTGCGTTTCTGGGTCTCTGTGATGTTTTTGGCTTATGATGTGGGTCTGTGTTTCTGGAAGATTTTCAATGTATGGTTGTTGGTCTTATTTAATTTAGGATTTTTTTTTTTGGAAATCCTATGTGAGATATTGTTGATTCAAGCTTGAGAGTATTTGGGTTTGCTTGTTGCTTTTGTTATTATGCAGAACTATTAGTATAAATCCGTAGTTTTTCTTTTTCAAATAATATATAGCATTGGATTGGATTTTAAATGGGTTATGATCCTCAATTGGTGAAACAAGTTTATTGAGCTTGTTGCCTCCTTTTATGAGTTCAAACATTATGGGTGCCTTTTCAAATCGTTGTTCTGTTATTCTATTAAGTTTAATCTGATTTAGGTCCATAAGGACCATAACTAAATGATTTAGAATGCATGGAATCCCTTGATTATGTCATGTGATTGGGATCATGTTCAATGCATTTCTTTAACTTCCTTTTGGTTCTTTTCCCCTTCTTTTTGACCATGGTAAAACATACATAACATTTTCTTTATTCCTTGAGCAAAATTAGATTTCTATTAATGCTTTTCCCTTTGAGTTTTTGGTAGGGCTGAAGTATGTGCTGCCAACTTTATGTTTTATTGTTTTCCAAAATGGACAGGACATATATGTATAATTTGTATCCTTACATTGTTAATTCTGATATTTTGATTTTCAGAATGGCTGCTGCAGTATTTCACCAAGCTATTGGGACTCCTCACTCCAGTCTTCATCACGAGTTTAGGGAAAATTCATTGCGATTGAATTCAAACAGTTTCAGGCTCGAAATTGGAGTGTCAAGAAGAGGATGTCATCGCTCCAACCAGAGGAATTTTTGTGTAGTTCAAGCCTCAACATCTCAAACTTCAGTGTTTGATCCAGTTTCATCCCCCTCAACTAACAACACCAATAACTCCAAGAAGAAATCAAGTAAGCCTGTTATATTGAATCTAAATTGGATAAACAATCTAAAGAGCAGACGAGCATTGATAGATGTCTTTTCTTGATCATAAGTCATATTTTCTCAATAAGCCTTAGTCCTCTTTTTATGGGTTTAGTTACAGATACAATTTCTGCACAAAAAAAAAATTTTGAGGCTAAATATTTACAACCAAGTTGTTTCCAATTATTGATATCTTATTTAATGCAATCTTGTAACTTAGAATTCAAAGTTGTCTCTATTGTGGAATTGTCTAACTGCTGTTCTGTTTTTTCATTCAGATGAAACGGCTTTGATTCTGATGCGGCATGGTGAGTCATTATGGAATGAAAAGAACTTGTTCACAGGTTGTGTTGATGTGCCACTAACCAAGAAGGGTGTGGAAGAAGCAATTGAAGCTGGCAAGAGAATCAGCAATATACCTGTTGACATGATCTATACATCTGCACTGATTCGTGCTCAGATGACTGCCATGCTTGCCATGACCCAGCACCGTCGCAGGAAGGTAAATTCAGGAAATATTTTTAGGTGTTCAAACTTTGAAGACAACCATTTTTTTCGTGGGTGCTAAATCTGAGAATTCAGTGACATTTCAGCTAGTGTTACTCAGCACCCAATGTCCATGTAGAGTTGATTGGCAATTTGTTACTGGTCATCCAGCCAGTAATAAATTTTGGGATGAGAAAATTTTGAATCTATTTCTAACACCCCCCCCCCCCCCTTCTCTTTCCCCCCCTTTTTTTTGTCCAGAAAAAAAATTCAAAAAAAGAAAAAGAAAAAGAAGAATGCATTACCAAGTTGTATCATGTTCCTTGCGCTTGATCCAGATATTAATATAATTAACTCCATTATGATTCACAGTTTTACTTTTTCGTGGAAATATGTTCATCTTGATGCCAACTTGTTATGTATCATGTGGAAGATTTTGTGTCCAATCTCCTTTTATATGCCAACTTGTTAACTATCAGCCTGCTTACAGGTGCCAATAATCATTCATAATGAGAGTGAACAGGCAAGGACATGGAGTGAAATTTTCAGTGAAGATACCAAAAAGCAATCCATTCCAGTCATAGCAGCTTGGCAATTAAATGAAAGAATGTAATTTTTCTGTCTCTGCTTTAGTTATTGCTTTTCTTGCCTGTGATTTCTGCTTTAGACTTTCCTGCATCTAATGTGGTTCTTCCTTTCAGGTATGGAGAATTACAGGGGCTCAATAAGCAGGAGACGGCAGATAGATATGGGAAGGAACAAGTTCATGAGTGGCGCCGCAGTTACGATATTCCACCTCCTAATGGCGAGAGTTTGGAAATGTGTGCTGAAAGAGCTGTTGCATATTTCAAAGATCAAGTATGGATGACTATGTGCTCGCCTATATTTAGTTCTCCTCTTATCTGTTTCTTTTCCATATGATGTTTTATGTCCAAAATCAAATAGATAAGCATCATAGGTTCAAGTGATCATATAACATTTCAGTAGCGCCTGACTACAGCAACATTGTGCTGCAGATTGAACCCCAGCTTCTGTCAGGAAAAAATGTAATGATTGCCGCCCATGGGAATTCATTGAGGTCCATCATTATGTATCTTGACAAATTAACTTCACAAGAGGTAATATACATTGTCTGCTATTGGGATTTCCTGTATTTCTACGGCACTCTTGTTTTTAACAACAATAAAACAAATATCATGGTCACTGTTCCCCCCCCAACCCCACTTTTCTCTTTTTCCTGGCAGGTTATCAGTTTAGAACTATCAACTGGAATACCCATGCTTTACATTTTCAAAGAGGGAAAATTCATTAGGAGGGGAAGTCCTGTAGCACCTACTGAGGCAGGAGTTTATGCTTATACTAGGGTATGCAACTTCTGCTTCTTATTCTTGTTCTTCTTTTTATTTTATTTTAAAAAAATCTTTTCTGCACCAATATATTTTTATTTTATATTTTAGCTCATACTCATATATTCATGAGCATTGTGTAAATGGTGCCACTGAATGCGTCCATGAACCCCAGCTCAATAGCACCTCCTTACCTTGTAAGAGCAAGGTGGAGGGTAAAGCATGTGGGTACAAAACTCTCTGGGCAGGTCTAAATAGTAAATACCAATAAAAAAATGGTTCCATTTAATGATATCACAGTACTTAGGGTAAAAAAAAGGGGGAGGGGGTGTGGAAGAAGGAAAGAATCCACTCGAACCATTTGTTGTTGACAAGAAAGGGTGGATAGATGAGCCTTAAATTAGGCCAATCTTTCTTGAAATTTTTGGAGAATTCTAGATGTTCTTTGAAGAGTCATTACCTTGGAAATCTTTTCTTTTTCACTTGTTTCTCGACCTTCATTTTAGGCCATGATACTTGTTGCAGACATTGACCTGCTTGTATCTCCAATATAACTGTCCTTTGGCTTCAATGTTGATGGAGAAATATCACTAAATAATTTATTTTTTTAAATAGAAGTATAAATGGTGGTCAAATGGTAGGATTCCATTCAGTGATATTTGTGTTCTTCTCAGACAGGAAAATGTGAACAGAAGATAATAAGATGAAAATGAAGCATAACATCATCTGGCTAACGACGCTTAGCACCCGTCACATACTTCAAACTGCTTGTTGATTGAATCAACTGACTAAAATACAAGAGTTTCAGGAAATGACTTCCATTAAGAGAGAGAGAGAGAGAGGGGCTTGGGGGGGTGGGGGAGATATCTGTTTTGGAGATAATGAATGACCCTTTTGAGATTATATTCTTGAGAAGTGCTCTGTTATGACCTTGGGACTAAGGCTTTGTGGTGGTTGTTGTTGGTAGTGGTGACTCTTTAATTATATTCTCTAGAATAATCAATCCTGAGTAAAATACTGACATTTGAATTTTGTTGCAGGGTTTAGCTCAATACAGGCAGAAGTTAGATGAGATGTTTCATTAATTTGCCTTGAAGTATAGGTAACCTCAAGTACAATGGCTTTCTTCGGCTTATAACTCCTCTAGTATGCTAATATTTTGCTTAATGGCTTTGTGCAGTGGCTTTACCTGTTGTTTGTTGATGACATAATTAGAGTACAAAGGCAAGAATCGTTCTTGATACTGTTATATATGTAAGAGCCAGCTGCATGAAGTATGTATCCGTACAGTTTACAATTAATAGGTCAGAAAGCTGGCTGCTATCCTGTGTACTTTTTGGATGTGTGATCAAGCCTAGATTTACGTTCCCGTGGTAGATGTGTGGAGACATATAGATCTTATATTTATTTTTTACTTCTTAAACCCCAATGTTTAAATTGTAATTGGCAGACCTGAAATAATAATATCATTTTGGCACTACTAGTATCTTTTTTTTTTCTTTTTCTTTTTTACTTCTAATGTTTGTGATTTGCTCCTTGAACCCCCTCCCCCCCTTTTTTAATTATTATTATTTACCATTAAGGAAACCTTTTATTTTAAGGTAAACAACGGAAACTTTATTTATTTGTTAGAGATGATGTGGAACCTTACTAAAGTAAGGCTCTTTAGACTGACCTTATATTAGAGATTTAGTTAAAAAAAAAAAAAAAACTTATTTGTTGTTGAGTTATTTTATCCCCCAAAAAGAAAAAAAAAAAATACATAAGCTCTAATTTTTTTTTTTTTAAGAAGAAAGACTATTTGGCTAAATATTGTTAAACCTGAAACTTATTTGCGTTATAGGCACTGTTACAACTTATTTAGGGAATTGAGGAGAGAGATTGAATTTCGGCAACAGTGTTGCCGAAATTCCAACAAAAGTATGAGAGAGAAAGAGAAAAAGCATGGAGAGAGAAAATGTTGAATTACGGCAATGGCATTGCTGTAATTTGTTCTGCCCAAATTTCCTGACCGAATGTGTGAGAAGTGCTCGGACCCAAAAGAAAGTAATTGTGGCAATGGTATTGCCGAAAATGGGAGGGGGAAAAAAAATGAATGCCAAAATCTTGGGAGGAATTAAAAAAAATACAATGTGCTACGTACACAATATTTTTACAACATTTTCACAATAAATCACAGGTAACTAGTTATTATTAGTTCAAATTTAAATTTAACATTGAGATTACTATTTTAATCCAACAATAATAATAAGTAACAACCTAATACTTAGAATTTGTTGTAAAAATATTGTAAAAATTGTGTGCACATATCATTTCTTTAAAAAAAAAAAAAAAGGTGGAATGGATTGTGCCAATGGCAATGCCGAAATAGGAGGGAAAAAAAATTAATTTTCCCCTCCTATTTCGGCAATGTCATTGCCACAATCCATTCCACCCTTTTTTTCTTTTTTTAGAAATGATATGTGCACACAATTTTTACAATATTTTTACAACAAATTCTAAATATCAAGTTGTTACTTATTGTTATTGTTGGATTAAAATAGTAATCTCAATGTTAAATTTAAATTTGAACTAATAATAACTAATTACCTGTGATTTATTGTGAAAATATTGTAAAAATATTGTGTACGTAGCACATTGTATTTTTTTTAATTCCTCCCCAGATTTTGGCATTCATTTTTTTTTCCCCTCCCATTTTCGGCAATACCATTGCCACAATTACTTTCTTTTGGGCACTCACGCTCCGAGTACTTCTCACACATTTGGTCAGGAAATTTGAGCAGAACGAATTACGGCAATGCCATTGCCATAATTCAACATTTTCTCTCTCCAATCTTTTTCTCTCTCTCTCTCATACTTTTGTTGGAATTTCGGCAACACTGTTGCCGAAATTCAATCTCTCTTCTCAATTCTCTAAATAAGTTGTAACAGTACCTATAATGCAAATAAGTTTTAGATTTAGCAATATTTAGCCAAAAAACTCAAGACATAGGCTCTAATTAGTTTAAACTAATGGTAAAATACAAAATCCAAGCCTAACTCCCTGAGGTTTGGACTAATGATAGGTGTTACTAAGACTTTTTAAAAATATCCAATTTGTTTCCTAAGCACAAAAGATACTTAATACTATTTATGCTCTCTTCCCCCCAAAAGTATTTGTGGTCAAGTGACTAATATTGTTTCCTCCATTAATAATTTCTTTTGTAGTTTGATAAGATGAGTCAATGACATATCCTTCTTTCTAAAAAATAAGGGCACATTAACATTTTTCCCTTGCATTAAGTTTTGCCTCACACAAACCATATAATTATTGCAAGGGGGAATTTGTTGAGAGTAATCCAAAGATACTAGTTAGGAGTTTTGAACCTAAGATCTCATGGATTTTATAAGGTTTTAGGAACCACTAGGTTAACATCTTGGAGTTTTTCTTGCCATTTCTCCCTTATTAAAAATGGTCACATTAGATGAGATCACATGCATTGTCATCTAAAATTACATTGTATCAATGCATGACTCACTATAAATGTATATATAATATATAAACTATTTGCATTACACTCCCTTTGTAATTAAATAATATTCTTCTTATAATTTAAACATCATGTTTGTTTGAAAGAAATCATGCTATGTCATGTCAATATTTTAATTTTAGTTATAACTTTAACAGTTAAGTTAGCAAAATTTTAGCTGAATATTACTTCTATTTAATTTGTCTGTCTATATAATTATGTATCTTTTACAGAATTTCTATAGTTGATTTTTAAGAAATTATCACTGTTTTATTTGTAAAAAATATATATCATTGTTTAGAGATTAATCTTTGCTGACTATTTATTTAGTATTGTGCTTTCAATCCATGATTCCAACCCAATCCAATTAAATGCAACCCATGTTTCAGATTGGATTTTGTGGGTTAGTTAGATGGATTGATTTTTTTCTTTTCTTTTTTGAATTTTAGGTTGGGCCAATAGGTAAAATTTTTAATATATATGCACACGCGCACGCTCATTTCAAATTTGTTAGTTAGATTTATTTTCAATTTTGGGACTTGGGTTGAAGCTTAGTTTTAGGTTGGACCCGAGATGGAAATAAAGTAGCCCATAAGTTGGCTGGATATGCACAACATGTATCCAGTCCATTGTACTGATTGGAGCCTTGGAGGAAGCTCCACCTTGTGTGAAAGCCCAACTCCTCTCTGATGTATCAACTATCAACTTAACTTTATTTAATGAAATTCTACATGATTTCCCTCACCGCAACCCACCCACCCCCCCCAAAAAAAACATAAAGTACTTTAGATTGATCAAGTAACTACTAAATACGAATTGTAATGGATTACAGGTTTGGGGATTTTTCCTCCACACAACCAAAGTATTAAAAAAAAAACTTCACTACATTTTTTTTTTATACATAAAAAAGGCAACTTTATTAACAATCATATATATATATATATATATATACACCATTGCTGTTGAAAGACCTATTGGAAGAACTACTCTTGACTACTTTTGAGTTTTGACTACTTTTGATGAATGTGAAATGAATAGTAAAAGTTTGGCTCATACTTTCTCGATTCTCTCCACTATAATGCCAAGATGCTCTTATGCTTTCAACTACTTTTGCATGACAATTGAATGATAAAAACCGGTTCTTACTACTATTACTCCCTGAATGTTTATTGCTACTCTCCCCGAGTTTTGATTCCAGTTACTTCCCACTATGCAAATAGTGCTTATTTTACCTATAAGAGCATTAACATTGCTGGTGCTAAATAGTGATATTGCTATTTTTAGCACCACCAATACTAAAAAGCATGCTGCAATAGTGGAAGGAAAACCAAAAAATTTGATTGTTGAGCTACAATATCTAAGATGGGAAATTTTTTTTTATTAAAAGTTATATTATTTTATTGTGTTGGTAATGATGATTGTTGTTTATTGTAGTAGATATATTATTTTATTATGTTATTTATATTATTTCATTGTGTTGAATGCTAAAATAAAACCACTGATGTTGGGTGTTTTGTAAAGTGAAATAATAAAATAAATAAAGTAACTTTTTGTGGTGCAAAATTGCTTAATTCTTGACACCTCCAATGCTAATACTCTAAAAGGGCCATCCCTTTCAAGTTGTATTCAGAAAATTTTTTTCTTTTTTTACTAGCTTTAAAATTGCCCTTTAGTCTTTAGGCTACCTTCCGAAGGTCCTAAACTTGTAACCTTTCCCCAGTTCCTACTCAAGAAAATCTTGTATCAACTATACTTCCCTTAATGTTTTACTTTAAAGCTTGTATTATAAATTTTTTTTTTTTTTTGATAAGTAAAGCTTGTATTATAATATTTTAATATATATATATATATATATATTAAAATTATGAAATATGAAACTATGAATAACCCTTTCTGCTCAGTTCCAAGAACATAGGCTCGCAAAGATGGCTAGCTCTGAATTGGTTTGGCTCGAAGAGACTCCTGGTTTGGGGAGTATTTTGGAGTCAGATATCTTCCTAGATTATTTCGATAAAATTTTAAACCTCTTATCACACACACACACAAATAGTTGGTGATAACAAAAGGTTAATTTCTTGAAAAACATGGGCCGCAATCTCAAATTATTGATGGTTCATTTGCACTGCATTCCCTCCTACAATTGCACAAGTGTCTTACTCTTAAACTCTAAATACAAGTGTTGAGCCACCTGCTATGAAATGCAATGGTAAAGAAAGGGACACAACATGCAATAAGCATTCGTTGCCAAATTGAAGGGGACACCAACTTCTTACATTTATAAATGGGGAAGTAGTGGTTACAAGTGGTGTTGTAACCTAATAAGCAGTTCTCCCTTTTAAGGAAGAAATCTGGGGTTTAACTACATTGGAGACACAGGAAAGAATGCTGAAGACAGAAACATACATACAATGCCTGTTGTTATCTCCATTGGCTTTACTCCACAAGGGAAAATCACCCATGGAATCTTCACAATGCTAACAACATAGGCCTCACAGAAACTGTCTTCATGTCAAGTTTCTAATGAAAATGTAAAACGGTCAGCAAGGTGCATTTGTATGGTTGAGTCACCATACCTTAATCAAGATAGGGTTCAAGTTTTGTTATTCTTCATTCTAATATACATCTTAGATGGGATGTTTGCTTCCATTAGTCACCACCATATTCTCGCCTGGGGAGACAGCTTCTGATTCCACCTGGAGAGAGGGTGAACAATCTGTTTTCTCATCGTCAGAAGCATCAGAAACAGAAATAGAAACAGAATTTAAGTTGATTGAATCTAAAGCACATGGCAGAGATGGTTGTAGTGCTGTTGAGGCAAGATGTTCTCTTGTCCAAAAAGCTGGTATCTTTTTGTCATCTTCTCTCATCCTTTCAGCATATGTATTTATGTCAAACCCCATGCTATCATTTCCACCAAATGCAAACTCAAGGTGTTCCATATCAAATAAATCCTCCATTATTTTCTTGGAGTTGAGGTCATCAGAGTAAACAAACTTGACTTTATTTGCAGTTTTGGGCTCTAGAAAGGGCTTCACCACCTGCATTAACACGTTCTTCCAAAGTCAAAACCAAGTAGTATATAAAGCTATGCACAAACCTACTAACAACTAACAGATAAAATAGCAGATCAACAATGTGCTAGATTGGTAATCTACCGTTCCCAACAAAGAATCATCAATGAACAAAATACACCAGAATACGGCCCTAGCACAATGTTCAGTAATCACCTAGGAAATACCCTAAACGAGAAGCAAAATATTAAACTGATAGTAACAAAGTAACCTTTTGGCTATACAGTAATTTTCTAAATTAAGTATTTAAAGTTGAATTTTGAATTAAGTTTGTGAGGTTTAAAACAATATTGGAGACTAAAATTTTATCAGAACTATTAGAAATTTGGGTACAATGGCTGAAAATATCCAGTATTTAATAGTGATAAAACTTCATAGTAACTCAAAATCTTAAGGAGACATAAATACCTAAATCCTGTTAAAGACAGAAAGGTGCTATTAATATGTAGCTCTACAAACTAAGAGTCCAAATATAGGTTGCTCAGTATACAGTCCACAATCAAACCCATATACTCCCAGAAGGCATAGTAACAACTTTTTACGAATGATAATGAACAATAACATTGAAAAACAAAATTTAATTTGGGTAATACCTTCCAGAATGGCTCGAAAAACTTAGGCGGGTTGTATAATATTGCCAAACCAAGGCGTTCAGGATAACATTCTTGCAAAACATGGGCAGTTTCTCTTGTCACCTTCACGGAAATATGTGACAAATTGAAACCCTCAAAATCAATTAGCCAGACCATCTGTTCTTGGTCTGGTGTGAGGTTTAAAATAGCATTCTCCATGCAATACACCAAATACTTGATTTGTCCTTTTATCGACTTTGAGTTCTGCAATCAAAATAAATATGCAAATGTCATTAAGTAAACAAGCAACAGAAGGCAAAGTACTTTTATTCTAAAACTTGAACTTCCAGGGCATTATATGTCTGCTTCTAGTTTGATATATACCAATAGATCCTATAGGCCTAATATTATTTTGAATAACCATATCATAATTGCACAATAAGGGGAACAACAATTAATTTCAGATTCACATCATGGGTGATATGCTCAGTTTCCAGATTATTAATGTATTAAACCCTCCTCGCAATAAGAATCTTCTTAATTTAGTAAATATATTGGCTCAAAATTAAAAAAAGACAGTTTACATTGTACACAAGAAAACATTGCTTTTCTCCATTTTACTGCTTAAAACATATCAGCACAAAAACAAATTTTCTTCTATTATTAGGTGATAACTGGTACATAAAAGCAGAGAGATAGGGAGGCATTGTCAGATGAAACCTGGCGACTAGGTCTCATGACAAGGACTGTTCTCCCATGCTTGTCAATAGAAGTTGATCTGTAGATTTTCCCTGTCTCTGCTTCATTCGCAATGTCCTCCTACATTACAGGCAAAATCAATGGCATTTAGAAAAACCAGTTCTCGAGAAATTATATCACAAAGCTAACAAAATTTGACCAAAGCCTACAACTCTAGGCTAAAAGATTTCGGGTTGATCTTGCTTATTAACCGTCGAAATAATTTAAATTATTTAATAAGCTTTACTCAAGCAGCTCTTCCATGCTAATTAACCAATTTAAAACTTTTCCATAAATTTTTAATTTATACATAGCATTAGGATTTAGATATTTTTTATTGGTAATTTACAAAACCCTCCAAGGATTTTGAATCCATGACCTCACCATCTACTAATTCTTGTGGGGGAAAGAGATGCAATTTGAGCCAGAGCTCATTGGCAGTTTGATTTGGAAAATTGGGTAGACTTCCAATCAGGTCTGGGTCTAACCAACATTGTGGCAACTGGCCTTAGATTGAGAACTTTGAACCAGAACCAAGGAACAGAGCAAGGAAAAATATCAAAATATACAACTAAAAAAGTTCAAGAAAATGAGAGAGGGAAAGGAGAACTATTCAAACAAAAAGATGCACCAGTGGGACAAGATCATCAGGCCTCCTATTATCACTAACTATTTGCATAAACCTTCTAATAAAAAGACTGTACCAAATTTTATTTTATTTTATTTTTTTCAAGTGTATTCAAGCACACTTTCTATCGATGGATTCTAACTTCAAATTGCAGATGAATATAACGGAGATTAATGGAAGCATACTGTTATGTGTCTAGCTTATTTAATTAATATTTGGTAAATAATGATAGGGGTGTTGTGTTGATTCAAATAACTTAATTTGGATTAGGAATTAGGATGAGTTATGATCTGTTTTGTTAAAAAAATCTAAGAAGTTGAAGTTTATTTTTACCTAATTGAAAATTATAAATAAATTCAGATGTAAACAATAAATAAGATAGTCTTGATCTGCCAAGTTACAAATTGTTAGCTAGTCTAACTTGAAGATATAGGTTTCCTTGAAGCAAATCTTACTTTTTCATTTCTCATAACCAAAATAGAGAAGAGTAAGAGGACACTAGTTAAGAAAATTAACCCACCACTAGCAAACCAATCCATTACTACTTATCAAAAAAAAAGCAAACCAATCCATTACTTTTTTTTATTTTATAAGTGCGTTAGCAAACCAATCCATTACTCGATCTATTACGTAAGCTCATAACACTTACCCAGCGTATCTCTTCTGGTTTGTACTCTAATCTCCACTTTAAGGACTCTTTCAGCATTTTAGTTGCTTTCTTGACATGCCAGTTACGTGCTCGTAGATGTCTTGCGATGCATGCATCAGAACAATAAATAGACAGCTTGTCAGGCAATTGCCCTATCAACCTTCTCACCTCCTTAATCTGCAAACATAGAAAAAAAAAAGAAGCTTAACAAGCTTTTCTTCCCACAATAACAGTAGCATTTTCAAGACCCAAATGAAAGAAGCATACAAGTGGCAGATACCTTAGTCTGCTCCTCTTCAGATGTCAAAGTCTTCTCAAAGCCATTTGAAGGGGACTTCTTTGACCCTGAACTCATATTTTTCAAAGAAGATGCCTGTAGTTCAAAAGTAAGAACTTCAGAACTTAAAGTCTATTAGGTTTGTCTCTATCTAAGCACAAACTCATCTTCATCTGCTTAGTGAGTAGAATGAATGTGCAAGCAAGTGTAACAAAAAGCAAACACTTTGTCCCATTTAGACAATAAAGAAGCTTATTAGATTAATAAGAAGACACGCCAAAAAGCTTTGTCTCTTCCTTTTTCCAAGCCAGTCAGAAAGGAAGTTCTTGCCATGCACCTTTTGGAAAAAAAATTCAAAATTCTATCAAATATGCAGAAAATTGAATTACACTAAAGTCATGTTTAGTTGCTAAGAAAAATATAGAATAAAACAAAATTTGAGAATTAAATTTGCTTTATACTAATCAAGGGGGGTGGGGGTAATCAAATAAGAACTCCAATGACCACATGGTAATAAGCTCTAAACAGCACGAAAGTGAGATTAAAACTAAAGGAAATGGCATTTTGTCATTGTGAAAAATCTTGAGCATAAGCATAGCCATCCAGACAGGAACTCCTTGTATGTGACAAAACTAATTTAAACTACCTTTAAATTACATCTTGTAGATGTATGTCCAACATCATTTAGTTACTCCTTTCTAGAGAGGTAAGAAACTACCAAGCCTAGTACTAGGGGAAAAGGAAGATAAAATGAAGATTAAATGATTTTGGGAATATCTTCCAAATGTACATATATCTTAATTTTAAATTGGGAAAAAAAGAAACAGATATTTTAGCCTCTAACTAGCATACAAAAATTTTGAGGATGTGATTTTTTTAAATAATTTTTGGCCCCAAGGGGAGGGGGAAAGGGAGATTCAAACTAGTGACCTCTGATGAATAAGGCGGAGAATGAGAATAGTTACAATAGACCCTTCAAAAGATCTGAATTGTTACAAGATCAAATTATTCTGCAAACAAAAAAATCAGATATTTTGGCCTACACCCAGTTTTAGAACAACTGAGACTTTACTATTGACAGGACCTGAAGACCCTTAAATCACTTCCTTGATTCTCTCAAGATGCTTCTCAAGATTCCCACATTTAAAAGATTTAATGGGATTCTTTTAGTGAGATTAACACACGCTTCCCTTAAGTTCGGTAGCAACTTCATTCCACACGTCAGATAGAAACATAATGACTTGCACCTAGATATCAAAAGCCCAGACATGTCAAGTGTAACACATACAGAAGCATGATACAATTCAAATAGCCTCAAAACACATTATAACACCATCCATGATTTTCCCACCAGGTCCTCTGTAAAAAAGGACTAAAAACCGTTTTGGCAGCCAACTTGAGTGTGCCCAAGCCTATAAAACTGGGCTGAGATAACATGCATCGTAAAACTGTGATAAACATGAATTATGAGGATTGGATTGGAGATGACTATGTGTTGTGCAAGCATGTATCGGATGTTTACTAGGTCAATTTGGGCTACATAAACAATTACAACAAGTAACTTTACTAGTACTTTTTTTTGGTATGGTGCAGACATGGCTAGCGCTTTCATTTAGGTCATGACAAATGGTATCATAACCAACATAATAATGCCACGTGGCTCGGGTGTATTATGGCGCAATGTGGAGCCTAATGAGGACGTTGGGAATTTTAGAGGGGGAGATTGTGATTCCTTGGATTATATGGATTGGATTGGATGAGTGTGTGCCACATTGGTAGATGTTACTAGTAATTTCCTTTAATTGTGAAAAAAACCATATCTATAATTAGTCACACCTAGTGGAATGGTAGCAACATTATACGTTTTTTCTTTTTCATTGCCAGGTCATTCAATCTCTTAGAGAGTGTTTGGGGAGGGGAACAAAATCACTCAGAATCAAACATTAATTACTCCAATTCCAACCCCAAGTTTTCATTAGTAAAATATATGGTCTTGCGAATCCAACAAAGCAAGATTGTTTATGTTAAAACATGGTACTTGAGTTGTTTGATCTACCCCCACAATAAATAAGAATTATAGTTATTTTCATTCTTTACACAACAATTCAAATAAGCTATTTAAGCTGGTAGCCTTTACATGTCAATGTGAAATTAACACAAAGTCATATCAACTCGCTTTTCTTTTTCTTCTTCACTCACCCAATAACACCAATAACACAAAAAAAGAGAAAAAGAAAACCAACCCACATGTTAGGTACCTCTCCATTTTCAGTCCATGGTTAAGATTTCATTTATTGTATCTATAAGTGTACATGTTGATGTTCTTCTCGACATAGAAACCCACATTTTTTTTAATGGAATCCAACCAAACCACAAAGGTATGAGCAACCAAAACATAAATTTAGCATTTGCCAACATAGTACCCACCAAATTATTAACATCAGAAACGGAGTTGTTGATAGTCACGAAAACAATAAAAGCATAATAATAAAGAAGATCCAGAAAACGAGTGCTAAACTGAGCATATAAATTACCTGACCGATTCAAAAAAAAAAAAAAGCCAAAGAAAGCGCATATCTTTCGGAGCTCCTCCTCAGCTCAGCTGCCAGAGAGAGAGAGAGAGAGAGAGCATTGAAACCGGGTCAACAGTGAAAAAAGCCAAAGGGTCCTTAGGATTAGGATTGAAATTTAAGAAGCAAATGAGGTATCTACTTCTATCTCGGAAAGAATATTACTCATTAGTCATTAATCATATGAGATATGACAGAGGAGACCATAAACACAATGCGACACATGCTAAGGTTGTTAAATATTATTATTATTAATACTATTAAGATTTTTTTTTTTTTTTTTAATTTATGAACAAAGACTTTCTAGAACACATGTGGAGATTATGGCCTATCTCTATCATTCATTTTCTTTATTTCTACATCTATATATATATATATATATATATATATATATATATTATTTGAGATCCTAGCACTTTTGCCTTTTCGAATTTGGGGCATTTTAATGCTCTTCAAAGTTTAAAAATGTGAGCATGGCTTTAACGGCTTTTTCCTTTTTTTTCCCTTTTTGTCAAAGGGTTGTTTTGACTTTTCACAATTAGGGGAGCATTGTCCATTATACAATCCTATATTAACCAAGTTTCAACTTTGAAATCAACCTTTTGATTTGACTTTTGAGGCAATCATAGTCATAGATCACATTAGCCATTTGCCATTTGATCCTATCTAAATCATATGTTTGTCGTGTTTTTTTGTGAGAGTGCTAAATGTAGTTTTGGCAGGATGCAGGAGGCTAGCCGTTGACAGTTGACACAGTCAAACTGTTCCCAAATTTTGTAAAATCTATGTAATTCTACTAACTTTTTCAATGAGTATCAAAAAAAAAAAAAAAAAAAAAAAAAAAAAAATCTTCCAAATCAACCCAAGAGGGAGAGATTAACTCAAGATTTCTATGAGAATTTGTTTTCCCCTTAAATTATTCGATAGTTACAACAATGACAAAGAAGAAATTTGTATTTTAGACATTTTATTGGAAACTCCAAAAAAAAATGTTTGTTGAGGTGCAATACATTTAGTATGATTATTTTATTTTACAAATATTCACATCAATTTATTTTATTTCATTTTTTTTCGACATAGTGTTGACATCATGACATGTAAAAAATGTTGGAATCAATTTATGAAATTTTTGTAGAAGTACACAGTGAAGCTAAGGAAGAACAACATGAAACAAAACCACAAAGTAGCAAAGGGACACCAACCTCATGAATCTTATTGATTGATCCTAACACCATGTCGACAAGCTCAATCGAAAAATGAACATCTGTTCAACTTTTCCTTAAAAAGAATGGTCGACTGTTTAAATACGATCATCTTGATATTTATTACATCATAACTATTTCACATTGCATTTAATGTGATGTGAACTATCCTTTTATCAGACGAGTTATGCCCTTACAAACCAACACTTTTGCCCCAAAGTATAAGATTGGCAGGACTACCTAAGCAATAAAAGGAAAGGAGATCAATCTTCGCCTATAAATAGTCCCTCTATTTCCATATAAAGTTTTTTATTCTTTTTTTATCCCACCTCTAATTGCAAAAATGTCAATTAAAATGAGTTGGTAGGTGCCTATAATATTGACGAGACATTTTTAAATTTTAAACAAATAATTACTTTTGAGTAGAATTTGTAAATTTAGAACTCATTTCCTCTCCCTTTCTTTGTGTGTGTTGGCTTCTCGAAAGTTTTTTATTTTTGGGTGAGAAATCATGGGTTTCCTATACTTGTTTTGAATAAGTTGAGCTACTGCTCTCTTCCAGTTCCAGCTATTTATAAAAGTCACCAAAATAAAAACAAAACTGGACCCAAATTTTAAAAAGTTGTCTGAATTAAACACATATACATCGATTGATGATTGATCCATCCACCTCATATATCCAAAGAGAGAGAGACACAGGCACATCTTCACCTGCCCAACAATCTGTAGTACCGCGCGCATACATCAATTCACAGCCGTTTGATGAGGAATGAAGCCACGTGCAACTCGTGTGCTGCCAAATATGCATTATCCGTGCCATATTATATTTATATATGTCAATGTTGGCATACGTGGATACATACATGCATGAATGAATGATTATTATTGGTTAATAGTTGGGCCCCTTCAATCACGTGTGAAGTGGCCACCAAATTACATGGCTATGCTTAGCATTCCCCTCTCCCTCACCTTTTCAATCGTCACACATGGAAGTGTTTTATTATTGTTAATATTATTATTTAATTTACAACAGGTGAATAGATCAAGTAATGCCATTGAGATATACATGCCAATGGGCCGCAAAGTTTGATTGGTGTTTGGAGTTTGTCTTTGTAGTATATAATTATTGAAAACGGAGATCATATTCTTGCTAAATCTTTTTTTTTTATACCAAACAAAAGAAGAGTTCATACATAGTTACATAGAGCAGGATTGTACCACCTATGATACAAAGGTATGTTAACAGCCTGTTTAGCAAAAATATCACACAGCCTTAACTACTACATAAGGAACAACTAAAGTATTACAAAATAAACCATGTTGAAAAAAAAAGTTCAGATCAGCTATCCTACTGCTATCCAACCAATCTGCGCTTTTTCTCGATTTGAAAACTTGATGGAGATTAACCCTGTCGGTTAAGAAAAAAACATGCTGAATGCCATAGTTTTTAGCTATGATACCAGCAGCTTCCACCATTGCTTCAAGTAGAGCTCCTATTGCTGTGTTGGCGAGACTACAATTAACCCCTGAAAACATTTCTACTCCATGTATATTTATAGCTACAAAAGCTTATGCTTTCCTTTGAGGCTTTGTTCTTCTTGCTTCAGCTAATTTGATGATGAGTTGATATGGCCCTACAGCTGTGAGATGGGCTGACTTGGTTGCTCTAAGCTCTTTAGTAAGATGGAGTTGACCTGCATAAGACTTCCTATACCTGCAAGATAGAGTTTTGGCTGTTAGTATAACTTCTAAGGGATTTGGGTTCAAGCCTTGGTGAAGCACTCTGTTTCTGTGATTCCAAATTAACCACAAAACAATAAACATTGATTGAAGGATAGCCAAGCTTTGATCTTCATTATTTAAGCAAGAGATGATATAGCCTTTTAGCCAAAACTGAACAGACACATTGGTGATCTCAGAAGTGTGCAAACCTAGATCTAATCCAAACCAACAAGCTCTAGAAAAACTGCATAAGAGAAATAGATGTATAAGAGACTCTTCATCAGAATTACATAAGGGGCAAGTGTCATCATTACTGATTCCTTTGTTATGCAGAGTAGCCTACCAACCTTGCTAATCTTTGTATTAGCTCACATGTGACTCAAATCATTTTTTCTTTTTCTTTTTTGTGTAGTCTATTATACTTTTTTAGTTTTTTGTACTTGAGAGTTGAGACTGCATATAATGGTTCCATTCCTTCTTCAAAGAGAATTCATTTCTTTCAAACAGATTTGCTTCTTTCAAGTTGGAAAATATTTTTTCCCCCATAATACAGGGTGACAATGATATTGAGAAAATATTATTTACATGGTAGAAACCAGCCATTAAGCTTTAACGGAAATTATTAAGGGAATAGATGATTTGTCATAAACCTAAAATCCTATTACTTATTGCTCAAACCAAAAGTATAAGGACTATCATAAACCTAATATGATCCAAAGACTTAAAAGACCTAAAATTCCTAATAATAAACCAAATTCTCCTACTCGATTAGAGACAAATGCTTGTCAAACAGCATTTGCAGCAACAGGAGGAGAACCAAGAACCTATCATGTTAAAAAGTCACCTTACCTGACGTAAAAAATATATATAATACTGGAGCCGCGTCATTAAAGGAGCTGACTTCTGCAAACGGATACTTTTTTTTTTTTTGAGAAAGTGCAAACGGATACTTACAAGTTCCATCTAGAGAAAACAAAACTATCAATATTTAAACTGCATAAATAAGCAACAAAAAGGCAACACGTAATTGCTTTTTCGCTTTGGTATACATCTAAATAAATTCGAAATAAAGACATAAAAGAATTCAATGATTCTGACAAGTAATTAAAAAAAAAAAAGGTGTATGTACAGGGCATTGGACCCCCACAAATGCCTCCAAAATTTGGATAAAAATCCTGTGCTTTTTTTTTTTTTTCTCCCTTCCATATCTGTACAGAATTTTTGAGTTGATCTCACCCGAGGCAGGTATGTCAATTTTGTACCTCCCCTTCGAAACAATTAGAAGATAGGAGATCCAAAAACGCTCCAAAATTCTACATACCACTTCATCAGATGTCATCCTAATGCATTTGCATGTCCAAAGAATGTACAATAGATAGCATCTTTTAAAATGTGAAGAACTACTACTTCCTAAATTAAGGCACTAATCTTTATCAGAGTACCAAAGAGCCAATGAGTGAGAACTGTACGTTTGAGAAGAGAGCTACAAAGTGACAAGGGCCATAACAAAGGAAGCCTTCCCCGCTCCTGCATCAGTTTAAATCCCCAATGTCAAAGGCAATGTGGGCTGGATTTTCCCCCACAAATAGATACAAATAAAAGATTTAGTAGGCTGAAGCTTTGCTGAGGCCACCCCTGGATTCTGGATGGATGGATTTACATGGTTCTGGATGGATTACATGTATCAGAGACATGCAGTAAATGCACATATACAAACTACATGTTAGCATACACAAGTTCTGTTACCTTTGCACCTTGTAAGCTGGTGGATCAAGGTATGATTTCCCAAATTCTACCCAACAGCATCCAGCTCCTTGCAAGAAATCACAGTAATCATGCAAAGACCAACTCTTGCACAATAGCAGCGAACTGCATGAATGGGTACCGCTGTCTCTTTCCAAATCCCTTTTTATTCCCTGACCAAGTACCAGAGGAAAAAGCATCTAGCGTTTCCACTGCATGCTGCAGAAACACTAGATACCACCTTGCATCAGACACAGTTCAGTCCAAACTTGATACAAATCAAACATGTCCGGCAAAGAAACTCAGCATAGAGAGTTTTCTCCGAGGGCTTAGTGGCAATAGGAGCAAGCATCACAACATCAGGAAATTAATTAACACTCTGAAGCTCTCCCCTTGAGGAACTAAGAGAATTTGCAGACAACAATGAACAGCTAAATATCTCTCCTCCCCATAGACCCAGCAGGACTTTGCTTCTTTAGTATACCATATTGCCAGGCATCTCTAGATTTATCACCCAATTGATCAAAATCATCCAAAGAATTCTCCATCGGTGGCTTAAAAGGCCGGTAAGTCCCATTTCTAGAAACTACTGATGCACCCGACTTCTCATCATCTTCTGACGGCGTTCCTGACCTGGACTCCGCGTGCATATCCAATGGTCTAGGTCTTTGTCCAGCTGATCTCAAACCTCTCATATTGGAGGAGACCTTGCCTGGCAATGGTGTGTAGGAAGGTCCCTTAGGTATAAGGAAATCTTTAGGGAGAGAATCCATGTTCAAATAACAGTTCCTAGCCTTGGCATCAGTAATCAGTGCAGCCCAGTCTTCAGATTGCATCAAAGCATTAGCATTCCCCATGACCTGTCAAAGCATGAAGTTACATATCAGAAAATAAACCCAGAATAAGCCATTTGGTCTGGTGGGCATGTAAAAATGCAGAAGTAGCTTATGTGATAATCTTAATCTTAAATGACAGGAATAATAGAAAACCATACCCAAAGAGCCCTTCTTGCACGAGTAAGAGCAACATTCATTCGACGGATATCTGCAACAAAGCCAACTCCATGATTTGATGCACGCACACAAGACATGATAATGACATCGCGTTCTTGGCCTTGAAAAGCATCTACGGTATTGATATACAGATCCTTCCCTTCTTCTGAATTTAAGACATCATCGAATTCACGCTGAAGGCATTTTAGTTGGAGCTTGTACGGAGTGATTATGCCAATAGAGACTTTCCCCAAACCCAAAGATTTCAAAGTTTTCTGGAGATGCTCATACATGCGAAGACAAAACTGTGCTTCATGCATGTTCTGATAAGAGACAGATCCACCTCTGTGAGACTCCCGTCCATGTGTAATATCATAGAATACATAAGGTTTAAGTAAAGAGTCCTTGTAGTAAATCTCATCAGGTAAATTTGCCACACTTTCACTGTCACTAAGGCGTCCTTGGTAAAAATACCTCGAAGGGAAATCCCGAATTTGAGGATGCATCCTATACTGCACAGATAACAACATTGTGGGGCATCCTGCTTGCTGGAACCTTTCAAAAAGGCTTCTACTGTATAACAAAGTTCCAGCTGCCTTGCTGATTACTGTTGCAGGAAGCTGTTGAGGATCCCCAACAAGAACACACCGTGCTGCACCAAGAGAAAGGGGAGGAAGGATCGCAACTTCACTGGCTTGGGCTGCCTCATCAATGACTACCATATCAAAACCATGAGTGAGACGAGAGAATAACTTGCGACCACTGCTGGAGACAGTAGTGAAAACAATCTCTGCCTCATTCGCAAAACTGGCCTCGAGATTAGCACGGGCTTCTTCCAAATTAAAGTTGCTTCCAGCACGAAACCTACCTTCTAAAATAAGAAAGCGAGACATCTCAACTAAAATTTTATCCCTGCCTTCAACCACTGCCGCAAGGTTCTGCAGCAATGAATCCCGATTCTGGTCCCTGGCCACAAGAACGTCTGGATCAACACCAACAGATCCTTGGGAACGAACAGCAGCAGCAGCAGCATTTAGTTCTCTTTGAAGAGAAGCTATCTGCTGAGACAACTGAGCTTCACGGCCTCTTAACTGGTGCATCCATCCTAAAACTTCCTCACGACTCTTGACCAAAAGCTGTTCAGTTCTGCGCTCAACAGAAACTGCCTGGGCAGCACGGGTTTGTGAATCAACCCCAACTCGAGCCACATCAGGCCGATAAACTTTCATCTCACCATCAATGAATCCACGATCAAGAACTCGAGCAAGAAGCTCATCAGTTGCTGCATTTGAAGGAGCACAAACTAACATTCTAGGCTTTGGACAGAGTTTTGGAAGAGTACGGAAGAGATTCTGGTCCATGTTTTGAAGAACCTCATCAATTGATCCCATAGGAATATTATCAGAATTGCTCTCATTTTGTTTGTAGCTTTCAGGTGCTAGTTTCTTAAGCAAAGAAGTGTAGTAGTGCTGGTACTGAACCAGATGGATGACATTTAGCATTCCCCACACTGTATGTGTCTTACCTGTTCCTGGAGGTCCTTGAACAAGAGTAAAAGGCCATGTCTTTGTCATACCACTACTTGTACCAGCAGCTGTATGCATCGCAGCCCATTGAATTGCTGCTAACTGGGGATCATTGAATGTCCTATGCAGATGATCAACAAAGTTCTGCGTGAAGCATTCAGGCATGGCAGGCGACTCCTGCTCATATTTTGGGAAGTGCTCTGGACTAGGATGAAGGATTGCATTTTGCATCTACACAAATGAGACATCTGTAAGTTGTTATTCCATAAAAGCAATATGAACTAGAAACAACCACTAAAATCATATAAATGAATTCAATTGTCACCTGCAAATTGAGACGACGAAATGCATGCAACGCAACGTACTCCCGCTGTGTTGTTGCAAGAGAACCAAGCACAGTAAGATACCAGATGCCTTTGGGTTGAAGCTTTCTCAGAATATGTTCATCATCAACCATGCTGGAAAAAATAACAAATAAAAAAAATTGTCAACATATTGGCCACAGGATACAAAACATTTATGATTAATAGAACAAAAGTCCAGGATAAGTGATAAATATCAAGCATCCACCCAACTTTAGGAAAGAAAATAGAGAATTTTGACATAACCTGTTAGATTCATATGAGTCCCCAACATAAAAATGGAGGATTGCCCCAGGAGGATCACGTGTATCAATAGGTATGTGTCGCCTCACAGTACCAGCCATACGACCACTGATCTCAGGCTCCCCATCATCATCATTTAATGAGGTGTTGCTACGCTTAGCCCTAACTGCTTGACATAATGACAGTTAACATTAGTGGACCTGAGCTAAAAAATAATCAATATTCATACTGTAAATTCAAAAGGCAAAAATCTTGTTCTTGTATCAAACCTGCTCCAGGCCTGGGGGATGAAAGAATGGCAACATCACCCTCCTTAAATGTCCACTTGCACTCATTTACTGGAAGGGCAATCACATCATACCATCCTAAGCCAATAAGAGACATTCAGCTAATTAACATAACCAGAACAATAACAATACCTTCGTTATCTCAGCAGAGTATTTAAACAAAGAATTGATAATATATATATATATATATATATAGAGAGAGAGAGAGAGAGAGAGAGAGAGAGAGAGAGAGAGAATGAGCGTGTAAACCCACTGGGAAAATGAAAAGTATGGTAAAAATTGTCCTAAAACACAGCTCCACTTAACTTATAAGAAAATTGCCTAGGATGGAGCAGTTGAGGAAAAAAAAAGCATTGTGAGAAAAGGGGAATGCAAAAGGGACAAACCAAACATTCATACTGAGTTGCTGATGACATTGACTAACCCTATATGAATGTTTCAGCCTGTTCAAGGTAGCAAGCATGCTTTGAAGCTATATATAAATATATGGGACTACTACAGTTCTACAAATTTTCACATTAAATTATATTCTAAATAATCCAAGACAATAGCATGGTGAGAAAGCATCATTAGATTTATTTTCCATTTTCCAAATAAATTTGCAACTAAAAAAGAATGAAGTGAATGAAAAGATCAGGCTTGATACCTCTTTCTCGCCTTTCAATGTTTTTTATACGGACCATCACATGAGAATCCCTTGAAACCGTTTCAGTTACCTCCTCCCACGTGCTATAAAGCTGTGCCCGGCATTCCTCAAAAAGCAAAGGCTCAAATACTCTAACATACTCTTCTACAGATTCAAAACAACCGGGAACACACTGGAGCTCAGTGTCCTCTGATGCAGAATAGTTTTAATTAGTTACACATATAACAAAGTGACCCAAAACAAAATTCTCTCCAAGAGACGGAAAGGAACAACCATACAAAAAGAAAATGAACACAATAGAATTAACAAACCAAACAATGAAATACTCAAACTAAAAACATTTGCCATGGGCACATGCAATATAGGATGCAGGGAAATAAAATTAGTGAATCTCATTAATAATCATAGAATAAGCCATTACAGGAAAGGGGAACATTGGTTGTTATTTGTAGGAAGAAGTAAAAGTACAGAGAAGTAGTGGGTGGAAAAAATAAAAATATTTTTTTATAGAAATTGTAAAATTATTATAATTAATAGTTTTCTATAGACAATAAAGTGGCGGAAGGCATTGTTGAAAACTAATCAAGACATCTCTTTGTTAATAGCACAGATATTATTAGCAACAATACTGCTTCTTACAAACTAACTATGCATATATAGGAACCTCCCAAAAAATAAATAAAAATAACAAGTTAATCAGGAACTTTCCATACTCTACAGACGAATTTTCATGTACACACATGATGAGACCAGAACTGAGAATATTAACTAAAATTCACCAATTTAATTAAACAAGAAATCTGAAAGCTCTAAAGTATTGGTGCCAGAAATGCTAGAAAAGCAATAAAAACAACAAAGTAAATAATATCCTTGTTATTTTATATTAGCTACATAATCCCTAAAACAATATAGAACTATGGCTCAATTACTCTAAACTTCAGCATGAAAGATATATTCTTCCATCCAACAGGATCTCCTGACGGTTGGACGCCCACCACATGTAGCTGTAGGAATCCCCTCCACTATGCGTGGGCCTGACCAATACAAACATCAGCTTTTACTTATTCAAAAACTTATGCAAGGAATCCTATTTCATCCAAAATTCCAAATTTTAATAGGAATAGGATACGCACAGATTAAGCAGCAAAGTCTGCAGATCTCATAACCAGTTAACCAAATGAAATACATAGGCAAATAACCTTCATCTCTCTCACACACAAACAAGCACAGCATGAGAACCATGATAAATAAAAAGAGGGGGGGGGGGGGGGGGGGGGATGGTGATAACAATTATATGGTGAAATTGAGTAAATCAACAGCAGTGTCAATTTTAAAGCTGACAACACACAAACACGATTATTGAAGAAACAGGGCATTGACACAATATAATAGGGAATGCCACAAAGCAATTTCAATTTCAAAGAGAAGGGGAAAACAGATCACCGATAACTCATTATAAACGTAGTCAAAACATATCATTAGTTTATACCTGGACGGTGCCAAAACTTTTCATTGGTCACCTCCCGTATAAGGCGTTCCACTGACGTGTCCTGATATGGGGTACTAATAGCAGTTTGCTTCTTGGGTGGAGGAGCTTTCTTGTTTCCCAATTTAGGATCCATGGAGTTTTGACTTATCGGGGCTGGCTTCCTATTGGACAACTGAAAATTCTTCGGTTGCCTCAAATCAGTGGGTTGCTTCCATGAACTCTGTCTTGGAATGGGCGGCAGGGATCCCTCTGCAGAAATATCAGTGTCACTGTTTAGCCTCCTAGGCCTACCTAGTAGTCCAGAATTCATATCACCATTACATTCAGATTTAGGCTCAGTAGATTCCAGATAAGTGCCTCCTTCGTTACATGATATGTCAACTTGTTTCTGGTCCCTCATCATTGGCTGAGTCTGCTTTTCTCCAATACGTTCAGAAGCTGGAGGAGCATTACGGACCTCTTTTACTGTTCGAGTGGTAATGGGTGGCGGAAAGGCTTGCCTTCTTGGCGTTGTAGTTTTGATAGGACCAGCTTGTTTGACATCTTCCAAATTAAGAAACATGGTCTGCCTATTACGTTTCTTGCCTAGCATTTCTTCCCTTTTCTGGTCTATCTTCCTCTTTCCAAGATTATTTGCAAACTTGCGTGCATGGGTTGCTTCAATACCTTTAACTTCTCTTTGTTTTGGGACCAAGCTAGATTCTTCTTGCCCATCAAAGGATGCCTCACCTTTGGCATTGCCATCTGGATTTCGGCCATTAATGACTTTCTGATCATTGTGATCTGGATCCAATCCTAAAGAAGCATGACTACTGTTTTCATCCTTGATACTCTGAGACATTTTGACAGCAGAAGATCTATTGTCAGCAGGTCCACTAGAAGCAAAAAGATCCCTCACTTCAGACGTCCCTTGCTCTTGTGAAGCTTTAGTCACTGCACTCAAACTATTGTTTCCAAATGCATCAGCAGAGCCCTCAGCATCAGACCATTCTCCTTCTTCTCTTTCAACAGATGGAGCTTCTGCTGAACCCTGAACTAATGATGATGAGGCTCTCATCTCCTCATCATTACTTGACTTTGACAATGAGGTACTCATGGGATTTTGATCCCCAACCCTTTTCTGTTCAGCCCCCATTTCAGGGCCATCAGTGGATTTGGGCCGTATGAAAGGCTGAAAGCCAGATACAGATGATGCATGTGAAAAGGCATGATTATTTTGTATTCGTTGGGTAGAAGTTGATGCAGCAACCAAGTTGGCGGTGTTGGGATTCACTGATGGAAGTGTCTTCTGTGGCTGGAAGCAGAATACACCATCACTCTCACTATCCTCAGCAGGGGGTTCATTGAGATCAAATAAAAGCCTTCCTCGAGAACCCATCTCATATGTAATCGCATACAATCCAAACTTTTAATCCAAACAAGTTCTCCAAGTGCTCTTCTAGTTTTGTTTCTAACAAAAAATGAACATGACATGCCAACAAAGAGGCAAGGCAGAAGGATCCACAGAGAACAGGTAAAAGGCGTTCTAAATGGACAGTGTATTCTGCAAATCAAGTATTGCAAACCAATCCATAAATATAGGGTAGGAAGGAAGCCAACATTTAGATACCAGGTAATTCAACACACACACACACACACACAAAAATAAAAGCCCCAACAGAAAAAGGATCACATTAAACCTAGATCTCAATGAGTCCACATTTATAGCAATAAAGTTCAGAAAAACAATCCATAATTCATAACTTTAAATGCACAGAGTGCCCCAACCCCAAGACCAGTTCTTAAATTTGACATGTACATCTATTTTTCCAACGTTAAACAGTTTCATAGTACTCAAAACATAGCATATAGTTTGCACACATAACACAAATACACAACAAATAACACATACCCATCAAACACAGACACGATTTAACCTACAAATTAGGTATTATTCAATGTTGCCCAACTAAAACCCATCAATGACACCAAACAGTATAACCAGTTTGCATATAACTACCCAAAAACAAAAAAACAAAAAAAAAAAAAAAAAACCTAATCATCACAAACCAATTCAAACCCAAACCCTATTCTACAAATACATGTAAAAAAAAACAGTGCACCAATCACTAATCAAGCAACAAAAAACCAACACCCAGATCATCAAATTATCCCAAAATCCTCACCACTCACCAACTAACCCTAAGCATTAGTTTTTTTTTTTTAGGGTTTCCAAAGAAAATCAAGCACTTAGAGCAACTAAAAGCTCAAATCCCCAACACCACACACCTAATCCACTCCTCGAAACCAAGCATTCCAATCCATTGCAATCGCACACAAAAAAAAAAATCCCCCTCACAGATCGATAGCTTTAAAGTCATATCAAAAAATCAACACCTCCACCACTCTCAAAATTGAATGCTTTTACTAATTCCCAATAGTCAAACCTCATAGATTCACTCACTGATACAACAAATTCTCATATATCTTCAAGTTCATTCCATCAAATTCAAAATAAATTAAATTAAATTAAAAATTAAAAAAAATTAAATTAAATTTTGGAGAGAGAATTTTACCTCTTAAGAGAGTACTTTTGAATCTAAAGAGGAGGAATTTTTAGATGTAATAGATTGAAGGCTCTCTATTTTGTGTATGTAAGTTTAGAGCTAGAGAGAGAAAGAAAGGCAGAGAGAGAGAGAGAGAAAGAGAGAGTGCAAATATGTGGGGAACAAAGGGTATGGTAACGGGTTTATATAGGAAATATCGAACCCTTTTAACCGGCCGTTTTTTTTCCGGCCACCGTTTAAGTTTTTCCGGCGAGTTCTTTTTTTTTTAATTTAAAACTTTTTTATCATTCCGAGGTTTGAAATTACACAAATCGCCCTCATTAGAGTGGGGAAAAGAGGGTGGTTGGTGGGAGTAATAAGAGGAAGCGGAGTAAGGGTGTTTTGGTAATTTGGTTTCGGGGTGGCTCTGGACTTACGTGTATAACGCTCACAAGTAAGAATCTTGTGGCGCAGCGAGTAATGGACGTTTGATTTGGTTTACAAGTGGGGTCCATCACTGAGGGCCAAGTGAATGGAAAGCTTGAGGGCAAGATGGTAATTTTGCTGGGGGAATAGTAGTAGAAGTAAACAAAAGTAAGTTAGTGAACACTGTCCCCACGTGCGGTTGTGGCGTAGGAAACACACTGACCAATAGAATTGGAACAGAGTTTTTTTTTTTTTTCGTGTGCGCCAATCTGAGAATTGAATTACAAGACTGCCAGTGCCACTTTGAGATTTTTGAGGGTGGTTGCACGCTCCACGAAAGTGCGTGGAAAAGAACAAGTTTTTGTACTAATTTGAAGGGGCACCTATGTAGGGACCTAGAAACGGGACTGCCTTCTATTCTCTCCTGTTGCTAAAATTCACATGAAAATTTCATACCCAATATTTTTTTTTTTTTTTTGAAGTTCACTTGAGACAATGTGTATTGCCACTTTGCCATCTGTATCAGTTTGATCGTTCCTAATTTTCAGTAGTTTGTATAATATTAGTCAAAGGCTATGTCTGGGTACTGCTTATTTTGCTGAAATTAAAAAATTATTACTGAAAGTACTGTAGATAAAGATAAAAGTTAGTTGAAATAGTATAGTGATGCCCATGAATAATGCCAAAAAGTGCAGTGAGGCCTATAAATAGTAACAAAAATAAGCTAAATAGTTAAATAATTTTAATTTATAATTCTTTCCCAAACACACGCAAAGTGTCCATTTCGAAATAATTTATCTAAATTTTTGTTGAATTTTTGTTGTAAAATAACTATAAATAAAATAAGTAGATGATTCATATAAAGCCCATATGTGGGGTCAAAGAATTTGGCAACCACAACCCATTTTATACTAAGCCCAAGGCCCATGCCAAGGAGGAAGAAATGTCCGAGAACGAAAGAAAAAAGTCCAAAGTGCCAAGAAACATCACCAAGGACGATCTTGTCCTCGGTCAATCGAGATCACAGAAGGGAAGAGCAGCACGCCATCAAAGGTAGCTTCCCAGAGCATCCCAAGGAAAAGGACAAGTACAATGGGTTAGCCATGAGAGCATGGTGGATGAGCAATTCAAAGAGAAACTGTCACCTCCGCATTAAATACCCACAACTAACGTCCTGGCCGCATTAATGAGGAAATGACCCCTGAATAGTGCTGCCTTTGTTGCTGCAACTCACAGGAGGTTTGGGAAGGTGGCTGATGAGACAAACACTCGAGTAGTAACCTGTATGATCAACAAATAGAGGGTCAAGATCAACTAGAAGGGGTTATATAATGTAGTAAATCCTCCATAAAAAGGGGTGGAGAGTTAGAAACAGAGAATACTATAGCAATTTGTATCGTCTTTGAAATCTTAGTAACCAAGTACTGAAGAAACAATAAGAACAACCAGTTACTCAGATGAGGGTCGATGACAGAATTTCATACTTTAGTCTACGTCCTTGTTATTCAATCCGCTTATAACTATGTCTAGCTGTTGTAACTCTCATTAAGGCTTAGTTTTTAAACTCATTCTCTATAAATTTATTGTATTGGGCTAGTTGGGCTTGAGTCTACTCATGCAATAGTAGAAGTGCTCAAACCCAGTCCCTACACCATAAAATAGTAAAAAATAAATAAACAATAATCTGGCTTAAAAGCAACATGCACAAAAAGTTAAAAGTCAACTTAAAAAAAACAAAGGTTAAATAATTTGAAATAAAATCAAGTCAAAATGTAGTGTGGAATTCGCAAAAAATATAAATAAACAAAAAGCTAGTTTATAATTATTTCTTATTATCACACAAAATCATCGTTGGTGGCCACCTTTATTCAAATAGAAAAATTATAATCAGGATAAGTTTTTGTTTGGTTTTTTTTTTTTAAATAAAAAAATTAGTTATTTTCACCCTCAAATTATTTATTATTTTTAAATATTCAGCTTTTAATTGCATTGTTATACCATTTAATATGTAAATAAAATGTATTAATGAAATAAGTTTATTCAGCCATATTTTTATAATTGAAAGGAATTGACTTTTAAGATATAAATTATAATTTAATAAGAAAAAAAAAAAACTTATGATCAATGGTCTTGTACTATAAAGACAAAATTGATGAATTAGAGATATTTGATATTTCCAGTGATGGGGGAAAAACCATCAAACCAATGTCCTAAAGGAGGACAATTCGAGCCTAAAATTAATAATTCTAATGGTGAAAGTAGTTAGGAAACTATTGAATACTGATATTCTCACCAGAACTTAGCCCCAAACGTCCAAATTTTGCCGATTAGTTGATACTGGGTCAGATCCCAAGAAAGTATCGAATAATTATGAGGCAACTGTTATACTGTTTTCTAAATTTGATGTACGTGTGTGAAATTGTAAGTGTGTGAAACATGTACAGTACAAATTGGCTATCAATGAAAGCAATTATAAGCTCAAAATAATTGATTTTTGCATTGAATTTAGTAGGTTGACTATACCCTCCAATCGAATAATTAAATCCTGCTTTTTCATAAGCACTACCATTGTACATGGTAGCCTGTCTTTGCACTAATGGTTATTGGTTACCAGTTACCAATTTGAAGTGGCAAGAAAAAAATATATCATTGGATGAAAGATCGAAGGCATGAAATGAAACTATTCAAAAAAAACTTCTAAATAAGAAATTAATATGCTCACAAAATTTTATTGTTTTTTTTTTTTTTTTTTTTACTACTAATGATAACTAGTTAATCCAATGAAATAAGCAATAGTGGTATAGTTTTTTTTTTTTTTTTTTTTTTTGAGAGAGAGTTTCAACCTATAGCGTCCGCTCCTGATAATAGCTCTTTATTATCAGACCAAGACACCAATCAGTTTTTGTTACAGGCGGAGATTGAACTCTAGATCTCTTATCTTTTATACAACCATTATAAACTTTACTATAAAGATGATAACAACTAATACATAGAGAGTGAGAGTGGTGCTAAACCCATTCATAGTTTACTTCTTCTTCTTCTTTTTTAATCATTTTTTTTTTCAAATATAAAACTCACACAAAAGTGAAATAAAATAAAATTTCACATCACCCATCTAAAGAATAATATTTATAACCATAGTTGTTTCGTCTCTGTTTTTTATTTTTTATTTCTTAATCCTTAAAAGTGAAGGCATTTTGATAACTTAATGAACAATATTCGTATCTTCATATCTCAATTAAATTGTGTCCATATGAACATCTCATTATGAGAACAGACAAGAAAAATGATTCTATTGTTTTTTCATGTGTTTGCTAAAGAAAGGATCTTAGTGTAAAGTGCATTGGTGCGTGACCAAACTACCATACAGTTTGGTAGCATGCTTGGCTGGTGGCACTATTTTAATACTCAAAAACCTAAGGCACGCTCAAAGTATAAAAATAAGTTGGATAATCTCTACCAAAAATAATTAAAAGGTGGATAAAAATAAAACAACAAAGAGAAGCATGGAAATTTATAACAAATAAAATATGGATAAAAATATAAAAAAACAACAAAGGCGAGCTTGGAATTTTTTATTTTTTTAACAAGAAGTTTGGAATTTGGATTTGAGAAATAAATTCTCCTCATGACTCGGGGCAAAATGACTCGGTCAGCATTTTTTGCTGTCACATAGGAGCCCATAAATGAACAGAAAAATAAGGGCCCATGTTATTTCCAGATACTGGGCCCATAAACTCCTTAATCCTTATCTTGAAACTGTCTGGTACAAAAGAGGCAATATTGGATTTGCAGCGACGATTAGATAGGATAGGATAACAGGAATTTTTTGGCCCGTATGTTACTTGTGTTTAAATAATAATTTTTAATTTTTTTAAAAATACATGTGAGTGAAACAATATATATACATATTTTTAAAAATTGTTGAGCTTTTTCATTTTGCATTTTTTTACTTTATTGTTTTATGTACATATTTTTAAATCTTCATTGTTCTGTTACGTACAATTACTACATTTTAATTAAGTTTTAACCTTTTACAGATATATCATATAAGTACTGAAAATTTTGAAGGTTTGAAAAGCAATTTCCATCATTCCAAGACAATTTATCATTAAAAAAAATAAACTAATAATTTTTTAAACTACTAATAAATTACTATTACTTAAAGGAGAAACATCATTGTATGTTCATAGTTTTAAACATTAGATTGAAAAAATAACCGGCTTATGTTTGAATTTGTCAGACCAATTAGTGTGGTCCAATTTTTAAAATTCTTCTTTTAAAAAAAATTGAAAAGGTTATATATATATATTAAACTCTTTTTAATATTTTATATTTAAATTCTTTATTGAATATTTGTACATCATATTTTCTTAAAATAGTAAAATATTTAATTCCATTTACTAACACACTCATAATAATGGTATTTATTAAAATACCATTATTATGAGTGTGTTAGTAAATGGAATTAAATGTTTTACTATTTCAAGAAAATATATTGTACAAATATTTAATAAATAATTTAAATATATATTTTTAAGGGTTTGGCTTATTTCCAATACTTTTTTAACTGGAAATCTCATTTTGTTTTAAATACATAATGATAAGTTGTAGTGGGTTTGTAGGTGCCAAGAATGAGTTGACATAATACAATAAATTTGTAAAGGCGAGAACTTGAATTAAATAACCTAGCACAGTTGAAGAAGAAGAAAAAGACAAAGAACAATGAAGAATACTACTCCTCGGCCAAGGTCCGAGGACAAATACTCATATTAGATTGATCTCAAAAATGATTTGCTACAGTATTTCTCTCTCTGGGATTCTCAATGAACCTCCTCCCCCCCTCATTTCAGGAGGATCTCTTACATTATATAGCCTCTTTCAGCTGATCTTGACCCTCCATTTGTTGATCATGTAGGCTATTACTCGAGTGCTTGTTCCATTAGACGTCTTCCCAAATCTTTTGTGAGTTGCAGCAACTAAGACAACACTGTTTACGGGTCTTCTTCACATAAATGCAGCCAGGAGGTTTGGTGGAGTGCATTAAATGTGGTGGCAGCTATCATCCCTTCAGACATGTCAGGACTAACCCCATCTCTGAAACTTTTCCTCTACAATGTGACCTCCTCTACTAATGTGCCATTGACGCGGCCAAGGCTCGCCTCCTCGGCCTTGCCGTTAGAGGGTATGGTCTCCTCGGAACTGCATCGGCCTCCTTGGCCTCGAATATGACACGTGGCACTATTACCTTATTAAATTTCTGTATCCCACTATAGCCCCTCAAAACTCCAGTTTTTCCCTATTGTTTGAGTAGAAAAATGGGGTTTTGATCTTGGGTGATTGGCTCCACACGCTTCTTTGATTTTCCCACATGAGAACGTCACTTCGTATGCCCTTTAATCGCTCCTGACGCTTTGAAGTCCGTAACGTCTCATTAAATGCTCCATATAGCGCCTTGTTCCCCACGTCCTACAGTGAGATAGAGATCCTACGGCTGGTATTTTTCCTCGAAATTTGGGCAAGGTAACTCCCGCCCAACTCTACCTCCTATATAAAGCGCTTGGGGGACTTATTTCTCCCATTTTCCAAATCTTCAAACTTTCAAGAAGCTCCTAAGGATCTTATTCTTAGGTTCTTTTCTCCTCGACCAGTCTCCTCGACCTTCCGTTTTCTATTTCTTTCTTCAAAAAAGTTCTTTCCCTTCACCTTAGCCTACTTAGATGGGTAGGTTTGCTCGCTTAGTAGATGCCCCCGCAGATATGGAGGGGTTTAAGGCCTTATATAATATTTCCCGGGGTGTCTCCTTGTGGTATTGCCTTCTGGGTGAGTGGCACACCTTCAGAAGGGATGGGGAGGTCGTTATTCCAATGATCGCCTTCGTAGAAGGGGGAATAAGGTTTCCCATAGGTAAAGTGACTAAGGATTACTTGATCGCCCATAGGATCTGCCCTTATCAATACGCGTCCAACCTATTTAGAGTCTTAGATAATGTAAACGCTCTCAACGAGCAAATGGAGATGGGCCTCACTTGGCACGATGTTATTTGGATGTACGAGTGCCATCTTCTTCCAGACTCTGGCTATTACCTTAAGTCTAGGTCTTCCGAAGTTAAGCTTATCTCGTGTCTCCCCAAATCAAACAAGGGCATGAAAGATGACTTTCTGATCGTCTCAGGTGAATGTCATGACGGTCTTCACTGCCCAACCCAAGAAGGAGCACTAAGTGGGTTACTCTAGGTTTAGGTCCTTTAACATGGGAATTGGTTTTGTAGTTTGCTTCTTTCTTCATTTCTTTAGTAGTTTGTTTCCTTCTGACTGATGACTCACCTTTCTATCTGTGGTTTTGCTTCTCGGCTTTTTCACAGATAAAAGATTCGTGGCCCTCAATCTTAACTTTGTCAACGTGCCAAATCTCAACAGGGTACTGAGATCCGAGGTGTTCGCGAGCGAAGACGAACAACTAAGAGTTGTCCATGTTATCCTTGATTTCAAGCCTTTGTCCGATAAGTTTCAGGACGTGGGCAACGTGATCAAAGTAGGTGATTCTCGACTGGCTCGGATTAACGTTTCGGTGCTCGGATTCCTAACCCGAGAAAGTACCATGCAGGTAGAGTTGCCCTCCCATCATTCTCCCCGTGAAGAAGCGGTTCCGAGAAAAGAAACAGCTTCCTCGCTCCTGTCGCTCGATGAGGAGATAGACCAATTTCGGCTTGTGGAAGAGAGGGAGGAGCAAGGAAAGCCTGTGATTGAGGTCTCGGACTCAGAAGAAAAACTTGATAGATCTTCAGGTGTTCATTCCACCGGATTTGTCGCTGCACGTATAACTAGTAGTTTGAAAGAAGAAAAAGAAAAAGAAGAAGAAGAAGAAAAAGAAAAAGAAGAAGAAATGCCACTAGAGAGGAAGAAAGGGCCAAGCCCCTGTGAACTCCTTACGGGTAGGTCCAAGGGGTTGGCGTTTAAGGATGCCTCGGGCTCTCAGCTTCCTCCTCCTTCTTCAGCTTCCCCTTTTGCGCCTGCCAATCTGAGGAAGAGAAAGAAGGACAAAGAGGTAGTTGAGGAAGGGGAGTTGGTCCCTTCCAATGAGAAGGTTCCTCCGAAGGTGCCAAAAACAACCAAAGGCAAGCAAAGGGCTTCCTCGGCTGAGAGTAAGGAGGTTGAACATGTGGCCGAGGTGTGCCCTCAGAACTCATCGCGGAATCCTCGACTATAGCTAGACGGGGCCACTATACCATGGAATTCCACCATTAGGGAGTTCCAAAGAGGAACGCCCAATATCTTGCAAACACCTTAGAGTAGCCCCTCATTTTACCGAAGGGTATGGCTGCTCTGAAAAACCTGAAGTAGCAGGATCTCTTTCTATCCTTGAAGAAGGACTTGGCATTGGTAAGTCTTTTGACACATCTTACTAACTTCATGCTAGGTTATCTTCTTTTTATCTGATTGGGTATTCCTTTGTCGTTTTTCTGCTGGCAATCTAAGAGGTATTTATGGCCGAAGAGTAGGTGAAAGATGCCCGGTCTGAGGCTAAACTCGCGGACAATCTTTGCGTAGAGACCAGCAAGTCCTTGGCCATTGCTGAGAAGAATAATAAGGAGCTTGCTCTGAAACTGGCTACTGAGGACAAGGAGAGGAAGAGTACTGAGGCTAGCCTCAAGAATGCTCAGGCGCAAGCCGAGGTGCAACGTAAAAAGCTTCACTACACAAAGATACAGCTGGCCACTACCAACCGGCAGGTTGAGGATTTGAAGGCAGGGCTGGAGAAAGCTAAGGAGGCAGCTCAAGTGGCTATGGATGCTTTAGAACAGAAATTCTATGACCTTGGAGCGAAGGAGACTGAGGTCCGCCTAACTGATGAGTTGGCTGGGGTCTGCAGGGACTATCGCCTCGAGGTGTGGATTGAGGCATTGAACTTGACTGGAGTTCCTGCTACCTCAAAATGGAGGAGGGCTGAGAATGTTTACTATCCACAAGACCTTCGAGAAGCTCCTGAAGCACCTTCGGGCCCTGAGATGGATGTTGCCCTTGCAACAACTGCACTGGAACATCTTCCAATCACCCAGGCCTCTCTTCCCCCGTCAGAGACCTCCAAAGGGCCTGACAAGACTGGTGACCAAGGCTAAGGGGTGGAGGTGGCCAAGGGCAAGGAGGCTACCCAAGGTAGAACTCGGCTAGAGGCTAAAGGCAAAAAGGCTGATCACAGCAAAGAGGTCTCCTAAGCTAAACCTCTATCGGAGAACAAGGGCCCAGAGGCTGACCAAGGTAAGGAAACTGTTTCCAAGACAAAGGAGTCCCAGCTGGTCAAGCCTCAAGTAGAAGGCCACCTCGAGCAAGGCTATTAATCCTCCTGTCTCCCAACCAGCTAGCAAAAAAGATCCTCCTCCATCCCAGACTTAGCTAGGATCTTTCTTTTCTTCTTATGTATTTTTCTTTTGTTGTGGTAGTTTGCCATGGTTTATAATGTACCTTTCCTTTTTTATTAATGAAAAGATGTTAATTTTTGCTTTATGACAAGTGAACTTTCATTTTCCCTGCAATATCTATCTCTGATGGCTGTAGAAATTGTACTGTCTTTTGCTGAGAAGTTAGACTGATGATGCTTCTAAGGGTGAAAACCCATACTTTAACAAAAAGCTAACGGTAAAGAATTGTTGTTCATTCAAGTAAATTAAGCCCACGTAAATAGTGAGAAAAATGACTATGTGTTAGTACTAGGAATTGTATAATTGGTAGACATGTTTAAGTCCTTAGAGACGAACGAAACAGTTAGTATAAAAGGGTGCTTAAGGTCTCTTATTTCAAGAATACCTCATGAACGTACCTTCAGAACCTTTAACCAAAACCTAGGGTGACTTCACCATTTAGGTGTTGTCACATGAGTCCTTGTTTTCCCTTGATGATGCATATGCCAAGGTCCCATTCTTGGTGAAATTGCGAGGCGTTAATTTATCCAAGGCATGTGGTCCAATGAACCAGGCATGGCCGAAGTTCTGTTTAACCCTTAGTGAGTTTGTGGGGTGTTAATTTGACCAAGGCATGGGTCTGAGGGACTAGGTATGGCCGATGTTCTGTTTAACCCTCAGAGATATGTGAGGCGTTAATTTACCGAAGGCATGGGTCCGAGGGACCAGGCATGGCCGAGGTTCTGTTTAACCTTTAAAGATATGTTGGGGCGTTATTCTACCTAAGACATGGGTCCAAAGGACTAGGCATGGCCGATGTTCTGTTTAACCCTTAGAGATATGTTAGGGCGTTAATTTACCTAAGGCATGGGTCCGAGGGACCAAACATAGCCGAGGTTTTGTTTAACTCTTAGAGAGTTTGTTGAGGCGTTAATTTATCCAAGGCATGTGGTATGAGGGACCAGGCATGGCCGAGGTTTTGTTTAACCCTTAGTGAGGTTGTGAGGCGTTAATTTACCCAAGGCATAGGCCTGAGGGACCAGGCATGGCCGAGATTCTATTAAACCCTTAGAGATATGTTGGGGCATTAATTTACCCAAGGCATGGGTTCGAAAGACCAGGCATGGCCAAGGTTCTGTTTAACCCTTAAAGAATTTAATAAGGCGTTAATTTACTTAAGGCATGTGGTCCAAGGGACCAGGCATGGCCGAGGTTCTGTTTAACCCTTAGCTGCAATGACACAGTATTAACAAATGAGATATACTTGTATTAATAATAATATCTTTTCAAGTTACTTACATTCCAGGGTCGTAGTACAGTGTTTCCATCCAGATCCTCTAGTCTAAATGCACTTGTGCCCGCTATTGAGGTGATGCAATAAAGGCATTCCCAATTTGGCCCCAATTTACCCCAGTCCAGACTTGCACACAGCTGACTATCATTGTTATTCTCTTCAAACTGATCTGTTCTCATTGTCGGGAATTCCGTTTCCACGGGTATAATTGCCTTCATTCTATATGTCATAGAGAAGGAGGTTTCCCCGGTTGATCTTCTCGGGTTAGTTCTGTATGACCATAGTACATGGGGCAACTCGTCTACCCATTTCCCTTTTACCTCGTCCAGTCTTTCCTTCAGTCCATCAAGGATCACCTTGTTGGTAGCCTCAGCCTACCCGTTTTCTTGTGGGTATGCAGGGGTAGAGTTGTTATCCCTGATTCCAAGTTCACTACAATATCTCTTAAAAGCCTTGCTGTTGAACTGTGATTCGTTGTCAGATATGGTGGCATAAGGTACGCTAAACCGCATGACAATGTTCCTCCACATGAATTTTTTCACGTCTTAGTCTCGGATATTAGCCAAAGGCTCGGTTTCTACCTATTTCGTGAAACAATCTATCCCAACGAGCAACCATCTTCAGTTTGCAGTAGCTCGAGGGAATGGGCCCATGATGTCTAGAGCTCACTGAGTGAAAGGCCACGGGCTAGAGAATGGGTTCAGAACCCCTCCGGGTTGGTGGATATTTGGAGCGTACTTCTGGCATTGATCACATTTCCTCGCGTAATCCCAAGCGGACTTCTGCATACTAGGCCACCAATACCCCTGGGTAAGGGCTCTGTGAGCCAAGGATCTTCCCCTTCTGTGGCTCCTATAAATACCTTCATGTAGCTCTTCGAACAACGACTCCATTGCTTCTGGGTGTACACATAATAGGTATGGCCCAAAAAAATACCATCTATACAATTTTTGCTCTTGAGATATCCAGTATTGTGGGGTGCACCTCTGGTTCTTCATGGCCTCTACCTTATCCTTTGGTAAGTCTCCACTCCTTAGGAATGCCACTATGAGGTCCATCTAGTTGGGTCCAGCTCGGATAAACTGCACCATGGTCAGGCTCTGGTCCTTCCGGTTTGGCCTGTCTAATTCCTCCATTATGATTAACAGTGGTAGAGCACCATTGGACATCATTGCCAGTGTAGCTAGTGAATCAGCATGAGAATTTCTGCACCGTGGTACTTACTTCAAGGTGAACTCCTGAAAGTGTGCTTGGAGTTGCTTTTATCTTGCCCAAATAGGCTTGCATCCTTGCATCCTTGGCCTCATATTCTTCCAGTACTTGCCCCACTATTAGTTGGGAGTCATTGATGACCTCTATGTTGTTTCCTCCCAAGCCCTTTACTGCCTCCAATCTTGACCATAGTGCCTCGTACTCGGCCTCATTATTAGTGATCGAGAAGGACCGCTTTAAATATTTCTTCAGAACAATCTCGTCTGGGGAGACAATGACAACTCCAACTCCCGAGCCCCTTTTGTTGGCAGCCCCATTAGTGTGCACAGTCTATAGAGGGGAAATTTCAATGGCAAAAACTCCAACAACTTCCTGGCTTTGTACACCCTCTTTGGTTTGATCTTCTGAGAACTCGGCAATGAGGTCAGCCAGAAATTGGCCTTTAATCGATGTCCCAGGCTGGTACTTGATGTCAAAAGCCCTTAGCATAGTTCCTCACTGCACCACCCTTCCAGAATAGTATGATTTCCGTAATACCGCTTACAGAGGAAGCTGAGTCAGGACCACCACCGTATATGCCTGGAAGTAGTGTGGCAACTTCTTGGTAGCGTGGACGAGGGCTAAGATGGCCTTTTCTACGTGAGAGTACCTCGTCTCGGCATCTTGCAGAGATTTGTTGACGTAGTACACTGGTCTTTGAACCCCGGAATTAACCTGAACCAAGACGAGGCTGGCTGCGTGGTTTGTGACAGCTAAGTAGGCATAAAGGACCTCTTCTTGCCCAGGACAAGACAACACTGGCGGATTTGAAAAATACTCCTTCAAATCTCGGAAGGCCCGATCACACTCCTCGGTCCACGAGAAATCCTTCCACTTATGCAGAAGTTGGAAGAATGGTCTGCATCAGTCAGCTGACCGTGATATGAACCTGTTCAGGGCCGCTGTCATGCCCGTCAACTACTGCACCTCTTCGAGGTTCCGAGGTGGATGTAGGTCATTTATGGTCTTGATCTGATTTGGGTTGACCTCAATGCCACTGTGTGTTATCATAAAGCCCAGGAACTTCCCCGAGCTCACCCTAAATGAACACTTTGAAGTGTTCAGCCGTAGTTGGTGTTTCCTGAGCATAGAAAAAGCTTCCTCCAAGTCTTGTATGTGCTCGGATGCAACTTTACTTTTTATCACCATGTCTTCTATATAGGCTTCCATATTCCTACCTAGCTGGGCCTCGAACATTCTTGTCACCATCCTTTGGTAGGTGGATCCTGCATTTTTCAACCCAAAAGGCATCACTCGATTGTGGTAGTTACTAAGGGGAGTCCTAAAGGCTATTTACTCCTAGTCGGCAAGCTCTAGAGGGATTTGGTGGTATCCCTGGAAAGCATCAAAAAAGCTCATCCAAGGGTGTCTGAATGTGGCGTCTACCAGCTGGTCTATCCTCGAAACAAGGAAGGGGTCTTTGGGACAAGCCTTATTGAGATCAGTGAAGTCCACACAAACTCTCCACTTCTCATTCTTTTTTTTCACTACCACAGTGTTAGCTAACCAATCTGGATAAAAAATTTCATTTATTGCCCCAAATTGTTGACTTCTTCTTTGGGACAAGCCTTATTGAGATCAGTGAAGTCCACACAAACTCTTCACTTCTCATTCTTCTTTTTCACTACCACAGTGTTAACCAACCAATCCAGATAAAAAAATTCATTTATTGCCCTAGCTTGTTTCAACTTGTTGACTTCTTCTTTTACTGCATTGGAATGCTCATCGAAGGATCTCCGAGGTGGCTATTTCTTTGGCCGAGTTTCGAGATTCACGTTCAGTTGATGGCATATGAAGTTCGGATCAATCCCTAACACTTTGTATGGGTCCCAGGCAAATACATCGATATGCTGCTTGAGGAAAGCCACAAACTCGTCCCTTTTTGCTGGTGATAGATGCGCTCTGACCTGAAAGTATTTGCTAGGATTGCTCCCAATAGCCACCTTAGTAAGGCTCTTGCAAGCCTCTGCCACTCCAACCCTATCGTCTTCGACCTCGGCTGCGATAAGCATTAACTGCTATAACTTTAGTGGCGCCTCGTCCATTCCTTCCGGAGGGGTTTGGTGGTTAATTGCTACAATGAGGCATTGTCTCATCAAGGCTTGGCATCCTTGTATCTCTCCAATCCGACCTTCAATCAGGAATTTCACCTTTTGGTACAAAGTGGATGATACGGCTCCGAGAGCGTGTAGCTATAGCCGAGTTTGAATAGCTGTGTATGGTGAATATATCCACCACAATCAAGTCCACCAACACCTCCTCCTTCTCTACTTGGATCGGTAGCTTGATTCTTCCCTTTGGAATAACCATTTTCCCGTCGAATCTCATGAGTGGGGCTTCGTAACTCTCTAGGTCTTTCTCCTTTAGCCTAGTCCTCTAAACAGATCAGGGTACATGATTTCAACCCCACTTCCCTTGTCGACCTTTACCCTGTGCACGTCGAAGACCCTAATACGCATTGTGACAACCAGAGCGTCAACATGGGGTTAGGCAGTGCCTAGGGCTGTCCACGAGTCAGGTCGGGTCGGTTTTCGACCCAGCCCGGACCCGACCCGCGGCATCGGGTGGAAGGCAGAGGGTCCTGAATCCGACCGCCAGCGTCAATCGGTCGAGTCGGTTTCGGGTTCGGGTAGTGTTTGGTCAGTTCGGTCGGTTCGCTGGATTCTACAAACGTCGCCAGAATCTTCAAAAAAGTCGTCGAAATTTTTAAAAACTCAGTACATTTGCTCCGAAAATCGCCGAAATAAGCTCGAATCTTGCCGGATCTCACCAAATATGGTCGAGATCTCGCTGAAATCAGCTTGGATCTCCTCGAATCTCGCCGAAAATCAATTTGGATCTCCTCAAATCTCGCCGAATTTCACCAAGTATGGTCCAGATCTCGTTGAAATCCACTTGGATCTCCTTGAATATCGCCGGATCTCACCAAATATGGTCGAGATCTCGCCAGATCTTCTTGAATCTGAGCTTGATCTTGCCGGAGTTCTTGGCTTTGTATATTACATCGGTCGGGTTGGGTGGCTCGGGTTTTGGAGAAGAAAACGCGCCACTCGACTCGCCGGTGTGGGTCTTGGGTGTGAAAACCCATCACCGACCAACGGAAGGGTCGGTTTGGGCTGAAATCGGGTGAAAATCGGGCGGGTTCATCGGGCCGACGGGTCTGGGTCGGGTCTAGACAGCCCTAGCAGTGCCAACCAGGTCTTCGTCAGAAAAACCCATGACCAGACTGGGTCCTATCCTGGCCCTCTTGCAGAGGTCTTCTCGATTGAAGTTGATAATGGGGGGAGACATAGACATCACCCCTGTTGAAGTGGCCGATGTCTATTCAGGTTCGGCGAGGGTAACATGAATAGTCTCAAGGAGGGCCGCGGTGCTTGCCCTCCTTGGTATCCCTGATGTGGGGCTCCTCTTTATGCCGAGGTCTCGTTCGTGAACTCTCCTTGCTTTTTTCCCCTAAGCAAACGGTTCAAGTACGACCATAGGGTTTTGCACTTCTCAGTGGTGTACCCCTTATCCTGATGATATTGGCAACACACTAACTGCTTTCTTCAGGTCGAGTCTCCACCCATCTTGTGTGGCCAAGTGAAGTAAGGTTCATTCCGGATCTTTTGCAGTATTTGGTGGATTAGGACCCTAAACATTGAGCTGACCGGTTGGACCTCGCTCAGTTGTCCCTGATTACGGAAGTTTGCCTTGGGCCAATTTCCCCTTGTCTTATTGAAGTGGTTATCCTTTCGGTCGTGGAAGCCCTTTGCCTTTCCCTTAATTTGTGCTCGGTCATCTTCTATCCTCTTATGCTCGTCTATCTGGTCCATCAACTATTTCATGGCCTGAGCAGGTCTCATGGTGAGGGACTCCCATAGGTCAGACTCGGTGGGTAGCCCGCTCTTGAAAGTGCATACCCCAACGTCCTCAAAGTCCCCATCCAATTCGTTGTATAGTTCCCAATACCTATCCGAGTAGGTCTTCAAGGTTTCTCCCTCTCTTATCGACAGCACTAACAGGGAGTCCAATATCCTCGGCACCCTACTGCACGTAACGAACCTTACACCAAAAGCTTTGGTGAGCTCTTCGTAGAAATCAATAGACCTTTCATGTAGTCCATCGAACCATCTCATTGCCATTGGGCTGAGGCTGGAGGGAAACACCTTGCATATCAAAGCCTCGTTTCTGGTGTATGTGGTCATCTTCTGATTGAAGTGGCTAATGTGCTCTATGGGGTCGGTCCTCTCGTTGTAAACGGTGAAGGTGGGTTGCGCGAAGTGTTTGGGTAGCTCGGCCCTCTCGATCTGCCTCATGAAAGGCGACTTGGATATCTAGGAAAGGGCCTTGCTCATTGCGTCCCTACCCCTATCTCCCCGGGGGATGGGTCTGTGCCGCCTGCGGTGCTGCCTTTCTCTGTGTGAATCTTCAGAAGAATCAGTTTCCATTTCGTTGGGAGGCGTGCTACTTCTCCTACGCTGGCCCCGTTCTGGCTTTAAGTTAGAGCCCGAACTTTTAGTGAGACTCCTACTCCGTCGGTTTCTCTGGTTCTACCTTATTTGCTTGTGTAAATGGTTCACCTCCCTTCTTAGGCCAACGGTCTCACTTGAGAGATGGCTTCGCAATCTTGAATAACTAGGGCTGTATTGACTAAAACGGGCTAGTCTTGAGCTCTTGGACTCAGACCTAGCTAACTCAAGTTCCCGGCGGTTTTCCAAGTTTACGAATTGGTCCTGTCGCTTAGGATGAGAACTCACGGATCCTTCTCTGCTGGACATCCTTTGGCGTTCTCCTTGAAAGTGTATAGATTAGGTGAAATTTTCACAGACGACGCCAATTGTAGGTGCCAATAATGAGTTGACATAATACAATGAATTTGTAGAGATGGGAACTTGAATCAAATAACCTAGCACAGTTGAAGAAGAAGAAAAAGACAAGGAACAATGAAGAATACTAGTCCTCGGCCAAGGTCTGAGGACTGATACTCATATTAGATTGATCTCAAGAATGATTTTCTATAGTATTTCTCTCTCTGGGATTCTCAATGAACCTCCCCCCCCCCTTTCCTTTCAGGAGGATCTCTTACATTATATAGCATCTTTTAGTTTATCTTGGCTCTCCATCTATTGATCATGTAGGTCATTACTCAAATGCTTGTTCCATTAAATGTCTTCCCAAATCTTTTATGAGTTACGGCAACTGGGACAACACTGTTTAGGGGTTTTCTTCACATAATGTGGTCAGGGGGTTTGGTGGGGTGCATTAAATGTGGTGGTAGCTACCATCCCTTCAGACATGTCAAGACTAACCCCCTCTTTAAAGCTCTTCCTCTACAGTGTGACCTCCTTTGGTAATATGCCATTGACGTGGCCAAGGCTCGCCTCCCCAGCCTTGCCGTCCGAGGTATGGTCTCCTCAGAACTGCATCGGCCTTCTCGGCCTCGAATATGACACGTGGCACTATTACCTTATTAAATTTATGTATCCCATCACGGGCGGCTCTACACTATTCTTAGGGGGTTCAAATGAACCCCCTGACTTCGAAAAAAAAAAAAATTTATATATAAATTTTTTTTTTTTTAGTTTAATACTATAATTTGTTTCTTAAAATTATATTTGCACACTCTAACTTAAATTTTACACACCCTTATTACAAGTATTTCCAACTTTAAGAATAAAACGTAATTGTTTGTGAATTGTAAGTGTCACTATTTTTTATAAATTTATATTATGTGTGTGAGTGTGTCTAATATTGATTGTGTGCATTACTTTTTGTTATAATATTATTTGTGTGAATTATGACGTGTGTGGATGTTTGTGTGTACATTATAATATATATATATATATATAATTTAATAATTAGGAAATAGATATGGTTTGTTACATGTGTGTATATTGTTATCATGTTATAATAACTTTTTGTTATAAAGTTAGTAAAATTCAAGAAAAAAAATGTAAAGTTAGTGATTGTCCAAGCATTTGATTGGTTAAGTAGACACTAGTGTATAATTTTATATATAAATGAGTGTGGTTGTGTGCGTCAATAATTAATACAAAGCCAATGAGTTTAGTTTAGTCATTTAGTTTAAAATATTTTTATAAAAATAATAACAAATAGATAATAAAAACTGCATAAAAATAAAAATGTTAGATAAACTTAACAAAATAAAATGATTATAGGCTCATAACTACCCATATTGGCAATAAATACTTATACTGAACTATCATATAACAATTCAAAATTTGAATACTTGTAGAAGGAAATTGTAAAACTTCATGTATTATTTTTTTATTTTATTTTTTTGTCGGTAACTCGATATATTGAAGTTCTTTTTTTATTAAATTTTTTTAATGAACCCCTTAAACAAAATTCCTGGAGCCGCCACTGTTAATCCCATAGGTTTTAATCTCCACATTTTATTTAGTTAGTGGGTGATGTGACAGTTTCTCATTAAAATAAAAAGAGATTTCAGTTAAAAAAGTATTGGAGGTAAGTCAAACCCTATTTTTAAAAGCCTAGGGTCTAGCGACACATGACTCTAAAAAAATATATGTATAGAGAAACACAACGTTTGTCATAACTATTTTTATAAATTGCTTATATGTATAATTTGATAATTATGGTAGTTATTAATATACATTATTATGAGTGTGTTTGTAAATGGAATTAAATATTTTACTATTTTAATAAAATATGTAATAAATAATTTAAATATAAAATTTTTAAAATATATATTAGTTATTCTAAATCAATTCTCTTGAAACATTTGTTAATATTTCCCATTTATATTATTGATTAATTTAGTTATATACGTGTGTGTGCGCTCGTGTTTGTTTGTGCACGCTCTCTTTTAATATCTTATTGGACATTTTGGAAACTTAAAAAAAAAAGGAACGCTTTATTTCTTTTCTTTTCTTTTTTGACAGGAAAAATTGAGATTTCATTAAGGTTTAAACAAATAAAAATTAATTATATAACTCTCTATCTTTTTCTCAATCTATCACTCAATAATTTAGGTTCATCTTCAATCCATACAAGATCATGACTTAAGTTCTTTGCAATAATATATACTATGCTAGTCATTTCACACGTGATAGTTATATATTATGTGTCATTATAAAAATATAAAAATTGTGGGGTGTTTTAATTCTAAATAAAAAAGTTAAACTTTTTGATTGAATCTATTCAATGTTATTTTCCCCAAACAAAACGATTTGAAATTTAAAAGGTGAAAAAAATAAGGATATATACAAGATTTCATTTATTGTTATAACTTATTAATGTGCCAAATACGGGTGATGCAACATAATTTTTACATAGGACCTTCAATACAACACCTTTATTGTACGACATTTAAAATATTCCACGATATATTTTTCTTCTTCTCTCTTTTGGTGAATTGATTAAACTATTTTTGGGATTGTCCAAGTATCTGAGATGGCATGGACATCAAAAATGGGTGAGGCACACTCAACATAGATGTGATGGGATTGAGATTCTATGTAATAGTTTTAGGTAGGAGCGTGCATTGGTCGGTTTGGGTTGGGTTAAGGAGATTTTTTTACCCAACCCACCATGGTGGGTTAAAAAAAATTCAACCCAACCCAACCCACATGGGTCGGGTTGAACCCATGGGTTGGACAAATTTTTTTTATTACTATTATTATTAAATTGAGCAAAAAAAAAAAAAAAATATCACACATACCACTTGAATTAATAAACAAAATATATATTAATATATGAACTAATATTCCAACTCAATTATACATTAATATATGAACTAATATACAATAATATTGGCTTTTATATAGGATAGGAGGAAGAGCTGGTTATTTTTAAAAATTTATTAATTATATAATATATTTTAAATATATATTAAATATGTGGGTGAGTCGGGTCGGGTTTAGTAGGTTTGAAATTTTATGACCCGAACCCAACTCGACCCGCTATCAAATTTTTTTTTATTTTAACCCAACCCAACCCAACCCACCAAACCCTAAAAATCGACCCAACCCGTCGGGTTTGGCGAATTGGCAAGTTGGTTGCACACCCCTACTTTTAGTTGCAATATCTTTGATATGGGTGCAATACCCATGGATAACGACAAGCAAAATTTAAAAAGTTAATTTTCTTCCAAATAATTAGATTGAGCAAAAAAGTTAGATTTTACTATATGTGAACAAATGACAAGTTAAGTAAGTAACTTGTGAACAAGTTCAAGCTTGTTCGATAAGAAAATTGACAAAACCTTAGTATAAAATTATGTTGTACATCCTTACAAACTAAGGAATAAAACTTAACAGACACAATCATGCCTCAACCATGGAGAAGGCCTCCAAGGTTGAACTTTTTGCCGCTCCCCCTATTTCCATTTGTCGACGGTGGCTCCCTCTACCTCTCCCAAACTTCTCATATTCTCTCTCACACCTTCTCTCACTCTTTAGCTAGGTTCACTCTAGTTGATTAAGACCCGTGAATAAATTATTTCTCAAACAAAAAACTTATGACTTCTGAAAGACTTCTCAACGCATATAGAGAAAAAATTACAAAGCAGGCTTCTCAATGGTGGAGAAATAAAGTGATGTCAAATGACAAGTGGTGGATCATTGGCATGGTGCCACAAGGGTTGCGAAACTCGAAGTCGAAGAAGTTTTGGCCCTGATTTTTAGTTTTTTGTTTTATGGAAAGGTTGATTTAGATTTTAGAGGGGCAGTGACTATATATGTCATTTTTGTTTTTATTTTGATTGTTGTTGTTTTTTATTATTATTTATTTTTATAATAATATGACATGGGATGTTATTATTGGAAAGTGCAAAAATTAATTTTTAGTTGCACTGAGTTTATTATCTTTCCAATAATATTTTTAAGAAAAGTTTATACTCTTCATGACCAATAAGTAGACCAGTGCGCATCTTTGCTATAATGATCCATAAGTATAAGTGTTTGTGAAATATAGAAAGTAAGGGTCGAAATTCAAATATCCAGAAAGAAACTTCACATACATATATATTTAAATTATTTGTTTATAATAGAATTTCTATCCTTTGTAAAAAAAAATATATATATATATATTTAAAAAAGAAAAGTAAGTAGATTTAAAAAAAAAGTATGTAGTACTAACTGCTGTACGAACCGTAGCGAAGGAACATAACAAGGGGCTTCCCAAATCCCAATATCAGATCCGTGAGTCTGACTATGACGCGGAAGGGTCAAGTGGTCAACCACAATGGCGAACCGACTTCTTCCTCCTCATCATCCTCAAAGTCAAAACCCGAACCCTAGATTCAAGCGCCACCACATTCACAACAATGGCGTGGAGGCCAGTGATGGGTCTGATCCTAATCTTCGCTCTGGTCATTTACGAAGAATGGGTCTCCATCCCTTCCTGCAAACTCGTACCAACCAGTACCACTGACCTCGATCTCGATCTCGAACTCGACCTTGACCACCCTGACGACCTCAAGGTTATGTTGGTCGCCAATTTGCTCTTGTTGGGCTCCGAATCTCCTTTCTTCAACTCCAACTTCAGAGACTATTACTTGTCCAAATTCTTTCGGGTATTTTCTTTGTTTTGCACAATATGTACTTCAAAAATGTATTTAGTTGTACCTTAAATTGATTATAATATCTTATCCTAGATTTTTTTTAAGAATTGGCGTATCTTTGTCGTGTCGTGTACTTGGTGACATAAATAAACTACTACACTATGTAAGATAGAATTTGACAACAATTTGAAAACCCAATAACATGTGTGTATATATGTTATAATGTTGTACTTGCATCCATATTTATTAGCATTTCGTCACTGTATTGGATTTGGATCCTACTCTTTTAGAATTTTATTGTATTGTAACATATTCATGGTTCCTAGTGGACAAAGAAACTGCCACAATCTTCACTTCCACTACCTTTATTTATTTGAATTTATTTGAATTTTCTTTAAGTCTTTTACTTTTGATACATTACTGCAATCAATTCTCCTTGTCCACAGCTCCACCAAGTATATTTGAGCTTATTTTGTGTGTGTGCGCGCGTGCGCGTGTTTTGATAACCAGTTTACGATTGTGGTTGTCAAATATTCAACTTTGCTTAACCCAAAACTTCTTTTTAAAAATAAAATTTGAGTAATAACTGGAAACGGAAAATGGCGAAAGTTAAAAACATATGAACTCGGCCTTAATGGATTAAATTTCCACGGTGGAATTTTACCTGATTAATAAAACTTAACGTTGCTGATTTACGTTTGCAACATCTTATAAGTAGTAGTAATTATTCACATCTGATAAGAGAGTGTAATTGATTGTTTTGAAAGTAGATGCAATAATCTCAATAACAACTCATTGAATATTTGGAGCTTTGACCCTTTTTTTCAATGTGGCTATTGTGGAAAGAGCGAAATAGTTGTATTTTTATGATACAGAATATGTGGCTCAGTTGAAATCATTGTTGGTTCGAACTCTATTTGATTGGTCTTGTGTGTGGGATCTACATGTAGCATTTTCCATTTAGATTTCACATAATCACTTCGCTCTTGTTTATAATTCTTTTGCAATTATTTTATGTTATGTTGTATTCATCATCACAATCAGGAAGTAATTTTTCAATTAATAAAATACCATTACTTCTATATATAGAACCCTGCTGTTCTTCGTGATTTTCTTCTTTGAAATTGATTTATTGATTGATGCAGTCTGCTAACATGTCTACCAGAAATCTTTTGAAAGTTTGAAGCCTGATATGCTGCTAGTCTTGGGAGATGTTTCTGCAAAAGGTTCAGAGTTGACAAGAAGTAAATGGGTATCTGTGCTCCATCAGTTTCATGGACTGTTAGGCCCTTTTATTGGCCTTCCTTATCATGTTATTCTCGGTGACAGGGACATTGGAGAATGCAGCGAGTTAAATGTAAAATTGGTTAATTGGATGGCTAGCAATTTCCCAGGATTGGACTCAGCCGGTTGTGGTGCCTTTGAAATTAGTAATATCAGCTTTGTCTCGCTTAATGCTGTAGCTTTACTTTGTGGCAATAATAATCTACGGTTTGGTGTTGAAAAAGTGGTAGAGAGAGAAAGTGTGGATCTACAAATAGAAACTGAAGGTGGAGCCGAAGTAATGAATAAGGCTAGCAAATTGAGGGAGACAGACCATAACTTTGGTTGGAAAGAAAATTCTATTTCATCTGGATCTGGTCCTGTTCTCCTACTTCACTTTCCTTTATACCAAACAGTAGATAGTAACTGTAGTGGGTTTAATGCTTTTAAGAGGACTTTGAAACATTCACGAGAGAGTTCAAATATGCTGGGTAGCAGGTGGGTGTATTTCTTTCAATAACATGGCATTTTCATTCTTCATGGGAGTTTGATAGAAATAATTTATCATTGCTTCTTGTAGTAACCTTGTTTTCGCAAAGAAGTTCTCTGCAAATTTTGTTTTGAGTTTGATGATAAGCTTAGAGCATTGCATTGAACCCACTTTACTGGCAGCCAATGCCAATTCATTGAATCATAGACTGTTTTCTATTCCTCTATTTTATCGATCATTATTGCCTCTTAAAAATTAAAGTTGTGAGGAATGGTGGGAAATGATGTTTCAATAAAGACATTAACCACTTCCACCCCAATATCATTAGTTCATTTTGCCAGCTGTAATACTGATCTTAAGACATGCATGTGCCATTCATTTACTGTGTCTTTCAATTGGTTTCAAGCACTTATAAAGCTCTCTTTGCTTTATGCTGAACTTTTCCTTCAGGAGGCTTGTCGAGACTGGGCCATACAAGTTATCGCAAACTCTCCCACGAAATGCTACCGAATATATTTTTCAGGCTCTTAAACCAAGGTAACTCCACATGCTTTTGATTTCAGGTCCATGTCCTTGAATTCTTAAGACCTGTATATTACTCACTTCTGTTTCTTTCTTGTATTTGCATATCATCTGTTTGTTAATCTTCTATATGTTTATCCTATATAGGCTTATTGCTAAATAGTTTTTATGTGGTAATATACTTTAGATTCTCTTCAACGTGTCCCTCATATAGTCACATAGTCCATTATCTGTGGTGTAATGTAGTTTGGAGATTTAGTCTTATAGTTGAAGTGTGAAAAGAATTCTTGTTACTGCCAAATTTTCAATGGTTGTGTCAGTGACCTATCTTGATTTTTTTTTTTCATCTTTTTTCTTTCTCTTTTAAAGAATATACCTGTGGGAAAGAGTTGTTCAGTGAAATATAGACTATTCTATAAGCAGCTTATTGGTCATGGGCATAAAGGTTAATTGTAGAATTTTTGCCTTTTGTCATGATAATCCTTTAGATGTCTTTTCTTTACAGCAGTTGATATGTTGTGGGCTTTGTGGAAAATGATTCAGTGGAATATAACTTTTCACATTTTTTATGCTATTCTATTAGCAGCTTATTGGGCATAAGGGTTCATTGTAGAATTTCTGCCTTCTGTCCTGCTAGTCCTTTTAGGTGTCTTTTCTTTTCAGCAGTTGATATGTTGTAGACCTTGAGGTAAATCAATGAATTGAGATTAGGTACAGAGAGTGCAAACAATTCTATTATGCTTATAGAGGAAGGGTAAAATGTTATGATGTTTGTTTTGTATTGAATTTCTTGATATTCAGACTTTGGTTTTACATTTTCCAAAATTTTCTATGGTGAAGCGACAGATGATTTCCTGACTAGAGTGTGCCAGCAAGACATGATTTAATAACCAGATAGATGACGTCCTTGGTTATTAGAGATTGACTATGGTTTAGACACCAAATGCTTATTTTATTCTATTGCTCGTATACTTCGCATTGCAATGGTTTGGATGTTAAAAAAATAGACAGATATTATTTGATTTATAAAAAAAAAAGAAGACATTATTTGACTATGAATGCATGATTTAAGTTAGTTTTACTATTCTACTTAACCTTTACTCTTAATGAATTTTCTGAAAAAATTCATGTTTTCCTTTTAACCTTGGGGCAAATTGCTCACTGCCCCTGAATGTTAAAGGACTGTCTAACCCTGGAAAGTTTAACTATCAAAACAAGTTAAGGCTCTTAGCTAGATGCCATTCTGGATGCCTTTTTGAAGTTTCTACTGCTTTTGTAGGTGGGACTTTTTTTATTTTTGGTTGACGATTTGGGGGGTTGGATGGATTGATGTTGCTTAGGTATCATGTTCTGAATTTCAGATGGTAAAATCATTTTGCCACAAATCACACTGGTTTAATCTGCAATTTTTGTTGTACTCTTTAATAATTTTGTGCAGCTTTGGTGCGTAAAAATGTTTGTTACAGCATTCTTTTTAAATAATTACAGGAGAATGGTTACAAATTTCTTAGTGTTTGGCTATTTTTTCGTTTACTGTTGTGCATGGAATCTGTAAGTAATTTACTCAATCACGCACATATATTTAAATGGCTTTTGACATTTTTATCAAATGTGGCCAACCCTAACTAGTCTATTGAGGATCCACAGCCAACCCCAAAAATGTTGGGACTAAAAGCTTGGTTGTTATTGTTGTTTCTTTCAGGTAACATGGCTTACAGATCTTGAATTTGATCCCACCTGTAATATATAAATCATTGTTGGTGTGATTCTGATTTTGAGTTATTTACTTTCCATATAAATTTATAATGTAATTATTGTCAGTCATTTGATGCTTTCTGTAGTCAACCTTTAACCGTGTGTAGTGTCTACATATGCAAAATTAATGCCACATGCAAGTTTGATTCCCACTAGTGTCGATGGTAGGATTGACTTAAAGCCACCATTTATATTAGTTGATGAATTGCTCTGTTACTCCTTTTTTAACTCAAGTACCATGCCTATGTCTTGAGATGTCTCCATTTTCACATATAATTTATTGTTCATCTTTCCTCTATTTGTAGGATTGTTTTCAGTGCACACACCCATGAATTCTGTGATCAACTTCACTCAGATGGGACCCGTGAGGTCTCTGTTCCAGCCATGACTTGGAATGCAAGGGACGACCCTGGATTTGTTGTTGCCACTTTCCATAGGAACAGAAGGGCAGTCAGTGTGAGCTATTGCTCTCTTGCTAGAGAATCTCACGTTATAATAGCCTATGTATCTTTTGTAGTTTTGTTTTTGTCAACAACGCCTCTTTTGAGAAATCTAAGAATATTATAAATTAATAATTCCTCATGTGTCCCACTATCTACCTATCTAAAAAATAATTCATGTGTTGTGTGTTATTGTTTTTATGATCTCTTTGGTGTGTACCAATTATGTAATATTTATTTTAAATTAAATTATTTCTTCATTTATTAAAGATCCTAGGAAAGATAACGCATGCTACTCTTAATTTTTGGTAAATGAAATTCTTGGGTTTTTTTTTTTGTAAAATATGTTATCTCAAGATGCGATTCAGACCAAACATAGACTTTATAGGTAGTGGTTTTTAAGGGGAATGGTTGGGGGTCTCAAGCTTTAATCTGTGATTAGGCTATAGGAGGGCGATAATGGAACCTGATTCAGAGGTTGTCTTAGGCACGGAAGTGCAGCTGAATTCTCAGATTGATTCAAGAAGGATTGTCTGTTTAATCATTTATCAGTTAAGAAGAGCTGATAGGAATCCCAGAAATGAACTTTTTCCAGAATGGCTGTACTAGATAAGATGGAACTGAAGGGTTCCAAGAATTCCTTCATAGACATCCCAACAATTTGGCAGCTATCGTTTAGAGCAAGGTGATGACCGGCCAATATTTGTTTCAAAGAATCTGTTCAAACAAGCCAGCCAGAGGAACTTGGAAAGTTACTTGCATGCCAGAGAATTCGTGAGGTAACAATGATTCTATTTCTAACTGCCACTTTCAGGAGGAGATGCAGAGAGGAAAGTGTTGGCTATTGCTCTATTACTGGCTATTCTCACGTAGATTGTCTATGTTATCCCCTCCCGTTTCTCATTTGAGGATTTTAAGATGATGACTGAAAAAACCTGTTTACAACAGAATGATGTACATCATTTCGATACAGTTTTCAGCTGATTACAATTCTGATAGGCACGAACACTAAAATGCTACATAAAACATACTTTTGAAATAGTGGAATTGCTTTTATTGCTCAATGAGTATTTCGTTCAGCTTGAATATTTGAGGTTTAGTTTCAAGCAATAACTGGATTCATAAACCATGTGAACCCAGACTTTTTGGAACTTAAATCCTCAATTTCAAACTATGGTGGTAAGTGGGTATTCTTCATCACCTACAACCAAGAAATGCAATCCTGGTTCCATCACCATCAAACCAGCTTCGTTGGCTCTACTAAGGTGGTCGCATGGGCTCAACTCAAATTCAACTTCAGCTCTTTCCCCCGCCTTCAAAAAAATCCTATGGAACCCAAGCAACTGTTTGATTGGACTCCCATTGCTAGGCTTTGCCTTTCTCAAAAATAGAAATACCGTATGCTTACCCGCCATCTCCCCTTGATTTTTCACACCAACCTTGACTGAGAACTTCTTCTTGTCACATATATCCTGACCCAGCTCTGAAACTAACTTGTAATCGGCTACAGTTGATGATTGATTTAAGTGGAGCACACTTTTTGCGATAGATGAGACTTCATAAGCATACTTTGAGTAGCTGAGTCCATAACCGAACTCAAAAACTGTTTTACCTTCGTAGAAACGATATGAACGCCCAGGATAGCCTGATGAGGGATCTGACCTCATCCTCATGTCTGTCATTGGTACTTTGACGTAATCTTGTGGATACCAAGTCACAGGCAATCTTCCACCTGCATAGCAAAAGGAAGTACACTATGAAATCTGCACTTGAAGGAAAACTTGAAGGAAATAAATAATCTTTCTTCTATAATTAGTGGAATTTCTTTTATAAACTGTGTAAAGGAAAATAGTAAAATTACTACCGACTTTATTACAAATGGCTTAAAAACTGATGTGAGAATAATGTGATTGGTGTTATTTCGACAACATAAAATTAAAATTTTTTTAATGTTTTTAAGGGTTTTTTTTTTTTTGGGTGATTTATAGTACATCAATTTGTAAATGCGTATATAATAAAGTAAATGTCCACCTGGATTGTGTTCGCCAAAGATAATATTTGCAAGGGCAATTCCTCCAGCTTCACCAGGATAACCAGCCCACAAGATGCTACCAATGGTTCTGTCATCCTTGGCTGAAGATATATCAATTGGACCTCCAGAAAGGAGAACCAAAACAACTGGTTTCTTAGCTGCTCTTGCAACATTGGTTAAGAGTTCCTGTTGTTTCCCAGGAAGCTCTAAGTGCACTCGATCATGCGATTCCCTCTCTTGAGTTTGGTCCAGTCCCATAATCAAAACCACATAGTCCACCTCCTTTGCTATCTTGACTGCTTCATCAATTGTAGCTGAAGCACATTCCACATTATCACAACCCGGATGGTAGATCGTGTTCTTAACATAGCTCTGCAATGCTTGAAGTGGGCTAATAGATTTGCATGGAACGCCTGCATAGTTACCTAGAAGTGTTCGTGGTGCATTGGCATTGGGGCCTATTACAGCAAGGGACAAGGTTTTTGATTTTGGCAATGGGAGTAATCTATCAGGGTTCTTTAATAAGACAATGCCATTTTGAGCGGCTTCAAGGGCTAGATCTTGGTGCTTTTTGGAACACACTTGGTCTGGACCAATGTTGCCATAAGGCAGTTTAGCTGGATTGCCATCAAACAGTCCTAATCTCAATCTAATGGAGAAAATGTTACGAAGGGCTCTGTCTATTTCGGACACAGGCAATTTATTTTGCTCTACTGCTTGCTTTGTATGTTCTTTCAAGTATGATCCACAATTGAGATCCATGCCTGTAAAAAAAAAAACCCATCAAATCGAAAATGGAACTAAAAATCCTGTATGACACGAATCCATTAACAAAGAAAGGCCCAAGAAACAAAATCCATGGACAGTAAAAAGACAACAACTTTAACTTGCAGAGTTCTTTCTGGTCAGAACCACAAGAGTCCAAATTCCAAAGAGAAGTACTATAAAGGCCATTAGAATGCTAGTCCTACTAGGAAAAGGGCCCATTATAGAAGAAGTGATGGACCAGCTGTTGATAATTATTGACTTTTGCAATTGTTTAGGACAAAAAACCTAAGCACACCATGGTGGGCCACACGATTAGCAATGGTCCACATTCATGGGTTTGATCATGTGTACAGCCAGTCGAGGGTCCAATCGATAGGAAAAGGATAAAAGAAGTAAAGTAGGAATAAAATGACACGAAAATTTATGACAAGAGACAGACACATGCAAGCAGATAAAGAAATTAGGATATATGTGTACTATAGGAAGATTTACTTTCTTTCATTTTTTTATAGTAGAATTAATTTGATTGGTTATAGTGGGGTTAATGATTATCCTTTTTACCAAAAAAAAGGTTAATGATTATCCTTAAAAGTAAGGTTATTTCAATCATGGCAAACTATATGGATTATGACATATAAAAAAAAGGGTTAAAAATACTGTTATAGTATCTATATTTTGATAAGAGTTAATTTGTCATTTATCATTAATTTAATAACAAAAATTGATTATAAATTAAAAATAATAAAAACTAAATTAACTGCCGTATATTTGTAATTAAAAAAAATAAAGAAAATATTTGTTACAAGCGTTAGGTAAGAAAATAAGAAATGGGATCCCACCATACCAGCTTTCAAGACATCAACAACAGCATCTTCTGGTGTTTTGGTATATCCATGACTATCGAACATGATTTTGACCGCATCACAATCTGACACTATGTAGCTGATCATTTTTCAAAAGCAGCAAATTAGTCAGCAATTATTTGCATGGAAGGGGTTTTCAACTCCTCAAATTATCATTTCAAACAACAATTCTTTGCACATAACTTTTTCTTTTTTTGGCAATCCTCTTCACACGTTACAATTGATTAATGCATAGAATAACATAATAGTAATTACCCATTGAAACCCCATTTTCCTCTAGCAGTTAAGGACAAGAGATTGAAGTCGGCACAGGCTGGGACCCCATTGACTCGGTTATAGGCACACATTATCCCACTAGCTTTCCCCTGCTCTACACAACTCTTGAAAGGAGGTTGGTAGGTGTCTGCTAAATCTTGCAATGACACCTTAAACCCAGGTAAAAAATCAGTAGCTAAAAAGCTGAATGTAACTGCTGTTACAGTGCTGTAGATAAAGTTTTGGTACAGAAAATCTGTTGAAGTGAAAGTGACTTAAACACAAAAGAAAATTTTAAATAGATAATTTTAATACAATGTTTGTTGGTAAAATATGAAGGCATCCGGTTAATGTAATCTATTTTAGAAATTTTTATAAAAAAATTGTCAACCAAAATTAGTTTTCTATACAAAATTTCTGAAAATGATTTACTAACATATAGATGTTAAGGTAGGGCGTGGGTTAGTAAAAACCAAATATGAATGATGTGATAATGATTATAATTTGATACCAATAATATAATAAATAAATATTTTTAATTATTATTTATTTTATCTTATATTCATAGTTAATGCATTACCCCATAGTATTACTCAGGTCGGTAGAGTAGTCTAGTGAGTATTAAATTCATTAATAAAACTTTTTCACAAGTAACCAAACAGGATGCAGTTTTCTAAAGTCTAAAGACAACACTGTCCTTATCAAAAAAAAGACAACACTGTCAGTCTCTCACAGGTTAATTATAATTATATACTAGTACATGTTTATTGGAAATATCTATTTTGTCCCAAATGTACTACAGCTTTTGTAAAAAAAGAATCTCATTTCTCTAGTGGCTTGCTTTTCTTTCGAAGCTGCTTTTTACTCTCAAACAAACGCAAAACTTAAAGATAAACCGATGAAAAACAATTATTTCTGTCATTAACTAAAGAATTAATTAAACAAAACCCACAAACCATGAGCACAAAACGCCATGACACACAATAAAAGCCCATCCACCAATCTAATTTACATTAAATTCATTTTAAAACAAAAAAGGTAACGCACTTGTACCAAGTAGGAATCGTTGAAACAAAAAACAGGGAAAAGCAAAAAAAAAAAAAAAAAACATTCTTGAAAAAGTAGAAACACTTACACGAGCATCAAAATGAAACCTGTTCACACCATTCCAATCGTCCAAATCATAAGCTGTAAAATGCTTGCAACAAGCCGAAGCTTGAAGATGCTGATCAGGGTTTCCTTGCTCACCATTTTTAGAGTCTCCTTGAACACCTCTCACATAGGCCACTGCATATTTCCCAGTAACCAATGGATCCTCCCCAGGTGTCTCTTGCCCTCTCCCCCATCTTGGGTCCCTAAATACATTGATGTTTGGAGCCCAAAACGTCAAGCCATTTGCTTGCCCAGCATTGTACACTGCTCTAGCTTCAGTTCCAATAGCCTTTCATTCAAAACATTCACAAATAACAATAAAGATAAAACTTTCCAAACATTGACAAATACTAAAAGCAAGTAAAAATATATAAGATCGACTGTATTTGGTGGAGTATAAAGTGGAACACTGACTCACTTGGCCTATACGATGCCAGAGACTGGTATCGAAGGAAGCGGCGGTGAGAATGACTTGAGGAAAGCTAGTGGCTGCCTTGATAGTTCCATCGAAATGGATTCCAGGGCCAGCGTTTGCAACGCCGTGTAAAGCCTCCGACCACCACTCGAACCCGGGGATACCGAGTCTGGGGATCGGAGGGGCTGTGTTAAGGAGCTGAGAGATTTTTTCATCCAATGTGAGGCGAGAGACGAGGTCTTCTGCTCTTTTACTGATGGGTAGTGAGGTTTTGCAGAAAGGGTAGGATCTGGTCGATGGGTTGGAAGAGTCACAGGAAAATGGAGGCTGAGCTGAGTCGGTATGGACAAGGAGTAAAGAAAGGAAGAGAATGGTGGTTGTGAGAGAGATAAGGCTATGGAGTCCCATTTCTGTGGTTTCGTTGGGGTAAAGAAATGAATGCAGAGATGGGGAGAGAGTGATAGTCATGGACTTATAGGGCGAAAGGTCAGTGAAAGTAGTACGCTTTTGTCTGATTGGATAAGCACTAAAGCATGGCATTCTTTCCTTTTCTTTTTTGTTTTTTAACTGAATTACTAATAATAAATTAATTATTAAGGGTTGGACATGAACGAAATGAACCGAGCGGGTAATAGACAGCTCCATCTTGACTTGTTGTGGCGGGTGGAACCTAGTTGTATTTAATTCGAATTATGACCCGATCTGATATAAAATTGTTATGATTTTAAATGAGATTTTTCTAAGGTTTAGTATATGATGCGAAGGTTTCGACCGTTAGGGTTTGGTGTGTTCTTTGAAAAGAGATAAATTGTATTGCCGCATTTTGTATTTTTCCATAAACATAAGCAAATTGTCAAACTATGTAAATATTGTCATTGTGATTACTTTTTTTGATAAATATATATATATTTTTTTTTGCATTTCACGGATTTGAAAATTTTGTGTATATTCCCTGCATGACTTAGTAAGAAGTTTTGTTCATGTTTGTTTATTTCAACCTTTAGTTTTAAACTTGTTTAATAAACAAGCTGAACCCAAATAAAAGAAAATTGTTCATAATAATAGGGCTCGATAAAAAAAAATCAAGTTAAGCTTAGGCTTGTTTATAGATTTGGTAATAAGCTTGATAAATTTAGTCTTTAATTAATTAAGAGTTGGATCACTTGCTCAAACTTGATAGGCTTAATAATGTACTTATGTTGTATTTCAAGCTCAAAAACTCGATATTAAGAGTGAGTTTGATCTTGATATTGAGCTCAAGCTCAACTTGACTAATGAATCAAGCTGAACTCAAACTTTTAAACATTTTTGACAAAGTTGAGCTTGAATATGATTTTTAGGCTTGGTTTGAGCTCAAGCTGAACTTGAATATTTTACTTTTGTTATTAAGCTAAGCTTGAACAATTACTAATCAATAAAGCTCGGTTCGTTTACCATCCTAATTAAAGATGCTGACCATTACAAAATGCAAATGCAAGTAAATGTAATATTAATGTTTTTAAACTCATAAAACTTTTATAAAAAGAAAAAGTAAAAGTGGAAGTGCAACAAGTAATAATATAACATATATAGAAGTATGTTTGTGACTTTGACTCTATGTTAAGGGTTTTTTTTGGGGGGGGGGGGGGGTGTGGGGGTGTTGTTATAATGTATTTTAAGGGACTTATATGGTTGGGAAAGTTCACTTAAAATCTTAGGACACAACTAGCTACCTAAAAGGTATTGGTGGGTGATTCTTAAAAAAAAAAAAAAAAAAAGGGTGTTGGTGGGTTATTCAGCCAAAAAAAAATTAAAAAGGGTGTTGGTGGGTTAGGAATGAGGAGGATGGTTGATATTAATAGGTCTTTCATCTTTGATAACAAAAGATAGCCGGAAAGTCTTGTCAAGTGATGAAACGCCATGGATTAAGACACTGAAGGCAAAAACTTCTAAACCAATCTCTTGGCATTGGAAATTTTTTACATGATAGAGACCTTGGATCCCAAATATCCCATCAATAAAAATTGCGAAGGAGCTTGAACTAATGTCTGGAATGACTCTTGGATCCCATCAATAAAGGTTTCAAACCCAAAACCAAATTCAAACACAAATGTAACTAGGGTGTTGGAGTTATTTACAACTGATTGCGAGATGAAAAAAAAAAAAACCAGTCTGAAGTCATGGATCGAATTTGGGCTGCTCAAGTCCTTAAAATTACCTTCCACCTATTAATGTAGAGGATAATTTTATCTTGACTCCTAATTTGGATGGTCTCTTCTCAACCAAATCAGCCTTCCTGCTTTACCAAAATCCTTCGTTTTTCCTCTCTAAGCCTTTTAAAGAAGGTGGATTGGATTGGAATAAGTTATGGAAATAAAAATTACATGAGACTTTAAACTCTTCTTATGGAGGATAACTTTGAATGTACTACCAACTTGGGAAGTCCTAAACAGAAGATTTCCATTTGAAGCTATCCCATATTCACTTTGCAACAGAGACTAGAGATTTTAACCCATGCTTTCATCTAATGTCCTCTAGCCAAAATCATTTTGGCTTAGTCCCCATGGCCATTGAGATATGGGTGTGTTAAGAAGTGAGAACGAAACACAGCCTAAACATGCTCAGGTTGAAGACTCCCATAACTTATTATTTGCTGCTATTATTGCTATATATTAGAGCATTCGCATTGGGAATTGCAAATGCCAAATGTAAGGAGAATTTGGCATTTCAAGCCCCAAATTGCTTAGCATCTGAGATTGTAAACGGCTACTATTGTAAAAACTCAATTGTAAAAAAAAATATATTATTTTATTCCTCTGACTCTCCCACTCTCTACACTCTATCTCCCACGTCTCTCTCTCTTTCAAATTTCTCCCTCTCCCTTTGCTCTCCATCAGGCCATCGTTGGCCGTGTCTCGATGTTTTGCTCCGATGTAGCTCCGATGTGGGTGTGGTTTGTGGGTTTCTCGGTGGAGATTGGTCTGGCGTGGGTCGTGGCTCTCTCAACTCAGGTGTGGGTTGTGGGTCTTGAATCAGTGTGGATTGTGGTGATCGGCGGGTCTTGAATTAGTTGCATTGGTTGGGTTTTGAATCGGTGTGGATCATGGCAGGTCGTGGTGGGTTGTGGTGGCTCTAGGGCTGAGGATCGTGGTGGATCAGCAAGTTTAGAGTTTTGGGTTTTTTTTTTTTTTTTTTTTGGTGATCGGTGCTTAAAGGAAGAGGTGGGTTTGGTTTGATTTTGATTTTGATTTTGTGGGTTGCCGGAGTTGGGGGTTTCTATGGTTTGGTTTGATTTTGTGGGTTGCCGGAGTTGGGGGTTTCCGTGGTTTGGTTTGTTTTTTATTTTGATTTTGTGGGTTGCCGTGATTTTGATTATTTTTGTGCTTGAAGATGACTTTGGTTTTCAACTAATAAAAATCAGTTTGGTTATGTACTTGGTGGTGGTGGTGGTGATAGCAGGTGGTTGCAGAGGTGATTTGGGTTTTGCGTTTTTATTTTTATTTAGGTTTTGGGATATATTATTTTATTGGGTAGATATATTATTTTAATGAGTAGAATAGAAAAATAAAAGTTTGGATGTTGAGAGTGTTGTAAAATGGTATGGTATAATTGATAAAGTAGCTTTTTGGGATGGTAAGATAGGATAGTGTAGCATTTCCTGATGCGAATGCTCTTAGGGAGCTAGGTCGTATTGTATTAATCCTTTAATTTTATCAACAAAATTGTTGGGGGGGGGGGGGGGGGGGAATCCTTCGTTTTTCCAACAACAACAAATTGACATTAAACTCTCAATCCCCATGGCCATTAGAATTTTTTTTTTATATACTTAATTTTGTTGAGTTTAGTTGTGAGAGGTGAGTAGTTTTTAATTCCCACTCAAAAATTTATTAGTTGAAAGGGGGGATTTTTTTTTTTTTGGGTTGGGGATTTAAAAGTGAGAGCTTATGTTATTGTTTCAAAGAGGAACCTCTGTTGAATAATTCAACACGTTTCAATTGGCAATTGTTTAAGCCTTTTGCACCCACAAGGGTTCGAATCAATTGACGGGATGTATTTATACAATAAAGTTGATCCAATTCAACTACCCTTAGCCCTAAGGGCTTTAATTGTCTTACATTTAAATATATCGTGTCAGTATATATCATGTGATTATATATTAAGGGTCCGTTTGGATACATCTAAAAACTGAAAACTGAAAACACTGTAACAAAATAATTTTTAAATGTGTAAATAGTACCGTGAGACCATTTTTAATGAAAAAGTTGCAGAAAAATTATGTTTGTGGGTCTCGTGAACAGTGCACTATTCACGCAGAAAGCCAACATTCATGGCTAAAAAAAAAAAAAAAAAGCTGAAAACGCAAACACAAAACGCAAATCATCCGGATCCAAACGCCACCTAAATATGGATATATAATATGAAAATGTAAACATTGCACGTACGGAATGTACATTATGATGGTGAAACCATTGATTCCTTGTTTGCCCTAAGGCATAGCAATGAACTCAGTGGTGATTCCAGGAAATTTTTTCAGAGTGTTCCTCAACAAGTATAAATTATACAATCTAATAAAAAGAAAATTTTATATATTGACAGCAACAACAATAAAAAAATACGCAAATACATAAAATTTACAATTGCCTTCTACGAGTTTTCATATTTTGAAATCGTTGCATAATAGTCTCATTATCAATGTTACAAGCTACATTTTTTTCAATATACACAACCAAGCAATCATTCATCTATTGATCTCCCTTTCGATTGCGCAGTTCATTCTTTATATATTTCATTGCTGAAAAACTTCTTTCTACTGTTGCAGTAGCAACTGGAAGGGTCAAAGCTAGCTTCACAAGCAAAGAGACTAATGGATAAGTCTCATACTTTCTTGTGCTCACTAACTTTTCAGCAAGTTCACTAAGTCCTTGAAGCTCTAAAAAGAAGTCATTGCTGCGCATATCAAAAATGTAATTCTGCAGTTGAGAGTCAAGTGCTAAAATATCTGTCCCAAGAAAATCAAAGGGATAGAACTTAGCTAGACGTATCAACTTTTCTTTATCAAAAGCCACAAATGAATTACTTAGATCCAAGCAAGCCATACAAAGTAGCAAATCGGTATTCGCCTCAGAAAAGTAGTTGTTAAGCTCTTGAAGTTACATATCTATGACTGTATAGAATAGCTCAACACGATAATGATGTAAATTTTTATTTTGTTGGGTGTTGCGTTGCGGCCTCCCACTAACTAAAAATATCGCTTCCATGTCCAAGATAGAAATATCATGTGAGGTATGAAATAAAGATACTTCAGCCAATAAAGATGCCCATCCATCGTCTCTCATCACTTGCAACCGTTGTTTAGACACTTTAACAAGATCCATAGCATTTACTATATCTTGATTTTTTTTTTTTTTTTGCAATGCTATTGACAACTCATTTGTGATCCCTAAAATATTTTTCATCCAGTGTAGAGTAAAGACAAATTCAAAAGATAGAATTGACCTCATAATAGATCGAGCTTCAACTTTTTGGTCGGAGAGGCCATCTTTTTCAATAATCTCTAGTACATCAACAATAGCAGAGAACATCAAAATCAAGTTGAAAATAGTCCCATAATATGATCTCCAACGTGTATTACCAGGACGTTTAAGATTTGTCTCTTGATTCAAACCTTGCCCACTTCTACATACACCATTCTCTAAATCTTCTTTAATTTTGGCAAATTGTGTATCTCGAAGAGCATCTCGTCTCTTACAAGAGCCTCCAACAACAGTTACTAAATTACTAACCACATAAAAAAAATTCAGCAATGTAAATGTAATTTTTAGCAACAGTAACAAGTGTCAATTGAAGTTGATGAGCAAAACAATGGACATAAAATGCTGACTTATTCTCTTTCAAATTAAAGTTTTAAGTCCATTGATATCACCTTACATATTACTAGCCCCGTCATAACCTTGCCCACGTAGGTTCGATAAACTCAAATTATGTTTACGAAGTAAACATTCAATAGCATGTTTGAGTGACAAAGCGATGGTACTTGCTACATGTACAATACTAAGAAAATTACTAATCACATAAAAAAATTCAGCAATGTTAATGTGATTTTTAGCAACAGTAACAAGTGTCAATTGAAGTTGATGAGCAAAAAAAAATGCTGACTTGTTCTCTTTCAAAATTAAAGTTTTAAGTCCATTGATATCACCTTACATATTACTAGCCCCTTCATAACCTTGCCCACGTAGATTCGATAAACTCAAATTATGTTCACAAAGTAAACATTCAATAGCATGTTTGAGTGACAAAACGGTGGTACTTGCTACATGTACAATACTAAGGAACTGCTCTATAATAATTCCTTCTTTGTTCACATAACGAAGAACGAGGGCCATTTGTTCTTTCACTGATATATCACGTGGCTCATCAACTAATATTGAAAAGAACCCATTGTCAAGATCCTTGATGATGACTTTGGATGTTTCACGTGCAATTGCATTCACAATGTCTTTTTGAATATCAGAGTGGATAAGCTTGCAATTTTTCTAAGATTTTTGCAACACTTCATTGATAAATTCATTGTGATCGCCCAAAAATTGTAAAAGCTCAAGGAAGTTTCCTCTATCACTTGAACTTTGAGATTCATCGTGACCACGAAAAGCTAATCCTCAGCATAAAAGGAATTTTACGCAATCAACTATTGCATTTAATTGAATCTGATATTCAGTTTTATCTTGTTTTGATTGCTTAACAAAAACACTTTGAATGTGTTGCTTTTCTTTCAGTAGATCTCCACTCTTTTTGACAGCTTGGTTATGAGCACTATTAACTCCTCCAACATGGGAATCTAACTTCGCAAGTTGATTCCAAAGTTTGAATCCCTTCGTTACAAAAGTCTCACCTCCTCCTTGCTTACCAACATCTTGCCCAAATAGGTAGCAATAAAAACAAAATGCCGCATCCTTGTCTATACTATATTCCAACCACTTTCTATTTACATATCATTCCGATCTAAATCAACGGGGCTTTTCAGAAAAAATATGATACTAGGTAATCATGAACAGGTGGTTGACAAGGGCCTTTTGTTAAATAATATCTTCTTATTTCATCATGATTATTAGGATGATAAGATGATATCTTTTGTCGTAGCCTAGGATCTGAAGGAAGATTTTTTAAGTTAAAGTCAATAAGAATTCGCTTAGAAGATAAAGATGAATCTTGGGTACGTGGTTTTCTTATCAAATATTTGTCCATAATTCTAGCAAAAGAATAAACAATAAACTATAAGTTTATTTGAAATATTAATAAAATTATTAATTATTATTGTTCAGTTGTTTCATTAATTTTTTTTTTATAAATTATAATTTGTTATATTGTTGTTTCATTAGTTATAAAATTATTAATTGTTATTTAGCCTAATATAATTTAATTTATTTGTCTTTTATAATATATTAGTTAATTTAATTATACAGCTTTAATTATTGTTATTTAGAGTAACAATAAACTCTATTGCTGTAATTTATTTGTCATTAGTTATACTGCTTTAATTTGTTTGTCATTAATTATACTGCTTTAATTTGTTATATTATTTAGCCTCTTATGCACATTACACTAAAAGAGTCGGACATTACACATTCTATGTGCAGCACAATAATTAAAGCAGTGTAATGTGTAGCACATTACACTGCTTTAATTATTGTTTATCCGACCCCAGCCCATCGGCCCATCTACCCCCTTTCACTCAACAGACAAGCACATGCCTGATGCCCAATCACAAATCACAATAACCTGCCAATCAGTAAATTTCACAATCACAATAGACAATACACATTACGCTAACACTAAAAGACAATCAATATTTCACCAACACCAACACACTGACCAACACCATCAGATACGATAAAGCCAAATTCAAAAAGAGTAAAGACAAAAAAAAAAAAAAAAAAAAAAAAAAAAAAAAAAAAAAGGCAAAAGCAAAATATAAATAAAGGTAATAGCCAATCAGAGAATTCAAAAGAGAGAGAGTGTTACTGAGTTAGACTATTAAAGAATAAAGAGAGAGAGAAGCGTTCCTTAATTTTTTCATTTCATTTTTGCATTTCAGTGAGATAAAGAGAGAAACTGAGAGAGAGACTAAGAGAAAAAGAGAGAGAAATACCTTGAGGGAGGGAGCACCAAGGTCCGAGCGGCGAGCACCGGAGCAGAGCGATCTGCAATCTGCGATGAGGGCGAGCGGCGACGACGACGAGCGAGCGACGATGATGGCGACAATGAGCGAGCTACGGCGACGTGACCATGGGTTTGGTTTGCTGGGGTTTGGTTTTGGTTTGCTCTGTATTGGGGGTTTTTTTTTTTTTTTTGAGATAAACACTAAAACTCCTCTGTATTGGATTTTGTTTTGCTTTTGCTCTGTATGGACTGACTATATTGGGGTTTGGTTTTCTGATTTCTCTGCCAGCGACGTGACTGTGGCGTGGGTTTGATTTCTGATTCTCTGTATCGGTTTTTTTTTTTTTTTTTCTTTTGAGAATCTGTGGGCTACCTCTGTAATCTATTGGGCTCGTCGTGGGCTTGGCTCTATTACAATTTTTTTTTTTTTTTTTTTTCAGATTTTAGTTCAAATTTTTTTTGGGCTTTTTTTTTTGCTTGGAAGTAGAACAGATAATTTTTTTTTTTTTTTTTAATTTGAGGGCGTTCCTAATTTTTTTTACTGAGAATGTTCCTAATTTTGTGATCAGGGTGTTCCTAATACAGATTAAATATAAATTTTTTTTAGGTCAGGGTGTTCCTGGGAACACCCTGACTTGTACGTGGCGTCGCCACTGAATGAACTCCACAGGGACGGAACCACATACAAGCTGAGGGGGGCTGTGCCCACCCCCCAAAATTTTTTTAAAATATTAAATAGTAGGTATATATTTAAGATTTTAGAAAATAAGCCCAAGAAAAATTATATTTGCCCCCCTCAAGAAAATTATATTTGCCCCCTTCGACTTCAAATCCTAGTTCCATCCCTAGAACTCCATAAACATGTGGTAAGACTTTCACTTGTTGATAATTTTTAATTTTTTTTTTCAAGCTCAAATGTTTAATTCATTTCAGGATAAACTGATAAAAATAAAGTCCATCAATAATAAAGCTAAGAGCGGTTCAAACTTTCAAACATTAGGGAATCTTCGGGTGAAACATCAAATAGAAAATTGCCTTATTACATCATTATTATTGGTGGTGTTAAAAAACTATATTGCTATTTTTAGCACCACCAAATACAAAATTATGGTTATATTAGTGGAGCCAAAGCCAAATAATTTGGCTCCATAGTTACAGTGCACAGCCAAAAATAGGAAAAATTATAAGGTTCTCATGGTGGACAAGTAACATAGTCCACCATTTCACTAAAAGACTCCCATCTGTTTAAAATTGCTGAGTCAGAATTTTTTTAAAAACAGAAACTGATTAATGATTCAGCAATTTTAAACAAGTGAGAGTCTTTTAGTGGAATAGTGGACAAGTGACATGGTCCACCATGAAGACAGTATAATTTCTTCAAATGAGTCGTTTAGTGGAATGGTGGACAAGTGACGTGGTTCACCATGAAAACGGTATAATTTCTCCAAAAGTAGGTAAAAAAAAAGTATTACAATATTAAATTGTGTGTTCACACTGCCTTATATTAAATATATATTTTTTATTCATGTGTTTACATTACTTTGTAGTAGATATATTATTTTATTGTTTTGTTTATATTATTTTATTGTGTTGAAAGCTAAAATAAAACTACTGATATTGGGTGTTTTGTAAAGTGAGAAAATAATATAGATAAAGTAGTTTTTTGTGAAATCATATTACTAAATTTATAGCTCTACCAATGTGAATGCTATTAGAGTAAAATGATTGACTAATATGAAAAGGAGGAGGGGGGCGGGGGAGTAAATTCTACAATAATTTTTTTTTTTTAAATCTTATAAATTGATGTGTAAGTGATGTGATTGACGCATAATAAATAAGCTTTTGATCATTGAATTACTTTTCTATGGATCTTTAAAAAATATATAAAAAATAAAATTCTATAATTGGTAACATATCTGTAGGGTCAGTTTTTGTAGCCCAAGCCCAAAAAGGATGGGTTAGAGGCCCAACGAACCCAGCACAATGAATTTGTAGAGAGTGGGTGAAAGAGCTGGGCTGGATCTGAATTAAACTATGGATGGCTAAGTTACGTGAGGCAGAAATAGCATAAAATAATGACTGAGAATATTTAGGTGAAAGTCCGAAGAGACATCTTATTGAATAAACAGTAATTACAACGTTCAGAGCTACAGTCAAGCCTCCTCCTTTTCTCAGGGATCGACCTTCTTTATATAGCATCTTCCTCCCTCATCTCCATCGTCCACCTGTTCCCCATCTGGGTATACACTTGAGCGCGGGTCATATCATGCGCCCACTTTAGTTCTTTGTGAGTGGTGGTAGCTGAGGTTTCACTGTTCAGGGGTCCTCTCCACATAAATGCGGCCAGAAAAGCTGTTGCAGTGCATTAAATACGGTGGTAGCAGCTTTTCCTTTAGATATTTCTTCATTCTTATCATCCTCAGGAGTGCCCAGAGCTTGTTTTTGTCACACATATTGCCAGGAAGGGCACTCGGGCTCCCTGTACATGTATTTAATCAGAACTTCCCGTATCCGAGGAGTAAAATCTCTTCGGACGATGAATGTTCTCTTCGGATTATACTTTTCGGCCACCTTTGGGCTTGATGTCCGCAAAAGAAGTGTCCCAGCCCGCTTAAGAAGTGTCCCAGCCCGCTTGCGCTCTTCGGATTTAAGATGCCACAGAACAGGGCCCCAGGCCCACTTACCAGATCTGGGCTTTTACCCCCCACAATAGCCCCTCAAAATTTCTATTTTTCCCTCTCATCCGAGGAGAAAAAATGAGATTTTGACTTGCCGCGGGGTAATTAGCTTGAGAATAGACGAAGATTCAAATTGGCACGTGCGTAGATGTGGATGTGCGCGTTCCATCATTGCTGCAGTTGTTTTCCGTATTCCCAAAGCGCCACATTAATTACTTCAGGCGGCGTCTTGTCCTTTGCATCCAACGGCGGATTATTGATCCAACGGACAGGGTTCCCTCTTGGGATTTGGGCGAAATAATTTCTGCCCCTTCCATCGTCCTCATATAAAGCCCCCGCGGTTACCATTTCTCTTTTACCTTGAAGCTCTCATCCTACCCAACAAGATCAGGCATCCCAGCGCTCCGAGTTTTCTAAGTCGCCGCCTCCAATCCTTCTCAGAACCCTTACGAATCTCCCTACGAAGTCAAAGATCAATCTCTAGCTTCGTGTTTGTAAGTTCTCATCGCCCCAGGCCATCTGTTTTCTCTTCGGCTATCTTCTGCGTTGCGTTTTCATTTTTCCGTTTAAGAAAGATGGGCAAACTCGAGTACATGGTAGACAGTCCTACCCAGTTGGAGAAGTTTAGGGCCACCTACCGCATACCCCCGAACGTGGGGGTGAGGTATTGTCCACCCGAGAAAATATTGACTGATCGGAAAACCGGGGAAGTGGTGATCCCTCTTATTGCTTTCCTGGAGGGAGGAATGACGATTCCTATGGGCCCCCTCACCACTAGTTACCTCCGGAACCATAGGATTACCCCTTGGCAATGTGCGCCTAACATGTTTAGGATCCTAGGAGCAATTGAAGACCTTAACCACCACCTAGGACTGGGACTCACTTGGCACGACGTGGTGCACATGTACGAGTTCCACAGCCAACAAGGGGCGGGATATTATTTAAAATCCCGGTCCGACATTGTTCGGCTAATTTCCTGCCTCCCCAGGTCCAACAAAGGGCTAAAGGACGACTATGTGATCGTCTCGGGCGCGTGGCATAACGGCCCTCACTGTCCGACCAAGCATGGAGAGCCAGGTGGGACACTAGTTCTAGGCACTCTAACCGTAGGTTTAGGATCCATTTTTGATTGTGTTGTTGCTTCCAATTTTTTAATCAAACTCTGGTGTGATTTGTAACAGATAAAGAACATATTACTCCTCGGCTCAGCCTTACCAACGTTGCTGCGCTGAACTTTTTATTGCGGTCGGAGATCTTCGTTAGCGAGGACGGGCAACTGCGATCGGCTCCCCTCATCTTAGGGTACAAAGCGAAGCCCAAAGACTTCCAACCGGTGGGTAACGCGATAACTCAGGGAGATCACCGTCTCAACCGCATCGACGTATCTTGGAGGGGTTTTTTGGCACCGTACGACCTTCCGCCCGTACCACATCCACGTCCTCAGAACATACCTCCTCTCGTCCAACCCCTTCAACAAGTTCCCCTCGGACAAGAGGTTGAGGGTGAAAGAGTTGGATCCTCTGGTTCATCTCTTGAAGAGCAAATAGACCAGTTCCACTTCGAGGGGGACGCTCTAGGAGAACAAGTGGTAGAGGTCTCGGACGCCGAGGAAGAGATCGACAGGCATTCAAGTGTTCAGCCTGTTGTGATTGTTGCCGGCCCTGAAGACTCATCGGACGAAGACATGGACCTAAAGAATTTGATGAAGAAGAGGGTCCAAAAGACCGAGCACAAGGATGTTGGGACGTCAAAAGTGGTGTCGTCTCTGCCCCCAGTGCCTACCCAGGTCTCCGATCCAGGTTCGAAGCCCATCCCAAACCCTCAGAAGAAGAGGCCATACGAGCCTGAGGAGAGGGAGGGAGTTGTGCCCACCAAAACTAATAAACAGCAAAAAGTGATACGAGACCATCGGGGTAAGAGGGCCTCCTCCACCGAGAGCCGAGAGGACTTGGGTGGGGTTGAAGTTCGCCGAGGAGGGGGAACTCGTATTTGGTCACCGAGGTTAGAGCTGGATGGCGCTCCTTTTGCTTGGGACACTTCCCTCCGCAACTATGATGGGGGAAGGGCAGGGTACGTAGTTGAGGCTCTGCAGCAGCCACTCCTCCTCCCTCACGACATGGACTCCTATAAGCGCTTCAACCAGAAGGAGCTTTTCCTGTCCCTTAAGAGGGATGTGGCCATGGTGAATATTCATTTTTAATTCAGATTTTATTTGCAGTTGGCTTTAATTCACTTCTTCATTTGATGTTGAACATGCTGTCATGCAGATTACTCAGCAAATATACGTAGCCGAGGAATGGAACAAGAAGTCCTACCTCGAAGCTCAAACAGCAGCGCAGTCTCAATCTGAAGCCGAAAAGTCTCTGGGTCAGCTGAAGGAGGACTATGCTAAAATGTCAGAGCAGCTAAAAGATATGACCAGTCAAAGGAACAGCTTCAAGGCCGGCCTGAAGAACGCCGAGGCCCAAGCCGAGGAGCAGCGCAAAAAGTTGCATATGACAGAGATCAACCTGGAGACCGAAAGGGAGATGGTGAAGGGCCTCAGAGATGAACTCAAAAAAAGCCAAAGAGCGCGCCCTATCCGCCGAACAGAAGGCTCAACTGGCCAAGGAGTCAATTGAAACTGAAAAGAGAGCAGCATATCAGTTGGGGGTGGAGGAGACCGGGCAGCAGCTTACCGAACAGTTTGCCTTGGTTAGTCGTGATTACTGCGACATAACCTGGCAAAAGGCATTGGACGCGGCTGGGGTCCCCTCGGATTCCCCCCTGAGGCTACCAGGGAGCATATACTATGACCCCGAAATCCGAGAGCTCCCAGGTCCTGACCCTCCTACCCCACAGCTTCCGGAGATCTCAGAGCAAAACTTGGCCAACCAAGCTCCTCCCTCTACCCTTGGTGCCACCAAAGAAACTGGTCAGCCAGGTGATAAGGATAAACCAACTGACCAGGAGAAGGACAAGGGCAAAGGGTTGGAGGGACAGGAGACTTCAGATGAGCCCAAGGGTCAAGCCCTAGAAGCTGCTGCTCTGACGGGCCAGGTTGCTGATAACGTGATCCCCTCAGCAAAAGAATAAACACGGGATTTTACTTTTATTATTATTTATTATTATTAATTTTTTTTTTTGTTTACTTTTATTTTTATTATAAGAGATTTGTAAGCTACTCTTTTTCGATCAATGAAGTAATTTTTCTTTTACTTTGATTATCTAGTCTCATATTTTAACGCTGTGAGACCCCAATATCACTTTATTAGCGTGCATGATTATAGGTGTTACTAAAAACAAGCAGAATGTGTGGGAACTATCAATGAGAAGGCAACATGAGATAGGAATAATTTAGATATACTTAGCAGTTTCAACCATGGATCATCATGGAATGATATTTCAGCCATAGCAGTTGCATTAATTTTAGATTTAAACAGGCATGATTGGGGTGTCATCCAACCTAAATCATCTGGTCCGAGGGCTACAGGCCTGGCAGGCTTTAAGTTTAAACACTTAAAAGAATTGTAAGGGAGTGTTGACTAACCCAAATCATCTGGTCCGAGGACTACAGGCATGATAGGATTTTAGTTTAAACACTTAAAAGAACTGTAAGGGAGTGTTAACTAACCCAAATCATCTGGTCCGAGGACTACAGGCATGATAGGGTTTAAGTTTAAACACTTAAAAGAATTGTAAGGGAGTGTTGACTAACCCAAATCATCTGGTCCGAGGACTACAGGCATGATAGGATTTAAGTTTAAACACTTAAAAGAACTGTAAGGGAGTGTTAACTAACCCAAATCATCTGGTCCGAGGACTACAGGCATGATAGGATTTAAGTTTAAACACTTAAAAGAGCTGTGAGGGAGTGTTAACTAACCCAAATCATCTGGCCCGAGGACTACAGGCATGATAGGATTTAAGTTTAAACACTTAAAAGAACTGTAAGGGAGTGTTAACTAACCCAAATCATCTGGTCCGAGGACTACAGGCATGATAGGATTTAAGTTTAAATACTTAAAAGAACTGTAAGGGAGTGTTAACTAACCCAAATCATCTGGTCCGAGGACTACAGGCATAATAGGATTTAAGTTTAAACACTTAAAAGAACTGTAAGGGAGTGTTAACTAACCCAAATCATCTGGTCCGAGGACTACAGGCATGATAGGATTTAAGTTTAAACACTTAAAAGAGCTGTGAGGGAGTGTTAACTAACCCAAATCATCTGGTCCGAGGACTACAGGCATGACAGGATTTAAGTTTAAACACTTAAAAGAACTGTAAGGGAGTGTTAACTAACCCAAATCATCTGGTCCGAGGACTACAGGCATGACAGGATTTAAGTTTAAACACTTAAAAGAACTGTAAGGGAGTGTTAACTAACCCAAATCATCTGGTCCGAGGACTACAGGCATGACAGGATTTAAGTTTAAACACTTAAAAGAACTGTAAGGGAGTGTTAACTAACCCAAATCATCTGGTCCGAGGACTACATGCATGATAGGATTTAAGTTTAAACACTTAAAAGAACTGTAAGGGAGTGTTAACTAACCCAAATCATCTGGTCCGAGGACTACAGGCATGATAGGATTTAAGTTTAAACACTTAAAAGAGCTGACTCTATAACTCGTCGTTAGATAGATTAAAAGGAAAATTCGATTAATAATAATACCTTTTAAGGTTATTTACATTCCAAGGGTGCGGTATCACATGCCCGTCCAAATCCTCAAGGAAGTATGCTCCAATGCCAGCCCCTGAAGTAATGCGATATGGCCCTTCCCAATTAGGTCCTAGTTTTCCCCAAGCTGGGTTTTTCGCAGTGCCGACCACTTTTCTTAACACCAGATCACCGGGGTCCAAGGGTCTGAGCCTTACGTTGGCATTATAACCCTGCCTGAGCTTTTGCTGATAATGCGCCAATCGGACCATTGCATTTTCTCTCCTTTCATCGATTAGGTCCAAACTCCTTTCTAGCTGATCATTGTTGCCCTTCAGGTTGAATGAGCTAGTTTTTAACGTTGGGAATCCAGTTTCTAGGGGTATGACAGCTTCAGCCTCATAGGTCATCGAGAAAGGAGTCTCTCCAGTAGACCTGCGTGGAGTAGTTCTGTAAGCCCAAAGAACATGTGGCAACTCCTCGACCCACTTGCCCTTCACGTCGTCAAGTCTTTTTTTCAGGCCACTCACAATGACCTTATTAACAGCTTCTGCCTGGCCGTTGCCCTGGGGGTACGCCGGGGTGGAATATCTGTTCGCAATTCCCAGCTCGCTACAATAACTCCTAAATGCTTTGCTATCAAACTGGAGGCCATTGTCCGAGATAAGACTGTGTGGAACTCCAAATCTAGTGACTATATTTTTCCACACGAACTTCTGCACATCTACGTCTCGGATGTTCGCCAGAGGTTCTGCTTCAACCCACTTCGTGAAGTAGTCAGTGCCGACTAGCAGATATCTCTTGTTCCCTGCGGCCTTAGGGAACGGGCCCACAATATCCAAGCCCCATTGGGCAAAAGGCCACGGGCTGGTTAGCGGGTTAAGAGTTCCTCCGGGCTGATGAATACGTGGGGCAAACCGTTGGCATTGATCGCATTTTTTTGACGTAATTCAGGGCTTCTTCTTGCATGTTGGGCCACCAATACCCCTGAGTAAGAGCACGGTGAGCCAAAGACCTACCCCCAGTGTGGCTTCCACAGATTCCTTCGTGTAGTTCTTCTAGTAGTAGCTCGGCCGCTTCAGGAGGTATGCACAGTAAATAAGGCCCCGAATAGGACCGTTTGTATAACTTCTGATCTTCGGATAGCCAGAACCTGGTCGCTTTCATTCGAATTTTATCGGCCTCCCCCTTTTCTTCAGGTAAGACCTCTTCCTTTAGAAACTTAATTAAAGGGTCCATCCAACTGAGTCCGGCCTCGACTTGATGTACTTGGATCACTTCTTTTCTGGCATCGGTAGATTGATACAAGTCCTCGACGAGGATAACTCTCGGCAAATCATGTGCCGACGAGGTGGCTAGTGTGGCTAAGGAGTCAGCGTGTGCATTGCCACTCCTGGGCATATGTTCCAGGCTAAAAGATTTGAACCTAGTTTGCAGACGTCTGACTCGACTCAAGTATCCCTGCATTCTTTCATCTTTCGCTTCAAACTCCCCCTGTACTTGACCCACGATCAATTTTGAATCCGAGAACAGCCTTACTTCCGTTCCTCCCATTTTTCGGACCATGCTCATCCCCATCAGTAGAGCTTCGTATTCCGCCTCATTATTTGTTGCCGAGAAGCCAAGCCTTAGTGCTTTCTCGATAATAATTCCTTCGGGAGATAGCAATACTAGCCCCACTCCAGAACCTTTTTGATTCGCGGCGCCGTCCACGTACGCCTCCCAAAGGGAAGGACCTTGTTGAGAGATCATGCCAACTGATTTTTCATCCATGTCTGGCGTCAGCTTTACTTCTTCTAGTCGGGGCTCCGTAAACTCAGCTACTAAATCAGCAATCACTTGACCCTTGATCGAAGTGCGTGGCATGTACTTGATATCAAAAGCCCCTAGGATCGTTCCCCATTTAGCGATTCTTCCATTATAATCCGCACTTCGGAGTATTGCCCTGAGCGAAAGTTGGGTGAGAACAATGACCGTATGGGCTTGGAAATAATGTGGGAGCTTTCGCGTACCCAAAACTACGGCCAGAATAGCCTTTTCCAAGGGTAAATAACGGATTTCGGCTTCATGCAGCGATTTGCTTACACAGTAAACTGGTTTTTGGACACCGCCATCCCCTCGGACCAACACCAAGCTTACCGCATGAGGGGCTACAGCGATATACGCAAATAAGACTTCGTTCGGCTCGGGGCTGGACATAATTGGTGGTCGAGCCAGATAATCCTTCAATTGCTGGAATGCCGTAGCACACTCTTCTGTCCATTCAAACCCTTTCCATTTGTTGATCAAGGAAAAGAAAGGCCGACATCTGTCCGCTGATCGTGAGATAAATCGATTTAGGGCTGCGGTCATCCCCGTCAGTTTCTGAACCTCCTTCGGATTCCGAGGAGCCTGTAACTCGTTAATGGCCTTTATCTGGTCTGGGTTGACCTCAATTCCTCTGTGAGTCACCATATATCCTAAGAACTTGCCTGATCCCACCCCAAATGAACACTTAGAAGCATTCAAGCGCAGCTTGTACTTTCTGAGAACTCTAAAAGTACTTTCTAGATCCTTTACATGCTCAGCCACCTCTTTGCTCTTTACCACCATGTCGTCTATATAGATCTCGATATTTTTGCCTAGCTGTGATTCAAACATCCTCGTCATCATCCTCTGGTATGTGGAACCCGCATTTTTTAAGCCGAATGGCATCACCTTGTAATGGTAATTTCCAACGGGGGTTACAAAAGCGGTTTTCTCTTGATCCTCCAGGGCTAAAGGTATCTGATGATAGCCTTGAAAGGCATCCAAGAAGCTCATCCGGGGGTGCCCGACAGTGGCGTCGACGAGCTGATCGATTTTTGGCATAGGAAACGGATCTTTAGGGCACGCCCTGTTTAGATCAGTGAAATCCACGCATACTCGCCATTTCCCGTTCTTCTTCTTCACCACCACAGTATTTGCCAACCACTCTGGGTAGAAAATCTCTTTAATAGCTCCAGCCTGCTTGAGCTTTGCCACTTCTTCCCTGACTGCTTCAGCATGTTCTTTGGATGGACGACGAGGAGGCTGCTTCTTGGGTATGACCGTGGGATTTACTTTCAAATAGTGGCATATGAATTCTGGATCCACCCCCGGGGCTTCATAAGCGTTCCAGGTGAATACGTCAAGGTTTTCCTTAAGAATTTTCAGTAACCCTTCCTTTTCCTGTAAAGGTAAATGGGATCCGACCTGAAAGAATTTTTCAGGATCATCCCTAATGATAACTTTTGTTAAGTCCTCACACCCTGCACCCTTATCCAGATCTTTAGTGGGCGATAACCCATGCTTTCGTTGCTATAAGTTCTCTTCGGTTTTTGCTGACTTTGCTTCTGGCTCATGTTGAATGGCAGCCACCAAGCATTGTCTAGCCGTGAGTTGGTCCCCGCGGATTTCGCAAACCTGGCCTTCTGATGGATATTTAATTTTCTGATGTAAGGTGGAAGAGACTGCCCCCAGAGCGTGAAGCCAAGGCCTGGCTACAATTGCTGTATATGGCGAAAATACGTCCACCACTATAAAGTCCACTTCCACTACCTCGGAGCCTATCTGCACAGGTAATCGTATTTGGCCCTTAGGAGTCACGGCCCTTCCTTCAAAACTGATCAATGGAGAACCATACGGCGCTAGATCACTGGGTTTGAGGTTCAGCCCCCTGTAAAGGTCGGGGTACATAATTTCTGCAGCACTGCCTTGGTCGACCATCACCCGCTTCACATCGTATCCTCCGATTCTGAGAGTTATGACCAGCGCATCATCGTGCGGCTGGATAGTCCCCACCGTGTCAGCATCCGAGAACCCTAAAACTGTACGACCGTCCACTTTGCTTCTCTTCGGACCCTAGCCAAAGTCCCCCGCAGGCAGCCGGTCCACTGACATAACCTTAGACGGCTAGGATCCTGTTCTTCCTGGTGCTGCAAAGATGACGTTGATGGTTCCCAGAGAAGGTTTTAAAGGATCGTCCCTCCTAGGCTCCGTGCTAACCTGGCCCCCTCGACCACTAGAGTGATGCAAGAGGTGTCTCAATTTTCCTTCACCGACCAGCTGATCCAAATGATCCCACAAACTCCTGCAGTCTTCGGTCGTGTGTCCATGATCCTGGTGGTACTGGCAATAGAGATTGCAATTGCGTCTATCTGGATTCCCTACCATTTTATTCGGCCACTTGAAGAATGGCTCATTCCTGACCTTTTCCAAAACTTGGTGGACTGGATCCCTAAATACTGTGTTGACTGCCTGGGGATTGGCTGATCCTGACTGCGCAGGAAAATCCCTCATCGGTTTGTTATTATGGTACCTATCTGACCGGAAGTCCCTTCTCTCTTGGGGGATAACCTTGTCCTTGCCTTTTCCCTGCTGCTGATCTTCTTCGACCCTCTTATACTTTTCAATGCGATCCATTAGCTGACGCATGCTAGTAACAGGTTTGCCAGAAAAAGATATCCTTAGACCATGGTCGGTAGGAAGACCGAGCTTAAATGTTTCCAGGGCCATTGCGTCAAAATTGCCCTCCATGTCGTTAAACATCTCCCAATATCTATCCGAATACACCTTCAGGGTTTCCCCTTCCTGCATGCTTAGAGACAGCAGCGACGACAAAGGTCGGGCCACCCTTCGGCAAGTAACAAAGCGCGAACCAAAGGCTTGGGTGAGCTCTTTGAAGGAGCTGATGGAATTTGGGATTAGTCCATCGAACCATCTCATCGCCACTGGTCCAAGACTGGATGGGAAAACCTTGCACATCAGTGCCTCATCCCTGGAGTAGACAGCCATCTTTTGGTTGAAATGACTTACGTGTTCCACGGGATCCGTCCTACCATTATAGATGGTGAATGTCGGTTGGTTAAAGCGCCGAGGAAGTTTCGCCTCCTCTATCCTGCGCGTGAAGGGTGATCTAGAAATCTGATTCAAAGCCCTGCTCATGGCGTCATTTCCCATGTCTTCTTGTAATGGAATTCTGTGTTGCCCCTTACGATGGGCTTCTTGTTCATAGGAGTAGGATTCGCTGTCTGGTGTCCTGGACTTAGGTTGGTAAGTAACATCTGGCGCGTCATCGAGGTCCTCATCGGAGTACGAGGAAGCCCTTTTCCTCTTTGCATGGCGTAACTCCCTCTTTAGTTTTTCAACTTCCCGCTGCAGATCCCGATTCTTTTCTGCATGGGATATGTAACTCCCACCATGTGATCGATTCTGGTCACAGGGCACAGTATGTACACTGCCTTCCTGATCTTGTCTCCTCTCCAAGTTGAAAAAAGGGTCAACGTGTTGAGATGCCCTAGACTCTGCTTCTTGCTGATTCGGTTCAGCCATCACCTACTGTTGTTTTCTCCCCTGCACAAGCTCTCCCCACAGACGGCGCCAATTGTAGGGTCAGTTTTTGTAGCCCAAGCCCAAAAAGGATGGGTTAGAGGCCCAACGAACCCAGCACAATGAATTTGTAGAGAGTGGGTGAAAGAGCTGGGCTGGATCTGAATTAAACTATGGATGGCTAAGTTACGTGAGGCAGAAATAGCATAAAATAATGACTGAGAATATTTAGGTGAAAGTCCGAAGAGACATCTTATTGAATAAACAGTAATTACAACGTTCAGAGCTACAGTTAAGCCTCCTCCTTTTCTCAGGGATTGACCTTCTTTATATAGCATCTTCCTCCCTCATCTCCATCGTCCACCTGTTCCCCATCTGGGTATACACTTGAGCGCGGGTCATATCATGCGCCCACTTTAGTTCTTTGTGAGTGGTGGTAGCTGAGGTTTCACTGTTCAGGGGTCCTCTCCACATAAATGCGGCCAGAAAAGCTGTTGCAGTGCATTAAATACGGTGGTAGCAGCTTTTCCTTTAGATATTTCTTCATTCTTATCATCCTCAGGAGTGCCCAGAGCTTATTTTTGTCACACATATTGCCAGGAAGGGCACTCGGGCTCCCTGTACATGTATTTAATCAGAACTTCCCGTATCCGAGGAGTAAAATCTCTTCGGACGATGAATGTTCTCTTCGGATTATACTTTTCGGCCACCTTTGGGCTTGATGTCCGCAAAAGAAGTGTCCCAGCCCGCTTGCGCTCTTCGGATTTAAGATGCCACAGAACAGGGCCCCAGGCCCACTTACCAGATCTGGGCTTTTACCCCCCACAATATCAATTTATAAAATTTATATAGTAAAATTTGTGATATTTATTACTATGACTAAAAGTATGAAAAAATATGAGCTCATTATAATGGATGTGAATAGACCAAATATTGGCACGTACATATATTCTTAAATTCAAGCCCCTAATTATCATGTCCAAAAATTATTTGTTAACATGACCAAGTAAACTTATTTAAATGTTTCATGACGAGACACATAGATCTTAAAAGTCTTTATTCTCAAAATAATAATAATAATAATAATAATAATAATTTTAAGAGTCTTATAGTTCATCATGTGTTTACAACAAATATGAACAATGTTCAAATTATCTCTTATCCATTTTAACTGATTTGATCAAATTAAGTTAAATATATGCTTGTTTCCTATTTGCATAGGTGGAGGAGACCATGTAATCCCAAGCAATCACCTCAACAAAAGCAATTATCATAACAATTATTCCCACCAAAATCCTCCAATTTCACTATTCCACTATTCCAATTCCACTGTTCCCTGTTTTGGCCTGTTCTCTTTGTTGATAAAAGTATAAAATATCTTTAATTAAATTCTAAACAGTCACTTTTGAAAGTAAAGAATGTACCAGTAGCAGTAAGAGCATTCTCATCAAGTATCTCAAAAGCTAAAAATGCTATTTTTTAGCATCTCATTCCAAAAAAACACACTACAACAAAGATGTTATTCTTAAAATTATTAGCATCTAAGCTACAATGGATTGCTATCTACGAGAGTCTACTATAGCTTAAATCTTAAAAATATAAAAATATTTTCAATACTACTTTAATTAAAATATCTTTTTCTCTCTCTCACTACTTATCTTTTCATTTTCTTCCCTTTCACCGATCTCCCTCTTCTCTTTCTTTTTTTCTTTCTTTCTCACTAGTTCTCTCTCTTTCTTCCTCTCTCCAGCCCTCTTGCCCTTGCCGTCTCTTGCTCATCCCTCTCTCTCACCGATTTCCCGTGGGTGAGTCACTGTGCATTAGCGGCACTGTGGGTCGCCCTAGTCACAATGGGTCATGGGTCACAATTTAGTGGTGGATCGGATTTGGTGGTGGCTGAAATTTTGTGATAGTTGGCTTTTGTGTTTGTGATGGTAGTTGTTTTGTGATTTGGAGGAGGAAGGTTGAAGGTGGTGGCTAGGTTGTGGTTTTGTTTTGTTTAGTTGTGGGTGAGTATGGTTTGTGGTGGTGGCTAGTGGTGGATTGATTTTGGGTTGGGGTTTACGGTGGTGGCAGGTAGGTGGGTTTTGGTTTTGGTTTTTTGTGGTTAATGGTGGGTGGGTGCGGTTTGTAGTGGTGGTGACTAATGGTGGGTTGATTTTGGGTTGGGGTTTATGGTGGTGGTAGGTGGGTGGGTGATGGTGGCCAGTGGTGCTAGGGGTTTGCTGGGTTGGGTTTGTTGTGGGTTGGGTTGGCTGGTGGTGACTGTGGGTTTATTTTTGTTTGTAATTTTGGTGATTGGGGGTTGGGTGGTGGTGACGGTGGGTGTGAATGTGGGCGGTGGTGGCCGGTAGCAATGGGTGTGGGCAGTGGCTATGGATTTGTAGGTAGCAGAAAATATGAGATGAAAATAAATATAATTATAAAATAATAAAAATATTAATATTTTAATGAAGTGGTAAAAAATATAAAACCTTTGATGCTGGGCGTATTGTATAGTGAGTTGTTAAAATAAATAAAGTAAGTTTTTGAGATGCTAAATACTAAATTTTTTGAGATGCTTGATGAGAATGCTCTAAGGCACCGAAGACGAGCCCTTTTTTTGTGTGTGCACATCTTTCAAGTTTTAACCTTTTTTTTTTCATATAAAATTTTTAAAGTTTATAAAAAAAAAAAAAAAAAATTCAACTTTGGCATTTTCAAATTTCTATGACACTATTGCACACTATTGGCGTAATGACCATTCTATAAGTATAAATTATTGTAAAATGGAGGGACAAGAGCTAAGGTTCAAGTTTCCAAAATGAAAATTCACAGTTCACACATTGCTTAAATTAGAGTGAAGTAGGCTCTCTATATTAGATAGAAAAAATAAAAAATCTATGGCCAAAAAATATATATGAAGTCGACTAGGGAAGGGAAAGGAGAAATTTTTTTTATCTTTTTTTATGAATAGGGGAAGGGAAAGGAAATATTTTTTAATTTTTTTTAATTTATAAATAGTGGAAAGAATGATCTAACATCTAAGGAGTGTTAGGTATTTCGTAATTAAAATTAAACAATATTAAGTCTAGAGAGTACAGACACAATGTTTTTCATTGATTTTTTCCTCCAATTTTTAACATTATCTTTTGATTCATATTAAAAATAGTTTCAATGATGAAATCAGATAAAAATTAATATTATTTCAACGTTAATGGTTGTTAAAAAAAAATTTATCTTAACATAGAACATAGTTTGGCAAGAAGTAACATACATAATCAAATAATGCACTTTTATTCAAAAAAAAAAAAAAATCAGATATTGGATGTTTTATTGTGCAACTAGCCATCTATTTTTGAGGTCAAAAGGTAATCTGTTAGTGATATTCCTCCTCCAAGGAGATGCTTCCAAACTTTTGGAATTGAGTTATTCTCTAGTAAAGTCAAGTGTCACAATTTTTACAACTATGATACAACATATTGTGAGTAAATTTCTATCACTTCCATGTAAATCCATTATATTTTTCTCCAACATTCACAATCAACACATTAGGATTGTAAGAAAAGTTGTGCTCACAAATTTCCTCTTTTGGAATTGAAGGAAATGATAGGTAAAATGTTGGCCATAACTGGGTCATTGTGTACTGGCTTAGTCTTTCGTGATGGAAACTCTAGTCGGTTTGTTTAATGACCTTGTTGAGAGCTCAAAAAATAAGTTGACGAACGCATTTAATTTTACACCTAATTAACATATTAATGCATAATAAAAACAATGTCAGTAGTGAAAATGAATGTTGCTTTCATCATAAATTGACAACTCTGCATGATATGAAATTGGTGGTGTCCATGGTATGGACAATGTACTAAAGGTTGAATGTATTGTAGGCGGCGAGAGGAGCAACTGGGCCAAAAGCCTGCTTATTCAGCCGCGATAAACTTTAGTTGGGCTTGGGCTGAAAAATTCTGATGATCTAAACCCAATAAGATTTGTCTCGACAAAGCCGAAAACATGAATGAGGATAAGATTAGCACGGAAAAATCTGGCATGTTATTTATTTATTTTTATATGAAAAATCTGGCATGTAGTAGATGGTTGGATTAGATTATTTTTTAACTCTTTTGGATAACTCCATTACGAAGTTTCTAAAATTAAATCCATCAATTTTTAGTCCAATACCTTTTTTGGCTCTATTTTAATTTAGAAATAAATAATGAATTTATCACAATAAGAAGTGAAAAAAAGACCAAGAGCCTTATAGTTTAATTAGCATATCTTTATGCACCTAATGCTTGTGGGGTCTGAGATATTTTACATGTTACCAAACAAAGTCTCATGAGATATTTTTTATAAAAAAAGAGGTAATGAGCAAGTGGCTTGTGAGGGGATAAGAAAATGAAGCACGTATGCGTATGCACCTTTTTTGTTGCAATTAAAAATATCTTAGTTGTTTTCTTAATAATTTTCTTTAGGGCTTGAATAATTTTTTAGGAATTCTACCAGGTTAATTCTTCATAGTTTCTTCGATAATATAGTCAAAATTTTACCTGGGTTCAGATCTTTTTTAAAGATCCCATCAAGATCAGAATCATTGAAGAAAGGATAAGGCTTTTTTTTTTTCTTTTTTCTTTTTGTCCCTTTTGAGCTAATAAAGTGGTAATCTATCAAATAAGAGATATTTTATTAATTTATGTTTGGCTGTGATACTGGTGGTAGCACTAATGGAATAGTTGACTTTTTTATTTTTTGCAAAGTGTATTGAGTTTATTTAATTTTGATTTGACTCATAAATACATTATATACTTTTTTTTTTTGGTAGAAATAATACATTATATACTAATTTAATATAAACTGATGTTATGAATATGTTAATTTTTACCTTATAAACTATTAAATGGTGTGTCACCTCAAAAAAAAAAACTATAAAATGGTGTGTAGATTCAGTTAGCTCAATTGGTAAAGTTTATAATGGTTTAATAATAGATCTGAGGTTCAATCCCTGCTTACACCAAAAACCGATTGGTGTCTTGGTCTGATGAGAAAGAGCTATCATCAGGAGTGGACGCCCTAGGTTGAAACTCTCTCTCAAAAAAAAAAAAACTATAAAATTGTGTTATGGATAAGTCTTATAAACTAATGTATCACCAGATATTAATTTATTATCTTCTTTAGGTGGTATCAATCTTATTTATTTTCACATTATTTTCTAATTTTTTTTGTTGTAAAATATGTAGTAGTTTTAGTATTTTTCATAAAATAAAATCTAATGGAGCCTAGCAAAATGTCTAAAATGAAAATAAAAATTAACATGGTTGGTAAAAAAAAAAAAAAAAAAGACTAAATTGCAATTTACATCCTAAAAGCTTAGGGTAATTTTGATTTTGCTCCTTAAAATCTCAAAATTCATATTTGTATCCTTAATGCTATATATATCAATTGGATTTAAGTCTTTCTATCCATGTGTTGTGAACCTATGGCTATGATGAGGTATCCATTAAGTGTCACCTCTATCTAAAAGTAACTAAGTTTTATGGATCCAAAATTTAAAATTTTAGAGGGTAAAAACAAAATTAGCCCAAATTTGCAAACTATTAATTAAAATGACATAGTTTTGAATAATAAAAAAACGACATAGTTTTGAGTTTAGTTAATACTTAGTTGGCACCTCATCACAACGTATTGGTGGAAAAAAAATTAAATCTAAACAATATGTAACTTTTGGGGCATAGATCCATATTTTGAAACTTTAGTAAAAAAAAAAATAAAAAAAAAAACTCCAAACTTCAAGTATGCACATTATAATTTAGTAATAAAACAAATCATAGAAGTATCCTTGACTATTTTATCCTATATAAATCCCCCATTAATCTTAAACACACTATGGGTCAAATTATCAACTCTATTTTGAGATTACTCTCATGTTGGGATTTTTGTTTTGTTCATAGGAACTCGAAATCTTTTCTTCTCTAATTATATTTAAATATTGCAATCTAAGCTGTTCATTGAAGTTGAGATAGGCCCATAATCATCCTTTTATATCTTGATTGGGTCTTTTACCCCGAAGGTAGAGATGGCTCTTTCTTGATTAATATAATTACTTTAATTATAAAAATAAAAAATAAAAAAGGTGAAGCTTCCACAACTTTTAGAACTTAGAAGGTTATGCTTTCAGTAACTTGAAGCTTGTTTGCTATTTTAATGAAAGAGAAGCTTTCACAGTCATGGGTACCCTGCATGCTCGAAAAACTGATAGCTGATTCTTCTCAACATAGAACTGTTTTTTTTTTTTTTTTTATTTTGCTGTGTGTATGTATATACACACATACATATACCAACTGTTTTTATTTCAAATTAACGTGAGCAATTAAAAAAAATAGATTTTCAGGAAAACTGTTTAAAGAGTATGTATGGACCCTCTTGGCAGTCACAAACTCATACTCGTTAGACAGTACACACAACCAAGTGTCACTGATCTGTCTTCTTCTTCTTCTTCTTTTCTCCTAACTAATAATGAAGTTTCGTCGTCTATAATTGAAAACTACGTAGAGAGATTGCATTTCAAACAATAAATGAAATAAGCACCTTGTGCTTGTCTTCATCCATCTCCCAGAATCCACTTGCTTTTCCCCTAATTATTCTCTTTCCTTTCCCTCCAATGGGATGCTACATTCATGTAGATAACGATGCCTTGCAATTTTTTTTTAAAAAAGTTATACCATTCATTAATTTGCAATATAAATACATCTCTATTTTTTTCCTCTGTTTGATAAATTGTTACAACAAATGGAAATGAGAATTTGAATCCGTTTGTTATTATAAATCAAATTAGGTTATGTCATTGAACTACAAAACCATAACATAACATAAAGGCGAAAAGCACATTTTCGTCCCTACATTTTAACACGATTCCCATTTTGGTTCCTAACTTTTTTTTTCACCGCTTTTAGTCCCTATCCTGGAAAACGCCTCTCGTTTTAGTCCCTGCCGTTACATCAGAGGCGGAAAATGATGACGTGGCAAACGGATGGCACTGTTGGCTGACGTGACCATTAAAATAATAATAAAAAAATGTTATTTGGTATTAAAAAAATTAAAAAATTAAAAAATTAATTTTAACTAAGTAAAAAATTAAAAACAGAAATAAAAACAAAAAATTACATCAATTGAGATCTAAGTGTGATTGTTTATTCATGTTCAACATGAATAAACAAGAACTTAAACCTAGATTACAAGAACACAGCCCCAGATCACAAGAACGAAGAACATAGTACTCAAAGATTTTCTTTTCCAACATTTCTCATAACACAAATTCAACTAAATACATAGAATTTCATCCCAAACATATCTCCAAAACCTGTAAATCAAAACCCAACCAAATAAACAACAAAACATCTAAATCATCCAACATAAAAAACAAAACAAAACCCAAACATCAAACCAAAATCCATAAATTCCAGACCACAAATCCTCAACAAAACCCAGAATCATCAACATCGATTCGTGCAGCCAGAGCCTCCGCCAGGCCGCGCGGTTCCTCCGTCGAGCCAGCAGCCGCCGTGTGATGCGTGGGCCGTTGATGGTGGTTTGGGAGATTGTGGCGAAGCAGCTCGAGGAGCGCCAGAGCGACTGGGCCTACTCGAAGCCCGTGGTGATCCCCGAATCTCACCAATTCGTGCAGCACCAGAGCCTCCGCCAAGCCGCACGGTTCCTCCGTCAAGCCAGCAGTCGCCGTGTGATGCGTGGGTCGTTGACGGTGGTTCGGGAGATCGCGGCGAAGCAGCTCGAGGAGCGCCAAAGCGACATCCCATGACAGATCCTTGAATCTCGCCTTTGACAGATCCGGACATCCCATGACAGATCCGATCCTGTGGGTTTGTCACTTGTGGAACCCAAGAGCTGAGAGGATGAGAGAGTGGGGGAACTCTTGAGATTCAGAGTCTGGCTGGGTTGGTGTTTGTGTTGGCCAGATCTGTGATCTTATATTTAATTTTGTGTTTGGGTTGTGTTGGGCGGGGTTTGTGATCTGTGATATGTGATCTTATATTTAATTTTGTGATCTTATTTTTTGAGTTATTTGTGATTTTTGGTTTTCAATTTTGAGATCTTAAGTCTGAGTTGGTGTTCTTGGTGTTCTTCTTCATAATACTTTTTGATCTTAATTCATATAAATTTTGATTTTGATTTTTTTTACTTAGTTAAAATTAATTTTTTAAATACCAAATAACATTTTTTTATTATTATTTTAATGGCCACGTCAGCCAACAGTGCCATCCGTTTGCCACGTCATCATTTTCCGTCTCTGATGTAACGGCAGGGACTAAAACGAGAGGCGTTTTCCAGGATAGAGACTAAAAGCGGTGAAAAAAAAAGTTAAGGACCAAAATGGGAATCGTGTGAAAATGTAGGAACGAAAATGTGCTTTTCGCCTAACATAAATACAAAATATATCTATTATTCTTTAAAACGAAACCTCTCGCCCTTCATTTTTATTTGTATTTTTGTGTTTTGGGCCGTGAATATCTTTATTATATTAATATCTGCTTTCCAAAAGCATATATTACAATTAAGAAGTACAAAGTAATAAAGCTTTGGGGAAAAAAAGAAGAAAAGGAAGTGTATCAACGATGATCAAGAGAATTAAAGTATCAATTGTCGACTTATAAACATTCCAAGATATATATTTCTTTAATTTCATCATGGTGTCCCATATTGGATAAAATATGCATGTCGGTATAGTGGGGATAAAAGATTCCAATAATGAGTTCTTTGGGCTATAAGCCTTTTTCCTCAGAATTTTCTTTTTGGCCCCCATAAAAAAATAAAATAAAATAAAACACTTATGGTTAATCATCATCATCATCATCATCATCATAACAAAAAAACAATGAAGTCAAATCGACACTGGTTATTTTTTTTTGTTCGATATTGGTTTAAAACTATTAATGAAAGGCTTCAAATTGAGCACAAAAGCAACAAATGTACGTAATCATAATTAGGGTTAAGACAATGACAATGTTAACCCTTGAAAATAAAAGGGGCTTGATCATCTCCAAGTAAAGTTGTTACAAAAATAAAATAAAATAAATCTCCTAGCCTCGGTTGGTCAATTTATCATTGATGATTAAAATAAACTAAAATTGGGTTACCTTTAATATTAATTCTTGAATATATAAATGGAAACATTTTCTGTCAAGGATAAGGAACTCCAAAAGATCATCAATCAACATAAAAATATAAAATGCTTGAATATTCTAAGAAAAGACAAAAAGCTAAAACTTTTTCAGGTTAAACAATTATAAAGTTCTATAAACTCAATTGATAGTTATGACAAGTGACTCGTGTGTGAAAGATCGAGAAGTGATGTCCCATTTTTTATTTTTCTACTAAATACTAGTAGAGGGGAAGTTAATGCTAATCTCTTATGGGTCAATTTTATAATTTCATAGGCTAGGTGGCTACCTTGATTTAAAAATTTCAACCGATTGCCTTTCTTATCATGCCCCTTCCATGCTCGGAATGAGCTCCTAGTCCTAGAGGCTCAATCAACTACTTACAAAAGCACATAGAATGATAAAAAAACAATTTGAGTGGGGATCTCTTTTTGAAATAGGTGTAAAAATATGGAAAAGAGATCATTTAACGTGACAGTCAGACGGGACCTCATTCTTATAACATGTAAAACGATCTTGCTAGTAAAGTCTATATACTTCGAGACCAAGTAAGTGATATCTCTGGCAAAAAGACACCATCTAGCTTGGTCCCCTCGTAACCTCGATCAAAAGAAAATTTATTTCCGTTGGTTTTAGAGAAGTGGTCTCGTTGCAAAATTTGGAATGCACCAAAGAAAATTGAACAAATAACTCGTTAGTCACGTCATTTTTTACACCCAAAAATAATAATATTATTCCTTCTCGCTTAAGGAACACGATTGTTCACACTGGTACTAAAACTAGAGGCCGACCACGGGATAATCGTCGAAATGGAAATTGGGCCAATTAATTATGTTGCTAGATTGCTATGTCACATTTACTTTTCCGAAATATATTCTTTCTTTTTCTTTTGGCTGGAAAAAGTTAACAGGTCGAGTTGGTCATCACCGCCTCCAAACTGATGTAATACATGATAGCTAAAATAAAAGATGTTTCCAAAAAAAAAAAAAAATACACTTGCGGATTTTAATATAATATGTTAGCCACTATAGGCCAAAACGATGTTTGATAATATTGTATCCCCATTTCCCCCAAAAGAAAAAAGAATCTGGTGTGGTTTTTTTTTTTTTTTTTAATAAGGTTACAATAAAATGAGGAAATTGAATTTAGGAGGCTTTCATTGAAAACATCAAGACGAATGAGTTGAATTACAATACTTTTGATAGTATGAAATTATAAAACCACTTGCCCCCAAGAAAAGTACCTAAATAGGACTAAAATCTCGGTGGAACTTTTTTTTGCATAACCTAGCTAGTGAGATTCATTATTATAAGAGAAAATAGTACATCATTATTATACTTTAGAATATTATATATATATTAGGGTTATAAATGAACCAAACTGTTTATGAACAACTTAAACTTGGCTTGGAAAAAAGCTTGTCTATGTTCGTTTGTTTATAAAATAAACCAAGTTCAAGCCTTAAGTTAAGGCTCGTTTGTTAAACGAGTCAAACTCAAGTATAAAAATGTGTTCATAAACAAGCTCGTAACATAAGGGCTCGATTTAATTATATATAATATTATATTTTTATATGTATGCTTTTTAAAATTTATTTATATAGATTTAAAATTGGATTGTATAAGTTTGTCAATAGTTTCATATGATAATAAATTATTATTTGTAACTTGTAAGAACTAGATTTGAGTCTCTAGCCCAATACGTGGATGGACTTAGGCTCAAAAAGCTCAAAACAATGAATTTGTAGAGAATGAGTTAGAAAACTGAGCTCTAATGAATCAGACAAATGCAAAAGTAGATTTAGATGACAAGAAGACGTAAATAGATAGGTTTATACTGAAGAAAATCATCATCGGCAAAGTCCGAGGAGATCTGTTCTTATATATTTCTTTCAGGTTTGATTACAAAGTTAGTTATTGATGCTATAGTAATTTTCTCTTAGTTTCTCGATCCCCCTCTCCCATGGCCTTTTCCTGCATTTATATTCTTTAATCATTTCCTCTTTTTCCTCCACGAGCATGCTAGATGGCTAGTGTTGATACTTATCCCATCAGCCACCTCCCATAAGTCTTCATGTAGTAGCTGTAAAGTTGAAAATCACTGTTCAGGTATCACTTCCATATTAATACGGCCAGAGAATTAGCTGCAGTGCATTTAATGCAGTGGTAACAGCTTTCTCCTTAGATATTTTCAGGACTCTTCCCTGTTTGATGTCTCTACGATGCTTATCCGTACTAACAGAACTTCCTGGAACGTTACCTTGGGCGACAAACCATCTCTTCGAACTTCGGCTATGGCTAGCCGATGATGAATTTATCCTTGGCCTACCCTCTTGAGCTCTTACGACCAGAACTAACTTCTTTATTTACTAACACAATCTCTTCTGACCAAGATTTCCCTAAGATGTCCCATCCTCGGACAATCTTTCGTCTTGGACTTGGGCCATAGGGCCAAAATATAAATAGGTAATGAACCCTTGGGCCCAATACCCCTACATAACTCATTAATGATATAAACAATTTATTCGTAGGAAAAAATTGTGGAATTGTGAAAAGATCAACCTTACTCTCTATTTTTTCTCCATCCAACCTTCCAAACATAGTGTTAAGGATAAATGTTAAAGAAATCACAATATTAGGAAAATGAGTAATAAAAAAAAATAAAATAAAAATCTAACTGATTGTTTTGAGACGTTGTAAAATGGTAGGAAAAAACTACTTTTTATTTTTTTTATTTTTTAAGTCTATTAAAGGAGGAAGACTAGCAATATAGAAGGGTTCCCCATCATCTACAAATCACCAAATTATTCTTTCTTTATCCTAGAAGTAGTCTGCTAGCTTTGTCTCTTAAGTCTTAAGAGTAGGCACAAAAGTTGATCCTTCAGTAGTGTAAAATTGAAATTGCATGCACTTGTACTAGAATTTCGATTGAGATTATCTCGAAGTGTTTTGTACTATCTTCTTCAATTCATTCAACTAATTAAGTACCAGAAAATTATTTATAATGATTGACTTGCATTACTCTATATATCTGTATAATAATCTTTATTATTATTATTATTATTGTGCTACCAAAATTCTCTTAATTGAGACAACATCTAACCCATCCATTTGAGAACAATAATTTAAAATGAGGAAAAATTTTGAGTGAAATTAGCAATTAGTTTCAATAACATAGCCCCAGTCTTGGAGCTAAAGGAAAAAAAAAACAAAAAACAAAACAAAACACATATGTTTGATCTAATCTAAGACATTAACTTCCCCCTCAAAAAAAAAAAAAACTAAGACATTAACTTTAGATATATATATATATATATATATATATATGAGATGGGTTCAAGTTACACCTGGTGTAACTTTACAATGTAACTTTACAAGAGTTACACTTTTTGTGAACCATTAATTACTATTTAGATCTAAGGGTCAAAAAACACTCATAGTAGTATCATTATTACTTCCTAGAAATTAGTGATTTAAGCATTAACTCTTCTTATTAAATAAAAAAAAAAAAAAAAATAGCATTAACTTCTTCTTTTTTTTTTCCATCCATATCATCATCTTCTTCCTCTTATATTTCTTTTTGCTTTATACTTTCAGGCCTCCACCATTCATAAAATTCTCAAGATAAAATTGTAAATACAAGCTATCTTTATTTTGTTTTAATAAACATGATTACCATTTTGCGAACTCATTTATTTGTCCATCTTTGTATTATGTAGCCAATATGATGGTAAAGAAATAATATCACATTCAACCCTCAAAAAGCTAAATGTAACTCTTAAAACCATTTTCTTATGTTCATTCTGGGACTAGTTGTGTGCTTCAACTTTAGGCGGTGTACATGCCATAGGAGTTAATAAGAGAAAATACCCAACCCTTATTCGGATGTGTATGCCACAGAGAGCAAAGAAACAAAACCAAACTCTTTTGTCTAGGAATGGAATGTGGCACGACTAGCACAGGGTAGTGGTGATGGCTGGGCAGCCGACAAACCAATGGGTGGTTTGGGAAGGACACCCACACTAGACCAAAAGTAGTTGAAGGGTAAAACAATAAAAACTCATCACGGCAAGCAATATAAAAAGGCCTTAGCTATGCACAGTGAAGGTAGCAACAAGAAGAGGGAAAGGCGATCAAAAAGAGTAAGGAAAAACAAGTGAGAAAAGCAAGAAACGAAAAGAAATGAAAAATAAGGAAGAAAAGAGGGAACATAGGAATAAGAAAGAAAATGGAGAAAAATGGAAAAGTGAGGAAACAAGAGTGTGATAGGGCATGCACCAATAGGCTACTCCATTCTCTCCTGCTCAACAGCCTACTCTCTAATAAGATTAAAAGGATCTGAGGACAAGTCATTTAGACCCATTCTTTCAAAGTGTGTAATTTTCATGGTAGGATTTCCCTGTGATATTACCCACATTGAAGAGTGGTTCCCTTCTTGGACTTAAATCTCCTAAGGAACCAAGCACGGCAGATTAACCACTCATTTCTTTAAGTTGATCAAGTATTAACATTATTTCTTTTCCTTTAATTATTGTCACTAACCTATTTCTGCCGTACTTATATTACTGTGTTTTCTTTACTAGGAAAGTGATTTAATCATTGTCAACAAATATATTATTCTTGTCTTGTTATATTATGCTCTCCTGCTATAACATTTTTGTGACAACGTCTTCTGCCATGGGCACGTGACCAAGATCTCAGCAAAAGGGTCCTAGCTTGTGCACAAGCTGACTTGGGGTGAGTTTCAATTGAGTCAGTCCCAACTCTCCTACCCCAGAACTATTAGGTCACAACGTGGCAAAAAGCGGTCCAGTCAAGAAGTGCAGAAAGGCCCATCACATTCTTCTAATGTCAAAAGATAAAATAAATTTAAAAGCATAAAACAATATAATTTTTGATATCAAAGGCATTATTGTAGATTCACTAAATTATAGAATCACTCGATAGTTGTAGCTTTTAAGGACGTCACTTAAAATCAAATTAATATTAGAATTTTTTACATCAATTTTATACTATATAATCTTCTCATAAGCACTACGAGCATGTTTTGGGACTTTTGTTTTCTTCATAAAAGAATGAAGGGGCACCAAAGTAATAATAAATAAATAAAAACTTTAACTAATTTAAGTAGGTCATATAGGAAATATCAAGAATTTAAAGGGACCCATATATTCTTTAAAATTTAGATAAATATAAGGGTGAAAAAATCATTCTTGAAAAGTTTTGACGTTAAGTACGATAATATTATTCTTTAACAAAATCAAATTTAAAACATAAAATAAAATAAACCTTATTGGGAGGTATTGGGCACAGTCGCACATGCATCCAAATCCAATGTCTCAACGTAGCCTTGTCAAAATGACAAAATGGGCTAGGTATTTCGTCCCCACTCAAATGCTTTCTCGAACGGACAAACTTCAAAAAGGACCCATATTTGTGGGCCCTATTAAGAACCGACCTTTTTTTTTTTTTTTTGGAGAAAAATTAAGGACCGACCTAAAGAGAAGAAAAGAGAAAGCGGTGGACGCTAACCCATCACTCATTTCACCAACTAAACCACTCTCTGTATTTCGGACCCACAGCTAACCATGGTTAAAAACTAACGGCACCGTACACCAACTCCGTCATGACGGGAACGTCGAGGCAAAGAGACTAGGCAACCATCATCTGGCAAAGCCACGTGGTGGGATCTGGGTTTGCCAAGTTTCTGGAACTCGTGGTGTGAACCAACCACGTGGATCAACCATATCGTAGCTAGTGGACTCCATCACTGTACTCTTTCATTTTTTAAAGCAGGTAAGCCTGGAACTGACAGCTGTCAGGTGTTCAGGTCTACCTCGCATTAGCTCACAGTTTACTAGAGACGGACTGATTGGGTTAGTCAAACTGTATAAAATTTGAGCCTAAAATTAAACTTTAATGAGAATTCTTTGGGTTAGAGTTGGTGAAAATTGAAATAGTTTAAAAGGATAACGTTAGGACCATGACTTTTTTCTCAATTTACTCATACGGTAAGTTGTGGATAGTGAAGTTATGAACTTATTACTTTTATTTAATCAATTATAATTTGCTATATGAGTAAGTTGTAGCAAAAATTTGATAAAAGTTATGATCCTAGCATTAATCAATGTTAAAAATCAATTGACATGCAAAACGGGGATATGGATGTCTAATAGTACTACTTAATTTTTCCTTTCTCTAATTTTTTTTTCCCTAATATATATTCCCTTTGTTCTAATTTATTTGTCTTGTTTAAAAAATTCAACTTTTTAAGAAAACATTTTTTATTATCTTGTTTGTTGTATAAAACGATATAAGTTTTTTATTCGTGCAATTTCTCCATTATAATGAACGAGTATCCTATTAGCACAACTCTTAAGACGATGACTAAATTATTATATGCATTTGACATATACTGGATACACTATATATTATATCTTGCAATGACCAACATTTTTTTTAAAGAGACTTTCAACCTATAATGTTTGCTCTTAATGATAACTTTTTATTATCAAACAAAGACATCAATCAGTATCCTGCAAAAACCAACATTTTTTTTTAAAAAGTGTTTCAACTCATAACGTCCGGTCATAATAATAGCTCTTTATCATCAGATGAAGATACCAATCGGTTTTTAATGTAGGCAGGGAATAAGCTCCAGATCTTTTATTTAACCATCAAAGACTTTATCAATTGAGCTAACTATGACTCATCTACAATGACCAACGTGATTATAAAAAATAAAAATAAAAAACACTAAATTACATGAACAACTAATGAGCATTTCTTTTTAAATATAAAAGACAAACAAGGTAAGTGATGTTGGTGGACAAAAAGATTACAGTGTAAGAAAGGGAATTTCCTTACCCAAATTTTTTTTTCCGAGAAGGTTCCTTACCCAAAATTGGAAATCAAAATTTCCCCTTTTTTTTTTAGAAAAACAAATTTTCCCATTTTAATGTCACTGTTGTGGCAAATACCAAAATATAAGCATGATAATAATTTTTATTCACATCGTATAGTTTTAGTTAGTCTTATTTAAATCATAGAGTTTTGCATAAGTTTCATTTAAAGCTTGAAAATTTGAAATAAATTTTATTTAATCCAATCGATCACGTGAACTTTAAACGAGTTAACAAAAGAATGTGTTAGAAAGTTTAAATAAAAAGTTTTTAGATTCTTTGATGTTTTGTGAGTTCCATTTATTTTAACTGGTAAAGTTTCTGATAATTAAATAAGAGATCTAAGATTCAATCTCCGCCTATACAAAAAACCAATTGATGTATTTGTTTAACAATAAAGAGCTATCATCAGGAGCGGATATTATAAGTTGAAATTGATATATATTTCTAACTTGTAAATTTTTGTTGTTATATTGGACACTGCAACAAATTTTTTTTTTTATCATAGTAGTAAAATTAGAGAAAATATGTGAATATAATATTTGTGCCACAACTTTTGTACAACAAATAGTGAGTAGTAGATAAAATTTGATAGGTTCATGTACAAAAATTATTTTTTAGTACATATAATATATTTTAAAATTAATATATTTACAATTATTTAAACCTTCCTTATACATTATTTTAACAATCAAACTTATGAATAGTAATAATAGTTCATTTACAATGTTATATATTCTCACTAATTGTGTTTGGAGAAACCTAGAGTATTTAATGTTCTTAATATTACTGTTCTTTTTTTTTTAAAAGAAAGTTTCAACCTATGGCATCCGCTTCTGATGATAGCTCTTAATTATTAGATCAAGACACCAATTGGTTTTTGGTATAGGCGAAAATTGAACTCCAAATCTCTTATTCAACCATTAGAGATTTTACCTGTTGAACTAATTGAAACCCACAAATATTATTATTCTTAATAGAGTAGTTCTAGAATCATAAATTATTCTATAATTTTTTTGTCACAACTTTGACGTGATGGACTATAAATGCTTATCATCACTTGTATAGGAAGTCACTATTATATCTTCACTAATCAGACCCTCTACCTCATAATTGTGGCAAGAGATTGTGAAAATTTTGGATGGTTATAAACTTTTTCTTCTTAGTGTGAGTTTGGATTGCATTCCAAACCCATCACGTCTGGCGTTTGCGTTCAGCAATGGGGTTCTGTACACTGTTCATGGGACCCAGTTGTACAAAAAAACACAAATTATTCATTATTTAAAAACAGTTCATGGGACCAACATGCACTATTCATCATTTAAAATTTATTTTGTTATAGTGTTTTCAGCAATATGTTTTTAGTTTCAGTAATAAGCGATATCCAAATAGACCCTTAATATAATCTTTATATATTCCGTGTAGTAAAGCGTTTTTAACAGTATCAGTACAATGAATGTATTTGAAAGGGCCAAGCCGGTCAAAAAGGGCATTTTTTTAAATAAAAATTAATTACTGATTCAGTAATTTTATTCAAGTGAAAATTTTTTTTAGTAAAATAATAAAAAAAGAGCATGCTCCACCAAAAAACTCTATAATTTCTCATCCATCGGGACCCAGCAGGCAAAACCAGATGATTCCAATTTATCCTAAATGGCGGTTTGGCACTGGTCCCACCAACCCCACCACTCTTAACGCCTTCACTCGCACCCTGAGACGATCAGTCATAACTCACACCTTCTCTCTATAAAGAAGGCCAGCAAGTCTCGCCAGCTCCTTGCTCTTTTTCACGAAACCTCTCTCTACACATTTCTCCTCTTTTCCCATTATTTCTTCACTCTCTTTTGTCCACACACACTCTCAGTGCCTTTGTTCACAGAATTGAACACACCGTATTCCTGATTCTTTTTTGTTTCTCTGTAAAATTTTCCTCTACCTCCTCCTTTTTCCGCTTTGTATTGCATTCTGTTTGATCTTTCGCTTCCAAGGTCTCTGTTTCACTCCGATCTAACAACTCTTGCTATAAGGAGGTAATTTTTCACATATATGAATTTTTTTTTTAATATTTTAATTTCGTCTGAATATACACTTCCAAATTTTGTTTTCACCTAATTTTGTATTTCTTCGTTGTTAGTAACTCTGTACAGGTACGCGTTTGACTGTAATGTCGTTGAAGCTCTTTGTTCAAACTTCTCTTTGAATTTTCCCCCAAATTTGAACACCGTTTACGGTTGTAGGTTAATGGCGCAATTCGACAACGGCGACCTCGAATATGTCGTAGACGACTTATACGACATGACCGGTTTCGAAGACGAGTACGACAACCCTTTCGCCCAAAACGAACCGGAGTCGAACGACGGTTCCGATCCTCTGGACTCCGACTTTGAAGACGACTTCGAATCGGTACGAAGCCTTGTTGATGTTATTACATGTATTCAATCTCTGTTTCAAATGATGATGATGATGATGATGAAATTGAGTGTGTGGTTTTGACAGAGTAAGTCGAAGACTGATACATCAGCTTTAGAAGCGAGGAATGGGAAAGATATACAAGGAATACCATGGGAGAGGCTCAATTTTAGCAGAGACGAGTACCGCGAGACACGGTTGAAGCAATACAAGAACTACGAGAACCTCTCTCGCTCTCGCGAAGACCTCGACAAGGTATATTTATTTATTTATTTAATTGTTGGATTTCTGTACTGTACTGTGGTGATTGGGTTTGTCTCTGAAAACAAGAACTTTGATTTTTATTTAGTTGTTTATTTAAGGATTAAGTTGCGTGTGTCTTTAGATATTGAAGTGGTTTAGTTGGTTATTTATTTATTTGCTTATCGGATATGTGATCATATTCTTTCGTTGTTTCAATATTTTTTTTTATTATGCGAATATGATATTCGTAGGAATCGACCAAGTTATAGTATTTTGAATATACACAAACCACATCAGGCCATATGTCTGTAATTGTGAAAAAGAAATTTGTGGTCCTAAAATTTATTTTTTTATGGATCTGGGGTGTTTTGTTGTCTGGGATTCGATGCATAAGCACCTCAACAATGGACTTTTTGTGTTATATGGGTTTAATCCCCCTGTATTCTAACTTTCGAATTATCAAAAATAAAGGTCGCTCGTGTGATTTGATGGTGATATGGGTTAGTATAGAGTTACCCCAATATAAAGTCAAAATTTTGTGAATCACAGTAAAGAACCTTAGCCCCCACTTTTATTTCATGTTGTGGATACTTTGCTTATATTGATTTGGGTGGGTAAACCAAGGTTTCTATATATTTTTTAGAAAAAATAAAAATAAAAAAAAAAAAAAATTGTTTCTCCATCCTTTGGAGCTAGTTGACACGATAATACTGCACTGATTAATTTTTATCTTGGTTTACTATATATATATATATATATATATTTTTTTTTTTTAAATAAAAATAAAAATGATTGTTTCTCCATCCTTTGGAACTAGTTGACATGATAATACTGGACTGATCGATTTTTAGGCATACTTTTTTTCATGCTTAGGAGTAAGGAGTATGCGCAATATTCATATTTATTGTTGTTTATGTTGCATCTTTCTTTGTGTTTTCTTGCTAAAACATACCATGTTTACAGGAGTGCTTGCAAATAGAGAAGGGAAAGACCTTCTATGACTTCCAGTTTAATACAAGGCTTGTCAAATCAACGATAGTGCATTTTCAGGTAGAGATTCTTCTTCATGGCTCTCTTTTTTCTTTGAAACGGTTTATGTTTTGTCGTCAAAACTAGTTTCTACCTATTTTGGAGTCCCAAGCATTTGATTGTTTTCGTGTGTTGTGTTTCCTTGGGCTGTCCCTCTCCCTTGTATTTTGAAGTATGTCTCTTACACAGATTACTGTGATAAATTCATAATAGTAGCCATCTTCTATGGTCTATACGTTACATATTTTTAAACTCAATGTCCATGTTGCATAAGCACATTTCATTTTTCTTCCTCTGTTTTCTTTTTCTTTTTCTTTTAATAAAAATTCTTATTCTAGAGTTTTGAAATTAGTATTACTTAGATGCTCACTTGTACTTCTTTATTTCATTGCCTAAAATTCTATTTCATAGCTCATCATAGATATTCTTGCTAATAGTGTTTCCTAATACGAACTGTAGAGCACATTGACCAGATAAATTTTATTTTTTCAGAGTTTTTGGCAGTTCTTTTGAACTTTGGTTATACACATTATCATTAGTCTAGCAGTCCTGCAGGTCTATAATAAAACCATTTATGGGTTTTCTATATGTGATTATAGCATGTGCGTCAACCATTAATTGGAAGGTATGGAGTTTACAGTTGCTCTCTTATATTAGGTTTAAGTACAGACTACAGATTTTATCAGCTGACATATGCTTTATTTACCAACAAATAAGAGGTTTGAGAACTTCTCCAGAATTATCTACAGGCCAGTGAGGCCGTCATAATAGTCTCTTTTAAGGCCTACAAACTGGTGACAGAATTTTCCCTGATGTGGAGATAATTCTTGAATTTTATACCTAGGCAAAGAAAAAACTGTGATTAACTTGATTTTTTGCGAGGATTGTGCTCGCTTCTCTCATAACAGAAGATATGTGAAATGTTTCAATTTGTAATTTACTAGTCTTTGTACCAAAATTCTTTTTGAATTATGATATTGTGCCCCACTTAAAGGCAGCAAGGGGGTTTGTATTTACAAGATACTTTTTTTGCAGATACATGATGAAGGATGCTTACTTTATACTTGCTCTTGATAACTGTTCACCAAATCTTAATAAAATTAAAAGATACAATATGTTGAAGGTATAGTCTTGAATATGTGCCAGATTTATTTATGGACAGATGATTTGATGCAAGTTATAAATATTGGTGCATCATGACTATGGTATGACTTGGCGGTTGTAATGATTGCAACATGATGCTGGTGTTGGTGTACTTGTGAATTGCCATGAACACACTATAACAATAAATAAAAAAGGAATCTTTTTATGTATTACATCACATACACACATGCACACTCTATTGCAATGTTTGAAACATCTCTAACCTCATTACCATTTTTTCTTTAATCAGAGCTTATTTTGAAAATTGATAGGTTGAGCTCTGTTATAAGCTGAAGGACTGTCTATACTCTCCTAGCTGCTATTAGAATATAAATGGTTTGTAACTATAATCTATTAATGTAAAAAAAAAAAAATGTAGATAGGTAAATAGTAAGTTAGAAAAACAAAATTATAACCCATAGAACTATCTATGCAGGCACTACCAATTTACTACAGTTGAAGCAATTATTGAATAAAACAAAGTAATTGAGAGAATAAAATGAGGAAGCATCTGCAACCTGTTGGCTATATCCAGTTTGTCTCTTCAATAATAGTTATTTTTTGTTTCAACCTGCGTGTGTTAAGTAGCTTGATGGGTGTGTGTTCGTCATCCTTAAAGTCAAGTTGCCTTAAGTTTGAATCTGTGGTTTTTGTCCTAACATTGTATGCTTTAATAATTACTTACTGATTTCAATAATCTTTGAATTCAATATTTGGTTGTGAATATATTGTTTCTGTTGATATCAAATATAATTATATTGCTTTAACCCCTTTGTGCATTTAGGATTGCTACTTCTCCCTTTATTTCAGCCTTTAAAGCAGGGTGGAGAGCAGCTGGCGCAGCGTTGTTTATATGGTATGATAGGATAATATCTGAGCATTTAGAGGCCTCTGTGGCAATTCCTGTAATTTTGTAGAATTGGTGTTCCTGGTGATGAGGGGCCTAACTAGTACTATCATTGCACCTCTTCATGTTGGATCGTGTTTAGAATTTTGAGATTCATTGCAGGCCTTGACAATCATTGAATATTTACATAATTTCATCTTCATGCTGTTGTCGTGATCCATCTGATATAGTTTTTGATGATCTTTCTAGCAAGCATGTTAATTGTGTTGTTAACATGTTTGCAAGAAATATCAGTTTAATTGTTTTGGATTTGTCTTCTTCATAGATCATTTAATTTTTAATTTTGTTATGCTATTATCTCTTCTTTTATTTTTTAACTCTTGAAAATGCTATGCATGATGATTGTGAATTTAGCTGGTTTTGTTGTGGTTCAGGCATAATTGTGTTGTTATTACTTTCTTTCTTGTCTAGCGAGGGGAAAACATTTTGACTGGGTTCAACCATTACTGTTCTAGCTTTCCTAGTTGGATGAATCAGCTTTACGAGTAAAATCTCTTTTGTTAATCTTAGTTTCTTAGTATTTAACATTCCACCTTTTTGAATCCCCAAGCTCACATGTTACTTCTCAAAAAAGAAACCCCAAACTCATATAGCAAATGTGCACTAGTCTAGTTTCGCGTACTGGTAACATGTATACTATTTTTTCACTTGTATATTTCTACTTGGACAATATGCTACATGCATCATTTTTATTTCTTGTCACTTAAGTGCAGAGTCAAGCTCTCATTCCTAATGGCATTCCATATTTCACATCCTTGTGTTCTCTAAACTTGTTTGGTGAGGGGGGTGAATGAGGGTCCAAATGTTTGCATGGAGATAAGACGGTCCAGTGGGAGATTTATATGCATGCACCACTTTTTTATTTATTTATAATAATTTAATTATTTTCCTTATTATCCTTTTTTCTTGTTCTTTTTGAATTTTTTATCGTTTAAATATATTATTTTTGTTTCGGTGATGAATGCAATGGGACTAAATGTTGCATGGGGATATTGCTGACCACCAGCCTATTATTTGTCCATCTTGTTCATAAGATTTTGTTTTCCATTTTTTTTTTCTTGCTCTCTCCAGAGGTTAAAATAATTTAAAATTTTGTCCAGGTCTGACTGGGTTTACTTGCTGTCTGGGGAGTCATGTTCATTCAATATGTTTTTAGTGTTATATGTGTACACCTATCACTTTTCTTTCCTTAATTCTCCTTTATTTTTTGTTCAAATTTGAATCTTTTTAACTTTTCTGTTTCGGTGATGAAGGCAAAGGGACTCAATGTTGTGCGCGGATATTACTGACCACCATATTTGTCCATCTTGTTCTTAAGATTTTGTTTTTCATTTAATTATTTTCTTGCTATTCTCCAGAGGCTAAAATATCTGAACTTTTGTCCAGGTCTGACTGGGTTTACATGCAGTCTGGAGACTCATTCATAATTCATTCAGTATATTTTTAGTGTGTCACTGGCACTTATACCACTTTGCTGTGTGTTAGATTCAGCGTTTTAATTGACTGGAATGTCTGTTAATATTTGGTCAATTTATTTGCATTTGTATGCTTACCTTTGAATATAGCTTCCTTCTATATGGTTGATGGTCTCAATGTGTTGATTTAATGTATTTTAATGGAATGCTGGACGTGGTTATTGAATGTACCCATCAATGGTTTGTTCTCCTGGTGCAGCTGAGGAATTTGTTATGGGCAACATCAAAGCATGATGTATACCTGATGCAGAACTATTCGGTCATGCATTGGTCCTCATTGCTGAGGAGGGGCAAAGAAGTGCTCAATGTTGCTAAACCTATCGTTCCCACCCTGGTAATCAGTGACTTCTTTGACCAAGATAGACCCTTGATTTTTGTAGCTCAGAGTTCCTAGTGTTTTATGGTTCTGGACTAATTTAGAATCTTTTTGATCACAGATACACCCAGGATTGTTGTCTCAATCACTCTCAAGAGTGCAGATAAGCACCATGGCTGTTAAGGAGAATTTTCTGGTGGCAGGCGGGTTTCAGGGGGAGCTGATATGCAAGGTATGGGATTGAGTTGATAAGTGCCTTTAATGAAAAGCAGTCCATGGCAGAAGTTTATTTTAATTTATAACTTGGTTCTTGTATGTGTACCAGAACCTGAATCAACCTGGAGTTGCATTCTGCACTAAAATTACAACAGATGAAAACGCCATCACCAATGCAGTGGATGTTTACCATAATCCCAAGTAGGTCACTTTCTTACCCCCAATAAAAAATAGAATCCGTCTCTGAGTGGACATGCAACTGAACCTTCTGTCTGCAGTGGCTCAATGAGGGTTATGACTGCAAACAATGATGCTCAAGTCAGGGTTTTTGATGCTGAGAATTTTGCTTGCCTTAATCGCTTTTCCTTCAATTGGTCTGTCAATGTGAGTGTTATGTGCAGAAACAATACTTAACAGTTAGGGTGTTATTTGTTGCAATGTTTCTCACATCTGTGCACTTCTTCGTAATGGTTTCTTTTCAGAACACCTCTGTTAGTCCGGATGGCAAATTGGTTTCAGTTCTTGGTGACAGTGCAGAGTGCTTGATTGCTGATGCTCAGTCTGGAAAAGTAAGTCACTCGTTTTGGTTGTTCCTTGCTTGCTTCTTCATTTGTATGTAAGAAATATGTTCAGTTCTGATATATGGATTTGGAGCAGGTTGTTGGGAACCTCAAAGGGCATCTGGACTATTCTTTTGCCTCTGCTTGGCACCCAGATGGACAAATTTTGGCTACTGGGAACCAAGACACTACCTGTAGGCTGTGGGACATAAGGAATCTGTCCGAGTCCGTAGCTGTAATAAAGGGAAGGATGGGGGCAATAAGAGCTGTAAAGTTCAGCTCTGATGGCCAGTTTATGGCAATGGCTGAGCCGGCAGACTTCGTTCATATTCTTGACACAAAGTCGGGATATGTGCATGGACAAGAGATTGATATGTTTGGGGAGATTGCTGGAATATCTTTTAGCCCAGATGCTGAAGCTCTTTTTGTAGGGGTATCTGATCGCACATACGGCAGCTTGTTAGAGTTTAACCGGAGGCACTATAACCGATACGAGGACTCCATCTATTAGTGGTTTGCGCCTCTAAATCTAAAGCCAACCACTCCACCAACTTGGACTGATGGATGTGCATAATTTTTCTGCAGAGGTTTTTGTTTGACTGTGTGAAGCTTAGTCTTAGAATTTTCGGTTCCCCCTGGTAACATATTGGGGTTGTAGTCTTGTATTACCTCCTGGTTTTGGAGACTATAGACTAGTATTCTCTCCTGCCTTTGGGGAGCTATTCCTTGGTGTCGTTTGGATATGTAGAACATAAATATTGCCCTTTGTAAAGCGTTTTGCGGTTGCTTTGTCTCTGTGTATGGCAATAGTTATGTCTTATCATTTATCAATTATTTTTTCTTTTCTTTCAGTTACCTTGTTATCTTTTAGTCCAATTATCAGGCATAAATGAAGAAAATAGAGAAGCACATGGTCTTGTTTTATCATACAAGGTAATTGGGAAACATGTAAAATTGTGAGTACATGGAAGATTATTGTCGAAGTGCACTAATCTGTGGTCTCTTCAAAGGATGTCAAACATGCAAAATTCTTGGTTTCATTAACTTTATGTCCGCGTTTCTTTTTCTTGGATGAGATCAAAGTTAATATCATGGCCTAGAAATTAAAAACGTATAGCACCTTAAAGCTCACGATGAATCTGAAAATTGGGTCTCTAGTAAAATAATCCATGGACCACCCTTACCTTCAGTCTTCAGAGAGACATTTTCCCTATCTGTAAGGAAAGCAACCCCGTGTTATTCAATTGCCACCCATGTTTGGTCCAACACCAAAACCCTTCATGCGTTGTTTCTTGTAGATAACAATAAAATCATTTTCAGATCCTCTGATTACTATCGTCAAAGTGGGACAGCATCTGAGTATTGTGCTGACAATTTCTGTTGAATTCTTATGCCGTGTGGTGTGGGTATAAGAAATTGGAAGTTAAAATTGGTCACTATTGTAGTGCTTAACTCAACCAAAGTTTGATCAGACTTGATAATTTCTTTTCTTAAAGATACATTTGGATAATATTATGATCCAAAGCAGTCAGTAGCATCTATTAGAAACTGTCTTTGATAATGACCCAGCCAAGAATATGCTTCATCTGCTATAACGTGCCGCTTATTCTAAAATTCGCTTAGAAGTAAAAACAAACGTTCAAAGTGGCTTTCAAGTTTCAACTACTCAAAAAAATTTAACATAATCTTAACATGTGGCTTTCCCTCCTCTCTCAGTGTGAGAAGTCATTTTTTAATAGACAGTAGGTTAGAAAGTAATAACCTTAGTCTTAAGAACTATCCTCGGTAGTTGGACGTTGTTTCCTTAATTTCAGTTGTAACTTGTAAAGAAGTCGGTGAAACGGAATAAATATTCGATTTTTTTAATAATCTAGCTATAGAAACCAGACGGTGTCCAATTTTTCATCCTTGTAAGTTATACTATAAAAAGTCAAAGTTCAATCTTTCTTTTTCTTTTTCTTTTTTCTTTAAGAAACGTCAAAGTACAATCCACATGCAAGGAAATGGTGCCGTGCCCAGTTTCTGCTTATCCTAATTGACTGACTTGTCAATATGGTTGTTGTCTAATTAACTGCTTATTCTAAATAACTGTTTTCTATGGGCATATTTGCACACGCATTTTGACACAATTTACATATTTGTCAACGTGCGTTCACATTGCATATATCACTTGCACACAAGTCCACCATTGGTACTTAATGAAAAGTAATTTAATCACGGCTTATCACGTGTTTAAGTTGTGTCAAAGTGTGTGGTCCTAGACTTTTTTAATGTAAAAATGTGAGATTTTGTTAGGCTATAAATAAGCTGAGCTTTATCGAGTAGCGAATGTTTGAGCTTAGCTTAACAAAAAAAGTAAAATGTTCAAACTCAGCTCGAGCTTGAACCAAGCCTACAAATAATGTTTGAGCTTGAACTTGTCAAATTTTCTAAAACTTAAACTTGGGTTGATTTAGCTTGATTCATTAGTTAAGTCGAGCTCAAGCTCAATATCAAGTTTTTGAACTTGAGTTCTAATACAAGTACATCATCAAATCCATATCAAACTTTTTATCAAGCCCATTTGATTTGGAAGAGTAGTCCCAACTTCCAATTATCTAAAGTTTTAGTAAGATATGAATTTATTTGTTAAAGTTGTATCAAGCTTATTACTAAGCTCATAAACGAGCCTAAGCTTAACTTGTGTTTTTATTGAAACCAAATGTTCACGAGCTTATTTATGAACAATATTTATATATTGGGTTTATCTCATTTATTAAACAAACCTAAAACTAAAACTCAAGGTTAGCTTGTTTATAAACAAACTTTTTTATCAAGTCAGACACAATCTTTTTATGAAACTGTTTAGATTTTGTTGTACTCTACACTTTCTTGCTTAATATTATTCATATACCATTCAAGATTTCTGGGAAGTCAAATCCCAAATTTGAATCTAAGAAGAGATTTGGGCTTTTTGGTGAAGGAGATTTGGGCTTTTGGCCCTGTTGCCTTCTAAACCCAAGACAGCTTATTTTGGATCAGCACCGAGCTATTCATTGAAAAGTCAATGGACCTGTTAACTACAATCATTCCAATCAAGGTGCCTCCAAACTCGTTGCGTGAATATGTTATATGTGCACCACCGGTAATGGAATATTTCATTCAACCTTGCACCAAAGATTAGGATTCCAATTCTTGGATATGGTCCATATGGACCATAAACTAGGCCTAGGCATCTGATGAAATATTGGCGCCTTATGAGTTATGATTATCTCCTCTAGCACGAGTTGTGTCATGTCAGCCTAACCTTCTGTAGGGATTAAGCGTCAAAGAGCACTGTTTTATCATGAAAAAGTCTAGAGATATAATTATTGCCGATGTAACAAATTGTTAATGGTAGACTAGTAGTTAAAAAAGTAATGTTAGTAATAGGCCTAGGTAAAATCCAGTAAAACTTGTCAATTCAACTAATTTAACTTTATTTATTTATTTTTGCTATGTAGTAATACTCTTTTATAATTTAGGAATGTTACGAGGATTTTGAGTCTTTTACTTAGAAAGATCAAGGTAGAACCTACGTTGTTATAATAACTATCAACGAGCTACCACCTTAATTAACTATAAATACATTAACAGTATAAATATGTTTAGTTCACTAATTAAACACAACCTGTAAATATGTTTAGCAATGTTTTTCGGAGGCGGAGTAACGTATAACCCCTATTTTTGATAAAAGCATATAAAACCCCTATAACTCTTGTGATAAATGTCACTTTAATTTACTATAAGCCCTCCCATTTCACTTAAATTCTGGCTATAAATTGAGCCACCAAGCAAATAGAGCTAGGTAATATAAAGTGGGATCTGAGACAACCGACCACAACTTTCAAACATGTCAGAAGTGTCTTTCAAGATCAACATTCAAATTAAACCAAATGTTTCTTACCAATTAAATGATGGGCCGGTTGAATAAGTGATAGAATTAGAGGTGTGTATGAGTTGGGTTGGGTCGGATTAAGAAGATTTTTTGACCCAACCCACTATAGTGGGTTAAAAAAATTCAACCCAATTCACATGGGTTGGGTTGAACCCATGGGTTAGACAATTTTATTTTAGTACTATTATTATTAAATTGAGCAAAAAAAAATATATCACACCTGCCATCTGAGTTGATAAACAAAATATACATTAATATATGAACTAATATTCCAACTTAGTTATACATTAATATTGGCTTTTATATAGGATAGGAGGGAGAACTAGTTATTTAAAAAAAATTATTAATTATTAATTATAATATATATATATATATTAAATGTATGGGTGGGTTAGGTTAGGTTTGGCAGGTTTGAAATTTTATGACCCAAACTCAACCCGACCCGTTATCAAAAATTTTTTTATAACCCAACTCAACCCACCAAGCCCTAAAAAAAGACTCAACCCGACAGGTTGGGTTGTGTCAGGTTAGTTTTGGCAGGTTGGCAACACACACCCCTAGATGGAATGCATTGGTTAAGGTAAGTATTTTATTATAGTCCATAAGTTTTTTTTTTTTTTAATTTAATTTTTTAAGAAAAGTGCTGCGTTCACAACATTTTTAAAGAGTCGAACAATCTTTATTTAAAGGAGACTTATTCATTAACTTTTGTTACTTTTCAATACATTAGAACTCATTCAATTCTACATTATTGGGTGTATTTCAACACATGTTAACAAAAACCTTGTTTAAAAATTTAAAAAAAAAAAAAAAAAAACTCCTTGTTTGTCCTACTTTATCAAAATATTCACTAAATTATCTCATGTCAAAAAAACATTAAGTAACAAAATGAATATTATCAAGAACTTTGTAGTTTAATAGCACAGTCTATTCTCCTTTATAAGGAAAACAATGATTCGAATTCTTCTCCTCCAATTATTATAACTAACTGGAAAAAAACAAAACACAAAAAATAATAATAATATAATAATAATAATAATGTAGAAGGAGGAACTACCGAACTTGGAAGGAATATCTTAATATCTCCATTTATCAGTTCTGTTTTGCCAAAAGTCCGGCCCAATACTGTCATAAATACGTTAAAATACGTTTGGGCTAACTCAAAATGTTTCAAGTATTCTAGCAGGTATAAAGGAGCTAAGGGAAAATGTTTCAACTATTCTTAGGTACTCCGAGAAAATGAAAAAAATGGTGGTTCCTCCTCTAATATTTATAGTGGATCAATCATAAATGTAGGAGGACCCACTATAAATGAAAGAGAGAGAAATATTATTCTTCGTGTTCGAAAGTAGAGGTGTCAATTCGGGTTAGCGCGTTAGGTTCGTATCGTGTCGAAGTAGGGGTATTTAACTAAATGACTCAAACCTAACCCGACCAATTTAATAATCGTGTCATGATCTTTCAACCCTAACCCGACCTGTTAATAAGGCGGGTTGACCTGACCCAACTCATTTGACCAGCTTAATAAACAAGTCGTGTTGGGTTGACACAAATGTAACATAACTTATTTCAACTTGCATAATATTAAATATAAAATCCATCTAGAAATAATTTTTTTTTACATCCCAAAAGCAGTGCATATACTTAAAGTCTTCAACCCACATTCAAAATAATATAATTCAACAAAAATATAATATTCATCTAGAAATAAGTGCATACACTTCAACCCAAATTCAAAATAACATAGTTTAACAAAAATAAAATAACATAGTTCAACAAAAATATAATATTGTTGGAACTCGACAAATGCTAAGTATCAATATTGAAAGAATTGGAGCAAATAGTAGTCTAATCCCGACTATGACTGCGATTATCATCCATAGATTCTAGTTTATAAACTATCTCAATAAATACACTTGCAAGATATACAGACGGTGTCCAACACTAATACAAATACAAAAACAAAAAACACACGACACAAGACAAAAGCTACAATCGTGGCTTTAATCAACAATTAATATATCTCATATATTAATGACAGCACATGGGTTTAAAGTATATAGAACAAAAACATTATGCAGAAAAAATTACTGCAAAATTTTGAAACACCAAGAAAACAGTTTTCTTTAATTTTAAAACTCACTAAACACATGAGAGAGAGAGAGAGAGCAATAACTGGTTTGAGATTTTGAGTTTGAGAATTGGGCGTAAGACTATAAGATAGCAGAGTGAGTAGTATGACTAAAATAAAAATAAAAAAAGATATTTATAAAGATAGTAGAGTGAGTAGTATGACTAAAATAAAAATAAAAATAAAAAAAGATATTTATAAGAAGGTTTAGAGATTTAGAGTTTGTAAGGTTTAGAGATTTAGGGTTTGTAAGGTTTAGAGATCTAGGGTTTATAAAGTTTTAATTTCCAATTTTATCCCTTGTAAGTTTTTTTAATTACTCACTTTTTTTTTTTAATTTAAAATATATATTTGATATAAAAGGTATTTTACAAATTTAAAATAAAATGAATATTTATTTGTCATACGAGTTAAACGGGTTAAGTTAAGTGAGTCATTTCGGGTTGACACAAATAAATTGATGTGTCAAACGTGTCTATTGCGAGTTATACGGGTTGACCCGTTTATGATACGTTTTTTATCGTGTCGCTTTCGGATTGACCCGTTTATGACCTAAACCCATTAAAGCCCAACCTTAACCCGCAAAAACTCATGTCGTGTTCGCAGATTGGATCGAACATTGAAAGAATATCTCAATATCTCCATTTATCAGTTTTGTTTTGCCAAAAGTCCGGCCCAATACCGTCATAAATACATTAAAATATGTTTGGGCTAACGTTGGCCCAGCTCAAAATGTTTCAAATATTCTGGCAGGTATAAAGGAGCCAAGGGAAAATGTTTCAACTATTCTTAACTACTCCGAGAAAATGAAAAAAATGGTGGTTCCACTTCACATATTTACAGTGGAACAATCATAAATTTAAGAGGATTCACTATAAATATAAGAGATTATTTTCCGTGTTCAAAAGTACTAAAGAATTACTCAAAAGCTCCGACTCCTATTATGAAAACAATTAAATAATGTGTCGGCAGTGAACAAAAAGGCATCCCAAAAAAAGTTGTCGGCGGTTCTTTCGAGATATTGAAGTCTAGCCGTCTAGGGAACTCAAAAAATAGCTTCACTATAAAACAGAAAATGAAATTTTCACCTTGTAATTTTGCATTTTGTTGTTTTTATAGTTATTGTTATTATTTGTCTAATACTCCAACCAAGCTATATCATTAATTTAGCCACGGGACTCTTGGCCTGATGGCCCTGATCTATCTTTCGCATTTATATTTTTTTTTCTTTTCACCTACACTATTTTTTATTTATTTATAAGCTTTTCACCTACACTATTAAGTTTTCGTTTGGATTTTTTTATTTATTCGTATTTATATAAAGTATCCAAAAGTATGGATCAAATATAGTTGTACTTCAAAGAAAAAAAAAATGTTGTATATGCAAATAAGCTAAATAAGATCTATAAAAAATTCAAACTAAACACACATTAAATTAACCAATATAATCAAGTACGGGGTAATAGGTCCTTAATGACCCATTCATATAAATTTTATCATTGCTTTTTTCAGCTTTGCAATTTGAAAGACAAATAAGACCCATTCAACATTTCTCAAAATATATATATATATATATATATATATCCATTATTCCATTCAACATCACATCAAAAATATTCAAATAAAAAGAAGAAAAGAAAATAAGGAGGACCAATTCAACATAATTTATATCACACCTTAAATACTCTTTTGCAGTTTTGTCAATGGGCTTGTAGCGAATGGCACATTCCCCCAACCCCTTTACATTTCAATTCCCATGTTGCTGGTCCAAACTAGTCGGCCCCTATGCCTATCCTTCCAAAAAAAAAAAAAAATCACTTTTTCCCATTATTATTATTATTATTTTATATAAACTCCCCCATTATAACTAATTAACTATACATCGTTATTCATTCTCCAAAAAAAAAAAAAAAAACTATACATTGTTATTATTAACCTTGTCCGAGAAAAAGAATTCATATAGAACTTGACTAATCAATTATTATTACTAATTAGAAATCAGTTGTAGAGTCAGACTATCTTGTTACTGTTTTTTATTTTTTAATTCATTTATCATTAGAGAATCAATTTTTGTTGCCGATAATTTTATCAACTGAGCATTTTTGTAATTTTGTGAGAACCATTCTTATCTCCTCTCTTTTTTCTTTCTGTTGTGACGTTGAAGGGAAAGAAAGATAGGGAAAGTTGCATTAATGTTGTAGTACTTGTTTTACATCAATCTCTTTATTCATCACGAGGGAAAAAGAAGTCCAAAAAACAAAAAGATGGAGAGAAAAAAAGCAACAATAAAATTGTTAAAATGTGTATAGAATGAAGGCGATTGCTTAACGTTTTACCCAAAAAAAAAAAAAAAAAAAAAGGTCGATTGCTTAACCAAGTTAACTCTTTCAAACTTGGGTTGTAAGCTCCAATACTCTTCTTCTTCTTCTTTTTACTTAATTTATTAACTTTTGAGAAAGTCTTTGATTGAAAATGATTTAAAGAAAAATTAATGGTGATTTTCCATAAAAGTATCATATGGAAAAGGGAAAACTTTTGATTTCAATTCGATTTGATCTTGACGCGCCCCTGATGCTCAAAAAATGAACTTGATATCAGATATTTGTGTAGGTAGGTAGGTAGACACACAAGAACAAAAAGATAATAAAAAAATATTAAGAAAAAAAAAAAAAAACTTTATTGGGCAATTCATATGCTAACCTTTTTCGCAACATTCCAACTTAGGTCCTCTTTTATTTTATATATAGATATTTCGTAGGGTTAAGTTTAACCAAAGCCTATTTGGTCACCAATTGAATTTGATTGGTACAAAATGTGAACCCAGCTTCTAGCTCTGATGTTAAACTTTGTACCCACTCAACCAAAAAGAAAGAAGCGTGATCCTTAGCCTGCGGAAAAATAACAAAAGAAGCTTGAAATAATCAGTATAATCACCTACAAAGCCATATGCATTATCCAATGTCGTGAAAAAGTGAAATTAGAGACTCCCCCACAAAATCACCATGAATATCTTTAGCTATATAATGACAAAGGAACTGCCCCTGAAAATGACAAGATTTTATTGCTTTGCTTATAGTGCTAAAAATTTATTGACACAAATCATTTGTCAATTACAGTGTCTTCCCCTAACTTGCCAGCTCAAGTCATGAAAATGGGACAAAGATTTGTGCAAGAAATTCTAAGGAAAGTAGTAATCACTTTGACCTCTTAACTTTAGGACAAATCATTGGTTGTTTCATTTTGATTCCGTATCCTATTTCTTGGTATTGCTTGTTTGTGGCTCAGGTGGCCAAATTGTAACCTTAACTCTTATCAAGGTGGGTTTTGAACTGGTCAAGACATTTGGCCAAACTTTCATGCTGAAAATTTTGCAGGCTAGAGATCTAGAAAATCAGGCAACATGTCTCATGTGTCCTCGGGCTTGAAGCCTTGAAGTCAGAGCTGCTCCAATCTAATTGCCAAACTGATGTTGCATTGTTCCCACCTTTGAGTTTGGTATTATATTTGAGGAATCTAAGGTTTTTCACCATTACTAAATGTGGTGAGCATTTATTGACCAAAAAAAGAGGTGCATATTCAATTCATGTGTAGAAAATTAAGTGATTTCTGAATTGAGAGATTCCTAAGGGTTGAGAGTTGAGAGGTTCCACAGGCGAAAACCATCTGATAAAGGATACATGAATTAGTAATTGTCTAATAAAATCGTACAAGACTTATGGAAAAACTTTCAAATACAAGTCCTTCTAGGCCAACAAGCAGGTTGTAGGTCGGAATTGTACAATTTTAATGACCTATTCAATAGATTAAGCATACATGACTTAAATACTCAATACACCCAAAAATTTTGTAATTTAACTGGTACTTATGATGTTTTCAATAGAAACATACATGATTCAAATCTCATCTCTCCCAAATATCAAATTATAAAATAATAATAATAATGGACTCTAATATGTAATATCTTAACAAAATTTTACTCAGATTTAGAAGTTAATTACAATTTCCTCTCTTAATTTTGACGTTTCCTTTTTTTGAGGAAAATTATGATGTTGCCTTAAACTTCAAAAACAATGAACTCTCTGATTTAATTCTAGTAATTACTTTGCCCCATATTATTAAAAATTTTGTCAAGTTGGACTCAAAAGTCATTTAAAAAAAAAAACCGTGTTAAACATAAATTGATTTTTTTTTTGGGTTAAATTTTATGAAAATTTTAGTAAAATTGTCAAGAGTTTTGTAGCTCAATTAATTATCATCTCATAGTATTTTTAACAAAGACATCTAATGTTCAAATCCTCTCACCCCCAACTCTCAAGTTATAACAAATAAATAAATAAATAAATAAAAACTACAAGAGATAAAATGCTTATTTCCAATAAATCAAGAAAGACATTATTCAATTTTGAAGTTTGTCCTAAATTTTATGAATTTTCAAATTCTAATAAGAATATTGCAATGCAGCAAAAGTATGAATTTATCACAATTAGTTTATTGTTTTTTTGTAAACCAGACTCAACGATATATTTTTTTTTTTTTGAGAATGAGACTCAACGATATTTGGTTGCTGAGTCTTGATCTATTTATATATAAAATTGGAACCTATGGAGTTGACCTAACCAACCTAACGAACAGTTTCCTTTATTAATTTTTTTTTAAGTGATCATGTTACGAATTTTCCCAATAAAACATATTTTTAGCCTTATTTTCCAATAAATAAATAAACAGTGTGAGTTGGACCGAAGCTCTCAACCTACCCTCTTCCTTTTCGTCAATCATCACCTCGCTTAGATATTATCACTTTATCAGTTAGGATATCAATTATTAGCTCCCATAAACTATCCTTCATTTTGGGTTGATTATATATCATGCTAAAACGTGCTTCTTAATTATTATTTTTTTGGTGCTAAATTGACAAAACCATTCATAAAATTAGGAAGAACTACAAGTCAAGCTAAAACAACCTTCCCTCAAAGCCAATATCAAGCAAGAAGGGAAAAAATTAGAGCCCAATTTGCATGGAAAATTAGATTCAAGGGGTAAAAGGTGCATCTTGTTGACCATATATGTATATAATTATTCGATAATAATAGAATTTACCAGTTGGAATCCACAGTTTTGATTAATATGCATAGGTAATAAGTAATAATTAATAAGTAGAGAACCAAAAAGCTGGGATCTTATTAATAAAAAAATTATCCTTCTAATGCTAAAAATACAAAGCTAACTAGTGTGTATATATAACTTTCAGTTTTTTGTCTATACCAAAAATTAATTTATATATTGGTCTGATGTTAAAAATCTATCATTAAAAGCAGACACTATAAATTAAAACTATCTTTTAAAAAAAATTTCAATTTCAATTTCAAAACCATCCGTTTAATGTTGGCAAGAATAATGAGAGGGAGCTCCAATCATGGACGCCAGCTTGCTGCATAAGTTTAGTATTGCTTTTCTAGAAAGTTAGATTAAAAAAACAAAAGAGTGCAGGATAAGTTTTCTCAAGCAATACCTTTCTACCCTTTTTGACTAAAATCAGCCTATCAGGTATGTATCTCTCGAACAAGTATCGGTCCATTTCTCACAGGAAGGAAAAAGAAGATTATGGAGATAAATTAATAGAATATGAAGTTCCTTCAACAATATTAATCTTGACTTAGGATCCGTTTAGAATTCACTTACTTTACTAAAATTGAAACTTTTTTAATGAGAGTATCGTAAATAAAAGTAAAAATTAACTAAAATAGTATAGTGAGACCTATAAATAGTACTAAAAAATACAGTGAGGTTCATAAATAGTAATAAAAATAAGCTGAATAGTAAAATAAATTGACAAAAAATAAGTTATCCAAACGCAACCTTAGTCTCCATTTGTCACAAGCTTCTCATTTAACTTTTAACTTATTTTGTTTATTTACAGCTTCGTAAAACTACTAGTATATTTTAACCTAACTTTAATAATAATAAAAAAAATTAAAATTACTTGATGCCCATCGGACACCCAGTGACAATTCTCAACTTTCTATGTAGGGTGTAGCTTGGATTTGGATATTAGGAAAAAATTGTTTGAAATTGCTCCCAAAAAAAAAAAAATTTAAGATAGTATAAAGACGGAGGAGGAAGAAAAATCTATTTTTGAATCATTAAATATGTCAATTATTACCGATGTGGGAGGTAAAAGTCCAACCTTATATATTGGGCCTGAGACCCTATTTGAAGATTACTGTGCATCCAAAGAGAAAAAAGTTGTTAAGAAGAAGTCCAGGTGGAAGAAATATATCTGGAAATGAATGAGCAGTATAGTCCGAAGAGATCACTAGTAGTCCGAAGAGATCACCAGTGGTCCGAAGAGGTCATTCTCCTCGGATACAAAAAGCCTTAGTCAGGCAGATACTTGGGAGGTTCAAATAATCTTTCTAACGATTTCAATGATAAGGATAGGCTTCAGGCATGTGTGGAGATGATAGGAACGGAAAAATATCTAGAAGACAAGCTGCAACCACCACATTAAATGCACTACAGCTACTTTTCTGATCACATTAATGTGGAGAAGACTCTTGAACAGTAAAATCATAACTACCACCACTCACAGAGAGGTAAAGAAGATACCTAATAGGACATGCACTCAAGTGGATGTTTAGATGAAGAACAAGTGGACGATGAAGATGATGGGAGAGGGTGCTATATAAAGAGGAAAGACCTCTGATAAAGGGGGGATCGAAGGAAAAGGAAGAAGTAGAAGAGAGTAACTTTACTGTAGCACTAAGAGTTGTAATCACCTTTCATTCAATAATACACTTATTCGGACATCTGTTTGTTGAGTTTTTCAATTGTATTTCTACATTAATACATCTCTTAACACCATAGTTGACTATTGTTTTATTCACAACCAGCCCAGCTCTTTCACCCACTCTCTATAAATTCATTGTTTTGGATTCATTGGGCTCATAACCCAAACTTTTTGGGCTTAGGCTACAAAAACTGACCCTACAATCAATATTATAGTAATTAAAACTTCAAACAAAGGAAAAAATTAACTTATATTTTAAGGACATTGGTTTAAGAGGTATTTTTATAAAAGATTTATATAAAAAATAATTAAATATTTTTGACAATTTTTTTTATATTTCTTATTTAAAAAATTATCAATTTTTTTTAAAATTTCTCAAAATTGTTTTACTCTTGTACAAAGAGAGATAATAAAAACGCTCACAGTTTAGTTAGATTTTCAATTAATTAATTTAAATGGTGTTGTATGAGTAAAAGATGTTCTACCATCTATCTATCCGATATGGCTAGTTTGATTTAATAAGATTGGATATCTTTCTTCGAAAATTTTTTTTTTAATGAATTATTAATAATTCCAACAAGACTTATTGCAAAAAAAAAAAAAAAAAAAAAAATTCCAACAAGACACTTAATGTTACGAGGACCGAAATAAAAAAATCAAATAAAAAACAAAAACCTTAGACCCCGTATTATAGCGGTTGTCTCTGTGGTGTGCCTATCCTATTACTGTGATTGAAGTTACATTTGCCGGAGCTCCAGGTCAGTCTACAGTCTACAGCTAGAATAAAAATTATTTAAAAAAAAAAAGAAGGTCTACAGTCTACAGCTAGCTAGCTAGCAGGCGTAACTTAGTAAACCCATAAATTAAATTCTGACACAGTCAATAGAAGTAGGTCTGGTGGCTTAAAGTGTAGCATTAATGTGAGGGTAAGAGAACGTCCACAACCCGCAACGACCATCACTCTCCACTTTCGTCAAAAAGTCAAGCATCCCGTTTTATGGAGAACACGTGGCAACGTTTTAGCGGTTGCGGGATTGAAAGAAAAACGGCCAAGGCGGGAGACACTATTATTATATGAAGACTGATCTGAGATGGGATGAGAGAGACAGTGACCCAAAACCGCGTTAAATTTTTGCTTTGCCTTGCTTTTTCTTTTTTTCCTTGGTGGGTGGGTCCCACCTCAAAACATTCCGGACAATTTCGCTTCTTCCTTACGCTTACGCCTTTATTATATGTCTGCACCGCCAATTTCTCTTCACTCTTCTCGCCTACTGCAAAATCGATCAATTTCTCATCATAGAGCAATTGCTAATTTTTTTTTTTTTTTTTAATGAGCAATGCTAATGTTAGTCACACAGCATTTTTCACAAATAATAACATCAATGATTATTTTTGGAAAAAAAATTTAGTACAAAAATTTTGTGTCCAATACTTATTAGATGTCATTTTAAGACCTCTCTTTTCCACCATTAAGTCGAAATCATACCTCATCATTTGGATTAACTTTTAATCCGTGTTTACAGCTATCACCAATTAGGCAATTAGCTTTTCTTTTTGCTTTTGGCCATCCATTTTGTCTCATTATAAAAAAAGGGGAAAAGTAACGAATTCTAATGTTATTAGTTTAGATAATATTTTTAAAAGTTTTTTTATAAAAAAGAAAAAGAAAAAGAAAAAGTAATTACTTTTTGGAAAATGTTAATGAGTGGCATTGGGGAATTGGTTAAGAATCCATATTAATAAAGTTTTGATATCACTTTTATGGAAATTGAAAAAAGCTGTCAAAACATTAATTACTTTTTTTTTTTCTTTTTCCATAAAAACTTTCTTTAATTGAATTGTTAACCAATGTCCTACGGGCTACGGCACTCGTTAACATGACCCTTAGTTTTTTGCCCTTTTTTTTATATATATTTTTCATGAAAATTGTTTCAAAATTTTCCTAAAATTTTCAATTAACAAATGCCTAAGACAACCGTTTTGAGAGAGAGTTTTAACCTATGACGTCCACATTTGATGATAACTCTTTTATCATCAAACCAATACACCAGTCAGTTTTTGGTGTCAGCATTGATTGAACCCCAAATCTCTTATTCAACGATCAGAAACTTTACTAGTTGAGCTAACTATAACTCACCATTAACCTAACCCTTACAATAAATATTTTGAAATATATATTTCTTTTTTCTTTGGTAATGATCTAAATACTATGTCCATTTTTCTAAAAAATTAACCACCCAGTCTTTTTGAAAGTTAAAGGGCAAATTGTAAGTATAGGACAATTATAAATTAACTCAATTAGTAAAGTCATTTGTGATCAAATAAAAAATTTTAAATTCATTTATCACCTACAATAACAATCAATTAGTGTATTGACATTATAATTAATAAAGAATAATCATTATTGATTTTGAGAGACCACCTCACGAGAATAAACAAGGAGGGGTACATTGATCTTGGACCTTGCTCATTAAGAACATTTAAGGTACACTGACAATCCAAACCAACTCTCACAAAGCCAAATCACTACGTGCTTGATTAGAGGATTGAGGGAATCCCTCGGCTCCTCTATATGGTCTTTGAGCATTCGAGACAACTAAAGATTACCCGTCAATTGAAAATCGCATGAGCCAAGGAGTGGTAATTTTTATGGAAAGATCGTCTTCACCATCGTATTTATTACTCTTACCTACTAAAAACCATCCAAAATTAAATACTTAATAACCCGTTTAAATAGTAAGTGAGACTAATTCAAGTCTACAGCCACAAACTATTTTACAATATTTTTACAAACTGTTGATGTGACCAACTTCTTATTGGTTTTCATTTAGGTCCATTATTAACATCACTTTTTCATTTACCATTAATCACTCATCACATCAGCATTTTGTAAAAATTTTTATAAAAAAGTTTGTATTTTTAGCATTATTCTTTTTTTATTATTAGAAGAACATAGAGATAGAGATTTCCAAGGAATAAATTTTTTGTTTAAAATAATTTCCAAGGAATTATTAGCTTTCTAGGTTTCATCATGGTGTCATCAAGATAAATAAATATAGGAAAATTTTAATGAATACCTTAAAGACATTGGTTTAGAAAGTCATTTTATAAACTTTTTTTATGAGAAAAAAATAAAAGTAATTTTTTTTTAATATTTTTTTTTTTACATTTCACATAAAAGCAATATTAACATTTTTTCTAAAATGGTCTATTCTGATAATAGAACTCATAAATATATTCTATTAAGTTTTCTTTCTTCTCGATTCAACCACGCAGCAAGTATGGTTATAAGAGGATCTTGCTTTGCTTGTAAACCAACTAAATATTGATGTAGAGCATCTAATTTATAAAATGATATTCTTTCTTTAATATAAAATTTTAAACTTAAATAGAAATTAGTATTACTTTTTAAAGAATATCGTCTTGATAATATTTTCTATCATCCACACATTTTATACAACTTTAAAAGAGAACCTGAAAGATAGGAACAGAAAAAAGAAAAAACTTTTAACAAAAAATAGGAATAAAAAGCAAATAATACTGCTTCTAGTCGTATAGATTAATGATGGAGCTTTGAATTTTAGTATGCAACGTGACTTTGAGGAAACACATGACTCAATTGTTTGAAAATTGCGGCTCCACGTTCCCTTCGGACATGGCCCAAGATTCATTCCGGATTCTCTCAACCCAATTTGGTCAACTAACCTAACCGAACCAACACTCCCGGGTCTAGTCACCCAGTTCACTCCGAATTTCACCTGCTCACGAGCACACAGAATAATTCCCCCTAAAGAAAATCGTGCGCCCTCCGTCATTTCACTGCCAACGCGAGCTCCTAAAGCGTGATCGCTACCTTCCGTCTCGACAAAACATGTGACTGCGATTTATTCCAAAAAAATCGTCTTATGAGATATTTTCTCACAAATTAAGAAGGTTATGGTTCTAATACTCTATTTGATGAGTAATGCTTAGATCAAGTTCTCTTGAATATTAAACTATATTAAATCTCATATAATGGTGATATGTGATTATTTTTATTTTTCTAAATTGTTTACATTGTGTCAAGTTCAATGCATTAGCGCTTCAACCCAAGCTGAACCCCCATTTTATTTTAGGAGAAATAAAATTTTAAACTTCTCCCTCACTTGTTATTACATTTTATAATTGAACTATTTGAAAAAAAAAATGTGGCATAAAAAAAACATTTTAAACAAATAAATTGTCTTATTTACTTAAAACCGTTTTATATCTCATCTAATCATTCTAACATGTATTTACTTTAATACGACGTGGTGGAATGTTTGCTTATGGATTGGTTAATTATAAAAATTTGCCCTCCATAATTCTTAAGAAATTCTACTCTTAAAAAAAAATATATAATTTTGAGAAAAGTTAACAGATGTTCTAAATGTATTTTTAGTAAACTATTTTAAGGAAATTTTTATGAAAAAGAAATAAAACAATTAACTTTTTAAAAACTTTTTTTTTTCCATAAAAATAGTATCAAGCTTTATTTGATATAACTTATTAACAATTATCATAAGTGTACCATGGGCGGTGTTAGGTAGAGTTTAGGGGGTTCAAATGAACCCCCTGAGTTGGAATGAAGTTTTATAATATATAATATTTTTATATTTTATTTTTGATTTGTCTTCTTAAAATGAAAATTTGAACAACTTGATCTCAAAAAAATTTTAAGTTCAGTTGAAATTAGGTTAAATATGATCTTTTTAGCAATATCTTGGTATTTTTAAACACACAAAAAAAGCCCAACAACAAAAGATTTTTTTTTTTTTTTTATTTTTTTTATCTTAAACCTAAAAAAAAAGCCTATTCAGATCTTAAGTACACATTTGTTTAGTTTACAATGTAAATCTTACATTGATAGTACAATGTAAACATATAATTGTCATAAACTAATAAATAATTTTTTTTTTTTTTTTTTAGATAGATTCAACTTATGGCTTCCGCTTCTAATGATAGCTGTTTATCATTAGACCAAGACGCTAATCGGTTTTTGGTGTAGTCGGGGATTGAATCTCAGATCTTTTATTCAACCATCAGAGACATTACCAGTTGAACTAACTGGAACACACATAGATAAAAGTATTTTAAGTAGTGATAATTAAAGTTCACTTAAGGAAAAAAATTAATATGTTCATTGTATTAAGAAAAAATTATGTCAAATGAATTTATAGTTTTATCTTTTATTCTTTCGCTAGTACATACTATAGACAAATTTGTAATAAAAAATCTCCATAAAGAGTAAGATTCATCTCTTACCCAAATTACATCTTCTTATTGACCCCCCAAGAAAAAAAGTTTTGGAGCCGCCACTGAAGTGCACATGTTAATATAGCTCTATAATTTTATCTATTTATTTTAAAATTAATGGATTCAATTTTATTAAAATATTAATATAAAGATTCAATAATACTGCTTCTTGCCTTCTTGGTCGTTTATATTAATCATGAAGATTAGTCCCCGGTCTTTATCAAGAAATACTCTTCCAATTTTAATGGGTAATTTGTTAATTTTTCTAACAAATGAGGAGGGATTCTCTTTTGTTATGCGCCGCGCGTGGGTCAATGAGTAATGTCCCGATCGATCACACGATCCGCAAGATCCAAGGGTGTATCTTGCAGCATCCGGCGCCGCAATAGTAGAGCTTGTTGTCCTCCTCGCACGTGACGTGACATGCCCACTTGATGCTATCTTGCGCCGTAACCCCCGCCCGCCATAACCAACTAGGGTCAATGAAATTAAACCATGGTTTAAACTGTTCATTTTGGTTTTTGAGACTGTCAGTGTCATCCCACGGTTTTGCCCCAAAGTGAGTATTATTTGGTGCCTTTTGTTAACGTGGGTTCCTCGTAGACATGGACCATCTCCGACGTAGGATATGGTCATCATGTCGTCAGATCATTTTAGGTGGGGCCTCTTTTTCATCGAGCGGTAGTCGGGTCACTTGGCTTTGGATTCTTGAACTTTTTGAGTCCATGTCAGCGTGACCCAACCAAATTAATTACCTTTTTTTTTGGGTTTCGGGTTAAATGATGTTGACCATTTTCGTTTAAACAGGGTGATTTTTTTTTTATTGGAAAAAATTAACTGAATATTAGTTGAAGAAATATTTTAAAAAGTTTTATATGAAAAAAGAAAAAAATACCTTTTTTTTTTTACTTTTTTTATAAATATAAAAATATTTCTAAAATTTTCTAATAATAAATTCCCTAATAGCATCTTTAACATGATCTTCATTTTTTTATTTGTGGCAAATCATCAATTGTCATGTTTTCATTTTTACTTTTATCATTTTTTTTTTTATTTCACTTGAGCCCCTTGAAATTTTGAGATAATTTCAATTTTATTTTTGTTGCCATCTATCTCACAATAAAATATTAACGTAGCTAATGGATTGTTTATGTGTCACTCAATGACAATAAAAAATAATTTAAGCAACATTAAAAAGGTTACTTCAATATTTATAACAACAAAGCAAAATTTTGGAGTCGATTATGGATCTTCGACATATTAAATCAAGTTAGCTACATTAAAAAAAAAATGAAAAAAAAACTACATCAACATTTCAAAAAAATTTGTATATATATATAGAGAGAGAGAGAGAGAGAGAGAGAGAAGGTTTTTTTATTAGTAGAAGATTGGGTTAGAAGTAACGAGGTTAAGGAGTAATTACAGTAAGGAAATATATAGGAATTATTGTTGTCGAAGGAAGTATCGTGAATAATGTGTAGATCTTTTTAAATAAAAACGATAAAAGATAACTCTGAAGCTAATTCGAGAATTGGTATATATTTTATTTTTAAAATTCAATAGTTTGGCTCAAAGATTTAAATCATAAATACTTCTATCAAATTTGTATAGTTAATTGTTGTCACTTTAGTTTGTGAAGTATTTATTAGAAAAGAGGGCTTATAAGAAACGCCAAAGGATACAGAGTTACACTGCAAGGAGGATAAGACGTTTGTCATTATTAATTAATGAGTGAATATAATGAGCTTTTGCTATATTTTTTATTTTTTATTTTAGAGGCTTCTCATTATGGGTCAACTTTTCTCAAAGATAAGTTCTCAGTTCTCTTGCTTCAGATTCATTTTCCCACTGATTGCAAAAAAGAAATTTTTAATATATATATTTATATATATAAAGGATCATATTCTTTATCACGAAACAAGAGAAGAGAATTAGACCATATTCCAACACATTCAAATCGGCCTGGCCAAACTTTTAAGCAAGACTAAACTTAAGAAACTACTTTTTGCATTTTTGTTACTCATTTTCAAATGCACATCTCACACTTGACTCAATTATTATTATTATTATTATTATTATTATTTTTGAATTTGAAATGAAAATTTTGAATTAGACTAGTCCAATGAGTAATGCAATATAAATGCTCAAATGGAGCGGCTGTCATACTCTAGCTATCTTTAAAAAAATAGAGTAAGGCTAGAGATACAAACTTTTTTACAAAATGTTGATATGGTGAGCGGTTATTGATAAATAAAAAGATGATATTAATGGTAGGTCTAAAAAAAAAACTAATAAGAAGTTAGACACATCAACAATTTGTAAAAATATTGTAAAATAATTTGTAAGTATAACATTTCTCAAAAAAATATTCTTTCAATTAGTCAAACCCAAGATAAAAGAAGTGGGGAACTCATTTTTAGATCAGAAGCCCATTATCAACTTCTTTTCACCGCATCATCGTGTGGATAGGATTTTATATTATATCATGTCTAATATTTATAACAAAAAGAAAAGCAGTATTTTATATAAGTTGTACATTTTAAATCTTTAGTTAATAAAAAATGCAAGAGCATGACCATAATAAAATATAGGTTAAAATGTTATCATTTAAGTTCGACTGAGATGTGCGGATAAGATTTTATATTATATCATGTCTAATATTTATAACAAAAAGAAAAAGCAGTATTTTATATAAGTTCTACGTTTTAAATCTCTAGTTAATGAAAAATAATATATGCTAAAATGTAAATTTCAGTCAAACTTAGAAAGTGCAATTAACTAATTTTGATTGGTTGAAATTCATTTCAGTCTTCTAACTTTAGTTTCGTTCAATTAAGTATTCTAAGTTTTAAATTTATTTAATTCAAGTCGTTTGTCCAATTCCATAAAAAAAATTCTTGTTAAATATGCAATTAACTAATGATTTTTTTTTTTGAAAAACAATTCTTACATAAGAAATCTATAAATTTTTTATTGATTATATAATATATATGTATATATTTTAATGTGAAAATAATTTTTTTAATATAAAATTTTTAACAAATTGGACAGAAAAACTTAAATTTAATAAATTTAAAATTTAAAGAACTCAATTGAACGAAAATAAAGTTAGAGTACTAAAATGAATTTCAATCAAATTTAAATGGTGCAATTTATATTCTAGGATGCTTGGATATTGACACAAACATAAACATGAATTTGGGTATGAGTATGGGTACAATATGGTGAAACAAACAATTTGAAAAAAATTATAACATGATACGTTAATTAGAACACAATTACAACACTGATATGATTTGGATATAAATACGACACTCCACTCCAAATAAAGTGTAGATTATATCTTGGCCTAAAATATAAAATTTTTGCTACACCTTGTAACGTGAAAGAAGTTACGCGTAAATGAGACAAAAATGGTGTATTTTGTTTTTGGTACACTGGTTGTTAATGAATTGAAAAGCTAAGCAAGTGAAAACAGTAAAAAAGTGTGAAACGTGCAAAGTGCAATGCACGGTGTAGCGATTTTCAACAGAGAAAGAGAAAGCAAAACAAATGCATTTAACATCCCAACAACCAATTGGAATCGCCAGTGTGAACGCACTCGCATGTTAATGTAGTCAACAAGCTTCGGACAAATTAACTCTCTTGGACCACTGACACCTGACGGTTTCACGAGGACAGGTGTCGGTTTTTGAACAAGACCATGTACGTGTAACAACGCTATTGGTCATAGATCCCCAACTTGAAAATGCTCGCGTCATGAATCGTAGCTGGCTAAACGAGAGGAGGACGTTACAATTTTAATAGTGTAAGTGTGGTTTAGAGTGAGATAATTAAGATTTAGGTTAAAATAATCTGAGATAACTAAGGACCAGGACTCCACTATATAAGAGGGCAAAGGAGCTAGCTCAAGAAGCAAAAACAAAGTGAGGTTGAGAGATATTCACTGAGAAAAAAACTGAAAGCAGAAAAAAAAAGGAGTGTTTTTGAGTGTTTTGGTTTTCTTTTTCATCTTCTTCTTAATCCCCCCCTCTGAATCACCCCGCTTCTCTGAATCCCTTTCTGTTAATCATCTGTCTTTCAAGTTTTGATTTTTGGGTTTGTTTTGGAAATGCAAAAAAAGCAAACTTAGAAGGATTTTCGAAAGCCAGGTGTTTTCAGAATCGAGATCCAGGTTTTTTTATTATTAAAAAAAAAAAAAAAAATTTCTCTTTAATTTCTAGTAAATTTTAGGTGGGTTTTTAATTTTTTCTTTGAATCAGCTTGGAGGGTTAATTTTTGGTTCCCTCAAGGTTGTATTTTTAGGCTTCTTAAAAAAGGTTTACAAGAGGTTGTCTATTTTAAACCTCTTTGATCTTTCTTTGTAGAAAAAGGTTCTATTTTGATTTTAATTTTTCTGGTTTGTGTTTGAAACCAAAACCTGTTCTTTAATTTTGATAAGAACCAGGTTGGTGTTATTATTTTTTTTCTTTGTTTGGTCTAATTAAATATTCTGAGTGTTTTGAAGGCATGGCAGCTACAATGGATTTCTACAGTAGCAGAGCTATTCAGTCATCAGTACCCTTTGGGGGTGAGCTAATGGAAGCACTTGAACCTTTTATGAAAAGTACTTCCTCAACACCCACAACAAGCTCTCCCTCTGAAACCCAATCTCCATTTCTTTCTTCTTCTTCCTCAGCACCTTCTCTCTCTTCTCCTTCTTACAGCTACAACAACTATCTTTCTTTCTCTCCCTCAGTCCCAACCCAAACCCAGCCCTCTTCTTCATACCCAGATGGTTGCTCCACCTCGATGACCCACATGTTTTCAGACGGGTTCTCGACTCAAAACCTTATAGGTTTCGAGCAACCGGGTTCAATTGGGCTAAACCACCTAACCCCATCTCAGATCCACCAGATCCAAACCCAGATCCACCTCCAAAACCAACACTTTTACCCACAAAATCAACAGCCACAACATGGTTCTCGTTCTTCAAATACCCTCAGCTTTTTGAGTCCCAAACCTATCCCAATGAAGCAAGTGGGTTCCCTTCCAAAACCAACGAAGCTTTACAGAGGGGTCAGGCAGCGACATTGGGGCAAATGGGTCGCTGAGATTCGGCTACCAAAGAACCGAACTCGGCTCTGGCTCGGTACCTTCGACACAGCCGAAGAAGCCGCTTTGGCTTACGACAAGGCAGCTTACAAGCTACGTGGCGACTTTGCCAGGCTCAACTTCCCAAACCTTCGTCACCATGGCTCTTGCGTTGACGGCGATTTCGGTGAGTACCAGCCTCTCCATTCCTCGGTGGACGCTAAGCTCCAAGCCATTTGTGAAAGCTTGGCTAACGCGCCGCCGAAGTCAGAGAAGCAGAGTAAGAAGTCGAAGAAAGCCGAAGCTGAGCTGAAGAAGAAGAAGAAACAAGAGGAGGAGTCCAAGGTTTCGGAGAATTGTTGTAAGGTGGAGATTACATCCACGTCACCGGTTATGACCGAGAGTGACGGGTCGGTCGGGTCTTCACCTTTTTCGGATCTCACGTTCCCGGATTCCAATGAGCCAGAGTGGGAAATTGGTTCGGATAATTTCATGTTGGAGAAATACCCATCTGAGATTGATTGGGCTTCTATTCTATCTTAAAATTTTCCTATGTCATATATTTATTATGTGTAATCTGTCTAATTGTAATTTCTTTTGTTGTATTTTTGGGTTTTGGTGGGTTTAGTCTCTACATGACTACATGTGTCTATGTTAGTGAGATTTTAGGGTGTAGCTACTGCAATGGAATTTTTGGCAATTGCAGGGCTACTCTTTAGGATTTGGGATTAGTTAATTTGAGGGTACAAAAGAAAATTTATGTTAATATGATGTAATTCTCTACCATGGCTAGCTGGTTTTTTTTCTTTGCTAGACCAGAAGAGAGTGACTTTCATTATGTGTCCTTTCCAAGTTGGTGTTAGTAACAATTTATTCTTGTAATTGAATCTTATCTTTTTTTTGATGAACTGAATCTTATCTTATTTATTGTCATTAAATATATAATATTTAGTTTGCTGTGAATATCGTTTCCCTTTTGTTTTGTTCAAGATTTTGATTTTTTTATTTATTTTTAGGGTAGGATTCAAGATTGTGATTTTATCTTGTCTGGATAATATTTTTGTGGTACATATCCGAAACTAGGACATGGTTGATGGGACAAAAATATTATAATATGGAATATTCGGTGGTGGAAAGTATGAAGTATGAACTTCTATGAAAGCTGCCTTGGGTGTTTTGTAAAAACAATTGAAATTAAGATTGAGAGTGACATGATTTTTAAAACATTAACATAATTATAAAAACCATTCATTATATAAGAAATTTAAAGAGATTGTGATATGGGAGATGCTTCAATCTTGATGATTGTGAAATTCATTTATCCTAATTAAGCATATAGTTCCATCAAATCAATTATAAATCAAATACTAATTCGGATGATGCATCTATTGTAAGCCAATTCATCTTATCTTATTTTATTATGCATATTTGTCATGAAACGTTATTTTTTAAATTATCTTCTCTAAAATCAATATTAGACAACTCCAAGCCATTGCTATGTAATTTCGCATGCAAAAAAAAAAAAAAAAAATTGGCTACATAAGAATTGATAATCAATTAAAAACCGAAAACCACGATTTGAACAATAAAACTATTGCTAAGATTTTGGTGATTACAGAAAAATATTTAGTGATTGAAAATTTGAAATAATCGTAGCTAGAAGTGTGACCACTAATTTTTTTCTTGACGGAATATATAATTTTTTTTGATGGGTTTGACGGAATATATTGGGCATCCACAGATGTGAATTAATGGCTTGGTGGGGATGTGAATCGAAAAAGATAATGAGGTAGCCAACGATCTTAGCGTGATGTTTGAGGGCATGGACCATGAAATTAAAAAGAAAAAAAGGCACAGAAAAGGAGTGATGCAACAAATTTTCAAGAGTTTTGAGCATTGAAAAATAAAAAAATGAGGTATAGCTTTTGGGGTGGAGTTTAAAGGAAAGAATCAAGAAATTCAAAAGAACAAAAAATTTAAAAAGGCGTAATGTTATTAATAGTTTAATACTATGAATTTATTAAATAAGTTTAACAAATTAAGGTGTTAATTTTAAAACATAATATAAATAAGTCAATATTATTATTATTATTATTGTGGGAGTAAGGGCTCAAATTCGTATAGTGGGCATTGGGTCTCATCTGAGGGCAGAGATATGTTTGAGGAGGATTAAATGATTGGGAGGGGCATCAAAATATAAAATTGCATGAGAAAAGAATTAAGGAATATAGTTCGAGGAGGATCTCCTTCTCGGATACGATGAATATTGATTGTGGGGTCTGATAATCTGGCAACCTCGGTCCATCTTATATCTGGCCCAAGGCCTATGCCGAGGATAGAGAAACGTCCGAGGAGGAATGCAGAAAGCCCAAACTACCAAGAAACATCGCCAAGGCCATTGGAGCGGAAAGTAAAGAGCCACCAAAAACAGCCCTCCCTAGCATCTAAAGAAAGGGAACAAGTACAACGTGTCAGCCGTAGATGCATGGTGGAGGAGCAAGCTTAAGGCGAACTGTCACCTCTACATTAAATTCCCACAACTAACGTTCTGGCCGCATTAATGAGGAAGTGACTCCTGAACAGTGCAGCCTTGGCTGCCGCAGCCCATATAAAGAGTGGGAAGGCGGCTGATGGGACAAGTACTCAAGTAGTGACCTGCTTGATTGACAAATGTAGGGTTAAGATCAACTGAAAGGGGGTATATAATGTAAGGAATCCCTCTTGAAAGAGGCACGAGAGAAGGAAGACAAAAATTAGGAATATTGAACATTACAACAACCTGTAACAGCAGAAAAGCTTTTGTAACCAATCACTAAAGAAATAGTAAGAACCTCAAGCTTCCAAGAGGAGGACCGAGGAACATCATTGTACGTTTGAATCCATATTCGGCCATGCAATGCAATCGTATCCCTCACTAGGACCTAGTTCTTGAGCCCGCTTTCTACAAATTTATTGTATTGGGCTAGCTGGGCTTGAGTCCACTCACTCAACAGTAGAAGTGCTCAAACCAAGTTCCTACAATTGGCGCCGTCTGTGGGGAGAACTCGTGTGTTAGTAAGGGCAACGACCAAGTATGGCAGGATTAGGCCCTCATCAAGTAGGCTCCCATCAGCCCGAACCAGTCAAATCCCAGCATTGGGGTGACTTCGCCAACCTTGAGCGTGGTTGAAATGAAGAGAATGGAAGGTTTCGAGAAGGAAGTTTGCACACCACTCAAACCAGCAGAAGCTACTCGTGTGGGGACAGTCATGTGCCCCAGAGGCAAAACAACAACTGGGCTACCCAGCCGAAGGAGGATAGGAGTCGCATGACCCGAGGGCAGAACGACGAGCAGGCCATGCAGTGAGAGATAGATGACTTGAAGAGGAGGCTGCGCCATGCACAACGAAGGTGACCTCGACCTAGCCCCGACCTGCCCTCTGACGATGAGAGCGACTATGACTACAGACAAAGGTTAAGAACTCCTCCAAGCAAAACCTTCTCTAATGACGAAAAGCACTACCGGGAGCGTAAACGTAAGAGCCCATCTCTTAGGGGCTTAGGGTACGATGCCATAGCAGGGCACTGGATTAACTATCCAAGTCGCCTTTCAAGCGCTACATTGAGGGGGCTACCCTTCCTCGGCGGTTCCAGCAGCCAACCTTCTCCTTTTACAACGGCAAAACGGACCCCGTGGAGCATGTGAGGCAATTTAACCAGAGGATGGCTGTCCACTCCAAGAACGAGGCGTTGATGTGCAAAGTTTTCCCCTCCAGCTTGGGTCCAGTGGCGATGAGGTGGTTCAATGGCTTGAAGACGGATTCCATAGATTCTTATAGACAGCTGACCCAGGCCTTCGGCTCTCGCTTCGTTACGAATAGCGTAGCCCCACGGCCCTTGAGCACGCTACTGTCTCTGTCCATGCAAGATGGAGAGACTTTAAAGGCCTACTCGGGCCGATATTGGGAGATGTATAATAAACTGGAGGGAAATTTTGATGACGTGGCCATCAGTACCTTCAAAAATGGCCTCCCGACTAGACACGACCTAAGGAAGTCTTTGACCGGAAAGCCTGCCACCAGTATGCGCCAACTGATGGAATCTGTGGTTGTCAACCCACGCAAGGCAATGCATGGTGGCTGCCATATCACATCGGCTTGATGCACAGCCCTCGACCGCTGTCAAAGAGAGCTTATAGCAATTAAAGATCCCTGCGGTGCCTCCTGTCGCAGCTGCCGAGGAAGCAAAATGCGAAGACCTAGTGGAAGTGGTGATTGGGGACGACCCAGAGAAGTTTTTTCGAGTCAGGGCTCGGCTACCTCCCAAAGAGAAGGAGGAGCTAATTGAGTTCCTCAAGAGTAATATTGACGTGTTTGCATGGGATGCCTGTGATGCCCCAGGGATTGATCCGTCCTTCATCTGTTACCATCTTAACGTTAACCCATCCATAATTCCCAAGAAACAGCCACCTCGGCGCCCATCGAGAGAGCACGCTGATGCGATTAGAGAAGAGGTGAATAAGTTTAAGCGTGCAGGGGCTATCAAAGAGTTTTTTACCCCGAGTGGTTGGCCAACATTGTGGTGGTCAAGAAGAAAAGCGGAAGATGGAGGGTCTGTGTGGACTTCACTGACCTGAATAGGGCATGCCCAAAGACCCGTTCCCCATGCCACGGATAGATCAGCTAGTGGATGCAACTACGGGCCATCCTCGGATGAGCTTCCTAGACGCTTTTCAAGGCTATCATCAAATACCACTAGCCTTGGAGGATCAGGAGAAGACAGCCTTTGTGACGCCCATCGGGAACTACCATTACAAAGTAATGCCGTTCGGGTTGAAGAATGTAGGATCCACCTATCAGAGGATGATGACAAGGATGTTCGAGCCGATGCTGGGCAAGAGCATCAAAATCTACGTTGATGACATGGTGGTGAAAAGTAAAGCGGTGTCCGAGCATTTAGGAGACCTCGGATGCACCTTTGATGTCTTGAGGAAGCATAAATTGCGTTTAAACGCTTCCAAATGCTCGTTTGGCGTGGGATTCGGCAAGTTTTTAGCGTACCTCATTACCCACAGAGGAATCGAGGTCGATCCTGACCAAATCAAGGTCATTCATAATCTAAAGCCTCGTTAGAACCCCAAGGAGGTCCAAAAGCTTACTGGAATGATCGCGGCCCTGAGTCGATTCATTTCCAGGTCGGCTGACAGGTGCAGGCCCTTCTATCTCCTGATCAACAAGTGGAAGGGATTCGAATGGTCCGAGGATTGTGTTGCGGCCTTCCAACAACTCAAGGAATACCTGTCACAGCCACCTATCATGTCCAATCCGGAGGCCGACGAAGTCTTATACGCATACATCGCTGTGGCACTTCACGTTGTGAGCCTAGTACTGATTCGGGACGACAACGGTGTCCAAAAACCAGTCTATTACATTAGCAAGTCATTACATGAAGCTGAGGTCAGATACCTACCCTTGGAGAAAGCCATACTAGCTGTGGTCCACGCCACACGAAAGCTCCCCCATTATTTCCAGGCTCACACAGTGGTTGTCCTAACCCAACTACCCTTAAAGTCCGTACTTCAGACCGCAGATTATACAAGAAGGATCGCCAAGTGGAACACAATTTTGGGGGCTTTTGACGTCAAATACATGCGTCAGACCTCCATAAAAGGCCAGGTCCTGGCCGATTTGGTGGCCGAATTCGCTGAACCACCAATAGAGATGAAAGCCGAGGAGGGAAGCATGGGCGAAAAATCAGTTGGGACAGTCTCCATCTCGAGGTTACCATGTTGGAACGTATACGTTGATGGCGCGGCAAATCAGGGGGGGGTCCGGAATGGGGCTAGTCTTAGTATCCCCTGAAGAACATGTCATAGAAAAATCCCTGAGGCTCGGGTTCTCGGCCACAAACAACGAAGCTAAGTATGAAGCATTGTTGTAAGGGATGGTCATGGTGCAGAAGATGGGAGGAAAGTCGGTGGGGATGTTCTCGGATTCGAGATTGGTGGTAGACCAGGTAGAGGAAGAGCTGGAGGCTAGAGATTCGAGAATGTAAGAGTACTTGAGCTAGGTTAAGTGGTTGCAGTCGGAATTTTATTTTTTTAGCTTGTCTCATATCGCCAGGAGTGGAAACACCCATGCCGATTCATTAGCCACACTCGCTACTTCCTTGGCAGGAGATCTGCCTCGAATCATACTGGTGGAGCATCTGGAAAGAGTGAGTGAGGCGGCAAAGCGCACGGTCTGCATCCATCAAGTTGGGGTGGGTCCCAGCTGGATGGACCCCATAGTGAGATTCCTCAAAGATGATGTTCTGCCCCGAGAAAAAGTTAGAGGCTAAAAAGATACGAAGGAATGCTTCTCGATTCTGGTTATTCGAGAACCACAAATTGTACAGGCGCTCATACTCTAGACCATACCTACTGTGTATTCACCCCGAAGTATTAGAGTTACTGCTCAAAGAGCTGCACGAGGGAATCTATGGGAGCCACACAGGAGGAAGATCCCTGTCTCATCAAGCCGTCACACAAGGATATTGGTGGCCGAGAATGCAGAAGGAGGCCTTGGAGTATGTCAAGAAGTGTGACCAATGCCAAATGTTCGCCCTAAATATTTATCAGCCTGGGGGGGGTCCTCAACCCTTTGTCCAGCCCATGGGCGTTCGCCTAGTGGGGCTTGGATATTGTAGCCCTTTCCCCAAAGCACCAGGGAATAAGAGGTACCTGTTGGTTGCCACTGATTACTTCACCAAATGGGTTGAAGCCGAGCCATTGGCCAACATCAGGGATGTGGATGCTAAGAAATTCCTTTAGAGAAATATCGTCACGCGATTCGGGGTCCCTCATACCCTCATTTCGGATAACGGACTCCAATTTGACAGCAAGGCCTTCAGAAGATACTATTGTGAACTTGGGATCACAAACAGGTACTCAACCCCAGCCTACCCTCAGGGAAATGGGCAGGCTGAAGCTGTCAACAAAGTCATCGTCAACGGGCTTAAAAAGAGACTAGATGACGCCAAGGGAAGATGGGTAGAAGAGCTGCCCCACGTTCTTTGGATATACCGGACTACGCCACGGTGGTCAACGGGGGAGACACCTTTTGCCATGACTTACGGGGCCGATGCTGTTATCCCTCTGGAAGTAAACTTCCCAATGCTAAGGACGAGCTCTTTCACTCCAGGCAGTAATGACGAACTACTGGGGAGGAGCCTAGATCTGGTTGATGAATGAAGGGAGGGGGCAATGATCCAGCTTGCCTATTACCACCAGAAGCTCAAGCAGGGATATGACGCCAATGTGAAGTTGAGACCACTAGCATCGGGGGACTTAGTATTGAGAAAAGTTGTAGGGGCAGCCAAGAATCCTTCCTGGGGGAAGCTGGGGCCCAACTGAGAGGGACCATATCGAATTACCTCAGTAGTAGGGATAGGCGCATACTACTTAGAAGACCTAGATGAAAAACCTGTACCTCGCCCGTGGAATGTAAACAACCTGAGAAGGTATTACTATTAATGAAATCGCCTCTTTTTAATTGGAATTTTATGTCTATTATGATTATGCACCCTGTATCTTGGCGGCCATCTGAGTACTAGACTGAACCAAGGTCTTGCATGGTCCTCGGACTCAAGCCTATGGGGAAACTAACCACTTCAAGAAGAACCTGAGTACTAGACTGAACCAAGGTCTTGCATGGTCTCAGGACTCAAACCTATGAGGAAACTAGCTACTTACAGGAGAATCTAAGTGTTAGACAGAATTAAGGCCTTGTATGGTTCTCAGACTTAAACCTATGGGGAAACTAGCTACCTAGAGAAGAACTTAAGGGTTTGGCAGCACCAGAGTCTAACATGGCCCTCGGACTCAAGTTCCTAGAGGGACTGACCATGTTCAGCAAAGGAGTAAACAAACACAAGCCCATGAGCATCACTTAAAGCATTCTGAGGCACATTGAACCTAACCCCTTAGTATAGTCAGCAACTAATGGCTTTCCTAAGCATTTTTTACTGTTTACAGTATCTAATTCATGTGGTGTAGAACCAATATTGTGAAGTTATTCTCTCAGTACTCAATCTAGCAAAAATAGGACATGGTGCTAAGATGGCTCAATTATCATCCAAAGTCCAAGTGGGGACTGTCACTATGGGCTTTGCATTTTTTCAGTTACCGATTTAGAATGAAAAACATGTGGAGCTTTTGAGATTGTGAAACTTATGGTTAAAACGCAGGTTATATAAATAGCCAAACTCATCACAATAACAGTAAACACCAAGTAAAACTAACTAACTAAAACTAAGCATAAAGATTGTCTGTTTCTTCAACTGGAGCTTCACTTCCCCTTGGGAGGCTGTCCAAAGGTATCCTCAGGGTCTTCGGAGCTTTGATCTAGGGGAACAGCCTGCAGAGGCACCATCATGAGAGCTGTCTCCTTGGCTGGAGGGGCAACTTTTGGGAGGTCCCCCTCAGCAAGAAGAACCTGGGAGTTGGTAGGAGGGACTTGAGGATCAACAGGGGGCTTTACCACGTCCCCAAGCGCTTCTAGGTTACCAGTTTCTCTTTCCTCTGGCACCCCTCGATGCTCGGCCTCCTTAGCAGGCCTACCAGTCCAAGTGGGATCCTTGGCAACATCGGCCTGGTCCCCGTCCGCCGCTTTGGGAGCGTTGTCGGCTTCAGAAGTAACAGAGGCAGCCTTTCGAATAGTAAGAGGATAGTACACTCTCTCGGCCCTCCTAAGCTCAGACGAGGCCTCGACCCTAACTTGGTTGAGGGCCTCACTCCAAGTCTCGGAGCTGTAGCACCTGCACACCTCAGAGACTTAAGCTTTGAGGGCAGCCTCAGTCTTGGCTACTCCCTCAGCAAAGGCCTCTTCCTCCGTTCGCTCTTTGGAGCTCTCGGCCCCTGTTCTTGTAGACTCTGCCTCTGCTCTGGCCTTCAAAGCCTCATCCCTGGCGTGCTCGGCAACACCCTTAGCCCTCAATGCCTCAACCAACTTTTGCCTTAGATTAGTGATATTCTCCTTGGCAATGTTCAGTTGGCCCTTAGCGTTTAGAAGGCGCCTCGTCTGGTCGGTGGCCTGTTTTTGAGCCCCAGCTAAGCCTGACACTGCACTATCTCTCTCCTTCATCACCTCCTTTAGATCTTCCCTTGGCTTCTTGAGGTCAGACTTGGAGTTCTTAAGGGTCCGCGTGGCCTCCAGGCGCTTATCGCGTTCCTGATCCATGGCCTTGCTCTGTTTATTGGCCTCCTCTTCCAGCCTGTAAGTTGCCTAGACAGCTTACAAATCAAAGCAAAACGAAAGATAAGTTGGGAACTGAAGAATAAGAAACAATGAAGCCTCAAGTGTCAGGTGCCTTACCATGCCTAAGTACCTCTTCAGGCTGAGGATGACCTCACGGCTCCTTAGGTCCTCCAACTGGGCCATATCGGCAGGGAGTAGCAGGGACCTCCCTAGCGCATTAGCCACATACGCACCCTCACCCTCTCTGAAGTCCCTGAGGGAGGTGGTATCCATCAAGGGCTCCCCATGGAGCATTGGGGCAGGGAGCTAAGGCTGGGCCTCGAGCTGCACAGCCACCTCTCTTCCTTGGCCCTGGCGCCCTGTCTTTTGCTGCTTAGGGGGCCGCCGAGCCTCATCCTCCTTCTTGGAAGAACGAGTCCTGTCGGCACCCATAGGCCTTTTGCCCTTAGGGCCCTTCTTCTGCTGGGGATCAGAAGGCTCGGGCCTTGGTGGTAAACTTGGCTGAGGTGGAGGAGGCGGAAGCTTGGTCTGGGAGAAGGATGACCTGGTTTGAACAGGGTGAGACTTGGGTAGCAGAGGTGGAAGCTTGGATTGGGACTTTCTTGGCTCGTCCCTCCCCGGTTGACCCTCAAGCAAGTCAAGTAGACTGGTCTGGGGTTGCCTTTTAAAGCCCATCTCTGCCTGAGGAGAAGTCTTTGCAGGAAGGAGGTCCGCTTCAGTCAGATTGGGGTTGCCCAAGTCACTAGAGGGATCCTCGACCGGGTGGACTTGGTCAAAAGCGCTAAACTCGTCCTCGGATGGACCCAAACCAGCAACTTCTTCCTCCTCTCGTAGTTCTTCTTCCTCGGCCTCCTCAGCTTAGGCAGAAGTAGAAGGACCTGCCAACGGAATGCCTTTTAGAGCAAGAGACCCTTTAGGAAACGAAAACCCCTGCTCCGTTACAGTTATGCTATGAAGCCGAGGATCTTTGGCCCTGATCATGTGCTTCGGAGCCTGGAACGACTTCTGGAGCGGCTCGTACCCAAGGATCTTGTGGGCGGCTCTAACTTGATTGTCAGTCTCGTTCACAAAAATCTCCACCCTAAGGACCCTTTCCAAGTCCTCCTGTTGACCAGATTGAAATGACGCTCAAAGGCGTGCGGATCTGCAGAAAAGAAAGCATATTCCTGTCAGCAACAAAACAAAGTAGACCTACAACCCTAAAGACCAGACCCTCTCCTACTTAAAGTACCCCACCTAGTGTCCCCTCCTCTGTCAGACAGTGAAGGCCATCATGCCACTCCCCAGACACAGTGAGAACGTCCATGTTTAACCCTTGCTGGACTCAGGAAGGCACTGGATAAGCCGGACCTTATCGTCCCTAGTCTTCATGTAATAAGACCTACCCTTCAGTTTTTGGAGGTTGTAGCACCAGTTTACATCATGATGGGTTAACCTCAACCCCATCTGCTCATTTAAGGCGTCCGCGCAGCCCAGGATTCTGAACAGGTTGGTGGCGCACTGTGTAGGGGCCAACCTAAAGTACCTAAGGTAACCCTTCATTACTGGCCCCATGGGGATCCTCATACCACTTTCAAGGAAGGCGATTATAGGAATCACAACCTCACCCTCCTCCCTCTGAATGTGTCATTCCCCTTCCGCACAGTACCTCAAGCCCACGTTACTGGGTATCTTATAATCGGCGATGAATTCCTCCATCACCTCTTCAGACTCAACTAATTTCTTAAATCTACCCATCCCTAACGACGACCAAGAAACTCGAAAAAGGGCTAAGGAAATAAAGGAGTCAGAGAAGAAATTTGAGCTAGAGAGAGAAGAAGACTTACAGAAATAAGGAAGAGCTCCTCGGACAGGCTTTTTTGTTCTGAAAAAGGCGTGGGTGTAGTTAGAGATTTGACCGAATTTAGTGAACGTGCGCAAGAACTCTTGAATGCAAAAGTAAAAAGACCAATCGGTTCGAATGGGTATTTATACCCCCAACTAAAGACAATCATGTTAGTTTTCCCACTCATAAAGCTAGAGAAAGCCCAGCCATCCGATTAGCATCACACCGTTGAACGTGGGGAGCACAGAACCGCCAGAATTTAATGGGGGTACACTCCGCATACCGAAGCGCCAGGAACGTGCCTTGGACAGATGAAGAGACTTTGGCACTGACGGAAGACAAGACGTGACAAGCCATAGCAAGGGCCCGAGGACATCAAAATCCTCCTCCCCGTCCTGAGAAGCTGGACAGCAGGATTTCGAGGGGCTATTATGGGGCCTGATAATCTGGCACCCCCGGCCCATCTTATATTCGGCCCAAGGCCCATACCGAGGATAGAGAAACGTCCGAGGAGGAACGCAGAAAGCTCAAACTACCAAGAAACATCGCCGAGGATGATGTTGTCCTCGGCCAGCCGAGGCCATTAGAAGGGAAAGTAAAGAGCCACCAAAAACAGCCCTCTCGAGCATCTAAAGAAAGGGAACAAGTACAACATGTCAGCCGTGGATGCATGGTGGAGGAGCAAGCCTAAGGCGAACTGTCACCTACACATTAAATGCCCACAACTAACGTTCTGGCCGCATTAATGAGGAAGTGACCCCTGAACAGTGCAGCCTTGGCTGTCGTAGCCTGCATAAAGAGTGGGAAGGCAGCTGATGGGACAAGCACTCAAGTAGTGACCTGCTTGATCGACAAATGTAGGGTTAAGATCAACTGAAAGTGGGTATATAATGTAAGGAATCCCTCTTGAAAGAGGCACGGGAGAAGGAAGACAAAAATTAGGAATATTGAGCATTGCAACAACCTGTAACAGCAGAAAAGCTTTTGTAACCAATCACTAAAGAAATAGTAAGAACCTCAAGCTTCCAAGAGGAGGACCGAGGAACATCATTGTACGTTTGAATCCATATTCGGCCATGCATAGCAATCGTATCCCTCACTAGGACCTAGTTCTTGAGCCCGCTCTCTACAAATTCATTGTATTGGGTTAGTTGGGCTTGAGTCCACTCACTCAACAATAGAAGTGCTCAAACCCAGTCCCTACATTGATCAATGCTATATTTGGGCGATTTGGGTGACCTTCCAGGAATTTTTGACGATAAGGATGAGATCTAGGCAAGTACAAAGGCGATAGGAACTCAGAAATATCATAAAGAAAAAGTTTCTACCACCGCATTAAATGCACTGCAGCAACTTTTCTGACCGCATTTATGTGGAGAGGACCCCTGAACAGTGCAGTTTCAGCTACCACCATTCACAGAGAGCTAAAGAAGATGTTTGATAGGACATGCACTCAAGTGAAGGTTTAGATGATTAACAAGTGTATGATCAGGATGGTCGAAAAGGAACTATATAATGTAAAAGATCCTCCATGAGAGGGAGATCGGAAAAAAAAAATCAGAAAAGAACGATTGTGGTATTCAAATTTGTATTAGCATTCAGTTCTATTGTTTTATTTCTATAATCAATTTCCGCGGACAACCAATTCATTCAGTTTTTACGTGTCTTTTTTACTTGTTCATATTTCAAATCTCTATTAACCGTTGTGAAATTCACTAAAGGCCCAGTTCTTTCACCCACTCTATACAAATTTATTGTACTAGGCTCATTGGGTCTATATCCCATATCTTTCAGACTTGGGTTACAAATTGTGACCCTACAATTATTATTATTATTGTTATTATTATTATTATGTTATTCATTAGATTATTGACGTGGAGTTGATTATATTCATTATCATGACAGCTTGTAACTACATCCCATTGTTTTTTCTCACAAATGAACAAAATAACCCATTAAAATAAATAAAATAACAAAATAACCACTTGAAGGATAAATAAATTTTTTCTCAACATAAACATAAACCTAAACTTTCAACTTAGAATAGTTAACAATTTCTAATTGAAAAGTTCATGACCATCTCTATTTATCATTTGCACCAGAAATTTATATATAAAGAACTTTCATTGAGATGATAAGCTTCAATTTTTTAAAATTTATCAATAATTTAAATCATACTAAATCCAAACTTGTTCAACTCATCCTAACCCAAACTAACTTATTTGAATATGTCATACATTTTTTTTTCTTAATCTAGTTCAACTTATTTAAATCAACCATAACAAATTAAAAACATTATCCACCCAACATATTGAAAAATATTCCTATTCCTTTTTTTCTCAAATGTCGCATTTTTGTATTTGATATGCTTCCTTCTCTTGGATTCTCTAGGGTTTTTATTTTGCAATGATTTAACTTTTCTAGTGATCGACATAAAGGTATAGACTATAGAGGCTGAACTTTTTCTTTTATTGTTTGGCAACTATTCTCTTCCACTATTTAAGACCTTTTAAGTTTTAACTATTTTTTAGTTTTTAGTCACCCTAACTTAGTAATTTGTAATCCTCCATTGCTATTGCAACGATTCCTTTTATGGTTGGCCCATGAGCTTTCAAGTTCTCTCTTTCTTCTCGAGGTGATGGGTGTGACATGTTGAGCATGTTGAATAACTTAGTGATACCATTCATAGCATGTTGCCTTTGATGCTAATCAGAGATGAGGGGGCTCATGCCCAGGCTTAGATACCAATTGTTATGAGTGATACCTCATAAATGGACAAAATCATCACTTTAAAGAAAGCAATTGGTTTTCTCTGAGGGTAATCTCTAATTAGACTAACTAACAATTTGCAATTTGAAAAATCATCATTGACCATATCAGAATTTATATATGAACTTTCAATGATTTGATAAGCTTCAACTCCATAAAATTTATCAACAAAATAATTCATAACTCATTCTTATTCAAACTAAACTAATTTAACTCATCCTAATCAAGGTGGTCGATACCGTACCGGTACCGGCCGTACCGGCCGGTACATACCGTACCGGCTGCATACCGGTATCGAAACATCAACGTTTCGTACCGGTTTAAATACCGGCCGTACCGGTCATGTACCGGCCATACCGGCCAATTTCGGGCAATACCGGCCGGTACCGGGCGTACCAGCCGGTACAGAAAAAAGTTTTTTTTTTTTTAAGTTTTGTAATTTTTAAATTTTTTTTAGGGTAGAATGGTAACTTATTTGTATTAACTTATTAGTATTATTTGTTTTCTTAGTATGCAATGATAACTTTTAAGCTTTCTATTTTTTATATTGTGTTTTTTTCTTTTTCTTTTAATTGATACTAAAGTATAAAATCATGAATAATTAGTTCTAAATTGAGGAAATGTTTTATGGTAAGCTTTTATATTTATTATAATATATACACACACACACACACACACACACACACACACACACACACACACACATATATATATATATATATATATCTATATATATATATATATATATCTATATATATATATATTTATTTATTTATAAATATAAAAAATAGCAGTAAACCCGAAACGGTACACCGGTATTGACCGGTATCCGAAATATATCGTACCGTTGGGCAAACCGGTACAGCCTCTGGTACGGTATTGACTCCCTTGATCCTAATTCCAACTAACTCAGTTAAATCTATCATAAAATATTCCTAATCTAATCTAGCACGGATGTTTTGTTACTTAATGGTGGGTTTTAGTTAGTGTAACTAATAAATATTTTGTTCTCGAATAAAAAATACGTGTCTTGGTTTGATTCTAAATATTAATAATCACAAATAGGGATGGAAAAAATATCCCTTCCAGCTTAACTCATGCCTCATATGTATTTTCCTTACCCCAAAGAGGTAACGGGATCATGACGAGTTTTCTTAGCCTGTCTTGACTTGAATGCGTTTACATAAGTTTTATTTAATATATATTTAAATTATTTATAAAAGTTATTTAATTTGTATATGTTTCATTTATAATAATATTTATATATGTACATATTATATTATTCTTCCCCAAACCCAAAGCATTTGCTTTCTCTCTTTTAACACTTATGGTTAACTCTCACATTTTTCTTTTTTCTTTATTTCATTAACGTTAAAGCCATCTCATTAAGAATGAAAATATATATTAAACCTGTCATAATATTGTCATACATAGGTTCTTTTTCGTCCTAGAGTGGGGACATGACACCCTCAACTTGACCCCGCTCCACTTTGTTGTCATCCATCATCAAAGCAAATGTTATGGATTCAATTCCTATCTTATCTTATGGGTTAAAAGGGGAAAAAAAAAATAAAAAATGAATGGTCTACATCACCAAGTTTTGGTGGAGTCTAATTTGATATGATTAGCTTTGATACTAATAATGGATAACACTCGTCTCCAAATTCACACAAGGTTGCACTATGCTGGTTAATAATTTTACTTAAACCTTTCTCTTTTCTTGTTTCACAAAGGGGGAAAAAAAAGGAGAACCATGGAATCTCCATTTCGTAAGCTTATTTCCCCCCCTGTTTTTTCATTTTTTTCCAATGGTCATCATTTTCCCGATTACTATTTTCATTATCACGCCGCACCACTTTTAATCATTCCCATTTATGGTTATAAAAAATCCCGCGAAGTCGTGACTGAGGTCAAGACAAGCATGATTTATATTTTTCCTCGGACTATGCAGAGCTCACATTCATTTCATAGTGATATTTGAAGATGCGTGGTGCTTGGGAATGAGGAATTAAAAATGTCTAGACTTTAATTATGAATACGAACTTGTTCAATGGATCTGCCCAAGAATGCAGAAAACTAGAAAAAGTAGGATATTCTTACGAGACGGCCTTAAATTAAAAATGGCACGTTCATAGCATTAGATACTTTTACTGTAGACGCATATGATATGAGCGAGGTTCACATGTCAGTTTCTTCACTCCCATTGGCCATTGTGTTTGTGACTTTCTTTGTTTGTTTTTGGTTTTTTTCCCGGATTAAGCCAATTGCGATTATCATTTGCCTGCAAAAGCCCTAACCATTCATCATGCTTCAGTTGGAGTTGGGACCCCCCTTCTAAAATTAGCCATTCATAATTTCACTAAAGCTGTCTGATCCTCCAGACTACAGAGTAACAGATGCATCAAGTTTAATTTGGGAAATTACTTTGGATTATTTGTTTCTTCAAAGTTTTCATCCACTAGGCTGTAGGGACAAAATCTCTCAATAAGGTCACAATTATCGTTTTTACAATATATATATTCTGATTCATCAAAAGAAGGATCATACATGCTATGTTTGTTGTAAAACATGAATTTTAAAAAAAGAGCTCTGCTTACAATAGGTAATAAAATACACTAATTAACTGCAAGATTGTGAGATTTTTCCCCTAAATTTTGAGTACAAAATAGGCTCTCGAACTCATTAATAGGTTCAAGGAGGCATCTCATTTCTTATGCGTAATTGTGGTGCTAAAAGATATTGTGGGGGTGTGTTAAAATATGTTGAGGCTCTAGAAGCCTAGATATTTTGTATGCCCGTACTAGTGTAGTTTAACCTCGATTTAACTCCTGTGTGTATCATGGTTTTAATTTTTAAAAACTAGATTGGACCGGCCAGTACAATTGGGAACTTAACCCTCAATCAGTCTAGTAAAAACCGTAAAACCGGTGGTTCAACCTGTATAAACCAAGAATCAAGTCCTTTTTTTGGTTTTTTGTCCAAGCTGATTTTTAAAACCATGCTATATATCCATTTCTTAGGATTCATTGTAACACAATTCATTATAGTAAAGATATAGCCATTGAGAGCTTGGATATAGCTTATCAACGGGCCTTTGAGAAATATAATTCATGGACCTCTCAATTTAGGGGAGGATTGTTTACTCCTCAAGGATGTATGTTCGCTACAGAATTGGCACCGAGAAGTTATTTCCTTTCAGCTTCCACCCAATTTACTTTCGAGAATCAAAGCCACTCCATTCTCGATTCATGCCAGTGGTACTAACCACATTTCTTGGGCTTTGTCTCCAAGTGGGGAATTTGAGCTTAAGGATGCCTGTAGACTAGCAAGTCTGAATACTGATGATCTGACAGTGAACTCCTTTGTGGATAATTGGGTGCGGAAGACTAACACCATGCCCAAAATTAAGTGTTTTTTGTGGCAATGTGTACATTGTAGCATTCTAGTAAGAGAGGTTCTTGTGGCAAGAGGATTGAATCTCCCTAAATGTCTGCTCTGTAATGGTCCATCAGAATCTATTATTCATGTGCTGAGAGATTGCTCTATAGCTCAATAGGTATGGAACTCCTTATCTCCACCTATGCTTCCTAACCTGTTCTTTGGAATCAACATATCAGATTAGCTTTGTCTCAATTGTAAATCACAGCAACCTTGTGCTCTGGGTATTCTGTGGGGGATTATTTTTCCCATTGGAGTGTGGAACCTATGGTTACACCAGAATAGAGTGATTTTTAAGAATGAAGCCCCTAACAAGATTTACAAATCTGATATTATTGCTAAGGCAGCTGAGTATGCATTTCTTGGTGTTAATGAGAGTAAGAAAAGGATCCTGGGAACAATTTCTGTCAAGTGGTAGCCACCCCCACAAAATTGGCACAAGCTGAATACGGATGGATCTTTTCTTGGGAATCCTGGCCATGTTGGGGGAGGGGGCATTATTCTAAATGCTAATGGTGAATGGGTGGGAGGTTATGCTCGTGCTACTGGAATCACTACCAGCGCTGCAGCTGAATTATGGGTGCTACGAGATGGTTTAAATATGTGCATTGAGTTAAATCTTCCAGCTGTGATTATAGAGTTGGATGCAAAACTAGTTATGGATCTCTTAAAGAAACCGGGTGGGAGTTTAAATGGGAATGATGTGATTGTGGCAGATTGCAAGGAGAACCTGAAGAAAATACCAAGAATTATTATCAAACATTGCTTTAGAGAAGCCAACAAGTGTGCTGACGCACTCGCAAGGAGAGGAGCTTTATTGTCTCAAGACTTTTTATCTTTTTCTTTTCCTCCTTCTAATGTAGCATTGTTGCTTAGCTTAGATTCTGCTGGCACTATGTATAAACGTATCGGTTCTAACTTTTCTATTTCTGCTTCTGCTTAGTTAATGAAATTGCCATTCTTACAAAAAAAAAAAAAAAAATAGCTTGGATATAAGCTATTAAACTGAACCATGTTAATTCCTCCTTCACTTTCCACTTTCTTTAGCTTTCTCTGTCTACATTTTGCACCAAGTTGTTTTAACACCAAAGATTACATGGCTTGGGTGTTAGGCATAAATCCATTGGTAATACTCTTACATTTAACACATATTCTAATATAGATTTTTTTTTTGACATTCTTCATTAAGTTTGTTTATCTAACCATGATTTCACTAGGGCTCATAAACTCTCCATGCTAATAGTAACAGAGGCTTAGAGCATTAGCATCCGGAATTGCAAATGCCATATCTAAGCTTCATTTAGCATTTTTCCCTCAAAAACCTCCCACATCCGGAATTGTAAACACCAACTATTGCAAAAAAATTTGCAATAGTGCTACAGTGCAATTCTAAAGATAGAATTGCACTGTAGCACAATTCTAAAAAAAAAACTAATATTTTATTGTGATGGTGATTGGGAGAAAGAAAGAATAAATGATGGTGATTAAGAGAAATATTATTTTATTGTGTAGATATATTATTTTAATGAATAAAATAAAAAAATAAAAGTTTGACATGCTGGAAGTATTGTATAATGAGATGGTATAATTGATAAAGTAACTTTTTGGGATGGTAAAATAGAATAGAGTAGCATTTCCTGATGCTAATGCTCTTATTATTCATTCTGAAAAACCCTAACCAACCACATGCTAATCGCTGGTTTCTCATGATTGCTGGGAAGAAGTTCAAATTGACAACCTTATTTGGTCCAAAAAAGTGTCGCTTAATAAAAAATACGCCATCAAAGCCTTAGAACTTAATGACATTATTTAATTACAAGCCTAAATATTTGACACCCAATTTTAGAAGATAGAACTAGCATAACTGAAATCATGACAGTTGTAATATTACAATTAGAGTCCCAGATGCAGCCATATATTTGACTCCAAATCCGAGTAGCAACAATATATTTTAATTCTGTCTGGGTTACAGACCTAGCCTAGTAATAAAATAAAAACCATATTTCTCATAAGCTAAGACTTATATCAATGCCTAAGAATACGAGTGATCAAGGTCAGGCAAAGGTTAACAAAGTAGAAAGAATAGTTCGTCATTTGTCCCTTCCCCCCCTCAACAGGGAGAAATCAAATAATATAATCCTAAATTATCTTTCCAAAAAGCTTGATTTCTGTCTTTAACTAAGATACTTTTGTAAGTTTGCTAGCAAGAAATGAAAGCTCCAATTAATCTTAGAAAAAAGATAATCACATCAACAAAGCAGTTAAAATTTGATTATAACTTGGGAAAGAGGAGCTGTCAGCTAGGAATTCAACCTTCTGTGATCAAAACGATATAATGAGAATTCCTCAGTCGTAAATTGTGATCATAAGAGCCCAGTCAACCACAGGGAGAGAGTCGATTAGATAGTTCCTTTTCTCTTAATTTCATTCTCTCCATAAAGCCATTTACTCGCACAGCAACCAAATACAACAGAACAAAAATTGAATCAATCATCAACTAAATTTACCAAGTTCCATCTTTTTCTTGATAGCCCTTTGACCATGATATATAAATGAATCTAGTATTCCTGAAACAGTGAAAACTCCTGAACACAACAGCCAAAAACCATTGTTATGCATCAAATCAAAACACTAGAAATAACAACTTTCATCAGTAGATTCAAGTGCAAGGGATATTTAGTAATTACCTCCAACGATAGCGCACACATTTGTTAGGAAGTGTAAAAATGAGGTGTGTTCCTCCTTATAAGTCACCTACATTATACAAGTAAGAGAAAATACAAATGAGCCCAAAAGTATAATCCACGTGCCAGAATCACACTGGAAAATTTTCAACTCAATAGCTTCAGCATCACAAGTATATTTAAAAACTAGATCTCTCCTGTGGATAGCCATAAGCAGAAACCCTCACCTTAATTGGAGAAAGATCATAAAAGAAGAACACTCCAGGAAGGGACTGAAGGTGGCCTATTTCTGCATTCCTAAAATGTTCAGTTACAGAGAACTGCAAAATTCAAATTAAGTGTGTTATTTTCTACATATAAAAAATGAAAGTAACATACTAATGGCTTCTATGAGTTTTACTGAACCTGATTTGACTGGATAGTGTGCCCACTCACATCTGTGTACACTGTAGGTACAACCTGCAAAAAGTGAAGCAAATTTGTAAAATTCCTTAGAACTGATAGTTTCTCAATTATTCCATGGATAATATGTACTCGTACTTTTCTACAGTAAAAAACAAAATGCTGACTTCAAACCTTTACAGCAAGAAAAGACAAAAGCCCGGTACTCTTCAAATAACCATAAATTTTAAAAGGGAAAAAAAAAAAAAAAAAAAATCAAAGGCCAATACAAAACATGACTACAAATGAGGGGAACTATATGCTAATGGGCAATACAAAGCAGCAAATGTTTGCAGCAGGAAGCTATTATAGAATTCAGAAGCTAGTATAAATGCATAACATGATAAAATGTGCATTCCTCATTTGCTAAAGGTTTGTAAAAGCTACGAGTCTAAGACACATGGATACAGACAGACATGGGACACTGACAGAAATTCCTGAAAAAATTTGGACATAACAAGGTGGGGATATGACAATTAATTAATATTTTTATTTATTTATAGGTATATCTTATGTTTATCTTAAGTTTCAAAATAAATAACAACTTTCAAATCTTTTAAAATATATATGAAAACAAAGGATTTTAGAAAGGAAAAAAAATCTCTACAAAACTAATGCACCAAGGACACGCATGCAAGAGTGTCCAAAACGGACACAATTGGGGATTTTGGAGTGTCTGTGCTTCGTAGGGTAAAATTACAGTTTTACCTAGTGATAATTGTTCCAAAAGCCTAAACTATTAGGAAGTAGTGAATTCAATCATTTAAGCTAACACCTCAAAAAAGTGAAGCTTTAAAAAACTATACATAAGCAAATGTAAAATAATCCTTCCAGGGGCATTAACACAAAATTGAATTCTTAAAAGTCATAAGTCATAAAATGATATCATTTGTCTAAAATCATGGAAGGATTAAGTGAGTTGCAATATGCTTCATCTTTCAAAAGAGTGAATTATTGAACTAAAGTGAAAGAGAGTTTTTGAATTAGAAAGGAGTTATAAAAGGCAAATATCTAGAGACATTATAATTATCAAAATAAAGTCTAGAGGCGTTGTATAAATCCCTTGGCTTCCATTAGATAAGAAGATGGGGCAATCATCTAGGATACTAACCTTGATGAAATACTGATACATCCCACTTGGTGTTTGTTGTGTCCATTTCACACTGAAAATTAGAATAAATAGAAATAATGCATTTCAATATATAAAATGTCACAAATAGACAAAGGAGAAGCATTGAAATTTTCATGACCCACTAGACTTGGATGAAAGGAATAAAAAGATCTTACTTGTCCAAAGGATTCACAACACCAGGGAAATAGTCTCCAAAAGATAATCTAGTGATCTTGTGACTTACCTGTATCACGGAAATATATGTACAAGACATTCATCAGAAACCATGATGAAGGGTTAACAAAAGAAAATAAGAGAAACGTGAAAGTCAAAGATTTCACTTTCACAGCATGCATGGAGTATTATCGATAATAAAACAACCAGAATCATCATGATTGTAGCTTACATTAAAACTATCCTTTTGAAATGCTAGTAGATCGTGTACATGAACACCTGATTGATGAAAGCTTTTTCCAGGTGCAAAATGAAAATTTCCTGCCACCTTATTAACTTCTATGAATCCATATATATTACATCCTTCACCTTCTTCATCTTTAATCCTTTGTAGAAAACCTTCTCTTTTGCACTGAATGTCACATGTAACAATAGAACACCAAAGACATCATAAGATCAAACTGATGATTAAATGTTCCCATTGGAATAATTGATGAAATGAGGATACAGATAAAGATCATCTTATTACCATGCATATTTTTGTGGGGGGGGGGGGGGGGGTGGTAGTGAAGGAGAGAGAGAACCATCAGGTCAAGAGAAGTCACAAACAGAATCTCAAAAATAGCCAAATATAAACCAATTAGAGTTGGGAATTCACCAAGTGAAGGGAAAACTATAGCCTGCTTATTGCCTATGCATTTTTGTCCAGGTCATTTGTACAGATGCATGTTATTAGTAATAGAGGTAATATTATATATGTTGCACCATCACCACTCTGTATTCATTGTCTCCTACCAGAACTGCATTTAATTCGTTCACAACATCCCAGGGAGGTAGGCTAAAGGTAAGTATTGCACCATCACCACTAAGTTTGGCAATGTGTTAGTGTGTGTGTATAGGAGAGTATTTTTTTGGATAGGTATTGAGTTGGTACGATTCCCCTTTGTCACTCTTATCTTCCACACACGTGATTTAGCTATTTCTTTAACACAGTTTGGAACTGAATTTGAAAAAGTGACATCAATTTAAGTCTGGTACTAGAATGGGGGGAAAATAAAAAAAGAAGAAGAAAGAGTTCATCACTTATCATTTCTTCTTGTTTGGAATTGTAATAAAATTCAAAATAATTTAGAGGCTCATCAGACAGAAGGTCCACAATTTTAATTAACATTTTTTAATATTTTGAAAAAAAAAAAAAAAAACCTGTTTTGATAGGAAAGTTTGTTGTTTAAGAACAAGATTTCAAATCTAATCTGATGTAGAACCAGTTGCCTGTTTAACCAGATAAATACTGGAAAAGGATTCAAATTATAGAAAATGTTTCAAATCAGGTACGTCCCAATTACTGTCAATGAAGACATTAAGCATTTTCAGATCATTTACATGTTTTGTGAACAATTAACCTTGCAATATAGCTATCCTCAATAATTTAATTAAGGAAGCATTTTGATCCATAAGTATCTGGTGAATTATAACTACACATAACAAGTGTTCAGAATATTTATAGCAAGTAACACTTTTGCTAGTAAAACAATCCACTTTATGCTTGTAAAGGCCTCGTGCAATTAGCATAATGCAGGCATGAGATCATTTGGTTAGTAAAAGACAATATTTTGCTCTTGTACTTTGAAAAAAGCGTATTATAAGAAGTCTGTTTTAACTAACCTCAGTTTTGTTAACTCTTTGATATCCCTCCAGGCTCCAATATGAAAGGGGTGGGAGCAATTACAAACCATCTCCATTAATGTAGTTGTGTTTGTGTGTGTGTAGTTGGGGGGGAAGGGACAAGCTGTCTATCTAGAGCAAAGTACTCTCTAAGATCAAATGTGAAGATGCATGCTTAGTCAAATAATAGCGGAAACAACATGAACATGAAGTTATCTACTTGAACACAAAAGCACCCAACAAGATGAATTAAAAGATACACACATCATGGAGGCAGAACAATAAAAGACAAAATACACACATTATTCTTCCAGTATCAAGCTACTCTTCCATGCTATATTTTTAGATTCAAAATAGTTATTAATAGGTAAGCTTTCATGCAAACAGACCTGGTCAATCACATCAGGGTTTGACAGTGCCCAACCTTTCTTCCGATATGCTTCGCGAACATCTTCACAGTTATTACAACATTCTTCATCTGACTGCAATAACAAAATGGGGGGTGGGGGTTGAGTAATAAGTAATACAAATACTTGGATAAGAACATCTTTGATATAAAATCAATTTTCCATTTATGATATAGAACAAAGTTCAACCATGTTCACCAGCTCAGGATAAGGAAATCATAATGGACAACTTAAAGATTGCATTTTTTTTTTGGGGGGGGGGGGGGGGGTGTTTATTCTTTTCTCTCCTCTCTTCTTTCTCATTTTGATGGTTAAGGCTTTGTAATCAGTTCGATATTACACATAATTTAGCCAGGAAATATTGCACAAACATGAGCCCAAACCTTAGGGTCCGTTTGATTGGGTGGATTTTAGAGAAGATGGAAAAGAGAGGAGAGACAATGGGAGAGGAAATTTTTATTGGGGTGTTTGGTTAGGTGAATTTTAAGGAGGAAAAACTGGTGAGGCTTGGGTGTTTTCTCCCCAGGCCCACCAAAATGCTACCTCGAGAAAATAGAGAGAAGAGTAGTTGCAGTCAAATTATGGAACTACCCCTCCTCTCATGTTTTGGTTGTTTCTTACTTTCTTTCTCTCTTTTTTTTTTTCTTTCTTTCTTCTTCCTAGGCGTAATACACATGCACTGCTTCCCTTTCTTGTTTTTTGTTTTTTGGTTTGGTTATTCTTTCTCTCTTTTTCTTTTCTTTTCCTTTTTGGGTTTAACTGGACGTGCCTTTTTTTTATATATAACTTTTTTCTTTTGTACTGGGCATGATTTTTATTTTTTTAATAAACTTGGGTAATTGCCTTTTTTTTTTGGGTTGGTTGTTAAGCTTTTTTTAAAAAAGGTTTTCCATCCCTCCACTTTTCCACCCTCCCAACCAAACACAAATAAGGGAAAATAAAATCTCTTCTATACTCCTACTTTTCCATCCCCTCCAAATTTTCTATCCTCTCACTTTTTCATCCTCTCAACCAAATGGAACCTTAATAAATAATTATATCTCTACATCCAGTTACAATTCTGTTAAGAGCACTTAAGTGTCCGTAATGTAGACAAACAAACCAAAGTACTGAATTAATTAGCTGACGTTTACCAGTAACCCATAAGGTAACTGACTCATATCATACAAACAACATCAATCAATTTTTGTTCAACAACTTACATACAGCTCCCAACATATAATTAAAAAAATTTTGAATCAGCAAGGAGTCCAGAGACAGACAACTATACCGTTTCTGCACCATAACAGGAACCACAGTATGTCTCGTTATGCTCGAGCCTGCCACCATGTCTCTGTAGTGGTTTTTCAATCTGATTCAAACAGAAAGAAACAAAAGGTAAAAATAAAGAAGAAAAATTATCACCTGAATTGGCAGAAAGAACAGAGATATATGAGCTACATAGCATTTGGGAGAAAATTTTCACTGAATTTCACAAAGCCACCTCACTCTGTTGTGGTCCTAGACTTGAGCCAGGTTTGGCAACCAAAGACACCTTATATTGAGAGTTCCAACTCCTGGCTTGTCTAGCTAAAATGACGGATAAAAAAGAAAAAAGGGTACAAAAAACCACTACTCCAAGCATCATCATGCCCCAAATGTAAAGCTCAGTTCTATCCAAAGAAATGTGAATCAATTTCGGGAAAAAATAAAAATAAAAATGTAAGAACTAAGAGATGAACTTCCAATCTTCCAGCAATACTGCATTACAAACCTTAGGAGAACCAATTCCATCTTGCCTCTCTTCTATAACATCTCCATGAGTATCTAATCTCTTCTTGATTATGTCATGTTTCTGCAAGATAAATAGGTTGTAAAAAATTAATTCAAACTCAGCAGATGGTCACAAGCAATAAGTGTGGTCCTTTCTGTTTCTATACATCTTATTGTCAGCAGAGAGAGAGATAGAGAGAGACTTAATCCCTAGCATCAGAATTACAACTTTTATTTGAAAGGAAGAAAGAATATGCATGCAGATATACATACGTATAGGTGTACATATCACTGATGACGTAGAATGAATTAAAAAAAATATATAAATATTTGAAATGCATACCACATCAAGGTGTTGTTCTCCACTGATGTCCATGGCATCAAGACTGAGTATAGAACATGGAAGGGCAGGAAATGTGACATCAAACTGCATTTTCATATATCATGTGGAACATGAATCAAATTCTGAAGTGGACAATCGTAGTGTATCACACAAGTACAAATTTTATAAGATAAGATTACCATAAATACTATGGGGAAAAACACTAGGGAGATTATGCATCATAGACTTTCCTGAATCATATATTTTCAATTTGAAAGGAAAAAAAAAAATATATATATATATATATATATTAATACAGATTCAGGAGCTCTCAAAAACAAAGGACTCCTAATGTTATAAAAAAATGGTTACACCAGCACCTCAAAAAAATTTGAAGTGAAATCCTGGTTTTATAAAAAGAGAAGAAACTTAATTTTTTTTCCAGAGAAAAGAGAACAACATTACATTGATACGTAGAGTTTCTCCTCTGGAAGTATCTACTACAAGTGTTGTGTCAGTTACAGCATGTAGATACAATCCTGTAACAAGCAGAAAATGCATGTCGAGACGCAATAAAAAGGATAGTTAGCAATTTAGACAAAAAGCCAATTATTTACAATAAAGCAATACAATGGTAGTAACGTTTTTTTTTGGGGGGGGGGGGGTGTGGGTAATTATGGAATTTTATTGACAGAAAGAAACAATTTGTGTTCATTATGATGAACACAAAGTATTTGAAGATTACACACAATTAGATAGAAAACCCTAATGAGTTTGGAAATCAATAATAGAATTATAAAATGTATAACCCCATGTCTGAAGCCAATCAAGCAAGGTGCAGATCAACAAAAATTGCAATTAGTTAAGAGATCTCTTGGCATCTTCATAATATGGCTATTCCGTTTCTTCCACACACTAACCACATCATTACTACCACTCCCATTCAAGCACCACCTTCCCCCCAGGCAAATGAAAGTAAATAAGATCAAAGAAGGAATACACCGACTCCAACTCTCAATCATGAAAATCTCAGTGAAAACATAGTCAGGTGTTCACTCCAATGATCATACCAAAAACCTTACTCGATTGCCATCACCTACTTCAAATACCAACTCGCTCTTATACTACACCACATACTACATCCACGCGTTCCTCTACCAACTCTCTTGTATACCATCCCGCCCCCTTTCCTCCCCATGCTTAGATGCTATCACCCAACACCACAATATTTGGTCATTCCACACTAAAACCATTCATATTTCATACAGTCCTCGAGCAATTTCAAGTTGCATCAAGGTTAATAACGAACCAGAATTATAACCTTTCTGACTAATTAATTTTGCAAATCATTGCTCCCTAATCAAACAAATAAATACAGCAGGGGCAAACCCTAGCTAAATATTCAAAGCCCTAGCCGATTATTCAAATTTCAAAGGTTGACTTACATATCATAATCAATTTAAACAGATCATATTCAAATTCACATAGACCAATTAATCGTTAACACAAAAAAACCTAGCAAAATAGAGAATTGAACAAGTACATAGAAAGAGAGCGAGAGAGAGAGAGAGAGAGAGGAATCTTACGGAGCTCGGAGAAGAAGAGCAAGAGCATGACGATGGAGGAAACGAGAGTGATAAGGCCACCGGAGAGTGTACGGCTGTAGAAATCCTCGTTGATTTTCGGATACGCGTCCAGGCTCCGAAGCTTGGCCATTATATTGTCCATTGTTGCTCCTCTTATTTCTCACAAAACAGAGTTGCAGATTTTTGATCTCGATCTATTTATTTGTATCTAAAATCTCTAATCTCTCTAATTTTAAAAATTAATCAATATCTGCCTAAAAAACTGAGTAAATAGAACTATAAAAACAAGGTATTATGAGAATTCTAAAAGGGAGGGTTAAGCGACCTTTAAAACTAAACACCCCGCTCGATGGTAAACGAATTTTGATGTGGAAGAACTAAACGGGGGCGTTTAATAAGATTCTTGGAGCTGGGGCTGCCTGCCTTTTAATCTTGTTTTGTTTTTCTTTGCTTTTCTGGAGACAAATACAAGAGCAAGGATACTCTTTTACGAGATTGCCGTTCGCTGTACCGGTATTTACGGATGCGTATGATTGCTTCTAGTTTTTTTTTTTTTTAATTTTTTAATTTTTATTTTAAGGATGTTTATCTTGCTGTACATAATAAATAAATAAATAATAATTTTGGGTTGGGAAATTCTTAAACCTTGGATTTTCACTCCAACCATTTTTTTTTTTTTGAGGAACCACTCAAACCATTTAAGTACATTATTATCTATAAATGATTTTGATATGTATGTATATAATTAGATTTAAAATTCCAGCTTTAGTAAAACTAAGTTTAAACAAAGAGTTTTGGATTAACAAAATAAATCAAACTAATAAATTTAAATTGGAGGGACTTGAAGTCTCGAACGTGAAAATTATGAGATAGGCCATCCTGGGCCTGAAAATAAAGGCTTCGAAACCATAGGCCCAATCGCACCAATAGTCCTATGAAAGGCATCTCATATGAGCAAATGGCCTAATCGGATGGTATAACCTGCCATATATTTATAGCAACGGAAAATTAAAATTTCACTACTAGTTAAAAATCACTACTTCAATAAGCCCCATAATCGGATCGAATAGATTATAGACCTCTTCAGAAGAGCGACCTGGAGCGTTGACGATCGTATCTCACATTTCAACAATTATTAATGCTTTGTAAAAAAATGCTGAATCTTTTATTTACTAGGCACTAGCAAATATAAATTTGTTTAAATTATTAAAATTTGTAACCTAAGAGTAAAATTCATTACATTGAGCACCCGCATATATATTTGTTCATGTGTAAATAATAATAATAATAATAACTTATTGAGAAGCAATGAGCTAATAAGAGTATAAGACAATTGCTCTTCTGACTTTTTAACTTAAAATTGACTTGATTGTTGGCTTGACTCTAAAGTGAGCCCAAAAGTATAATCCATGCACCATAAATAATCACATTGTAAATTTTTTAGCTAAATAGCTTCTCTGGTTCAGCATCACAAGAATGGTTAAAATCTAAAAAGATCTTTCTTGTGAATTAACACAAGCAGAAAACCCCACCTTAATTGGAGAAAGATCATAAAAGAGGAACACTCCAGGACGGGAATGAAGGCGGCCTAATTCTACATTCCTATGAAGTTGAGTTACAGAGAACTACAAAATTCAAATATATTTAGTGGGTGTGCCATTTTCCATATATAATGGACCTGATTTGACTGGATGGTGTGCTCACTTACATCTGTGTACACTGTAGGTACAACCTGCAAAATGTGTGGCAAATTTGTAAAACCCTTACAACTAATAGTTTCTCAATTATTGCATCCATAACATGCATGTGCTCTTACTTTTTCCCCCTATGGTAGCTACCACAACCTCCAACCATTCTTACAGAGGCAGGTAGAAGTAGAATTTAGAATGTATGGACACGAATACGGATATATGTATGATATGGCGACACGATCAATTTTTGAAAAATTATAACATGACACGACAAATAAGACACTATTACGACACGAATATGACACTCCAAATAAAATGTCTATACATCTTAGAGTAGAACCCATCGGCCAAAAATATTCTATATATACCAAAAACAACTCAAAGGATATGATATAGGGACAATCCATGCATTGGGGGCAAAGTTCTACTATATAAACGGCTAGGTAAAGAAATTTCAATTTATGTATTTGAAAGTAGAATAGTTTTTTTTTTTTTATTCCTTGCATTGCTATGTTTATGCAATATTTCAACTTTGAAACGAGAAGTGTATAACCAATATTTAATATACATCATAATTAGAATTAACCATAGTCTTACTCTTCTCAGGTTGTTTGAGTGGTAGAAAAATCAACTCTACCAGCAACAAAAATAAGTTCTCTTTTATGAATGACCACACCTAATTTTTTTTTTTTTTTTTGCTAACATGAATTGTAAATATCAAAAGTCATTGGGCCTACGTTTTTTTATTTTTTATTTCTCACCTAGCTTTCCTTTTTATGAACAATTTTTTATTGTTTTTTCGGGGGGAAAATTTGCTTCTCGTTTCTTCTTCCTTCCTTCTTTTTCTTCTCTCCAGCTTAATTTTCTTTTTTCCTTTTCCCCACTGCCGTTCGTTCCACTCTTCTTCCAAGCCCCCAAAACTCAAGACAGTTCTTCCCTTGAAATAACGATCTCGGAATCGAAGCAGAAAAACCCAAACCCAAAAACGCGATCTCGGCCCTGCTTCGCTCTCCGATCTGCCACTCCACCGCCATGATTTCTCCTTTCGAAGCTAAGCCGAAACCAAACCCGAGCCACCCGAGTTGGTAGCTGAGACTGTGTGTCGTCATTGTGAAATGGGTAAATCAACATCCTCTCTTCTTTTTATATGCAATCGTTTGATTATTAGAGTAGTAAGCCTCCCATTTCCATTTCGTGCTTTTACTTCTCATTATTGTTCTACTATTAGAGAAAATGTGAAAATCCCTAATCAGAATTGTAATCAGTTGTTGAAATCTGTGAGAGATCACTGCAAATCTGGAACCTTTAAGAATCTTGATCATGCCTTAGGCCTGTTTGATACAATGCTTCGCATGCACCCTTTGCCTTCCATTGTCGATTTTACTCAATTGTTGGGTGCCATTGCAAGAATGAAGCATTACTCCGTAGTCATTACTCTAATTAGAGATATGGGCTCCTTTGGAATTACTCCCAATGTTTATACTCTCAATGTTTTGATTAATTGTTACTGCCATCTGAACCGGGTCAGTTTTGGTTTCTCTGTCTTAGCAACAATTTTGAAACTTGGCTATCAACCAACCCATATAACTCTAACCACTCTTGTTAAAGGCCTCTGTCTTCAAGGAAACGTCGTTGGAGCTGTAAGGTTGGTAGAAGAAATGGAGAAGAAAGGGTATGAGCCTAATGTGATTACTTGTGGAACAATAGTAAACGGTCTGTGTAAGATTGGCCAGACTGGTGTGGCTATTAGGTTGCTCAGGAAGCTTGAAAAAGGGAATTTTGAACAAAATGTGGTGCTCTATAGCATGGTCATTGACAGTTTATGTAAGGACAGATTGGTAACTGAGGCTTTGAACCTTTTATCTGAAATGACGAGTAAAGGCATTCAACCAGATGTTGTCACTTACAATTCCTTAGTTCAAGGCCTGTGCAATTTTGGCTGGTGGAGGGAGGCGACTACTTTGTTGAATGAGATGGGGCAAAGGAAGGTCATGCCAAATGTACAAACATTTAGCATATTGGTGGACACACTTTGCAAGGAAGGGATGTTGACTGAGGCGAAAGAAGTTTTTGATGTGATGATTCAAAGAGGCATTGATCCTAACATAGTCACTTACAGTTCTTTGATTGATGGTTATTGTTTGCAAAACAGACTGGATGAGGCAGTTAAGATGTTTAATATGATGGTTGAGAAGGGTTGTTCACCCAATGTGGTTAGCTATAACATATTGATCAATGGATATTGCAAAAGTAAAAAAATTGATGAGGCAAAGCGTTTGTTTCATGAAATGTCCAACAAGGGAATGATTCCTAATGTAGTGACTTACAACACTCTTATAGGTGGGTTATGTCGAGTGGAGAGAGTCCAAACTGCACTAGAGCTATTCAATACAATGCGAGCTTGTGGCCAACATCCAAATCCCCAAACTTATGCCACCCTGTTAGATGGCTTTTTTAAGAATAGACGAATTGCTGAGGCAATGGCATTGTTTTTGGAGATGGAAGACAAAAGGCTGGACTGTGATATTGTGATTTACAGCATCTTGATTGATGGTTTCTGCAATGTTGGGGAACTTACGACCGCAAGAGAAATCTTTAGTGGTCTTCCTGCGAAAGGATTGCATCCTGATGTTTGGACTTACACTATAATGATCAAAGGATTTTGCAAGAATGGACTAGTTGATGAAGCGAGTGAACTGCTTGAGAAAATGGATGGCAATGGTTGTTCACCTAATGAGCACACATATAACACAATAATCCATGGGTTTTTGCAACATAGAGAGACATTAAAGGCAATGAAATATCTCAAAATGATGGTTGACAAGGGATTTTCAGCAAACGCAACAACTGCTGCCTTGTTTATTGACTTGCTGTCATCTAATCAAGTAGATGAAAATATTCAAGAGTTGCTTCCAAAGTTTGGGTGAAGGTTATTTAGTTTCTCAAGATCAAAGAAAACTTTTATATTTTAACCTATCACTAGTCATTATGTGAGTGGTATATTTGCTTTGAATAAAATTCTATACTTTTTATGAGATGGTATTTCTTTTCATTTATGTGCCCAAGATTGTTTATTCCTTTTACTGTTCGATACTTTGTTGCAATTTTCTATTGCGCGCATGTTGTTGCCAAACCTTTTGACTAGCCATTGGGTGTATTATACTACCCTTTTAGGTGAATACTTAGGAGTCCTAGTTTGAGACTAGATTCATAGATTTTATTTCTTGTACTATGTTCCAACCCTTATTCAAAGTTTTCCAATTATAAAAACTAGTATTCCAATTCAAATATAGCCTAAATATCAAACCTTCAATAGGTATCCTCCTCTCCCCAAACCAGCCCCAAAATTCTTGAATGCTTAGCGATTAGGTTCTGGACCAAATTATATCTTGAATCAGTTTTAGGTTTACAAAAGTAATCCAGTTGTAATTAGCTGATCCAATTTAGTCTTAAAACCGGTCATGGGTGCTAGCAAGTTAAACTATTGTTTTAAAACAACTATGGATTGAGTTGTCAGACCTATGCAATATCAATCAGTTTAAGATACTTTATGTTTCACTTTCATATCTTTTAGTTTCCTTTTGTCAAAATGCTAGATGAAATTTTGTGTCAACCCTTGCTAATTTTGATTCCTATCCTTTTTGCACTTACCACTATTTGAGTGTTACTAGGGGTTCTTGAAACTTCATTTATTTGAGGGTACATAGGATAATAGTTTTAAAGTGAGAATGCCATCATTAGTAATTTTATATCATATAGCAGTAGCGAAACAAAGAATAATTAGTTTGGTGCTTTGGTTGCTTAATGCCTCCCTCCCTTTGGGATAAAGCCATCTCTACAATGGAGAAAATCTATTGTTTTACTTTGTACTGTAATCATATCAACATATTGACTAATGATTAATGAGACCTACCAATGTTAAAGTGCATGAGAAATCTTAAATTTTTTTTTTTTTTTTTAAGGTAAGAAACACTAGAATGGCCTCATAGACAAGCCAATCTGTCCTTATTCTAGAAAATGATAGTAATAGTATGAACTATGAAGTTTTCAAATATTTCCTCTTCTGTAGACAATTGACTGAGGGAGGTTAAAACCAAACCATGTTTGGGGATAGTATTGAGTGAAAATGGTTTAAGTTGTGGAGGTTCAATAGTTAAAGAGAAATCTATTAATTTGTTTGGAATATTTGTACAAAAGGCGCTACTTATTAGATCTGCAAGAAGGAAAAAAAATAATTATACTAAGCTTGAGCCTTGTGTTTTGGCTTGGAGATCATTATCATAGCTTTCCTTTTTATGTTTAGGGATCTTGTAGCTTAATAGGGGATTGCATCTGGAATTTTAAGTCATTAAACTACCTTTCTTTTTTTATCATCTTCATTATCAATTTAACTTTTTTGATAGTGTGTCTTTCAACTCTTTCTTAAAAGCCATTAATATTGAATTTTATATTGTTCCACTCAAAATTTAGATGGCTCATTTTATACAAGATTTTGAAAATTAATCTCTTTATTCTTATTAGAGAAATTAAATTGATCTCACTATATGTAATGTTTTATTTTTTATTATTATTTATAATTCAATAGTTACAACAATAGAATATAAGAGATTTGAACACTAGTTCTCCTAATAAAAGAAAACAAGTTATGTTATTGAGATCCAAAAATTATTATTATTCAATTATCACATATTTTCCATGAATAATTCAAGCCAATTGGCATTTTAAATAAAAATGGAAAAGAGAAGGGAATTGGTGCCAATGATGCAAATGTTTTGGGGAAACTTTCTCTAATATGATAAAAAAACAGTTCATTTTTCAAAAAACCATTTAAGGAATTGATAAGTTGGATTTTTATCGTTAATAGTCTTGTATCTCAATTGATACATCTTAATGTTTTTAATGAAGATGTCTAGGGTAGAAATCCTTCCTCTCCCAATTATTGATTTTTTTTTTTGGATTAAAAAAAAAGACTAATAAACAATAAAATAATAAAAAAATCCTCATATTTCACAATAAAAATAATATTATGAATTGAAAGAGAAGGATGTGATTCTATCTGCACACATGACTGATATCACTTTTACTTACCACTAATTAATAATCTAAGGGGAAATTGGGCAGGTTTGGCAATTGCATAAAAAAATAATTAAAAGGCACACAAAGTAACAAATAAAAGATTAACTTCATTATTAGAAATTAAGCTATTGACATTTTTTTTTTTTTTTAAATCCCTAAATTTGAAACTACCCGATATCCAATAAAGAACAAAATATTAGTCAGGTGTGGAATTTTTTGTCAAAATTTTTTTTTTTTGGTATTTAGAATTTCTCAATTTTAATTGTTTTATAATATTATTTACCAAACCAACCACAAGCCAATCGAGTTTTGATTGGGTTGTGTGGGCTTTATGTTTAAAAAAAAAAAAAAAAACATGCGTCTTAAAACAATGTAAAATGCGTTACACTTTTAGGAAGCCCTTAATTATTGATTCTGTAGATTGATACAATGAAACATTCATCTTCTTTTTTTCTACATCAAAAATTAAGAACTCATTAATACGTTTGTATATTTTATATAACTTTTATTTTAATGTCACATTGTGTCGTCAATTTCATTATCACCCATTAAACTATTTTTTGATAAAACATCTTCAACTCTTTCGTGAAAGCAATTAATGTTGAATTTTATATCATTCCATTAAAAATTGAGATGTCTCATTTTATAAAATATTTTGAAAATGAATTTCTTTAATCTTATTAGAGAAGTTAAATTTATCTCACTATATAACTTTTTTTTAATATATTTATAATTCAATAGTTACAACAATAAATGGTATTTTTTTTTATTTTTTTTTATTTTATAGTTTAGTAGTTACAAAAATGGAGGATAAGAGATTTAAACACTAGTTTTCCTAATAAAAGAGAACAAGCCATGTTATTGAGTTACAAGTCTCATCTCAATATCTCACCATATAAAGTTCAATTATCTTTAGGACAAAAAAATTATTATTACTCAATTATCACATACTTTTTTCATTTGAATAATTCAAGCCAATTGGTATTTTAAATAAAAATGGAAAATAGAAGGGAACTAGTGCCAATGATGCAAATATTTGGGGGAAAATATCTCTAATATGATCATAAACAATTCACCTTTTGATAAACATCTAAGGAATTGATAAGTTGAGCTGTTATCACCAAGAGCCTTGTAAACTATAGCTCAATTTATACTTTTTGATATTTTTAATGAGAAATTATAGGGCTCGAATCCTTCCTAAGCTAATTACTGAATTATCAATTTTTTTTTTGAATTTTTAATAAAAAGACTAATATACAATAAAATAAAATATTCCCATATTTCATGATATAAAAGAATATTATGAATTGAAAGAAAATGATGGTGATTATATTTGCACACAAACTAAAATCACTTTTTATTTAAAACAATCCAATTATGTGAAGTCAAAATTTGTTGTGTCTAGACTAGAAGAAAATACACCATGCATTTAATGCATGGTATAACCAAGGTTTTCAGATTCGGACCGTTCAATGAACTGTAAAAGGGAAAGGTTCAAGGTTTTTAAGGTCGAACCGTGGTCAAACCGTGATGACGTCATAATTAATTTAATAATTAATTAAAATATAAATTAATATATTAAATTAATAAAAATAGAAAAATTACCTAAAATAGTTCCAAATATTTGACTATTCAATCCAATAAACTTTTTTTATTTTATTTTTATGGAACCCAATATAAAAGTTAATAGACATTTCTCATAAAATTAATTGGAAAAAAAAAAAAAAAAGGTTAATAGACATTCCCCCATGAAATAGTCAAATAGTTCCAAATTACCTAAAGTAGTTCCAAAGAGTTCCGCCAGTTTGGTTTCTAGTTTGTCTCCCATTCAACTTTTGTTGAGAGACCCAAGGCTCTGCCGCTCGGGTACTTTACCCATTCCCCCATGAAATTTTAAAAATAAAATATAAACTAAAGCTAGAAGCCTAGAAGAGTGAGAAAGGAAAGCATTGTTTTGTCCACCGGATTAAAATCAAAGCCCAAGAATATAGGTTGTGGTTGACAGTCGGGTTGAGTAAATGAGAAGGCAAAAACGCAGAAATAACAAGAGAGAAGAGAAAATGAAGAACACTAAGACAGAGAAAAAACAAGAGAGAGCAATATAGAGAAGAAGAATGAGAAGAAACTATGATTTGATCTCAAGTCTCAACGTCTAACAGCATGTTTGAAGCTACAATAATGGAGATCTACTTCTGTAAGCTTGTAGATAATGTTTTTTTTTTTTTTTTAGGTTCAGATTCAAAGAGAAGTAGGGAACCGTGAGAAGCGGTCTGATCACGGTTCTTAGAACCGTGAGGTTTGACCGCGGTTCGCACGGGTCCCTGCTTTTTGCACATAGAACGGTTCTTGAAGTTAAAAGAACCGCAAAAGTGAACAGTTTAAGGTTTTCCCGGTCGGATCGTACGGTTCGGTCCGAGTTTCAAAACCATGGGTATAACATCTCGTAGACTAGCCCTTTTCAATTATGCTAAAAAAATACTAGACCTTTTCAATACCAAACCAACCACAAAGCCAACCAAGATTAGGCTGCATGGGCTTTGCGTCAAGATGCGTGGAATGCGTCAAATTTAAATTTCAAAAAAAAAAAAAAAAAGACGTAAATTTAAAGTAAAGGCAAATTACAATTTACTTACCTGTATTTTAACCGAAATTTAGGATTTGATTGGTAGGAGGATTTTTGTTTTTGTTTCAAAATAGTATAAAAATAATTTTCAAAAAATTGAACTTAAAAATAGTTTTTTCAGATAATAATTTTTATATTATATGTGTTTAGTTCTCACTTTTAAGAACGATTTTCAAAATACTAAAAACAAAAAATAATTGTTTGGGAGACCATTTCTATTTTTGAGATTTAAAAAAAAAATATTTACAAAAGGGAATGTGTAGATTACTTTTTTTTTATAATGATAAGGATATAGAGCTTGTGGGGTCATTGGCCCTAAATCATACAATAATTGGGTTTTGGGCTTTGGCCGAGAGCATGGTAGTCCAAGTCCGAGGAGGAATATCTCCTCGGACCAGCTAAAGCACGGTCATATATAAGTCCTAGATGGTCAAAGTGACATTCTAGGAAGTTCTAAAGGATAAGAACTCAGAAATATCTAATGGAAATCTGCTATCACTACATTGAATACACTGCATCTACTTTTCTAACCGCATTTATGTGAAAAGACCTCTGAACAGTGTTGCCTTGGAAACCACAACTCACAGAAAGCCAGTTAGGTGTCTGATGGGACAAGCACTCAAGTGATGCCCTAAAAGATTAACAAGTGTAGGATCAAGATCATCCAAAAGGAACTATATAATATAAGAGGCCCTTCATAAAATGGGGGCTGGCAATTGAGAGAGAAAGCACTGTAGCAATCTCAAGAACTCTTGTAACCATTCTCATCCAATATTTACTAGAACAAAGCCCCTCTGATTGTGCCGAGGATAAACTTTCTTTGATAAACTCAGTTCATCTCTGTTTGATTGTCATGAACACCATATTAATTGTTATCCATGTACTAAAACCTAGCTCTTTGACTCACTCTCTACAAATTCATTGTACTGGGCTCACTGGGCCAAGATCACATACATTTTGGGGCCTGGTCTGAAAATTGTGTCCCTACAGAGCTCATCATGTACTTTTTATTTTTATTTATGATAAATTTCAAATTTGAAGTGTAGAAATTCTTTTTGTAATAAAGATAAGCTCCTTAATTTAAGATATAAAAAAGAGTTTAGATAATATGTGGGGTCCATTGTTTTCAATTTATTTACAACTATGTCATTAAAAACATTTTTTGTATCTTGAAAACACCTTTAGCCGTTTTCAAAATCTTGTTCTAAACTAGGAAAATAGGATATATGTTTTTGAAAATTGTATTTAGAAAATATTAGCCAAACAATAAATTCAAGTGTGAGACCCACCATTTTATGGATTGCAAAAAAAAAAAAACTATATTTAAATATTCTTACCAAATAGGCCATTAAGTTGTTTATCTGTGATTTGAAATTTGACATTTTACCCACTTGAGATTAGCTCAGTTAGATTTCTATAACCCATCTCTGTTAAAAACAGAGTTAAATATGTAATTTTGCTCCATTTTTATGTCTCTCCTCCAAAAACATAAAAAACATAAAAATACAAGATTTAAAACTATCCATAGGAACACTTGCATTATGAAATTTCAAACTACAGATAGACAACTTTAAATTTTGGTAAACCTCATGTGGATAAAATATCAAATTTTAAATCATAGATAGGCAACATAAATTTCAATTAAACCACACGTGGGTAAGTTGTAAATTCTATGGTCTACAGAGTAGGAATTGGAAACTGACTTTGGATTATTATTATTATTATTATTATTATTATTATTTTTGCATAAACGGGAGATATATTAGATAAATAGAAGTCTTACAAACAGAAATATTACAACAGGACTATAGTGCAAGGAAACACATCAACACACCAACTAAACTGAAGCAAACTGAACACAATCCGAACAACACCAAACTGAAGAGAGGAATAGCTGAAACTAAACAAAACACCATTGGATCCTTATTAACTGCGACGACTCCGGGATGAGACAAAACCCATGGAGTCCCAATATAAATATTGCCACAAAAAGGTGGGGCATGTATCATACAACACTTCCCTTTCCGATTGAGAAGCACCCCTCTTTGCCAATAAGGTCGCACAGCTATTCGCCTCTCTCCATATATGTTCAACATGTGCCTCTCAGTCCCTGTTGAGGAGCCACCTGCAATCCAAAATCACGTTCGCAAATTCCGTAGGATAATCTTCATTAGTATTCAACCATTTGTAAGCAAGAAGAGAATTTATTTGAAGACAAACTCGGTGATGACCCTTGGCCCATGCTCGGGCCAATGCCTCTCTAATACCCCACAGTTCAGCCATAGTATTATTAGTGACTCCCAGGTGTAAAGAGAAACCCCACAACCATTCTCCATTGGCTGAGCGTGCCACGCCACCCGCACTAGACTCTTCAGGGTTACCTAAAGAGTTTCCGACTGTATTAAGAGTTACATAAGGGAAAGGAGCTGGGCTCCACCTAATGTGTTTGAGGGACAGCGGGGATGAGTACCCCGATAGAATGGTGCTAAGGAAGAAAAACTCTGTGGCATGAGATATAGCGTTTTGTTTTAAAATATGATAAGGGATGAATTTTCCTGTAAATATCAAAGAATTTCGACCCAACCAGATCGTCCATATGATAAAAGCGAATATAATGTTCCATGGGATATAACAGGAAGGGGAATTAAGTTTACACCAATCATGGAGCTTAAGCTTGAAAAAATCAGAAATAAGGAAATGCATAAGAAAGGAGGACCAAATTTGTTGTGCAAAGTGGCAATCACGCAAAACATGAATTGGCGTTTCAATCTCATTGCAACGGGGACACACTTGGTCATTCAGGGCATCATGAAGGAAAATGACCAATTTGGTGGGAATATGATGGTGCGCACATTTCCAAACAAAAAGTTGAATTTTAGAAGGTTAACCAAATCCAAGACCATGTTACCAATGTCCGCCATGTAGCCTCATTGGATTGAGGTAAAAAAGAATGGTAAGCGGATTTTATTGAGCTAATACCTGCATGATGGTCCCAGACACGGTCATCAGTAAGAGTAGCAGGAGAACCAGGAATAGGCAATGGCTGCGCATAAATAAATTGGGTTATTGTCAATGGCAATACCATACTAAGAGGTGTGAAATCCCATTGGTGAGTGTCAGTGATCATTCTAGCCACCTTAAACTCATATTCGTGAGGAAGAAGTGGGCCATGAATGAGACCTCAAATTGGTCCCGGGGGCAGCCAATGATCCGTCCAAAAATTTATATTACAACCATTACGAATAATCCACCGCAGACCACCCTGCAAGAGGTCCTGCCCCCGTAACAGAGCCTTCCACGAGTGAGATCTAGTATGTGAAGTGGTCTGCAAGAAATCAGTTGTTCCGTGATGCTTTTAGGAGAGAAATTTGGCTAATAGAGAATAAGGGTTCTATCATATTCGCCACGCCTAATTCATAAGAAATGCATCATTGGTAGTTTTGGAATCCCTAATACCCAGCCCACTACAGACCTTAGGCTTGGTGAGTGTGTCCCAGTTAATGAGGTGCGCATGCAGTTGTGTCGGTGTGTCGCCCCATAAGAAATCTCTTATGGACTTGTCTATACTATTCATAGTGCTCCTAAGAAGGACAGTTGTTTGTATTTGATAATATGCAAGGGGGGAAAGGACAAATTTAATCAATGTTAGCCTACCCGCCTGTGAGAGAAGCTTAGATTGCTAGGCGCGTATGCGTGTGTGAATTTTGTCTAGTAAGGGTTGGAAGGCCGGAGACAATTTTCGTTTAGCATGTGAGAGAAGCTTAGATTGCTAGGCGCGTATGCGTGTGTGAATTTTGTCTAGTAAGGGTTGGAAGGCTGGAGACAATTTTCGTTTAGTAAGAAGAGGCATGCCTAAATATTTGCCAAGATTTTGGAAAATAGGCATGTTGGTGAGTGAAGAAATGCTATGTTGGGTCTCCGAAGGAGTGTTTCGTGAGAAGAATAGCTTAGATTTAGAAGCATTGCAAATTTGACCCGACACCTCATAAAAGTGCGAAAAAAGATTAAAGAGGGTCGTGCAATCCTGAATATTTGCCTTGGCAAACAGGAAAATATCATCCGCAAACAGGATATGGTTAAACCCAATAGGGTGACGACCAACCCATATAGGGGAAAGTTGTTTGGTATGTATCGCCTAGTCTAATGATAACGACAAGTGATTCAGGCAAAGAATGAAAAGATACAGAGATAACAAATCTCCTTGCCAAATACCATGGGATGGACGGAAGGGTGTACTCGCCACCCCATTCCATAAAATAGAAACTGAGGATGACGAGATACATGCCATGATTAAATCTATAATAGGAGTGGGGAAATGGTAGAACATCAAGGTATACTTAATGAAGGACCATTCCAATTTATCATATGCTTTTTCTAGGTCAATTTTGGCTGCCAGAAGATTTGTTTTCCCTCGCTGGTGGTGAATAAAGTGTAGAAGTTCTTGCGCAAGGATGTAGTTATCTGTTGCTCGTCTACCCGGGACAAACCTAGATTGGGCCGGGTGAATCATGGCTGGAAGAAAAGGTTTAAGCCTATTGACTAGAAGTTTAGTTAGAAGTTTGTACAAAGTATTGCACAAACTGATAGGCCTCAATTGAGACGCTGATTCAGGATTAGGAACCTTTGGAATGAGCACTAATTTTATCTAAGTGAAATTCTCTGGGATACGTGCTGTGAGGAATAGTGTTTGAATGAATTTTGCAATATCCTCACCCACAATCTACCAATTGTGTTGATAAAAATAGGCGTGGAAACCATCTGGTCCTGGAGATTTTAAAGGATGCATAGTAAATAGCGTGGCATGAATTTCTTCCTCATCTGGAAAACGGATGAGAGTATCACACATAGCCTGAGGGTCGAAGTCTGAGGAAGAGAATAACGTCTATGGGGGAGGCAATAATGCACCCGACAACCCGGATTAGAAAAGACACTGAAAGTGAGTGATAACATGATTATGAAGATCAAAGCCCCGGAGCCATTCCTTGGACTCATCTTTTAAGGTGGCGATATGTTGACATGTGCGTTTAATTTTTGCTTGGACATGAGTGAGTGTTGGCGTCCTCATAGGACAACCACAAAATTTTAGATTTCATTTGCCAAAGCAGGAATTCCTGGTATAAAATAGCATTAAACTGAGCGATTAAATGTTGTTCTAGTTGTAGTAAAAAGTCGGAAGGCCGATGGCATAAGGCTCATTGGGTACCTAAGAGTCAAGCATGAATGTGTTTATTATTTTGGGCAACTTGACCAAAAACGTTAGTATTCCAATCAGTTAGACAACCTTGAAGGTGGTGAATTTTTTTTTTATAAAAGTTAAACATGAAGTTATCCAATCCCATAACCTGGGGTTCGTGTGTGAACCAACACGTGGTGACCAGTTGTTGGAAAAGAGGGTGGGTCTGCCACATAGGTTGAAAAATAAACTATTTTATTGGGGAACGCCGCTCCTACCCCTTGGTGGACATAATAATCGGATGATGATCAGAATGAAACCTAGGTAAAGTATGACAATAACCTTTTGGAAATAGCACTTGCCACTAAGCATTTATAAAGGCCTATCTAATTTTTCCCTAATGTGTCACTGCCAATCCTAATTCTTATTTGTCCAGGTGCGATTAGGTCCACTAGTGACAAGATCAAAAAGACCACACTGGTTTAAGCATTCTTGAAAAGCATGCACACGTGATGCTATAAGTGGCCGTCCTCCTACTTTGTCAGTGGTATCTAAAAGTTCATTAAAGTCACCCATAACTAACCAAGGCATATTATATTCAGACGCAACATTCTTGAGATGTGTCCATAAATGCATGCGTTTATGAAGAATAGTGGAAGCATAAATAGCAGAAAATAACCAAGGTGTATATTGGGAAAAAGAGGGTACCTTGATAATCATGGCCACACTCTACTCAGTAGCACGAATAACATCCACATTGCACTTGTCATCCCACAACACCCATATCTCACTAGAAAGACCTATCGGATCCACTCGGAAATGCCTAGGAAGGCCCACCTCCCACCCTCCCTCGACTCTGACTCCCCACCATCTTCACCTACCCACCATCCCTAGACTTCCTACTCCAGCACCCTTAACCTTGACACACAACCATTTTATCCTTCAGCCCTAGTGGACTACCTGACCCCCCACATGTCCCTCATCCACCCCCCTTGCTCGCCACAACCCATTCCAACCTTTAAGTAGCTCTCCATCCCACCACTCCGATACAATGGCAATCACACATTATTCCCACCCGCATGGACAGTTCCTATCCATCTTATCAGGATTGGGAGGAGATGATGACTCAGGAACTGGTGCCTCCCACACCACCTCCCTCCCTAAGAGCATTTCTGGTTCAAACTCGTCAGGTTTGCCCACGACGTCTAGTCACAAGAAGAGTTCCCGACTCACAACCAAGGCAAACCTTTCATGTCCATGACAACATGGTCTTTGGAAGCGAAGAGTTACCCTTTCCCACATTTAACTTCCTAATTGGGGAGGAGTTCATGTATTCGATGGAAACCCAACAAAACAAGTTGGTCAGAACCCACCTATCCGACCAACACTAAACTGTGGCCGTCAGCATAATATAGTGCTTAGGGAGGGTGGTATTGCCACCGCAATACAAGATTTATTTGGACCCTTTGATTGCGCTACAGCCATCGCCATTGCCCTCTCCATAAGGGAGGATGTGTCCATCCACCTCTCAGACCTCACCTTCGAGCCGACCCCATCCTCCTCCGCTACCTTTCATGAAGATTGCAACCTGGAATGTTAGAGGAGCAGCGAATGCCCCATATCCCACCAGAAAGACCTATTGGATCCACTCAGAAATGCCTAGGAAGGCCCACCTAATTGATCACATGCTCTGCATGGTTGCCACTGATATGTGGCTCAAGAATAACAAGTATGTCTAGACCATAGGCATTGATCAGGTCCCGTACATTTAAACGAAATGGGGCATTCCCCGCTCCTCTAACATTTTAGGTTGCAATCTTCATGAAAGGTGACGGAGGAGCAGGGACGGACCCAGGTGGGGGCTTAAAGGGGCCCGAGCCCCCTTTGGGCCCAATAAAAAAAAATTTAGTAGCTAAAATTTTCCCAAAAAAAAAAAGACTTGGGCCCCCCTATCCCAACCGGCCAGCCCAGTCAAGACTCAAGAGCCCATTTTGGATAACAAGTTCTTAATTCTTAGTGATAGTCGCTGTTTGAACCTTCTTCCTCTTTGTTTGGTGACTCTGTGTTGGCAGTTATAAGTTTGCTGTAAGTTGCTTAAGCCTTTGGGCTATTGTGATAGATGGCCGTCTGTTGTGTTTTTTGCCAATCAAAGCACACAAAAGTTTGGTTAGTTGTGCTTTTAAACCAAACAGGTCTGTGCTAGCACTTGCCACCTTCTATTAGTCATGTTTTTTCTTTTTTAATTTATTTTTTTATTTAATAATGTATGGTAAATTGGTAGGATATATATATATATATATATATATATATATATGTATGTATGTATGTATTTATTTTTTTGAGAAAAAAAGGGCGTGAGATAAAGTTGCAATTAGTATAGTTAAACAAGTTTTGAAACAATTGGTTAGCCAAAGAAAAAAAAAAGTTTTGAAACAATTGAGATGCACTTGTGTCTAGCAGTGGTTTTTCACTTGTTAGTGTGCACTTATGACATTCCAACAATGATTTTTTTTTTAATCATTCCATCAATATTTACTGCTAATTTTCATTTGAACTGTGATGGGTTTTAAGTAAATTGAAAATTTTGTAGTTTCCAGGTAGCAGATTTTGTTTTTGTTTCTAATAAGAGCTGTTGCGTCTTTTGTTTTTATTGGTAGATGATTGTATCTTAATATATTAAGAAACAATGATTTTTGGGTATTTGTTTTGGTTGATAGTTTATTAATACTATATGGATGTATATTTGAAAATTTTTTTTCCACTTATCTCCGTCCCCTCCATCTTGAAATCCTGGGTCCTTTTGTGCGGAGGAGGATGGGGTCGACTCGGAGGTGAGGTCTGAGAGGTGGATGGACATATCCTCCCTTATGGAGAGGGCAATGGCGATGGCTGTTGCACAATTAAAGGGTCCAAATAAATCTTGTATTGTGGTGGCAATACCATCCTTCCTAAGCACTATATTATGCTGACGGCCACAGTTCGGTGTTGGTCGGATATGTGGGTTCTGACTAACTTGTTTTGTTGGGTCTCCATCGAATACATGAGCTTCTCCCCGATCAGGAAGTTGAATGTGGGAAAGTGTAACTCTTCGCTTCCAAAGACCATGTTGTCGTGGACATGAAAGGTTTGCCTTGGTGGTGAGTCGGGAACTCTTCTTATAACCCGACGTCGTGGGCGAACCTGGCGGGTTCAAACCAAAGATGCTCTTGGGGAGGGAGGTGGTGTGGGAGGCACCATTTCCTAAGTCATCATCTCCTCCTAATCCTGATGAGATGGATAGGAATTGTCCATGTGAGTGGGAATGATGTGTGATTGCCATTGTATTGGAGTGGTGGGATGGAGAGCTACTTGAAGGATCGGAATGGGTTATGGCGAGCAAAGGGGTAGATGAGGGACATGTGGGGGGTCAGGTAGTCTACTAAGGCTGAAGGATAAATCGGTTGTGCGTCGGGGTTGAGGGTGCTGAAGTTGGAAGTCTGGGGATGGTGGATAGGTGAAGATGGTGGGGAGTCGGAGTCGAGGGAGTGTGGGAGGTGGGGATGAAGGTTTGGCATGATGGCTGTCTGAAGTGTTGAATTTGTGAGATGAAGAAGAATGAAGGAGTGTAGGATCTTTCGGCTTAGAAATATGAGGTTGAGTGCATGTAACAGTACAACCATGAGGGTGAGGCACTTCCACATGTTCTTCAATATCAGCTGAGGTGGAAGCCAAAGAAGTAATTTGTGTTAAGGAGGTGCTCTCTTCACGTGCCGAGTTCAAGCCGTCATCCGAGAGGTCTGCCAAGTGAGAGAATCTATTCTGCAGTGAGGCATGATGGCGTGAATCAAGATCATGAGGCTTAGATGGGGATTGGTTCACTTGATCGGTGTGGGGCAGAGGCTCAGTCGGTCCAACAGGTGGAGTGGGCAAAATCATCATACCACTCTCAGTTTGGTGAAGGATATGCTTAGCATGCCATGTGGTCAGTCCAGCTGTCCTAACAAGTTTACTCCTCGCCTCAAGACATTGCTTAGGAGTCCTATGCGTCACTAACATGCATCCATGGACCGAAATCTTGAGAGGTCAGGTCTTTGTCAGTTCGCATTATTATTATGGCGAAAAACCCATTTTAGTCCTTACATTTTTACGCTATTCTCACTTTGGTCCCTAACTTTATTTTCCACCTATTTTAGTCCCTATTTTGGAAAACGCGTCTCATTTTTGTCCCTGACGTTATATTAGAGACGGAAATTGAACAGCTGGCAAATAGAATAAATTAAAAATATTAAAATAATACCCACAAATGCCACGTCATTTTTTAAAAACAAAAAATTAATTTGTAAATTTTAACTAAATGAAAAAAAAGGGAAAAAACTGAAATAAAAATAAAAACCGAGAAAAGTAAGAAAATTCAAAACCCCAGAAAATTCAAAACCCAGAAGGAGAAGGAGAACAAGAATAAAACCAGAAAATTCATACCACTGTCACTACCAAACCTCCATACCCAAACCACTGAGATTCATACCCAAACCCACTACCGAGCCACAAACAATCACTAAGATCCATACCTTTCAGTTTTGAGAGACCCATGCAAGACCCAAGATCCATACCCTTCAGTTCTGCCGAGCCAAAAACCCACCAGCTAAACGAACCCAACAACCACCGAAGCCAACCCAGCCACCATCGACCACGACCACCCCATCCACAGCGACCCACGATGAGCCACGACCACCTCACCCACGGCGAGCCACAACTACCCATGAGCAGACACCGGGCCACGATGATCTGAATCCCACCCACCCAAAGCCTCCATGCTGATCTGTGCCACGCTGATCTGAGGCCCAAAAGCCAATATTGAAAGAGAGGAGAAGCTTTCAAGGTGAGAGGACGAGAGGAGAGAGCGTGGGAGAAAGAGAGAAACTCTGAAAGTGAGAGGAAGAGAGAGAGAGAGTGAGATTAAAAAATAATTTTTTGGGTTTGTTCTTGTTCTTGTTCTCCTTTTGAGTTTTGAATTTTTTGGGTTTTGAATTTTCTTACTTTTCTGGGTTTTTATTTTTATTTCAGTTTTTTCCTTTTTTTTTCATTTAGTTAAAATTTACAAATTAATTTTTTGTTTTTAAAAAATGACGTGGCATTTGTGGGCATTATTTTAATATTTTTAATTTATTCTGTTTGCCAGCTATGCAATTTCCGTCTCTGATGTAACGTCAGGGACAAAAACGAGACGTTTTTTCCATAATAGGGACTAAAATCGGTGAAAAAAAAAGTTAGAGACCAAAGTGGGAATCGCGTGAAAATATAGGGACTAAAATGAGTTTTTCGCCTATTATTTTTTTACTTCATACCTTTCCACCGCCCAAACTACCTATAAATATCCACCCCGCGCACATATTTTTACTTTGTGTTTTTGGGTTAGGTTTTGTATATTCCGATTAGGTTTGGTTAATTTCTTGCTTTATCGCTAAGTAATATTTTTGTTTGATTTCTTGCTGTATCGTTCAGTAATTCTGCAATTCTGAGTTGCATTCTTTAAATATTATTGCTCTAAATGTTAGGAAAGGAAAGTATTTCTCTTGTAGAGAAGAGTTTTCTATTTTTTTTTTTTTTTTTGGCAATTTCTGCAATTTGGAGTGGATGACTTAGGGGTGTCAATGTTTGACCCAACCTGTGAACATGACTCAAACACAATACAAGATTTTGCGAGTTAGTGTTAGGGTTAGGCCTTAGAGGGTTTGGGTGATAAATGGGTCGACCTGAAAGTGACCCGATAAGAAACGTGTCATAAGCGGGTCAACTTGCGTGACCTACAATAGATACATTTGACACGCCAATTTATTTGTGTCAACCCAAAATGACTCATTTAACACGACCCATTTAACACATAGTATAACAAATAAATATTCATCTTATTTTGGATTGGTCAAATATCTTTTATATCTAACCTATGTTTTAAATTTAAAAAGAAAAATGAGTAATTATAAAAACTTACAAGTGATACACTTGTAAACTGAAACTTTATAAACCCTAGTCATGACCAGTAAGGTGTTTACACTGACTCTTTCAATATTGATATTTAGCATTTGGCAAATTCTGTTTGTTGAACAATGTTATTTTAAATTTTGGTTGAAGGACATGCACTTCTTTTGGAGTTTAAAGATTCTATTTTTAGATGAATGTTATATTTTTGTTGAACTATATTATTTTTAACGTGGGTTGAAAACTTAAAGTGTATGCATTACTTTTAGAATGTAAAGAACTTATTTCTATATGAATGTTATATTTAATATTAAGCAGGTTGAAATGGGTTATGTCATGTTCGTGTCAACCCAACAAGACCTATTTATTAAACGTGTCAAGTGGATCGAGTCGTGTTAATGTGCTCCATTAACAAGTCGAGTTAGGGTTGAAGAGCCATGACACAATTGTTAAATGAGTTGGGTTTGAGTCGAGGCATTTAGTCTGGTACTCTTATCTCGACATGACACGCTATCCCGAGTTGAGAAGCTAGTAATGTATGTTAAAATTTCAATCCGAATTGAGAAACTAGTAATGTGCACAGGAAGCAGAAATTTTTTTTTTTTTTTTTTTTTTTTTAATTTTCATTTTTTGGGTGCTTGGTTGCTTAAGTGGTGGAGTTTGATTTGGCGATGATATTTCTTTTCTTTCCACTTTCAATTATTCTCTCTTACAATCCAAGTCTCATTCGGTTATGGTTTGAACTTACATTGAATTCTTTTTTCCTTTGTACTGCAATCTTGATTCTGTCTTGGTTCAAATGCAGTAATGCAGGTAGATTGGTGGTGTTGATCGTGACCCGACCATGGTTGCCGGAGTAGAAAAATATCGAATATGCTTTGCCCTGTTGGGCTTTCTAGGAATTAAATGTTTTTAACTTTATGTCTTTGGATTTGCACCATAATTCGTAAGATTAGCATGTTAACTTGTATTTGAATGTGGTTATTTCTCTCATTTGTGTGGGGCAGGTAGATTGACGCCGATACTGTTGTTGCCAGGGGAGAATTAGTCAGGTCATTGGTTTGTCCTGTGATTGGCATTAGTTGGGCTTTCTGTGAATTAAATACTTTTAACTTATGTCTTTGAATTTTGCATCATTATTCATGAAATTTGTATATGTTGCTGATTGATTTCCAAGTCATAGAAAATGAGTGAGCAGATACTATCATGACTTCTTTGTTTCTTCAAAAATTTAAGACTATTTCTATTCCTGGTTGTTCAATTTGTTTTATAGATTTTGGTGTTTGGCTACTTTTCAAGCCATTTGTTGCAGCAAATTCTAGGTCAGTTTGGCTTTCTTGTATAGGAGGATAAATATGGTAATTACTGTTCTAAAAAGTTAAAATTTACTTTGTAAATGAAAATTGGTGCTTGCATTGTGTGTATTTCAGGCTTTATTTGTGTGGTTTACTTTTAACTAACTTAAAACTTTCTTTTCCCTTATTGTTAGCTGGCTGGTTATGTGTTTAAGATATTAAAATTCACCATGGAAATGGCAATTTGTGGATTGTGTATATTTCGGCTGCATTTTTCCGGTTTCAACCAACTCCAGTGCTGCCAGCATTTTTGTTCTGCTTCCGTTTTCTATTGCCATCAACTTGACTTATACAACTTTTCAGAAATTAATATCATCAATTTGTTAAATTACAACCTATGTATTTTTGAGCTTGTTCAGTATTGTGATTTATTTTCATTTAGAAATTATTGATGCTTTTCTCTATAACTACTTGCTTGACTCTTTATTCTTGGTTATCTTTTACTCTCTTTTTTTAGGACACATTTCAGTTTGTATTCTTTTAATTTGAGACTGGATTTTGTGTATTGTCAGTCTGCATTATCTGGATTTATCTATTTGTATGGGTCTTGATGCAATGCATGCATTTTCAGTTTGCTCTTGTGGGAGATTAATGCCTGCGCCACTGAGTGATTGTACTTTCATTCAGTGCTTGTGCATTTGTCTTAGTGTCTTGTTTCTGTTGCTATTCTCTGCTTTTATTGATACTTGCTCCATATCTAATTTGGATTTTAATCTGGCATTGCTACTTATTGGTTACAGGAAGTTGGATTTTTTTCCTCCTTTGGGCAACTTAAGTAAGTGGATTTGATTTGGCAATAAGCTCTCCTTTCCTCCTGTTTTCGTTGTTCTCTACTACAATCGTTAGAATTATAGGGAATAACTTCTTCTTGATTTAATTCTTTCTAATATTTGGGCCTACGATTTGTTTTCTAGGCTTTTGTTTCCAATTGGATTATAAAGGTTTCTTGGAATTACATGGATTTAACTTTTGTCTTTGGATATCATATATTTTTTTGATTGATGCCCTTGTTACTGAATGTGAGTGAGCCAGATGCGTCCCATGTTGAACCAAGTTTGTTATTAGTTTGAAGATTTCACAACTATCTACTTGAGCAACAGAATCTTAGGTCTTTCCTGTACCTTTTCACCTTCTGTTTATAAGTATTTGAATTTTTTTCCTTGAAACATGATCCTATTTCGTTTTAATTTATTTTAGTGATTTTGGTACTTTTCAGTTTTTAAGGTGTTTGTTGCTGCAAAGTTGGTTTTATAGATTGATCTGGTTTGTCTTCTTCAGTGGCACAAATAATTAAATATTCCTTTCCCTTATTGTTGGGTTGCTGATTCTTGTATTCTGTGTATTTCAGGCTGCATTTCTGCAGTATTAACTGATTACAGCACTGCTCAGCATGTTTGTTACTGCCATCTACTTGAACTTATTACAACTTTTTAGAATTTAAGATAATTTATTAATTTTTTATACATTAAAACCTCTTATGGTTTTTGGTGCTTTGGTAGATATGATGATTATTGTCTTTGGGCAGTCATGGAAGATAGCAGTAGCTTTGTTTTAAACATGTCTGCTCTTTAAATGCCCTAAAAGTATAGGTTTATGCTCCTCTTTTAAACTTTTTTTTCCTTTTACTGTGAGCTGGCTGGTTACTATGGATTTAGAAATTGATATTCTCTTTTTAAATGACAATTGGTGCTTCTATTGTGGGCATTTTAGACAGCATTTGTGTGGTTCTAACTAATTCCAGCAATCTCAACATATTTTTCCTGGTTCCATTTGTACTCAATACAACTTTTTAGAATTTCTTAAGATTTGCAAGTTAAATTTGTCATTTGCTCAACCACCTCATATGATATTTTTTGGTTTAGTCAATGGTGATTTATTGTCATTGGCAGCCATATAAGACAAGATCTGCATGCTTTAAACATGGCTGTTCTCTAAATACCAGAGAAGTTTAGGTTTGTGCTTCCTTATACTCACTCTATAGGTGATTTGGTAGGGTTTCAAAGTTATGTAGTTTTCTCATGTATTGTTGGATTATGCTTTGGGATATGAGGGTTTTTAGTATTTTGTTACCCCTAAATCAATCAGTTTAATATGTGTAGGTATGGTATGTCTACTTGGGATGGAGTTTGATGAGGACCTAAGGAAATAATCTCTCTTTATCAATTTGTTTTCATTATTCTCTTCATAATAGTTGAATAATAATGTTTCTGCTTGTGTTTTTTTTTTAGTTTGTCAGCCTGCAGCTTCATTTTTCTTAATTGAAGTCTTGCTATTTGTTGTCTATTTCATCATCAATTGTCATTTTTTGTCAGCCTGCAACTGGAGTTTTATTATGTCTTGCTATTTGTTGTTAGTAAGTCTTGAGTCTTGATGCATCTACAGAAAGGGAAATTGTGATTTACAATCTTGATGTGTCTACAGAACTGGAAATGGTGATTTACTTGTGCAACAAAGTGCGTAGAATCTTTATATGAAGACCTAAGGCAATAATCTCTTTTTATTAATTGATCTCACTATTTTCTCCCCAATATGTGAAGAATAATGTTTCTGCTTGAATGTTTCTTTTGTTTGTTGGCTTGCAACTTCATTTCTGCCCCAAAATATCCCCCCACACAGTCCAACTTCTATGAATGTGGTTTGTATAGTTGGACTGTGTGGGGAGATATTTTGGGGCTTATGTCTCCGTCACCCCAATTCTTGTGCTTAAAAATTGGATGCTGTATATCAAATTGAGTGACAATTTGATGGGGGACCTGAGGCAATAGTAAGCTCTCTTATTGTCTTGATTTCATTATTCTTTTCCTTTAATTTGAAGTTTTAAATATTGGAGTAAGATATGTATCAGTTAGAATAACAATTTGTTGGACTGACTTTGGATTGAGAATAGGCTTCTATTGTTGTTGTGTTTTAGTTTTTGCTTTTGATCCTAATAGTCCCTTAATTACTTGCTTGACCCTTCAGAGGTTTTTGGTTTTCTATTATATATTTTCTTTTCTTTTTTTGTAATCTTTTTTTAAAATAATAGTAACAATAATAATGATGCGTATTATTTTAATTTACATTTTTATTAGTGGAGATTGGATGTCTTCCCAGTTTGCTTTTAATTTAAGTGGTGATGCATTTGCGGCACTTTAGCTAGGGTTGGTTTTGTTTTGTTGCTTCTCAATGAAACATGCTTTTGAATAGTGTTGCTCTTTATTATTTTTATATTTTTTTCCTTAAAAAGAATATTATCATTTAAAGTTGTCCTAAACTATGTAGCTGGAATTCTGTGTTTTTCAGTTTGCTCATGTAGGAGGTCAATGCCAGCCTAGAATGCATGGACACAGACATGGGTACGGATACGACATAGCAATATGAGCAATTCTTGAAAAATTATAACATGAAACGGGAACACAGGTATGGCACCCTAAATGAAGTGTCCATGCATCCTAAATGCCAGCACCACGAAGGGTTTGAGCTTTCATGTAGCACTTGTACATCTTTCTTCTTGTCGTGTTTCTATTAATGTTTTCTTGCTTATTGTGGAACTTGGTTATATTATGTTAGCAGCTATGTTTCTAGTTTGTATTGTCACATTGTTTGTATGCAGGAAACTAGAATTTTTTTGGGTGCTTTACAGCTTAAGCAGCTGAGTTTGATTTGGTGATAAACTTTTTTCTTGCCTTTTGTATTTCTCTGCTTCAAGCATAAGAATTTTAAGGATCCATTTTTGTTGTTTTAATTTTGTCTATTACTTGGCTTTGTGACTGAATTTCCTAGGTTTCATTTTCGAGAAGGATTATAATTCTGAGTCTTGCGAAGTGAGGGTTTGAAATTTCTATTGCAGTTCTTCTCCCTTTGTATTGCTGTATTATTTTATTTTTGGTCATTATGTGTTGGCAACCTCAATAATGAATTCACAGCTTAATCTGGCAATGCCTTGTATTGGCGCAGGCCAAAATTATTATTGTAGTGCGACCTGAATATGGTTGATGAGGGAATGCTTTTGCTTTCTCTTCTCCTCACATTTGCTGGGCTTTCTGGGAGTTACATTGGTATGCATTGTAATTTGTTTACTTGGATTGTTGCTAATGAATTCCTTGTCCCCCAATATCTGGCAACAGAGAAGAGCTAGGCTTCCTGAGTTAAAAGGATTTATCTTTATATTTGTTGCATTCTTTGAAATATAGTAGTTCTTTCATTTGTTGTTTCGCAACTCTTGTGGTTCTTTGTGCATGTTAAAAATCTATTCCTTATATGTCTACAGGAACTGGTATTTTTTTTTTCCTGCGCTTGGCAGCTTAAGCAGTCAAGTTTGTATAGGTGATAATCTCTTTTCCTCCTACTTTCAATATTCTCTTTTGCAATCATGAGAAATTAAAAACTTTTGCCTTGTTTTAATTTCTTTTGAAATATATAGTTCTTTCACAATCATTATCCGGATTTATCTATTTGTATGGGCCTGATGTGATGTGTGTGAATTAAGGCTAATTTGATTTTGTTTCTTTTCAATCATACATGATTTTGTGTTTTGAGTGGTGTTCTCTTTGTTTTTTTCTTTCCTCTTTAAAAAAATAATTTTTATAATTTAGAGTTGTTCTGAATTTTAGCTTTGGAATGCATGTATTTTACAGTTTGCTCTTGGGGGAAATTAATTCCAGCACCATTGAGGGATTGCACTTTCATTCGGTGTTTGTGCATTTTTCTTAGTGTCTTGTTTCCGTTGTTAATCTCTGCTTTTAGTGATACTTGCCCCGTATCTTATTTGGATTTTAATCTGGCATTGCTACTTATTGGTTACAGGAAGTTGGATCAATTTCCCCTTTTGGGCAGCTTAAGTAGTGGAGTTGATGGCAATAAGCTCTCTTTTCCTCCTGTTTTTGTTTTTCTCTCCAACAATCATTAAGGCTAATAGAGAAGAACTTCTTCTTGATTTAATTCTTTCTAATATTTGGGCCTGCGATTGCTTTTCTAGGCTTCGGTTTTCCAAGTGGATTATAAAGATTTTTTGGAATTACATGGATTTAACTTTTGCCTCTGGATATCATAGATTTTCTTGATTGATATCCTTGTTACTGAATGGGAGTGAGCCAGATGCATCCCATGTTGAACCAAGTTTGTTATGGATCTGAAGATTTCACAACTATCTACTTGAGCAACAGAATTTTTGTAACATTTTAAGTCTTTATTGTGCCTTTTCACCTTTTGTTTATAAGTATTTGAATTTTTTTCCCTTGAACAAGTCCTATTCCATTTTAATTTATTTTAGTGATTTTGGTACCTGGCAGTTTTAAGGTGTTTGTTTCTGCAAAGTTGGTTTTATAGATTGATCTGATTTGTCTTCTTTAGTGGAACAAATAAGTAAATTTTCCTTTCCCTTATTGTTTTGTGGCTGATTCTTTTATTGTGTGTATTTCAAGCTGCATTTCTGCAGTCTTAACTGATTCCAGCACTGCTCAGCATTTTGTTACTGCCATCTACTTGAACTTATTACAACTTTTTAAAATTTAAGATAATTGATTAATTCATTATACATTAAAACCTCTTATGGTTTTTGGAGCCTTGGTCGACATGGTGATTTATTGTTTTTGGCAGTCATGGAAGATAACAGTAGCTTGCTTTAAACATGTCTGCTCTTTAAATGCCTTAAAAGTATAGGTTTATGCTTCCTTATGTCTTTTGTATTGGTGAGATATGGTTTTGAAGTTATTACTGTGTGGGGGGATACAAGGGTTGTATGATATGCTGTTTCCCCTAATCCTGATTTCTTTTTCCTTCCCAAATTGTGAAATTATAATGTTTTTGCTTGTGTGTGTTTCTTTTAGTGCATCAGCCTGCAAATTGCATTTCCTGGAATTGGTTTCTGAGTGGTTTTTACTTTAGAAAACCTCATGAATGTAAATATTCTCCTTCCTTAAAGTGCTGGAGCTTTAAAAGTATTTGATTAAAATAATTTAGTCAGCAAGTCTCTTAAAAAAATTAATAATTTTTAAATTTTTTGTTGACTTCAGTTATCTTACATTTACTTTTTATATTTTTTATGTTCTCTTGACATAAATATAGTATTCACTTCTCCCTTAACTACTTGACTTTTCAGGGTTGTTGATTTTCTCTTATAATCTGTCCTCTTATTTTGTTTGCTTGAGAATCATTGTATTTTTTAAATTAGTACTAACAAAATTTTATGTTGACCATATTTATTTACGGTAACCTTTTTGTTTCTCTTGATATAATATTCATTTCTCCCTTAATTACTTTTTTTTTTTAAATTTTAAAATTTTTTTGTAATCTCCTTATTATTATTATTATTATTAATTTATTTATTTATGGAGCTTAGATTAAATGTATTGTCAGGCTGCATTGGGGCTGGGGTTATGATTCAACAACAGATGCAGTGTTTTAACTAATGCTGTTTCAATTTTGTTTCTTCCCGGTCGTACATGCTGAGGAGTAGACGACTCCTCTCTTTTTTTGCTTGTAAATATTCTTGTGATTTACACTTGTCCTAAAGTGCTTCTTGGACTGTGTATTTTCAGTTTGCTATTGTGGGAAATCGAGGCCATCACCTTTGAGGGTTCGTGCTTTCATACAATCTTGTAACTTTGTCTTGGTTTCTTGTTTTTATTGTTAGCTTCTTGCTGTCAATGCACAACTCGATCAACCTGTTTTGGCAGCCCGTTTCCAGTTTGTATTTTAGCTTGGCAGTTCCATTTATGGCTTACAGGAACTGGATTTTTTGGTGTTTGGAAGCTAGTGTTTGATTTGGTGATGAGCTCTCTTTTCCTCCCATATTTTCTTTTGGTATTTTCTCCTACAATCATAAGATTTAGATGTATAATGGTGTTGGCAGCCTCATACTTGATTTGCAGGTTAATTTGGCAATGCCTCTTATTGGTGTGGGGAAGAGGTTCTTGCTTTATTCTTTCACAATATGCTGATTGTTTTCTTTGTTACAAAATGTGATTAAGCTGATGGCTGCTTCTTTTCTGGACTTATATTTGAGCATTGTTTACCTTATGCTTGTCTATATGCTAGGGATTTTATTTTGTGATTTTGTGTTGAATACATTTCTAGTGTTATGCATTGGGATTAAGTTTGGGTAAATTAAAAAATTTATATTGACGATTATTATTTATTATAAGTGTTTTGCTGTTGTATTTTATATTTACTTTTGATCATAGGTATAGAACTAATTTAACTCTGCCTGTGTTTGTGCTTAATTGTTTGCAGCTGGTCCCAGCCCGGAAAAAGGAGGGGATATAGTGTTTATTTCTCCCTTAATTACTTGCTTGAGCTTATTTATTGATATTCTCTTCTCTCTGTGTTCTTTCTTGCTCCCTAATCACTTGTTTATTTTTAAACAGATAGTTGCTTATTTTTTTATTTAATATTTTTATAATATAAGCTTGGATTATCTGTGATTTGCCAGGTTACATTTTTGGGTTTCCTATAACAACTGCAGCCTTGTGCAATGTGATTCAATTCCGGGTTTTTAACCTAGGCTGATTTTATTTTTTTCTTGCTTCTCAATTATTAGGCTATCAGTTTAAATTTTCTATACAATTCTGCTGTAAATTTAAATAAGAGCTTTCGAATTAACTATCAAATGGCTCTAGTGGAGTAAATCTTGTATACATTTCTTCTCTTTTCCATCTTGCAAATCTAATGTTCTATTAAACATCTATCAAATTTAGAAATTGAAATTTATTTTCCTTGTGTTAAGGAGTCCTCATAATAGTGACAATTTTGTCTTCTTTTATAGAATTTGTAGCATTTTCCTTCTTTTCAGCTACCCATAAAATGCACAAAGAAATCAAAACATACCAAAGAACTGAGTGAAAATGTGTGTGAATAAGTTTAAGGTTTTCATATAATTTCTAATTTACTTTTGGCAGAGTGATAATTGGATGGGAAGGAGGTCAGACAGCGCCATTTCAGTAATCCAAAGACCATAGTATACCAATAGACCATAGACCATAGTCCATGTCTTTTGTTTTGGATCTCCTGTGTCAATGTGCGTACCAGGATGTCACGCAAGATACTATGGCTTGCACCTTTTATTTCTTTCTTCTTTTCTTAATTCTTCTTCGTCAATTGGGGTATAATCACTTAATGCTTTTGAAATTTTCTGCACACTTTGAGTGCTGGCAGCGTCAGAGATACTTTGGTGAGAAAGTATATAAAGTGTCTGGAGGTTATTTTCCTTTATTTGAAAGAACAATCTTAAGTCAAAGATGCATATCAGTTTTTTGATAAATGTACTGCAAGAGAATAGGAGCTAAGTGGCACTAAAATGAGTGATCACGTTATATTTTATGGATATGATTTCCATCCTTTCACTTCTTTCTTTTCTCTCATCATAGTTTGCTCATTTGAAGCTTTGGATTTTTTTTTTTTTGAAATAATGGGGGCTCGATTGAGTTGTTATTGTTTGCATTTGCTACATTTTATTATTGTTAGCTTAAGTAGTAATTATTTACTATGGATTGGTGGTTTGAACAGTCAAGAAAGGAACTTGAGAAATCATAAAATAATTTTATTATTATTATTTTTAAAATTTTTACAGAATTGGAGGTATAGACTTTAGAGGGTAGGAAAGGAGAGGTAATAGAAGAGGACATGATGAAAGGAGGGGGGAAGAATCTAAAGAGCGCAGCAGAAGACAACATGTTGAGCATTATGCAAGTTGTGTCTCTCTGTGGTTCTAATCTCATTGAGGTACTCTTTTTTCATTTTCAACTCAAATGCTCCTATTGTGCTTCCTCTGTGTCTGTCCATTTGTTTTAATAATTTTTCACTTTACAGATGGTCAATTTGGCTCTACCCAATATTGATTATCTTCCACCAAGGTTGATTACTTCCAAGCAAACATGGACCTCTCCTCCTTCCTCTCTACAAAGGAAAAAGGAGAAATGAGAATGACATAGAAAGGGAAAAAAAGGTTTCTCTTTCATGCAATTGGTGTCTCTGTAGAAAAATGCACCCATTTGATGATCTTCTCTATCATGAGGATATAGTGGAGTCAAAGATCCAATTTCTTTCTAAACATTCAGTATATTACCCTTAATTTTGCAATTAGAACCTACTTATTAATAATCTTGCACCAATCATCAATACTGCATGTGTAATATTAAGAAAGTAAATTTCCGGACAATTTTTCATCTCTATTTTTTTATTCAAATTAATCTTTGTCAAGGAAATTTCAAATGAGTTAAGACTATGATGAGATGATGTCAGTATTTTAAAGAACTCTAAACCATTCACATTTTTTTCTCTATTTCTTAATTCCCCTTTTGTTTGTGGTTGTTCTGCTTTGGGTGGGTGTGTTTAGGTGTTTTGACAACATGTGCATTTGGGTGTGCATATGAGTGTGCATTTAGGTGGTTTTGCTAAGTGGTGGCACTTTGTGTTCATTTGTCTTAAGCATGCTTCATGATGACTTCCTTTTCTTTTATTGCTGAAGATGCAGACAGTTAGTTGGCAGATTTCAAAGCGTGGTTTGACTATATTTCTCATAAATTCTCAGACACAAAAGTATGTTCCACCACAATTTTGATGATAAAATATATTTTATATCTTCTATTTAATGGTGTTGACAGCTTCCAATTTTCCTAGGATCTTTCTTTGAGAAGACAGTTTCAAATTTAGGTGTTAATTATTATTTACATTTGGGTATGATTTTGGTTCGGTTGTTTATGATTTAGGTTTTTCATTTAGAAGTAGTTTTGTTTTGGGTATTTTGGCTTTGCTTAAATCGGTTTAGGGTATCTCATCCATCTATGGTTTTTGTGAATGGGAATCAATTTTGTATATTTGGGTTGTTTTGATTTTGGATTTCACCTTCTCATTAAGAGAAAGATGAAGATTTGCTTTATCACTCAAAACACAAGCCTTTTAACAATCAAAACTACGCCAAATTTTTATTATAAAATTTAATTTTTTGGGCAGGGTGATGTTACTGAACCTTCAAAATTTTCTTTCAATTCCATCTAGTCACTTGGTAAAATTTGTTATTAGGTCTCAAAAGGGTTGTTAATTAGTTCATGGCATTCCAAAGGGATTGGTCCCTTTTTTTAAGCCATTGGAAATATGCAGTTTAATCTTGAACCACAAGAAGTATTTTTAAAATTGTTCCTTCATTTGAAATTGAATGAGAAAAATAAATTCGAGAAGAAGACAACCATTTGATGTTTAGAGTGTTGGGTCAAATCTTTTCAAATCTTAGCATCTATCTAGAGATTTTGTCTTTAGGAAAAGTCCTCGAAAGTCCCATATACAGTTTTTTTGTTTCTTAGTTATTTATTTTTATATAAAAAAGAAAAAGAAAACTAAGAAAAAAAAATGCTAAATCCTAAATCAGTTTATGAACAAAAATGCCTTATGCCCTTTTTGGGCAAATTATATAGCAATATGCCCATTTTCCCAAACTAATTAGAGAAATGACATTCTTTTAAAATTTGATTTTTGATAAATCGAGTTAGGCCCTATAGTAACATTTTTAAGGAGCCAATAGTGACGTTTTTTAACTCGACTTTAATGAAATCGAGTTATAGGCAATGAAATCGACCTATAGTGGCGTTTTTTTACCTATAACTCGATTTCATTGAAGTCGAGTTAAAAAACGTCATTATAATTTCTTAAAACGTCACTATAGGGCCTAAGAATTTTTTTTTTTTTTAACTAGATTTATCAAAAATCGACTTTTAAAGAGGGGCATTTCCCTATTTAGTTTGGGAAGGAGAGCATAATGCTATATAATTTGCCCGAAAAGGGCAAAAGCCCATTTTGTCCTTCAGTTTATACATATTCTTGATTCTTGATTCTTCATATACAGATTATTTACAAATAGATGGTTCCTTTAACGGATAGTTATTCTTTCAAATTATTGTTGAACATTAAATTTATGTTTTAAACCAGTTTTATCTTGGTTCTGTACATGCATGTGTCTGCATCCACACCCAGTCATTGACAAACATGTTGGATAATTTATGCTATAGTAATCCGATGAAGATGAAGTTTATAGAGTGCAACTCAGCACATCATGCACAATCAGTTTTGAATATATTTTAGTAGGAATGGCAACGCTGCGGGTTTCCTATTCCCTGCCCTTGCCCCACTTCCGCTTCAGGGTGAGTTTTTTTTTTTTGGGTCCCATTCTAGTGGGTGCCCGTGTGTACCCATCCCACCACACCCAAATTATATATATATATATATATATACACACACGCACTATGTTCTCATATATATATATATATATATATATATATATTAAAAGTTTATTTTGAATGTGTCAAATTAAAACTCGTAAAAAAAGAAAAGAAAAACAAGGTCTAACATTACAAAACCTTCTCAAAGCATAACAATACAACAATTAAAGTAATAAGAAATACAAAAACAATTCAAACATTACAATACAACAATTTAAAAAAAATAAACAACGTAGATATTAAAACATAAAAATATAAATTCAATAATATAATATAATATAAAAAACATCATAAATTTAAAGTTAGGAGGCTAAAAATACATATGTATGTCTTATAAAAAATCTATAAAAATATTTTTTTATTATTTAAATATAAATGGGGCGGCTGCAAGGGAAAATGTTAACTCCCATCCTCACCTCATTTGATATGCGGGGCAGGTAAAACCCATTCCATTAAGGGCAGGTGAAGTAGGTGCGGGTTTAAATTGCCATCTTTATATTTTAGTATAATTTATTATTTGTGAGTTTTGCTTTATTAATTTATGAATTTTGGGTTACTATGTAAGTTTGTAGGTTTTGGCAGAGCTTTTTTTTTTTTTTGGGGGGTGTGGGGGGGGGGGGGGGGGTTGGAGGAGGGGGTGTTAGGGAGAGAAATTTAATGAAGCAGTGATCAATATCACTAACACAAGATTACGATTAATGAAAATCAGATCAACTGTGAAAGGTTCAAAGGTTAAATTCAAATGTTTTGCTCAAAGAATAATATGTTTATGTTAATATAGTCACAGTTCAAATTTAATTATAATTTCTTTTAGTTTATTTACAATTGATAATTATGTAACGTATATCACACAAATAAAGGTGGATCTTCTTCTGGGAAAAAATGTGATGGTATTGCATTTCATTTGCCTATAAAATCTTTTTTATTAATGCTTTGTTCCATCCACAACTGAAATTCTGATTCGGCCCCATGTGATATGTTGATTACCCAAAAAACAAAAAAAGGGCCCAAAGCCGATGAACCCTGGCAAAGGAATATTGAAAGAATTGTAAAATTTTGGGTAAGTTACAATCAAGCATTTTCTGTCTCCATCCATGAGTGTTTTAATTTCAAATACTCTCACTTTCATGATTTCATTTAATCATTCCTGGCATGTAATAGATGAACAAATTAATCATCCTTAAGCAATGTTTTATTACATTATTACATTGCTGGTCAGCACAAAAAAAACAAAAGGTCGAATAGCTTATCTATATTTTGGATTTGACAACAAGAATCAGCATGATTGGCTACAGTTGTAGAAAAGTATAAACAAAGGAGATCCAGAACCCGTGCAGCACCATGAGATCAAGCAACATGATTGATTTTTCAAGCATACTTGTTAAGACCATGAAAGAAGCGGTGTTTTCTACCCCTTGAGTGCTTTTGAGAATCCTTTGACATGACGTAGGGGATGAAGTGTACCTACATTGGCACAGCATATCACCATTTACTTACACAAATACCCAAGCATTATATCTTGAATAATAATATCAGAACAATTCCATGAATACACATATACAAGACAATGAAAGAGAGAACCAATTATGAGGAACTTATTTCATTTTGATCACAATATAGAGATTAAGGGGATTTGGATGTTCCACAAAATTTAACTACCTCCACCCTGTTATCCATGGCCTTTGAAGATAGAAATAAAGTGAAACATTAAAGAAGCCTGATAAAATTATATGTTTTCATTGGAGCAACAAAGTTTTGACTTTACCAACACTTCTAGGGAGGGCTCTCACTTTCCAAAATGGCTCAATGAAGAATGCAGATTCCTAATTTTTAGTTCTGATGGACATGTATTACAAAATGAAAACATAAAATTTTGTAAGTCAACTAGCTAAACGGCACTTCCTCCCCCACAAGTGTGGGTAGAGGATGAGGTCGTGTGTTTTAAATCCATTGGGTGTTTGTGAAACTTAACCGTCAAAAAAAGAAGGAAAAATTGTAAGACAACTAGATGCACCCATAGTTAACGAAATCATCAAAATGGAGTAGAAATCCATGGAAATCAAGCCTTCACATTAAATACGAGAATTTTTCAACAGGACATCTAGGTAGGTAAATTGGAGAAATGGTACCCATGCAAAATTTTTTTTGGAAGTCAATGAGGTAATAGAACTAAACCTGAGAATTATTACGTATGCCATAATCCTGAAGCACAGAGTTTTCATCAAGTAGCTTCTCCTTATTGTATGATAGGCAAAAATTTGCCCAAACATGCTTCCTGCACAAAGGTGACATACAAACATAGTACATCAGTATGAACCAGTTGTTTCAGTTTCCATATGGATTAAAAAGGAAACAAAAATGCTTCCTATAAAAGCCAATTTTAGCATTTCTTTGTACATTTTATTTTCTCCATTTTTTTATCTGAGAGGCAGCATTCATCAAATATAACAAAAAGGTTGATAGGCTGCTCTAAATACAAAATTTGACAAGTACTAAGAAAAACTTAAGATATTTGCAAATTCCCATTATTTATGTTTCAAGGGATCAATTGGGCTTTGGCTCAAGCAGTAAAAGGTAGGATTGGGATTGGGTCTTTTAATGAATCATATTGTAGTGAAATAAAAGAAAAAAAATCGCAAAGATTATACAAGTAACTCGGTATGCTTCATAGGTTGCCAATTTATGTACTATAGAATTAACCAAAAAAAGTTACCATGAAATGTGACGATGACCCATTTTGGATTGCTCCACATTGTTCACTTTCTTCTTGATTGCAAGCTTCAAATCCTTGACCGTTGCCGAATTCATCAGTGCCACATCTTCATCACCACCAAGTGAGAATGAACTTAAAAATATTTTTAGTTAACAGTCACATGCTTGTCAAAATGCCAAGCTGAGAGGGAGAAAGAGAGCGTACCGAAAGAAGTGTCATCCAATTTGAGGATGGAGATACGCATGGCGCTACCCAATTCGAGGCTGATGAGAGTGTCCACGTCCGATAAGGTTGGATTCTTGGGCACATCAGCAAGTATAGGATCATGGAGTAGAGCGGCAAGCGTTGAGTTTAACCTTGCCTTCTTCACGTAATCTTCCACGTTTTCTTCCCTTTTCATACTAGATTCCATCATCATCACGTGTGCGTCTCCTTCTATCTTTCACTCTGAAATCTCAAATGATCAACAAGCAAGCAAAGTACTGGAACGGAAGGATGATTTTTCAACGTCAAGCTTAACTAACTCGACAAAAGATGAATCTAGGCTTGAAATTTGACTTTAGGCTCAGCATTCCTTTATCATTAATTGTTGGGTGCATGAAGCACATGGTCCAGCCCACAAAGTAAAAGCCCAAATGGGCTTGTTTTTATTCCGTGGCTAACTAGTATTCCTAGTTCAAGTGGATTTTGTATTTGTGTGATACAAGGATGCTGTGGCGGCTAAGGTTATTTAAATAAGGATTATATGTGATTTTTTTTTTGGGTGTGTGCCGCATAAGAAAAAGAAAGGGGTAGGTGCTGCACAGTGAAAAAGAAGGGGAGTGCCGCATAGTGAAAAAAGAAAAGAAAAAGGATTGCCGACTTTGAGAAAGATAATTTGTGCGTGTGAGAGCAAAGAAAAATAAAAGAGATTTTTTTTTTACCCGTGAGACTTTGATAATAGTGAAATTATTCGGAGTTTGTCCCGTGGTTTTTCCCTTCAAAGAGAAAGAGTTTTTCACGTAAATATTTGTGTTCTTGTGTGTGATTGCTAATATTTATAATAATATTATTTGGGACCCAACAAGTGGTATCAGAGCTAAGGTTAGAGTGGAAGCGATGGCCGGAGAAGAAGGCAAGGGTACAAGAATTGAGAAATTTGATGGAACAGACTTTGTGTATTGGAGGATGCAGATTGAAGATTATCTTTATGGGAAGAAACTGCATCTGCCTCTTTTGCGGACGAAACCGGAAATTATGAAGGATGAAGATTGGAACCTTCTTGATAGATAGGTATTGGGAGTTATTCGATTAACTTTGTCAAGATCAGTTGCACACAATGTTGTGAAAGAAATGACCACAGTGGATTTGATGAAGGCTTTATCTAGCATGTATGAAAAGCCGTCACCTAAAAACAAGGTGTATCTGATGAAGAAGTTTTTAATCTGAAGAAGGCAGAAGGCACTCCTGTAGCGCAGCATTTGAATGAGTTCAATATAATCACAAATCAATTATTCACGGTGGGAATTGAATTTAATGATAAGGTTCGTGCATTGATGTTTTTGACTTCTTTACCAAACAGTTGGGAAGCCACGAGAATAGTGGTGAGTAATGCTGCAGGGAAAAGAAAATTCAAATATGATGATATTCGAGATTTGATTTTAAGTGAAGAGGTTTGCAGGAGAGATGCAAATATAGACAATGCACAAGATCAAACTTTTGTCACGGAGAACAAGCGTGGAGGTAGAAGCAGAGGACCTAATGATCGGAAATTCAATGGTAGGTCACAATTAAGAGATAGATCTCAGTTCAAGGAAACTAGAGAATGCTTCTATTGTAGGAAAAATGGTCACTTAAGAATAAATTGTTGGCATTGGAATAAGGAACAAAATAAAGGAAAATATGAAAAGAATGATAGTGAGAAAAATACTACAGCTGCTGTGATTGATGAGGATGTTGTGGTGCTCTCTATTGAAGAGCAAAAGTGTGAGCATATTGCTAATAATGATGTTGAGTGGGTTGTTGATTCTGCAGCCCCCCACCATATTATCCCTACGAAGGGGTTGTTTACCATGTACAAAGCAGGAGACTTTGGTACAGTGAAGATGGGTAATTTTAGTTACTCAAAAATTATGGGAATTGGTGATGTGTGCATTGAAACCAATGTTGGTAGCACTATGATGTTGAAGGATGTGCAACATGTTCCAGATTTAAGGATGAATGTATTTTCTACATTGGCTATGGATCGAGTAGGTTATTGTAACTACCTTGGTAATGGAAGATGGAAACTTACTAAGGGGCCATTGGTTGTTGCAAGAGGACATGCATGTTGTGGTTTGTACAGGACTCATGTGAAGACCTGTAAGAAGAAGTTCAATGAGATTAAAATTTTTGAGAAGACTCCAAAGATGAATGTTGGGATTAATGGTGTTGAAACCAAGATGGTCAAATTCTCGTTGCCTAATAGTGCTTCAGAAGAGGAAGTGGTAGGTGATGAAGAATATGAAGATGCTAAGGCTACATGGGATGATGATGAAGTGAAAGATCCTAGAGGTTTTGAGCAGGGGGAGCAATATCCTCCATTAGAGATTGTTGAACCTCTTGAGAAGAGGACTATTGGAAAACATCATACTATTAGCTTCAAGAATAATTGGGCTTTTGGTGAGGGGGAGCCAAGGGATTGGATTAAAGAAATCCAAGATGAGATGAATTCTTTGAGAATGAAAGGTATTGACATTGATGAGGTGTTCTCCGTGTTGGTGAAGATAATGAGGAAGGTCAAGCTTGAAGTCGGCTTGACCGACATGGATCTGAACTGAAAAGCAAGATTGAAGATCTCCTCCCATTAGTGGGCTGGAGGGGGAGATTGTTAGGTGCATAAAGCATATGGTCCAGCCCATAAAGTAAAAGCCCACATATGGGCTTGTTTTTATTTCGTGGCCAACTAGTATTCCTAGTTCAAGTGGATTTTGTATTTGTGTGATACAAGGATGGTCTGGCGGCTAGGATTATTTAAATAAGGATTATATGTGATTTTTTTTTTTGGGTGTGTGCCGCATAAGAAAAGGAAAGGGGTAGTTGCCGCACAGTGAAAAAGAAGGGGGGTGCCGCATAGTGAAAAAAGAAAAGAAAAAGGATTGCTGCCTTTGAGAAAAATAATTTGTGTGTGTGAGAGCAAAAAAAATAAGAGAGATTTTTTTTTTAGGCTTGAGACATACACAAGAATTATTGTAATTGATTTGATAATAGTGAAATTATTCGGAGTTTGTCCCGCGGTTTTTCCTTTCAAAGAGAAAGGGGTTTCCACGTAAATATTTGTGTTCTTATGTGTGATTGTTATTTGGATTGCTAATATTTGTGATAATATTATTTGGGATCCAACATTAGGAGTCTTTTGGCTAAATATTGCTAAATTTAAAACATATTTGCGTTATAGGTACTGTTCCAAGTTATTTAGGAAAATGAGGAGAGAGATTGAATTTCGGCAACACTGTTGCCGAAATTCAACAAAAATAGGAGAGAGAATAAGAAAAAGGAGGAGAGAGAAAAGTGAAACAGTAACCTTGAATTTCAGCAACAGTGTTGCCGAAATTCATCTGCCCACTTTTCCTGTGCTGCCCAGACATGTGAGTGTGAGAAGTGGAATAATAAGTGGGTGCCCCAAAAAAAAAAAGTAATTGCGGCAATAGTATTGCCGAAAATGGTAGGAAAAAAAAAAGTGAATGCCAAAATCTGGGGAAGAATTAAAGAAAAATATAATGTGCTACGTACACAATATTTTTACAATATTTTCACAACAAATTACAAGTAACTGGTTATTATTAATTCAAATTTAAATTTAACATTGAGATTACTATTTTAATCCAATAATAACAATAAATAACAACTTGACACTTAGAATTTGTTGTAAAAATATTGTAAAAATTGTGTGCACTTCATTTCTAAAAAAACAAAAAAAAAAAAAAATTTTCCCAATTGTGGCAATGGTATTGCCGAAATACCATTGCCACAATTGAAAAAAAAAAAAAAAAAAATTCCCAATGGTATTTCGGCAATGGTATTGCCAAAATACCATTGGGAATTTTTTTTTTTTAATTGTGGCAATGGTATTTCAGCAATACCATTGCCACAATTGGGAAATTTTTTTTTTTTTTTTTTCAATTGTGGCAATGGTATTTCGGCAATACCATTGCTACACAATTGGGAAAATTTTTTTTTTTTTTTGTTTTTTTAGAAATGAAGTGCACACAATTTTTACAATATTTTTCTAACAAATTCTAAATGTCAGGTTGTTATTTATTGTTATTGTTGGATTAAAATAGTAATCTCAATGTTAAATTTAAATTTGAATTAATAATAACCAGTTACCTGTGATTTGTTGTGAAAATATTGTGTACGTAGCACATTATATTTTTCTTTAATTCTTCCCCAGATTTTGGCATTCACTTTTTTTTTCCTACCATTTTCGGCAATACTATTGCCGCAATTACTTTTTTTTTTGGGGCACCCACTCATTATTGCACTTTTCACACTCACACGTCCGGGCAGGATAGGAAAATTGGGCAGATGAATTTCGGCAACACTGTTGCCGAAATTCAAGGTTACTGTTTCACTTTTCTCTTTCCTCCTTTTTCTTATTCTCTCTCCTACTTTTTGTTGAATTTATTGTTGCCGAAATTTAATCTCTCTCCTCATTTCCCTAAATAACTTGGAACAGTACCTATAATACAAATATGTTTTAAATTTAGCAATATTTAGTCAAAAGACTCCCATATATTAGTCCTTGTATTTTGAAAAAATGCCAGAGTATTTTGAGAAGACTGTTTTAATTCAACCTCAGTTTTGTTAACTCTTTGATGTCCCTTCAGGCTCCAATACCAAAGTAAACCATCACACATTTATTTAGATAGTGTTTTCTTTTTTGGGGACGAGCTGTCTATCTAGAGCATACTAGTCTATAAGATACAGTACTAACGATAAAATTGTAACAATGCATGCTTAGTCAAATATTAGAAGAAAATATATGAACAGGAAGTCATCTACCAGCACACAAAAGTTCCCAACAAGATGGAATTCAAAGACACACACATCATGGAGTCAGAACAGTTAAAATATCTAATAGACATGTTATTCCAGTATCAAGTTACTTTTCCACGCTAAAAACATCAATACAAAATGATGATGCTATGATCGTCAAGTCGAGATGTTCGTCCAGAGAGGGATTGTTTGCGGCTGTTATTGACCCTGGAACACAACAAATTATGAAAGATGTGGTCACCGGTGTGGTGCCAGCCATAAGGCCTCCGATGGCTAAGTTAGAAAAGCTTGCAAACGAAGGAAGATAATAATAAACCTTAGATGAATGGAATCTTATGTGACTGTTTTTCATACATTTTTCGGATCTTGTTTATGGGTATATATAGGTTATTTCAGTACTCTTCTAGCCGTTGGTTCTGCCATAATGAGAGCATAATTGCTTGAGTTTGTAACACTCGTGCAGGGTGTTAAGTTGACAAATACACCTTCAACGGTATTAAAATTTATTGTCATTTCCGTAACGGCTGGTCATGATTGAAGGACGACGGTTAAGTCGTTGTTCGGGCAATCACCCTCGTACTGTGTTGCCAGTGAGGTCGTTCTTATACCTTGTCCATTTGAGATGGACGATTATATATATTTTTCGGGCCTATCAGCTGCCCCCCTCATTCCAAGGTTATCCATAATTTGGACGGTCCTGGGAATGCGAAAGGGTTTTTTTTTTTTTTTTTTTTTTTTTAGCGCTTGGGGATGTGTTCTCCGTATTAACTGCCTTATGGCGGCGTGGCACACATTGTAGCCACGTGTTCAGTTTTGACCGGTGGGGAGGCATTGTTTCCGGCGAGTGCCTTTTCAGTTTCCCGCGATTTCCAAGGCAAATTTTAACTTTTACTTTCCTTTTTCCCTCATTTCTTCATTTTTACTTTCCATTTGGCTTCTCTGGGCTTTTCTTTTTATCCTCTTTGTGTCTGGTTTTTCTGAGTTTACTACTGTTGCTGCCTCGCCCTTTCGATTTTCGATTTTCTTCCTTTTTTCAGGTGCGTATCCCTTCTTTTTCGCTCCTTTCCTTTTGTTGCTTCATATTTCTTTGTCTACTTTCCTTTTTCGAAATGCATATATCCCTTCTTAATGGTGGATTACACTGAATTTAAGCATATTTCTCCTTCTATTGCCTTTCTCTTTGCTCGCTTGGGGGGATTATTAGAGTTTTCTGGTGACCGGTACCCACAACTTGGTGATTTTGTAGTAGGGGGGAGTGGTTTAGATTTAGCGTTGAGTGATCTGTACCCATTGTTGCAGCAGTCGTTTTCTTGGTTCAAATCCATTCGTGGGGTCCTTAGGAGGGAAAAAATGGGTTCCGCCGTGAGATTGAGTGGTCATGAGAGGGGTTTGTCTTCTGGCGCGGCCGTGGACGGGGCTGTGATGGACACAGCTACCTCTGTGCCTCCTCCTCCATCCACTCTTCCTTCTACTTCTGCTGTCATTCCTCGTCCCTTCCATGCCCTTAAGGAAAAATGTAACTTGAAGGTTGATGTCTTTAGTAAATTTAGGGATAGGTTTCAATTCCCTGAGGAAACTAGGGTTCGTCTTCCCAGGAAGGGCGAAAAGGCTTGCGCCTTTGCCCATGAAGAGGTTTGCTTTTATGAGGCAGCCTTCTTATGTGGTCTAAGACTTCCCGTCCATTCATTTATTATGGAACTTCTAGATCACCTGCAGATTGCTCCTAGGCAACTTATGCTCAATTCTTGGAGAATTGTTATAAGCTGTATGGTGATCTGGACGACCATAGCAGATGGAGAGATGATAACCGTGAATGAGCTCACCCATCTTTATCGTCTAAAAGAGTCCAGGGAGTTTGGGTACTATGAGCTTGTTCCCTGGGATAGGAGATCTCGTCTCACAGTCGACCTCCCTTCGTCCTTCCGTTATTGGAAGTCAAGATATTTCTTCGTGTCAGGAGATGGTTGGGAGACTTTGTCAGATGACTTTTGGGGAAATGTCCCCAGGTTGCTGCGCTGGTGAGAGACCCCTCGTCTTGGTGCGTTTGCCTTTTATGTCTCTTTTTTCTAGCGTTGTGACTGTTCTTGGTCATCCTTCTGACCTTGCGCGATTTTTGTTTTGTTGTGCAGTGAAGGAACGTCCTGGACTTGATAGCCAATTTAAGGGAAGGGTCCAGGAAGCAATTAAATACACCAAGACAATCGACGACTTCGACGAGCTTGTTGATCCTCGCATTTTGGCTCGTCACTATTTGGGGCTTGAGCCATCACTCTACATCCTTCAAGTGATTAACCGAGAACAGTGAAAACGTAAGTATCTTTGATATGCATGATTGTTCTCCTTTACTTTCCTATTTTAACTCTTGGCACTTCTTTGTTTCTTGCTGTAGAAATGACGAGCAAATTTAATAAGGATATGTACGCGAAAATCAAGGGGAAGAAGAACGAACCCCTTTCAAGCATTGGCCAGAAAACTTTGAAGTTTACTAATAGAGAGAGAGAAAGGGGAGAGAGAGAGAAAGAGACGACGAAGAGGGGCTCGTCCACCCCCATTCTGGACGAAGCAAGGACAGCTTCTCCTGCCGTTTCGATTGAAGAGGTCCCCGCCCCTAAAAGGCAAAAGACGGGGTACAAGGGTAAGGAGAAGATAGGTTCTAGTATTTAGGGCAATGAGGATGCCGCTGTGGCCCGGACAAACGATTTTTTAACTTCTGAGTAGAGGAAAGAGATTTCTCTTGTGCTATCTCATGAGATGGTGAACCAGCACGTCCATAAGCTCGTGCAGGTACCCTTTCCTTGCCTTGTCATCACCATCTTTTTTTTTTTTTTTTTTTTTTTACTCAAGCTTTTATTCTCAGGTGTTAGGGGAGACAGTGCATCTTACTTCACAATTTTTGGCAAGTGAGGAGAAAGCTGTTATGGCCACTTCGAAGGTAGAGGCTTTAGAGGCCTGCGTAAGAACTTGATTGCAGCAATGGATGCACATAATACTTCCAAGGAGCAAGTCAAAGTTTTGACTGAGCAACTTGAAGCTGAAAAATTGCAGACAAAACAGAAGGACGAACTCCTTGCGTCTGCGGGTCAAAGGATGAAAGCTGCTGTGGCCAAGGCCGTCCTCGCCTTTCAGACAACAAATGAATACAACACTATCTTGTTCCAGTGGTATTTCAAGGGGTTCGAATTGTTAAGAAGATATTTGATCAAGCACAGACAAGGAGTCAATCTGGACGACCTAGATTTTGAAGTTGTAGATAAAGAGATTGAAGTGGATGAGGTTGTTCTGGCAGCTTAGGCTTCTATGGCTTCAGGCAAGGACCCTCTTGTAGTTGATGAGGGTGGTGATAATGCTCCTCTTGCATAATCACTTAGTGCTTTTTTTTTTGTGCCCTGTGTGTTCTGGGCTTTTTGGATGAACACTCTTTTTAGTCCCCGTATATTTTGGGATTTTTTCTTGAACAATTTGCATCTTCGAGCATATATATATATATGTGTGTGTGTGTGTGTGTGTGTGTGTGTGTGTGTGTGTGTGTGTGTGTGTGTGTGTGTGTTATATTTGTTGCTATCTTCCATATTTGTTTTCAACGTTTCTCCCCCTTAAACTTAGAAAAATTTGTGTTGAAATTGCTTCTTCATCTCTTGAAGGATTTATTTTCTTCGTCTGTCTGTGGACTTAGATGATTTTTGTTGTTGTCGGAGTGTTCTTGGATGATGTATGTTCCATCATGGACTTTTTGCCATCTTTTTATCTGGGCGATGTGTATCCTTTGAAGGAATTTCATCGTCTTTTCGATCTGAACGATGTACATCCTTTGCAGGAATTTCATCGTCTTTTCGATCTGGACGATGCACATTCTTCCAGGGAATTTTATTGTCTTTTTGATCTGGACGACGTACATCCTTTCAAGGGATTTCATCATCTTTTCGATCTGGACGATTAGTCGTTTTAGGTTTTGAAAGGATAATTAGAACACGGGAATTGCTGAACGAGGCTATTGAAATGCTGAATGATCACTTATGGAGTCTGAATGATTGCTTATATAATCTTGCATAAATACATAACTTGTAGTAGAAAGTATAGAATCAATTTGCGTTAATAGAAAGTATGGAATCAAATTATGTTAACTGCTTACAATTAGTCCATGGATTCTTTCTCGTAATACCTCTTTTGGTGCTCGACATTCCATGGGTGAGGTAGCTTGTTTCCTTCCAGGTCTTCTAGGTGGTAGCTTCTTTGTCGTGAATAGTGGACGACTCGGTAAGGTCCTTCCCAGGTTGGACCTAGTTTGCCTTGTGCAGGATCCTTTGTCGCAGGAGTTACTTTCTGGAGGACAAGGTCACCGATGCTGAATCTTTTCAACTTCACTCTTTGATTGTAGTATCCTGCCATCTTCTGCTGGTACTTGGCCATTCTCTGGAAGGCCTGGTCTCTGACTTTGTCCATGCAATCCAGGTTTAATCTCAGTTGGTCGTTGACGGGACTAACGAGTCCGTCTCACATGGACGATCCCATCAATATAGACGAAGACACCCTCAGGCACACCCTCAGGACAGATGAAGTAATTATCCACGCTACTGACGAAGATAGCCAGGCTATTCAATGCAACCAATTAAACCCAGAACGGTTACAAGGCCAACTGTATGAACCGTTGGAGCACATTGATGCCACATTACACAGCACCAAACGTTACCAAGAGGAGCATTAAGACCTCCATAACTACTCCAACGGCTAGAAGCCATGAAAACATATATAAAGCCCACAAATTGCCAAGAACAAGGTACATACACAAATATACACTGAGAGATCTCTTTCATTCCGTTCAATTACATTGTTTATTCCCAAGAGAGCTTCTTATACTAACTTTGGCATCGGAGGCTTTGTGGCAGGCACCACACTGGTGTCCACTTTTGAGAGTACGTTCATACAGGCAGAGGATTGCTTCCATCTGACCAACTCGACTGACGAGCTTACGCTTCATTAGTCGTCATTGCCTTTTTCATCAAAAAATTCCCTCATGATGCTAGTGAGCCCTACTTCGACTGGAATGACAGCTTCCGTGCTGTATGTCAGGTTGAAAGGAGTTTCTCTTGTTGGTGTTCTCGCCTTCGTCCTGTAAGCCCATAGGACGCCTAGTATTTCCTCGGGCCATGCTCCCTTTGCCCCCACTAACCGAGACTTGATGATCTTGAGCAAGGTTCAGTTTGTTACTTCCGTCTGTCCGTTGGCCTGAGGATGTCCTGGTGAAGAATACTTGTTTTTGATACCTAAGCTCGAGCAAAATGTCCTGAACCCTTGACAATCGAACAGACGACCATTGTTTGATATGATCGTCCTCGGAATCCCGAACCTGCAAACAATATTTTTCCACACAAAATTTTTTACCTTTGCTTCTGTGATCGTTGCAAGAGCTTCTGCTTCGACCCACTTCGTGAAATAATCGATCGCGACGAGTAGGAACTTCGTTTGTCTCTTTCCTTGTGGTAGGGGGCCCATGATGTCGATCTCCCATTGTGCGAATGGCCAGGGTGAGGAAATGCTCGTCATTCTTTCCCCAGGGACTCGTTGAACATTCCCATATCTTTGATAGCTGTCACATTTCTTCACAAAGTTTGCTGCATCTTGCTGCATCGTGGGCCAGAAGTAACCTGCCTTCATGATCTTTCTGACGAGGGACTTTGACCCCATATGATCTCCACAAACTCCTTCGTGTACTTCCTCGAGGACATATCTGACCTCTTCTTCTTCTATGCATCTCAAGTAGGGTTGAGAGAAGCCTCTTCTATAAAGTTGATCATTCAATATAGTGAAACGGGCAGCTCGTCTTCGGACTTTCTTGGCTTCTTCAGTGTTTGATGGTAGTCGTCCATCCTTAAGGAAAGACAGGATTGGACTCGTCCATCCCTGGCGGGTATGCATAGAGAAGGTTTGCAATTCTCTGATGCTGGGGAGGCTTTGTTCTTCTAGTTTCCAATCATTTGTCTTGTCCTAGATATCTGCTGACGCGTTGCGGGCTACTTCGTCGGCTTCTGCATTCTGTTCCCGTGGAACCTGTATAAACTCCACACGATTAAAGTTGCTTACCAGCTGATTTGTCAGTTTAAGATATTTTTGCATCCTCGTCTCCTTTGCTTCAAAATCCCCTCTGGCTTGTCCTATGACGAGCTGTGAGTCACTCTTGACCATAATTTTTTCAGCTCCCGGTGCTTGGGCTAGTCTGAGCCCTGTTAACAAAGCTTCGTATTCTGCTTCGTTATTGGTTACGGGGAATTTCAGCTGGACCCTATATTTGAGAACATCTTCTTGGGGGGAGACGATAACAATGCCTACTCCACCTCCTTTCTGTGTGGACGTCTTCCCGATCTTCTTCCTGCTCATTGATGGTGAATTCTGCTATAAAGTCTACTAATGCTTGAGCTTTTATGGCTGTTCGCGAGCGGTATTCGATATCAAATTGGCTAAGTTCGATTGCCCATTGAACCATTCATCCAGCTGCCTCGGGCTTGTTCATTGCTTTCTTGATGGGCTGGTTTGTCATTACTTTGATTGGGTTAGCCTGGAAGTAAGGACGCAGTTTTCTTGAGGCCATTATTAGGGTGAAGGTGATCTTTTCTATTCGTGGATATCGAGCCTCAGCTCCTTGGAAAGCCTGGCTGACGTAATACACAGGAAGTTGTATCTTGTTTTCTTCCCTGATTAAGGCTGCACTTACTGCCGTGGCAGACACTGCCAAGTATAAGAACAAATCTTCCCCTTCTTTGGACGGACTCAAGAGCGGGGAATTGCTCAAGTATCGCTTCAACTCTGGGAATGTTGTCTCGCATTCTTTCGTCCAGGCAAACACCTTCTTCAAGGTCCTGAAGAAAGGGAGGTACTTGTCTGTTGCCCTCGAGACAAACCTGTTGAGGGCTGCTACTCTTCCTGTGAGCGATTGTACTTCTTGAGTCGTCCTTGGTGAGGAAATCTCAAGGATGGCCTTTATTTTTTTAGGATTTGCTTCAATTCCCCTTCGTGAAACCATAAACCTGAGGAACTTCCCTGAGGAGACTCCGAAAGCATATTTGGAAGGGTTTAACTTCATGCTGTACCGCCTGAGCGTGTTAAATGTCTCCTTAAGGTCATCTAGGTGATCCTCTTCCTCTTTGCTCTTAACGAGCATATCGTCGACGTACACTTCCACATTTCTCCCAATTTGTTTGTTGAACATCTGATTTACCAATCTTTGGAATGTGGCCCTTGCGTTCTTCAAATCAAAAGGCATGACCTTGTAGTAATAAAGCCATTGGCTAGTGATAAAGGTAGTTTTTTCTTGATCTTCTTTGGCCATCTGTATCTGGTTATACCCCGAGAATGCGTCCATGAAAGTGAGAAGTTTGTGCTCGGCGATAGAGTCTACTAGCTGGTCAATTCTGGGCAAGGGGAAGCTATCTTTCGGGCAGGCTTGGTTTAGATCCGTGAAGTCGACGCACATCCTCCATTTCCCATTTACCTTCTTGACCCTAACGACATTGGCTAACCACTCCGGATAGTAAACTTCTCGAATAAAGTTTACAACAAGTAGTTTTCTTACTTCGTCCATCACCACTTTGTTTCGTTCAGGGGAAAAGACCCTTCTTTTCTGCTGGACGGGCTTCTTTTCTGGGTCTACATTTAGGCGGTGTTGAATGATGTCTGCTGGAATCCCTAGCATATCTTCATGATCGAGATTGTTTTTCAGGAAATTGATGGTTCTTTCTTTCGTCCTCGGGTTTAGGTCCGTCCCTACTTGAGTCGTCTTTGATGGATTCCCTTCAACCGGCTCTACTATTTCTAGCTTTTCCACGATCTCAAGTGCCTTATCTTCGATTACCCACGTATGGTTTTCTTTCGAGGCCAGGACGGCCTGGTAACACTCCCTTGCCAACACTTGATCTCCTCTTATTTCTCCAACTCCCTGTTCTGTTGGAAACTTTACCTTCAGGCAGTATGTGGAAGTGGCAGCTTTCCATCAGTTAAGGGTAGGTCATCCTATGATCACATTGTAAGACGAAGGTGAATCTATAACCAAAAAATTGTGTTTATTGGTTACCTGGAGGGGATATGAGCCGGCTGTGACCGTCAACGTCACTATTACCAGAGGGTACACCTTGTCTCCACTGAAGCTGACGAGAGGTGATTCAAAAGGACGAAGTTTTTTTGGGTCTACCTTCAATTGCTGGAAGGCGGATAGATAAATAATGTCTGCTGAGCTCCTATTATCTACCAGGACTCTCCTTGTGTTGAAACCTTCGATCATGATCATGATAACCAGTGGGTCGTCGTGAGGCTGCTTTACCCCCCTGGCATCTTCCTCTAAGAAGTACATGTCTTGGTTCGTTCCCCGCTGCTTTGAGGGTGGTAGGCTATGAACACTGTTTATTTGCCTTTGGTATGATTTTTTGAGTGATCTGAACGACCCTCCTGTGGATGGTCCTCCCATGATGGTTTTTATTTCTCCTTTTGCATTCTGTGGATGAGGTGCTTGATCTTCGCTTCTTTGGAATCCTCCATGCTGATCCTTCTTATTGTACCTGGTGGCTTCTCCTCTTTTCACATATCTTTGAAGCTTCCCTTTCTGGATGAGTTCTTCTATCTGCTCCTTCAGATCTCAGCAATCCTCTGTGTAATGCCCGTGGTCTTTGTGAAAACGGCAATATTTCCTCTTATCACGCACACTAGGTGGTGATTGGAGTGGCCTGGGCCATTTAAGACATTGTTCGTCTTTAATCTTCGTCAAAATCTGATCGACAGGCATCACCAATGGCGTGAACTTCGTTTGTCGAGGATTTTTATCATCTCTTCGTCTATTCCCGTCATCATTATGTCGGTCAGCCCAATCTCTCTTCTAACCCCTTCGATCGACTTCTTTGTCCTTCTTCTTATCCTTTGTCTTTTCTGCCCCATCTATAGCTGCCAGGACGTCTTCGGCGTTCATATATTTCTACGCCTTCAAAAGCGCCTCTGCCATTGTCTTGGGGGGATTCTTCACCAAAGAAACCACAAAGTCTCTGGACTTTAATCCAGCTTTAAAGGTTGTAAGTTGTACCTTATCGTCTGACTCGTCCACTTCCAGCATTCCCCATGTGAAGTGCGTCACATAGGACCTTAAAGTTTCTTTTTCTCCTTATTTGATTGTGAGCAAGTGATCGGCCGTCCTTTTTGGACGTTTCCGCCAACAAAGTGATGAACAAACGAACTGCTTAGCTGCTCGAAATTATCAATAGACGATGTAGGCAGTTTGGTGAACCATTCCTGGGTTGCCCCTTTAAGGGTAGTGGGGAAAGATCGACATAGAATCTCGTCAGGGGGCTGTTGGAGACCCAAAGTCGTCTTGAAAGTATTCAGATGATCCAACGGATCCTTTAGCCCATCAAAGGGCTCGAGTTGGGGCAGGTGGAACTTGGAGGGCACCGGGCATTCTTGGACAACTGCAGTGAAAGGCAAGTCAGTCTTCCTGACGATTCTGTCCAATCCTTGATCCGTCTTTCCCCTAATAGCGTTTCTCTGCTAGTCCATCTCTTTCCTCATTTCCTTGAGGAAATTCGAGTTTGGTTCTTCTAGAGTGCTGGCTCGTCTCCTATGGCTGTCTCCATCGTCATCTCTGTTGACTTCTGTGTAGTTATCTCCCTGTTGCAGTCGTTGTTTCATCTCTTGATTTTGTTTGGTGAGTTCTTCCACCGTGGTTGCAAGTGCTTGAATTTGCAGGGCCAATGCAGCGGGATCTGGATTAGAGCTGGACTCCATCTCGTTATAATAGGACAATGTCCTTGAATTGAATGCTCAAGAATATCGTTGCTCCCCAAAACGGCGCCAAACTGATGATGCTATGATCGTCAAGTCCAGATGTTCGTCTAGAGAGGGATCGTCCGCGACTGTTATTGACCCTGGAACACAACAAATTATGAAAGATGTGGTCACCGGTGTGGTGCCAGCCACAAAGCCTCCGATGGCAAAGTTAGAAAAGCTTGGAAACAAAGGAAGATAATAATAAACCTTAGATGAATGGAATCTTATGTGACTGTTTTTCATACCTTTTTCGGATCTTGTTTATGGGTATATATAGGTTATTTCAGTACTCTTCTAGCCGTTGGTTCTACCATAATGAGAGCATAATTGCTTGAGTTTGTAACGCTCGTGCAGGGTGTTAAGTTGATAGATACACCTTCAATGGTATTGAAATTTATTGTCATTTCTGTAACAGCTGGTCTTGATTGAAGAACGACAGTTAAGTCGTTCGGGCAATCACCCTGGTACTGTGCAGCCAGTGAGGTCGTTCTTATACCTTTTCCATTTGAGATGGACGATTATATATATTTTTCGGGCCTATCACAAAATATTTGTAGATTCAAGATAGATTTGGATAGGTAAGTTTTCGTGCAAACAAACCTGGTCAATCTTATTGGATATGCTTTGTGAACTTCTTCACAGGAATTACAACAATCTAAATATGACTGCAGTGACAAAGAAGGGGGATGGGGGCTTGAATAATAAGTGATTAAGTATATCTTTAGATAGGAACATCTCTGATATAAAATCATTTTCCATTTATGATATAGAACAACTTTCATCCATTTTCACCAACTCTGCATAACTAAATCACAATGTACAACTTAAAGATTTATTTTTTTGAGGTGGGGGAATAAGGCTGCCTAAAGAAATGATATATCATTGATATCAAGTTAGAATATTGCACAAACTTGAGCCCAAATCATAATACAAAAATCTTAATCAAATAACTATCAACACTCTACATTCTATTGCATTTCTATTACAAAGTACTAAAGTATCTATAATCTAGACAAACACACTAAAATACTGAATTAATTAGCTGGCATTTATCCAGTTATCCATAAGGTAATAGACTCATATCATACAAACAACTTCCAACAATATTTATTCAACAATTTACACACAGCTTCCAACAGAAAATTGAAAATATTTTGAATTAACAAAAGGGTCCAGATAGACAACTATACCATTGCAGCACCATAGCTAGAGCCACCACGACTCTGTAGTGGTTTTTCAATCTGAATTGGTAGAAAGAACTGAGATATGTGAGATAATAGTAGACCAATTGGGATAAAATTTTGTCACTGAATTCCACATATAATTTTCTTTACAACTTGGACTTGAGTTCTTAAAATAATGCATCTGCCTTATGATCTGCAAATTGACACTAAATAATCTAAAACAATTATTCTAGCCAATACTAAGTGTGAGGAAACAGCCACCATATCCTCTAAGTCTAAGATAATGCAATAGCCATATCTCACACAGGCATGTAATCAAACAGTTCTATGGCATACTCAAAAGCAACAGCTCTATAGAATCTCAGAAAATCAATCAAACAAGAATTAAACCAACCCAAGAATAAAACCAAACCAAGAATTTCTACTATAGAAATTCGCACATGGATATTAAAAAAAAAAAAAAGAGTTTCTTTGTGGATTTAAACTCAGGAAAAGAATGAAAGGGGGAAAAAAAAAATACCAGGTACTGGGTTCTTGAATGGTGCAGCTGAACCACCAAGGCACTGCCGGGACAAGGGCGGCGAGACAGTGGAGGGAAGCTCTGCAGTGGCTCTGATTCTACCGACTCTCTTTCTCTCTCCTTTTTGCTTGTCAGAGGTCTCTCCTCTCCATCGTGTTATTGAATTTGTTTTGTGAGGAAGTGGGGATCACGTGCATCTCGCATGCTTATTCTGTTACTGTTTTAACGTTAGACTAACTGAAATACTGATTTGACAGAAATGTATATTTTAAGAAGTAAATTAGCTAATATAACAATGTTCTAGTAACGTTTTTTATATTTTTTTAAAATACATGTGATTGAAAAAATTTATAAAAATATGTGTAATATTATTTTAAAACTAGAAATATGTTATTAAATTACTCTACCAAACAGGGTCATAATAATTCAGGAGTGTTTTGGCCCGTGGTTGAAAGTTTAGGAGAATAGGGGGCATTTTCCCCAAAAAAAACTAAAAAAATATATGTATTGACTTATTCGGTCCGACCTGGGACCGAGAACTGGACTATTTGTTATGCCAAGCCCAAAAGAAGGCCCAATAACTCCCGAACGTTTGGGCTTTGCTCTTTCATGTAATGAGCAGAATAGTCAAATTTCATTTATTTTCTTCTTTTTTTGAACATATTGGAGCTTCATTTAACGTAGGGGGAATATCTTCTCAAAAAAAAAAAAAAAACCCTTGGTTAATAACTATAGTCTATAGGGGAATAAATAAATCTCCCTTTTGCATTATGTCGCAATTCTGCATCTATCTCTATGTGACAAAAGATTGTTTCACTTATCCTTTATTTTTATTTTATTTTTTGCATTTTTTTGAATAGCCAAATAAGCTAAGGTTACAGAGTTTATGTGCAAAGGAACATCCTCCATCTACACCAAATAACTGCTAACATAATTTTTATTTTTTATTTGAGAATTAACCATTAACATATCTAGTAAGATGGTGAGGCGTGAGCAATACTATTTTCTTGTCTTCTAATATGAGAAAAATTACAAGCAACAAAGGAATCAATAAGAAACTTCGCCTCCTCAATGAAATTGAAATTGTGTTGTTGTTGAATGTGAAGAATCAGTTTTAAGGATCTGGGTTATGAATCATTATGTTATGAATTCATTGGAAGAAGGGCAAAAGAGTGGCTCTTCTTACTCAGGATATGTATATGGATCCTCAATTTCTATTTTCTGGCCAAATGCTAATTACTAGTTTCACCAATAAGCCAAAAAGTTATCGACTTGGTTGAACAGCGTGGTGTGACCATTTGTGGCCAGGCAGTTTGGAATGTAAAAATACATTCATAAAAAGCATTTGGAGACTGGAATTATGCAACTCGTGAGAACCAATTTTCATCGATATGATATTTCAATAAGGCAAGAAAGAATTATTCCTCAGATAAGAAAATAGGAATAAAATCAAGGAAGAAATTATAAAAGTCGTGAAGAAAATGATATGCTTATTAGATGCATTAGTACTTCAATTGATTCGTTTGAAATCTTTGACACTTGGAAAAATAATTTGTTAGTCTCCCGGAATATGCCAATCTCCATGGCTGCTGAAAACCCATCCTTAAGTGGGTTAAGTGGGGAAAGAAAAGGTTGAAGAAAATCTCATCTTACCATAATTAACTAAAAGAATAAAATATTATACTGAAATCTATCACTAACTGTGATGTTGTGAAAATATTATGACATTTTATTTTATTCCTAAACTTTCTCAAATCAATTTGAGTTGTCCTAGTGCCATCTTGACAATTTGATTAACAAAAAATTAGAGATAATCATATAATAGCTTTTGGAGTTTTACCATGGTTTTAAATGGAACTAAAAGGTTTCAATTGGATCAATACTCAATTACTCATTATATTTTTCTCCAAAAAAAAAAAAAAAAAAACTCATTATATAGTTTTAAATCCCAAATCAATTATTTATTAGTTTTTTTTTTATGGAAATTATTTATTAGTTAAACATAAGTAAAACCCTCCCAATTGCATCTAATACCTATTTGGATTGTGACAAAACCCTACATGGGAACATCAAACGTCACTTTAATACAAAAATCTCTATCCTTTGTTGCTTGTAATTTTTCTCATATCAGCAATACAGTCTTGGAGGGATACATCAATGAACTCAATGACAGGGTAATAATTTATGTGATTCGAAAGAAAAGCTTTCTAGGAGTAATTCTAATTAGGAACTCACAAGGGATTTTTTTTCTTTTTCCAAGAAGGTTTTCACCCCTTTTAGAAATGTGAAACAAATAAAGGAACAACTATAGGTTTAGTTGTAAGGTCTATTAAGTCAATCTATTGTTTGTCATACTCTCCATTGAGCAGGGACGAACGCAGGATTTTAAGTTAGGGGGGGTGGGACCGGAGATAAGCGAAAAAAAAATTTTCAAATACGCATTCATATAGTATTAATAAACTATTAATCAAGACAAATACCCAAAAAGTCATTGTTTCTTAATATATTAAGATACAACCATCTACTAACAAAAACAAAAAACACGAAACACTATTGTTTCTTTATACAATCATCTATGAAAAGGAAACTCGACGCTCTTTCAAATTTTCAAAATCATCTACAATTGAATCCAAACTAAATGTCCAAACTATATCCTTTTCAATGTATAACATCAAAGAGTCCGTCAAAAAATCATCTTCCATTTTGTTTCGAAGGTTAGTTTTGACAACTTTCATAGCTGAAAATGCTTGCTCTGTAGTAGCAGTAGAAACTGGAAGAGTAAGCACAAGTCTCACCATTCTATAAACAAGTTTGTAGTGTTCTGAATTTCTAGTTCTCACTAACCATTGAGACAACTCAGATAAACTTTTCAATTCTTTGAACTCTGGATCCTGGACTACATTATGCTCAAAATGATAAAGCTCCTTCTTCAACACTTGTTTGTCATAATCTGTGAAATCTTGTGGATAGAAATTCTCTACCAACAAACAAAGATCACTACTTCTGAAAGATTTTAATGCCTCTCGAGGTTCTAAAGCTGAGCTAAGCCTAAGTAACTCCATTGCATCTTCATTAAACCGATAATTTAGTTCCTGTAGTTGAGAATCTATTGTAGCATAAAAAATATTTACTCGATAATGATGCTCAATTGTAACGTTATCTTGTTGATTACGAGCTCGACCTCGCCTCGGAACATAACGAGCATTCATATCTAGGACATCAATGCAATGCTTCTCACAAAATGATATCACAGTGGTCAGTAAGTCATCCCATCCATCATCTCTAAATTTTTGGATAAGTGCTTTAGTAGATGAAACTAAATGTCTGGCATTTAAAATGTCTTGAGATTGGCTTTGCAAAACTTGACAAAGTTTATCAGTGATCTCCATAGTTTTCTTCTCAAGATGCAAGATGAAGACAAATTCAAATGAAGTTAAACCCTCATAAGCTGACTCTGCTTCTGCCCGATGTTCTCCATCAATTGCATCATCAATTATATTTTGTAAAACTTCAACAGTTGAAGTAAACATCCTTAATAAGCTAGAAACTGATCTAAAATGTGAACTCCAACGTGTTTCTACAGGTCGTTGTAAAGTGCTAATTTGATTAAGTCCACTTCCAGTCTCAAGCTCTTCAAGATCAATCAAACGTGCTATTTCATTAACATTGGCAACTTTCAATTGCTCATTGCTTGCATGAAGCATTAACAATTTTGATCAGAAAAAGCAATGCAAGAAAAAAATGACTAATGACATTAACTTGTTTTGATACTTTTACTAATGCCAATTGTAAGCGATGTGCAAAACAATGGATGTAGTAAGCATATGGGCAATCATTCAAAATCAAAGCTTATAATCCATTCCACATACCTCGCATGTTACTTGCTCCATCATATCCTTGCCCTCAAATATTTTGTATATCTAACCAATGTTGAGATAACAAAGAATATATCCCCTTCTTTAGAGTCAAAGCCGCAGTGTCAGCAACATGAATAAGCCCAAAAAAACGTTCTTTGACAAAGCCTTCTGCATCAACATATCTAAAAACCACAGCCATTTGCTCTCTCATGGACTTATCACGAGCTTCATCAACCATTATGCAAAACTTTGCATCACCAATTTCTTCCCGAATAGCCTTCTTCACTTTGGCTGAGAAAACATGTAGAATTTCCTTTTGAATCCTAGGTGATGTGTAGGTTGCATTTTTGGGAGCTTTTTCTATTATTTCAGCAACCTTCTCATTCCAAAAAGTCACAATACCCAATGATTCAAAAAAGTTCCCACGATTGAATGAACTACAACTTTCATCTTGACCTCTAAAAGCTATAGCTTGAAAGGCAAGATATCGAACAGTAAAAATTACGGCCTTCAGATGCAACCGATTATTTGCAATTTGTTCAGTAGTGAAATGATCAACTACCCTTTGTAAATGCTACCATTGGTTCATCAAATCCTTACACTTTTGCTCGGCAACTCTATGAGCTGAGTTAGGATCTTTTCCTATATGAGTTTGAAAAGAACAATCTTTGCCCCCAACCTTTTTCCAATTCCTAAATCCACCAACAGTGAATGTATTTTGTCTCACAACCCCATTTGGATTATTAAAGACAAAGCAAGGTAGACAATAAGCTGCATCTGTGGTAGGAGAATATCCAAGCCATGTTGAATTAGATCTAAACCAAGAAGCTTGAAAGCTACGATTGTGCTTTCCACTTTTTGGGTATGTCTTTAGAGGAAGTTGGTGCGGACCTTTTATAATGTAAGCCCGTCGAATTTCATCACGTTGATTAACATGATATTCCCATATTTGTTTGCGTGTTCTGGGATCATAATCCAAAGAATCAAGATCGACTCTTTGAAATTGTGTTTGAGAGATTGAAACATCAACATTTTCCGGAATTGAGAAATGCACATTTTCTAGAATTGGAGCATCCACATTTCTAGAATTGGAGCATCCACATTTTCTAGAATTGGAATAGCAACATTAGTTGTTGGCAATCCCACGTTGACTTCAGAAGAATTTGAACCTTTTCTTTTGAAAAAATCAAGCAATGTAGTTGATTTTTTTATGATCTACAAATAAAATAAGAATCACCGTTATTTTTTTAAATTTGTGTGACAATTTTCTATAATATATGATTTGTTTTTTTTTTGGTATTTGGTCTACCTTTATTTATGTCTTTGTGTTTGGTCGGCCATATTTATAATTTATGTCTTTGGGTTGTCTCCATCTTTTTGACACTGACCCACTAACCTAATGAATCCACCACCGACACTATAAATTTATTCCCTGCACTACTAACAAAAACTTTTCTTCAAGTTTTTAACTTTATCTTCTTCTTTTTTCTGTCACTTGCCCGTTACCCAACCTCACTTGTCCCTATTATGCCCAACTAACAGTCAACAAAGAAAAAATTAATCTCTACAAACTCACTCTCTGTCTCTCTGTCTCTCTCTTATCTATATAAACAAGAGAGAGAGTCACAAACACAGACAGAGTCACAAAGCCAAAAAGCCAAAAAAAAAAAAAAAAAACACCACAGGCAGCAAGCCAGCAACACAGATTCAAATATTCAATTCACAATCACCAACATTTAGTTTCAATTCACAATCACAATCACCAACACCACAATTCACAAATATTCAATATTTCAATTCACAATCACAATCACCAACACCACAAGTCCACAAGGCAATCTCAGATTCTCAGATCACAAAGTCACAAACATTTTGAAGTTGAAGGAAAAGATAAGAGTAAATACCTGTGAACTGTGAAGGCTGGAGCGACGAAGCTAGGCTGAGTAGATCGAGCAACCGGCGTGGGCGGCGGCAAGTGGGTCTGTGGGTCTCTGCTCTCGCCAGTCGCCGGTGTGGGTATTAGAAAATGCCAATGGGTGAGTCCATGAGTGGAGTGGCCGAGTGGGTCTCTACTCTCTCAGTCTCAGATCGAGGAGCGAGTGTCGTCGACGTTGTCGGCGTGGGTCTGTATATCGCCTCTCCCTTTCCTCTCTCTCTCTTTTTTTTTTCTTTTTTTTCCTTCGTGTTTTTGGTTTGCTCTTTGGGTCTCTGCTCTCTCAGTCTCAGATCGAGGATCGAGCGTCGTCGGCGTGGGTCTCGTCGGTGTCGTCAGCGTGGGTCTGTATCGCCTCTCCCTTTCCTCTCTCTTTTTTTTTTCCTTCGTGTTTTTGGTTTGCTTTCTGTTTGACTAGTGAGAGCTGGAGTTGGACTAGTGAGAGCTGAGAGTTGAGTTTTTTTTTTTTTTTTTTTTTTTTTTTTTAACATGGACTGGCCGGATTGGGCTGGGGGGTTCATGATTTCTGGGAGGGGGGCCCGAGCAAAAAACGTAGGGGGGCCCAAGCCCTTTTTTTTTTTGTTTTTTGAAAATTTTACCTGCTAAAAAAAAAAATTTGGGCCAGGGGGGGCCTGGGCCCCCTTTGGGCTCAACGTGGGTCCGTCCCTGCCATTGAGTGAACTTTCTGTTCAAGTTTCAGTTGAGCAAAATGTCAAGTGAGGGTCTCACAAACTTTCTATTTCCAATTTGCTCGAGTGAGTCTTTTAAAGCTGCTCCTTAACTCAACTCAATATAAATAAACCAATTTATTTGTATACAACCTTGACTAACACTTGTTTTGACTAGGAACCTAGATCTTAATGGTTGCTAAATATCGTTACTGTAGACATTCGAATTTGCACCCATAATTTAATCTTGAAAAATTGTTAGAGTGACTATTCATATTCCCCAAAATTTAGAATTACATTATATGCATTAATTCATTCATTGCATATCATAAAAATGATATTGAGATCATAACAGTCGCGATGGTATGTCCGATTTCCAAATCGGACTATCGAATTGAAAGATATCATATGATTAAGTTTTCACGGTCTGCGTGCATTTTGTTTGGGTGGAGCCTGTCACACATGATTAATTTAAATTAATTCTGATTGGTTAGACAATTAAAATTAATTAAATAATTTTGTGATTGGTTGTTGGTTAGTGTTAAAAATAGGTCTGCTTGCATGGGAATAAAGTGGATGATCAGGTAACAAATTAAGTCTCTTTAGAATATTTATTTACAACATAATTATCACTTTAAAGACCTGAATATCAAGAAAAATGAATTAATTTTTAGAATACGGATTAAAAACACGTCTAGGTGCAATTTCGGGTTAAAAAATTCTTAAAAAAGGAGTCAAAATTGGATCAAAACTCAAACGCGGACCTGGCACCCAAGAGGGCCATTCGGCACTCTTGGAGTGTCGATCGGCACATGGCAAGTGCTGATTAGCACTTCTCAAGTGCTGACTGGCCCAAATTTTCGGTCCGGCCTAGGGACTTCCTGATTGAGATAAAACCTATCTTTTTCGACTTTTTAGAGATAAGGATGCGTTCCAATTTGTCTATGATCTCATTCAGCATCCCAACCTCTATAAATAGGGGAAACAAATCAGAAATAGGGGCTCTAAAATATTCATTCATTAGAAGAGCACGCTCATGCAAGAGGTATTCTATTTTTCTTTTCTTTTTCCATTAATTAGTATGTTATTGTTCGCCTCATGAATGTGATTAATATGCTTTATTGTGTCTTGTTCTTAATATATATAATTGCCATGCTTAGATACTTTGCTAGAAATTTCGTTGCATGTTCTTTAGATGATTGTTTATTGTAATTCTTTTTCTTAATTCAAAATCTGCTAATGACTATCAAAGCTTATTTATAAAAACTAAACTGAATTGTATTTTCAGATCTGATTTAAAAAAAAAAACTCAAAACTGATCTGTATTTTCACTAAATACAGATCTGATTTTTTTTTCCTAAACTCAAAGCTGATTTGTATTTTCATTACATACAAATCTGATTTTTTTTTTTTTTTTTGATCTCAAAACTGATCTATATTTTCATTAAATACAGATTTGCAAATTTTTTCTAAATTTTTCTTTGTTATAATATTGCAGATTTTGAAATTTCAAAGGAAGAATTAAGAATTTAGGTTGAAGTTTTTTTTAATATGTAATGCATGCATAATAAATTTGTCTCATGAATGTGGATCCTCTTTCAAAAGCCCATTTTTATTTGATTCTAACAATATATCTTATTTTTTTTTTTTTACAAACCAAATCCCCCTTTTTTTTAACCTTTAAAAACATATCTGATTTTTCTTTTACAAACCTAAAATCAATCATTTTTTCTTTTACGAGAACAGATCTAATTCTTTTTAACAAAATATCATTTTTTTTTCCTTTTTACAAAAACAGATTTGATGTCTACGAATCAAATCTTATTTTCTAAACTTAACACAAAACAGTTCTGATTTTTCTTGATAAAATCTTTCTTTCTTTTTTTAACCTTTCACAAAAACATATCTGATTTTTTTTTTTACAAACCAAGTCTTATGTTTTTAATTTTCAAAACAGACCTGAATTTAAAAAAAAAAAAAGAGGACATCATTCATAAGGCAAATTTATTTAAATTAATTTTTGTCAAGTGTCTGTCATGTATGTTCAACATATCATTCAACATCATGCAAAAATGGTATATTGGTCATTAGAGTCTTGAAGACCAGACTCTGTCTAGGCAAAATGGGTGCCTAACACATTTCCATTCCGTAACCTAGCTCATGAGCTTAGGATTTTTGGATAGGTAGATTAGTGTTTTGTCTTTTAATTTTGGTAGTTTGTAACTAGGACCAAAATTTTGTATTCTTTTGCATAGATTGTATCTAGGACCTAAAACCTTGTAAGGATAATTTACCAAAATTTTATTTTTCTTAATTCAATCAATGACATTTGAAGTATTTTGAACATGTAATTTGTATTTATTTATTATTATTATTTTTTTATAAAAAATAAGTGGCGATTCCATACTACTTATCCAAAAAAAGAGATGCTCTTAAAAACACCCAAATTTTTTTTTTGAGAGCACCCAATTTTATGGTCTCTCACAGTGACCCTTTCACCTCATTCCCAATAACCAAATAAAGACCAAAGCAGTACAAAAACCCATATTCAAAAACTTTCAAATCAACCTAACAAGCCGCCAACAATATCATAAATACACAAATCAAAAGTAAGGAAAAACACAAAATAATTAGAAGCCATATCTACTGCTTTACGAGGGGAAAAAAAAAAAAAACAGAAAATAACGGGTAGGGTAGGTGGGAGGGAAGGAGGGAGGAAGATATGATCATAGATCGTGACTACTGACTAGGGGTGGCAATTTTTACCCATATCCATGAACCCACCCATTACCCACCTTATTTGGATAAGTCTTAACCCAACCCATTTAATATTTGGGTTAAATGGGTAAAGACCCATTTGGTTATTTAATTAGATGGGTTTAAATGGATAAATCCACTAATACCCACTAAACCCATCTAAAATTTAAATAAACAACATAAAATCTAAATTTCTAAAAAATGACCAAAATACCCTTGAAACCTAATAAAAGACCAAAATACTCCCAAAATCCAAAAAATTACCAAAATACCCCCCAAAACTCAAAAAATGACCAAAATACCTCCAAAATCCTAAAAATTACCAAAATACCCCCTAAAACCTAAAAAATGACCAAAATACCCCCAAAACCCAACAAATGACTAAAATACCCCCAAAACCTAAAAAATGAACAAAATACCCCCAAAATCTAAAAATTACCAAAATACTCCCAAAACCCAAAAAATGACCAAAATACCCCCGAAACCTAAATATGACCAAAATACCCCCAAAACCCAAAAAATGACCCAAATACCCTCAAAACCTAAAAAATGAAAAAAAAAAATACCCTAAAAATCTAAAAATTACCAAAATACCCCCAAAACCCAAAAAATGACCAAAATATCTCTAAAACCCAAAAAATGACCAAAATACTCCCCAAAACCTAAAAATTACCAAAATACCCCCAAAACCTAAAAATTACCAAAAAAATGACCAAAATACCCCTGAAACCTAAAAATGACCAAAATACCCCCGAAACTCAAAAAATGACTAAAATACTTCCAAAACCTAAAAAATGAACAAAATACCCCCAAAACCTAAAAATTACCAAAATACTCTCAAAACCCAAAAAAATAACCAAAATACCCCCAAAACCTAAAAATGACCAAAATACCCCCAAAATTCAAAAAATTACCAAAATACCTCCAAAACCCAAAAAATGACCAAAATACCCCCGAAACCGAAAAAATGACCAAAATACTTCTGAAACCTATAAAATGACTAAAATACCCCTGAAACCTGAAAAAATTACCAAATTACTCTGTAACCTAAAAAATGACTAAATACCTCCAAAACCCATAAAATTACCAAAATACCCCCTAAACTTAAAAAATGACCGAAATACCCTGAAACCTAAAAAAGGACTAAAATACCCTCTGAAACCTAAAAAATGACCAAAATACCCCCAAAATATAAAAAATGACCGAAATACACTCGAAACCTAAGAATTAACAAAATACACCCTAAACCTATAAAATTACCAAAATACCCTCTAAACCTAAAAAATGACTGAAATACCCCTGAAACCTAAAAAATTACCAAAATACCCTGAAACCTAAAAAATGATTAAAATACACCAAGACCTAAAAAATGACTAAAATAACCCCAAAACCTAAAACAATGACCAAAATACCCCAAAAACCTAAAAAAATGATCGAAATACCCCCAAAACCTAACAATTACCAAAATACACCGTAAACCTAAAAAATTACCAAAATACTCCCTAAACCTAAAAAATGACCAAAATACCTCCAAAACCTAAAAAATAACTGAAATACCCCCGAAACCTAAAAAAATTACCAAAATACCTTGAAAACTAAAAAATTATCGAAATACCCCAAAAACCTAAAAAATGACCAAAATAACCCCAAAACCTAAAAAAATGATCAATAAAAACCCTTGAAACCCAAATTATGACCAAAATACCGCTAAACATGTAAGATGACCAAAATACACCAGAAACATCTAAAATTACCGAAATAGAGGTTTATGATATTTTGGACGTTTCGAGAATATTTTTGAAAAATTAAAGGTTCTAAGAGTCTTTCAGTCATTTTATAGGTTTCGAGAGAATTTCAGTAATTTTTTAGGTTTCGAGGGAATTTTGGTAATTGTTTAGGTTTCGGGGTTATTTTGATCATCTTTTAGATTCTAAGGGTATTTTAGTCATTTTTTAGGTTATGAGGGCATTTATGTCATCTTTTAGTTTTAGGGTTATTTCAATCATTTTTATATTTTTGGGTTATTTCAGTAAATTTCTAGGGTTCAGAAGTATTTTGGTAATTTTTTAGGTTTCGGGAGTATTTTGATCATTTTTAGATTTTGAGGGTATTTTGGTCATTTCTTGGGTATTGGGGGTATTTTCGTATTTTTTGAGTTTTGGGGGTATTTTGGTCATTTTTTGGGTTTTGGGGGGTATTTTGGTCAGTTTTAGGTTTCAAAGATATTTTGGTCATTTTTACGTTTCGAGGGCATTTTGGTCATTTTTAGGTTTTTGGGGTATTTTGGTAATTTTTTGGGTTTCGGGGGTATTTTGGTCATTTTTTAGATTTTGGGAGTATTTTGGTAATTTTTAGGTTTCGGGGGTATTTTTGTCATTTTTTGGGTTTTTGGGGATATTTTTGTCATTTTAGTGATTTTGGAGATATTTTGGTCATTTTAGTGGTTTTTAAGCATATATGGTGATTTTAGAGATATTAGGGGTATTTTGGTCATTTTAGAGATTTCATGGTTATTTTGTTATAATTTTGGATGTCCAAGGGTATATTAGTAATTTTGAAAGTGTAGGGAGTATTTGTATCATTTTAGGTATTTAAGGGTATTTTGGTAATTTTGGAGGTCAATAGGGTATTCAAATAGTTTTAGAGGTATTTGGGTCATATTGGGTTAAATGGGTGGGTTACTAATTAAATGGGTTGGGTTGGTAATGGATAATTAATTTATATATAAACGGGTCATAAATGGATAAATGGGTAATTACACACCCAACCCATTTATGACCCAACCCGCCCATTTGCCACCCCTACTACTGACATATTAGGACTGACAACGTGAGTTGCAGTTAGCTGTGAGTGACTTCGAATGTTGGTGTGGGTTACAATTAGTACTAGTAGCAATGATGGGAAGCTAGGGAGCAATTAGTTCAATACGAGTTAGGTTGCAATGGCATTGATGAGCTGGGTCATACGACAATGAGCTATGTTGCATCGACCAATGGAGAGAGAGAGAGAGAGAGAGAAATTATTATTTTTTAAATAGTAATTTAAAACAATTATTTCAATAAAAATATTTTACCTACTTGGACAGAGGTGAATGAAAAAGAATTAACCTAAAAATTATAACAACATTAACATCTTATTAAATGAAAAAGAATTGTGGGTTCCAGTTAGCTCATGTAAGGTTGAATTTTATCAACCATCTTGTTGGTTTTACTCCGTACTAATTTGTTTGTAATTCAGCACTTAGTAACCCTGTATTTAGGTAGGATTCATGTAAGGGTAGTGTGTGAGAGTGTGTGAAAAAATGCTCAAAATTGTGCAAAGAAGCAAGGACTCGCAGCTGACTCGCAAATTGCAAGCCACCAATTGCAGCACACGTGAGAAGCATGCGGGAAGGTGAAGGGTCACACCAGTTGTTGCACTACAGGACAAAAGTCCCAGACTGGCCAAGCCGTTAACTCAAGGCTTGAACTCGTGACTTAGACCAGTCGCGAGGCCAAGCTGCGAATTTGCTCTGTTTGGGAAAAACTGATTCTTCGCATTCCTTTCTCACCCCATTATATATAGACCCTTATACCCACGAAATGTAGAGAGGTTCCAGAGAGAATTTTGAGAGAAAAACCCTAGACAAAAATAAGATTAATTCATCCACAATCTTCATCTAAGAGACTCTTCAAATTCCTCTACTCTCTTCATTTCCATTGATACATCCTTGAGAGGTTCTTGATCAAATCCTTTTCTCACCACACCCACGTCTGTGAGAAGGTCTTTTGGTGCTAAGGGAAGCAGTTTGGAAGGGACCAATGGTTATTGGTTGATGCTATGGTTTATAGCGGAATCCGGCAAGCTAGAAAAGACAAAGGTTCAGCGTAATCTCGTTGGAGTAAGAAGTTTGGAGGGTTTAGGTACCTGGGTAGATTAGGCTTGGAGGGTCTATTACTGTTCATGTGTCCCAACTACATTTTTTAGTGGATCATTGACCGCTTGGAGGGCGGCGGAGAGATTTTTCGTCGAGAGCTTCGGTTTCCTCTTTGATAACATATCGCGTATTGTCCTTGTATATCTCTCTTCCCTTTATCTTTGCCTTTTATTTTCTGTTGTGGATGTGATTATAATTGGTTTAGATTGTTTATCAATTCTGTATTTGGCTTATATTCATGTTCTGCATATTAATTGTTTGATAATAAGCTTGAATTGGTAATTTGTAATTGGGGGTCTAAACGTTCAATGGTGTTTTACACACATATTGAACATTCAGCTCAATTGGTAAAATCTCTAATGGTTGTATAAGAGATCTAGAGTTTAATTCCTGCCTACAACAAAAACTGATTGGTAGCTTGGTCTAATGATAAATAATGATAAAGAGATATCACCAAGAGTGAACGTCATAAGTTGAAATTCTCTAAAAAAAGGAAAGAAAAAGAATTACTTATAAAAAATATAGGGCCCGTTTGGTACGTGTGTTTAAACAACAGTTTTCAATTTTTTTAGAAATATGTGTGAATGAAAAAAAAAACTCTCTAAAAAAGAAAAAGAAAAAGAAAAAGAAAAAGAATTACTTATAAAAAACATAGGACCCGTTTGGTACGTGTGTTTAAACAATCGTTTTCAATTTTTTTAAAAATACGTGTGAATAAAAAAATATATAAAAATATGTGTGAAAATATGTGTAATATTATTTAAAAACTGAAAATATGTATTTAAACACATATGACAAACGAGTCATAACATCCATGATTCACCAGTTTATTTTGCAATTCACGCACGTGATTCGTGAATACCCTATTGAAGTATTGATGGAATAAATTTCGCGTTTTATTTTCTTCCTGCTAGTCACATCATTGAGTGCGCAGACATCAAATCAAACCATGCGCAAGTTTGAGATCAAATCAAAATCAAAATTTAACTTTATTATGTCGAATTGGCTTCCCTCTCTAATTGGACGTTAAGGAATATATAGAAATTGTTCAATCGAAAAATGATTGTGAAATTGGTTCCGAACATACTTATATTCACCAACTTTGAGTTCCCCGCATGAATGGGCATATATCATTTTGAATTGGACTTTAGGCGAAGTCGAACCAAATAACTATATAGTAACTGTGTTCCATTTTCTTTTCTTTTCTTTTTTTGTTGTTTTCTTTTTGGATTCAAAATTATATTTCTTCAAACATAATGAAGAATAAAAGGCTTGTTTTATGTCACATTCTTGCTTTACCCTCTAAATTTTCATGAAAGCCTAAAATATGAACAAAGTGGAACAGTCGGACGTAAAGTCCAAATATATATTTTATATATGAATGGTTTATTTTCATTAAGATTTCATTAATCAAAATAGGTGAAATAAACCCTATGCAGATTTTGACTTTATTATTGTTATTATTATTTTTAAAAAAAACCTATGATTGCAAGGGAAAATTTTTGTATGAGACAATCTCATACAATATAATACTTACTTGATTGAAAGAGAGTAGATTTAAGTTTTAGATGTTTCCGTTAGAAACATTAAGAAGTGCCAAGTGCCAACTAATTAAGTTATAAAACTCTTGCCTCTTGGCATTTATGACTTTATTCTTTTTTTTTTCTTTTTTTTTTTGGAGAAAGTTATGACTTTATTCTAACTCCATTATTTGCATACTTAATTTATAAGCAAAGTTATTTTTTTGGTGATATTTGTAAGCAAAGTTGGCATTTTTGTTTATGTGCAATAAGGACGTAAGATGGTGACACTCACAGTAAGTTTTATTATCAACTTACTTCCTATGTACAAAAAAAAATGACGCAAGTCAGAATACTAATATATGTTAATATCCTAATCCTATCAGTTTGTAACACATGTAAATTACTTTCTGGAGAGTGGAGTCTTTTAAGGGTCTGTTTGTTCCCCATTTTTGAGAAAGTGATATTTGCCAATTAAAATTTTATACACAAAGAACTTTTCGAGAAAAAAAAAAAAAAAAAAAAAAACTTCTTTCCCTCTTCAAAACACTATTTGTTTTTAATTTTCCCCCTTAGGATCTCTTCAAAACACACTTTATAGTTTAAAATTTTACCCAAAAAAAGGAAGAATGAAAGTATTTTAGGCTTTTTTTAAAAATCAAACCTCCAAAAATCACATTGCTACTTAAAATTATTCTAATTAGTAAGATGTCTTTGAAGTTTGAACAAAGTTTAGTTCTAAATCAATTTAGAAATGTCTTTTCCAACCCACTATGTAATAATTTATATTTTATAAGATTATTTATTTATATTATTTAAATAAGTCACATAATTCATTTAAAAAATTTATGTAATTAAAACTACATATAAATAGTTTCTTCAATTACCGCATAGTTTTTTCTTTCACAAATTCTTCATTTATATAGCAGAAAAACAGAAAAAAAGAAAAAATGTATTACTTAGCTTAAGAAAAATGAACCGTTGTGCGGTAAAAGTCTAAAGAAGCTTCGATTATGGATTATAGAGACTATCGCCTTCCTTTTTTTTTCTTTTTTTTTTGAGAAGCATAGACTATCGCTTTGTAAGTGTAAAGTGCCCTTATGGTACTGTCAGACAATCAATTGTACTTTGGACCATCCTAGTTAGTGCCATAGGCACTCAAAAAAATAAAAATGAAAAAGGGTGACTCTGATCTTGACAAATATTGATGGGAATCAATGAGCAATCTTAGCCTGCCTTCTAAAGATATACAAAATTAAGGCAATAATTATGTTCTTAGGATGTTCCCTCTAAGTACGATATTTACTTTAATTTTTTCATATTAAAAATGCAAAAAGAGAGACTATATTAATTAATCATTATAACTTTCTTGGACCATATGGAAAACATAGTCTACTTTTTGTTCAATCCTTGATTTAATTAGCATACTTACGTTGGTTTCAATTAATTTAACTAATATTGTCTTTTCACTCTTTTATGATTAAATCAGAGGTTTAGATATGAATCTTGTTGTTATAAATTTAATGTTTATTAAATAAATAATATTAGGGACATGTTTTATATTTCAAATAATTTAATTTTGGATTAGGATTAATTAGATTAGTTTTATTGATAGATTATATATAGGAAGTTAGTATTTATTTTTATCTATCTGGAAATTTGTCTTGTATAAATGTATGAGTTACAAATTGTTAACTACTCTAAAGTGGAGGTCTCAACCCTTTCAAGGTACTCCATTTATTAAATTGGGTATATAATTCCTACATCAAAACAAAATCCAGTAACATGTCTTGACTTGATAAAAAATAAATTATCATATAACAAACGTGATACACTTAATTGTTTTTTAAATAAAAATTATCCCACTTGCCCGTACCAACAAAATGGAAAATCTTCTTTGTGAGGCTTCTAAGTTCTTATTATATATGCCATCTACTTCCAATGTTAGGTCTTAACACAACGAAGTTAGGAGATTTGCCGAACTCTACTCCTTTTGGAATGTGAAATTAAAGGAGAAATAAAAAAATTGTAGTGGATGAAATCAACAAGAAAGGCAAAGAACACATGATAATTTTGTGGTTCGACCTCATAATTTATGTCTACGAGGCACGAGCACGAGCGGAACTATGTTGTCAAAAATTTATAGAACCTCTTTAATAGCAAGTAAAAATTTATAGATTACTTCCAGTGTTCCCTTGTTTTTTATTTATTATATGAATACCATAACTTTATTAAGAAGAGGATAAAAACATTTTATCATGACTCAAAGTAAACTCAATGAAAAAATGATTTTTCTCTATCCATGTTACATAACTATTAACACTCTTAGCATGACAAGCCAATAGGTGTGCCGGATGATTGCCTTGCCTCTTGATATGTGTAATCTAAAACTGTGGAAGTCTTAGAGTTTGTGACGAATCCCCTCAATTATATTCCTTATAGCCATAGGTGGATCACCGTGACCCAATAAAACCTCTGCAATGATCATGGAATCGCATTCAATGAAAACCTCATGTACGCCCACATCCCAAGCAAACTGCACTCCCTCCTCCATAGCCTTTGCTTCGATCTCCAATGGCCCCAGTGGATATATATGTTCCCTTGTTTGATTTCAATAGATTGAAGTTTATAAAAAACGAAAAAGAAAAAAAAGAAAAAGAATTAAGTAAAACATAGATCCCAGTTCAAATTTTTAAGAGCTGCCACACACCCCCACCCCCCCACAAAAATACAGTCACAAAATTTCGCCCTTCCTAAATACCAACTCTTTCAACTCTTAATTTTTCCCATTCCTTTTCCCAGCATGCAACATATGCCCAGATATTTTTCTAACTTGCAATCATAACTTGTACCAACTTTTACTTACTTTTAACCATAACTTTTACTAACTTTTAGCCATAGCTTCCCTTCATTCCTCCTTTCACAAAAAGCCTAACTCCTAGCTGCCATTCATTCAACTTTTATATTTTAGTTCAATTTCTATATATTTATCTTACGATTTATGATATACTTTCTTATTCAATTCAATTTCTATATAGTTGAGAGGTACAAAATTTTGAATTTATTTTTTTACCATAGTGGGTATGTTCCCTTGTTTGGTTTCAATAGATTGAAGTTTATAAAAAAGAAAAAAGAAAAAAAAAAAGAATTAAGTAAAACATAGATCCCAGTTCAAATTTTAAGAGCTGCCACACACCCACCCGCCCCCCCTCTCCAACACAGTCACAAAATTTCGCCCTTCCCAAATACCAACTCTTTCAACTCTTAATTTTTCCCATTCCTTTTCCCAGCATGCAACATATGCCCATATATTTTTCTAACTTGCAATTATAACTTGTACCGACTTTTACTTACTTTTAACAATAACTTTTACTAACTTTCAGCCATAGCTTCCCTTCATTCCTCCTTTCACAAAAAGCCTAACTCGTAGCTGCCATTCATTCAACTTTTATATTTTAGTTCAATTTCTATATATTTATCTTACGATTTATGATATACTTTCTTATTCAATTCAATTTCTATATAGTTGAGAGGTACAAAATTTTGAATTTATTTTTGACCATAGTAGTCTAGTTTGGGGGAGGCTTCTCTTAAGGAATTTTTGTTAATGAACCATTTTAGAAAAAATTTAATGTAACTTCGTGGGAAATATAAAAAGTTATAAAAAAGTTAGTTACTTTTTTATTTTCTCATAAAAATTTTCTAAAAGTATTTTTTTAAATCAATATCCTTATAGCATCCGTTAATATTTTACAATTTTTATTGATAGTATGTCTCTTTGTAGAAGTAGTCTAATTTTGTTATATACTTATATTTAATTTATATGAGTGTTATGGACTTGTGATTATTCAAAAGAATAGGAGAAACTTAGGCAAAAAATGACCTAAAGGTTGTTTAGATTTGTTAGTATTTGGAGTGCTAATAAGTAGTACATACTACTAAAAAATTCCTAACAATAATGTTGTGCTATTATATATATTAGTGTGTAGTTTCGCGCATATGCACAAGTATAATTAAAATTTTTAGAAGAGGTTCAAATTATACATGGTATTAGTTTAAACTTTTTTTAAATCATACATTTCTAAAATATGCAATGGTTTCTCATTATATATATATGATTTAAAATTTAATTGGTTTTAGTTTCTTCAGTTTTTGCAAACAATAATTTACTTTCCACAAAAACAAAAAACTTAAATAGATACGTGGTGAAAAATTGGATTTCAATTGAGATCCAATTTAGAATTTAATTGGATTTGGACTATTCAATTTTTATACTTAATAATTCACTTGATACAAAATTAAATAGGGCATGTGGCGCAAAATTGAGAATCCAATTAAAATCTAATTAAATTTTATCTTAACTTTGATTATATATATATAAAGATGAGTTATGGTTTACTATGGAGTTAAGAATTTTTTTTGAACTAATGTTTGAAGACATACACACACATACACATATATAGGGCTGAGTTCAAGTTACATTCGCTGTTACAGTTTAAGCAATGTTACACAACCCAATATTTTTTAATTGGAAGCGAATTTTCCAAATCTATTGTTGGATGATATTATTTTTGTATATTTTTCATACTTGCAAAATTTCAAGATAATCAATGATCAATAGTTATATCATCAATCAATTATTTAAATTCAAGTTTTTGTAGTTTTAAATAATGTATAAAAAATGAGATTATAGATCGAATGGTAAATAACATCCGATTGAAATGAATATTAACATACATGTTAAAAATATCTTAAATTATGAATCAATAAGATAGTTGTACCTCGGCTCCCAACAAAAATTCCTAGTTCCATACCTGTCCATCGAATAAAATCTTTGAATAAAATCTCTGACAGCTATATCTCTGATGTTATCAGTGTGTTGTACAATAAGCTAGGATATTATAGAGACAACATAAGTTAGATCAGTTAAATAAACATGAGTTTATATTATAATAATTGGGATCTCTTAAACTAATACATAAAATAATATAAACTCAATATCCATCTTTAACATGGAATACCCTGGAGAAGTTTAGGAGGGGACCTATATAGTGTTCAACCACTTCATATATAATATGTACGATTTACTTGCTTCTTTTGCATGAAAATATTATCATCTACGATACGATACAAATATAGTATTTATTTATGTCTAGATTATTTTTCATTATTGCAAGGATAGAAAGGCATATGTTGTTTGGCTGAACCAAAATAGTTCCATACAGAGTACCAGTAAAGCGTTGCTTAATTTAGGGTCCACCTTTATAGCTTTTCCCACTATAAACACCAAATACTTAAATTTTTTTTTTTTCCACAATCGGGGCCAGGGTTTGTTGTTTTGTTTAGCTTAGATGTGCTACACACACACGTAGCAATAATCAACTTTTGATCAACCTCTGCAAGAGTTCTCATTGCACCACTCACAAAATATTAAATTCCATAAAAATCTAGAAAAGAAAGAGGAAGAGGATATCCAGATTATATTGGATGGTGGTGGTGGGGGATATACAGAAAAAATAAAAAAAATTAGAGACCAGTGGGAGTTACTGGTGCCGATGAGTGGGCTTAGCACTATAGGCATAATTTGTGGGTCCTTCATGAATCATTACCATGGCAACATGACATGTCGCATCTCAAAAAGGCAGGGGAAAAAAAAAAAAACTATGCTGTGCAGCGTCTGGTTTTTCCTTCCTTGCTGAGGGGTCCATTTTGCTAAACCCAATATGGTAGTTTTTTCTGTTGGTTTCTTTGCCCACTAGCCAATAATGCTGCTGCAAGATTGGTTTTTCTATTTTAGGGCAAATCTTCTATAGGGTCCGACTTTTTTTTTGAGTGTTTCAGTAAGATACCTACTTGATAACTTGGAGGCTAACAGCATTATAGAGACGTATAATTTGTTGCGATTTAGTACTTGGGTCTTCTGTTTATGATTTGTTGAAAAGTTGACAAAGTATAATTAATTTCTAGACCATTAGCTGCTATGGCTTCTTGGTGTTAATATCTAGAAGTTGTGTACTTGTATCATATATATATATATATATAAAATATACTGTTACATAATTAAGCTATAACCAAAGACACATTGAGTGAATATTCATTGATTATTTTTGAATGACTTGGTATCAGTTTGATACATTTTGAGTTAACAGTTCATGTGCACTGAGCTAACTCAGTTTAATCAAGTTGAATTGGATGGAGTGAAGTGTGACACAATTCATGTAAGACCAGCGTGTGGTGCATTTTTTTTTCATGCCTATTTTGTAAAAAAACATACCTTTCCAGATACCTGCAATACACTGTATATGACTATCAACCCGAGTCTAGCTTTCTTGAATTGTTACAATAATTAATTTCCAACTCTAAATTTATTTTAAGGCATCATCGGTTTCATTGGCTAGTTATATTAAGAGTTGTTTCTAAATTAAAAAAAAAAAAGGTTATATTAAGAGTTTTCCCTCTTCCACCCTTTTTTTTTAGGGAAACAAAGCAAGGGAAATTATGCTTCATTAGTTTATGAACAAGGGAGGCATAAACTACAAATAGGAAATTTTATTACAAATCCGGTTGAAAGTATCTCTTCCAAGTTATTACGTAGTGGTTCACAGATAGGGGTGGTTAGTGGTTACAGGTTGGCTTTGAGCAAAGTGGAGTGTTAACCTGTCAATCAACCCAACCAAATCAAATTCAATATTCTGGAATGGAAAAAGTTTGGCTCCAAATTAGTTTGGAGCTACCTTGCTCCAACCCATAACGTGGAAATTGAAAAGACCATTGACGTGTAGTTTGGTCACATGACTTTTTTAATGAATTATGTGATCTTGTTTAAATAATATACAAGTATAGTCTTATAAATTGCCACGTAATTGATTAAAAAAAAATAGCTCTAAACGAGTTTGGAGCCAAATTTTATCCTTTAGGAATTGATACCGAGCAAAATAGAGTGAATCTTCGACTGAGTTTCTCTTTTGAGTTTTTGGTTGGACTTGATCAATTCCATTAGGTGGGGTCATTGATAGCGAAGATAAAGTCAAAGTGGCTAAACATCAAGGGTGACAACATAACAACATTAAAACATACACATGCACACACACACAACAACAACAACAACACACACACACAAAGTGTTGTGCAATAGCAAAAGCTCTAATATAAACTGTTGTGCACAATAGTGGAAGCTCTAATTCCATGCCTATGTTCATAGGCAATGTCAACAACAACAAAAAAAACTACTATCAATAATATGTATTACAACCATACTTAATCAGTCCTCACAACAATAACAACTCACACAAATAACACTCACAAACTCACAATTTCAAAGCCCTATCTCTTGAAATTCTTGCCAATGGATCACCTGTTGGCCATTGTCATTATGTATCCCCAAGGCAATGAAATAACCTAATGAGTATTTAAAATAAGATAATAAATGGTGTAAGAGAGATAGCTAGTGATATGGCAGAAGATTTTCCTTCACGAAGATTAAAAAAAAAAGAAAAAAGAAGAAGCTAGGAATTAATGATTGTGTGTAAGTGGAATATAACAAAAATAATATTCATTATATAAATGAAAGTTGGAATATTAAGATACAAAACTTATATATCTTGTACTTGCTTGGGTTAACGGTAATGGTGGAAAGCATTCAATAGCAACATACTAAGGTATTCTACTATGATGGAAGGCATTCAACAGTAACAAATTGAAGTAATCAGTAAAGAACGATATGAAATATTTGTTGACGACATCTAGAGGCATTCAAGTTAGCAAAGCTATCAAGCTCTTGAGAAATTATTTTACATGTTAGAGTGCAATGCTTAAGTCATCAAAGTCAGAGAACTTAGTTTGTGAGAGTGCAACTAGAAACTTGATTAGCGCTCTTGTTAGATGCATGTAATGGTAAAATCTCTTTTGTGATTAGATAATGAAGCAATAAAAGGGAAAGAGTGATATATATATATATATATATATATTTATTTATTTATTTATATATAGCACAAGTTTCTCGTATTCTTTTGAACAATCATGAGTCCATAACATTCTTAAAAATTAAACATAAGTATATAACAAAATTAGGCTACTTCTACAAGCTGACATATAAAAATTAAATATAACAAAATTACTATAAGCAATTAACCTTAAAATAAATAGAATTTAAATTAAACTAAATTAGATTACTAAATAGAAATTGAATCGAAGAAGAAAAGTACAAATCTTATGATAAATAAATAGATATATATTGAACTAAAATAGAAAAGTTGAATGCAAGGAAGCTAGGAGCCTAGGTTTTAGGCTTTGGGAAAAGATAAATAAAGGGAAGTCATGCCTTAAAGTTAGTAAATTATGGCTAAAAGTAAGTAAAAGTTAAGGATGAAAATTAGTAAAATAAATATATGAGCACATGTTGACATGTTGGGAAAGACTAAGGGTTCATTTGGTACTTATATTTAAATAATAATTTTTAATTTTTTTTGAAATGCGTGTGGATGAAAAAGTGTGGAAAAATAAGTATAATATTGTTTAAAAACTGAAAACATGTGTTTGAATTCACATACTAAACGAGGCTTAAAAAGTTAAAAGAATTGGTAATTGAGTAGGGTCGATATTTTGTAGTTGTGTCAATGGGGAGCCAAACTTTGTACTTGAGGGGTCCCAGCTATTAGAGAGGTTTTATAAAGTTTGCTTATACCCTTACTTAGGCCTTAAGGCTTGATCTTGTAGTCAACCAAAAAATAGTCCTCAACAAGACTTTACTTTAATATTCCAAATAAAAGCATTTTAATAACTTGATTAATTTGTAAGCATCAACACCCTCTTATAACCACCTCTAGATCCCATAATCATGGAGTGATAGGTGAGATTATGAGTTGAAATTTTATGAGGTAAGTTTAATTGTCAAGTAGAAGACAATAAAACATTCCAAGGAACTAAAATATCTCATTTAGCCTTTTTTTTTTTTTTTAAATGAAAGGAGAGCCACACATTTATTTATTAATATATCAAGAAATCCCTCTATTTTGGGGCTTTTGTGAAAAGATTGATTTCAATGAGTTATTTAAAAATTGCAAAACGTTTAAAACTATTTGGTGATATATGGTACTTTTAAAATAATGATTAAGAAATACAGTTTTACATGTGATAGTATATAGTATAGTGCAACTAAATCGTGTTTTCCTTTTGTTAAAAAAATAAAATAAAATCGTATTAGCTTTTTGAATAAAAAGCGGTGGTAGATCAGATTTGTTATTGTAGGTGGGAAACATCATCGAGTATCTGTTTTTTTTTTTAGAAAGTCATCGAGTATATGTTATTAAAATACAATATTATGCAAATACTTTCAAAGCATAATTTCATTTAAGACCATCATAACTCTCTAAATATTTTTGAAATTACTATATTTTTCAAAAAAAAAGAATACCTAAAGTTCGTCATATTTGGGAATTACTTGCCGTGCAGATTACAAGATTCCTCTGTAAACAAATAGATATATATTCTTTCAGCTCTCCATTTAATTTCTCAAACGAAGAAATATATTATTTCTATTTGAAGGGTTCTAGAATTATAATCCAAGCTTGTTGATTTATTGACACTTTATTCTTTCGTGCTCTAAGAGATCCTTTGGGACATTTCCTGATACTTCTACACGTGGTTCTTTAAACATAGTCTTTTTCTTTTTTTGAGAATCATTAAACATAGACAATATTAGAGGAATAAGATCAATCGCATTCGATACTATCTTTGACCCATAGAGGTTCATGAATTTTGGAAACTTGATATGTTAAGTAATGAATATTATGAATGATCTTTGGTTTGAAATGGAGGAAAAAGTATTTTGAATCAACAAAAGGAATAGGTTGGGAATTATGGGCTGGAAAAATGATTTTGAAGTTTTTTTTGTTGACTCAACAGGTCGTGTTTTGCTGGGGGAGGCTACGTATGTTACTATGTAAGTTAGTTCTTTGTTAATGAAGATGCATTTCAGCAAAACGAAAAGAAAAAAAGTTTGAATATAAGGATCTAATGAAATATCTACAAGAGCTGCACTGAAATAACTAAGACCATGTGACATGCATTAATTTTTTTATATTTTTTGGTTGACATAGTCACGATGTCACATAGGGAACTTTTCTAAATGATAATATGTTTACCAGTCTTTTGTTGTTTGAAGTATGACCTTCACCTAACTTAAACATCTAGATCTTAATTGATTTCGCTATTAGTTTTGGGCATAATTCTAATTCTTTAGCTAACAAGAAATAATGACTCCCACAATTTAGAGTTAACCACTCTATCTATGACACCCATTAATTTTAGGTGTAACCGGAGTTTTAATTTAGATTCTTTATTTAATAATAGTTAATTAAAATCTATGATTCTCAAAGCTCATTATTTAAAAATTACACTTACCCATGTGAGATTACATTCTTTAATATGTTTTCATCAACTTCAAATAGTTAAAATTCACATATACATTAATTACAACTTTTAGAAGGAAAGCCTAGAGAACATAATCATGTCAAAATGCAAAAAAACCTCCTAGGTTTCATTCATTCTTTATAACTCCTTAAGATTTTTATATTCACCAAATTGAACTTTGGGACTATCTTTTTTTTTTTTTTTTTTTTTTTTAAAGTTTTCATGGACAAAAAAAATTAAATTATACTATAATGTAAACCACATTAATAAGACTTGTTAACTGATTCATGTCGTTGCTCAAGTGATGCTCACGTGATTTTTTTTTGTTAACAGGAACTAACAAAAGTTAATCACAAGCGTAAATTTGACAGATATATAAAAACCTCAAAAAGTTACAAAAAAGAATTAAAACTCTATGGAGATGTTTTTACAATCGACCCAAACCCCAAGGGGTATTTTTGTATTTAGGCCAACATAATTATAACCTTATTAAGGTCTGAATATATTAAACCCAATAAACCAGAACAATAAAAGAAAGTGCAATTAGATTAGTTGAATGAATTTAAACTTTTTACTCATAAATTACATAGGGATAAAATGTAATTTTATTTATTTAAAATTTTACGTAAGGGTGACATATGCATGCCGAAAAAGGAATACTGGCACGTATAGCGACCAAGTTGTCAACCCAAAAATGGAATGTGGGCATGGTTGTCAAAATCGCGACCCGGATCGTAAAATTGTAAGATTTTACGATCCCACCTCACCAAAAAATTTAAAATCGTAGCAGGATCGCAAAAATGGTAGGATCGTATGTAGGATCGTGTAGGATCGTATAGGATCATAGGATCGTATGGGATCTTACCGATCCTACCATTTGGCTTGATTTTATTTTATTTTATTTTTTTATGTGGGATTCATTTGGGTAAGATAATCCACCTAAACTCACAAGCCCAATGAGTTATCAGAAGTCCCAAATTTACCCCTATGTTACCATAAAATCTCAAAAAAACTTATAGTACTTAAGTTTAATGTTTTGGATGTTGATACTAGGAAGGATATAGATGATAAAATGGGATATGATAATGACAGTGATTAGATTAGAAGAATCTTAAAATGAGAATTCTCTTTTGGATTTCATATTTGTAATTAGCTAGTTTACCTTAAATTGAGAATTCTCTTTTGGATTACATATTGTAAATTTGTAGTTTTTATATGCTAACTAGCCTAATTTATTTTAGATTTGGAACTTATAATTTGGAAAACATTTTTCATATGTGTAGATAATATTTTGGTACTTAGTTGCTAATTAAACATGTACGGAACTTTTTAGATACATTATGTCAAAAGTTAAATATATTTTGTTTCGTTAGAATGACATAAGAACGATGTAGTGCGTGCAAATTACATTTTATGATGCAATTTTTTTTTAATGGATGGTGTAGGGACTGAGTTTGAGCACTTCTACTGTTGGATGAGTGTACTCAAACCCAACTAGCCCAATACAATGAATTTGTAGAGAATGGGTTTAATAACTAGTCCTTAGTGAGGATCGCAGCAACTAAGCACAGTAGTGAGTGGATGGAATGACAAGAGCATAGGCTAAATTATGAAATTTTGCTCTGTGGCATTCTCCAGAGGAACGTGTAGTTCGTACTATTTCTTCTATACTTTACTACAAAGGTTCAGAGGGTTCTACAAATTGCTATTGTATTTTCTGCCTCTAATCGTCCATCCCCTTTCCAGAAGGATTTCTTACATTATATACCCCATCTTAGTTGATCTTAGCCCTACATTTGTCGAACAAGCAGGTCATTACTTGAGAGCCTGTCCCATCAGCCGCCTTCCCACTCTTTCTGTGGGTTGCAACAACCAAGGCTGCACTGTTCAGGGGTCATTTCCTCATTAATGCAGCCAGAACGTTAGTTGTGGGCATTTAATGTGGAGGTGACAGTTCATCCTGGCATTGCTCCTCCACCATGCTTCCATGGCTGACACATTGTACTTGTTCTTTCCTTGGGATGCTCTAGGAGGCTGCCTTTGGTGGCCTGTTGCTTCTTCCTCCTATGATCTCGGCTGGCCGAGGACAGGGTTGTCCTCGACGATGTTTCCTGGCAACTTGGGCTTTCTACGTTCATCCTCGAACGTTTCTTCATTCTCGGCGTGGGCCTTGGGCTTAATATAAAGTAGGCTGGGGTTGCTAGATTCTTAGGCCCCACAATAGCCACTCAAAATCCTGCTGTCCAGCTCTTCGGATGGAGATGAGGATTTTGACATCCTCGAGTCGTCGTCATGGCTTGTCAAGTTTTGTCCTCCATCGGTACCAGAGTCTTTTCACCTGTCCAAGGCACGTTCCTGGCGCTTCGGTATATGGAGTGCGTCCTCATTAAATTCTGGTGGCTCTGTGCCCCTCACGTTCAACGGCGTGATGGTAATCCAACGGTAGGGATTTTTTCAGCTTTATGAAAGGGAAAACCCGCATGGTTATCTTTAATTGGGGGTATAAATCTCATCCAGTGCGCCACCAACGTGTTAAGGATCCTGGGTTGTGAGGACGCCTTAAATGAGAAGATGGGGTTGAGGTTAACCCACCATGATGTGAACTGGTGCTACAATCTCCAACACCTCAAGGGTAAATCCTACTATATGAAGACGATGGATGATAAGGTTAGTCTCATTCAGTGTCTCCCCGAGTCTAGCAAGGGGTTGAATAAGGACTTTCTCATTGTGTTCGAAGAGTGGCACGACGGCCTTCACTGTCCAACCGAAGAGGGGACTCCAGATGGTGTATTTAGAGTAGGAGAGGGTTTGATCCTTTGTGTTATCGCAGTTTGCATCGTTTGGTTGCTAATACGAATATGCTTTCTTTTTTGCAGATCCACATGCCTTTAAACGACACTTCCATTTGGTTAACAAGGAAGACTTGGAAACCATACTTAGGACGGAGGTCTTCGTGAACGAAGCTGACAACCAAGTTAGAGCTGCTCACAAGATCCTCGGGTACAATCCGATCCAGAAGTCGTTCCCGGCACTGAAATACATGAACAGAGCCGAGGATCCTAGGCTTCATAGGATCACCGTAGCAGAACAAGGGTTCCTGCTTCCTGAAGGGTCTCCCGTTCCAGTAGGTATTCCGTTGGCAGGCCCTTCTTCATCCCCTAAAACTGCAGAGGCCGAGGGTGGAAGACTAGAAGAAGAAGAGGAAGTCGCCGATCTGGGTCCGTCCAAGGACGAATTTGGTGCATTTGACCAAGCCCATCCGTCCGGGGACCTCTCATCCGCAAGTACTTCTCTTCAAGCCGAGATGGGTTTCAAGAGACAACCCCAGACCAGCTTGCTTAACCTGATTGAGGGTCAGCCGGGGAGGGATGCGCTAGGGAAGTCTCAATCCAAGCCTCTTCCTCCACCACCCAAGTCTCTACCTGTTCAGACCAGGTTATCGTCCACCCAGTCCAGGCTTCCACCTCCTCCACCTCAGCTAAGTTTGCCCCAAGGGTCCAAGCCCACTGATCCCAAAAATAAGAAGGATAAAGGCAAACGGCCCATGGGAGCAGACAGATCTCGATCCTCCCAGGAGGAGGATGAAGCTCGATGGGCCTCCAAGCAATAAAAAACTAGTCACCAGGGCCAAAGAAAGGAAGTGGCCCTACAGGCCGAGCCCCTGGCTTGGCTCCCCGCCCCAATGCTCAACGAGGAGTCCTTGATGGACAATGCTTCCCTTAGGGACTTCAGGGGGGGTGAAGGCACATTCGTGGCCGATGCGTTGGAGAGGTCTTTGCTACTTCCTGCTGACATGGCCGAATTGGAGAACTTGAGGAGACAGGAGGTCTCCTTCAACTTGAAGAGGTACTTGGGCATGGTAAGACATCCAACACTTGAGACTTTGTTGAATTTTGCTCTTTGATTCCCAACTTACCGTGTGTTTGTTTCAATTGGCAAGCTATCCAGGCCATCTTTAGGTTGGAAGAGGCGGCCAACAACCAGAGTAGGGCCTTTGAACTCGAACGAGATAGGCGTCTAGACGCTGCTCGGACTCTTAAAACCTCCGAGGTCGATCTCTCAAAAGCAAGGGAGGAGCTGAAGGAGATAACAAGGGCTCGAGATAGCGTTGAGTCAGGACTTGCAAGAGCTCAAAAGCAGGCCCAAAACCAGACGAGGCGCCTGCTTAATGCAGAGGATCAGCTGAAGATCGCTAAGGAACAAATCGTTAAGCTGAAGAAGAAGATGGCCGAGGCAGAGGGGGCCAAGAACGTTGCAGAGTGGGCTAGGGACGAGGCCTTGAGGGCTAAGGAGAGGGCTAAATTCGCCAGGACAGAGGCTGAGGCCTCTAAGGAGAAGGTCGAGTAGGCGGCTTATGACTTGGGAGTGGCTGAGACCCAGGCCCTTCTCAAGTCTCAAGTGCCTAAGGTATGCAGGCGCTACTGTTCCCAGACTTGGAAAGAGGCCCTCAAACAAGCTGGAGTTGAGGCTTCATCTGACCTATGGAAGGTGGGGCATGTATACTACCTTCCTGCCATCCGTGAGGCTGTTCCTTCTAACTCCGAGGCTGAGGTGGTTCCTAAGGAAGTTGGTACTGCTCCAAACGAAGCTGCTCTGGCCATTGCCACTTCTGATGAGCCTGCCAAGGAAGTTGAGCCTGCTGGGGTGACCGAAACAAACAAAGGTCCAAACAAGGAGGCACCCCAAGATGCTACAATGTCCTCAGCGGGTGCCCAAGTCCCTAATGCCGAGGAGGCACCTCTTCTTGTTGATCCTCTGCAGGCTGTTCCCCCAACTGAGGGCTCTAAGGATCCTGAGACCATTTCTGGTTAGCTCCCCAAGGAAGAGATCAAAATGAAGCTGAAGAAATAGGCCTCCTTGGCTAGCTTCAGTTGTATTTTTGCCTTGTGTTTTCTTTTTTTTTTTTTTTTTTTTTTTTTTGAACATTGTAATGTGACTTTTAGATGGAATATACGAGATTTCTTTTTTTACATTATGTGTTTATTGTTTTTATGGTGGGTTCTGCTACTTGTATAACCTGCACTTTGATTATTAGCTAAACAATGTCAATAGTGTGACTTGCTTCGGCTGAATAGACTATAAAAGGCAATAACCTTGTAATATGAATCCTATATCTCATGAATTTGGTTGTCATAACTTAAACTGCTTTAAGTAATGCTCATGGGCTTGTGTTGGTTTACATCCTTATCGAATGAGGACAGGGGAGTTGGTTCGAGGAGCCAAACTCCCTTTTTTTTTTTGAAATGTAGTTAGTTTCCCCATAGGCTTGAGTCTGAGGACCATGCAAGGCCCTAGTTCTGTCTAGTACTTATATTTTTCTTGAAAGTAGTTAGTTTCCCCATAGGTTTGAGTCTGAGGATCATGCAAGGCATTGGTTCTGTATAGTACTTAGATTTTTCTTGAAGTAACTAGCTTCCCCATAGGTTTAAGTCCGAGGACCATGCAAGACCTTGGTTCTGTCTAGTACCTAGATTTTCTTGAAGTAACTAGTTTCCCCATAGGCTTGAGTTCGAGGACCATGCAAGATCTTGGTTCTGTCTAACATTTAGATTATTTTGGAAGTAACTAGTTTCCCCATAGGCTTGAGTCCGAGGACCATGCAAGACCTTGGTTCTATCTAGTACTTAGACGGTTGCCAAAATACAAGACCTATAATTATAATAGACTTTAAAATTCAAATTAGAAAAAATGCTTTTATTAATAATAATACATTCTCAGGTTATTTACATTCCATGGATGTGGTACAGCTTTTTCGTCTAAATTTTTCAAGTAGTATGCACCTATCCCTGCTACTGAAGTAATTCGGTATGGTCCTTCCCAATTGGGCCCCAGCTTTCTCTAAGATGGGTTCTTGGCCGCACCCACAACTTTCCTCAACACTAAGTCCCCTGGGGCTAGTGGTTTCAGTTTCACATTGGAATTATACCCCTGCTTAAGCTTCTGGTGGTAATAGGCCAATTGGATCATTGCCTTTTCTCTTCGCTCATCGATCATGTCTAGACTCTTCCTTAATAGTTCATCATTACTGCTTGGAGTGAAGGAGCTCGTCCTCAGCGTTGGGGAGTTTACCTCAAGAGGGATAACAGCCTCAGCACCATAGGTCATGGCAAAAGGTGTCTCCCCTGTTGACCGCCGCGGCGTAGTTTGGTAAGTCCACAAAACATGTGGTAGCTCTTCTACCCATCTTCCCTTGGCGTCGTCCAGTCTCTTCTTAAGCCCATTGACTATGACCTTGTTAACAGCCTCTGCCTGTCTATTTCCCTGAGGATAAGCTGGAGTCAAGTACCTGTTTGTGATCCCCAGTTCGCAACAGTATCTTCTAAAGGCTTTACTGTTGAATTGGAGTCCATTGTCTGAAATGAGGGTATGGGGGACCCCGAACCGCGAAACAATGCTTCTCCAAATGAATTTCATAACGTCCACATCTTTGATGTTGGTCAATGGCTCAGTTTCGACCCATTTGGTGAAGTAATCTGTGCCGACCAGTAGATATCTTTTATTTCCTGGCGCCTTGGGGAAAGGGCCAACAATATCCAAGCCCCACTAGGTGAACGACCATGGGCTGGACAAAAGGTTGAGGACCCCTCCTGGCTGATGAATGTTTGGGGCGAACCTTTGGCACTGGTCACATTTCTTAACATATTCTTGGGCTTCCTTCTGCATCCCAGGCTACCAATATCCCTGGGTAAAGGCTCGGTGTGACAGAGACCTTCCTCCTGTGTGGCTCCCAAAGATTCCTTCATGCAGCTCTTCAAGCAGTAACTCTGATGCTTCAGGGTGTATGCACAGCAAATAAGACCCAGAGTAAGAGCGCTTATACAATTTGTGGTCCTCTGACAACAAGAACCGAAGAGCGTTTCTTCGTACCCTCTCAGCCTCTGACTTCCCCTTGGGAAAAATATCATCTTTGAGGAATCTCATTATGGGGTCCATCCAGCTAGGACCCGCTTTAATTTGATGGATACGAATCATGCCTTTTACAACCTCATGTGCTCCACTCAGATGCTCAATAAGAATAATCCGAGGCAAACCCCCTGCCGAGGAGATAGTAAGCGTAGCCAATGAATCCGCATGAGTGTTTCCACTTTGGGAGATGTGAGACAAGCTGAAAAGATCGAAGTCTGACTGCAAGCATTTGACCTGGCTTAGTTTCTCTTGCATCCTCGTGTCTCTAGCTTCAAACTCTCCCTTCACTTGGCCCACTACTAATCTCAAGTTCGAGAACATCTCTACTGCTTTTCCTCCCATTTTCTGCACCATGGCCATCCCTTGTAACAAGGCCTCATCTCGGCCTCGTTATTCTTGGCCGAGAACCCAAGTCTCAGGGATTTCTCTATGATAGCCTTTTTAGGGGATATTAGGACTAGCCCTACTCCAGACCCCCTTTGATTTGCTGCTCCATCGATATACACCTTCCAACATGAGGGTTTTGACATGGAGACTACCCCAACCGATTTTCCATCCATGTTTCGCTTCTCTGCTACTGCCTCTGCTGATGGTTCAGCAAACTCGGCCACCAAGTAAGCCAGAACCTGGCCCTTTATAGAGGTCTGAGGCATATACTTGATGTCGAAAGCCCCCAGAATAGTGCCTTATATGGCAATCCTTCCAGTGTAATCAGCAGTCCGAAGTACAGACTTCAAGGGTAATTGGGTTAGAACAACCACTGTGTGGGCTTGGAAATAATGGGGGAGCTTTTGCGTAGCATGGACCACGGCGAGTATGGCTTTCTCCAAGGGTAAGTATCTGACCTCAGCTTCATGTAGTGACTTGCTCACATAGTAGATTGACTTTTGAAGGCCATTGTCGTCCCGTACTAGCACCAAGCTCACAGCATGAGGGGCCACAGCTATATATGCGTATAGGACTTCATCGGCCTCAGGTCTGGACATGATAGGTGGCCGGGATAGGTACTCCTTGAGCTGCTGGAAGGCCACGATACAGTCCTCGGACCATTCAAATTCTTTCCACTTGTTGATCAAGAGATAGAAGGGTCTACATCTATCCGTCGACCTGGAAATGAATCGATTCAAAACTGCGATCATTCCAGTAAGCTTTTGGACCTCCTTGGGGTTTTGCGATGGCTTTAAATCGTTAATAGCCTTGATCTGGTCAGGGTTAACCTCGATTCCCCTATGAGTAACCATGTAGCCTAAAAACTTGTCTGATCCCACACCAAACGAACATTTGGAAGCATTTAGGCGCAGCTTGTCTCCTAAATGCTCGGCCTCCACTTTACTCTTCACCACCATATCATCAACATAGATTTCGATGCACTTGCACAACAACGGCTCGAACATCCTCGTCATCATCCTTTGATAAGTGGACCCCGCGTTCTTCAGACCGAACGACATTACCTTGTAGTAGTAGTTCCCACTAGGTGTCATGAAAGCTGTTTTCTCCTGGTCCTCCAGAGCTAGTGGTATTTGATGGTAGTCCTGAAAGGCATATAAGAAGCTCATTGAAGGATGGCCTACAGTTGCGTCCACCAGCTGGTCTATCCGAGGCATGGGGAACGGGTCTTTTGGACATGCCTTAGTCAGGTCTGTGAAGTCCACGCAAACCCTTCATTTTTCACTTTTCTTCTTAACCACCACGGTGTTGGACAACTATTCGGGGTAAAAAACCTCTTTGATAGCCCTCGCATGCTTGAGCTTTTTCACTTCGTCCCTAATCACGTTAGCGTGCTCTCTTGATGGGCGCCGGGGTGGTTGCTTCTTGGGGATGACAGACGGGTTGACATTGAGATGGTGACAGATGAAGGCTGGATTAATCCCTTGGGCATTGCAGGCATCCCATGCGAATACGTTGATATTTCTTTTGAGAAACTCAATTAACTCCTCATTCTCCTGAAGAGACAGCTGGGCTCCGACCTGAAAGAACTTCTCTGGGTCACCACCAATGACCACCTTTTCTAAATCTTTGCATTTTGCCTCCTCGACCGCCGCATCAGGAGACGACGCTGGGGCCTTTGACCGCTATAAGTTCTTTTCAGCAGTGGCCGAGGGCTCCGCGTCGAGCCGATGTGAAATGGCAGCCACCATACATTGCCTTGCCGTGGATTGGCAACCACAGATTTCGAGAACTTGGTCCCCTGACGAGAATTTCACCTTCTGATGCAACGATGAGGCAACAGCCCCTAAGGTATGGAGCCAGGGCCTGCCGATAATGGCTGTGTAGGGAGAGTATGTGTCCACCACGATAAAGTTCACCTCTACTATCTTTGGGCCGGTCTGGATGGGTAGCCTAATCATGCCCTTTGGAATAACAAGCTACCCGTTGAAGCTCATCAAGGGAGAGCTATAAGGCGTCAGGTCTTCTGGTTTCAACCTCAGCCCCTTGTAGAGGTTCGGGTACATAACCTCGGCCGCACTGCCATCATCCACCATCACTTTTTTCACATCGTAGTCCCCGATTCTGAGAGTGATCACCAGCGCATCGTCATAGGGCTGGATGGTTCCGATCTTGTCTTCTCCTGAAAAACTCAAGATTGGGTGAAAATTCCTTTTAGCCCTTTTCGGCTCTAGCTAGGACTCCTCTGCGGGCAGCTAGGCCACAGATAGCACTCAGGAAGGGCGCGTGCCTGTTTTTCCCGGAGCGGCCAGGATCACATTGATCATCCCTGATGGGTCTGGCCTTGATGACCATTGGAATGATGCAGAAGGTGCCTTAGCTTTCCTTCTCGGATTAGCTAGTCCAGATAGTTCTGGAGGTTCCTGCAGTTCTCTGTGGTATGTCCGTGGTCCCGGTGGTATTGGCAATAGAGGTTCTGATTGTGCCTTGCGGACTCTCCCACCATCTTATTCGGCCATTTAAAGTATGGCTCGTTCCTGATTTTCTCCAACACTCGATGTATTGGTTCTCGAAACACAGCGCCGACGGTCTGCGTGTTGGTTGCTTCGGGTTGCCCTGCAAAATCTCTCATCGAGCGGTTGCTGTTATATCGGTTCGACCTGAAATATCTCCTCTCCTGAGGGATAGCCTTTTCTTTTCCCTTGCCCTGCAGCTGGTCTTCCTCTACTCGCTTGTACTTATCAATTCGATCCATCAGTTGGCGCATACTGGTGGCAGGCTTGCTAGTCAGAGACTTCCTCAAGCCGTGCCTAGTTGGGAGACCATTTTTGAAGGTGTTGATGGTGACATCATCAAAATTGCCATTCATTTCATTATACATCTCCCAATATCTGTCCGAGTAGGCCTTTAGAGTTTCTCCATCGTGCATGGATAAAGACAATAATGCACTCACGGGCCGAGGATCTCTGCTGTTTGTGACGAAACGAGAGCCGAAGGCTCGGGTTAGCTGCCTATACGAATCTATGGAGTTCGTCTTTAAGCCGTTGAACCACCTCATCGCCACTGGTCCCAAGCTAGATGGGAAAACCTTGCACATCAGTGCCTCGTTTTTAGAATGGACAGCCATTCTCTGGTTAAACTAGTTCACATGCTCCACGGGGTCCGTTTTGCCGTTATAGATGGTGAAGGTTGGCTACTGGAATCGTTGAGGAAGTGCAGCCCCTTTTATATGGCGTGTGAAAGGCGACTTGGAGAGTTGATCTAGTGCTCTACTCATGGCATTGTATCCCAAGCCCCTAGGAGATGGGCTTTTATGTTCACGCCTCTGATAGTGCTCTTCTTCGTGGGAGAAAGTCTCGCTTGGAGGAGTTCTCGATCTTTGCCTATAGTCATCATCACTTTCATCGTCGGAGGGCAAGTCAGGGCTAGGTCAAGATCGCCTTCGTTGTGCATGGCGCAGCTTTCTCTTCAAGTCGTCTATCTCCCGCTGCATGACCAGCTTATCATCCTGTCTCTGGTATACGTGACTCTTAACCTCTTCTGATTGCATGGTCTGGTTGTCATTTTGTCTCCGAAGCACGTGACTACCCCCACAAGAGTGGCTTCCGCTGGTTTGAGTGGTGTGTACACTTCCCTCTCGAAACCTTCCATTCTCTTCGTTTTGATCACGCTTAGGATTGGCGAAGTTACCCTATTGCTTGGATCTAGCTGGTTCAGGCTGATAGGAGCTCGCTTGAGGAGGGCCTGATCCTACCATGCTGGATTGTTGCCCCTACTAACACACAAGTTCTTCCCACAGACGGCGCCAATTGTAAGGACTGGGTTTGAGTATTTTTACTGTTGGATGAGTGGATTCAGACCCAACTAGCCAAATACAATGAATTTGTAGATAATGGGTTTAAGAACTAGTCCTTAGTGAGGATCGCAGCAACTAAGCACAATAGTGAGTGGATGGAATGACAAGAACATAGGCTAAAGTATGAAATTCTGCTCCTCGGCACTCTCCAGAGGAACGTGTAGTTTGTACTATTTCTTCTGTACTTTACTACAAAGGTTCAGAGGGTTCTACAAATTGCTATTGTATTTTCTGCCTCTAATCGTCCATCCCCTTTCCAGAAAGATTTCTTACATTATATATCCCCTCTCAGTTGAGCTTAGCCCTACATTTGTCAAACAAGCAGGTCATTACTTGAGTGTCTGTCCCATCAGCCGCCTTCCCACTCTTTCTGTGAGTTGCAGCAACTAAGGCTGCACTGTTCATGGGTCATTTCCTCATTAATGCGGTCAGAACGTTAGTTGTGGAACGTTAGTTGTGGGCATTTAATGTGGAGGTGACAGTTCATCCTGGCATTGCTATCAATAAGTTTTTTGCTTAAAATCTGAAAATAGGTAGGATCTTACGATTTACGATCCGATCCTACGATCCACGATCCTATCTACCTCCCACGATCCTATATAGGATCCCGATTTTGACAACCTTGGACGTGGGGCATCTTGTGCATTGAGTCCCCATGCATAATAGATTAATTATTACTATATTTGAATTGAAGTAAACTTCCAAGCCAAGAAGGAATATTGCAGAGCAAAAAAAAAAAAAAGAAGAAGAAGGAATATTGCATAATATATTGATATTGACCATACCAAATTAACAATATTATGGGAAAAAAACATAAGAACATAGATATATTAAACTATGAGAAAAATGATAAAGTTTTTCTCCAATCAATTTGAAGAAATTTCTGACCTATTATATAGTGATTCATAAGATCATTTATATGTATTATTTAAATAAGTTATTTAATTTTATAAAAACCATAAGAAAATAGTTATTTAGAATGGAATATATCATGAGTATAACTATAGAATTGTGGGTCATTTATAACAGGATTAAGACTGCATGGGAGAAGGGGCATGAATATCTCATTTTGGAAACAAATTCAGTGTTGAAAGTGAATTTTTAACAATGCTAAAAATAAACTATTAAAAAAGGTCTTATGGTTTCATGGTATTGTCCAGTCTTCCCTATTAGAAGTGTCTATGATTAATCCCCACACACCTGCTTATTATATCCACACACAAAAAAAAAATATATATATATATATATATATTTATATAGTATTTTTTTTGAATAATTTAATAGTTGAAAGAGATGAGATTTGATTCTTAAACGTCTTTATTAGAAATATCATAAAATGTCAATTGAATTACAAGGTTCTCGATGCATTCATTTAAAGTTTGAATGCTTTCTTTTATCATATTTCAATTCTAATTTTAGAAATGCTTCCCTCTCTCCTCCCCATATTTCATTAAAAAAATATATATAAAATAAAAGAAAATAAAATAATAGTAAAGTATATATATATATATATATATATATATATTTTAAGAATGAAAATAATAGTATAGTTGAAAGTGAAACAATGCCAGTACCCTAATGCCAAAAATTAACACTTATTAGACTGACTGGTTAGGTTCCTTCTAAAACGTTTCTTGGGCCACCTGAAAACTCCTAATGAATGTGAAGAAGGGAAGAGATTTGTTGCCAAATAATAGAGGTTTCTTAATGGGAAAGTTATTCTCCCTTTTTTGGGTCCTGATTCAAAGATTTCATTTCTTTAATCAAGCTTCCTTTAACCTGCTAGCCTAACTCTTTTCTTTTTTGAAGATCTTTATTAGCTACCTAAACTTTGAAACCGAAACCCTCTTTCACATGGGTTGGCTTTAAAGCATCTCCAAGGTCTTCAGTTTTGACTGTACATCAGAAACAAATTAGTAAAAGAATTTGGAAAGAGGATTTTTTTTATTAAAAATAAAAGATATTAAGTGGAAAAATTCTTTTTGGCCGAAGAATTAAATAGAGATTCTTTCAAGACTATTATGGAACTTGGCCGGTCATTAAATTCTAAGGTGACCTATCTTGGGGCATTGAATTTGAATTCCCATGCAAACGAACCTTCTTGGCTTCTTCTTCTTTTTTCTTTTAATTTTGATTTAAAAATCTATAAAAAGTGAGGAGGAAGATAAGAGTTTCTATTCGAACCCAAGTTCTAAATATAGAGAAAATTGAATAGAGATTCTTTCAAGACTATTATGGAACTTGGTCGGTCATTAAATTCTAGGTGACCTATCTTGGGGCATTGAATTTGAATTCCCATGCAAACGAACCTTCTTGGCTTCTTATTCTTCTTCTTCTTTTTTCTTTTTTTTTTTCTTTTAATTTTGATTTTAAAATCTATAAAAAGTGAGGAGGAAGATAAGAGTTTCTATTCGAACCCAAGTTCTCAATATAGAGAAAATTAAATTATATATAATAATTGTTTCTAAAAAAAAAAAAAACAATGGTCTTGTTACAATACAAATTCTCTGTACCACATTTTTTGTTTCACTTATGTTCTATACTTCCACCAATTACAACTTGTTATGTATTTATTTTTTTCCATTTTAAATTTTGACTATTTTATAAGGAAAGTTAAATAAATACATTGCAAGTTGTAATTTGTGGAACATAAAGTGAAACATAAAAAATAATATAGAGGATTTCTATTTGTCTTGTTAACGAGTGCTTTTAGAACAATTGTTAATAAATAATTTTAGGAAAATTTTAATACCACTTTCATGAAAAATTAAAAAAAAACTATTAAAAATCAATTATTTTATTTTATTTTCTCATATAAAGTTTTTAAATTTCTTTTCTAGGCATATACTGGTTAACTAGCCCCCAAAAAATAATTACATTAATTATTCCCAGAAAAACACATAAGAGTAACACATTATAAAAGAAAAAAAGAAAGGAACAAAAAGTCGTACAACAATAGTTTGGAAACTTCGGCCATCTTTCTTCTTGTTCCTAGAACATTTTTGCCCACAGCATAATCATAGAGGAAGAAAGAGGAATGAAAAGTTAAACCATTCTCAAATTTCAACCCAATAAAGGTTTTCAACAATGTCGACTCGTGCTAATTAAATGCATAGTTCAAAAAGATCTTATCTATCTTGTAGTCACTAGAAAGTACCAAGTTAAATGAACTAATCAAATTGGAAAGTGTTACATCCACAACAAATTATAGGTGGTAAGTTGTTATTAATTTTAATTTTAACTCACAATTAAAATTATATTTTTATCCACTAATAACAGTTAATAACAATCACCACCGCGCACCCCTGGTGCGGTGGTCACTCCACAAGTATAAATGCTTGTGGAGTGTGGGAAGACAAAGACCGGGGTTCAAGTCTCCAAGAGGGAGCTTTATACACATATACACTTAGATTAGGCTAAGGTAGAAATTCTATCTTGTATTAAAAAAAAAAAAAAAAACAGCTAATAACAATCTACTACTTATAATTTGTTGTGAAAGTGTTTTAAAAATGCCACAAACAAAATATTTTTTAATTAAATAAATTAGTAATTAACTAAAAATGTACACAGACTATTAATTTCATATTAATGGTAATAGGTGGACATGCCAATTATAGAAGTAAAGGCTGTCTATCTGTTTCGCAATCCAGCCATGAGTACGTGTTTAATGTCAAAACTATATATATATATATATATATATATATATACATACATACACATGCACACACATGAGATTAATTATAATCAAACGTTAAAAGGCTGCTGATTTTGATTTGTTGCAAACTTTGTAAGGTTAGGTTAGGTTAGAGCTGCTTGTTCCGAACTTTAGAAGGGGCGGTGCGAAATGTTTTGTTTTTATTTGTTCTGTTCTCTATATGCCAAATTTCTAACTAACCCATCAAGTCTAATAATAATTATTATTAAAGAAAGTTGTAGCACACATATGCATGAAAACAATTAGTCTTTCTTTGTTTCAATTTTCATAATTCAAGGATTTTTATCCAACATTTTTTTGCTCAACATAATAAATATAATTTTTTTGTAAAACATACAATCTTTGTAGAGTCATAATCCTATTTATGTTGAGTTGTACGTACTAATTATAGTTAATTAATTGGGCTTTTATAAAAATATAATGAATACATAATTATTCTAACAAATATCTTAAAAATTAAAGAGAAAATAAAAAACTTTGCTCTATACCTATAAAATGATAGTTGATCAAAGATAATTTAAAGATTTAAAATCTTCTTGTCAACCTAGCTTGCCTTAAATTCGTTGATGTTGAATCAGTAGATTTTTTGTAATACATTTCAAACTATTTAATTTTTATCTTGAGTTGTGTTTATAACAATAATTTATATTATTATTTTTATATGTCACAATTTTTAGTGTTGGCTAATTCAATGACAAATTTATTTGTATTTTTGGACAATGTACCTTGTATTATATATATGAGTCTAATAAGGATTGAGGTTTAAAGATTCGGTTCACTGTGTAAACCTAAAGACCTTCGTTGGGCGAAAGATTTTGTGGCCTTCTCAATACTAAATCCTACACCTTTATAAAAAATAAATAAAAAATTAATTAATCAATTAACCCTAATCACTAGAGGGGAAGACAGCCGCACTAATACAATGAAAAACTAGAGTTGAAAATTCCAAAGTCTTATCTCTACCTAATTGAGTCTTACCTTCAATAATTAACTCTTATTTGGAGCTTCTATGAAAGCCATGGCCCAGGTCCAAACTAACTCCATTTACAACATTATACCTAAACCAGTAAGAAAAAGGAAAAAAGAGAGGGTTGTTAAGGCCATTCCCTAAATTAAACTCTTCATAAATCTCTCTTATATCCATAGTTATTCAATGATTGAACTCTCTCTTTTCAAATAATATGTCACCATCCACCACAAGTAATTTTTTTTATTACAACTAACAAAAACTTATTGCAATAACATCAAAGTCATTGCAATAGTTGATGCGAGTTATTTCAATAAATTTTGAGATAATAAGTTTGTGCAACAAAAATTTTCATTGCAATAATCATTAGATATTTTAACGACAACTTTGATGCAATGATATATATGTTGTTGCAATAAACAATTTATTGCAACGATATATTTGTTGTAATAAATAATTATTTCATATTTGTCATCGCAATAGATTGTAAAATAATTGATATCAAATTATGCAATGATATATTCGTTTCATGTTTGTCATTGCAATAGATTGTAAAATTATTGATATCAAATGATTACAATGATGTCTTTATTGCAATAAAATATCACTTTGAAATTTTTGTTGTAATAGACTGCAAAAATAATTGTTATCAAGTTATTGTAACAATATCTTTATTTTAAATTATTGCAACAAATTTTCCTTATGTAATACCGATAATTATAAGTTATTGAAACTAATTATTGTAAATGTGATAATTTACCACTTTTAAGTTACTATTGCAACGATTTTTAATTTATAGATGTAATATTGTGTCTAATACCATTATACTTATGTTGTTGTATTAACATTTGGTGTAATAGACTTATTTTGATATAGTGATAGTTGTTCTATGTCCGACCAGACCGCACTTAGAAACTCCAATTAGTGGGAAATAAAAAGGTCTCCTTACCCCGCTGGGAAATAGCATAACCTTACAAATAGGTACCATTACCTTTAAAAAAAACACATTATAGGCTTACTTGACATGTCAATGTACGTAGTGCTAACATGTGACAACTGGTAAACCAACGAAAATCACAACTCGCAACAATAATTATCACTTGGCAATTCTTATTCCCTTTTCATTTCTATCACCAAATAAATTAACAAAACATAAAGAGTGGGGTTCAATTCAACTGTTAAAGTGGTCCTTCCCCATTTTCGTTACTAATGCTCTAAGATAGCGCCAAAACGATTCCTTGGAAATCTCCTTTTTTATTACTTTCTCTCATATTTGCAAAATACACTTATGTAAAGTTTCAAATCTTGGACAAAAGAAGAGTTAAACTATTTCTCTTTTTTTTTTTTACATCAATGATAGAAATATATTAATAAAGAAAGAGAAACAGTATACAAAAGAAACTTGGCCCAGGAGCTGTAAGACAAAAGGCCATAACATCATAACTAATTCAGTTAATGATTATTTAATTATAAAAATCGATTTATATTCCACCATGAAAGAGTAAAGTTTCCATATTTTTACTAATATCCCTTTATTAATTATAATGAAAAAGTTAAAGAACTTTTATGCTTTTGTTTCTGTTTTATGATTTTTAATTAAAAAGGACAACGTAGAAACTTGTACATTTTTATTTTATACATAATGTACTTAATGATATCTTCTCAAAAATTGGATTTTCTAAATTTTAAAAAAAATTATAAACTTAGACAAACGGATCCAAAAGAATATTGTAATGGACATCCATATCATTAATGAGAAGGAAAGTTTTTCCCCTCATGATGTTTCTCGTGAAGACCATGCAACTTTGCATTAGGTATGCTAATCAATTGAGAGTCAAGTCATATATTAAATTTTCAAAATTATTTATTTAATTTTATTTCGAATATGAACCAAGCTCAAGTTTATCACCAAATTTATTCTTTTTTCCCATATATATAGTAAACATTATGGCTATTGTTTTTTACCCATTCACAAAACTATGCTAATAATTAGCAACTAAATTATAGTTATGTATGTTATGTTTTTTTTACTCATATATATGTTTTTTGAGAAAGTTTCAACTTATGGTGTCTACTCCTGATGATAGCTACTTATCATTAGACCAAGACACCAATTAGTTTTTTAGCGTAGGTGGAGATTGAACTTCAGATCTCTTATTCAACCATCAGAGACTTTACCAGTTGAATTAACTGGAACCCACTACCCATATACATATTTTATGTTTGGGTTCGACATGTTTAATACTTGAGCTTAAATTTAAGCTTGATTTATTTGCTTGGTTCATCTGCTAAATAATCGACCATAAAAATATTTATAAAAAAAATTTATTTTTCACAGCAGAGTTTAAGTTGTTCATAAATAATCGAGCATTGCTTGTGCTCTTTATTAGAATCTGTGATGGAGTTGCAAGCTACATTGAAGTAGTGAAGAGTGTGGCTAATGGCTTGTGGTACCAATAGGCCGAAACACTCATCAGTAATAATATGTAACTTGCATACTACAAAAAACAACATAAATCAAACCAGCAGTTGAACGGATGCCCAATCTTTGGGATGCTGGGTTATTAGGTTGATCACCGACTAGTCTTGTTCTATTTTTAATAGTATTAATTTCTAGACTAAAGTAAGTTAGCCCTTGAAGTTTAGGATTGTTTTTATTTTGGCTCCATCACCCATTATTGTTAATAATCCGATGACACCCAACATTATATAAGTGACGCGTTTCAATAGACAACACTTATTTGACACTTAATGATTAAATTACTAATATAAATTAATGGCATGAACAATATAAAAATGAAATTAAACATTTTTGTCCGTAAACCTATTAGTAATATAATTGTTAAGTGTTAGATAAGTGTCATGCATTAAGACATATCACCCATAATATAATGCCAGGTGTCATAACATTACTAGCGGATATGGACAATAGTGCCAATATGAAAATGAAATCAAATATAATGACCAAAATGAAAATAACTTTAAACTTTAACAGTTAAAAGTAGTGTAGTTGATACCGTATCGGTACCGGTCGTACCAGCCGATATGTACCGTACTGGTACGTATATCGGTATCGAAACGCTAACGTTTCGTACCGGTTTAAATACTGGCAGTACTGGCCAATTTTGGTTAATACTGGCTGGTATAGAAAAAAGCTTTTTTTTTTTTTTTTGTAATTTTTGAATTTTTGTAAGGGTAGAATGTAAATTATTTGCATTAACTTATTAGTATTATTTGTTTTTTTAGTATGCAATGAACAATTAAGCTTTCTATTTTTTATATTGTCTTTTTTTTTTCTTTTAACTGATGCTAAAGTCTAAAACCATGTATAATTTGTTCTGAATTGAGGTAATGTTTTATGGTAAACTTTTATAATTATATTTATTATAATACACACACATGCATATATATATATATATATATTATAATATATTTATAAATATAAAAAATAACGGTAAAGTCGAAACGGTACACTGGTATTGATCGGTATTGAAATATATCGTTCTACTGTTCAAACCAGTACAGCTTCCGGCATGAGATTGACTCTCTTGGTTAAAAGTGTACTATATTTTAATTCCTATTTTTTCTCCCACACTATTCTTTCCCTTTTTGCCCCCGTAAATTGCTTATTGATTGCATTGAGAGAGAGAGAGAGAGAGAGAGAGAGAGAGAGAGTCCAAGTATAACTTACATGTTTTGACACAAATAACTTGTAGCAGGGTAGGAATTAAAAAAAAAAAAAAGTCTAAAACTATTCAGATACTGGTGAATATTTTGTTTGATCATTAAAAATTAGTAACGATGACCACCAAATTATAGAAGCTTGTAACACAGTTTGGTTGATTCTATAACTTATTAGCAATAAGCGCAGAAAATATTCGGTGCTGTGGGGATCACTGGTGTTTTAGTATTGTGATTGAAAAGTACAGGGGCCAAACAAGGGACCTAGTGGCGTGAAACCTAGTTATAAATTGACTAGACAGCCCCAGTTGTGACTTGTAAGAGTGAGTGCGCGTGTGGATCTTAACTTGTTTTTTTCTTTGGAGGTCTCTATAAAACCCTCTTCGTTCCAGCTCAAGTACTCACACATTAACATCTCTGTTTCTCCTCTGTTCCATTCTCTCTATAATCATTCCCCCAACTCTTATCTATTATTATCCAAACCTCTCAAAACCTTGAGGTACAATCAAATTCTTAAATGGGTTTGTTTCAATTTTTTTTCTTTGTCGTCTAGTATTTGTTGTTTATATATGCACTGAAAAGTTTATCTATCTATGATCAAGGTTGAAGAGAAAGAAAATGACTAAACAGAATGTGGTGGTGTCTGATTGCTCATCGCGTAGTGGCATGGTTACAGTGGCTGCATCAACATCGGCACTGTTCTCACCACCAGAAGCGTTGGCTGCACTTGGTGGTCATATTGCCATGTCTGAAAAGAAGCTCCTTAAGAGGCTTGAAGCTGGAGGAGGCAGAGTCAATGCTTGGGTTGATTCAATGAGAGATTCCTCACCTTCTCGAATAAAATCCACAACTGGAAAAGAAGAGCAAAGCTCTTGGATTGTACGTTTCAGCCTCTTGTCTAAAATGACCATTATTCTATATTTCTAATAGTCATGGTGTTATAAGTTTGTACCATTGTTTTATTTGTTTCTTAATTGTTTGGACAATAGCTTCGTCATCCATCAGCGTTGAGAAAGTTCGGGCAGATAATATCTGCTTCCAAAGGGAAACAAATTGTGATGTTTCTGGATTATGATGGTACTCTCTCACCGATTGTTGAGGATCCAGATCGAGCATTTATGTCGAGAGAGGTTTGTTTTCATTTTGTAATAAACTTTTGAAGTTTATGCATTTTGTCTTTGGTTGAGTTCTGGTAAACTTTTTAATGTTGTTCAATTTTCTTTCATGCTTGTTTGTTTAAAGCAGATGAGAGAAGTTGTGAGGGATGTTGCTAGATACTTCCCCACAGCCATTGTAAGTGGAAGGTGCAGGGCCAAGGTGCATTTTCTAGAACTATAAAGTTGTCTGGTACTTTTAATTTTAATTTTTTTTTATCTAGAATAGTTGATGAATAAATTGTTTTTGTTTCTAATTGTCAAATTTTCAGGTATATAAGTTTGTAAGATTAGCAGAACTTTACTATGCGGGTAGCCATGGAATGGACATCAAGGGACCATCCAAAAGCAGAAAATGCAACAAAGTGAGTTCTGGTGTACCATGTAAAAAAATTAATCTTTTTAATCTTTGATCTTTTGGTCGTTTCTAATATATATATTTTTTCCTGTTAATTTTTGGTTAATTTAGGGAAATCAAGCAGTGATCTTCCAAGCTGCTACTGAATTTCTACCCATGATTCATGAGGTTTGTTTACTTTTACTTCTATCTAAGTAAAAGATGATCAAATATAGATAAGATATGTGTATAAAGAACTAACTGTGAATGTTCTTTCAGGCGCACAAAGCCTTGCTAGAGAAAACAAATTCCATCCCAGGTGCGAAGGTGGAAAATAATAAGTTTTGTCTATCCGTACACTTCCGCTGTGTTGATGAAAAGGTGACTGAAACCCCTTGTCCAATTTTTTTTTTTTCCCTTTTATTTTTCATATGGATCACAAAGACTAATATTTGTTTGTTTGTTTGTTTTTTTCTTTTGGTCAGAGATGGGCTGCATTAGCAGAGCAAGTTAGGTTGGTGCTCAGTGCGTATCCAAAACTTAAACTGACTCAAGGGAGGAAGGTAGCCACGTTGTTCTATTTAATTCTCAATTTGTATTTTTTTTTTAAAAGAAATTTGTATGCAACAAATTTTATGTATTTTTGTAATGGTCAAAGTTGATATGTGGTTCAAACGTACAGGTGCTAGAGATTCGTCCAATTATCAAATGGGACAAAGGCAAAGCCCTTGAATTCTTGCTAGAGTCACTTGGTAAGCATTAAAGTAATTTCACTACGCAACAGTCTAGAAACCCCATAGTCATAACCATAAAAGGGGTAAAAAAAAAATCGTATGTATTGTACAATTCTTAACTTCTTCATTGACGTTCCTCTTTAGGATATGCCAGCTCAAGTGATGTTTTTCCTGTCTATATTGGAGATGATCAAACAGATGAGGATGCATTCAAGGTATCTCGTTTTCTTTATATATATATATATATAATTAACTTTTTGTTGAAAAGCTACTTTATTTATTGAAAATTTGGAAAAAAAAATTACAATTATACATAAAAATGTGAGACTTTAAGAAAAAAAAAGCTAATCCAAACTAATAATTAAGTTATCTTTTTCTTGTATGAGCATTTGCTAATCCATTTATTACATACTATGATAATTAGGTTTTGCGCAATAGAGGACAAGGGTTTGGGATCCTGGTTTCTAGAGTAGCAAAGGAAACAAGTGCCACTTATTCTTTGCAAGAACCATCTGAGGCAGGTTTATTTAATCCAAACATGCACTTGTGTTTGAATTATTCGATAAGACAAAATGTTATAATTTGTATTTGTACTGCATGTTATTTTCTCAATATATATATATATATATATATGTACTGTATGTTATTTTCTCAATATATATATATATATATATATTTGTACTGCATGTTAGGTTAATATTCCGTTTCTTTGCAGGTTAGGGAATTTTTGCGGCTATTGGTGGACTGGAAAAGATTACCACTGCATGCAAGGACTATAGGGGCTGTAAACATACAGCAATAATTGATCCCATGTTTTGTGGGGGTGAGCTTAATATTTGCTGTATGTTTACGTAACTTAATGGTTTTTTTTTTGGATAGAATTGCAAATGTATTTTCTTCTTTAGAGCCTGTAATTGATCAAAAGAGCGAAAAACAATTCCTCATAATTTTATGAATTGTTCATATATTATTTCTCTTTCCATCTCTGATACAGTACTTATGTGTTGGTTAATATGTGGTGTCCATTATTTTTATAAATAATAATAATAATAATAATAATAATAATAATAATAAAAGTGGTGGTGAGGGAATTTGAACAAAAATAATCTCTAATAAAAAAAAATTGGGTAATGCTAGCGATTGAACCACAAAGTTTTTAGCCATAATTTGACGGCTTATGGTGCAAGCATGTATTTGCATACTCACCTGCCTGCGTTTGGGAATTATCATATAATAAATGAATATATATTGCAACTTAATAAGTTGATCTTAGAAATACGATTGAGAATCTTCTACAAAGTGATTTTAAAAAAGTACTCCCTCCGTCTCACTTTGTTTGTTCTGTTTAAAAAGTCAAACTTTTTAAGGAAACATTATTTATTGTCTTGTCTACCTTTTAAAAATGTATAAGTTTCCAAAGCTACCATTAAATAAATTTATTGTTGATTTTATTTTTAAATAGTTTTGAAAATAAAATATGGGTATAATAGGAATATTAGTAAATTAATGACTTTTATTTTTAGAAACAGGACAATATTTTGAGACATCCAAAAATAGAATAGAGGACAAACAAAGTGGGACGGAGGGAATAATAATTGGTTTCTCATGCTAGAAGCCTTCATGATTTTGAGGGCATTATCAAATAAGTTAAATTGGCTTTTCTCTTTTAGAAGTAATAACTAATATTAAATAGCGATCAAGCCTGAATAAACAACTAGAGCCAGTGTAGACTCATTTTTTTTTCTTGATGATAGCCACCAACATGACAACTTAACAGTTACAACAACAACAAACAAAACTTTAGTCTCAAATTTTGTGATCGACTATGGATCCGTATCAAATTAGTTTGAATTGTTGTTATGTATTTTTTTTTTTTTTACATTATATGTTATCCATAATTGTACTTTTTATTACTTTCTTAATTATTATGTCTTTTTTTTTTTCCTAATAATATTATTTTTGGTCTTCTTTAACATTTTTTTCATTCTCTAAACTTAGATCAACTCGCTCTTTCTTATTAGTATGTCTCTCTCTCTCTCTCCCCTTTCCCTTAAGTACGGGCAGTAGAACTTGTTAATAACATGTTATCTTCTACATTTCTAACTGCGCGCGCACACACTTGGAGGAGAGCCATCATGCCCCAAATTAACCATCGATATAGGCATTAAGAAAATTTACGATTTTTGGTGAGTTTTTATCAGTTAATAGAATTTGATCGTCTATTCTTTTGGTGGAAAATAGAGTCACAATCCTAAACGGTGCCTTTGCATATAAACAGTGCTGCAGTGGGGTTTTTCAAAAAACCTGCTGTCATTTGTTAATGTGCAATTCTTAAGGACCACCTTTTTTTTTTTTTTTTTTGGTTTTCCCTGGTGCATTCCTTAGTATTTAATTTTAAGGTTGTTGTCTTGAATAATATGGTACGGGAAGCAGTACTGTTCACAGGTCGTCTTTGATTTCTATAGGTCTATTATTTGTTAATTAGCTTTATTGCTGCTAAATAAGAGATCATAGACTGTTATGCAGTCAAAGGACGTACAGAATGCTAATTCTTGGATTGAGTGTTTCACTTTCACCAGCTTGTATTGTCCACGCTCCAAACATCTCAATAATGCAAAGCATCTCTTAATAGCTGTAAAGAGACCTGGCATAAGACACAATAGCGCCAAATTAGAGAGGAATGCATGAATCAATGTTTTATTTAACTTGTTTCTAAATGAATAGGTTTTCCTATCTTGGGCAAAAATTATCTTTGGCGTGTATAATCTGACAGTGAATGCAAAACTCAAAGTCTCTATTGCTATTCATGCATCCATCATGCCCAATTAATTTTGACAATAATGCATACAGTATACATTTATTGAAAAAGTTTAGCTCTAAATTGATTTTCAACTTCCTCTAACCCGTTACGTGGTGATTAGAGCGACTATCCACATATATTTTTAGTTATATTTTTTAAGTGGGTTATGTAATTTGTTTAAATAAAATATATAAATTGTCTTATAAATTGTCATCTAATAGGTTGATGGAGTATAAAGTATAACACAAAAAGTAGCATAAATGATTTGTATTCCTATTTTGGAGAAAAAGCTTGTAATTATCAGATTGTCAACTGGTTAAAGTTTGAAACACTAAATGATCCTTAGCAATTTAAGTTAAATTCTACTTCATGTTTTCAGATCAAACCCATTTTGGTTTCAACTGTAAGAGATATAATTGCATAATGCATGGTATCCTTTATTGATGATCACAAATAATGTAAATGCTGTGATCATGATCATGTCCCACCAAATTTAGGTTGAAATTTGTATTATGTTGTAATGGCCTTCCATTTGATTACTAAATTGATATGGTTTGGACTTTTCTTTTTTTAAGTATGAAGAAGATAAATCAATGAAACTCATAAACACACAAACCTTTCATTTTTCTGCACACTTCGTTATCAGACTAGAGGAATTTGACACCTAAGTAGCACTCAAAATGATCTTTCTTTTTCCACCATGGAGACCGAGAGAAAGACCGTGATTATTGGTGACAATCCTATTCAATCAAGGTCGATATTTTGAAAACTTTCTATTCTAGTGTAAGTTAGTATCTGTAATTTATTAGACTAAGAATTTGATTTATGCCCAGTGTTCTAGCTCGTACACTGACGGGACAAGGACACGGACAGAATACGAGTGCACTAAAGCACTAAACGAAGGCTTTCTTAGACTAAACATCTTATCCACATTTCTATCATAACCTCACTTTATAGCATAGGTTCCAACTCAAATAATTAATTCATCAAAAAAAAAAAAAAAAAAAAACTCAAATAATTACTGAAAGAACATCTTAAAACTGATTGATGTGAATTGAGTAATCATATTATCTTCTCATGACATGTACCTAACTTTTTAACTCTTAGCCCCATACAACGCCCTTCTTAATGCTAAGGGGATCCTATGTAATTGTTAAATACAATATTGTACTTCATTCTTAATGCTAAGGGAAATAGGGAATCCATGTATGTGTTAATATATACCACACATCTTTAAGAGGTGTTGCATGCAACGGTTGTATAAAATAATTTCTACCATCCAACTATATATGCCTTAATAATTGTCATGCTTCTTCACCCTAGTCTCAGACAATAAAGGGGGCACAGGTCATGCAGGCCGCTAATGAGAGAGAGAGAGAGAGAGAGAGATTTGGTACCAACATAGGGCACAATCAACATGAATATATCCTACACTTTATTAATCTTTACATGATATATTTGAGAAAGCTAAAGCAAAGAGAGCCTATGCTTTTGAATCACAAGTAGGTGAACTGATTGGATGCTGGATGATCGAAATATCCCTCGGACAAATACAAAGAAAGATCCACAAGGTTTAAGATATAGACCTTAACTGAGTGAAAACAAGGCCATTGTTCACAAACAGAGATACAAAGCTATACCATTGGGCACCTAGATTTGAGAGAGCCCACTTGAAAAGATTTGAAAAAATCAAGTAGCTTTTTTTAATGGAACCAATTTCGAGATTAATGGGTTATTTTCAGAGGGTTAGGTGGTGAAAGGGAAACCCACTAGTAGGTGAAGGAGGAATCCATGGTTGTGTAGGAGTTGGAATCCACTTAAGGTGCTTGATTTGAAGAAGACAAAGGATTTTTAATGGGAACACCCAACATGCTTCCAAACCCTGGAAAAACTCTGCCCTGACGTGTAAAGAAATGTTCCACTAGATTCAACCCATCATTGGTGCCTTAAACAGAAATAAACTAAGCCCTAGAAGCTCCAATTATTGGTGGAAAAAAGGGGCACTTACCTTAAGGCAGACAAATAAGTTTCATTCTCACCACACTTCACGGATTTTCACTTAAAATCATTTTTAACTTAGAACTATGAAAATAAACAAATTTATTTTTGGTAAGAAAATAAACAAATTTATTTTTGGTAAAAAAATAAACAAATTGATATCATATAAAGTGGGGCTTTTCTTTCTTGGGAAATTCTTAAATCTCTTTAGCACCCAATGAGAATGAAAGACGGGGTTAAAAAAAATTAATGTTTAAGATCAACTAGGGTGTTGATTGGAGGTGGACCTTATTAACCTATCAACAACAAACAAACAAATAAATAAAAAATTTACAAAAAATTAATTATTATGAGTAAAGAAATTAAAGTGATTAATCAATTCATTTGACGATCAGTTGTGGTGTAATTAATGGTTAAAGTCTTAGTAAAATTATTGTACTTTTTATTTCTAATGAAAGTAAAATGATTATTTATAAAAGTTTGATCCAAGTTGTAGAATTTATAAAGCTTAGATTTTTGAGTTAGTTTGTTTAAGACAAATATGTAGATGGACATATAATTATATGCGCTACTTGACACAAAACATGAAGTTGGCTTATTGATAAAAGGGTTACCTGCCATTATTTAATTCTAATATAATTGGTCTTAAATCATTTATTTATATGGATTTTACTAATGTGTGCTATAAGGGCACACATTAATTTTCATTTTTGAAAAAATTTTTCTCAAGAATTGAAAAAGTATTAACTTTTTCAATTCTCGATAAAAAATTTCGAAAAGTGGAAGGTTTAATGTGTGCTCTAAAGGCACACATTACCAATCCATCCAACCACCAATTGGTGAAGGATGAGGGAGCACAAATCTTTTATAGTATTCGATTGCAGACCAAGCTATTGGTATTGGAACGAATTGTGAAATCCCTCACAATCCCTCCCTCACAATGCGACTCCAACGACTTTAACCTATGACCTTGGCTCTGATACCACTTGTCAGACTATATGCCTTACCAATCCATCAAACTATCAATTGGTAAAGGATAAAAGGACACAAATCTTTTATAGCATTTAATCACAGACTAAACCCATTAATATTAGAACGAATTCTAAAATCCCTCACAATATTTATTATTTTTCGGTACTTGGAAATAATCTCCTGGCTTAATTAATAGAGTTATGTACCCAAGGAAGCTTTTGTGGTAATATTTTTATCAATGAGAAATTTAATAATGGGCCATGATACACGTGTAGCAACATGACAGTGGTCCCAGCTTAGAAACCCAATAATACAACACTTGTTGCTCTAAGAACCAGTCTCCCAGTTGGAGGGTCCAAGCCGTGCAAATAATGTGCAATGCAAGAAGGTACCTTTTTATTTATTTTTTTTTTTAATCATGAGAGAAGGTAATTTGTCAGTCTGTCAATTTGGTATATGCATCTCTTCTTCTTCTTTTTTTTCTTTTTTTTTTCTTTTTTTTTTTTAAATCATAGAGATGCCTCCGCATAGTTGTAAGATGATTAGAGCACTTTCAGCACAAAAAAGAAAAAAGAAAAAGAAAAAGATGATTAGAGTATTATCATTGTGGGGACTGTTATCTAAAAAGATATAGGAATCGTGGGAAATGGGTTTGGGGCCTAACGGCCCAGTCCGAGGACATTCACTTGTCCGAGGATAGTCACAGAGATGTGTTATAATAGAAACCGTATATATAAAGCACCAAATGTGGCCGAGGATAGGGCTTACCTCAGATACCATGGTCCGAGGTATAGGTAACTATCTCTTTATCCAGGATACCCCGTACAGTTGTATTAGAATGGGAAGAAGAATATAGACCTCAGGAGGAACCGGAGAAGATAACAAATATCTCATAAAGCTACTACCTCCACATTAAATGCTTTCCAGCTAACTCTCTGGCCGCATTAATGTGAAGGTGATACCTGAACAGTAACTAAGCAGCTTTATGGCTACTAAACAAAAGTTCCGGGAGGTGTTGGATGGGACAGAAAGGTGTTCTCAGGATAGAAACTACACGTGTACGGTGGGAATGTGAAAGGAAGACAGTATATAACATGAAAGCAGGTGACATTAGAGATGACTTTTGGGAAAAAAGAGAGGAGGAGAAAGAGAACAGAGAGAGAGACCCCCTAAAAACTAGCCGAGGAGAGTTGTTATCTTACAGTTAACTTGAAGTATCCTTTACTACACTGTAACTATGACTTTTTCTATGAAATAGAACTAGTTCTTATACCCATGCTCTAAAAATTTATTGTTTAGGCTTGTTGGGCTAGAAACCCACCATTTTTCTGGATCTAATCTAATTGAGTCCCTACAATCATTAAGGCTTTTTTTTTAATTGCTATTTTTACACATTAAAATATTACTTTATCTATTTTAACACACTACTTTATAATATATTTTACATCACATATTCTATTCTTTCACTATTTTATTTAAACATTTTTTTAATTCTTTTTAATTAAGAAAAATATTTTGTATAGAAGAAAGAAAGATGTTTGGAAGAGAGAAAAAATTTGAATAAAAAAATCAAATAGCACATATGCGGGTACAGTTCTATTGGTAGAATATTATCGTAACAAATGCCAAACACGTCTCATGAATATAAGATAATTGGTAATATAACATTATGTTATCTTATATATTTGAGTCATTTTAAAAATACAGTAAAAATTCATAATAATTTTATAACATTTTAAAATTAGACCATCACTTTATACTAATTGATGTAAACTAAAAGTGATGATTAATTATAATATTTTAATCAAAAAAATATTAATTATAATATTTTTTGTTCCTAAAAAAATTATAATATTTTATATAAAAGTGGTTTTATAATAAATATAATATGTAACTTCAAATATTTTGAAATATGTTGCGTGCTAAGAATTGTTACTTTAAATAGGGTTAAAATTGTATCCGATGCATCAGTTGTATTAGACACGTTATGAGAATACGGACAAATGTCCGCATCCTCACGTGTCCACACAAGTCATGTCACCTCAAATAATAATGCTACTAAAACTTTTATAAGTGTTTGACAATTTTCCAAGTAACATTATTGTAGCTTTTTATTTTTATAATTAGATTCTTACTTTTGCTTTTGGCCTGATGAAATATGGCTTTACGACAGAGTTGCTCCTGAACGTTACCATCACCTATGGTCAAAATCATGTGGAAAACAAAATATCCAAATGACCCGAAGCTAAAATCCAAAAACAAATCAAAACATTCTCAGCAAAAAATAAAAAAATCAAAACAAAATATCCCGTTAAGCATTTTTTTTTTTTACTGGTCGTTAGATATATTAGTTCAATAGTATAGATCTAAGTCCAATATTATCTTGTGTATAAATCAAGTTTCTTACTTGTATTACAAGCTTATTAATTATGGTTAGTGTATGGTTAGTCTAGAGTTTAACTTACAATATATACCTATGTTAGATTCATTGTAACACAAAGTTTGTACTATACTATACTATACTCATATAATAAAGATGTAACTCTAAAGAGTTTACTATGTGAACGTATGTCGTTAAACTAAGCCACGTAACCCTCGAGTGCTTAAAGAATATTTAACACTCAAAGAATACTTAAAAAATAAAAAATAAAATAAACCCAACCCAGCCCAGTTAAGCATTCTTTCCTGATAAAATGCTTCAAAAAAACATCAAGCTTAAGCTCACTAGATTCCTATTTCCCAGTGTGACAACCCTCAAACTTGCAAAAAAAAATATATATATATATATATATATATATTTATAAAAGATATTTATACATAATTATTTTAAAACTAACCTGTCTAGTCTAAAAGAAAATATTGAACATCCTAATTTAAAAATCCTAAGAATTTGGCTTCAACAAAATTAATTTTGTCTCCCTAAGCATAATCCTTAACCCCTTAAACAAAAAAAAAAATAAAATAAAAAGCCAAATAATAACAATAAAAATTGTTAGACCAAATAACAGCAAAAATAGCTCAAACAACAACAAGTGGACAAAATATTTAATAAAAAGTCCATTCAAAAACAAAAAATAAAAACTCCTAATTATTCAAATTCGTAACTCATTTAACCCATTCCATAATCCATAATTTTATTTCTACTCGGCTCGTAGTCACAACAGGAATAATCTATTGTTCTCTCACTCTCTCTCCTTTTTTATTTATTATTATCTCAAACTTTCTCTCATTTTATTACTTTTATCTCAACATGCATTCTCAGTTTTCACTTGATCTCTTATCAAAAAAATTTTTTTTGCCTTTTCATTTTGTTAGTAGAAAGAAATTGTAAAACTTAATGTATTTACATGTTTTTTTTTTTTTTTGGTGATGTCAATATACTCAAATTCTTCTCTATTATATTTTGTATAAATTAAGCTTATTAATAACTACCTTGGAAAAAAAAATTTCATAGAGTCGCCATGTATGTAGGAGTATTCCATGTCGGAATTTTCGAAGACTAAAAGTATATTAATCTCTTCTATAAAATATCAAAGGTCAAACACTGCAAATTAAGAAAGTTAAACTCGGACCCCTCATTCTCAAGTGTTTCATAAAATAATATCTAAACCATGCTTTCCACTGTCAAAACTCATCAACTTTGGGCTTGGCCGAACATTTGTTTTATTTGGGTTTCAACTTTAAAGTGTCATGTCTCATAAAAATACCAAATTCGTTTGGTTTGGATTCCAATTAAGTATTGTAAGTCTTTCCAAACAAAAAAAACAAATAGCTGTAATTCAGCTGGTGGTGATTTATTCAGGGGCATCTTTTGTGGGACTCCTATCCCACATCGTTTAGTTTCAGTTGTGTGTGTGAGTTTAAAAGCCTTGCTTAAGCCTTCAAGAGTTAGGCACTTTTGAAGGTTTAACTATTGTAAGTCTTTGCAAACCCAAAAAAAAAAAATTATGTTTATTGCACATGGACTAGGAATGCAAAGGCATAAAATTGTATCATAATTTTAATTTAATGGATTTTTTTTTCAAAGCATGAAAACAAAAGAAGGGTTTTAACCGTTATTTGATTTTGCATAAGTGATCCTCCTCTATGAATTATTTTTCTTGATGTTATGTTGATTTTTTTGTTCCTCAAGTTATATTGCCACTTTAATTTTTAAGTACTCTAATTTCGACTAAATGCAATATTTAAGGGGTATTATTTTTGTTTTTACCGTTGCTCTATTGAGTGCCTTTACAGTTTACATATGTGAATTATTAATATATTAGTCCACTGAGCATTTTATCTGGTTGGCACTATCACTCCATTTTTCTTTACGTTGCTTTGAGCTGTATTCACGATTCTCTCCTCAGCACATTTTTTTTGTTTTTTTTTGGAAATGAACTGCATGAGCATAATCTACTTTCCCTATTTATTTAATTTCACAAGGGTCACGGTGGTTTGGTCTGGTAATGGGTCCTCAAGTTTAAAATTAGGGTTTTAGGATCAGATATTCGGTGGAAGGAAATATTGTCGATTTCGGATTCCAAACTAACCTAGGTTTCGAGTATGGAAGATTGAGTAGAGTCATAAATCATCATAAGATTTATTTAGCTATTGTTAGCCACCTAATGTATAATTTATACTATTATTAGTCTAGATTCATGTGAATTTTCGTATCCTAAATCAAGCAATAAAGTATCGATGAGTCATTAAATTGAGTTTTAAGTGTTCAATTATGCGCGGGAAAAGTGTTAGACCTGTAACATCTACAACATTGCCTTATTGCTATCATTTTAAGTTTTTAACTGCTCTAATAGGCAGAGCAAAAAAACCTACTCTAATGAGGGTTTTAGAAACACTAAAAAAAAAAAAAAAAAAAAAACTCTAATGAGGGGGGACGAGGCTATTTACCATAGTTTTACAGCCTTAGAGCATTCAGATCAGCTCATGTAAAATTTCTGTCTATTTTACACATAAAAACCTACTTTTTTTATTTTACACATTCATTTTTACAATATACCCACATCACTTCATCTATTCTATCACCTCTTTTATTTAAATAATCAATTTTTTCAATTATTTTATTATTTCTCAACTAACCCCTTTTTATACCCTTTTTATACGCGCCCTCTCTCTCTCTTTCCATTTTTTCTGATTCTCTATACCCATCTCTCTCCCTCTCGGTCTATCTCTCTATACCCATCTTTCTCCCTCTCTGTCTAATCCACACTAGCTCCGATCACAAGCTCCATACCCACACATCACTCTCCCTCACAGCTCCGATTCCACCCCTCACAGCTTTGATCCTACCCCTCACTCTCCCTTACAACTCCGATCTCACCTCACAGCTCCGATCCCACTCCAATCCCACCCCTCACTCTCCCTTACAACTCCAATCTCACCTCACAGCTCCGATCTCACCTCACATCTCCGATCTCACCTCACATCTCCAATCCCACCCCTTACTCTCCCTCACAGCTCCGATCTCACCTAGCTCCAATCCACGCATCAACGAGCTACGATCTCACCTAGATCCGATCCACACATCAACGAGCTCCGATCGTTACAGTTAAGCTCCGATCAGGCTTCGATCTGTCTCTTTGTTGTTTGTCCGTGTGGGTTTGTTTGTGTGTGGGTGTGTTTGTGTATCTCGTGTTTTTTTTTTTTTTTTTTTAGCAAGTGAATCTCTATGTTGATCAGAGCTCTGTGTAGATGTGTTTGTGTGTGGGTGTGTTTGTGTTTGTGTGCATCTGAGGAAAAAGAAGAAGATGAGAAGTGGTGAAGCTACTGAGTTTGTTGAGCACGGAGAAGAGAGAAAAAAAAAGGAGCGAATAGAAATTAATAAAATAATCTTTACACGAGCTACAGTAACCGTGTAAAATTACACGATTACTGTAGCTCGTGTAAAGATATACACACTTTTAAACATTTTTAGAAGAACTGATGTAGTGTATTTTTGAGACAAAATGTGTAAAAACAGTTTCTTTTTCTATTTTACATAATTTTACATCTACTGATGTGGATGCTCTTACTAATTTAAGTTTTATCCCTATTGTTGGTAGTTACAATTACGCTATATCGTCTATGACAAGCTATTAGGTACATTATTCCTAACAGTGCATTAAATGTAGGTAGGTGAGAATAATAATCATGTCTCTCCAGTGTGTTGTCAATACTTATGCTTTATATTTTCTTTCTAAAAAAAAAACTTATGCTTTATATTTTCATAAAAAAATAATAATAATTAATTAAGACTTATGCTTTGTTATAAATACTGAATAAGTATATTATATTTCTCAGTAAAAGAATATACATTAGTGCTTTTATATAGGAGGCATATGAGTGCAGTACAAGTAAGAGTGTAATACAAGAATGTGTGTTATACAAGTAATCTAGTTGGGCCTAAAGTCCACAACACTATACACGTTAACAGCCCCTCTCAAACTTAAGGTAGATGTGAGACCAACTTGAGCTTGTCAACTAAAGTATGAATGCGTCCCTTAGAATGTGACTTGGTGAAAATATCTGCAAGTTGATCTTTAGAGGAGACTAAGATCAATTTGAGAGCACCATGGACAAGATGATAACGGATAAAATGGCAATCGATCTCAATGTGTTTAGTCCGTTCATGGAAGACATCATTGTGAGCAATATGAATGGCATTCTGGTTGTCACAATAAAGAGGAGTAGTAGATGATGTAGACACACTTAAGTCTTTGAGAAGCCATTGTAGGTAAAGGAGCTCAGATGTGGTATCAGTAAGGGCACGATATTCTGCTTCAGTATTGGAGCGGGCCACATGAGTTTGTTTCTTACTTTGCCAAGAAATCAGAGAAGAACTGAGAAGAAAGCAATAATCAATGGTGGACTTGCAATCAGTGGGATCTCCTGCCCAATCAGCATCAGAAAATGCACGAAGAATAAGATGAGACTGAGCAGAGTAGAAAAGACCATGGAAGAGAGTGCCTTTTAGGTATCGAAGAATGTGTAGAAGAGCAACATAGTGAGTCGATCGTGGAGCAGACAGATACTGGCTTACCTGGTGAACAACATAGGAAATGTCTGGACGAGTGATAGTGAGATAAACTAGACTGCTAACCAAGCGTCTATAAAGAGAGGGATTAGACAATAGTTTTCCCCCCTAAGGGAGTCAGATGTACATTAAGCTCAACTGGAGTGTCAACAATCTTGCTATCAGTGAGTCCAACTCGAGACAAGAGTTCAGAAGCATACTTGACTTGAGTAATATAAAGTCCATCTATAGAATGAGTGATTTCAAGACCCAAGAAATAGCTGAGATGTCCAAGATCTTTCATCTCAAACTACTGACTGAGAAAATCATTGAGTTCTTGAATGCCACTAAGATCATCAACTATTATGATCATATCATCCACATACAGGATAAGTAAAATAGTGTCTTTGTTAGTGCGATGAAAAAATAAGACAGAATCATAATGGCTGGCCATGTAACTCAAACGAGAGATGATAGAGCTGAATTTGGCACACCAAACTCGTGGAGCTTGTTTAAGGCCATAAAGTGCACGTCAAAGATATATTAGAAATATATTAGCCCATTAATATAGGCCCAAGCCTAATTTTACTTTGTGTACAAGTCAAGTCTCCTACTTGTACTAGAAGTCTACTATTCTAGGGTTTAGTCTACTATATATACACATGTTATGATTTATTGTGACATGGGATTTGTACTACACTATAATATATTATTGATGTAGCCTTTTAGGATTTTCTCTGTATATGTAACCTGTTAGGCTGAACCACGTAGTGCTCATATGTTATTGTGTTTTATACTTTATGTTTTCGCTTTCGCATCTATATTAGCATATTCAACATGGTGTATTAATGTTAATATTTAACATGGTATCAGAGCCACCTTCTTGTGGCCATGGTTTTCTGTTCTTATGGTATATTTAAGAGCAATCTTTGTTTTCCTTGGTATTTTTTTGCTGCATTCATCTTTTTTGACTTCCTACTACTGCTGTCAAAACTCTCTGATATAGTAATGCCACCGTTAGAAGTCGCATCAACACTGCAAGAACATTGCCTTCCTCAAAATACTGTCACAGAGCCAAACTTCATTCAAGGGATCTTTTCAACCTTATTAAATCTTAAGATTTTATCAAGCTTTCATCTTGAGTTAGAGATATATTAGCCTATTAACATAGGCCCTAGCCTAATTTTATTTTGTGTGCAAGCCAAATCTCCTACTTGTCTTGTACCAGAAATCTATTAGTTTAGGGTTTAGTTTACTATATATACACATGCTATAATTTATTGTAACACGAGATTTGTATTACACTATAATATATTATTGATGTAGCCATTTAGGATTTCTTCTGTGAATGTAGGTTGTTAGGCTGAATTACGTAATCCTCATGTGTTATTGTGTTTTATACTTTATACTTTCACTTCCGTATCCCTACTAGCATATTCAACATGGTGTATCATTGTTAATATTTAACATGCTTTATATTAGTGATTTTTAACTTGGACAATAAGCAAAGGTCATCAAGCATATATAAACTGTCATTGGTTAGGTTTACTTTTCCCTTTTTATTTAGCTTGTTTGTTGTTGACTTGCATTTCTCTTTATAGCAAACATCAGAAAATGCAAAAACGTTTTCTTAGAACATTTTTTTGCCAAAAACAAACTGAAGTAAAACATATACCAAAATGATGACATGACAAAATTTAATTCACTTATTTGAAAACACATATAGATAGGATTTTAAAAATTCTTTGGTGGAGTTACTATAAAAGCTTTAAAGGATATTGAAGTAAACTCAGTATAACATGATTTTTATGTTCTGCATGTGACTTATAAACTGAGCTTGTTATAGAAAGCAAATATTTCAGGTCTTTGTTGGGATTTTGCAGTGTGAAGTGCAGCAGTGTGAAGTGCAGCAGTGCTCAGAGCAATGAATCAAACTAATTTCCCTATAGGCAGAAAAGAGAAGCCCTTATTTAAAAAAGTAGCAAAGCTTGACCCTTGGTCGGAGAGTTAGGTTATACTGGATAAACTAATGTGTTATTCTCATAGACTAGCAGCAGGGGGGGAGGGGGGGGGGGGGGGCCTGAACTTCCCAAATTTTTACTAATAATGACAGTATATTGCATTGAAATGTCTTATTTGCCCCTCTACACAAAAGACAAACAAACTTTTCTTTTTACTGGGAACAACCGACTACTGCTTTCAGAACTTAGCAGCCTTAACTAATAGAATTCTGAAACTACTATAACTCTAATATAAAACTATGGGTCCCACTTAGTACTGATTTTGAAAAAACACAACCTACTACTAATGCTATACACCCATACAGAATAGGAAGGACAGCAGCCTAATACTAATAGATCTTTGAAAAAAACAGTGTATATATAATACAGTAAGAAGCACACCTCCCAAAAAAAAAAAAAAGAGAAAAAGAAGGTTTTAGGATGTTTTTAAAATTAGGTAAGAGAAGGAAAATAATTAAATTTTTCATAATTTTAATAATATGGTAAAGGTAAATTTAGTAATTTATTTAATTAAATATTTTTATATTTTACTTTTATTCTAAGTTTTTTTAATTTGAAAAAATTAAAAATGAGATATTAAAAGTAGTTAGAATCTCTCTAAATTCCTCCTCTCTCTCTCTAAAAAAAATTTAAATAAAGTAATTTAATTTATTCTCCCTTCCTTTACTCTACTTTCTTCTACTCTCTCTCTATTCAAACAAGCTATTAGAATTTTTGTTGTATTTTTAAAATCATAATTTTTAAAAGTATTCAAGTATTGAGTCATGTTTAAATATTTACGTGTATTGCATGTTCTTAATATTTATGTTTTAATTTTTTTAGATTAATTTTTTATTTTCAATCTTCTGTTTTTAAAAAGTAGCAAAGCTTGAGTCCCTTGGAAGGAGGTTTCTCATACATCCAAATCCACTTATCAAGATTCAAGATAAGGTATATTAAGAGAAAAGCCGAAAAGGACTGTTTCTTATCATGTGTTCTCTCATTCTTTTATATAAAAAATGACTCGCTTTAAAAAGCTTACTTCCTTTTGATTCATTTTTTATTTGATACAGAAGGGAATCAAATCTAATCAATAATGTGGGGAAGAGTTGAAGGCCAGCCACTCTCTTACTAAATATTATTTTTGTGTCTGATTGGTCATTTAGTATAGGTAAGAAGGATGAAAATAATAATAATAATAATAATAATAATAAAGGAAGAAAAGGACGATAATTTTCCACCAAACATAAGAGAGATTGAAAATTTAAGTACCCTGTTTGAATTGGGTGTCCGCGTTTTGCGTTTGTTGAGTTTTGCATTTTCTGTTTCTTTTTTTTTTTTTTGGTTTTCAAGCGTTTTTGTGTGATGCAGCTACTGTTCATTAAATAGTAGCCACATTATTTGACTTTTCAGTCAGTAAATAGTGCACCGAGCACTGTTCATGAGTCTCACAATTTTCAATTTTTATCAATTTTTTCATTAAAAATGGATCCCACGGTAAAAATTATTTTACTACAATGTTTTCAGTTTTCAATTTTCAGCTGTATCCAAACGGATCCTTAATATACAAAAATGAATATCTCATTTCTTTTTCTTTTTTAGTAAAGTATAAATAAAGAGATTTGACTATCAAAATTAAACTTCACAAAAAATAGATGCCATTGAGGTACCGTATAAGGTTGACGAATATCTCATTTTTTATTTCTTTTCAAAACGCTAAAATAAGAGAATGGGGGAGTAAATTTATAAAAGCACATTATCTCTCGTCCTCTTTCTTAATTTAGTAAGTTACCCAATAAATGGAAGAAGACGGTAGTTCACTCCTCAACCCTTTTATTGTTTGGTAAGAAAGATTGAAAAAAACAATTAAAATACCAAAAATGAACATGTCATTTTTTTTTAGTTAGGTATAAATAAAGAAATTCGATTCTCAACCCCACAAAAAGTATATGTCATTAATGTGTAAGGTTGATAAATATCTCATTTCTTATTCCTTATTTTATAGTAAAAGAGAAAGATGAGAAGAAGGGAGAAAATTTTGTGTTTTTTTTTCCCCAAAACACCCTTTTTGATATATACTTAAGGACAACCTTAAATAAGAGGAGAGGCAGTAAATTTATAAGGTCATATTATCCTTCATCCTATTTCTCAATTTAACTATAGAAATATGAAAGAACTTCTATTATTCGCTATTCTTCTTTACTAAGTATGAAGTCTCTTATGTATCTAAAAAGAGATGCAATTAGACAAAATACAAAAACTAAAAGAAAAGAAGAAAAAGAAAAGAATGAGAAGTCTAGTAGAACCATACTTGCTCGGTTGCCCCTAAGTGCAATGAATTATATGAAAGAATTTCTAATAGTACAAAAAGATAAGAAAGAATCCACCCCTCTCCCATATATACTATTACCCAAATGAAACATATGGGCCACGAGAACATCTCTAATCTCATGGGCAAAAACCCAACTAGGGAGAGTAGAAGATTGGGAATTTGGAACTGGCCTAAAGGATTTACAATCAAAAGCCCACTTGGGTAAATTATGCGCTTAAGAAATTTGCTGATTTAGGAACATGAACAAAAGACCAAGCAACAAACTTGGTTAGAGTTTCCTTCAAAGTTCAAACACAACAAATTAAAAGTTAAGAGCGGCGACTAGTTCACTCCAGAGAGCATTACCATGTTCTTCCAATTTGGATTTAGAGCAAGTTTCTTAAATTAGATTTGAAATCCATTCTAATATTATTGTACTGTGTTTTCTTTTAATTTGAAACTACTTTTAAGTTTAATTTAACCCGTTTAAACCTCTTCTAACCCATTTGAAACTAATCCAAAGTATTTTAAAATTTCAAAACATTTCATTAATTATGAAAAACTTCATACACAGAGAGAAAACGCTATGGATAAAACTGAGATTAATCAAAAACTTACTTACAATGAGTGTTATATTACATTATATACTCTGTGTGAGAGAGAGAGAGAAAGAGAGAGAGAGAGAGATTAGTGCTTAAAATATCTGGGTTTTTATTCCAAAATATCTAATCAGTTATAACAGACTTATCCTAATCAATAATTAACACGTGTGCACGTATGACTAATTAACTGACTTAATGAAACTTATGAAATGGCATCATTCCCGTGCGTGGTTTTGAGAACAATCCTATTTAGCTCAAAACGATATCATTCTATTGTAAAGTACTTTAGTAATGTAAAATTTTCTTTTGTTTGTAGAGATGGCAATGTCTCTGCCCATCTTTTGGCCCAATGGGCAGCTCTTGTAAGTTGGACGAAGCCGGTTCCCATTTCAAATCTGCCTTCTTCGATTTTGCAGGTTTTGGATAGAGATGGAATTTGGCCTAGATCTTTTGTTTCTTCCCTCTTTTGGGTTGAGCAATAAAGTACTTATTCAGTAAAAAAAAAAAAAACGATATCATTCTATTTAATGCGTGCTTTGTGAGAACAATCCTATAAAGTTCAAAATGATATCGTTCTGTATAAAAAAATAAAAAAAAAATAAAAACAATATCGTTCTATTTAATGAGAAACGGTGTCATTTTTTTTAAGTTAGACATGCGTTGTACTTGGGTCTGTTTGGTTGAAGGAGTGAAAAAGTAGGAGAATAGAAAATAGGGAGATGATAGAAGTGATTTAGTTTTCTCCTATTTGTGTTTGGTTGAGAGGATAGAAAAGTGGAGAGATAGAAAACTTATTTGTTTGGTTGAGAAGAAAAATGAGATAATGGAAAATAAAGTTGGTATAAATTTACAATTATGTTCTCATCATATAAAACAAGAGAGTAACACATTTTTTATTAAAAAAATTTGTGTATGGACAGTTCAATTTTTTTTTTTAAAATAGCATAAGCCAAAGGAAGATGAGCAAAATATATATATATATATATAGAAAAAAAAAGAATAAAAGAAAAAGAAGAAAAAAAAAAAAAAGCAAATGACAAGAAAGATGCCTGAAAAAGAAGAAAAAGAAAAATATTTAAAAAAAAAAATAAGAGGCAAGAACACCCCACCTACTCCCCAAAAAAAAACACACAATGGGCAAGAACAACGCCCATGTGCACATGCACATAGGCATTTTGGTAAGCTCAAATTGAGCTTTTCTCTCCCTAGTTTTCTCTCTATTTTGAGGAGAAAATTTTTTGGCAGGCCCAGAGAGAAAACACTCGGCCCCACCACTTATTTTCCCTTCCCCCACCCCCAACTAAACAATCACTTAAAATGTCATCTCTCTATTTTTCTCTCCTAAATTTTCCATCCTTCCTAAAATCCCTCCAAACAAACACACCCTTAGACAACATCATTTTGGGTCTTACTACTAGAATTGTGTTTTTGTTTTCATCATATAGTTAGCTACTTTCAAATTAAACTACAAAATTTTTTTTTAAAAAATATTAAAAATATCATGTTCCAAAATTGGTTGTAGCCTAAGGTTACAATCTTACTTAATAAAATAAATATTATTATATATTTTGAAAATCTAATAATTGAATTGCATATTCTTTACGTTCATCATACACACGTCAAATTTTGTATCAATCGAATATTATTTAATATATGATCTATAAGTTTATATTTTATGTATAATTTTAAATTACAAAAACTTACAATTTAAACAATTTATTGATAACATAGCTATTGATATTTAATTTTCTAGAAATTTTGCCAGTATGGAGGATATTAGAAGAAAATGTAATCCAATAGTGGATTTGTCAAAATTCACATTCAATGAAAAGATATTGAGTAAGGCTATAGCCTAAGACTGCAACAAATTTTGTAGCTAAATTTTGTCATAATTAAAAAAAAGTATCACACTTACTAAGAAATAGATGTTTCAATAAAAAAGAAAAAAAAAAGTTATTAAAACTCTTTTAGAGATAAATAACTATTCCTCAATTTAAGAAATAAGTATTTATAAGGAATAATTATTCCCGATAATGAAGATGCAATCATGCAACCAAATAAGTAGCCAAATAACTATTACAAATGAAAACCATTACATTACAAAAACTATTACCACATGCCAAACATGTCGTAAGTATATAAATAGGTTAACAGACTATCTCTTCTTTTCTTACTTAAATGAAGCAATCCATAGCAACTTACATATATACCTGAACAAATATTTGAGAACGAATTTAATTACTTCGAGTACCGAAATTGTTTGTCTTATTAACTATTTATGAAAAAATAAAACGAAATCTCTCATTCAAATTGATTATTCTATTTATTTAGTTATCATATTTGCAAATACGTGCAACATGAATTTTAAAATAATAATTGAGTACAAACTTGAAAATCTACTTGTTTCTTAAAAAAAAAAAACTTGACACTGCTTTTGTTTCTCAAAAAAAAAAAAAAAAAAAAAAACTTGAAAATGCAGAATTACATAGTATGTGCGAATTTGAACATGCACACGAATATGGAATTCTTAACAAAAATCTATGAATGGTTAAATATTATCCACAATCCACAAATCCTTAACATGCTAAATAAGAGATCATCAAGTGTATAGGCCTTTGGATATCTGACCTGTACAATTACATCGGTTAGTAGAATTTCTCACTTCGTTTGTTTATGTACCACCACTTCTTCACGGTTAGCCACAAAACTGATCTCTGGAAACTTGAAACTGAAGGGAAAAATGCACATTTGCAAGAGCGAGCCAATCCACTAGAGAGAAGCAGCCACCAGGGGAAAAAATATTTCAAATGCACATGCACAAAAATGTTTACATTGGCGAGAGAATTAAAAAACTCTACAGCACCTGGATATTGTGAAATGAGGAATAGGGAAGCCAAAAAAAAACCAAAGAGAATGCCTCTCCACCCTTGTTTTTATCACACTGGTACATGATACAATTTCAGGATAGGGACAGAAAATTATAATAACAAGGTCGCCAATTATTTCTTTACATCACCAGCCTATAAATGATCAGGGGAATAACTAAAAAAAAAAAAATTAAATCAATTCAAAAGCAAACAAAAATGTATAGATGACCAAAAAATTAATTCTTGAAATGATCAGAAATACTTCTATGATCGCCTACTCATTCCTACCTATGTCCCCTCTAGAGTTGGCGTTAAGTATGACATTTCTGTGACAGGATACGAGAATTCTTAGCCAATGTATCCACCGTGAAATCACAAGCAGCAACGAATTTCACGCTCCCATAATGTAATGCCCCAACTCTAATTCTTGCATATACATCCATCTTTAGAGACAAAGAAACTTTGACTTTTGGCTTTTGGCTTTTCATGCTTTTCTCAATCTCCTTAGGCAATACAATGTTTGAGCCATGAAAATCTACACGAAATGATGTTGACTTTTTGCTGTCTTGCTTGAAAGATGGGTTTTTTCCTTTTGCAATTCCTCGTTGCTTAAAAGAAAGGGAAGCAACACCACCTGCCTTGTAATCAATGCCCACTATTTCATTCGAATTTTTGGCTCTAATCGTAATGCCATAATCTGGACGTGTATTATTCTTGACAACAACACGTTCAACGTGAAAAGTAGGATCCTTAGGCATGAGCAAGACATAGACAACGGCAGCAATTAGAGCAAGAACAAGGACAAGAAGAACAACAGAGACAGAAATACACAAGCAACAACGAGGACTACGACGACGGGGCTTCTTCCCTTTATTGCAGCGAAAAGGATTTCCATAGCGTTCAGCTAGAACGGCATTCTCAGGAGGCGGAACACAAAAGATTTGGTCTTTAGGGACCTGAACAACATAGGTCGCACAACCGAAGGCAGGTGGAGCTAATTGATTATTATTTTCTGGTTGATCAGATGATGAGTTAGAGTCATGATTATCATTTTCTGGTTTATCAGCTGATGGGTTGGAGTCATGAATATTATTTTCTGGTTTATCAGCTGATGGTTTAGAGTCATGATCGTCGACAGAAGGGTCGGCCCGCTCCGCCATGTGAAGATGGGGAGCGGTGGTGAGGAAAGGGAGGGTGATAGTTTATGTTGGAAAAAAATGCAATATTATTGGAGGGAAACCGAGTAAGGCTCAGAGAGACAGAGAGATTGGTGGTAAGTTTGGTTTAGAGATTCTCCAATATTAGAGGAGGGTTTACTTGGTCAAATCAATTTACCTAGCGGTTCTCCGAGATTGATTTTTTACATGCCAAATTGCTTTGGTTTTGGTTACTTCTATACCTTCGCGGACCTGATTGTTTTTTCACTCTGATGAATTTCATCATCTTCACTGCTAGTACTTCTTTACTAAGAATGGAACATTGGTTTGCCATATATGTAACTTGTAATGTATTTGATTTTGATGGTCCAATATTGGGCTTGGATATGATAATCTAATCGGAGCATGTACCTTGGGTCTTGGCTTAGTGGCTTGTGGACATTCTTTATAATAGGTTTTTGTTAATATAAGAAAATTGTGTCCTAACCTTTAATTAGACTAATTTATTGGTATCCTAAAAAACTTATAGACCAATAATGTGGTGGATAAAATTTTGAAATTCCAAGTTTATGGCATGTCCTTCAAATTTATTGAACCCATCACCCAGGTCTCCTCAAGGGTTAATTATTAACTCACTTTTTTTTAGAGAGTTTCAATTTATAGTGTCCTCTCCTGATGATAGTTTCTTATCATCAGACTAAGACATCAATCAGTTTTTGGTGTAGGCAGAGATTGAACCTTAGATCTCTTATACAACCATCAGACATTTTACCAGTTGAATTAAGTAAAACACACAATTATTAACTCACTTGAACAAATGATATAATTGATTTAGTATTATAATCTTTTTCTTTTTTTGCTATTACGTATGACTAATTTCTTAATACACTAATTATGATCAATATTTTTTTAAGATGAATTATGATCAATATTTAAATCTAATAACAATCATGATGCCGCATTAGAACACACCATTATTGTAGGGAAAAAAATTGTATAGTATCTGTGGTGGGCCTTTTTGTAATGTTGGGCCAAGCTGCCTCCTGCCGTACTAGACCCAAGTGTTCTGAATAAGGGAGTTGAGACCGGTCCAACTACAATACACTTTGGTTCGGCTTGTGCGCAAACTATGCCTCATTTGCTAAGAGTTTCGTTCACATGCCCATGACAGGCAGAACTATTTCGGATGAGTCATGGCAAGCAGACATGATAACAATAATAAAATAAAGTACTTTTGCCTTTAGACAAAGAGAATAAATAATCCCCAATTAAAATGATAATCACAATGATAAGAAACACTGTAAAGAAAATGGCGGAGATAAATAAGTAAGACATGAGTTATCTAAAGGAAAAGAAAGGTCAATCTGCTATGCCAAGTCACATCACAGGACCAAGACCAAGGAGGAAACCATTTTTCCTCAATGTGAATAATCTCCAAGGGAAAATCCTGCCGTTGAAATTAATCACTTTGAAGGAAACGGACTTGAATGACTTGTGCCCAAAAGAATCTATTTGCTTTTGGTAGAGAGCAGGACTTTTAGAGGGAGAGAGGGGACCAACCTATTGGTGCATGCCTGCTATTCTAGCTCTTTGTTTTTCTTTCCTTATTTTCTAATTTTCCTTTTATCTTTCTTTTTCTCTTCTTTTCTTGATGCTTATTTTCTGTTTTCGTGGTTTTTTCTTAGAGGTTCCTATTACCATGTTTGAGATGCCTTCCCTTGTGCACAGTAAGGGTTCTTTATATAATGCCTACCGTGATCAGATTTTACTATTTTGGCCTTTAATTACCTTTGTCTGATCTGGGTGTCCTTGCCGACCACCTACTGGTTTTATCAGTCGCCCAACCACCACTACTTACCTGTGCTGGCTGTACCATCAGACAAAGAAGACTATTTTGTTTGTTTGTTTGCCGTGACATTCTTACTTGCTACGGTGTGGGTGCTCTCTCTCGTCCTATCCCTTATGGCGTGCATCTAGTGGTTCCAGCTCATCTTTGCTTCTTTTGGGTGGTATGTCATCCCAGCAGGACATCTCCCCCAAAAGAGTCTGAGTAGGAACCCCAGAATAGGTTTTCCCCTTTCCCCACCCCCCAACCATACCCTTTTACCTCTGACCCATGGCCTACCACCTCCCGTATTGGCTGGTACAGGTTGGTGAAGTCTGGGCCTTGCGTGTGCTCAACTTCGGCGTGTGTCCAAAACTTGCCTGTTGCATTTGCCATGGTCTGGAGGCTTCTCTGCACATTCTGCCGCTCATACTTAACTTCTTATGGTGTGAGCTACTTTCTGATTCCTCATTCTCTATGGCCCACTCCTTTCGGGGGCTGGGTTTTACTTGATTGTGGGCTTTTCCTCATTCAGTTCCTTCTTTTGCTCTTTTCTGGAGTCTTTGCATTTCCTGCTGCACTATTCTGCCATTCTTGCTGTGATGTTATTGGACCCAAGCCTGCTAGGCTTCTTAGGGCCTGCTACTTATTCTTCTCTCAATGACTCGGTATGGTCAATAGGCCTTTTGTTACATTGCTTGTGGGCTCCTGTGTCCCATTTCCTCTTGGGCATCCTTGGCTCATTTACTTTCCTTAGGCATCTTCAGCCCTTTCTAATTCTGTGTTCTCATGGGTTTTTACTAACTCCTTTGGACTTCCCTAGCCCAATTACCTTATCCTTCATCACTAGGGCCTATGGATTTTCCATCAACCCCTTACTTTCTTTACTTGGATTACTTTGGGCCTGCTGCGGCCCATTCTCACTTTTCTACATCATATGCTTCCCATGGGTTTGCTACTTCTCTCTTTTCGGGCTCCTTCAGGTCCATTTGCTTCCTCAAGGCACATTTATTTATTTTACAGGCCTATAATCCATTATTCCTGCCGCTTGGGCTTAATGGTTTTTCTATCCAATTACTAACTTATTTCTACCCATGTCGATGGGCTTCCTCCTTTTACTGGACTTCCCAAAATGAGCATCGACAGTATCATTACCAAATGCAAATTCATTTAACATAATTACTTATGAATAAGAGTTTCATCGTAATACCAAATGCTATTTTTAGAATAGATTATATTCTGCGTGAACGAACTATAAGAGCATTTACAGCTGAAAATTCTATCCTATTCTATTTTACCATCTCAAAAAAACTACTTTATTAATTATACTATATCATTTTACAATACACCCAACATCTCAACTTCTATATTCTTATACAACACATTAAAATAATATATCTACACAATATAATATATATATATATATATATATTTTTGAAATAATAATATCTCTCTTTCCTCTAATTTATGTCTCTCTCTCTCTCTCTCTCTCTCTCTCTCTCTCTCTCTTTGCCATGAACAAACCCAAAACCCCAAAACCCCACCACTATTGCACCTACGGCAAAAACCTGCAAAATCATCGCCTACAAAATCATGTAAAAAACCAAAGCAACTACCACGACAAATCACAACAAAGCAACCACCATGGCAAAAACCCATGGCAAACCACAACAAAGTAACCACCATTTCAGAAACCCACGGCAAACCCACGCTGGAGAGATCTCACGGTAGACCCACGCAAGCCCACACAACCCACCCACGGCAAACCCATGCAACCCACGGCAAACTCATGCAACCCACGGCAAACCCACTACAAACCCATGCCAGAGATCTCATGGAAAACCCACTGCCAAATAGCCAGAGAGATTCCACAATCCATGCCGAGTGAGACAGTGGCCAACGGCGGCCTGGGTTTGGGCATCGCTGGGTGAGACGCGGCCTGGGCTTGGCGTTGTTGGGCGATGGTGGCCAATGGTGGGCTGAGGGAGAGCAAAGGGAGAGGGAGAAATCTGAGAAAGAGAGAAAGAGAAGTGGGAGACAGACTTGAGAGCGTGGGAGAGTCAGGGAGAGAGTTGAGAGATAAAGCAAAAAGTGAAAATGTGTAAAAGAAAAAAGTAATATTTTTTGGTTTTACAGTTGAGCGATAGTGCGATTCTACATTTAGTGCTCGTTTGGCTGGCACGTTTACGTTTCATGTCTGCGTTTTTTAGCCTTTTTTTTTTCATGTGTTTCCAGCGAAATTGTACTGTAGCAGCACTGTAGCGGCTACTGTTCAATGAACAGTAGCCGCAATAGTTGACTTTTCAGCAAAAATTTCACTGTTCATAGACCCACAAATTTCACTTTTCAGCAATTTTTTCATTAAAAATTAGTCCCACAGTACTATTTACACATTTAAAAATTATTTGCTACAGTGTTTTTCAGTTTTTAGTTTTTAGCTATATCCAAACAGACCCTTAAAATCGCATTGCAGCACAATTGCAAATTTTTTTACAATAGTCAGATTTTACAAATCCGGATGGCTTGGGAGTTTTGGGCTTTTATGCTAAATTGAACTAACATATGGCATATGCCATTCCCAATGTGAATGCTCTAAGAGATTGCATTTTAGCATAATGCATTTTGCCTTATCACATTCTACCACTAGAGTTACCAAACTCTAACTTACCAATAACATTTTTTGTTGAGTGATCCAAATTAACAAACAAAGGACGACACTTATTAATCACATAAAAAGAAAACGGACACTTATTAAATTAAAAAAAATCACAATGATAATATGGGTTTTTTTTTTTCCTATTCTTATCACAACCATCCTTTTCTTAGATAATATTTTGACAATTAACTGTTTGGCTTGGATTTTACAATTTTTTTGGTTTACTTCTTTATATACATCTTTTAAAGCCTCTCTCTCTTTTTCTTTTTCTTTTTTAATTTTTTATAAATACAACTACACATTTGCTCAGCTTATTTTGTTTGAGCAAAATAATTTTTTTTTAAGAAGAATAAATCAATGAAAAAAATTTATATGAATGCAGCTCTGTAATTTTCCTAAAAAATTACAACTTGGTTGATTTGTAAGAAATAAACACTTGGTCATTCTTTTTCCTCTCAAAAAGAAGAAAGGAAGAGTTTTAAATTGAGTCATACTTGCTATTGCCTACGAGATAATTTAAAAAGAAAAAAGAAGAATACTAAAATCAAATTTGGCAAAAAAGAGAACTTGCCATACTTGCTATTGCTTACAATATAGTATTAGTTGTAGTGGGGTTAGATGTAATGCCTCACATGCATGCCCCCATGTAAGAGGCATTATATCTATCCTTGTTACACATTGAATTTTCTCACTAAGTAAACATGATTATTCTTTAAGTAAGTGTTCATCATCTCAAAAAGAGGGAAATAAGAATTTCAAATTAAATCATACTTGCTATTGCCTACGAGAAGTTGTTGTAGGCAACTTGGTTAAAAAGAGGAATACTAAAATCAAACTTGGTTAAAAAGAGAAGCTGTCGTACTTTCTATGTCTTATGATATGGTATTAGGTGTAGTGGGATTAGATGTAATATCTCACATGTGGCACCCACCCCTTCAATAAGAGGCATTACATCTATCTCTATTACATATTGAATTTTCTTATTAAGTAAACATAGTTATTGTTTAAGTGAGTTTTCCTCTAAAAAAAATAGGGAAAAAATAGTTTCAAGTTGAATCGTACTTGCTATTGTCTACGAGATAATTTAAAAAAGAAAGAAAAAAAGAAGAATATTAAAATTTGTCAGGGACGTTTTTGCGACAATGGCCAAAAATGCAAGATTAGCCCAAATCTCTTCCTAGGTTCTTTAGAGGTGTTTATTTGTGAAAAATCAAGCCCAAAATTCCAAATGTATAATGAAAAAAAAGGCTAATGGTGCTTTAACAAGAGAGAAATGAAAATGCTATAACTGAAATATGAGAAAATGTAGAAAAAGTACACAGGTCCGAAACTTTGACCCACAGTCAGTGAGAAGATGAAATTGAGAGAGGTTGTGAGGAATAAAGGGAAGGTTCCCTTGTACCCATATTTCCATCCCTTGACTTTAGAATTGTGAGAAAGTCTCCTGACTGAGTGGGTTATTATTCTAAAGTTTTAGCTCTATGGGGAAAACGTAGTTAGTTCAATTTGAATCTAATCGGGGCCATTTGTATTGAGTTTGGGGTGCTCTAAGTGACTGTTTTTTAGTCAATAGAAGAGGCTTTGAACCCCAAGGTATCAATCTAAGAGTTTATGGTCAGATTTGATTTAATTATGTAAGAGAGATGCCTTGCTTTTTGCATAATTTGGGAAATGAAGTGGCCTAAATTCATGGGCTGATGTTTCCTAGACATGACAGGTCCTTGGAAGTTGCATTTGGTTGTTGCAGCAGACAAGACTAGCTACTTAGGGTCAGCTATATGTTTTAGGCAACAAATGGTAGAGCAGAAAAGTTTGGCCACAGTCAACCAGAGCATAAAGGCTCTTTTAGGGTGGAAATTTCAGGTACAAGACCTCCTTCATGTACTAGAGGTGCTACTAGTGTCTCTTACCCACTTGGTAGCATGCATGGGCTAGGCTCATGTAAAGGTTCGAAAGGAACCGACCCATACCCTCAAAACCACACTTCCTCAATTTCCCCCATATATTGCATGAGCTTGGGTCATGCTTAAAAGAATAAAAAATAATATAATACATGAATTGGGCCCATAATGAGGTTGAGCTTGATTGAGTTAGGATTATCGTGTCACGAAAATGGGTATCAACAAAATCAAACTTGGTTAAAAAGAAAATCCGTCGTATTTCCTATTATTTACGATAATACTAGGTGTAGTGGGGTTACTCAGATGTAACGCCTCACATGTGGCATCGACCCCCACATAAGAGGCGTTACATCTATCCCTTTTACACATTGAATTTTCTCATTAAGTAAACATGATTAATGTTTAAATAAGTTTTTCTCTCAAAAAGAGGGAAATGAAAGTTTCAAATTGAATCATATTTGCTATTGCCTACGAGATATTTTAAAAAGAAGAAAAAAAAAAGAATACTAAAATCAAACTTGGCCAAAAAGAGAATATGTCATACTTGTTAATGTTATTGCTCATGAGATAATATTAAGTGTAGTGGAGTTAGATGTAATGCCTCTCATGTGGCACCCATCCCCCAGTAAGAGGTGTTACATTGAATTTACTCATTAAGTAAACATGGTTATTGTTTAAGTAAGTTTTCCTCTCAAAAAAAGAAAAAGAAAAAAGAAGAAGAGAAAGAAGAGTTTCAAATTGAATCATACTTGCTATTGTCTACAAGATAATTGAAAAATAAAAGGAAGAATATAAAATCAAACTTGGCCAAAAAGAGAAACCATCGTATTTTCTATTGCTTACAATATAGAATCAAGTGTAGTGGGGTTAATATGTGACACCCACCCTCATGTAAGAGGCATTACATCTATCCCCGGTATACATTGAATTTTCTCGCTAACTTTACATGGGCATTCGTTTAAGTAATTTTTGACCTCCAAAAAAAAAAAAAAAAAAAAAAAAAAAGGGAAAAATGAAGAGTTTCACATTGAAATACAACACAAGCAACAAAAACGACGGGGCTTCTTTTTATTGCTGCGAAAGGGTTTCCGATGGCGTTCAGCTAGAATGGCATTCTCAGGAGGTGGAACACGATAGATTTGGTCTTTAGGGACCTGAACGACATAGATCCCAGCAGATTGAGTATTTTCTGCAGGTAGGATTACTAATTGAGAATTATTTTCTGGTTGATCAGATGATGAGTTAGGATCATTATCATCGACCGATGAAGGGGTGGCCCGCTCCGCCATGGAAGGATGAGATTTGTTTATGTTGCAAAAAAATGCAATATTATTGGAGGAAAACCGAGGAAGGCTGAGAGAGACAGAGAGATGGGTGGTAAAGTTTGGTTCAGAGATTCTCCAATATTAGAGGAGCGTTTAGTGGTTTACTTGGTCAAATTGTCAAATTAATTTACCTAGAGGTTCTGCGAGATTGATTTTTACATGCCAATTACATGTCTGTTGCTTTGGGTTTTTTTATTTTATCATTTATTTCCTTTGGACCTGATTGTTTTTTATGAATTTCATCTTCATTGTTAAGAATGGAACACTGGTTTTGGTTTGCTATGTATGTAACTTCTTGTAATGTATTTGATTTGATGATCCAAATATTGGGCTTGGGCCCAATAATGGCCTTTTTCTTGGGTCTTGGCTTAATGGCCTGTTGACATTCTTTATAATAAGGTTTTTGGTTCGGCTGTGGGCTTACATGCTACGAGGCCTTGAGGTCTTAGAGGATTCAATAAATTGGCCAGCAGGCCCAGCAATATAACTAAAGATCACCCCCAAAAAAAAGCCTCCACTTACCCAGTTGTACACCATTATTCAAAATTTTGCAAAATGTTATCGTATTGGGTAACAATCATAGAATTGTAGCTTTTAAAAATGATAAAACGCCTATTATTTATTCCTTCTCTCTCTCTCTCCCCTCTGATTAGTAATACTCCGTCTCTCACGCTGGATCGACTTAGAAAAACCATGGGTCGTATCCCATTGTGTACTTATTACCATTGATGGAGTAATTAACTACAGAAGTAACCTCTTATATGAACTTAGTAAACATAAAAGATTGTTCTAGAACATTAATACCATTATGAGACCAAGTAACCCAAAACTGGTATTTCATATCCGAAGATCATATGATGTCATTGCTTACAAAATAATAGTTGATTCATGATTATGACCAAAGTACATATCTTTTCATACCACTAGACATTTCTTTAATTTCCGATGCATATAATCAATACCACCTAATATCCCTAAAAATCTATAGCGTGGGTGGCCAATCAGTGAAGAGCGTTGATCATCATCTCTGAAGTTTGGCAACCACTTTGAATATAAACTATTGGCTTGGTAGTATCCCATTGTGTACTTATTACCATTGATTGAGTAATTAATAGTAGAAGCAACCTCTTATATGAACTTAGTAAACATAAAAGACTGTTCTAGAACACTAATGCCATTATGAGACCATGTAACCCAAAACTTTTGTGTCATAATCAAAGATCATATGATGTCATTTCTTGTAAAATAATAGTTGGTTCACAAATATGTCTAGAGTACATATCTTTTCATACGACTGAACACTTCTTTCATTTACGACACTTCTTTCATTTTCTATGCATACAATCAATGCTGCCTAATAGCTCTGTAAATCTGTAGTGTGAGTGGCCAAATTGATGAGGAGCATTGATCATCATCTTCGAAGTTTGGTGACCACTTCAAATATAAACCACTGGCAAGGTAATATCCCATTATATAGTTTTTACCATTAATTGAGTAATTAACAGTAGAAAGCATGCTCTCGTATGAACTTAGTAAATATAGAAGATCGTTCTGGTATATTAATACCATCATGAGACCTATAGGTAATCCATAACTGGTGAGCCATATTCAACGATCATATGATGTTATTACTTACAAAATAGTAGTTAGTTCACGAATATGACTAGTGGACATGTCTTTTCAAGTCACTAAATAACTCTTTCATTTCCAATGCATACAATCAACCAACTTAACATCCCAAAAAATCGGCGGCTTTTGCCAAACAAAAATAAAAACCCCCCAGTTAACATTTTTTTTAGACCATTCATAATGTTGCTTTCTCCAATCCTCATATATGCATCCATCATACAATTGGAATGCAGCGATCATCTTCTGAAAGGAAGATAAACCTTCCCATTATAAAGACACCTTTTAAAACCTCTTTCCAGACTGAATATAAGTTTTTGATGGAGATTTTACATATCAATCCTGATAGATGCTAATAAGAGTTCATGATCATATTTTCCTTAAATTATGTCAAAAGTTAATTTGGAAATATAATTTAAGGCCTTCTTGAGAAAAAGACTATTGAGGACATGATGGCCATGTTTTATTGCGAGACATGTGTGCATGGGGCTGGGAATATATTAGTATTAAAAAAAAAAAAAAAAAGTTTCAACGGTTACAAGACAATTTGGCCATGTGGCCTCATAATTAACCCACTAGACATGGGTTTAATTTGCTCACCTTTGTTTGCACCAATGGCGATTTCCAGACCTATCTTCAGTTCAGGTTTGCATTTGAAAAAGATATTACTGCAGATACAATTATATCAATGATGGGAGTTTAGTGTTGTTTGTTGCCAAAAATATTTATTTTACTCCTTTTGTCTTCATAATAATGTAAGTATTACTTGGTGAACGCGGGATATATCGGTACATGAAGGGATATTGTGGGCTATGCAAACATGATCTGTACAACGTAGCAGACATTTGTCGCAGATGCCGACCGTGGGGCATGCATGAAATCTCTAATCATGCTCATTCACTACGTACTGAGATTTTTTTTGAGGAAACATTCACTACTGAGATGAGAGAACATCTTAGCATTTGGAAAAATATATGGCAAATTTTGCAGTGGAAGCCAAACTATAATTATATATCTTAACAAGTGAAAATTGTTGTAGCTAATATGGCAATTCATAACTTCGCTAGGGAGCATACAAATAAGGATACTCAATTCTAACTAATATGAGATTTTACAAAACCACTCAACCATGAGAGTGAGTTTTCCTCTCAAAAAAGAGGGGAAAAAAAGATTGGTCTAGCATATTAATGCCATTATGAGACCAAGTAATCCAAAACTTGTGTTTCATATCCAAAGATCATATGAAATCATTACTTACAAAATAATAGTTGGTTTATGAATATGACCAAAGTACATATTTTTTCATACAACTGGACACTTCTTTCATTTCCGATGCATATAATCAAGACTACCTAACATCCCTAAAAATAGCGTGGGTGGCCAATTGGTGAAGAGCGTAGATTATCATCTTTGAAGTTCAGCAACCACTTTGAATATAAACTATTGGCTAGGGAGTATCCCATTGTATACTTATTTCCATTGATGGAGTAATTAACTATAGAAGCAACCTCTTATATGAACTTAGTAAACATAAAAGATCGTTCTAGAACATTAATACCATTCCATTATGAGACCAAGTAACCCAAAATTGGTATTTCATATCCAAAGATCATATGATGTCATTGCTTACAAAATAATAGTTGGTTCACGATTATAACCAGAATACATATCTTTTCGTACCACTGGACACTTCTTTCATTTTCGATGCATATAATCAATACTACCTAACATCCCTAAAAATCTATAGTGTGGATGGCCAATCGGTGAAGAGCATTGATCATCATCTTTGAAGTTCGGCAACCACTTTGAATATAAACTATTGGCTTAGAAGTATCCCATTGTGTACTTATTACCATTAGTTGAGTAATTAATAGTAGAAGCAACCTCTTATATGAACTTAGTAAACATAAAAGAATGTTCTAGAACATTAATGTCATTATGAGACCAGTAACCTAAAACTTTTGTGTCATAATCAAAGATGATATGATGTCATTTCTTATAAAATAATAGCTGGTTCACAAATATGACTGGAGTACAAATCTTTTCATACGACTAAACACTTCTTTCATTTTCTATACATACAATCAATGCTGCCTAATTGCTCTGTAAATTTGTAGTGTGAGTGGCCAAATTGATGAGGAGCATTGATCATCATCTTTGAAGTTTTGCGACCACTTCGAATATAAACTGCCAACAAGGTAGTATCCCATTGTATAGTTATTACCATTAATGGATTAATTAATCGTAGAAAGCATGCTCCTGTACGAACTTAGTAAATATAGAAGATCATTCTGGTATATTAATACCATCATGAGACCTAGGTAACCCATAACTTGTGAGCTATATCCAATGATCATATGATGTTATTGCTTACAAAATAGTAGTTAGTTCACGAAAAAAGATTTTGTAAACATTATTATTCTTTAAGCAAGTTTACCTCTCAAAAAGAGGGAAATAAGAGTTTCAAACTGAATCATGCTTTTTATTATATAGAAGATACTTTTAAAAAATAAATAAAAATAAAAGAAGAGTACTAAAATCAAACTTGGCTAAAAAGAGAAACCATCATACTTGCTATTGCTTACGATATAGTATTAGGTGTAGTAGGTTAGATGTAACGCTTCACATATGGCACTCACCCCCATATAAGGGGCATTACATCTATCCCTATTACACATTGAGTTTTCTCATTAAGTAAACATGATTACTCTAAGTCTGCCTCTCAAAAAAAAAAAAAAAAAAAAAAGGACAGAAGAGTTTCAAATTGAATCATACTTGCTATTGCCTATGAGATAATTTAAAAAGAAAAAAAAAAGAATATTAAAATCAAACTTGGCTAAAAGGAGAAACCGTTGTGCTTGCTATTGCATACGAGATAGTATTAAGTGTTGTGGGAATAGATGTAACGCCTTGCATGTGCCATCCACCCCCATGTAAGAAACGTTACATCTATCCCTATTACACTTTAAATTTTCTCATTAAATTTACACTGTTATTCTTTAAGTAAGTTTTTCTCTCAGAAAGAGGGGGAAAATAGTTTAAAATTGAATCATAATTGCTATCAGTTACGAGATAATTTAAAAAGAAAAAAAAAATTAAAATCAAACTTCACTAAAATGAGAAACCGTCGAACTTGTTATTATTTACGAGACAGTATTAGATGTAGTGGAGTTAGGTATAACGCCTCACAAGTTACACTCACCCCCTTGTAAGAGGCGTTACTTCTAATTCCCGTTACTCATTAAATTTTCTTGTTGTTTATTAATATCAATTTTTACACAATTTTTATTAATAGAAGTAAAAACAAAAACAAAGGATAAGTGATTAGAATTTGACCAAAATTATCTATATTTTTGGACCGCTTCCTGCTTATCTTGTGGACTTTCTCCTGTCTCTAGCCTATGTTGGCCTTTGGTCTGAGTAGGAGGTGTCTCAAAATTTTCTCACAAAAGTAATTGAAAAAAAAAATATAAAAGAAAAAAAAGATCTTGCTGTTGAATATAACCCCGACCAGCAATCCAAAAAAAAAAAAAAAAAAAAAAAAAAAAAAAAAAAAAAAAAAAAAAAAAAAGAAAAAAAAAAAAGAAAGAAGAAGCAATTGGGCTGTGACCGCTTCCTTGCGATAGCCATAGCTGTGTGTGACCATCAGCCCGTATAATGCCAATAACCGATGCGGGCTTTCCGTGTGGGTCCCAGCTCACCAACTGATAATATTGCCTTTTATTGGAAATCACAAATCCATCAAGTGGGCTGTGACCACCACGATGTTGATAGTAAGTAGTAACACCACCTCGCTGGGTTGCTATACAAACATCTCCGAATTATGAAAAATAATTGAAAACCACGATGCATCTAATAATTAGCTTCACTATTACAATGCAAATCCTAAATTTTACGAAAAATGTTAACGAGTGCTCTTAGGGTACTGATTAATAATTTATTTAAAAAAAGTTTTTATAGAAAATGAAAAAAAGTAATTAATATTTTGACAGCTTTTTTCATTTCCCATAAAAGTGATATTAAAATTTTCTTCAAATGGATTATTAACGAGTACCCTAAGGGTACTCGTTAACATGACCCAAATTTTACTATCTATAATTCTTTGTCCCACACACCCTTCTCAAATAATATCATAATGATTATCAGATTATAAACCCAAAGCAGGCATTTGGCATTGCCCGAAGAAAATGTCTCAACTAAAAAAAAAAAAATTTCCATCAAATAAAAGTAAAAGATTTCGAGTTCAAATTATTTCGGTACTAAACATTAATTGGTGTATTGACCTAATAATAATGAGTTTTAATTAGTTCAATTTATAAAGTTTTTTGTCGTCTAATAAGAAATTTAAAAGTTTAATTCTTGTTGCAATAAAAAATCAATTAATATTTTAACTTAATGATAAAAAATAATCTTTAAGGGTGAATAAATAAAAAAATTTAAATTATTATATATAATTTTTTTTTTCAAATTAAAATGTTCCTAAAACAGCTGGACTCTGAGTCGCGTCACCACTATTAAAAACTATGTCTAAAAAATTTATGTAATTATCACCAAATTTATCTACCTTTAGTTTACGTTAAAAATCAATCATGTTTTACGATGGCGAAAAAAGTAATGTGAAATGAAAACACCTTTAAATTCTATCCTATCTATATAATTTTATATTAAAAAAGTCTTAGTAGGTCCCACTCTGATCAGCTCACCGTTCAAAGTTCAATCGCTCTCATCCTCACTCGTCATCCATATATATAAGTCCGTTCACTAATTCCAATCACACAACACAAAGAAAGTTTTCCAAAGACACAAGTCGAGGAAAAAAAGAAAAAGAAAAAATGGATGGCTTCGATCGAATCCCTGACCCGCTCATACTTTTCATCTTCAACTCACTCTCCGACGTCAAGACTCTGATTCGGTGCCGAGCCGTGTCCAAGCGATTCAACTCGCTGGTCCCTCAGACCGAGTCACTCCTCCTGAAAGTGGACTGTGTCATCTCCCCCGAGTCAGACGAGTCCGACACGCCCTTCCTCCACTTTTTCAAGACCATCGTCAAGTCCGTCCACAACCTTGTTTCTCTCTCCGCCAAGACCCACCCGGAGCTCCAAACCCGGCCCGCCCGGTCCCAGAACTGCCCCGCCCAAATCCTCCGCGGGTTCGAGAGAATTCGAGACCTCGTCATCGAGCTCTCCGCTGGCGACCTCAAGCTCGACCGAAACGCCGTCGTGAAGTGGAGGGCCGAGTTCGGCAAGACCCTGAAAAACTGCGTAATCTTCGCATTCCGCGACATCAAGCCCTCAACGTCGACTCAAATCCCAGCGGAATTCGCCGACTTGGACTTCGCCGGCGGCCTGAAACTGAGGGTGGTGTGGACCATAAGCGCTCTGATAGCGGCCTCGGCTCGACACTACTTGCTGAGAGAGCTGGTGGAGGAGCACGAGGAGATAGAGAAGCTGGTTCTGACGGACAAGGAAGGCGAGGGCACGCTGGTGATGAACAAGGAAGGCCTGGCGGAGCTGAGAGCCGCCGGTGTGGCGCAGGTTAGCGAGCACAAGGAGTGGGCGGCGCACTATAGAGGGTGGGACCAGGAGAGCAATGGCAGTAGGACCATGGTGCCGAGCGTGAGGATGAGGATGAGACACGTGGCGAAGACGGAGCTGAAGAGTGGGGAATGGCTCGATGGGCCGACACTTGTGGTGGTGAGGCCCACAACAATCGTGTGTAGAGATGGGGTCGCGGAGGTCGAGGTTGACGAAAAGGGACAGTGTATTGATGACGTGGAGGAAGATGTGGCTGGAGATGTTAACTTGGCCTTGAAGGCTTTTGAGGATGGTGGGGCTTGCGGTGAGGCTGTTCAAGCTTTGGTTAAGACTCGTAGCTATCATTTGGAAATGAACTCGTTTTAACTAAGCTTGCATTGCATTGCACCCATTGTGACTGGCTGCATAGGTTTACTTGCTTGCTAATGCTTTCTTTTAAGTCTGTTTTTCTTTTCTTCCATGTTTAATGCTTTTCTTTTTTGTTGTTGGAATGTAAATATCTCTTTTCTTTTCTTTTTTATTTTGAAATAAAGATGTAGTGTTTCAAACAATGACCATTCTAGTGTTATTATTTTTCTAAGTTTTGACCAATATGATCCAAGGAAATAGCGATCTTCAAATTCTTTTAATTGGACCAAGCAGTAATGGCAGATGTGATGTTTGCCACATTATATTTCTAACTTTTTTATCAGGTCCTATCGTTTGAATTGCCTTTCTGTGGACTTCGGTTGGTTAACGCTGAGAGAAAGAGCGAGAGATTGCCAATAGAGCATGTGGTGGACAAGAAAACACTCAGAAATGGATTTAAGAACAAAGTGTTGGGAGTCAAAATCTTCTAGATTGTGTAGAAATATCCACCAGGTTGGATTTTTTGAAGCTAATCTCAAGCAATTGCTGAAAAATCTCGCAATGGATTTAAGAACAAGTGTTGAGAGTCAAATTCTTCTAGATTTTATAGAAACCCCACTGGGCTTGCTTTCTCTTTCTTAACGCCCTGGTTAACCAATATATTTGTTAATGAATTATTTTAAGAAAATTTTGACACAAATTTTATAAAAAATATAAAAAATGATAAAAAAAAAAATCAATTGCTTTTTTATTTTACCATAAAAAAATTTATAAAAACTTTTCTTTTTTGTTAACTTTTTTCCTTACAAAATTGAGAAAAATTAACAATTATCTTAAAAGCATTGATTTAAAAACTTTTTATGAAAAAAAAGAAAAGAAAAAAGTATCTAACTTTTTTTTGATAGTTTTTTAAATTTCTCATTAAAGTAGTATTAAAACTTTTCTAAAATTATCCATCAGCAAATGCCCTAAGGACACTTATTAATGCCAATAATTCCTTGTGTAACCGCTACTTCTCCCACTCTTGTGCAAATCTAGTTCTTACATTGCAGTAGTGCTGCAGGGGCTAGAGATTGGAGAGAGAATTTGGTATATGCGGTTTCTAAGAATCCATGTCCAAGCCAAAGCAAAAGCAATCCGTTGGGCGGTTAGTTTGGCTAGACAATTGAATGTAGATCAGATGGTGTTTGAAGGGGATTCCAAGGCCTGCATTGAAGCTTTGAGTAAGTCAAAGCCTGTCTCACAGTGGCGGCTTGTCACTTTTGCAAAGGATGCCCTTCGGACCTTTCGGAGCAATCCAGCTGGAAATTCAATGCCTAGAGCTGAAAATTTGACTGCCATAACTTAGCAAGATGGTCCTTACCACATGGTCCTCCTTTTGTAAATGTTGTTCAGGATGAGGCTGGACCCTCTTAGTTTAGGAGCCTCGCCATTTTTTGTGCCCTTCTATCCTTTGTTTCCTCATTTTTTCTGTTTTCCTCTCCCCTGTTGGGGCTGTTGGTGTCTAATAAAAAAAAAAAATATATATATATATATATATATATATATGTATGTATTTTAAAGGTGATTATTAAGTAGTCCTCGAGTACCTAATAATTTTCCGTATTGTGATCTATTTGGTAAGTTTTTTTTTTTGTTTTTTTTATTTTACGTTTTTCTCTAATTTTCTAATTATTCAAAAACAAAACAAAGAAAATCAAAATCTCAATTTCTCACATTTTATATCAACACCCAAATGCCCATACAAAGAATCTACTACAGTAACATCAAGCAAACACAACAATGATTTTATTTATTTATTAAAAAAAAAATTTAAGACTAGTCTCAGCCATGTGCATGCGATGATGATTTCCAGAAGGCACAACAAAATCAAGCAAACCTAAGATGAGTCTATTTCTCAATTAGCTTGCATAGCATCCTTTATTTGGTTTCAAGTGCAAAATACGAGCCTGCTAGATCCCTACAAGATCCTATTGATAATCAAATCTTTTAACTATGACAATTTTTCTCTAAATTGGGTGGGAGGAACCTACTTTAACCCATCATTACACGAAAATTTATATGACCATCAACATGTATTAAATCACATAATTCATTAAATCATTTAAATAAGGAAAAAGTTTAGCTCTGAACTAATTTTGGAGGCATCTTTCTCCAACTCACTATGTGGCAATTGAAAAGACCATCCATGTGCATTTTTAGACACATGATTTTTTTAATGAGTCATGTGACTTAATTAAATAATATACAAATAGTTTTATAAAATCACCACATAGGGGATTGGGGCTCCAAATTGGTGTGGAGCTAAACAGGTATTAATATACTTATTATGTTCTTTTTAGCTTATACATGCTAGCCTGCCAAGTTGGTAAGAAATATACTTAATGCATACTAACCTGCCAAGCTGATAAGAAATACTATTTGTTACCTAAGTAGCTATAATGATTTGACAGTATGCATCAACCGAAGGAAACTACGTTGTAGGGATTCTGTTCAGGTCCCTACTCTCAAGGATGTTGTGGGGCTTCTGTTCAGGTCCCTACCCTCAAGGATGTTGTGGGGCTTCTGTTCAGGTCCCTACTCTGAAGGATGTGAATATAGCACGGCAAGTTCTGGTGCTTTTCCTTTTCTTTTCTTTTTTTCCTGTGGGGTGGGGGCTAGGGTTGATTCCTCTGTTCCTAAAAAGACCACAACTTTAGATATTTTATCATAGTCACGAACTCAGAGTGAGATTGAAAAGCTAAGCAGCATAGCAGCCGAAGTTTTGACAACCTGGTGCACTTCCTCATTCTATTCATTTAACTATAGAGGCAAACAAGTTAGTTATAGCCAATACATGCCCGTTCTTTTCCAAACTGGAGAGAGAGAGAGAGAGAGAGAGAGCCACAGGGGATAAAGCCAGGAAAAGATCAAGTTAGAAGGTTATCATCGCCACAATTGAAGACTTCTCCAAATGTAAGAATAGACCAATATACCAACATAAATTTAAGACTTCTCCAATTTGCAGGTGCAAACTACTAAGTGATCATTGCCAAAATTTAAGAATTCCTTAACTGTAAGAATGGAACAAATGCAAAACATCAATAATGTGCTACTTCAAGGGCAAACCGCAAGCTGTGTCGACAACTAATAAGCTTTAACTCAATCGATACCTCCTTTTCCCATAAGAAATAAGGCAGCGAGTGAGATTTTGACCACATGACCCATTAAAACTCATCCTGCAAATGATGAAGGGGCTTTCACATTCAACCAAATCGCCAAACAAGCAACAACAACAAAAATATGGAGTGAAGAGCTCTGGACATCCTCAATGGCAAAAAGATAATTAAAAAAAACATCAAAGAAGCAAAGATATTGCCGTGAATCTATGTGCAATGTGAAACAGTGAAAGTTTTGGAGCGGGGAAGAGCACACTGGAATCCACACAGAATATTGGAAGAGTTACAAATTGAAGGAAACAAAGTGATGAGTCGTTAACTAACTTGCCTCTGAAAATATTTCTCCACTTTTAATGCATTTACCTACTACCTTAATATCCCAAATGCAAATTTTGAAATGCATGAGTTTTCAACTGAAGAAGATGACAAATTATCATGAATCAAGAAGAGATAATGATGATGAGCTGCTTTGCACATGCGATAAATACACACTTGGACTAATTCCATGAGCCGAATGCAGCCATCCATCATATTCTAACCGTGAAGCCTACGAATGACAACCAGAAGATACCATACCAAAGGCAGCAAATATTTGTCAGATTATATCAGGAAACAAATAGCAAATGTAGTTATAATTGTTAGAAGTTGGAACAAGTACTGGTTCTGATATTGAACTCAATATCAAAATCAACTGAGCTTGTGCTCATGGGGATGGCCTATATAAGATGTTTCTTTCTGGATGCATTATCACTTCTATTTACCCCTTTAGCAGTGCAGTCACTGACTCTAATTTGGTGCACATGATCTAAGGTCCATACGAACTCAAGGTTGTAACAGTGAATACCAGACAACTTGCTTAACAAGTCTTCAAGCTTATAGAGAATAGCAAACTCATGCTGAAGACGGATCTCCTTTGTAATAGAAATCCAAGTACCTCAGGAACAAGAGCTTATAGAGAGTAGTAAACTTAAGTAACAGCTTCAAAAGAAGCATCCTACTTTACATCATCATGGTTCTTATCAACATTATTATTTTGTATATCAAGCAACAACATAGATCCCATCTAAACTCATGTAGTTGCCACATAATACCCTTTTTTTCAGTAGCTAAACACAACCCACCCAACCATAGGGAATTGTACCCTAACTTTATCCTCCACCCCTTGTATATTATGGGTTGGAGTTGTCATTTGGTCCAAACAAAACCTGGCATAATAGCCACATGTAATAGCCACATCAAATATCAATTAAATCGATACTTCACAAAAGAGCCCAAATAACAATTGAAATTTCAGGACATGTGACTTTCCTTGCTTCTTGGCTGTTTTCTTACTGTAAAGCCAACCTCATTCAACATCAATCATCAACATCTTATTCATACATCAAACCAGCAGATAGTAAAGTCAATAGTAACTTTTTTTTAATGGTAAGTTATACATGCACCTAATGGGTTTTGAACCAACATCCTCACTCTCTATCTTATTCTTATAAGGGTAGGAAGTGTCATCTGAGTTATAAGCCATTGTCAAAAGAAGAAATTAAAACAGTAAGCTTTAACAATATTTTTCTGCGTCCTGGAAAAAGGAAACAGTGCAACAATTCTATAATCAATGAAACCGCTTGTATTCTGACAGGTATGACATTGTACAAAACTACAAACACAGAAAATTATGCATGCTTTATAATAATTTATTTCATTGGAGAAATTTTTTTTTTATATAAATCATAAAGACAACTGCAAAAATCTAAAAACTGAAGCCACCAACTATATAGGTACCCTTCTTTAAAGTGCCAAACATATAGCGGATGAAAATGACTATGTTGGATACTTGATGCCCATAATACACCGTACCTATAATTTTGAGTGGCAAACATTCTTCCTTTACACAGTTACTATTTATAGCATTCTTTGAACATATGACTTATATTGAAGAAGTTTTAGAAAATTAAACACGCATTTATAAATTATAATTCAATTGACAAAAACAGTAATGTGAAAGTTATCTCTTTTTTTTTTCCAGATCAATATAAAAATACTTTAAAAACAGAGGTGAGAAATGGTTACAAGAAAATTTACCCTAAATGACAATTGTAATTTCCATTTTGATAATGGCTCTTCCAAAACTGAACTCTTTAGGCATTCCACTTACAAGCATTAATTGATGAATCTTCCATGGCTAAGATATTATCACAAACTGATCTGTACGACACCTTCCTTCAAATGCTCAAGAATTTCCAACAAATTGTAAATATCTAACTTTCTAAGAAGCCCAACTAGCCACATTTAGCTCCACGATTTCTTTTGAATAAGGTAGTACAAATTTTTCTAAGAACTTCTTGTCAGTTATTTTGCAGACTGTAGTCAAACCAGGTTTCTTCTTAAGTGCATTTTCCTTTTCTAGAATCTCCAAAACTCGTAGGCGGGGTTTTAACCTGTGCTCAATGCTGCAAATAAGCAATTCTGGATGACGAACTATATAAGAGATGTCTATGTTCCAAGCACTAAGCAGCAGCTCAGTTACCCCCTTGATTTTTCTCTCAGATATAGAAAAAACCTGAGGCACCCTCCTAAACACATCCAGAATATCATTTTCTGAAAACCCCAGACTTCGAAAAAGCTTCAACTTCAGCTCCCAATTCTCATGTGTCATCGAACTCACTGTCCGAAGAGCAGCAAGAAACATCTTAGACTTCCTATCAAAACCCATTTCTTCAACCGTATTAACGAAATCCTGAATGCTCTCCGGCTTATGCAAAAAAAACCTTGGAAAAGTAAACATATATTTAACAATCTGAGACGAACTAACTCCACAACGCTTCATAAATTCTATGTTGGGCTTCATAGTTTTCTCCAAATCACACTTCAAAAACCACCCAGAAACCTTCAAGGCCCTAATGACCTCAGCATTTGAACCCAGAATAGTCTTCAACATCAAAATTGAGGGTCCAAGCCGATTATCTGCACTCCGTTTGAGAATCCACGGGTCAGAAGATACAATCTTGGCAATGTCATCGGGCGAAAAGCCCAAGTTTTGGAAAATCTGGATTTTGGGTTTAATGGTACTGGCAAGATTGGCAGTAAGAACTTCAGGGACTCTCTTAACCACTTCCTCGATGTGGGTTTTGGAGAAACCGCTCTCCTTGAGGAATGAAAGCATGGAATCCACTTCTATAGGTCTTTTCAGACAAGTTATCACTGAGGAGGCTTTAAGAGCTACTTCATGGGAAAACTGGTGTTTATTGATCAAGTAATCCAACACTGTTACAGTGGGCTTTGATTCTTTGGGTTTGGAGGAGAAAAATAAGAGAGAGATTGAGTAGGGGATTGGGATTTTGTGGAGATGTGAAGGGTTTTGTAGAGAGAATGAGATGAGGGTTTTGCAAAATCCTAGTCTCATTTCTACTCCTGCAAAATTTACTTCCAAGTTCTAAGCTACAATCAGAATTCTCCAATCAAAAACATATATAGCAGAGAGTGTATAAAGAATAAAACTTGCACATGTTATTGTGAAACATGAATAACTCAAGCTTGCCTTACAATTACAGTGGTGCCATTGCCAACCAGAACTTCCTCATCCTGCTGAGAATTAGGGTTTTGGAATTTGGAGTCCCCACAATTTATAGATAGGAGCCGACAATGTTACTTTTTCAACATTAGGCCCAGTAATATTTTGTCACGGAGATTAGGCCCAAAATCCTTTTTTTGAAAATCACTTAGGCCGAAACTCAGACCATCAAAATTAGAAAGGAATTGGGAAGTGTCTGCCTTCCTCCTTTCATTGTTCTGATAGAATTTTTTTTTTTATTTTTAATTTCAACTGTTTTGTTTATGACACTGTTATTGAAGTTTAAAGTAAAAATTTAATGGATAAATTTTTAAGAAATACCAATAATGTTATATGGAGGCAATTATAATCAGGTTGTGCTCTATCAAAGTTGATGCGATTACAAATTTATTAGGAACGGACGTTATAAATTGAAACTCTCTTTTAAAAAAAAGTTGATGAGATTACAGATTTACAAACTCTTTAATGTATAATAATTATATCATTTATAAATTTAAAACATAGTTTTGTTAAAGGGTACCTTGAAGACATTTATTAATGGACTATTTTAGAAAAAAATTTGTGGGGGCCCGAGGACCGAGGAAGGATTAAAACGTTGTGACCATCGTTCGTTCCTCAGGTGAAAGCACTTTAAGCCCGAGGAGGGGGGTCACTCGTGGAGAGGAGGGGAAGAGACAAAATACCTCATAGAAATCTAGGTGGAGAGAATGGCGTTTAGAGAGAGATTTGAGGTAATTGAAAGAAGTTTCCTATGAAAGCTCACCTACTACCTCTGCGTTAAATGATTGGCAACAGTTTTATCAACTGCATTGATGAGAAAATGACTCATGAACAGTAGGTTCACAGCTAAGTAGCTCCTTCTACCAACTTCAACAAAAATCTAATGGGACAAATGTCCTAAGGAGGACCTAGAGGATTGCAAATAGAGGACTGGGATGCAAGAAGCATGGGAGTATATAAAGGAAGAGAACTTCCAGATGAAAGGGGGCCAAAAAAATCAAGAAAAATATATTAGTACAAGAACAGTAAGAAGAAAGAGAGAGAGCGAACAATGTGTATCCTGGCATAAAAGCATCGTCCTCGGGTGAGCTTGTAAAGAACCATCAATATACTTGTTTTTAACTACTGTTCATTGCCTTTTTGTTCGAATCTTTGGACTTGAGCCCGACTTATTTTATCCACTCTCTAAACAAATTTTTATCTGTTTAGGCCTAGTTAGGCGGTATAGGCTTCACTAATCTAAGTGGATTTGGGCCCCTAATTTTCGTGTTCTTACAATTTTAATACCACTTTTATTAGAAATATAAAAAGTTGTAAAATTAGTTTTTTTTTTCTTTTTCTTTTCCCATAAAAATTTTATAAAAATATTTCCTAAGCCAATAACTTTAGAGCATTCGTTAACCTTTTTTTTTTTTTTTTTTCTTTCTTAAAATATTAAGAAAAGTTTGTTAGGTAAAGGGGGGGGGGGGATTTTAGATTTTGCTTGAATTATTCAAGTAAAGTGACAGATATCATTATTCAAGGACTTATATTTGCATTTATAAAACAATATAATTTATTTTTCAGTGAAATATAAGTATTGAATCTACCATATTTAACTAGTATTACTATTTTTCAATGACACTAGTATAACTATTTTCGTGTGTGTTTTAATAAGTATTATTGTTTACTCAATAAAAATAGAGATGTTTATCCCACCTTGATTGAGTGTATTTAGTATCCGCTGTTTATAACCACAGTCTACAACTACAAAGGTTAGACCCTTTTATAGTTGTACTTTTATTATGTAATGTATTATAAACCCCATTTAAAACACTAATATTGCTATTTTCGCGTGTATTCTAATAAGTATTACTTTTTATTCTCCAAAAAAAAAAAAAAAAAAAAAAAACTAGTTATCTATAATGTACAAGAAATGCTTCATCTAATTTTTTATGAGAAAAAGACGTTTCATCAATTGAATAGTCTAAACTACAACAAAACTTCACCATTATAAAAACAAACAAACAAAAAAAACGTGTAGTCCGATCAAGATCAACATTAATTGGATACTACTTGTGGTCCCCAAACCTACTAGGGCTATGGTACTGGGCGAAGGATTTGGGCCCCTAATTTATTTATTTGTGGGCTTTCTAGCAATCCTACGGGTGAGGCTCCAAGTACCAACTAGATAGTCCAGGCTATATCTTTTCTGTGAACTTTTAGACCTACAAATCTCACCCTTTGGCACTTCTTCTTCCCCCTTCTTTGCTCACCTTCCCTTCCCTCTGTGTTTTCACCCTTTTCCCTCAGTGTTTTCAGTCTTTTTTTAGTGTTTTTCAACCCACCCTTCTTGTCTACCTTCCCACCCCTTATATAGTCTCTCTTTAGTGGGGTACTAATCATTATCATTTCACCAATTCACATGCATTTCCACCTTCGCCAAAATCCTAAGAAATCATCATGCCTTCTGAGGATTCTCTTGAAACTTGTTCTAGACGCCAAGTAGCGTTCGGTAGCAAGTTCCCCAAAGGCACTAACAACTCTTGGCAACCGACTTTAGTTTAGTCAATTCTTCATCAATTTCCCACCATCTCATCAATTGGTGGTAGGCCAAGCGCTATAGGATTCCCCCGAACGATGATTTCTATGTCCCAATACACGTGTTATCAGGTTGAGCCCACTCCAACCGAGTTTGAGGTCCACTTCCCTCTTATGGTTGGTTTTGGCTACTTAGGCCAATCTTGGGTCTTAGTTAAACGGGTCGGTACTAATTTTCTGGGCCTAAACCCCCCACACTACCTTATCATAGTTTCTTCATAATTATAAATAAAAATAAACTTGATTGTTTTTGCGATGACTATTGTATTTTATGAGTTTGAGATCTATATTTTTTTAATAAATTCATATTTAAAATAGGCACTCTCAGCTCAAACTTGTATTTTTTCCATTTTAGAGAAGCTGGTTCTAACAGACAAGGAAGGCGAGGGCACGCGGGTGATGAACAAGGAAGGGCTGGCGGAGCTGAGAGCCACCGAGGTGGCGTAGGTTAGCGAGCACAAGGAGTGGGCGGCGCACTAAGAGGGTGGGACCAGGAGTGCAATGGGAGTAGGACCATGTGCCAAGCGTGAGGATGAGGATGAGACACGTGGCAAAGACGGAGCTGAAGAGTGGGGAATGGCTCAAGGGGGCGACACTTGTGGTGGTGAGGCCCACAACAATCATGTGTAAAGATGGGGTCGCGGAGGTCGAGGTTGACGAAGAGGGACAGCGTATTGATAACGTGGAGGAAGATGTGGCTGGAGAAGTTAACTTGGCCTTGGAGGCTTTTGAGGATGATGGGGTTTGTGGCGAGGCTGTTCAAGCTTAATTTGGTTAAGACTCGTAGCTATCACTTGGAAATGAACTCATTTTAACTAGCTTTGCATTGCACCGAATGTGACTGGTTGCATGGGTTTACTTACTTGCTAATGCATTCTTTTCTTTTAAGTCTGTTTTTCTTTTCCTCTATGTTTAATGCTTTTGTTTTTTTGTTGTTGGAATGTAAATGCGGCTCTTTTCTTTTTTTGTTTGAAATAAAGACGTTGAGTTTCAAACAATGACCATTTTTATTTATTGTTCAAGGGTTTTTAATTCTAGTGTTATTATTATTTTTCTAAGTTTTGACCAATATGATCCAAGGAAGTAGCGATCTTCAAAACCTTTTAATTGGACCAAGCAGTAATGGCTGATGTGATGTTCGCCACCATATTTTTCTAACTTTTTTATCAGGTCATATTGTTGGAATTGCCTTTCTCTGGACTTGCTTGGTTAACGCTGAGAGAAAGAGCGAGAGATTGCCAATAGAGTATGTGGTGGACAAGAAAAAACTCAGAAATGGATTTAAGAACAAGTGTTGAGAGTCAAAATCTTATAGATTGCATAGAAAACCTACTGGGCTTGCTTTTCCTTTCTTAACGGACCTGGTTAAGATATTTGTTAACGAATTAATTTAAGAAAATTTTGTATCAATTTTATAGAAAATATAAAAAATGGTAAAAAAAATCAATTGTTTTTTTTTATTTTACTATAAAAAATTTATAAATTTTTTTCTCTTTTATTAGCCTTTTTTCTTAAAAATTTGAGAAAAGTTAACAGTTACCCTGAAAGCATTGGTTTAAAAACTTTTTATAAAAAGGAAAAAAAAAATTTTACATTTTTCATTAAAGCGGTATCAAAACTTTTCTGAAAATGTCCATCAACAAATGCCCTAAGGGTTAATGCCAGTAGTTCTTTGTGTAACATTGCAGCAGTGCTGTAGTGGCTAGAGATTGGAGAGAGAAATTGGTATATGCGGTTTCTACGAAGTTAAATACCAACATCCATGTCCAAGCCAAAGCAAAAGCAATACTTTGGGCGGTTAGTTTGGCTAGACAATTGAATGTAGATCAGGTGGTGTTTGAAGGGGATTCAAAGGCCTGCATTGAAGCTTTGAGTAAGTCAAAGCCTGTCTCACAGTGGCGGCTTGTCACTTCTGCAAAGGATGCCCTTCGGACCTTCGGAGCAATCTAGCTGGAATTTCAATGCCTAGAGCTGGAAATTTGGCTGCCATAACTTAGCAAGATGGTCCATAGCACATGGTCCTTCTTTTGTAAATGTTGTTCAGGATGAGGCTGGACTCCCTTAGTTTAGGAGCCTCGCCTTTTTTTGTGCCCTTCTATCCTTTGTTTCCTCATTTTTTCTGCTTTCCCCTCCCCTGTTGGGGCTGTTGGTGTCTAATAAAATATTCTCTTTCATATATATATATATATATATATTAGCCTCATCACACACACGCGCTTCGCGCATGGGATGAGTTTTTTTTTTTGTTAGTGGTCTAATTTTATAGAAAAAAAAAAAAACCTGTGTTTTTTTATTTTATATATATATAATTTTTATTTTGAAAATTTAATTTATAAGTAAATAAATTAATTTGAAAATCAATAGGAGAGTGGTCCTTTTTTTAGGCAATATTTTATTGGAAGTTAGAGTTGCATTTTTACCAGATTGTCCTTTAATTTTGTCTCTACTTAAACATAAAGGTGTATGAGCATTTTTGAACTAAAAAATGAGGAATCCAAATAGGGAAAGCTCCTTAAATAATAGTATAGATATATATAAATATAGATGGGTTCAAGTTACACATGGTGTAATTTTAAAGAGTTACACATTTTTTAAACCATTTGATTTAATTAGATCCAACGGTCAGAAAAAAACCCTCACTAGTGCTAATATTCTAATTGATCTCATTTATTATCCCTTATTTAATACATTTCATACTTATTTTTGAACTCAAAAAAGGTTATACCTCAAACTCTCTCTCTCCACTGCACGTCTCTCTCTCTCTCGCTCTCTCTCTCTCTCTCTCTCTCTCCCCTCCACGACTCTTCCACTTCCATGGCTAGGTCACCGACAGCAAAAAAAAAAAAAAAAATACTCACAGTTGCCAAACTTTATTGAATAACATAACTATTGCTTTTTGTTGAATAACACAACTATTGCTTTTATATACATTGATAATTATTCAACAACTAATTATCAGTGTATAGTTCTCTATCTCCACGTTTCTAGAACAACTAAGCATCATAAGTTTTGCAATTTATTCTAACCTAATGTAATTCCTGAATTTTATTCAATTTAACTTGTATCCAGATTTGATCAAATTTGAATCCTCGTTATCCAACACATTTCTTAGGTTTAGTTTTTGGACTTATTGATATAATATAAATAAATAACTCTTTTGTGCTTCAATTTGATTGAACAAAAGTATACCCCTTTCTTGCCCCAAATTTCGTGGAAAGTCAAATTTGTTAATCAATCTCCAAATTTTGTGGAAGACTTACTGTTTGCGCCAAAAATGAGGTTGATGGGCTGGCCCTCACTTGGGCTCACAGTCTATTTGTAGTGTAGGTTTTGGATTTCCTACTTTGGGTAGTCCGTAACATAGAGACCCAACAAAGCAACCTCTACTTATGAATTCTACTACTCTCCCTATTACCACTCTTCTGTTGTTCTCTTACTTCCTCTATTCTTAGTTTCCTTTGGAATCATTCAACCACCCTTTTTCTCCCTTAACTTCTCATATTTATAGCCCAAAATCAATGGAGGGGTTATGATTACTCTTGTAGTGAGTGGGAAAGGAGGTCCAATGTTATTATCCTTAAGTGGGTGTTTAGTTGGGAGTGGAGGGTGGTAAGAATGGCATTGAAACTGGTTCCCACGTTAGAAAATCTATCCAGCAGCGCTACTTCCCAAGGCAATACCGAGCATTTAAGGACTCACCTCCTCAGGAAACTGCCAACTCCGACCAAGTCGAAGTTGGCCGACAGGGTCTCACCTTTGCCACTCATGTCATAACGGCTTTATTACAGTTTTTGGGCTTTTGATGGGCATCAAGGCTTGTCTGGGCCAAGTTCATAGGCCTAGTAGAACACATAACCACACACAATGCCCTAAGGCCTAAGGCCCAACAAGCTCAAACCCTTGTACACATGGCACCAGCGTGATGGATTTTATAAACAATGGGCCTGAGGGGGAGTTGCGCCCCGTACACTTACGAATTATCCCCATCTCCAACTCAGTTTTTTGTTTCATGAGATGGTGGAAGATGGTGAAAGTTTTGCCTGCCTCTTGTTTTTTTGTTAAATGAAAGCAAAAAAGTGCATAATCATGAAATCCAAATATTATTTTAATAGATATTCCAAATATTATTTTAATAGATATTAAAAAACCCTCTTCGCTGGTTTTTGAACAAGCTGCATTTGATTATTGTTTTAAGACTTCGCTAATGATGAACACAGTCTGGCAGCTGCGACCTTTTGTTTTAAGACTTCGCTAAAAGCAATAGTTGTTTTATTCAACAAAGTCCAGTGGCTGTGGCTTTTTTTTTTTTTTTTTGCTATCGACAACCTGGCCGTGGAGGTGGAAGAGCCGTGGAGGAAATAGAGAGAAAAACATGAAAAGAGAAAGAGAGAGAGACATGTAGTGGAGAGAGAAAGAGTCAGACTTATAATCTTTTTTGGGTTCATAAATAAGTATGAAATGTATTAAATAAGGGATAATAAATGAGATCAATTAGAATATTAGCATTAATAAGGGTATTTTTCTGACCATTGGATTTACTTAAATTTAATGACTTAAAAAAAGTGTAACTTTTTAGAGTTATACTAGGTATAACTTGAACCCATCTCATAAAAAATATATATATATATATATATATATATATATATATATATATATCTAAACAACTAACCTGTTTGGCATTGAATTGAAGTTGTCCAATTTGCCATATTGGACATCAACAACGAATTGTAGGGAAGACCAGATTGTGTTGATTGTATTTTAAAGGTAATTATTAAGTATTCCCAAAATACCAAATAATTTTTTGTATTGTAATCTGTTTGGTAAGTTTTTTTACATTTTTCTCTAATTTTCTAATTAATCAAAAACAAAACAATGAAAATCAAACTCTCAATTTCTCACATTTTATGATTTTATCAACATCCAAATGCCCATACAAAGAATCTACTACAGTAACATCAAGCAAACACAACAATGATTTTATTTATTTATTAAAAAAAATTTAAGACTAGTCTCGAGCCATGTGCATGTGATGATGATTTCCAGAAGGCACAACAAAATCAAGCAAACCTAAGACGAGTCTATTTCTCAATTAGCTTGCATGACATCCTTTATTTGATTTCAAGTGCAAAATAAGAGCCTGCTGAATCCCTACAAGATCCTATTGATGATCAAATCTTTTAACTATGACAATTTTTCTCTGAATTGGGTGGGAGGAACCTACTTTAACCTATCATTACATAAAAATTTATAAGACCATCAACACGTATTAAATCACATAATTCATTAAATCATTTAAACAAGGAAAAAGTTTATCTCTGAACTAATTTGGAGTCATCTTTCTCCAACTCACTATGTGACAATTGAAAAGACCATCCATGTGCATTTTTAGACACATGACTTTTTAATGAGTCATGTGACTTAATTAAAAAATATACAAATAGTTTTATAAAATCTCCACGAAGGGGATTGGGGCTCCAAACTGGTGTGGAGTTAAACAGGTATTAATATACTTATTATGTCCCTTTTAGCTTATACTAGCCTGCCAAGTTGCCAAGTTGGTAAGAAATATACTTATGCATACTAACCTGCCAAGCTGATAAGAAATACCATTTGTTACCTAAGTAGCAATAATGATTTGACAGTATGCATCAACCGAAGGAAACTACGTTGTAGGGATTCTGTTCAGGTCCCTACTCTCAAGGATGTTGTGGGGCTTCTGTTCAGGTCCCTACCCTCAAGGATATTGTGGGGCTTCTGTTCAGGTCCCTACTCTGAAGGATGTGAATATAGCACGGCAAGTTCTGGTGCTTTTCCTTTTCTTTTCTTTTTTTCCTGTGGGGTGGGGGCTAGGGTTGATTCCTCTGTTCCTGCAAAGACCACAACTTTAGATATTTTATCATGGTCACGAACTCAGAGTGAGATTGAAAAGCTAAGCAGCATAACAGCAGAAGTTTTGACAACCTGGTGTGCTTCCTCATTCTATTCATTTAACTATAGAGGCAACAAGTTAGCTATAGCCTATACATGCCCGTTCTTTTCCAACCTGGCCAACAGGGGATAAAGCCAGGAAAAGATCAAGTTAGAAGGTTATCATAGCCACAATTGAAGACTACTCCAAATGTAAGAATAGACCAATATACCAACATAAATTGAAGACTTCTCCAATTTCCAGTTGCAAACTACTAGGTGATCATTGCCAAAATTTAAGAATTCCTTAACTGTAAGAATGGAACACATGCAAAACATCAATAATGTGCTACTTCAAGGGCAATAGCGCAAGCTACGTCAACGACTTATAAGCTTTAACTCAATCGATACCTCCTTTTCCCATAAGAAATAAGGCAGCGAGTGAGATTTTGACCACATGACCTATTAAAACTCATCCTGCAAATGATGAAGGGGCTTTCACATTCAACCAAATCATCAAAAAAAAAAAAAAAAGGAGTGAAAAACTTTGGACATCCTCAATAGCAAAAAGAATTTTTTTTTTTTTTAAAATTAAAAAAAAAAGCATCAGAGAAGCAAAGATATTGCCCTGAATCTATGTGCAATGTGAAACAATGAAAGTTTTGGAGCGGGGAAGAGCACACTGGAATCCACACAGAACATTGGAAGAGTTACGAATTGAAGCAAACAAAGTGATGAGTCGTTAACTAACTTGCCTCTGAAAATATTTCCCCACTTTTAATGCATTTACCTACTACCTTAATATCCCAAATGCACATTTTGAAATTAATGAGTTTTCAACTGAAGAAGATGACAAATTATCATGAATCAAGAAGAGATAATGATGATGAGCTGCTTTGGACATGGGATAAATACACACTTGGACTAATTCCATGAGCTGAATGCAGCCATCCATCATATTCTAACTGTGAAGCCTACGAATGACAATCAGAAGATACCATACCAAAGGCGGCAAATATTTGTCAGATTAAATCAGGAAACAAATAGCAAATGTAGTTATAAATGTTAGAAGTTGGAACAAGTACTGGTATATTGAACTCAATATCAAAATCAACTGAGCTTGTGCTCATGGGGATGGCCTATATAAGATGTTTCTTTCTGGATGCACTATCACTTCTATTTACCCCTTTAGCAGTGCAGTCACGGACTCTAATTTTGTGCACATGATCTAATGAGCATACGAACTCAAGGTTGTAACAGTGAATACCAGACAACTCGCTTAACAAGTCTTCAAGCTTATAGAGAATAGAAAACTCATGCTGAAGATAGATCTCCTTTGTAATAGAAATCCAAGTACATCAGGAACAAGAACTTATAGAGAATAGTAAACTTAAGTAACAGCTTCAAAAGAAGCATCCTTCTTTACATCATCATGGTTCTTATCAACATTATTATTTTGTATATCAAGCAACAACATAGATCCCATCTAAACTCATGCAGTTGCCACATAATACCCTTTTTTTCAGTAGCTAAACACAACCCACCCAACCATAGGGATTTGTACCCTAACTTTATCCTCCACCCCTTGTATATTATGGGTTGGAGTTGTCATTTGGTCCAAACAAAACCCGGCATAATAGCCACATCAAATATCAATTAAAATCGATACTTCACAAAAGAGCCCAAATAACAATTGAAATTTCAGGACATGTGACTTTCCTTGCTTCTTGGCTGTTTTCTTACTGTAAAGCCAACCTCATTCAACATCAATCATCAACATCTTATTCATACATCAAACCAGCAGATCATAGTTAAATTAACGCCTTTTTTTTCGTTTCAACATGTATACATGCTCTTCTATTCAATAATAACTTTTTTTTTAATGGTAAGTTATACATGCACCTAACGGGTTTTGAACCTACGTCCTCACTCTCCATCTTATTCTTATAAGGGGAGGAGGTGTCATTTGAGTTATAAGCCATTGTCAAAAGAAGAAACTAAAACAGTAAGCTTCAACAATATTTTTCTGCTTCCAGGAAAAAGGAAACAGCGCAACAATTCTATAATCAATGAAACTGCTTGTATTCTGACAGGTATGACATTGTACAAAACTACAAACACAGAAAATTATGCATGCTTTATAATAATTTATTTCATTGGAGAAATTTTTTTTATATAAATCATAAAGACAACTGCAAAAATCTAAAAACTAAAGCCACCAACTATATAGGTACCCTTCTTTAAACTGCCAAACATATAGCAGATGACAATGACTGTTGGATACTTGATGCCCAAAATACACCGTACCTATAATTTTGAGTGGCAAACATGCTTCCTTTACACAGTTATTATTTATAGAGCATTCTTTGAACATATGACTTATATTGAAGAAGTTTTAGAAAATTAAACATGCATTTATAAATTATAATTCAATTGACAAAAACAGTAATGTGAAAGTTATCTCATTTTTTTTTTCAGATCAATATAAAAATACTTAAAACAGAGGTATGGTTACAAGAAAATTTACCCTAAATGACAATTGTAATTTCCATTTTGATTATGGCTCTTCCAAAACTGAACTCTTAAGGCATTCCACTTACAAGCATTAATTGATGGATCTTCCATGGCTAAGATATTATCACAAACTGATCTGTACGACACCTTCCTTCAAATGCTCAAGAATTTCCAACAAATTGTAAATATCTAACTTTCTAAGAAGCCCAACTAGCCACATTTAGCTCCACGATTTCTTTTGAATAAGGAAGTACAAATCTTTCTAAGAACTTCTTATCAGTTATTTTGCAGACTGTAGTCAAACTAGGTTTCTTCTTAAGTGCATTTTCCTTTTCTAGAATCTCCAAAACTCGTAGGCGGGGTTTTAACCTCTGCTCAATGCTGTAAAGAAGCAATTCTGGATGGCTAACTATATAAGAGATGTCTATGTTCCAAGCACTAAGCAGCAGCTCAGTTGCCTCCTTGATTTTTCTCTCAGATATAGAAAAAACATTAGGTACCCTCCTAAACACATTCAGAATATCATTTTCTGAAAACCCCAGACTTCGAAAAAGCTCCAACTTCAGCTCCCAATTCTCATGTGTCATCGAACTCACTGTCCGAAGAGCAGCAAGAAACATCTTAGACTTCCTATCAAAACCCATTTCTTCAACCGTTTTAAAGAAATCCTGAATGCCCTTCGGCTTATGCAAAAATAACCTTGGAAAATTAAACATATATTTAACAATCTGAGACGAACTAACTCCACAACCCTTCATAAATTCTATGTTGGGCTTCATAGTTTTCTCCAAATCATGCGTCAAAAACCACCCAGAAACCTTCAAGGCCCTAATGACCTCAGCATTTGAACCCAGAATAGTCTTCAACATCAAAATTGAGGGTCCAAGCCGATTATCTGCACTCTGATTGAGAATCCACGGGTCAGAAGATACAATCTCAGCAATGTCATTGGGCGAAAAGCCCAAGTTTTGGAAAATCTGGATTTTGGGTTTAATGGTACTGGCAAGATTGGCAGTAAGAACTTTAGGGACTCTCTTAACCACTTCCTCGATGTGGGTTTTGGAGAAACCGCTCTCCTTGAGGAATGAAAGCATGGAATCCACTTCTATAGGTCTTTTGAGGCAACTTATCACTGATGAGGCTTTAAGAGCAACTTCATGGGAAAACTGGTGCTTATTGATCAGGTAATCCAAAACTGTTACAGTGGGCTTTAATTCATTGGGTTTGGAGGAGAAAAATAAGAGAGAGATTGAGTAGGGGATTGGGATTTTGTGGAGATGTGAAGGGTTTTGTAGAGAGAGTGAGATGATGGTTTTGCAAAATCCTAGTCTCATTTCTACTCCTGCAAAATTTACTTCTAAGTTCTAAGCTACAATCAGAATTCTCTTATCAAAAACATATACAGCAAAGAGAGTATAAAGCATAAAACTTGCACATGTTATTGTGAAACATGAAAAACTTAAGCTTGCCTTACAATTAAAGTGGTGCCATTGCCAACCAGAACTTCCTGCTGAGAATTAGGGTTTTGGAATTTGGAGTCACCACTATTTATGGATAGTTGGAGCCTACAATGTTACTTGTTCAACATTAGCCCCAGTAATATTTTGTCACGGAGATTAGGCCCAAAATCTTTTTTTTTTTTTTGAGAATCACTTAGGCCCAAACTCAAACCATCAAAATTATAACGGAATTGAGAATTGACTGTCTTCCTCCTTTCATTGTTCTGATAGTTTTTTTTTTTTTTTTTTAATTGCAATTGTTTTGTTCATGACACTGTTATTGAAGTTTACAGTAAAAATTAAATGGATAATGTGGGAGGGAGGGACCCAAACACAACGTAAAGCCCACGGGCTAGTCCGAGAATGAACAAAGGCCCATCCATGCGCCAATCCGGATTTGACATGTGGACTAAGTCCGAGGAGGGAAGATGTAAGGACCACACTGATTCGGACTAAACATATGAACAAAGGTCTGAGGAGGGGAAACTGACGGACTCGTCGTTCGAGGAGCGAATGCACCTCAAGAATGCCTCAGTGGGCTTCTTGCACCAAAAAATAGAGCACCATGGAAGACATCAGAGACGTGCAAACAAAGAAGAGAGTAAATATTTGGGAAGGTAGCCATCACCTCCACATTGAATGCACTGTACCAACTGAGTTGGCTGTATTTATGAGGAAAAGACACCTGAATAGTAGTTCCATAGCTCACAACACTCTCTACCACCTCCAGAAGGGTCTTGATGGGACAAGTATCCCAATTGTTCCCCTGTGACGTACAGGTGGAGGACTGAAATGCATTATGAGTGACTATATAAAGGAAAGGAACCCCTCTAGGAAAGGGGTTGGCATAAAGAAACTTGAAAAGAGAGAATTAAGTATAAAGTTGTAAAGAGTTTGGTACTAACAGTATATGAACAATCCATCCTCAGACGAGCTCGAGGAAGAGTTTATACTAAACTTGTGCTTCATTTCATCATATTAAAAGTCATTACTTCATTAATTTCACGCTTGGATCCTACTTAGCATTATAGTTGACTTAGAAAGCCCACTCTTTTATAAATTGATTGTGTTGGGCAAAAAGTACTGAATATCACTATTCTAAGTGGGCTTGTGCCTTTTTTGAGCTCTTACAAATAAATTTTTAAGAACATAAATGAGGTGAATGAGATTAAAAATAATAATATAAAAATAAGTTTAGTTATGACTATAAAAGAGAAAAGAAAGAGAGAAAAATATTTTACTATAATACCAATAATGTTTTATGGAAGCAATTATAATTAGGCTGTGATCTATCAAAGTTGATGAGATTACAAATTTGCAATCTCTTTAATGTATAATAATTATATCATTTATAAATTTAAAACATGGTCTGGTTAACAGGCATCCTCAGGACATTTATTACTGGACTATTTTTTTAAAAAAAGATTTAATATCATTTTTATTGAAAATATAAAAATTTGTAAAAATTAGTTAATTTTTTCTTTTTCCATCAAAATTTTATAAAAATATTTCCTACACCAATAACTTTAAAGCATCCTTTAACTTTTTCTTAAAATATTAAGAAAAGTCTATTAAGTACAAGGGGGGGCAATTTTCAAATTTTGCTTGAATTATTCAAGTAAAGTGACATGTATTATTATTCCTGGACTTATATTTGCATTTATATATATATATATATAAAGATAATTTATTTTTCAGTGAAATATAAGAATTGAATCTACCATATTCAACTAGTTATCTAATGTACAAGAATTGCTTTGCTTCATCTATTGAATAGTCTAATTACAACAAAACTTCACCATTATAAAAACAAACAAACAAAAAACGTGTAGCCTAGTCAAGACCCAGTAGGGGGCTCAAGGGGGGCCCGGGCCCCACTTGGCCCAAAAAAATAATAAAAAAATTAGTTATATATACTACTTTAAGCCCAACAAACCCTTACCGGGCCCCCTGTCCAACCCTAATTGGCCCCCCAAGCCCAATCTAGTTTTTTTTTTTTTTTTTAACCCATTAACACTTTTAACCCTAGAAACTGATTTAGATAATAAAAAAAAAAATTTACAGAGAGAGAGAGAGAGAGAGAGAGAGACTAAGAGAGAGTGATTGGAGTGGAGAGATTGAGAGAGAGAGTATTGAGTACTGACTTGAGTCAGCAGTCAGCCACGGCGTCGGCTAGCCTTAGCCGCCATAGACCCACATCTCTGCCACTGCCCTTAGTACCTTCGACAGCTTGATCTGCCTAACCCACCATTATCTCTGGCATTTACAGCCTCTAGCCTCCATCCCAAAATTCCAATCTGCCCTTTCAAGTAGTTTTTCTCTCTTTAAACTTCAAAACCTAACATAACATTGATATAATGTTTGTGTTGTGAATCTATGATTGACTGATTGTATTTTATTTTATTATTATTATTTTTTTTGCTAAGGGTGATTGTAGGAATCTCTGATTGTGTTTTTTTTTTGCAAAGGATGATTGTGAATTGAATTTGAATATGTGATTGTGTTTAGGGCTTGGGAGTTTCTATCTGTCTCAGAGATTTTTTTTTTGGCAACTGATGAGTGGGAGAGTCTGACTTGAGAAAGTGAGATATGAGTTGTGATTTATATGTTGTAGTGAATTTGAATATGTGATTATGTTTGGGGCTTGGGAGTCTTTGTCTGTCTCAGAGATTTTTTATTTTTTTATTTTTGCAATTGATGAGTGGGAGAGTCTGAGTTGAGAAAGTGAGATGTGAGTTGTGATTTATATATAGTTTTTGCCAAAGTATTTGATTGTGAGTTGTGATTTATAAAGTGATAATATATAAAGCATTTGATTGTCTGACACTTTGACTGTTTGTTGGTAGTGGGGCAATATTGGGAATAGGAAACAGAGATAAAGAGAAAGAAGGAGATAAATGACATATAATGCATTATAAATTAGTAGTAGGGGCACCAGTGTGTTTGGGGCAATGGGTGACAAAGATAAAGAGACAAAATGACAAAGATAAAAAAACAAAATGAAAAAAATAATATAATATATATGTGACACAAATTTATCAAAATAAAATTGCCAATGTTTGATTAGTCCTTTTGTGAGATAATAAATATAATTTTTATTTTATTTGTAGATCATGAGAAAATCAACTACAATATTTGATTTTTTTTTCAAAAGAAAAGATCTAAATTCAACATATATGGATGCAGTTGTGAATTTTTTTGAATTTTTTTTTTCGCTTATCTCTGCGCCCCCTAACTTTAAATCTTGGGTCCATCCCTGTCCAGATCAACATCAATTGGACACTACCTTATCATAGTTTCTTCATAATTATAAATAAGAATAAAAATATACCTTAATTAATGAGGAAACTTGATTATTTTTACGATGGCTATTGTATTTTATGAGTTTGAGATCTATATTTTTTAATAAATTCATATTTAAAATAAGTACTCTCAACTCAAACTTGTATTTTTCCATTTTTTAAGTATGTGCACCAAAATAGACCGAAGTGGATCGAAATGAATCAAAAAGGACCGAAATGAACGAAAATAAACCGAATGGACCACAGTGGACCGAAACAGACTGAACAAGCTGAAATAGACTGAAGTGGATTGAATAGACCGAGATGGACTAAAATAGACCGAACTAGCCTGAATATACTGAAGTGGACTGAATAAACTAAAATTAACCAAAATAGACCAAATGGACCAAAGTGAACCATAACGGACCTAACAAGCCTAAATAGACTAAAGTGGACGGAAATGGTCCAAAATAGAACGAACAAGCTGAATAGACTGAAATGGACCGAAATAGACCGAACAAGCCCAAATAGACTGAAGTGGACCGAAATAGCCCAAATTAAACTGAACAAGTTGAATAGACTAAAGTGGACTGAAATGGACCGAACATACCCAAATAGACTGAAATGGACCAAATAAACCAAAGTGGACCAAATAGACAATGGATCAAAGCATAGTTAAGAATTCCATTTTGTTTCTCCCGAAACAACCAGAATTTCCATTCTAATTAGTTAATTGATACAAATCACCCATCTATTTCATCTCGTTCTAAATTTCGATCTATTCTTTTCCATTCCACTAAATTTCACCCGGTACAATGATTTCGGCTGATATGTAAACGAATCATTATTTTTTTTCCTAAACCCTTTTTATATATTACTTCACGCACATGTGACAATTTATTACTATTTTCCTTTAACAATGCATTTTTCTTGTTTACTTTCCATTTTGTCCAAGCAGCAGCAGTAGAAATTTCAACTGTGGTTCACCTGCTTTCGTCAAAACCATTCCACACCATTGCTCTTAAATGGCTGAATCCACAAACGGGCTAGCACAAGCTTCACACAGACAACTCTGCTATAGATAACCCTCTCAGAGATGATCAGGATTCAAGAGATGGCTAAACTAAAGGGCTTCACATGGTCGGTTGGACTTGTATTTGGCTATTTTTTTGGGGCTCCACCTACTTGAAAGTGGAGGGGGGGTGCTGCTATAGACCTATAGTAGTTCAGCCTTATCATTAATTAATCCAAAAAAACCACTACTTATTGCTGAGTTCAATTGTTAATGAATGCAAATCATTGCTGAGGAGCTGTGAGCAAGCTGAAGTTCCCTGGTCCGTGACAAGTGAGTCAGTGACAAACACTCCTGTTGAAGTTGAAATCCAAGCTCTGTTGAGCTCTCATCTTTCTGATGTGTACTATATTTAGAACTGATTGGCATTTGGGAAAAAAACATGTAATTAATACTAGTTGAAAACAAGATATTGTAATTCGTCAAAAGTTTGAACGAGTTATTATGGCTACTAATTGCATTGCACAGTGTTTGCAATAATGAATTTTAAACTTTTATGGTTCCAAACTTCCAATTTGAATTTGGTTCAAAGCAAAGCATTATAATAATGAGAACAATTATAGCACATCAATTGTGGGCTCACCAACCGGTGGCTATAGTTCATTGATTCTGTGTTCCCAACTAAAGTTCCTTCTTCCTATTCTCTCCTAATCCTTGAACTCTGACTATTGATTTGGAAACATCTTTCAAATAGATTTAAACAAGTCACCAGCCAAAATGACAATTTAATCATACAGATGAAACACGACATATAAATTCCCCAAAACATGCACACACACACACACACACATATAGATATATATGTGGCAGGGTTTTCTTTCATGAATTAATGAGTATATGGCAATTCTTAAGTTAATTTCCTCAATACAATTTCAACTCTAGAATCCAGATTATATATAATTCCATAAGCTCCTTGTGGTGTGGTTTCAGCCGAGTAGTTGCTACTTGCTTAAGGCCAAGTGAAGTAACTTACTATTGAAAGAATACATACACTATGAGTTATCATCATCATTTTATTAAATAAAACACTTAATAATATAATAATCATAGGAAGCCGTACTATATTAAAGATACAAAATGATTGAGTTTATCTACTAGCATCTAGGATAGGAAATCATCTGTCAACGTACAATGTTTTGCATTATGAAGGGCCATCCTTGCTATCAATCTTTCCATCATTGGCATCTTTGATCAATTTAGTTCGAAAGGTCTGCGAGGAATAAAGATTAGTGCATATTTAGATTGAGAAGAATTAATCGAACCTTGCACTCAAAGGATTCCATCTTATTATCCTACATTATTCCTACTAGATATTACAATGATTCTATGATGAAGTTGGCTGTTTTTTATTGCGACAACAATGCTTAAAACATTCTCAAGAGAACCTTCTATAAATTTTAATTGAATCCACAAACACATATACTAAAATTAATGTGTGAATAGTGTTTCTTGTGATGTCATCATGATGTGTGCATCCCAATTTTAGATAGAGAGCGGTTTTGTTGTGTGTGAGTAGGCCCTCATGGCTGCTCCTTGAAGCAACAAATTAATAAAAGTTTTTTGTCCCACTTTTATTAGGTATTTTACTTTATATTCTATCAATCAATTATAGTGTGCTACATATATATTTTTTTCCTTCTAAAATAATCAAAGTTTTTTTTTTTTTTTTTTTTTTTAATTTGATGGTTATAATGGGGTGGAGGAATTTGAACTCTGAATACAATGGAAATATTAAAATATGCTAATTAATTAAATTACAAGTCTCTTGACAACCAAAGTTTAAGATCTATCTATCTATCTATATATATTTGCAATTGGTAGGGTATAACTAATATGGATCAATTATTTGTTTATTTATTTATTTATTGAAAGTGAATAAAAGTAAATTTATACTTTTAAAAAGATGCACTTAAAAAAATAAACTAAACAAAAATCTTTAATGCATTTTTTGCATCTTGAGATATTTCATTTTGATGACAACTTCTTCAATTAACATCAGCACATCATTTTTTTTTTTTGGTTGTTGAGGATCAGTACATCAGTGTTAATACATCTTGAATTCCAAATATTAGATGCCCCTCGCCTTTGCCCACTAATTCTAGGTGAAACACCTACTTTTTTTCAACCCTAGTCATTTCTTCAACTTTATTTGTTCTAGGCTTTGCTAATTTTGATACCTTTTACTTTTTGAGTGAAAGTCTACATTTACCCAACCTAGTAAGCCTTTTTGTTCCAATTACCCGCTAATCGCTAGAGGAGATAGACAAACTTGCTTTTGACAAATTGGTCCTAGGAATAGGGGCTGCTGCCCCTCGTGATAGGAAGGAATCCTTTTGTCTTTGATACACCATCTAATTCTATTCACGTCCCATAGTAGATGATGAATCACTTTATTTAAAACTCAACTTCCCCATTCCATCATTCATCCATGGCATCTTCTCCCAACCCTACATGTCTCAATGATAAGAAGGGTTGGACACACACACCACTACATTACACTAATTTACAATATATTATATTGTAATAACCTAAGCTTTACTCATGTCAGCTGACTAATCAAGCTCTAACAAATTACTTTTTGGCAATTGTATGTTAAAGGAAGGTTGGTGCAACTTAACACCAAACCATTTGGTTCGACGGTACTTTCACCTCTTCTCAACGACGAGGTGGTATTTTATGCGTTAGTTACATTACTTATATACATCATCTTTCTTATTGTGAGTCCCACAGGTGAGTGGAATCCACACTATATGATAAAAATGTTGTATATAGCTAATATATAAGATACTTTTTTCTTTCAAACAAAATAAAATATTATGAGTTCAAACTGCTAGAGGCATGATCCCGCATGACCTTTTTGTAGGAGAGAAAAAGGGGAAGGTTGGTGTAACTTAATTAGACACTGGCTAATGTAAAAAAGAAGCCTATTATCCTTTATGCCTTGGATGGTGATGCAATTAGCAGAATTTTTTTTTTTTGCTGAATAATATTTATCATCAAAATGGAAAATAAATAAAACAAGCATAATTGAAGACATGGGAAAAATTCCATCTCTCTCATGATTCCCGTGGCAAAAATTAAGTGTTCGAGGCCATTTTTTGGGTGCCCAGCCACGTGTGATTTGTTGGAGGGATGACCTTACTAGGCCCGGGTACTTTTTGAGGAGTTGCGTCCGGAACTCAACATTGGGCCACATGGTCCAACGGCTACCAGTGTATTATTAAGCCTAACAATCATTAAGGCCAAAATCTAAGAATCACAATAATTGTTGAGTAAACATTTAATATGTGTTTGATATGGTAGTTTTGATTAGTTATAATAATAACTGAAATAAAGTAGTATTTATTTAGAGATAAAGTAATCATGTACTCAATAATGTAAGTTTAAAGATAAGGAAGCAAAGCCACTTATCTCTGATGGTTTGCAGCCCCAGCGGTGCAGCTTCTGTGAGTTGATAATATTCCAGCAGAGTGACCCCAGCGGTAGAGAGACAATTTGCCATGATAACTTCAAGCTTGAGGGGGAAAAAAGGGTGCAACTGGAGGGAGAGAGAGTATGCCCAGTTGTGTGTAAGGCTGGTTAAGTTTGCCCCTCTTATCATGTACTTAAATGAGTTTCCCCTTTTACAATGCTGTTTTAGTTTTTGTGAAGTTATGAGTAGTATTGCCTTCCATAAGAAGGGCTTTTATATGGAGTATATGTGCCTTCTGAGAGAAGGGCTTTTGTATGGAGTATATGTGCCTTCTAAGAGAAGGGCTTTATGTAAGAAGTAGTGGTGCCTTCTAAGAGAAGAGTTTTGATATGAGATCTTGGTGCCTTCTAGGAGAAGGGCTTTAGTAATAGAAGTTCATGCCTCCCATGAGAAGGGCTTTTAGTATGAGTGTTTAGCATCTCTTGAGAAGTATTGAGATGGTAAAATATATAGATCTGTTGTGAGATATAGTATTTGTAAGATGTGTGATGCATGGAAGTATGAGAGATATGGTGGTTAAAGATAGTAAAAATGTGAGATCATAACCGCTGGAGAAGTTGTTGAGATGGCTTTCAAAGATGAAAGGCTTTTGTAAAAGAAGAGCATGGAGATGTATTTAGGTATTTAGAGATAGGAGCAGTGAGATAGGTATATTTTCTGAGTATCGAGAATGAGAGAATGAGTATATGAGGAGTAATAGTGTAGCAGTGTGTTTAGCAAAGTTGCTGGGATTTTTTGTTGGGATTGTATGAAGGCTTATGAAGGGCATTTGTGAGCTAAGGGTTCAAGAGTTTAGTTTCTCTTTTTGAAACTAAAAACCCAGAAACTCAGTACTTCATCTAGAGCTTCAGAAGATCATGCAGGGAGAAAGAATAGGGAAGCTTATGAGAGAGTTATTCCCCCTTGGTCTCCTCCCTCTGAGGTGTTTTACAAAAGTCCTCTTTAGCTGAGTTTAAGAGGGTATTTTTGCAAATAATCTCAGCTAAAATCTGTCCCAAATAGCAATGAATTTTCAAAGAATCCATCTTAAGATTTGGCCAAAAATGGTAGGTTTAGCTTTAAGGCATTTTTACTATTTCGGGTAAGAGTTGCTGGGGAAAAAGTACGAGAAAAGGAAAGCATTTTAGTAAGAGAAAGGTAGTTTCAATAGTTAGTTTTGGTTTTAGCCAAAAGTGAAAAAATCAGTAATGCTCAGGCTGCTGGTTCAGCTGTCACAGCTGTTCTGAAAAGGCTGTCCCAGCTGTCAGGAAAAGCTGTGACAACTATCATGAAAAAGCTATCCCAGCTGTCAGGAAAAGCTGTAACAGCCATCATGAAAAAGTTGTTTGCTTTAGACAAAGCCAATGAGGTCAGATGGGTCATTTCAGACTGCTGGAGAGGTTATTCCAAGGATTTGGCTGAAAAATGGTAAGATCTCTTTGGAGGGTATCTTGCTATTTTGGGTATAACAGCTGGCTGCTGGGATTTCATCATTAAATGGTTGATGATGTCACTCCCAGCCAGGTGTCAAGTTCTGAATACACTATTGGGATTGAGCTAGAAATGCTTCCTTCTTTGGGTGTTTGTGTTTTCGGTGCAAGGTTCCATTACAACACATTTCTAGCAAATAATAGAAGGATTGGTTGAAAGATAATGAAGCTTTAGAGATTTAGTCACGGTCTCATTGGGTTGTGACATAATCTTGGTGAGCAAGAAGAGTACTTAATGTTCTGCTATGGCAGCTGGCAGAGAAATATATGGTCAGATCGTGGCAGACAGCAGCTGGGTATTCAGAGATATCATAAATATTTTGTATAGAGAGAGATAAAGATAGCCAATCAGATTAGGCCATGTGTTTGAGCTGGATTTTAGCTGAAAGAAGTAATGAGATTTATGTAGAATGATATAATGAAGTTTTTGAATATGTATAGCAATAGCTGGGGATTGAATGAACGGTAATCTTCCCAGCAGTTAGATGGCTGGGGATATTAAGCATTTGTCATATGATGAATATCAAATTTTTAGGAAAAGAGCAATGAGGAATTTTATCATCTAAAGTGTTATGTGATAAGAGATGCTTACCATATATTACCCGCTACACACGGACTCGTCAGAGTTTAGGGAGTTGAAGAAGACACGTCAAACAACATGTTTCTTTTATCAACTTTAAACCGCTGGAGCTTTACTGAACATACCTCTTGGCCCTCCAAACCACAACTCCCAAAGTTTCTCCAAAGTGACTTATGAGCTTGGATCTTAAGCTGAAGATGAGATGACGTACCTCGGGTTTTGTTGTCATTTTGTGTAAATATGGGCTCTTGTTGAAGAAGCCGTTTGCCATGAGTGTAAGAGAGGTAATATCGGCCATGAGCTTTGATTCATTGCTTAAACCCGATCCATACGTTGACGTTGATAATGTCATGGGGTTATGATCTCAATTGATGAAGAGGAAATTTGGACCATGGACCTGCCTTGTGAATTAAGGATCTCGTGGGCCATGTGAGCCCAATCCATGTAGTTGAATGAAATATGGGCTTATTTTGGGTTTTAAATAGATTTATTCATAAAATCAATAATATGTTGATGTGGCATAGGTTACCAATGAAGTAATGCCACGTGGGCCGAAAAAATGGTCCTCAACATTAAGGATGGAGGAGATGGAGATGTTTCCCTCAAAACAACATAAAAGAGCTTATTAACCAATATTATGGACAACAAAATTAGTTAAGGATGAATAAAAGTCCAATCAACCAAGGATTTCAGAATCAACTTTCCTCTATCAGTAATATTTTTCAATAGCATGATGAGGAGAAGCATTACGTATGATCATAACAGTTGGTACAAACAGGTAGCTCAAAACAAGGAACTTGTCAAAGAGGGAGTTTGGGGGGTTTTCTCCTTGTTAACAATTCATATATGAATGCACAAGACTTGTAATTGTAATTAAAGGAAAACCCCTTGTTTAGTTAGGTTTAGTTAGATTTAGTTAGCTCAGGACAAAAGCTAATGTAGGTCCAATCGGATGGTTAGAATAGAACTGCAGACTAGAGGTAAGGAGTGGACATTAGGGCAAAAGGCTCCTTTCTAATCAATTAAATAAAACATCAAGGCTAGGTAATTAGGATTCATTTGATAACTTCGGCCTAGAAAAAGAGCCCAACTGGTGGATTTAATTTGGACATTAATGAAGGGAGCTGTAGCTAGGAGGGAGATGTTGTCACATCTATAAAAGCTAGGGTACAATGTTGCATATAGTCTCAATTTATATTTTTTTGGTGTTTTCAGCATAGACATGTAAAGTTTAAATCCTCCTCGCCTAACTATTAAATTAATTTTTTTTTTTTATTATATATAAGATAGAATTCTACTCTAGCCTAATTTAAGTGTATATATGTGTGAAGCTTCCTTCTGGAGACTTGAACCCCAGCCCTTGCCCCCCACACCCCACAAGCATTTATACTTGTAGAGTGACCATCACACTAAGGGTGTGCGGTGGTCCTAACTATTAAATTATTAAAACAAAATTGACTTTAAAACTTGTGTGTTTTTTTAGGTAACAAATTTGATTTTTAATATTGCAAAAGGAGATATGTACAGGATATCAAAATATGTCATTCTGATCGAAAGTTTGGCAATGCCGATGACCTGTTTGGATCTCTTTTAAACAGAATAGTATATTTTTTTTTGGCTAAGTGGACAAATAAAATGGTTCGGCAAAATAAAAAGAGAATTTTGATATTATTTTTTTTAGCATTTGAAAGCACCGTAGAAGCGTTTTATGTAATTTTCTTTCTATAATAACAATGGTTGACAAAAGTGACATACATATAATTGTTAAGAAAACTTCAACTTATCATAGAGTTGCTGCATCTATTGATTCATCACTACATAGATGCCGGAATAAGTAGAAGAAGATTTAGTACTGCCTATAAAAGCGACCAATCGAATTTTAGTATAGTGGCTCCAGCTTGACATAATTGATTTAATATGTTTTAAACAAATTTATCAGTACTCTTTCTTAATATTTACTGCTTAAGTGGCAAAGATCAGCACGTCTTTCCATCATTCCAAGTTTCAGATGACATAAATTTTAAATTAATTCCCCCTATCTTAAAGTTTTAACAAAAGAAAGCAATTTTTAAAGCATCAAACTCTTCTTCCCACCCATGTAGCACTTTGATCTCTGATTGCTGGTCTCTCTTCAACTTTTTGAGAAAACGCACATTCCCCACACTTACTGCGAAGGAAACTAATGCGTGAACCTTTTGGCTAAGGAAGGAGCTTCTATTAGTGATAACCTTATTGTGTATTCAAATCCTCCTTTTATTTTGTACCAGTTATATGTTGATACTTGAGGTGTTTCCTACCCTAAACTTTGTAATATTTAGTTTGTTTTAATTAAATTATCTTTTCACCAAAAAAAAAAAAGAATATCTCTTTCTTTCTCACTCACTCATCATGATAACCATGGATTTATATAATTCATAGAGAGAGAGAGATGGAGTAAAACTTTTTCATGGAAGGTCCCAAACAAAAAGGAAAAGTATAATTCTAACGCAACGTGTAGTGGTTAGGGGGGGCCATATCCTTCCTTGCTCTCAAGTGCATGACGCCCTTCATTATTACATCCTCACTTTGGTTTTAGTTCTGTTTTCCCACCTTAGGACTTTCGGTGTGCCTTTTTTTCTCCTTTTATATTAGAAAATAAACCATACATATATGATATATTGTATCTAGCTTCTACTCATTTTAATTCCAACCATACATATAATATATTATGCTTTCACTGTGCCAATCTTATAATTAAACAGAGTTAAGGGTAACCTATTATACGCCAATGGCCTATGTGGTCTAAATCTAATAGCATTCTATCTCTTTATGTGATGTTAGATCTAGGGATCAAGAGTAATGTTAGGTGATATAAAAATTTTCCACAACATACCAAAATTATAAATTTTGATTGAATAACACCTTTTTCATAATAAATCTACAACTGATACTACTTTTATTATTCACTAATCACGAAAAAAAACTTGTCCCTAAACTTATTGCTATGCCTATACTAATGTCGGGGCAAAAAATAATAATAATAAAAGAATGATTCTTCTATACTAACATGGGGGGAAGATGGATCATAAAAGTCTTAATTTGGACAAATCACCCAGCAATAAGCCCCTTTCTCAACCACATCCCAATCTTCTTTTAATTTGATTTAATTTTTTTTAATTCCTATTGATTCCATAAGAGAGGCGGTTTGGTAGTTGCAGACACATTTGAGGGCACAAGCAATAGGGCATTTTTTTGAGTAAAACTGGCATGGGCTCACAAGTTGAGGGTATGATTGGATCATGAAACAAGGCTCGTGGGCTAAAACTTTCCCATTCACCTTTCTTTATATCTTTTTATTAATATGTTTAGCCAAGCATTAAAAAAAGAAGTTAAAGGCTATCAAAGAAGCTGTCTTGTGACCCCATTCTAAAGCAGAGCAAAAAGGGGTACTGCTGCACAAAATAAACAAACAAACAGATGGTAAAGATTAAAGAGAGACACACAAAATAAAGGCAAAGGCAAAAGAAAGCTGTCAATCCCTCCCTCCCTCCCTCCCTCTCTTCTCTCTTTTAAAAACCATCCAAAAACTTAGCTCAAAACCCAAAACCAGCAAATCTAACAAAGGAAAGGAAAGCTAGCTATGAAGGGAAGAGAAGCCAAAGCAGCTCCTTCTGCAGATTTGTTAGTTTGTTTTCCTTCTCGAGCCCATTTAACTCTTATGCCTAAGCCCATATGCAGCCCAGCAAGGCCTTCAGAGCAGAACAAGCGCCATCACAATCACAATCACAACCAACACCACCACCGTCACCACAGCCTCAAGAAATCAAGCACTATTAGAGGTGGTGGTCAAGCCAGTCCTTTGCTATGGTCCAAAACCAAGCCAATGGGCTCGGAGATCTCTGAACCAACCTCTCCGAAAGTCACATGTGCAGGGCAGATCAAAGTGAGGCACAAGACCAATACTTCATGCAAGAACTGGCAATCAGTGATGGAAGAGATTGAAAGAATTCACAACAACAGGAATAAACATAAAAAGAAACCCAGTTGGGTTGAAGCTTTTGGGTTCAAAAAAGAAGTAATGCAATTCTTGACGTGTTTAAGAAGGATACGTTTTGATTTTCGTTGCTTTGGAACTTTTCCAGAACAGTCAGATATCACTACTGATGATGAGGATATTGAGGTAGAAGAAGATGAAGAAGAAGAAAACCGAGAAAACCGCACTGAGGGAAGTGATGAGAATTCAAGAACCGTCTTTTCCAAATGGTTTATGGTCTTACAGGAAAATCAAAATAATACACTTTGCAAAGAGAGAGATAGGCCATGTCAGGATGATGATGATGATTCTATTGCTGCAGCACCTGCTGTTCCTCCATCAAATGCTTTGTTACTTATGCGTTGTAGATCTGCTCCTGCCAAAACCTGGTTGGAAGAGAAAGAACAAGAAGAACGAGAACAAGAAGAAGAGGAAGAAGAGAAGGAAGATGAAGATGAAATAGGTAGAGTAAAAGAAGAGAGAAAAGCAAAGAGTTTAAAGAGCTTAATGGAGGAAGAGAAGAGAAAGAAGAAAGAGAACATGGTTGTGATGAAATATGACACTGATTTCTACCAAATTTCATCTGATATTGCAAAAGAGACCTGGATTGTTGGTGGCATGAAAGATCCATTTTCGAGGAGTCGAAGTTGGAAAAGATAATGATCTTGGTGACTCTTTTATTTTATTTTATTTTTTCCTTTCTATTTTTATTTTAAGTATTTCAAGTTTTACCTTAAGCCTTTTTATCTTTTTTAATATTCTGAGATCTTGTGTGGGAACTGGAAAATCCAACTGCAACTAGTTCCCATATATAGTAACCTATGTTGTCTTATTCCTGCTGTGATCTGAAAGTTGTATTAGTTTTGTACAGCTTTTCTTTCCTTTTTCCTGGACAAGATTTTGCTGCCAATTCCATGTACATTTTCCGATTTTCGTGATGTATATGTCCAGCTTGTTTTAATTTTGTTGATTAAATCAAAATCTTTTTATATGTAAACCAAAAATTATATAGTGGAATTTTAGACTTACGGTTATGATAAATGATTTTGCTAGCTTCATTGAGATGAATATTATTTTATCCAACTGCACCCTATTGAGAATCTATTTTATGATGAATGATTTTGTTAGCTTCTTTATGAGATTATACATATGTTCATCTTTCCTGCTATTCTCCGAACAGTTTAGACAAGTAGTAAGTTGCCCTTGCGATGCATTGATAATGTTGTAATATTTTATGTAATAAGATGGTTTTGAAGAATGTTTTACATATAGGGTAAATTGCAAATTACAGCCTTAAAGTTTGGGGATGATTGAATTTTACATCTTGAAATTTTAGAATTTAGATTTTATCCTATGAAGTTTAGTGATATTTGGATTTTACACCCAACGTTTCAGAATTTGGATTTTACTCCCTATATTTTAGGAGTGTTTAAATTTTACTTCCTAAAGTTTTGGGTATTTGGATTTTATCCCCTATATTTTAGGAGTATTTAAATTTTACTCCCTAAAAGTTTTGGGGTATTTGGATTTTACATCCTAAAGTTTCAGAATTTTAGGGTGTAAAATCCAAACAATCCTAAACTTTAAGGGGGTAAAATCCAAGTTTTGAAACGTCAGAATGTAAAATCCAAACACCACAAACTTCAGAGGGTAAAATTCAAATTCTGAATATTCAGGGTATAAAATTCAATCACCTCTAAACTTTAGGGGTGTAATTTGCAATTTATCCCTAAAGTTGATATAGAATGTATTTTACATATATTATAACGTAATTGTTATAGAACTTTGTTAGTTTTGAGTTCATTATAAATAAATAAAAAACCAACAACAACAACAACAACAATTGTAAATTACATACATATATCCATTATAATTATTCATTTCAAGTAATAATTAATAAAAAAACAACTTTGGAGAAATACTGTAGAATAAAAGTTGATATATAATGTGTTTTTCTCTTTTTCCTAAATATAAAAACAAAATACATTTATGACTTTCCCACATCAACATCCCAAACATTAAAACACCCACAGCCAATCACAGCCTTAAAAAAACCCGAATGTCCACGACATTCGATCTCAACATCAAAATCGTACCGCTACCACTCAATATAAAATGCAAGACCCCTTCCTTGGTAGCCAACTCATACAGGTTAGTATTGGATGAAACAATAATGTTGGAATTAGATAAGTGTCATTGAAAGATTAAAGGCAAATGACATTTTTTGTCTATGTGTATTTAACATGGAATGACATGAAGGGCTATAAATATGTGTGTATATAAAAAAAGTAGAAGTGCAAGTGGTGAAAATAGTGAATTGAAATGTAAAAGTTTTGTGTGTATGTGTGAGGGAGGAAAAAACTTAAAACATTAAACCAAAGAAAACAAAGAATATATATATTTTTAATTAGAAAAGTCTTGAAACATTGAACCAAATAAAACAAAAGGTTAATATATATATATATATTTTAATCTCTAATGTGTCACTTGAAAGTATTTCAATTCTTTTTGTAAAAAATGTTCTATACAGCAGAATCTTATACTTTCTTACATGAGGTATCTCATTATTATTATTGTACGGCCCTGCAATGCCTAGGCGCATCTGGGCCTTAAGCCCTAACGCAAAAGTATGGCCCATGGTTCTCGTCTCCCTTTATCCAAGACCCCAGCCTAAGCCCACATAGATTGTAGGCCCAGGTTTCATCACTCAATCTTTGCTCAGAGGGCTATTACTGGGCAATAAGGGAAGAATAATGTCCGAACATCCCATCATTAATGTACCCGGCAGTACCCAGAAGCGTCATAGCCGGACATGATTGCTGGAGTGGGAGCTAAGTTCCAAGGCCACTCTCACCCCGTTCCATTCTCACCTAACCACCCACTTATGGCTGATGATATTGGATCTCACATTACACTAATTGCAAAAGTAATCATAGCACCCCACTAATCTGAATGCTATAAATAGGGGAAGTCGGAGAAGAGGATGGGGTTGGAAGGTTTTGAGAGGAAAAGAGATTGAAACAAAGAGTACAAGGAAAGTGAAGGAAGAGGGTAGCAATATAGAAGGAGAGAAGTGATCTCATTGAGTCTCTGTGTAGAGAACAACCCAAGATAGGAAATCCAAACCCACCATACAAATAAGTTGTGAGTCCGAGTGAGGTCAAGCCCATTAGCCTCATTTTCGGTGTGCACAATTGGCACCATCTGTGGGAATCTCCTACAAAGTCGTGGTTCAGCCAAAACTCACACTCGAGAGGATGTCTAGGAGACGTTCGGGGAGTGATGCTGAGAGTGGGTTAGTGGGATCTTCTCGGGGATCCTTCTGGCAAGAATGGAGGCAAAAAAGGCGTGAGGATAGGAATCGCGAACGGGATGAGGAGAGGTCCGGCCTCGGAGAGAGATCATACCAAATGCAGCGAACGGTATCTGTTGCTTCAGGGCACAGGCAACTTGACGAAAGGGACGAAGAACTTGAGCGGCTGCACAGGTTGGTGAGAGATCTGGAGTTAGAAGCAGAGAACAGGTACCATAGAAGGGACAGAGACAACCGAGAAAGAGGACCCAGTACTGGGGAAGATCATCATGAGACGGGATCCAATCAATCTAGATCCCATCACTGCCGTGAACGTTCCCATTCATGGGAATCTCGTCGGTAAAGGGAACGTTCACATTCGCAGGAATCTTATCAACACCGAGACCGCTCGTGGTCAAGAGAATATGCAGACCGAGGTTCGGACTCCCCAGAAGAACAATGACCCCATAATGCAGCCATGGATGCAATGAACCGCGCACTGCATAGAGCTGCCCGTTCTTCATTTTCAGCTGACATCGAGCGGGCCCCTATGCCGGACAGATTCACGCGCCCTCCGTTCAACTGCAACGATGGGAAAACGAACCTGGTAGAGCACATCAATCACTATATTTAGATGATGTCCTTGCATACCCACAATAACACACTGATGTGTAAGGTTTTTCCCTCAAGCCTTGGCCCCAACACTTTGAGATGGTTTAACGGGTTACGGAAAGGCTCCATCCACAATTTCACCGAGCTGATACAGGAGTTCAGAATCTGGTTTGTAACTTGTAGCCGGGTGCCACAACCGGTAGACGCATTGCTATCCATGCAAATGAGGGTAGGGAAAACCCTTCGTAGTTATCCCAGCCAGTACTGGGAGCTTTACAACGAGATCAGCGGAGGGAACGAGAAGATTGTTGCGAGCACTTTTAGAATGGGATTGCCCGAGGATTCCGAGCTAAGGGAATCACTAACTAAGAAGCCTCCTGAGGATATGAGGCAGTTGATGAGGCGCATTGAGGAATACAAACGGCTGGAAGATGACCGGCTGCAAAGCAAAGGCAAAGCACCAATGGCAAATCATCCTCGGCGGGGTGGCTTTCAATCTAAAGCCCGGGGGAATTTGAGGATTCAAGAGCCAGAAGCGCCAGCTGGGGAGGTAAACGTGACGTTTAAGGAGCCAATGCATAGGATTATTTACAAGATTAAACACAAGCCATACTTTAGGTGGCCGAACAGGATGGGTGGTGACCCTTCTAGGAGGAATCAGAACTTGTACTGCATTTATCATAAAGAAAAGGGCCATACTACTGAGCAGTGCCAAGTGTTGAGAGACCATCTCGGGCAGCTGGCCAAGGCGGGGTACTTAAAAGAATTTGTGGTAGACACAGGGGACTGAGGAACGGGGCAAGGTGCTTCACAAAAGGGGCAACCCTCTCCCACCCCTTAACAGGATAATCGAGGTTATCCATGCTTCTCCATGGAGCCTCACTGCGGCAAGAAAGAAAGGGGTGTTGACTGTGGCGCCAGTAGAGGGTAGTTCGGATATGCAACCATCTAGAAAGAGGTCAATGCTTGCCCAGGAGCCTATCACCTTTGATGACAGCGATTTGGAGGGAGCAGTCCAATCGCACGACGACGCATTGATAGTCGCAGCCCGGATAAGTGGCTTCCTGGTGAAGAGAGTAATGATAGACTAGGGAAGCGGGGCTGACGTGATGTATTCGAATCTATTTAGGGGGCTCGGATTGAGGAATGAGGACCTTTCGAAGTATAGTACACCCCTGGTCGGGTTCGACGGCAGACATGGTAGTTCCCGAAAGGCAAATTTCTCTGCCCGTGAATATGGAAGGGAAGGAGGTGATGGTAACGTTTATTATGGTGACTTCATTCTCCCCATACACGACGATATTGAGGAGGCCATGGATCCACAAAATGGGGGTTGTTCCATCCACCCTGCAAGTGAAAGTCAAGTTCCCTACCGAGTAGGGAATTGCGGTGGTACGAGGAAGCCAGCAGACAGCTAGACAATGCTTAGTCGATATAATCAATTGGAAGAAAGAGCAAACCGTCCAGAGGGAGCAAACTGAGCAAAGAGACCCATCACAGGGGCTCCCTTTATAGCAATTATAGAACTCGCAGGAAAAGAAGGGGGTCGGGTATTCCGAGGAAATAATGAAAGTAAAGATATTGCCGGACGAAGACAAGTACTTCCAAGTAGGAGAGGGCATGAAAGATCAGGATAGGATTGAAATGTTGTTATTCCTTACATAGAATGTGGATATGTTTGCGTGGAGTCCATATGAAGTGCCTGGAGTGGATCCTGAATTCATCGTTCAGAGACTTAACGTAGACCCCACATTTGCTCCTAAGAAGCAGAGGCTGAGGAGATCAGCCAGGGAGCATGTTGAAGTAATAAAGGTGGAAGTTCGAAGGTTGAAGGAGGCAGGGGCAATAAGGGAAATTTACTTCTCGGAATGGCTGGCGAATACCGTAGTAGTGAAGAAGAAGAACGACAAGTGGAGGGTTTGCGTAGATTTTACGGATCTGAACCGAATTTTTTCAAAAGACCTATTTCCTATGCCGAAGATTGACCAGTTGGTAGACGCCACGTACGGGCACCCGAGGATGAGTTTCTTGGACGCCTTTCAGGGTTACCACCAGATCGCCCTAGCTTCCGAGGACCAAGAAAAGACAGCATTCATCTCTCCGGATACCAATTATCATTATGTCGTAATGCCTTTTGGTTTAAAAAATGCTGGGGTCATCTACCAACGAATGATGACGAGGATGTTCCGGGATAAAATAGGACGAATAGTCGAAGTGTACATCTACGACATGGTGGTGAAGAGTAAATAGGAGGTGCAGCACATAGAGGACCTCAGAGGGGTGATTGAGATTCTTCGGCAGCATAAGTTACGCTTTAATGCTGAGAAATGTGCTTTTGGTGTGGGGGCTGGCAAGTTCCTAGGATATCTGATCACTAACCAGGGAATAGAGGTAAACCCAGATCAAATAGAAGCTGTGAAACGACTGAAGCCTCCGAGCAACCCGAAGGAGGTGCAAGTGCTGACAGGAATTCTAGCTGCCCTAAACCAATTCATTTCCAAATTCATCGATAGCTGCCGGCCATTCTATCAGCTTTTGAAGAAGTGGAAAGGGTTTCAATGGAATGAGGAATGCGACAAAGCTTTTCGGGATTTGAAAGAGTACTTAATGCAATCGCCGATGCTGACAGCCCCAGAGCCTAGGGAAGATCTGTTCATGTACCTGTCGGTGTCTGAACATGCAGTAAGTGCAGTGCTGCTCAGTGATAGGGGAGTGCAGCAGCTCATGTATTACATCAGTATGACTTTGGTTGACACCGAGACGAGGTATTTGCCTTTGGAAAAGTTAGTGCTAGCCTTGATACACGCTACAAGGAAGTTGCCACATTATTTTCAAGCCCATACGGTGTATGTCCTAACTGAGTATCCTTTGCAGTCGTTGTTGAGGAGATCTGACTTCACGGGCCGAATAGCTAAATGGGGGACTCGACTAGGTTCCTTTGACATACGTTACTGGCCACAGAATGTAGTGAAGGGGCAGGTCCTTGCCGATTTTGTTGCGGAGTTCTCTCCTAAGAACGACGGGGAGGTGGTCTATCATGTTAAGAGTCGCTCGTGGAAGGTCTTTGTGGACAGAGCGTCGAGTGCCTTGGGGTCTGGCGCCTGTATCGTTATTGTCACCCCTGAGGGAATACGGTTGGAGCATTCATTTAGGTTGGGGTTCAGAGCCTCTAACAACAAGGCCTTAATTGCCGGATTGAGAGTGGTTCTGGGAATGGGAGCCTGGGTGGTGGAAATATATTCGGATTCCCAGTTAGTTGTTAACCAAATCCAGGGAACTTTTGAGGCCTGGGACCCCCGGATGAAGGTATACTTGCAGTTAACAAGGCGGGTTATAAGTAAGTTTAGCACGGCGAAGGTGTCCCAAGTAGGCCGAGCGTAGAACAGACATGCTGACTCCTTAGCCACGCTAGCATCGTCGACGGCAGAGGGGGTCCCTCGGCTGATCAGGGTAGAACTAATACTGGAATTGAGTATTTCTGTAACGGATAGCGTTAGCATAGAGGGGGTCGAGGTAGCCGCAATTGCGGCGACCGAGCCTAGCTGGATGGACCCAATCATTAAATTCTTAGTGGAGGATCATGTCCTGAGTGACGAGAAGGAAGCCAGTAGGGTTCACCGAGTAGCACCTCGGTACTGGTTATCAGCAGAATGCCAGCTGTACAGAAGGTCTTTCGGGGGGCCGTACCTCTTGTGTCTGCACCCAAGTAGGGTGGGTGAACTTCTAGACGAGCTTCATGACGGGGTGTGTGGCAGTCGTGTAGGAGGATGCTCGTTGGCGCATCGAGCAATGAGACAGGAATTTTGGTGGCCACAGATGTAGAAGGACGCCGTTGAATACGTTCGAAAGTGCGAACAATGTCAAAAGCACGCACCATTAATCCACCAGCCAGCAGGTCACCTGAATCCGGTCAGTAGTCCCTGACCCTTCGCACAATGGAGGCTGGATATTCTCGGCCCATTTCCTCGAGCAACCGGCAACCGAAGATTTGTACTGGTGGCTGTAGATTACTTCACCAAATGGGCAGAGGCAGAGGCTTTAGCTAACATTCGCGATGCAGATGTCAAAAAGTTTATATGGAGAAACATAGTCACCAGGTTTGGGGTGCCGGACTCACTAATATCTGATAATGAGCTGCAATTTGACAGTAAAGCTTTCCGTGCATTCTGTAGAGACCTCGGCATCAAAAACAGGTATTCCACACCAGCTTATCCGCAAAGCAACGGTCAAGCCGAGGCCACCAACAAGGCGACCTTGAACGGGCTAAAGAAGAGATTGGACAATGCAAAAGGTAGATGGGTCGAAGAACTACCAAATGTTTTATGAGCTTACCGAACAACCCCCAAGAGGTCCACCGGTGAGACTCTGTTTTCTTTGGCGTACGGAGCTGAAGCAGTGATACCAGCCGAGGTAGACCTTTGCAGTGCACGAGTTGAAGGTTTCAGCCCTGCCCAAAATGACGAGCTGGTGGTGGAACGCTTGGACCGGTTTGAGGAGCGCTGGGAAGTAACGACTATTTGACTAGTCGAATATCAGCAAAAACTTGCCCGCCGTTATAACCGAGCCGTAAGGACAAGGGAATTTGGCGCTGGAGATTTGGTGCTGAGGAAAGCAGTGGGGAATATGCGAGATACAAACTCTGGGAAGTTAGCCCAGACTTGGGAAGGACCCTACCGAGTTACTGCAATTGTTGGTGCTGGAGCATATTACTTGGAGGATCTAGATGAGAGGCCATTACCTCGGCCGTGGAATGTCCATCTTAAAAAGTTTTATCACTGATCGGTTGTAAACTATGTTGTAAGTTGAATGCAGTGCCATGCATACGTATTACTAATGACGACGGTAATGATTGCCCGCGCATGCATGCTTAATTTTATCGTTGGCCCTTGTTCAATCACTACTGCCAAGCGAGTGGAAACTCTGCGAAAAGATGAAGGACAGAAACCTGTCCCCGGTTCGATATCCATCACCGGACAGGTGGAAACCTTAGTCTAAATTTCCTAAGGACAGAAACCTATCTCCGGTTCGATACTCATCACCAGACAAGGAGAAACCTTAGTCTAAATTTCATAAGGACAGAAACCTGTCCCCGATTCGATACTCATCACCAGACAGGAAGAAACCTTAGTCTAAATTTCCTAAGGATAGAAACCTGTCTCCAGCTCGATACTCATCACCAGACAGGAAGAAACCTTAGTCTAAATTTCATAAGGACAGAAACTTGTCCCCGACACGATATTCATCACCGGACAGGTAAAACCTTAAAGCTAAAAAATAAATAAATAAATAAATAAAAATAAAATAAAATAAAATAAAATAAAATAAAATAGTAATAGTAATAATAACCTGAGGACGAAAACCTACTAGTCGATCTTATTACCGTTACCAGGCAAGTGGGGAGTATTCTAAGGACAAGGACTAAAGATCGAAATCAACAAATTAAACATTGTCTGGGACCGAGAACTCACCTCTCGGTTTTCTGCACTGTATAATTTATCGAGCATTCAAGAAATCATTTATGCACAGAAAATAGAGAAACATGGCAAGAAAGATAACATGAAGGTAAGCCTTTATGAAAACAAATAAACAACACATAAGCAAAATAAACTCATGAAAACGAAACCATTGTCTCGTCACCAAAGCCCGGTGACCATGTAAAAATTGAAACAAGACAAAGTAATGATTGTTCAGTCACCACAGCCCGGTGACATAGGCAAATTAAGTAGAAAAAGGAAAACATAGTAAAAACTTGAACTGAAAGAAAACAGTAGCAGTCTTGTCCCGCGTCTAAGTTAATCTGCTTTCGTCTAGGCAGCAGGATCGGTTGGCTGCTGGTCGACGGGGTTCTGAACTACATCCTTACGGCGTTGATCGATAGGGCGGGGGACGCTGGTGACTTCCGCATCATCCTTTTCCACATAGGCGTCTATCTGTTCCACCAGTTCCCTGAGGCTTGTCGTGTCTTCTGCGTCAACAGGTGCCGGGGGGTTCTGCACGGCTAAAGTAAAACTGGGGAAGGGTATTTGGCCGAGGTCCCTAAGGGGAGAATCCTTGGGAACCCCCATGGCCTGCAAGGCAGCCAACCAACCAGCCTCAAAACCCAGCTTCCGAGCTTCATTCACAACTGGCTCTATAGAATTTTCCACATCGGCGAACCCTTCATGGTACCATTTTTCTTCGGCAGCCCCCAACGCCACTCTCACATCAGCGAGCTCCTCAGCATGAGCAATATTCAAACTTACTGCCTCGGCTAATTTGACGTCTGTCTCGTTTTGCTTCACCAGAAGTTCCACGCACCTACTTTTCGCCAGCGCCTTAGCCTTCTCCGCGGTAGCAGCCTTCTTCTCCGCAGCATCAATGGCCTTTGCTTTTTCTTTAGATGCCTTTGCGGCCATCTCCTTCGCTGCCATTTCCCGATCGACATCCTCAAAAAGTTCCTTCATACGACCATCAACCATGTGGGCCAGCTGTGCTGCCTGATGAAACCTTGGATGTTAGCACGACAGAAGATTAAAAATAAGTATGCATGTGTATACATGTTAACAGCAATAATAAGTAATAGCGGCATACAGAAACTGGTAGGAAGCTAGTGAGTAAGGGATTACCGCGATAGTGAACCACTTCAGCCTTCTCCCCATGGACTTCTCCGTCCCCTGCTCATAGGCGTGTACATCCTCAGGTAAGAGGAGTTCGTGCGCTAAGCTCTGGGCAACGCGACCCCCTTCGCCTTTCTCCCAAACCCGCACACTGGCGGTCTCGAGGAGTGGCTTGCCGTCCAAGAAAAACTTGGGCTGCCACGACTGAGCTGCCCTAAAGGAGGATGTCGTGACCACCCTGATTTGGGCCTACAGCTCCTGTATGACGATGCCCTTGGATGGTTGAGATGGGACCTGGGTTATGGCGTCTCCCGGCTCGGTGGAGGTTTGCTCGCTGATGCGTTGCCTCTTTCTGGTTCATCCAGTTTGGGAAGGAGGCGGGGGAGGAGGCGTCTGGCCTTGGCCTAGTGGTGGTTGCTGTTGCGTTGCCTGCCGAGCACCGGGCACAAAACGGTCAATGGTCAGGGTCTTTCGGGTCACCATATCTGCACTGTGGTCAAATTCTGTATCAGAAAGGTCGGTAATGTTGACAAGCACTTGCTCGGTAACAAGCACGGGAGACTCGGGATTAACTGGTCCTTCGGGTTGGGCAAGAGCCTCTTGAACAAGAGCCCCTTGAACGGGAGCCTCTTCCTCAACAGGAGTGTGAGCAAGTTCTCGGTGGCATAGGGACACACGCTCCACCAATTCGTCGCATAGCGGGGCGAGCTTGTCCGAGCAGGTGTATCGCCAGCCTTGTTCCCGAGCTTTTCCCACCGTAAAGTTTGGCGGCAAAAAATTAGCGTGCCGAACGTCGATGTAAGACAGAAGTGGGCTGTCTACCAAAAGTGCTTGCTTGAAGGGTTGCCAGGCGGAGTAGACTGGTTCTACTCCGAGAATAAGATGGGACGCTCGGAGCTGCTCGTCCCAGTGAACGAATATCTCGGATCTAAGTACAAAGTTCAGATCCCTTATGTGAACTACCCTGATGTCCGGGGTAAACAATCTACCGTCTGTAAAATAAAAAATAAAAAATAAAAAATAAAAAATAAAAAGAAAAGGAGAAAAATAATAAATAAACGGGGCAAAATGAGTGAAGAAACATTGAGTGTATATGTAGGCTTGTCGGAATTCAGATAAATAAAACATCCTTAAAGCAAAGACAGTCAGGTTAAGAGTCAGTATGAACCCACTTCGCGATGAGAAAAGGGAGGGGGAATATCCTCGGCAAACCAGTTGCCACACACCCGGACGTACTCCTCGGCAGAGTTTCTATTGGAGTCAGGTACGCATGATATCAGCCCTACCCGCTTATCTCTAACCTTTAAATAATAGTTTGTGTTCATGTTTCCACACAAGCTGTACATGTGGTTTATATCATGGTAGTTTAATTGTAAACCGAACGTGTGGCTCAACCTACTGACGCAACTGACTACCGGGTAAAAGTTGGGTGGGAGTTGGTCGGGGCATAGCCCATAGTACCTAAGTGTATCAAGTAAGAGGGGGTCCACGGGAAACCTAACCCCACCCTCTAGGATTGCCATCAGAGGAAAAAATGCAGTTTGTTCCCCTCTGTGGAGGTCAAATTCACTCTCGTGGCAATACGCCACCTCCACATCACTAGGAATATCAAATTTCTGCCTAAAAGTGGCTAAAGACGCTGCAGTGTTTAGAAGATAAGCATACCCCATCCTAGAGTCTAAAATTGAAGGAATAAACTTGAAGAAAGACGCTGAAGTAAAAGTAAGAGGTAGGAGACTTACTTTGGGCTCTAGGGAAGAAAAGGGGGCTTTGGGCAGGCAAGTAGGTTTGCAGATGAATGCTAGGCAGAGAGAAAATTCAGAGGGAGGAGAGTAAAGAAATGGAGAAGTGATTTGGGACGAACTATTTATAGAGGCCAAGGAAGAGAAAACAGTGTCTAATCAACAATAATGAGGCTCAATTAACGAGGAATTCACACGAGCCCAACTGACACACGCGCCTCTTCGGTTCACGAACCGTCAGGTGATGATGACGGCTAAACCAAACGGGCCGAAACAGCACGTCTTTTAATGGCGCATTAATGGGTTTCTAGAACCGCCCTGGCTTATGCCTGTTGACCTTCTCAGTTGAGTGTGCTCACCAAGCTCCTTGATTCTGCCCGTTTGCCGAGCATGAATCAAGGGGGGGCTAATGTATGGCTCCGCGATGCCCAGGCTCATCTGGGCCTTAAGCCCTAACGCAAAAGTATGGCCTATGGTTCCCGTCTCCCTTTATCCAGGACCCCAGCCTAAGCCCACACAGATTGTAAGCCTAGGTTTCATCACTCAATCTTTGCTCGGGGGGCCATTACCAGGCAATAAGGGAAGAATAACGTCCGAACATCCCATCATTAACGTACCCGGCAGTATCCAAAATCGTCGCAGCCGGACATGACTGCTGGAGTGGGAGCCAAGTTCCAAGGCCATTCTCACCCAATTCCACTCCCACCTAACCACCCACTTATGGCTGATGATATTGGACCTCACATTACATTAACTGCAAAAGTAATCATAGCACCCCACTAATCTGAATGCTATAAATAGGAGAAATGGGAGAAGAGGATGGGGTTGGAAGGTTTTGAGAGGAAAAGAGATTGAAACAGAGAGTACAAGGAAAGTGAAGGAAGAGGGTAGCAATATAGAAGGAGAGAAGTGATCTCATTGAGTCTCTGTGTGGAGAACGAGCCAAGGTAGGAAATCCAAACCCACCATACAAATAAGTTGTGAGTCCGAGTGAGGCTAAACCCATTAGCCTCATTTTTGGCGCGCACAATTATTATTATTATACATACACACACACACAAAGATATGCAAACATGCCACGGAATTTAGTAAGTGATATACAAGGTAAATCTTACAAACTAATGAATCAATAAATCTCAAAAAGAAAAGATTAAAGTTAATATCAATTTTACTATAAAAAATTTACAAATTAACGTAATAATAAATGTGATTGGTACCGTTCTATACGTTAAAATTTCCAGTATCCCTAAGGTTATTAGTTTAAAATGATGGTAAATATATAGAGTTGTTCCCATCTTATGAATGATTTATTGATTTAAAAGACTATGTTTTCCTCCAAATCTCCTTCAATCCATGGACAAAACTTTCTTCCAAACCAATTTAGAGAAATCTTATCAAATCTATTCCGTGATGGGTGGTGACTCATTACATGGTCTATGGAATAAGCCCAAGTAAAAATTTATTTAAAATGAGAGAATTTATTATTACTTATAGGTGTTAATAATAACACTGGCTTCAACTTCAACATGGCATGGGTCATGGGGCTTTGGAGGAATAGGTAAAACCTTCCCACGGCATTCATGCTGCTCGTCTTTACCATGGCCACAAAAGCAAAACAACAAATTGTGTCTTTTAAATTTTTTTTACAAAAATGATGTGACTTTGCAATTGGTTTGGGACAGCTTAACTCTATTCGTTTTATTTTGCCTATAAATAAATTAGAGTATCCAAAAGAAGAGTGACACTTCAAAAAACCGTATATAAGTTGACATTGACAATAAAAATAAATTGAATTTTAAATTTATTCAAATGCAAATTAATAATAGAATTCACTCAATTCAGTATCATTTTATATGACAGTTTTATAATATTAAAAAATTTCTCAATAAAGTTTTTTTTTTTTTTTTTTCTAAAGTTTTAATTTGCGCCTCACCTGGCTTATCAGATCATGGGGCTCTAGACCTTCACCTTATAGCCATGTTTAATATGATATGGTAATTGACCTGTGGTGCGTTTTGATTTGTTGATTCTTTTTTTATGGTTTGGTTTTTTTTTTTTTTTTTTTTTTATAGGTACAATCAGAATTAAAAATTATTGAAACTTTTTATTTATTTAATAATTTGACAATTGGGAAATGAGTGCTTTAAACTCTTGTTGTCTATGGCTAGAAACACCAGTAAATACTAACTAGCTAAATTACAAATTTCTTGATACCATTGTTTTTTATTTATTTTTTAAATAAAATAGAATCTAAAGTTATAGTATGAGTTCCATAATAATTGCTTTCTATTATCAAGTCAATACACTAATCATTCTCAAAAAAAAAAAAAATAAATAAAAGTCAACATACTAATTTTTTTTTTTAATGTACGTAGAATTTAAACTTCAAATCTCTTATTCGAGAACAATATACTTTATCAATTAAATTGAGTAGAACCCACCTTGACACCATTGTTATTCATTGTTATAATAATAACTATTAAATTATCAATCATGACTAAATTTTACCTGTCTTTTTGCTTTTCATTTTATTTGAATGAATAGAGAAGGAAAACTGTCCGCGAACAGAATACTGCTAATGATCCATAATTATGTCTCTGTCAAGCTTTGCTTAATTTATTAAATATATATGCGCTACTCATGTGGCTTCATTAATTATGTTATTGCTCTCATCTCCTATACAGGTTGAAATTAAAATTTGATACCGTTCGGAAGTTCAAACCACATGGGCGGCTTAATGTATTTGGGGTCTTAAGTGAAAATAAAATTGAAGTTTTTTATATACTTAAATATAGATATTTTTAAAAATTTTAAATATTACTTAAACTTTATTATTTTGTTTTAGATGAAAAATTATTAGTTAACTAAGAAGATTTTGAGAAAGTTTATAGTTACAAAAAATTGGACAAAACTTTTCACACCTATTGATGTGGCAAATTAATAGTGATAAGTAAAAATGTGATGTTAGTGATGGACCTAAATGAGAACGAATAACAGTTTGTCAACTTCTCAAAACTTTTCACACCTATTGTATTGCTCTTTTTTTTTTTTTTTTTTGAGAAGTGCTACATTCACAACATTTTCACGACAAATCTTAAGTGTTAAGTTATTATTAGTTATAATTTAAACCCACCACGGAAATTACTTTTTTATTCACCAATAACAACTAGTAACATCTTACAACTTAGAATTTGTATATTGCTCTTTTTTTAGATTTACTACATTCACAATATTTTTATAACAAATTCTAGGTATCAAGTTGTTACTGGTTCTAATTTGAACCCACTACTGAAATTACTTTTTTAGCTACCAATAACAGCTAGTAACAACTTGCCATTTAGGATTTGTTGTGAATAATTTTGTGAACATAGCTGTACGAGGCAAGGCCCTGGGCCCATTGGGCCTTAGACCCTAGCCTCATGGTGACGTACAGGACAAGGCCCCAAGCCCGTTGGGCCATGAACTCTAGCCTTGAAATACAACGCCTAACCCAACCCCTATTGGATCAATGGCCCTGGTTCGAACACACCTCGAAGCCCGGTTCGAGCCCCAAAACCGTATTGGGGCCACTATGTTTTGAACGGCGAAAGTGAGCCCCTCTCGACAGTGATATTGCTCGGGGATACAAGGTCCCAGCGGTCCAGTATTGCCTTAGGAAGTATAGCTGTCGAACAGCCTTTTGGTGGCAGGAACCAATTCTAATGTCATTACCACTATTCCCAACGAAACATCCACTAAGACCACTCAGAAACGATGGAATTGGATCCCCATTTCCACTAATAATTAGGAATAATCATGACACCTCCACTTATCTCAGACTATAAATAAGAGAATAGAATGAGAAAAAGGAGGTTGGAAAATGCTAGGGAGAGCACATAAAGAGAAGAGGGACTATTTCAGGAGAAGGGGTAGTGACTTTGTGGGAAGGAGAGGGGTTTGCAACAACAAGGGCAAGTGACTGGGTCTCCGAGCAAAGGACCACCCATAGTAGGATACCCAGAGCCCACAATACAAATAGATTATGAGCCCAATTATGGGTAGAGCTCGTTAACCATATTTTAGGTGCACACAGTAGCATTTCTCTCTCTTTTTCTTATTTTTCATTTGATAAAAAAAATATACTTTTATTTATTGGCTAATGTGGAGGGATGACTACAAGCTCGACTCAAGGACTGAGGCCCAAGAGGCCAACCTAAGAGATGGGCTTGGCCTAGAGTATGACGGTAAGTAAAATAGCCTACTAAGTAGAAAAAATCCATCCAGGCCTACCACCGTGGAAATTCGTAGCAACTTCCTTCCTAGGGGTCATTACCGAGGTGACATGCAGAACCCTCTTTTGGAAGTAATGAAGGTGCTAGGGCTAACCAGTTCCCTTCTAAACGAAGGTGTCCTCTCTTTTCAAACTTAACCCGAGAGACATGGCAAACTGAGGTGTCCTCTCTATTCAAACTTACCCCGAGAGACATGGCAAAGAGGATACAAGAACCAATGCAACAATCACCTTCACATTAATGAGGCCCCTCACCTAATGTTAGTCACGTTCAATATTGAGTGACTGGCTTGAACAGTAAAAGCATCCCTAGAAGTCCTCCTTCATGATCAAAAGATGGTAGAACAGGAGAGGGATGGGATAAGTATCCCCCAAATCCAACTAGGAACAAGCTAGTTTTGAAAAAAAGGGAAGAGGGGAAGATGGCTATAAAAGGAGGAGAGAAAAGGGGCTGGAAAAATTAAAGAGAAGAAGTGTACGTAGACAAGAACAAGAGAGAGAAAAAGAATAGAAAGAGATAGTTCTGAGGTTTTTTAGTTATAGAATCTACCTTATGTATCCCTGGAATTTCATTCCCACGCATTTATATATGTTTGATTCAATCACTTTTCATCTATAATTTGTTGCTTAAACTTCTCACTGTGGATCTTTTCCCTCCTTTTAGAAATCAGTTGTGCAGATCTTATTACAACATCGATGAAAGGCTGTTGATTGTTTTTGATTCCCAAAACTAATATTTGAACTTAATTAATACTATTACAATAAAAGAAATAGCTATATTGATTAAAATTGAGAGCCTTAGGTGACCACATTTGCCTGTACTATTAAGCTGCTCATGTGAAACCATGGATACGGCTTGTCCAGTACAAAAAGACATTGGATACAAAGTTTACTTCAAACCATAAAATGGTCCTCGAGCTAATGGCTAGTTTTTTGGAGTACCATCCACAATCTGAATATGTTTGGATGAGCTTAAGGTATTTTAGGAACTTGGACAATATTTTGGATTTCGGAACACATGTTCGAGGTTTAGAATGAACGTTGCTTCTTGATGGCTTGCTACCAATATATATATATATATATATAAAATAGTGCGCCAATAACAAACATGTCCATGGACTGCTTTAGCCAACAGACAATGCATTTTGGAATTGGAACTGATGAGATATCTGCCCATTTTAGCCCAACACAGTTTACGATAAAAAAATAAAAAAGATAGTCGCTAATGGCCGAGACAGTGGGCCTTTAAGCCTGCAGTATCGATGTGTAAAATTTTCTTATGGTAGGTTTGGGTGTGTTCCTAATATTACTCATATAGAAAATTATTGTTGCCTTAAGCCTGCAAGCTTGATGATCATACCAACTTTTACCTTGAAGATAAGGTAGGCATTCGACAATGGCAAGCCATGTGGACAAGTTATACTTTTAAGCAAAGCTATTTTTTAGAACATGTTTAAGTATTTTAGGTTTGTGTTTAATTGATTTTAGTATGTGATGAATGCTAGATTAGATTAACTTGAGATTATTTTAGTACGTGACCAATTCATGTACACATGTACTTAGGAATTAGTTAGTTGTGATGTCCTCATTGTTGGAATTATACTTAAAAAGTAATAATTCAAGTGAAACAAATATAATACATCTATCAATTAATAACTGGTGAAGTCTCTGATAGTTGAATAAGAGACTTGCAGTTCAATTCCCGCCTACACCAAAAATCGATTGGTGTCTTGGTCTGATAATAATGAACAATCATCAGGAGTCGACGCCATAGGTTAAAACTCTCTCTAAATATATATATATATATATATATATCATGTGCATATGTAATAAAAATCAACAATAAGATGTGAGAAATTTACATACTAGATTATGTTATTCAAGAACCTCACAAGCAATTAGAATGCTCTCCCCAGCTGATCAGGATTAACAAGAGCTTTATTTTCTCTTTCACACCCCCTTGCAAGTGTGGCCTTGACAATATTTATAATGTTCATAAAGGACATGACTAGCCATAAAATCCTTCTTATTGTAATAACACTTCATGTAACAGATATGTTACATTTGTTAGTAACCAACTTTATTAATTAGATTCATTAATGAAAATGTTCATTAATGTGTTATTACTTTTGTAACTTCATACTAATACATGGATTCATCTATCGTTCATATCCAGAACTATTATAATGACAACACTTTTAATAGGAGTTCAAGTTACTAGTAATAACACGATAGATTTATTAAAGCCAACACTCAACGTGCATGAATCTCATTATGGAAGGACTTCCGAGATTATTATGCACTAACCATCAAAAGACTAGCCCTTATTGTCTTCTATAGTCTGAGCAATTTTAACTTGCACCTCCTTTCCATCATGGTCCAACAATGTACCCATCAGAATATGCTACATCATGATGGATATGGTTAAGTCAAGGACTACAATGAATGCATTCATAATCTTAGTCTACTAAACCAAGTAGACCTATTTCAATATATCAATATCTTACATCATATAAGTATTGCATAATTTCACAAGAGACTGAATATTTATTTGTTTGTTAATAATAAAGGCATCATATATATTATGTTGGGCCACATTATTCTAATAGTCTCCCACTTGGCCTAACATAACCCCATTTCCGATCCATGTGTTTCAAATAACCCAGATGACAAGCCTTTGGTAAAAGGGTTAGCCAAATTTTGCCTTAATGAAACCCTCTGAACAACCGCTTTCTTCTTCTTAATCATATCTCAAATGTAATGGTAACGACCCTCTATATGTTTTATGCAAGAGTGGCATTTCGAATCTTTGGTTATAGCAATGGCAGAATTGTTATCACACAAAATCGGAACGGGTCTTTGAACACATTCTATAATTTGCAACTCTGGTGTGCTGTCGCAGGCAACCAAAAATAAAACCTATACTCCTAAAAATATATGTAGTAGTGCGAGTAAGGATCGTTCCCACAGAGAGTATCCAGCCTAATTTTATGCTACGTGAACAAGGATTGGAGGGGGGGGTTTGAGTATAATGAAAACAATTTTAAGAAAGAAAACAACTAAGGAACAATTCAAATCAAAGTATTGAAATCAATCAAGAGAACAAACCTTGGTCCAAGTTAACATCCACCATCGGAATTTTACAACTGATCATCAATGCAAGTATATATCAATTCACACTTTGAATATTCACCATTGGAACTATTTTCCTATCTCTCCTTAGTTGCAGTTAATTAGAAAACAAGCGATCTAATTAACCCTAACTACTAACCAACCCAAGACAAGCGCTAAAGGTTTAATCTAGTAGCAGCCTTAAGAACTAGAGAGATCGATGAAGCTAAACAACACAAACACAAGTGGTTGCATTTAATTTAGTCGAGCATTCTTCCTAACATCTAATAATTTCTGACACAGCAAATCATTAAATCTTAGTTGCTTCACAAATTAGAGAGATCAAACAATTACGTATTTGATATCTAACCTAGCAGTAGATTGCAACGAATAATAAATTAGTAGGCCTCCTAGTAATTAAACGAGACAATCATGAAAATAAGCACAGAAGAACATCTGATATTCAAAAGCATAAATTGAAAAATAAAAACAAATTAGATCTCACAGTTTTATTGATTCTGAGGCTTCAGTTTCCTTCAACTAAGTATAAAAGTTTTACCCACGCAAGGCCATGATGAAAACTCAAAGGAGAAAATTAGAGAAGAGGGGAGAGAGAGGCGTGTGTGAGTCTGTAATTCTGATTTCTCCTCCCCTTTTACACGTTAATTCCCCCTTTCCTAAGCCTACAAAATCTCCTAAAAATATTCTAAATAATAACATCCAAATCTGACTAATTAAGGAAAAATATTAAAAATAAAACAAAGTCCTAATATAACTAGGAAAGTGGTGTTTTTCAACTGGAAATTTCGTGCATCACATCTGGAGCCTTCCAAAAATAAACCATATCAGATCTGCATATTAGAATTTCAAACAAAGGAACATTCCAGAACGTCAACAGTGCAGGTACAGCAACTTCAAGCCCAATTTCGACCTTGATGTGGCCTCTCTCAAAACTCAAAACATGAAAGTTGTAGAGCTTTGTCTTGGCGTTCCATAGCATCTTGAATCATCTCAATCGGAGCTTGAATGAGAAAGTTATGCTCAGATTACGAAGCAATGTCAAAACTGTCCAGAATCACCCAATTAACTACGTTTTGCCTCCATTTGCATCCTAAATCAAAATATAAGAATAATGAGTACATTTAGGCACCAAATAAATATAAAGGGATAAAAATATGACATTTTGCATTCTCATCAAACTCTGTTAAGAATTGTTTTAAATATACAACTTCTTTTGTTGCAGCATTCAAAGCTATATATTTAGCTTCCATCGTAGATTGAGCAACACATTCTTGTTTCGTACTTGTCATGCAATAGCTCCACCACATAACATAAATACAAAACTAGAGGTAGACTTTCGATTATCTAGACACCCTTGATAATCAGAATATGAAAAGGGAACGGCTCACCTCCAGTTTGTAAGTCTCCCATTTTCTCCCGTTTTAAAACCGATGAGCGACACGTGGCAAAGACACAATCCAAGGGTTACAAAGAGAGCACCTCAAATACAACTTTTGTCTCTCCCAATCTCCTAACTCCTAAAAATTCTGACCCCTCTTTATCTCTCCCCAACAATCCTCTCTCTTCCTCTCCATCACCATCGCCACATGAGCATCAGAAGCACTGAAATTAAAGCTTGCTGGAGAAGAAGGGGCAAAACAGGACAATGGATTAGGAAATTAATAAGAGCAAAATATCTTAGCAGATTTATGGGAAGCAAAGCAAGCTATACTGTGCGAGAAAGGTAGGTGTGCAGTTTACCATTGTTGGCCTTAACTCCACCTTCTATTGGACAGAAGCCAATGGGGTTGCGGCCAAGTGCACCATTCAAGTCCTTGTCCAACATACCAAGAATGATATAAATTCCCCAAGCACAGACTTGCATCTTGTCCATTTTGGGGTTTTTTCTCTTTAAAAAAATAAAAATAAAAATCTTCACTCTAATCAAATTGTATTTCTCATTTCCTTTCAAGTTGTGGAAATTTTTGATTTTGTAAAATCTTTTGAATTGTTTTTCAATTAGATGTTAATGTTATGACCGGTTTTGTGGTAACATTGACAGTGGGTATATTTGTATTAAAAAGATCTTTTGTATCATTGATACTCTGAAACCCAAGCTGTATTATTTTTAGCCTAACACTGTGACAGCCTGAGAAGGTGTCCAACCATCTCCACTACCCCATAAAATGTTCTCACCATAAGACCCTTTAGAGTTTAGAGAGCTTCAAAGCACAATTGGATCGCCTTTGGTTAGTTTACCATTGTGCATAGCGTGCAAGTTTTGCATCCCACACCAATGGTTGGAGTCCAAGTGCTAAATGAGCTACATTATGAGGATCCAAAAGTATGGGGCTTGTTTTGCCCTATTTTCTCCAGCAAGCTTTAATTTCGGTGCCTTTGATGCTCATATGGCAATGATGATGAAGAAGAAGAAGAGAGGCAAAGAAGAAGAGTGAGGCACTGAGGCTTGTTGGGGAGAGAGAGAAAGAGGGTCAGACTTCCTATAAGAAAGACAAAAGTTGTATTTGAGGTGCTCTCTTTGTAACCCTTGGATTGTGTCTTTGCCACGTGTCGCTCATCGGTTTTAAAACGGGAGAAAACGGGAGACTTCCAAGCTGGAGGTGAGCCGTTCCCATATGAAAGATAATTTTAAATCATCAGAGCCGTGATATGTCAATTTCTTACCTTTAGTTCGTTTCAAATATCTCAAAATCCATTGAATAGCCATCCAATGAAGTTTTCCTGGATTACTTTGAAAACGACTAACCATACCAACTGCAAAAGCACTATCTAGTCGAGTATAGATCATGAGCTACATAAGACTTCCTACAGCAAATGCATATGGGTGTAACTTTGGGCCTAGTTTGTCTTGCTCATTTTTAGGACAATCTTTCTAGGAAAGTGGCCTAAGAAAATTATAGGGAATCCTCCCACTCAAATAGTCAACCATATGAAACTTTTCTAGTAAAGTCTTGATATATTTTTCTTGGGAGAGACTCAATTTTTATTTACCCAGTCTCGTTCAATTTTAATCCCCAAAATGTATGACGTTTCACCTAGGTCCTTCATTTCAAAAGTTTTGAATAGCCACTGCTTGATTTTAGAAAGCACCTCGATATCATTTCTTGCTAGAAGAATATCATCCACATATAATGTAAGAATGGCAACCTTATTAGAATTTTTCTTCACATATACACAAGGTTCAAAAGAATTTTGCATAAAACCCAAAACTGTTACTGATTCATGAAACTTCAAATTCCATTGTCTTGATGCTTGCTTTAATCCATAGATAGATTTTTCTAACTTGCATACCTTGTTCTCATCTCCTTTTGAAATAAAACCCTCAAATTGTTCCATATAAACATCTTCTTCAGGATCACCATTTAAAAACGCAGTCTTTACATCCATTTGATAAAGTTCAAAATCAAAGAATGCAACTAGAGAAAGTATAGCACGAATAGATTGGACTCTTACAACTGGAGAAAAGATTTCTTCAAAATCAACTCCATATTCTTGAGTCTAGCCCTTTGCCACCAATCTAGCTTTGAACTTTTCCACTTTTCCTGAGACATCTCTCTTTCTTTTAAAAATCCATTTGCGTCCAACTATTTTCATTCCCTGTTGCCCTTTCACTAACCTCCAAACACCATTCTTTTGCATAGAATCAAGCTCCTCATTCATAGCACTAATCCAATTATTTGAATCGGTATCTTTTAAGGCTTGAGAGTATGTTGCTGGGTCTCTCAAATTTTGACTAACTTTCACTTTCTCATAGTTTTCACTATTATAAAGGTAATAGTTAGACATATCATGCCCCTTAGAAAGTCTAGTGCCTCTTCTCAAAGGTGTTGGATCTATAGCTTTCACTATTATTGACTCTGTATTTTTTTGTTCTTCCAAGACTTCCTTTTGAAAATCATCATTACCCTCAATTTCAAAAAAATCCTCCAAAAATTTTACATTTCTACTTTCCAAAATTACTCGACTTTCTGGATCAAACAATCTATATCCTCTAGACCGCTGTGGGTAGCCCACCATGACACACCTTTTTGTTTTAGACAACAATTTATCCCTACTAGGATCAAGAATTAAAACATGAGCAATACATCCTCATATCCTAATATGAGATAAACTAGCTATCTTACCAACAAACAACTCATGAGGTGTTTTCTCTAAGGCTTTAGTGGGAATTCTATTTAGGATATGCATAACAGCTAGAATAGCTTCACCCCAAAATGAAGTTGGCAAATTTGCTCTTGCCATCATAGATCTAACCATGTCTAGAAGTGTTCTATTACGTCTCTCAGCAATCCCATTAGCTTTAGGGATATATGGAGGAGTGCGAAAATGAACAATTCCATTCTCAGCACAATATCTCTCAAAATCATTTGATACATACTCTCCACCTCTATCTGAATTAACAGATTTTATTACATTGTTTGTCCATTTTTCAACCTCAAGTCTATAAGTGATAAACTTTTCTAAAGCCTCTGATTTATGTTTCATCAAATAAACATACCCATATCTAGAAAAGTCATTAGTAAAGGTGATAAAATAACGATATCCTCCTCTAGCATTTATATTCATAGGTCCACAAATATCAATGTGAACTCTCTCCAAAACCTAAGAAGTGTGACCTCCTATAGAGCAAGACTTTTTCGTCATTTTTCCTTCAATGCAACTTTCACATGTGGGATAATCTTCTAATGTGACATCACTTAACAGACCCATTTTAATCATTCTTCTAATTTTTTCTTTACTAACAAGTCCCAATCTTAAGTGCCATAGATAAGTTGCATTATCTTTCACAGAAACAGTAACATCACACGCAATACTCCCACACAAATGCACTTGATACATATTATTATTTCGAAAACCATATAGTACTACAGCATTATTTTTCTTCATTAAGAACCGTCCGTTTCCAAAATAAAAATCATAACCAAGTTTTTCTAGAATAGAAATAGATAACAAATTTCTCCTAAGACTTGGAGCATACAAACAATCAACTAAATCAAAAGTTGAACCATTATTTAGTTTTAACTCAAAAACTCCTTCCATCCAAAAAAAAAAACTCAAAAACTCCTATGCCTTCAATCTTGGCTTTTGCATCATTTCCCATATAAATGTAACTTGCTCCATCATTTATTTTCTGTAGCTCTTTGAACCCCTACATAGTATTAGAAATATGAGCAGTAGCTCCTAAATCAGCCCACCAAGATTCAAACTTAATAATAGTGGTATTAATTTCATTGAGAATAAGATTGCCAAAAATACCTTGAGCCTTGAGGTTGTTTCTCACGTGACCTCAAAAGAGAATGACATTCAAATTTTTTATGTCCTAGTTTATTGCAATGATAGCAAATAATTTGTTTTGTTTTGACCTCAACATCTTGCTTAACAAAAGCCTTCTTGTTACTTCTCCAATCATTTTTACCACTTTTGAATTTTCTTTTCTTCTCAATCCTTTTGCTTCCTTTAGGAACAGACTCCTTTTGTTCAACAATGTTAACTGAAAAATTATTAACTCTCACCTTTGCATCCTCTTTAGCTGTGACCTTAGATAAGTGATCATCTAATGTCCAATCCAAACTCGAAACAAAATAAATTTGTCTTAAGGTATCATAAGAATTGGGCAAGGATGACAAGATGGTTGAAAATTTTGTTTTATCATCTATTTGTCGTCCTTGAAGGGCTAATTCATCAGTTAAGGCAATCATATTAATCACATGTTGACGAGCATCTTCTCCTTCTGATAATTTAGTCCTAATAAATGTTTCCCATAAGCCTTCAACATGGGCACTAAACTTTTTTCCAAACTTCACTTCCAGGCTATCAATTATGGATTTAGCACTAGGGAATTCATATAGCTAACCATCAATGAATCAATCATATATCTAGCATAAAAATTTTCATTTTGTTATTTGCCTCAATCCATTTATTATAGGAGATTTTATCAGACTCAACAAACTCCTCGTTGAGCTTAGGTGGACACTCAGATTTAATACAATGACTATAATCATAAAACCCCATGTACAAATCTACTCTACATTTCCACTCTGCATAATTGGGTCCAGAATGTGTACAATTTTTCATGATATCAACCATATTCAGAGAACCAGAGGAGTTTGCCATCTCTTTGTAAAATGCAACACATATTATTTGTGCATTCAAATCCAATTCTTTTGGCTATCAATTTCTTTTGATAACATACAAGAATTTATATTTAATGACAAATATTTCAACCAATTAAATTCATCCCATATCCATAGGGGCGTAAGGAAGAATTTAATCAATTAATATTTATTTCTTAAATATTTATTTATTTATATTAAATTAGAGTCTGTGTCTATCCGTAGAGGCATTGACACACACACACACACATATATATACACTATATTTATCCATAAGGGCATTGACACATTTTTATAGATATAATCTTCCAAAATCCTATCTCATCCATGTGATTAACCGAAGGGGTGTCATCATGTTTGAGTTTAGAATAATGAAAGAATTAGAGATGTATTAACTTCTAAGACTATATTTGAAGAAAACTAACTCCCACTACAAAACCTTTTTTTTTTTTTTTTTTTTTTTTTGAGAAAGAAACTGATGGATTTCATTAATAAAATTTAACTACATCCAATTGTAAAATCGAACCAATATGAGATAGGATATCTTCCATCCATACTTGAAAATTTGGTATGCATAATGCATTTTTAGCCAGACTATGAGCATTCCATTGTCGTTTCTCTTAATGTGAGAATACAACAATTCTTCTCTACGAAAATGTGAAAACCTAATACAATGAAATAAACTTGCAAAACATTTAACATCATGACTAAGTAAACCAAAGGATTCCAAAGACTAGGAATCTGCATTCAAAGCGTTCATTGCAATCTATGAAACTCCTTCTGGGGTGACATCTTCCAAACTCAGATCAGCATCAAACTGTAAAGCCTTCGATTTAGCCAAAGTTTCAAGCTCTATGACAGTTAAGGGGAGAGGGATGATTCCAACCATGTGTGTCAAGCCTTTTCCTTGGCATTCTTGGATGATCACTCCAATCCCTGCCCTATCTTCTTCTTAAAACATTGTATCGATATAATTTATGCCCGAACCCTCCACAATTACATCAATAGTCGATCTCCAAAACAACACTAATCCATATCAATTGCTCTTTGTACTACAAACATGTTATCAAACTGTATTTTTCTTTTCACATCTTTTAGCCTAGTTTCATCTGCCAATGTTTCGGCAATAAACACGACAGAGTGATCTTTAGCCTGCACCAGACTAGCAAGCTCAGTCACTGTACATGGGTTCCCAAGCCCACAACAGTTCTATACTAAGCAACTCATTGCGATTGGCGGGGCTGAGTCTCAGCCTCCACCATTGAGTTTGAACTATATTCATCATCCTTTGAAACCAACCTATGCTTACTTGGTAACTCCAGATGGGCTTCCCCACTTCTCTTCCCTCCACTCAGTTTGCTTTGTTCCTTGGTACTCATTGCCTTTTTCCTGATGTGTTTGTTGCTTCTGCTCCTAGTACTTAGTCTGATGGCTAAGTGTTCTTGTGTTTTTTCTCTATTAGTTTTCCTTTCCAATCGGGTATGGGTGCGCTGAATTGATTGTGGTTTGGCTAACACATGCTTCTCACGTGCCTCAACTAAGATATCTTGGGAAATAATGCTTGGTTGGGTCATGCAGTTAATATGATCAAATTTTCCCATCTCTGAATCAGTTCTCCCAGCTTCATCTTGTAAAAACTTGGAACGGAAAGCACTGTTTTTCTTGAAGGAACAAAAGGCGAAGCTCTCATTGATGTCTGTTTTCCAAACCCCAGAAAAAAACAAAACCCACTAGCCTTGGAATAACTTGTTATTCCAAGGAAACATACAACTCCTTCCAAAAGAAGGGACACGAACACACAACTCCTTCCAAAAGAAGGGACACTAATTCTACTGAGCTCTAGGAAGCATGTTCCTATTGCACCAGAGAAACCTCTCTCCATTTCACCCTTGTAGAAAGAAAACCTCAAATTCTTTAATAATAATAAACTTACACTTGTTATTCCCACTACAGAACTTAAAATTAACTAAATGGCGTTATGTTGTATTTGTTACAACCATTTATTAATAAAAAAAATTTGTATACTTATCATATAACAATATCGCATGTATAGGGAAAAAAATATTAACCATAAAGACAAGTTATCAAAAATATTAGCAAAGCCTACATGCTTGTGACTGTTGGAATTATACTTAAAAAGTAATAATTTAAGAGCAACAAATATAATACATCTATCAATTAACAATTATATCATGTGCATATGTAATAAAAATCAATGATAAGATGTGAGAAATTTACATACTAGATTATGTTATTCAAGGGCCTCACAAGCAATCAGGATGCTCTTCCCAGCTGGTCAGGATTAACAAGAACTTTATTTTCTCTTTCACACCCCCTTGCAAGTGTGACCTTTACAATATTTATAATATTCAGAAAGGACATGACCAGTCATAAAATCTTTCCTATCATAATAACACTTCGTGTAATAGATATGTTACATTTGTTAATAAGCAAGAGACTGAATATTTATTTGTTAATAATAGAGGCATCATATATATAATGTTGGGCCACATTATTCTAACACTCATAACCAACTCTTTATTGTATAGTAATAAATATTCACATATTCATGGTGTGCTAAAGGGAAGGTTTTTATTATTATTAAATAATTGAATTAAAATATAGTTTTGTGACTTGTATTTGAGGATGAGAAATACCTCTCTCAGGGTTGAGGATTGCCTTCCTCCCAACCTGCTAATCAATGAATCTCTCTCTCTCTCTCTCTCTCTCTCTCTCTCTCTCTCTTTTTGAATGCACCTTTTTTTTATTGCATTATTTGCACCTTTTATAACTCTCAAGGAGTATTCTTGATCCTCCAACTGATTTGGGAATTGATCAAACCAAAAAATTCTTGACTTTGGACTAGATTGGGCCAAGCCTAAAACAAGTTGTATTGAAGGGTTTTTTTTTTTTTTTTTTTTTTTTTTTAATCTTATTCTTTTTCTGGTATCTCTAATTTTTTTATTTGGGAATTGGTCTTGGAGATTCCAAGTTTCCAACTTCGGTGTTATTGGAGTGGATTTTCAAACAATTTGAAGTATCGCTTGTTGATGTGATCCAAGTAATGATTTATTGGAATAAAGGACAAGGAAAGAAGCTAATTTCAATTCCAATCAAGATGTAGAGATTCTCTCATTGCATGGAACCAATTGATGCTCATCAATTTTGGCTTCAAAAAATTGAGATTAAACAACCGAGAAAGCAAGTTGTTGCTGAGTTCAAGATGGCGCAAAGCTTGTATCCTCCTCAAGCCAGGAGTGTTGAGTAAAGCTTGGATCGTTTTGTGTAAAGAGCCATGAACTCATGATTGATGCTCGCTATTTTGATACTACCATTGACTTTTATTTAGGTAATGAGTAGTGGCTTGGCTATTAGGTATATGAAATATAGCAAAATTTGGGTTCAGTGTCCACTTCTGGTTAAGTCTTATGAAATATGCAAAATGTTTTCAAATTATGGATTATCGAATCTATATTGTAGTTTCAATAAAGGATATCATTGGGCTTCTGACCCCTTCTTTTCAACTTTATACTAAATTAAATAAAAAATCTCATTTGCTAGTGTGTAAAACATATGGAGTAGGAAGAATAAAGGAGTTCATAAACATTCAAAAAGAAAGAAAATAAAAGCCATAAACCCCATACAAAGAACACACTAAACTTATCTTCATAATCTTTTCTACCACCACAAATGTTCCCTCTCAACTTTTCCCACTAATAATGCCGGCAAAGAAATTGAACATATCCAAATTAGCCAGTCACAGAACATTCTAATCATCATTAACATTCAAAAGCAAGAAAATAAATATCATAAAGCCATTCAAAGAACTCTAAAATCTCACTTCATATTCTAATCTACCACCACACGTATTCCCTCAACTTTTTTCTACTTTATGTGCAATGCCAGCATATAAATAATATATATAGCTTCCCAATTAGCCCAATTTATGTAATTTGGTGCGTTGGGCTCCCATTCTTTGTAAAACTTTGCTTCCTGTGATCCTGTCCAACGCTATGCACGAATTACCTGTTTTGCTTTTGTACAACTATACATATATCTTCAACTGCTGTACAATTTGACTGAACTCTCTAACATTTCACGGTCGTTGCCTGGAATTTCTTTGACCCTTGATCCATTCTTGTATATCTTGAAGGCTGGAATGGACCTCACATGCTCTGAGTTTGCTAAGTAGGGGTGGTCTTCAATCTCGACCTGAATTTATTGACAAATACATAAATGAGTTAATATTTTCTCATTTATGGCTAAGGATGAAGTCACACTTGGTATAACTTTAAATAATATTACTACTAGTTCTTAACATATTATCGGATTAAAACTTTTGAAAATTCTTTTGTAACAAGAAAATACCCCAAATCTTCTTGATGGTATACAAACCTTGAGGAAGTTAATAGATGGGAATCTCTTGCAAACGTGCTCCAGGACTTGCAACACTTGCTTGTGGTTCGATTTGTTACAAAAGAGCACCACGGACATTCCTGTTATTTAACACAACATATTGATTTTTAGTCGTATTGAGTCCTAATCTCTGCATAATCAAATAAAACTAGCGGATGTTGCAAATGAACAAGATGTGATGAATTACCCGGTGAGGTAATGAAGTGTCTGAAACGTTCATTGCTAGTGATGAAAATCAAATTTGACCCAAATTTCAGGTCTTTAATGTCTTCACCACGTTGCTTCTTAAGCTGGACATTTGCCTCAAACAAAGCCCTGCCTACCTCCTCATCCCCAGGAGTCTCTCTTATCAACATCTCGTAGTCTTGAACTGAAGCTTCCCACCTTTCCAACTAAGTTACCAAAACAAGAAAATAAGTACTAGTAAACAAGCATCACTAGCTAGAAAACAGCATTTAACTCTCAGGCGACGATGATTCACCTTGGCATTGCAATCTGCCCTCCGTAGCCTGGCTTTGCTGTAAGAAGGCCGCACATTAAGAGCCGTGGTGCAATCTTCAACAGCTTTCTCATATTGGCCTAACTTGGACCGACAGGCTGCCCGGTTGCATAACAAAACTGCATTGTATGGATCATTTTCCAGTCCTTCATTATATGTGACAAATGCTTCTGAGAATTTTGATGCCTTGAAGAGCAAGTTACCACTCAACCGGGCTGATTTCACTGCCCTAGCCCTCTTTACCACTATATTCACCTCCTTGTTGCTTGGATCAAGTTTAGCTGCATGTTGAGATGCTGCGACAGCATCTTCAAACCTGTCAAAAACCTTAATTTTAGCACATTGGCATTTTTTTTCTAACACAAACCTAAGATGATTTAATTAGTACAGTGATTAATGAGCTACAGAAAGCTGCAAAAACCCTTCTTTTAAGGTGGAAAGCAACAAGTACTTGAAAAGGTCAAAAATGTTCACATTAGATCAATATAAATTCATTTCTTGTGCAATGTTACACAAGCTTGAAGTCCACGCAAATAGCTTAGACGTGGCTCCTTACTTCTTCACTTTAAATATTTTAAAACCAAAGTATTGCCATTCTTTCCTAATCTGAGAAGTGTCTCTGCCACATCTCTTTGTACTACTACTAACATTAAAGCAAGTAAGTCCACAAAACAAAACTTCTTTTGTGAGCATTTCCATTAAATAATCAGCCAAGACACTAAAAGTAAACCAATTTACAGAAAGGCAGCAAGAAAAAAAAAACGTCTCATTAGACTAATTTACCCTAGCATTCTTATGGTAAATGCATGCAATACTTGCAAAAAATTCCCAAATAAAACGGAAAAAACTTGATTTTATCCCATTTTCATTTTTTTTTTAAATGTGTATAACTGAAACTTACAAGTGTGAAGATGAAAATCTTTGGTGCCCCTGGTCCGGTAAAAAACGCTAATCATACTTAGGCCGACAAATTTACTATGCACAGGGAAAAAGTAAAAATGTGACATATCAAACATCCAGATTCCATTGAACATATATTAGCGCAAATTGATCTAACTAACCTGCCAGCTGCCAAGTAAACCCGTGCCTCAATCATCATTATGTAAGCAACAGCAGCCGGGCCAATTAACCTTGTACAAGAATCAATACTTATTTTGGGTCCTTTCTGGTAGGTAGCATGGGCCTCTTCATGCCTATAAAGATTCAACAAGGCCTCCACATGTAGAGCGTAGACCTTCATGTATTATAATCAGAAAAATACCAATGTAAGAATAGTACAATGTTAAGAATTATAATCAAAGGTGTCAAATAATTAAAAACTCCTGCAGTATATGAAATTGAACAGAGAAAACTAACCTGTGGTGCTGAGTCAGCGCCGGAGGATATTGCATACTTGGTTTCCTTTAGCAAGGTATTCCATTCTTTTAACTTACGAGCCTCGGTGCAAATGCTGAGGTGGTTTTGAAGAGCTTGAGCTTTGGCTATGTCGTCTGAATAAGCATAGGCGCCTGAGTGTTTGTAGTGATGCAGTGCTTTCTCTGCTTCTCCCAGTCTGCATGACAAAATATACACTCTTTTTAGGAAAAATTTCAACAGGACGGGACAATGCGCGCACACATATACACAGTTACACACACAATGCTGTCCTACTTTATTCAATACCTGAGATACAGATTTGCCAGGCGATGATGTGCTCTGTGATATGATGGCTCAATTAGAATAGCTTCTTTGCACTCGAAAATGGCCTCCATAATCCGGCCTAGACCTATCAAAGCAGCACTCTTATTGCAACGATAGGTGGCCTTATTTGAATCAAGACCAATTGCTTGGTTATATAGAGCCAAGGCTTCATCAAATCTACCCTGTTTATATGCCTCATTTCCCTTGGACTTAAAAGCCTCTGGATCTAATCTGTTTACTAGACCTCGAAGCTGTCCAAATTCATCACTATTCTTCCTAACAATGTTGCCCATGACAACATTGCCACCAAGCTTTCCAAAGCCATTTTTGGGGTTATTAGGCATGAAACTTTTCTCTCTATGATTCCTAGACAGGTAATCCACTGTCCTAACAGTGGAATTGGGACTGTTATTTCCTAACAATTTTCCAGGCCCTGTCTGTTTCAAGTTACCCAAGTGGCCTAAAAGCATTGCATTGCTTGGAGTGGAACGAATGAGAGCTTTGCTTTCATTTAATAGCTGGCGATCAGTGATCATCTTAGTAAGCTCTGAAGAGTTACTAGTGGGCTCTCTTTTCAACTTTCTTGCATGACCCAAGTCAGGAGATTGAGGCACCTTTGTTTGGACTGAACTAGTGGAGGATGATGTTGAGCTTCTTGCAGCATCAGAAGGTCTTCGACCGTGAACTCTTTTGTGAGAAGTTGTTGAAGAAACCTTGGGATGAACCAAAGTTGAATTCTTTGCGGATTGCTCATTGAGTTTTGGTGGAGATTTGTTGGCTAAATTGGAGGCTTTGCAAGCAGACTCAACAGAGCTGCTTCTTTGCCTCTTGGAATGTTCAGTGCTTGGCAGTGAACGCACAGAAGTTTTTCTTGGCCAGTAGCTCCGGCGTTGGAAGATTCCACCCATAAATCCGCAGCCAAGTTCACTATCCACTGCCATTTCTGCCATGACTCTCTCTTTAATGTATGTGATGACTATCAAACAAGACAACCTATAGAAGACCAATTAGTGGAGGGTGAATTGTATTTGAATTAACTAATGATTTTGTAAGCACAAGGTGGCATCAAGATCATGTTCAAATCGTTAATTTAACATGAAGGATATGTACCAGGAACAAAAAAAAAAAAAAAAAAAATTAATTAAAGAAATGGAAAGAATGGCTAAGCATAAACAATTGAAGGAATTTCAAAAGAATGATAAAGGAAGGAAATTATCAAAAGAAGGCTTGTATGAGAAGGATTCTATGTAGCAAGCATAGTTTGAATAACGTCTAATAGATATATATATGAACTCACAGCCTCCTAGAGTGGCTTCCAAGAAACCAACTTTATCTCTTTTGTAATTTTTTAGAGGGAGATATGAGAGGGAGGGGTCAAGACTTTATAGAAGAATAACATATAAGAAATTCTAAAATAAACCCAACCCTGTTTAAAAATAAAGATGCCTATATTATCATTTCATGATTTTGATAATGACCACATGATTCATAACTTACAATAAGGAATACTAGCTAGACATTTTTCAACTAATTAAGAGTGGTTGATCTAAAGGATTAAAATATTATATATATAGTTACTAATACAAATATACAATACCCTTTTGAGTTTTGAGTTTTGACCAATTTTCTTGGTTTCGTGTAAATTGTAACTCAATAGGGTTTTTTTTTTTTTAGAATCAACTCAAAGGTTAGAAAGACTCTGTCAATGAGGCATATACAGTTAAATTGTCCATTCATGTCAATACATTATACTTCAACTTTTCAACAATTGAGATGACATGGGCTGGAACAAATTTAATTGCCATATTTTGCCTGATGTGGTTTCTTATTAGAATCTTTTATCTGAAAAAACAAAAACCTTGTGTTTGTCATTCTATTTCTATAAACAAAATTAACTAAGTGTTGTTGGCATACCGCATACGTAACTCGTCTATACATACTTTATACACGTGCTAATTTTTTTTTCTAATAAAGTTCATTACAATTTGCTTAATTATGGAAAAATAATCTATTGTTGTTAGCTTCCAAAAGTGTGAGTCTCTTTCAATTTAATTGCGATAAATGACCATGAAAACTTATACAGCCAGAAATTGGGATGGGAAATGTTAACTGGGTGCTCCTTAAAGATGAGTTATTGTAGGGTTCAATTAATAAAAAATTAGCATAAACTAGTAAGGGTGTTGAAAATGCAGTTAAAGTGATAAGCGAAACTCAAAAAATTGACTCTATTAACTCCATACCATATAAAACGATTAAAAATTTGATATAAAACAATTTCTTAACAAGCACATTATAATACCGTTAATGTTATTTATAAATAAATAAATAAATAATAATTGTAGACGTAAACGTATAATCTATGGCCCAAAACAGAAAAAGTTTAAAACATTAATTAGTCTTTTCCCCCAAAAGGGAAAATTTTGATGGGCACACTTTTTTTTTTTTCTGATTGATGGTAACAACTGTCGTGTCCCTAATTAAGTGAATCAATTGAAAAAGTAAAAGGCAAAATTAACAATTAACACAAACAAACTCCGGATAATTAGCCAATTGGCAGTTAGGAAAACCAAGGCACCGCCAAGTGACTGTTTGGCCTGGACCCCAATTGAACAATGAACACAGCTGTATGCTATTATGGAATGGACTCTAGTTTTCATTCTTTACTTTGCCAAACACCCTTACCTTCCATTCATTCCCTTCTCTTTTTTTCTCACGGGGTTGGTAGTTGGTAGCAGATTTTTTATTTTATTTTTTTATTCTTTTGGTAATAATAGAGCAACAACCAAAGAAATCCATGGGTTGGTAGCAGGTTTTTTTTTGCTGTCGTTTTGTGTGATAGGATTGTGTATCACTTTGTAGTTTTGTGAATGTCATGTAGCACATTATAGATACGATGTTTTAGGACCATTTGGTGAAAACTGCAAAAGTGTTTAAAGGGTTTGGAAGACTATTTGTCTATGGATTTCCCCACACCTTGCCTGCTTCAATAGTAGTCGGTGCTGGCTTGTAACCCACAACGACAAAACTTAAAATTCTCAAAAATTATTCAGCTCCTGACGGCACCACCAAAATTTTATGTCCTCACAATTTGTAGTTTCAAATTTCAAGGTAACAAAACATTCTGATCAAATCCATAGCTATGGTCCTATGGATTTGTGGTTTACCATATGTTTTGCACATTTTATTAATGTCATAGAATTTCAAGTTGACAAGAATCCCTATAGTTCTATTTCATTCCATGCGCAATTGGGCCCTACTAATAATATTAGTGTTCTGTCTTGTGGTCATACCCTAAAAATAATTTTGTTTAAAAAATTAAAAGCAGTGTCGTACGAACAATTTACTGTATTATAAATTAATCCCAAACTCTTGAACCCTGCATGAATAAAGATTTCTGATTCCGATTGACTAATCTTGAACTCGTAATAATTGATGTTTAGGAAGAAACTGTTGCTTGGAACAAGAGGGGGGTATTTCACAAGAACCCATAGGAACATTGAAATATTAGCCAACAAAGGTTTAGGATTACATATAGTTATGCTCATTTATGCAAATAATTAATTTTTTTAAAACTAATAAAATATTTTCAATGATTGAGTTGCTTGCATTACTATTCAATAAGGCAAGAGAAGTTGAATAAAGTTCTTCTTATTAAAAGAATTGGACAATAGTATAGATGTGGACAAAATTACGCAATTTTAATTTATTAAAATTACATTGTTTTGAAATAAGTTATCGTTTAATGGCCACTTAGCCTACTTCATTAACAAAATTGGGTGGAAAAACTTATTTTTTTCGTCCCCCAAATGTTCTGTAATATTAGGGGTATGGATTCAAATTTTAAAAATAAAATCAAAATTTTCTCAAAATTTGAGGTTCTAAATTACAATTTAGTCTACTAAATAAATTTTCCATGAATTATAGCCCTATATGTAAATCCACAAATATGTTAGATGAGAAAATATTACTTTGTAATCCTCCCAACAAAATCTCAATTGCTGCAAAAGAAGATTCTAACAGATGGTGTGTGTCTATGTTTAGTAGAGAAGTGGAGACCAATTTACATGCCCTGTGGAAGTACAGGTTTTGCTAAAGATGTTTTCAAGTAAAATGGAAACACAACAATGTTTGATATTGTTCAAACTTCAATGAAAGAATTCCAGAATCAAAAAGATTTTTGAAATACTCTCATAGAAGTATTTAAAGTTAGGTTGATAAAACCAATTTAGAATAATGCATATTTATAAGAGCTCATATTAGATTCTAATAGGCATTTTTTAAATTAAAATTTACAAAAATAGCTTTAAATTTTCTAAAGATTCGGTAAAATTAGACCAAATTTACCAAAGCAAACTAATCTAAATAAAATAACTAAATGTAGGCCTAAATATAAGCATCAATAGACAAAAATCTTGAATTACGTGCCCATCTGCCTTTAACTTATGATTATTCAACTTATCAAGAAATTTCAAGGACTCTTGTTCTACTTTAATCCCTCCACTTGTGAAGAACTCATAGGATGCTTTATGGTTGTAATTTGTTTGAATTCGTTAATGTAAAATTGTAAATCATTGCTTTCTCTTATTTAAAAAAAAAAAAAAAAGGAATGAAAAATTTATTCAATACTATAGGACCAACACTTCGTACCCTCAAATAAACAATTATAATGGTTAGAAAATTTGGAAATTCCTTGTTTGTATAACTTTACAAAGAATTCATTCATAGAAAAAAATATATAAAATAAAATAAAAAGTTGATAGTAGATGAAGCCGCGTTGAACAATGTGTTCCTCATTCTTCTCAGCCGTGTTTATTTCATCCTTTACTTGCCAATGCCGACAAAAGAGAAAGGGGCTCTCATTCTCTCCCAATCCTGATTTATGTTGTGTGGAGAAAGATAGGAATAGGCACGGGCTGAGACTGAGTCTGAGTGGCACATAAACTAGTCCCTGATAGAATCATATGTTTTCTGACTTCACCAAAAGCCTAAAAAGTAGTCAAAGTTAACAACTTGCAAAAAGTATTTCTAGCCTTATTTTTTATCTTTCTTTTTTTGTTTGTCTTCGTTTTTCTAAAACAATTTGACAAAACGGTGGCAGATTGATGTACTCGAACCCCAAAATAGAAAAGTGCTAAAAGCTTTTTCAGTCCTCTTAAAACAAGAGGTGTTAGATGAATTAATTACCCAAAAAAACACAAAAGGAAGCCAAATAGCCAATAGAAATGGTGACATTTGGACCTTAATTTGGTAGAAGTGGTATCCCTCATTATTGTCGGTTGCTTGCTAATTTAGAAAACCGGCCTCCCATTTAGGCTAATAAGAATTATAATGCAATGATTTAGGAGACCCAACTGTAATTCAAGCAGAAAATAAAATTTGATTGGGTCCGATTTTTCTGAACCAAAGTGGTTGCATATTTATATATGAATAAAAAAAAAAGCCATTATTTCATTCCACTCCAATTGATTAAACAAACGTATATATGTTGACCCCTAACCAAGTAAGAGAGTCACCAGATATATAAGGGGTGGAATCGCATCCGTATGTTATGATTGTTGACCACAATCATAGATACCTTCTCCATTGCACTATCTATATATGATTTTATGTAGAAATTAATTCACGTGAATATTGACACGGCAAGCAAGGGCCACCTGATCAGACATGTTTAAATCACAAGCAGTCTTGAATTCCTCATATTTTATTCAATGAAGATCTTCACAAGCTTTGTTATCACGCAAGTCTCTCCTATGTTTAATTAATCACATTATATAAAAAGAGTTAGAATCATATAGCATACACAAATTGGCGACTACATATACATTACATATGTACGTGCATACAACTTTCACACGAGACCAAACATAACTATCCTTGCGGGCCTTGTATAGCATACAATGAGTCTCGAATAATGTGAGGATTAGGTAAATCTAAGCATGGACCAAACATAAACTATCCTCTCAGAAAAAGCACGAAAGTTTGATTAGATAATATAAGCTAACCAAAGGATGGGACTCGGACCAATACTTTGTCATAGTCATCGAACTTTCGGGCAACACATCAAGGTATAATATTGAGCTAGCAGCATGGTCATTAGCACCCATTCATATATCAATTACTCTAGGAACACAAAAGCTTTTACAATTGTTTTCACAATTAATCCTACGATTTGATGTGATTGATGTATAATAAAAATAGTATTAACAGTGGATACCAAATAAAAATAATGTTACTTTTGTAGGAAATATACACAAATTTCCAAATTTGTGAGATGCAAGAACAGATAGAAATATAACACAAACACAAGGCAATTACATGACATGAAAAATTACGCAGTTTAGCAATTTGCGTAAGTATATGGAATTACATTGATTTCATTATTTTTAGAGAAAAATACATAATGCAGGAATTCAATTTTCAATTCCTCTCTAAAAAAAAACATAACGAACCTTAATATGAAACAATGATATTTATATCTCACTCAGTAAATCCACAATGGGCTGAAAACAGGCCAATCCGGCTTGGGCCTCCATGAAATAAGTCTCAGAAAATTTCTCATTAAAACCGTAACACTTTTATATCAAATCAGGTCATAATCTGAATCAAATACAAACTAAGCTCCACATAGCCCAACAACTTCAACCACAATAATTTATATTGACGTGTAAAAAAATATATAAAAAATATTGTGACCATAACATTAGTTTTTGATATTTCATACCAAGTAGGAAAATTTTCTCCTTTTCGTTTTTAGGTTAAAACTGTTGAAATTTTTCTTCAATGAGCTTCATATCTACGTTGGAATCTTGAAAAAAGGATGTGAAAGATTGTAGCAATGTGGGCAGGCTTGGGATTCAAGGCTGAAAGAGTGGAAAGTGGTGTGGAAAGTGAGGCAAATGAAATTGTGTGGGCAACGCTTTGGACTCAAGGCTGCAGGAGGAAGAAAAGTGATACGTATTACGTATAGGGTGCGGAAAGGGTCGCACGTGCATTTTACGTAAAGGAAAACAAGTGGTCACGTGATCTAAACTCGAAACTCTAAAGCCCTTGAAAGCCTGCCCAAGCTTAAGTTTTAAGGTTTGGTGATCGGTTTAGTAGTTTTTGGTTCTCATTGGGATCAACTTTAACAAGACATTCTTAGCTCCATCACTTCCTCAAATGTAATTCCCTCAAAATTCGCAATAGTATACGTACCATAATAAAATCAAACATGACAAACAAAACTTATAGAAACAAACGCAATCTTATGCAAAACATACAGAAAGAATTTTCTATCATCTTCAATCAATGATTGTAACGTTCACATGCAACATGGGTTGCAAATTAAGTCTTATCTCATTGGGAACTTCGTTATTGTATGTATAGAGCTTCACCATATGTAGCACTCCTATTTACATTTTATTTTCCTCACTTTAATTAATGTTTAAGGCTCAAACCGGTACATAAAGCTGCCATGAAAAAAATTTTATGGCACAGCATCAGCATGCATGATCAAGTTTAGTACAATATACATATTACCTCTACAGTCTTTATTATGTCTTCCAACTCAAAAAGAAAAAGTTCTGCAAGACTTCCCCATTACCATGGAGAGGATTTTTTAGGGCAATATTTGTTGCACACTTGAAAGTCATGATTTTAATTGTTTTTTAGATCATATATAAAACAATTTATGTGCAATAAATGTTGGAAATTTCACCAAATCAATGAGTAATAATGAAAGAACAAAATGAACACATCATGTAAATAGAAATTAGTGATTGACTCAGAGGCATAATTAAATGTTATTCTTAGACAATATTTGTACCCATACGCAAGTTGCTAAAGGCCTTCTACAAATTTGTCCCCAAGATTAAACCAAATTATTGGATTCTACAAATAGCAATTTTGGAGAATACCCATAGGATTTTTTGTGTTTAAACTTTCAAGTGAACATAAACCTCCATTTATACCCATAGAGTTATATTTCATCAAAATGCACGTATGGAGAGCTAAAAAGTTTCATAAAACCGTTCACAATACTTGAAACCTTTTCAAATGTTCAAAATAGTTATCAGAAAATTCTGTAGAAATTCAGTTTTCTCGAGTCTCGATCAATCAAGAGGAATCGAGCATCAATCGATGGCTCTTTTCGATCGATTGAACAAGAATCGAAGACCGATCGAATCAAGCCAAGACTCCAAGATATTATTTCTCATTACTTCAATCGATTGAGCAAAAGTTTCGACCAATCGAACTTACTAAATTTCGAATCTCACTTAGAAAATTTCATAACTTGAATTTTCACTTTATTCATTTTATAAATGAATATTCTTCTACCTTATATCATTATTATAACCTATCCTTGTATATATCTATATATACAACAATAAACATAACATTTTTCTTACGTATTGATATATGAAAGTTCATTAACACAATATGAAAGACAGTACTGATTAACAGAAAGTTATACGTCGACAGTTGATCTTGGCAAAATAAAATATGGATAGAATTTAAAATGTTCAAATCATCCCAAATAAAGAAAATACCAAATACACATTGTAGTTCTCTTAATTAGTCAAAATTCAGGGCCTTTCCTTGCCAGCCAAATATCCAAGTGTTTAGGCTTCGTTTGGGAGTTTATAAGAGAATGGAATGGAATGGATTTCATTATTTTAATATATTCTTCACGCTTACAAAATTTTAAGTTGGTCAAAGATCAATAATTATATCATCAATCAATTATTTAAATTTAAATTTTTGTAGTTTAAAATAATGCATAAAAGATGAGTTTATGGATCAAATGATAAATAACATCCAATTGGCATAAAAGTTCATTCTCAAAAAAAAAAGCATAAATGTTAAAAATATATAGAACATGTAATCCAACAATGAGAATTTCAGAATATGATTTCAATAACAAATTATTGAAATCATATATATATACACACACACACACACGCACGCACGCACATGCGCTTGCGCTTTTATTGGCTTTATAACCATGCTTTTCAACTTTTGGTCTTGTTTGCTTACAGTGGTGGCTCCATGATTTTTTTTCTAGAGGGGTCAATAGTGGCGGAGATAGGAATTTATCATAGGGGCAATTAAAAAATAAAATGATTAATTTTTTTTTTTTTTTTGTATATACAACTTCCATATTATATACAATTTAGTATATAATACAACTATATCATGTAATAGTCTAAAAAATTTATTAATAGTTTGAAGATCACTAAGACAACAACCATTGAATGCATAATAACTTATTATATTTATATGTAATATTAATTAAATAAAACTATATGATAGAGAAGAATAATAACAAACCTAGGAGTGGGACTAGGAGTAAATGTGAACTAAGAAAAAAAGTAAACTGATATAAATTTTTGTTTTTGAAGTGTACAGTTTTTTAACCATAGACATGGCCACTCTCTTAGAATTGGAGCAAACAGAGATAAAATCTAAGAAAACTACTTGATCAAACAAAGATAAAAGCTAAGAAAACATAAATTGAAGAATGAGAGATAGAGTGAATGAAGAAATAAATCACAGATATAAATATAGATTAATTGGTTGGAACGGTAGTGTAATTTTTTGCTAATAAAGAAAAAAAGTGTAGGGAAAAACAACTTCATTTTGTTGTCAATGGAAAAGTAAGCTAGAGTCCCAGATAGAAATTTTATTTATTTATTTATTTTTAACAAATGAGCAAAAATTTGAAACATTTTTTTTTCTTTATTATAAAATTAAATATTTTAAAAGTAGTGTTGTTTACACAATACTTGCACAAAAATTTCACAACAAAATATATGTGGCAAGTTGTTAAAGGTAGGTAAAAAAAAAAAAAGTGATATATTAGCAAAAAAGAAAGGTAAAAAAGCGATGTCAATCGTGGGCAAAATAAAAACTAGTTACAACTTGTCACTTACCCTCTATTGTGAAATTATTGTGAAAATAGTATTAAAATGATCATATTCAAGTTTATTTTAGCTAGATTTAAACAAAATTTATGGTCAGGGTATTCAAATATTTATTTTAGGGGCAGTCAAAACAATTTTTGTAAAAAAAAATTATATAAAAAAAAAAATTGCCAGGTCAGGGGGTTCATTTGAACCCCCTGGTGGTACCCTGTTTGCTGATGGAGGAAAGTGATATCATGTGGTAAGAAAGATAGTCCTATAAGATTTAATTTTTTTTAATAATACTAGTATTATTCCCATGTGATGCATGGCTTGATGAATATTCATATGTAAGCCAAATTTTTTAAAAAATAATTAAAACAAAATTTTTAAATAAATAGTAATAATAAATTATAAAATAAGTAAATAATTTTAATAAAAAAATTGCTTTAAGTTCTAATTTTTTAGGGTTTGAACTTTATCGGTGTTTATCTCTTTTTTATATTTGAAAATTCTCTTTGTGTTTTGTTTTAATTTCTTAATATGAGATATGAAGTGAGTTTGATCATTCCTATTTGGTTTATATTTAATCTATAATCTAGCCTGCACAAACAATAATAAACAAAATAGTTTATCAATACAACTTTTTTCCTAACAATAGTCTAATTTAAAAAAAAAAAAAAAAAATTCAACACACTCACAAATTAAATATAATAACCAAAACCCAAAATCAAAACATACACAAAAGAATTCAAACATTGAGAATATAACAAAAAAATTAAAAACTTACATAAGAGAACCAATAAATTAAATGGGTGTCAATTGTTTTGCTTTTTTATAGTAAACTTCCTTTGGCATAATATCCTGCATGCAAATTCAAAAGCAAAAAAAATAAGTAAGATGAATTTATTAGATTAAAACATAAGAATAAGTTGCATCTTGGGAAAAAAAAATACAACAATGTGGGGTGTATTGTGTGGGATTTAATTATATGGATGGCTTTATCGGTTAAGAGAGATTATCTAGAAAAACAATGACTTTATATATATATATATATATATATGAAATTTTTGATAATAGACCATTAATTGGAGTAGAATTTAAATTTCTAAAACTTAGATGTTAAAGTTTTATCTAAATTAAATTATTGTTAAATCTTATCCTTAGTCAAGAGTCTTGTAACTTAATATCGTAATAAAATATTAATTTAATAAGATGCAACTTGAGGGAAAAAAAATCGAGTTTAGAAAATTTTGATGATAGACTTTTAGTTTTATTTAAATTAAACAATTATTAAATGTTACCTCTTAATTTGAGAAAATATATCATAACAAATTATTTAAAATTAATTTACTAATTAGTTGTTCTTAAAATATAGATAGTAGACTTTTAGTTGGAGTAAAAAAAAAAAATTATAAAAAGAAAACATGGGTTGTTGTCAACGATTTGAGTTTAGAATTTTTTATAATAGACTTTTAATTTGAATAGAATTTAAATTTGTTGAAATATTTAAGTTTAGAAAAATTTGATAATAGACTTTTAGTTTGAATAGAATTTAAATTTGTTGAAATTTAAATATATAAAACTAATTTACTAATTAGTTGTTCTTAAAATATTGATAATATACTTTTAGTTGGAGTAGAAGTCAAAACACGGGTTTTTGTTTTTTGTTGTTTTTTGTTGTTTTTTGAGAAAGAAAACATGAATTGTTATTTGGAATTTAAGTTTAGAATTTTTTATAATAAACTTTTAGTTTGAAATTTAAATAGAATGTAAACTTGTTGAAGTTTAAATGATAAAATTTTAATTTGAGGAAATATATCATAACAAATAATATAAAATTAATTTATTAATTAGTGAGAGTAGCCACTTGACGCAAGCATAATTTCTAAGTACAACTTTTATTATATTTTATGATATTATATGATAAAATATAATATGATAGGCTGAAACTTTGAGTTTCTCACCTCCTAATTAGTGCATTGTCTTTAGCCAAGTGGAGTTTGATTAAGGTGGTATCCAATTATCCTAAACAAGATTTTACCCAAGAAGACTTGGGCCTTCAATAAATACGCTTGGACTTCATGAAAGTGTAATTTAGGTTGTGTTTGGCACTGGCTGAAAAATGCAATTTTTTTTATTATTGAGCGTATTTTTGTTTCTATGCAACTTATTTTTGCTACTATTTATAGGTCCAATTGCAGTTTTTGATACTGTTTATGGGTCCTACTATACAATTTCAGCTAGCTTTTAACTTTATTTATAGTACTTTTAACAAAAAAATTTCAATTTCAGCTAAATAAACTATTCACAAACAAAATCTTAATAATCCAAATAATTTGATATTTTTCCTTCAAAGTTCAAACCCATTTTGGGTAAACATGGGCCTTTATTGAGAAAGCTCATTCATGGCGAGAGAAATTATGCAGGCCGTAAGCTTTGATATATTGAGGAAAATGGTGGGCTTTGACCCTAATCAATATCATTTTTTTTCCTGCAAAAAAAAGTTCTAACCCCACTTAAGTGGGGTCTTAGTCTCTTAAAAGGGCTGCCTTAGGTTCTAATGGTCCTACCTTCAACATATTTATGTGGCCCTTTTCATGACTCCAGCCCATAAACTTGGGCTTGGCAGCCTAAGACTTTACTATTTATCACTGAGAGAATTTCATTTTTGTATGGATGGCGGGATTTGGATACATAGATTTGAATTTGGGTGATTAAAATTCAAATACCTTGTTTAAATAGTTTATAAATGGTCAAAGATTTGGATTTGACAAATCCGTCAAAGATTTTAAACCTTAAAATCTTTGAATTTGAAATAACTTTTAGGGCTTGATTGGATTAAGAGGAGAGGGAAGAAAGGGGAGTAGAGTAGAGTTGACTGAAAATAGGCTAATTTTGAGCCAATTTTACTCTACTCTATTCTACTCTCCCTCCCTCTCTCTCAATCCAAACAGACCACTAAACTCATAAAATTTTAAAAATCCATATGATATTACTTAAATATTTATATATTTGGAATTAAGCGATTTCAAATCCATCACTTTAAAATTCAAATTCAAGTATCTAAATGAAGGGGAATATTCACGAAATTCCCAGATCTATGAGATGCAAAAATAGAGGAAAAAATATGCGCCAAAGAAAACAATCACACAAGACAATATTTACGTGATTTGGAAATTTTTCTACGTTCATAGAGTTGCAAGGATTTCACTATTCTTAGAGAAAAATACAAGATGTGGCAGTACATTTCTCTCTCGCAAAAATAACATGAAAGCCTAATCTCCAAAATAACAGTTTTTCTATCCAGCGCACAAGATTCACAATGGATTAAAAAACGAACCAAAAAACCAAGCCTCCACTCCATGAACTATCAAAAAATCTCTCACTAAAAATTATAGCAATATTATTTTGGGTCGAATCATAATTCAAATCAAACACAACTAGACTCCATAAAACCCAATACTAAATGCAACCTTAAATAGTAACGTAGCCACTCAAGTATCCTTACCTCTTCTCAAAAAAAAAAAAGTTTATATATATGCCACATATTATATGGTCAGATATGGCCCTGGATAATTAGTAGGAGAAAGACCCCATGTTGTTCGAATTCACAAGAAAAACGAAAAGGCTACGTAAAAATAAATACGGCTAGGCCCATTGGACCTTAGAAGAGCACCACCCTCCAAGCGCTCCTCGCAAAAAATGGCCCACAGGCCACAGCTAGTAAAAATACAAACTTCTCGTCACTCTACTCAAATCCGCTCAAAAGTTATGAAAAGTGAATTTTCACTTATAATCATCACCTAAATTATGACTAATCTCGCAACTAGCACCTTGTGGACAAATTAAAAGTAAAAATCAAGTCCATGACACTCAGAAACTAAATTTATTGATTTACCCCTCCAACCAATTAAAAGATTAAAACAAACTTACAAATTTTCCACATTGACTAAAATATCCCTGCCCATTGTTAATTATTTAAGCAATTGGAATTTGGGATTTTTTTTTTTTTAAGAGAGTTTCAACTTATAGTGTGCGCTCCTGATAATAGCTTTTTATTATTAGATCAAGACACCAATTGATTTTTGGTGTATGCAATAATTAAATCTCAAATCTCTTATTCATTACCAATTAAGCTAACTGAAACTCACAGAGATTTTGGGAAGTTGATTTCATAGTTTGGGGTTATTTACAAAATCACTCATAGTATGGGTGTTGTGGGGGGTAAAAGTCCAGATCTACCAATTGGGCCTGGGGTCCTGTTTTTGAGATTACTTTATGTCCGAAGAGTAGTAACGGGTTGGGATAGAGTTCACCTGAGGGCAACCAACCCAAAGATGGTGGAAGACTACAATCCGAAGAGATCACCCTTTGTCCGAGGAGGTTTTACTCCTCGGATACGAATAGTTATGATCAAATAAACGTATAGAATGCCCGAATACCCTTCCTGGCAATTTTGGTGACAAAGATAAGTTCTAGGCATACCTGGGGATGATAATGATGAAGAAATATCTCAAGGAAAAGCTACTGTCACCGTATTTAATGCCCTGCAGCAACTTTTCTGGCCGCATTTATGTGGAGAAGACCCCTGAACAGTGCAACCTCAGCTACCGCCACTCCCAAAAAGCTAGAGAAGATGCTTGATGTAACATATACTTAAGTATGCAAGCAGATGTAGGACAAGTGGACGATTGGGATGATTAGGAAAGAGGCTATATAAAGAGGAAAAGTCTCTGGTAGAAAAAAAAGGAGGATCCAAAAGAAAGAGAAAAACAAAAACAACTTTACTGTAACTCTGGAACTTGTAACCTAATTCCATTCAATAAAGTGCCTCTTCGGACATTAGGTCTACCATTGTTTTCACGTAATTGTATCTCAGATTATTCGCAAATATCATAACCAACTCTTGTTTAATTCATATCCGGCCCAGTTCTTTCACCCACGCTCTACAAATTCATTGTCTTGGGTTCATTGGGCTCATACTCCATATCTCGTGGGCTTGGGCTACAAAAATTGACCCTACAATTGGCGCCGTCTGTGGGAAGAGCTTGCGCAGGGGTGAAAACAACAGTTGGTGATGGCAGAACGAAGTCAGCAATAAGCAGAATCTAGGGCATCCCAACATGCTGACCCTTTTCTTAACTTGGAAAGAAGGCAAGATCGTGAGGGTAGTGTGCACAATGTGCATACTGGCCAAAGCCAGTCACATGGCGGAAGTTACGTGTCCCATGCAGAGGAGAATCGGGGCTTGCAACTAGAAGTTAAAAAACTGAAGAGGGAGTTGCGCCATGCAAAGAGGAAACGGATTTCCTCGTATTCTGATGACGATTCCGACGACGAGCAGGACGTCACTTATCAGCAGAAATCTCAGATACCGGTCAGTGAATCCTTTTCCTACGAAGAAGAGCCTCATCGCAAAAAGCGGTCTAGAAGTCCATCACGCGGAGGCGTAGGGAATGATGCTATGAGCAGGACCTTGAATCAGATCTCTCGGTCACCTTTTACTCGCAGAATTGAGGAGGCAAGACTCCCTCGGCGTTTTAACCAGCCAACGTTTACCATCTACAACGGTAAGACAGACCCGGTGGAACACGTGAGTCACTTTAATCAAAGGATGGCTGTCTACTCCAGAGACGAAGCCCTAATGTGTAAGGTTTTCCCCTCCAGTCTGGGGCCGGTGGCAATGAGGTGGTTTGACAGCTTAAAGGTAGACTCTATCAATTCCTTCAAAAAGCTCACTCAGGCATTTGGTTCACGCTTTGTCACATGCCGAAGAGTAACCAGGCCCCTATCTTCACTATTGTCCCTGAGCATGCAAGAGGGTGAGACTTTGAAGGCGTATTCGGATAGGTACTGGGAGATGTTTAATGATATGGAGGGCAACTCCGATGCGATGGCCCTCAGCACGTTTAAGCTCGACCTCCCTACTGATCACGGTTTAAGGACCTCCTTATCTGGCAAACCAGTCACTAACATGCGTCAGCTTATGGACCATATAGAAAAATTTAAAAGAGTTGAGGAAAATCAGCAGCAAGGGAAGGGAAAGGACAAAGCAATCCCCCAAGAGAGGAGGGATTTCCGGTCGGATCGTTACAATAGCAGTAAACCCCGTAGGGATTTCGCTGGACAGTCAGGATCGACCAATCCTCAAGCGGTCAATACTGTATTTAAAGAGCCGGTGCATCAAGTTTTGGAAAAAAATTAAAAACGAGCCATTCTTCAGGTGGCCGAACAAGATGGTAGGAAACCCTGAGAGGCGTAATCATAATCTCTATTGTCAGTATCATCAAGACCACGGGCACAGTACAGATGAGTGCAAGAGCCTGTGGGATCATTTAGATCAGCTGGTCGGCGAGGGTAAACTAAGACACCTCCTGCACCATTCAAGCGGCCGAGGAGGGCAGATGAGTTCAGGACCCCGAAGAGATGATTCCTCAAAACCGCCATTGGGAACTATTAATGTCATCTTCACTGCCCCAGGGAGAACAGGGTCTTAGCCATCGAAGGTTATGTCAATAGTCCAGCCACCGGCAGGGCATCTTGGCCATGGTCCGAGGAGATCTAAATCGGATGCCCCATTGATTATAGGATTTTCGGATGAGGACAAGATAGGGACTGTTCAGCCCCACGATGATGCTTTAGTAATCACCCTCAGAATTTGAGGGTACGATGTAAAGAGGGTGATGGTGGACCAGGGTAGTGCTGTGGAGATAATGTACCCTGATCTCTACAAGGGGTTGGGCCTAAAACCTCAAGATTTAACACCATACAATTCCCCCATCGTGAGTTTTGAAGGAAGGGTTGTACCCCGAAAGGCCAGATACGCTTGCCCGTGCAGACCGGCTCTAAAGTGATAGAGGTGGATTTCATAGTTGTGGAGGTGTACTCACCATATACAACAATCGTAGCCAGACCTTGGCTTCATACACCGAGGGCTGTTTCTTCTACTTTACATCAGAAAGTTAAGTACCCAGCTGAAGGGCAGGTTTATGAGATCCGAGGAGATCAGTCCGTAGCTAGACAGTGCTTAGTGGCTGCCATCCAACACGAGCCTGAAGCCGAGCCATTGTCCAGGGCCGAGATGGGTTTATAGCAGTTAAAGTCTCGGACGTTACCCATTGACGATTCGAACGAGGACACTCACTGCGAAGATTTAGTGAAAGTTGTCATTGGGGACAATCCTGAAAAATTCTTTCAAGTCGGATCTCAGTTGCCTCCTCAGGAGAAAGAAGAGCTAATAGAATTGCTCAATAGGAATCTTGACGTGTTTGCCTGGAATGCTTACAAAGCCCCAGGGGTGGATCCTCAATTCATTTGCCACCATCTTAAAGTCAACCCATTGATTATTCCCAAGAAGCAGCCTCCTCGGCGCCCATCCAGGGAGCATGCTGATGCAGTGAGAGAAGAGGTAGCCAAGCTCAAACAAGTTGGAGCTATTAAAAAAGTTTTCTATCCGAAGTGGTTAGCGAATACTGTGGTAGTGAAGAAGAAAAACGGGAAATGGCGAGTCTGTGTAGACTTCACTGATTTGAACAAGGCTTGTCCTAAGGATCCATTCCCCATGCCAAAAATTGATCAGCTTATGGATGCTACTGTCGGCCACCCTCGGATAAGCTTCCTAGATGCTTTCCAAGGCTACCACCAGATACCACTAGCTCTGGATGATCAGGAGAAGACTGCTTTCGTCACCCCAGTTGGTAACTACCACTACAAAGTAATGCCGTTTGGCCTGAAAAACGCGGGGTCTACTTATCAAAGAATGATGACGAGGATGTTTGAACCATATCTGGGCAAGAATATTAATATCTATATAGACGATATGGTGGTGAAAAGTAAGATTGTTGCTGAGCATGTGAAGGACCTTGAAAGTATCTTTGAAGTCCTTAGAAAGTACAAGCTCCACCTAAACGCTTCCAAGTGCTCATTTGGCGTGGGGTCTGGCAAGTTTTTACGATACATGGTAACTCACAGGGGAATTGAGATTAACCCCAATCAGATAAAGGCCATCAACGATTTACAAGCTCCTCGAAACCCCGAGGAAGTTCAGAAACTGACTGGAATGACTGCTACCCTGAATCGATTCATCTCTCGATCAGCAGACAGGTGTCGGCCTTTTTTCTCTCTGCTCAACAAATGGAAGGGATTCGAGTGGACCGAAGAATGTGCTTTGGCCTTTCAGTAGCTTAAAGATTATTTAGCTCGGCCGCCAATTATGTCCAGCCTTAAGCAAGATGAAGTATTATTTGCTTACATTACTGTAGCTCCCTGCGCGGTAAGTTTAGTGCTGATACGATCAGATTGTGGTGCACAAAGACCGGTTTATTACGTGAGTAAGTCGCTGCATGAGGCCGAGATCCGTTATTTGCCATTGGAGAAGGCTATCCTAGCAGTGGTGCTTGGTACACGAAAGCTACCTCACTATTTCCAGGCTCATACGGTCATTGTTCTTACTCAGCTCCCGCTCAGGGCTATACTCCGAAGTGCTGACTACACAGGGAGAATTGCTAAGTGGGGTACGATCTTGGGGGCTTTCAATATCAAATATATGCCCTGCACATCGGTCAAAGGCCAGGTCCTTGCGGATTTAGTGGCTGAGTTCACGGAGCCCCAACTAGAAGAAGTGATGTCTATGTCGGACATGGATGAAAAATCAGTTGGCATGATTTCTCGGCAAGACCCCTCCCATTGGAAAGTGTCCGTAGACGGCGCTGCAAATCAAAAAGGTTCTGGAGTGGGGCTAGTGTTGATATCTCCTGAAAGAATCATTATCGAAAAGTCATTAAGGCTTGACTTCTCGGCAACGAACAATGAGGCGGAGTATGAGGCCCTATTGACGGGAATGGCTATGGTCCGAAAAATGGGAGGAAAGTCTGTGGAATTGTTCTCGGACTCGAAGTTAGTCGTGGGTCAAGTACAAGAAGAGTTCGAGGCGAAAGATGAAAGAATGCAGGGGTACCTGAGTCGAGTTAAAAGTTTGCAATCGGAGTTCGACTCTTTTAGTTTGCTGCACATCCCCAGAAATGGTAACGCGCATGCTGACTCCTTGGCTACGCTTGCCACCTCCTCGGCGCAAAATTTGCCTAGAGTCATCCTTGTTGAGGACTTACATGGGCCTACAGAGACAAAGAGGGAGGTGGTTCAGGTTCATCAAGTTAGGACCGGACCCTGCTGGATAGACCCTATAATTAAATTCTTGAAAGAAGACATCTTTCCCGAAGAAAGAGAAGAAGCCGACAAAATTCGGAGGAGGGCGACCAGATTCTGGCTATCTGAAGACCAGAGATTGTATAAACGCTCCTATTCAGGACCATATTTATTATGCATGCATCCTGAAGCAGCCGAGTTACTGCTAGAAGAATTACATGAAGGAATATGTGAAAGCCATACGGGAGGAAGGTCTTTGGCTCATCGGGCTATTACTCAAGGCTATTGGTGGCCGAACATGCATAAAGAAGCCCTTGAGTATGTTAAAAAGTGCGATCAATGTCAGAGATTCGCCCCAAACATTCATCAACCGGGTGGAACTCTCAATCCACTATCCAGCCCATGGCCTTTCGCCCAATGGGGCTTAGATATCGTGGGACCATTCCCTAAAGCTGCAGGAAACAGGAAATACCTCCTGGTCGGAACAAACTATTTCACCAAGTTGGTCGAAACTAAACCTCTGGCCAACATCAGGGACGTAGATGTGCAAAAGTTTGTATGGAAAAATATTGTCACTCGGTTTGGGATTCCTCATACTCTAATCTCGGACAATGGCCTGCAGTTCGATAGCAAGGCATTCAGGAACTATTGTAGTGAGCTAGGAATTATAAACAGATACTCCACCCCTGCTTATTCCCAGGGTAATGGGCAAGTAGAGGCTGTCAACAAGGTCATAGTAAATGGCCTAAAGAAAAGACTTGACAACGCGAAGGGCAAATGGGTGGAAGAACTACCACACGTACTTTAGGCCTACAGAACCACGCCTCACAGATCTACTGGAGAGACCCCCTTCTCAATGACCTATGGAGCTGAAACTGTCATACCCCTGGAAACGGGATTCCCAACATTAAGGACCAGTTCATTCAGTCCGACCAGTAACAATGAGCTGCTAGAGAGGAGTTTAGACCTGATTGATGAAAGGAAGGAAAGTGCAATGGTTCAGCTGGCACATTACTAACAAAAGCTCAGGCAGGGCTACGATGCTAATGTAAGGCTAAGGCCTTTAGAACCCGGTGATCTGGTGCTGAGGAAAGTTGTGGGTACTGCAAAGAACCCAGCTTGGGGAAAGTTAGGACCCAATTGGGAGGGGCCGTATCGTATTACTTCAGGGGCTGGCATTGGGGCGTATTTCTTAAAAGATCTGGATAGTCATGTAATACCCCGCCCTTGGAATGTAAATAACCTCAAAAGGTATTATTATTAATCAAACGTTGTCTTCAATTAATATGCTGATTCTGTATATGTACTATTCTCTAAGTGTTTAAACTTAAATCCAATCATGTCTGTAGTCCTCGGACCAGATGATTTGGGTTAGTTAACACTGTTACTGTTCTCTAAGTGTTTAAACTTAAATCCAATCATGCCTGTAATTCTCGGACCAGATGATTTGGGTTAGTTAACACCGTTACTGTTCTCTAAGTGTTTAAACTTAAATCCAATCATGCCTGTAGTTCTCGGACCAGATGATTTGGGTTAGTTAACACTGTTACTGTTTTCTAAGTGTTTAAACTTAAATCCAAGCACGCCTATAGTCCTCGGACCAGATGATTTGGGTTAGTTAACATTGTTACTGTTTTCTAAGTGTTTAAACTTAAATCCAATCATGCTTGTAGTCCTCGGATCAGATGATTTGGATTAGTTAACACTCTGTCGCAGTCTCCCAAGTATTTAAATTTAAATCCAATCATGCCTGTAGTCCTCGGACCAGATGATTTGGGTTAGTTAACACTAAAATATGTTCGTTCCCTATGGTCCTTGAACCAAATGACACAGGTTAGTCAACACCCCCACACAACTATTGTCACTAGGGCTTAGCACTACAATTCTTGATTGTGTTTAAATTGATTCTAACTTATGATTGGCTTCCTTAGTTATGTTTAATTCAAAGCCGAGCGGTAATCACACTTTCTTTGTATATTTGGAAAGACATGTAAAACTTCCATAATTACTCGCTGCAATCATTGTTTATTACTCTTATACGAATTGTTCTTTTCACTACTAATTTCGATTATTTATACCATCAGTATGATATAGTAATCAAGTTTATTCGCATTGTTATAATTGCAAAGTACAGTTATATGCGGCAATAATAAGTCATAAGATATGTAACGAAAACACTAGAAGCAAAAGGGAAACTGTTTCATTGATCGAAAGAAAAGGGTTTACAATTCCTTAACATAAAAACAAAATTAATGCAAGTACAAAACGAAAGTCCCTATGTCTAAGTCTTCAGTTGATGGGCCACAAGGTCAGCAGCCTGGCCTGTCTGAGTAGCAGCAGCTTCTGGGGTTTGGTCCTTGGGCTCGGAAGAGGTCTCCCCCTTTTCCAATTCCTTGGAGGCCTCAGGGTTGGCAGGAGGGACTTGGCTGGCCAGGGGTTGATCCGAGGCCTCTGGGAGCTGTGCAAGAGGATCAGCCACCGGGAGCTCTCAGATCTCAGGATCGTAGTATATGCTCCCAGGCAGTCTCAGCTCCGAGTCAGCAGGGACTCCAGCAGCGTCCAGTGCCTTGTTCCAGGTTATGTCACAATAATCTTGACTAACCGAAGCAAATTACTCCGTAAGCTGGGACCCGGTCTCATCCACCCCCAGTTGGTATGCTGCTTTTCTCTTAGCTTCGACTGCCTCCTTGGCCAATTGAGCATTCTGCTCAGCTAATCGGGCACTCTTCTTAGCTTTTTTAAGCTCATCTTTAAGCCCTTTTACCAACTCCCTCTCAGTAGCCAGGTTGATTTCGACCATGTTTAACTGTTTACGCTGCTCCTCGGCCTGCCTTTCAACGGTTTTCAGGCCAGCGTCGAGGCTATTCCTCTGGTTGGTCATATCTTTGAATTGCTCGGATAAGAGAGCATATTCTTCCTTCAAATTGCCCAAAGATTTTTCCACCTCTGTCCGAGAGTAGGCCGCTGCCTGGGCTTTGAGATAGGACTTTTTATTCCACTCCTCGGCCACAAATATTTGCTGGGTAACCTACATAATGGAGATTCCGAGTGTAAAGGAAAAAAAAAACGGGGGGAAAGATTAAAAAGGCTCAGCAATTTAACTGAGCAGACTAAGTCCACTTACCATGGCTATGTCTTTCTTAAGGGGTAGAAAGAGCTCCTGCTGGTTGAAACGCCTGTAGGACTCCATGTCATGTGGGAGAAGGAGTGGCTACTCCAAGGCCTCAACAACATAACCTGCCCTTCCCCCATCGTAGTTCCTAAGGGAGGTGTCCCAAGGGATCGAAACGCCATCCAACTCCAACCTCGGAAACCAGACGCGAGGCCCTCCTCGGCGGACGTCTGCCACGACGGCCTTGTCCAGGCTCTCAACGGACGAGCCCCTTCTGCTCCGGTGGTCTCTTGCCACCTTCTGTTGTTTATTTTTCTTGGGTGGCACCACCACCACCTCCCTCTCCTCAGTTTCGAGAGGCCTTTTCTTCCTCAAGTCCGGTACGGGCTTTAGGCTGGGGTCAGAAACCTGAGGTGGCGGCGGAGTCAAATTCGCCACTGGTTGAGAAGTCCCAGTGCCTTTCGGCTAGGACTTCTTCCCTCTGTTCTTTATTAATACCCTTAAATCTGCCATATCTTCCTTGTCCGAAGAGACTTCCGGAAGGGCAGTTATCAGAAGGGGTGGATGGACGCTGGAATGCCTATCAATCCCCTCTTCGAAGTCTGAGGACTGTACAACTTGTACCCCGCCCGAAGCTTCTCCTTTGAATTGGAATTTATCTATTTGCTCTTCTAGTGAGGAGGTCGAAGAGCCAACTCTTTCACCTGCAACCACCGGTTCGAGGGGTACTTGGGCAACTGGTTGGCCGAGCATCGGTACAGCCTGTGGGTTAGGGTGTGGCACTGGTGCAAGGTCGTATGGCGAAAAAAAATCCTTTCTGGGCAACGTCTATACGATTGAGACGATAATCCCCTTGTGTTATAGCGTTGCCGATCGGTTGAAAATCTTTCTTTTTCGCCTGGTACCCGAGAATGAGAGGAGCCGACCACAGCTGCCCGTCCTCACTTACAAAGATCTCTGATCTTAATAGGTAGTTGAGTTTTGGTAAGGTTGAGCCGAGGAGAAACGTGGTTCCTATCTGTTAAAAATCGCAGCAGAACTTTGTCAGAAACTCGAAAATAACAACACAGAGAGAATTAAAAAGTGTTGAAGAGCGAGGATCCTAAGTCTACTGTTAGTGAACCTAAGTCTAGCATGTCCCACATGGCTCTCCTGACTTGGTTGGGCAATGGGGACCGTCGTGCCATGCGCCCGAGACGATCACGTAATCGTCTTTCATCCCTTTGTTGGATTTAGGGAGGCAAGAAATGAGCCTAACCTCGTCGGACCGGGATTTGAGATAATATCTCACCCCTTGTTGGCTGTGGCACTCATACATGTGCACCACATCAAGCCAGGTGAGGCCCAGCCCTAAATGGCGATTCAGATCCTCAACTGCTCCTAGGATCCTAAACATGTTGGGCGCGCATTGCTCAGGGCTAAGCCTATGGTTCCTAAGGTAGTTACTGGTGATGGGACCCATAGGGATGGTCATCCCTCCTTCTAGAAAGGCAATAAGGGGGATAACCACTTCGCCCATCTTTCGATCTGTTAGTATTTTTTCTGGGGAACAATACCTCACACCCACATTTGGGGGTATGCGATATGCGGCCCTAAACGCCTCCAACTGCTCAGGGTTATCCACCAAATACTGGAGTTTGCCCATCGCGCTCAAACGAAAGTATGGCTGGCCGAAGAGAAGAATAGGGGATCGAGCAGATGACAACTTACAGGAACTAGACCGGAGAGTGATCTTCAAACTCGTAGAAGGACTCTTGAGGACTCTGGGAACGGCTGGGAGCGGTGACTGAAAGAGCTTGATGAAGCTGTGCGCTTGTTCTTGCTGGATTGTCTGAGAGTTTGTAAAGTGAGGAAGAAGTAACTTCTTCAGAGACTTTATACCAGAGCAAACGAAAGGGCAGAGGTTATCTCTCCCAAATTTCGAGGAAAAATCACGTCTGTTAGATCAACAACCCACCGTTGGATGCAAAGGACAAGGCGCCACCTGGAGCAGTTAATGCAGCGCCTTGGAAATATGAAAACAGCAGCGGTAATGATGAAGCGCTTATATCTGTGCCTACACACGTGCCAGTTCAGACACGTGACTGTTCTCAAACTTTTTACTCCGTGACAAGTCAAAATCACACTTTTTCTCTTCGAATGCGAGGGAAAAATTGAGATTTTGAGAGGCTATTGTGGGGGGTAAAAGCCCAGATCTGCCAATTGGGCCTAGGGCCCTGTTTTTGAGATTACTTTATGTCCGAAGAGTAGTAACGGGTTGGGATAGAGTTCACCTGAGGGCAACCAACCCAAAGATGGTGGAAGAGTACAATTCGAAGAGGTCACCCTTTGTCCGAGGAGGTTTTACTCCTCGAATACGAATAGTTATGATCAAATAAACGTACAGAATGCCCGAATACCCTTCCTGGCAATTTTGGTGACAAAGATAAGTTCTGGGCATACCTGGGGATGATAAGAATGAAGAAATATCTCAAGGAAAAGCTACTGCCACCGTATTTAATGCCCTGCAGCAACTTTTCTGGCCGTATTTATGTGGAGAAGACCCCTGAACAGTGCAACCTCAGCTACCGCCACTCCCAAAAAGTTAGAGAAGATGCTTGATGTGACCTATACTCAAGTATGCAAGCAGATGTAGGACAAGTGGACGATTGGGATGATTAGAAAAGATGCTATATAAAGAGGAAGAGTCCCTGGTAGAAAAAAAAGGAGGATCCAAAAGAAAGAGAAAAACAAAAACAACTTTACTGTAGCTCTGGAACTTGTAACCTAATTCCATTCAATAAAGTGCCTCTTCGGACATTAGGTCTACCATTGTTTTCACGTAATTGCGTGTCAAATTATTCGCAAATACCAGAACCAACTCTTGTTTAATTCATATCCGGCCCAGTTCTTTCATCCACGCTCTACAAATTTATTGTCTTGGGTTCATTGGGCTCATACTCCATATCTCGTGGGCTTGGGCTACAAAAATTGACCCTACAGGTGTTATTTGCAAAAAATTTCATAATTAAGACGGTGAATTAATAATTTGGGATGCAAAGTATAAATACCCCTTAATTTATGATGGTTTTATGCAAATCCTAAAAAATAATAATTAATCCAAATACATTTACCCACATATATTAATGATGCCATGTTATGCATTGTTTGGAATTTACTTACCTACCACTTAATTCCAAGATCAAGCATAAAATGATATATTATTATATCTATTAGAAAAAATGCAATATAATTTGTTCTCACTTTCTTCTTAAGGGGAAAACTTTGTAATTACATCAATTTGTGAGATTATTTATCAATTGAAAATGAATTGTGCCATTATTATTTTTTTTTTGGTAAAAGTTGATAATAGGCTAAACATTTGTATAACCATCTGTAATATAATTAGTAAACTATAGGATTGATTCCTCAACTCAATTGTCGGGAGATAAATATCTTGGGGAGCTTTCTTGAATAGTTAATATAACAGATAAAGACACACTTTAACTCAAAAGGCCTAAGCCCAATGGGTATGTGCTCAATTATGTTATATCAACTATTCATTCTTCCCTATCAAAAAAAAAACTACTCATTCTTCTCATCATCATTCAATATGGGACTTCACTCACACGTATAACCCAACAATCTCTTCCTCACGTGTGAGCCTCTACCTATTTGTGGGTTTCAAGACCTCTCAATGGGCCATGAACAAGTCTTATTCACTCCCCCTTACCTAATGGGCTTTTTCCTTCACTAGTGCATTATCCATGGGCCTTCACGTGCCAGCCCCACACGTCTTTTATCCTCCATAGGAATCTCGCACCTCAGTGTTGTCTAGCATCATTGGTAATAATACTCATTTGTTGGGCCTTTTCGAAGATCATGTGTGTGGGCTTTATGAGCCTGCTTAGTGCAATATACCGTCTTTGCTCTAACTACGAAAGGGACCCACCCTGCTCCAGTTGCGAAAGTGCTTCAAGTACACACATCCCGTTCCCACTCCAATTGCGAAAGCAACCTCGATAACCTTGTCACCTTTGCTCCACACCACCATGGGCTCTAATACCACTTGTTGGGAAGATAAATACATTGGGAAGCTTCCTTGAATAGTTAATATAACATATAGATACACTTTAACCCAAAATGTCTAAGCCCAATGGGTCTGTGCTCAATTATTTTATATTAACTACTCATTCTTATCATCATTATTCAATGTAAGATTTTACTCACACGTGTAACCCAATGTCAATTAATAGTGTATACATGTAATAGTCAATCAATTGTTTTTTTATAGCCTACTTGGAAATGTAGAGTCTATATTGGCAAATAGTCCATTAGACATCTTACTTCCCAAATTAACATTTATGTTGACATGCTAAGGGTTTTGTAAATGAATTGGCACCTCATATGCATAAAGTGCTTGGGAATTTAGGAGAGAATGGTTCAAACTGCAGAGTTAGCAGCATATTGTAATTATCTCTATAAAAAAAACATTTGTGTTGACGTTGGGTATGAAAAAGTAATAAAATATAACTCTAAACTAATTTAGAGTTATCTTCCTCCAACTCATTATGTGATGATTGATGAGATCATTTATACGTAAATTTAGTCACATGACTTTTTTAATGAATTATACAACTTGTTTAAATAAACACATTGATAATGTTATAAATCGTCACATAATGTATTGGAAAAGATCTCTTCAAATTAGTTTGGAGCTATTCTTTGTCCGTCGGGTATGGTAAATTGATTAATCTATCAAAGGTGGTATGGTGTTCAGCGCCTTAAAGGCATGACGCCGCTTTAGTGATTAAAATTTAGTAACTAGAAAACTCCAAAATGGTGATCAGTAACTCAAACTACCTCAGCACAGGTCTAGAGATACACTACTGCATGTTTAATGGAGTTAGAGGAATAAATGCATTACCATAATAGAAAGGAACTCTAAAAGAATGCTTACAAGGAAAAGGTGAGGTTTGTAAGGAGTACTAGTTGAACAGGGGTGGAGTCAACTGTCAAGAATTTTTGTTTGGGGACCAAGTTACAACTCTAATATATTTATCAAGACAACCCCACATACACATATACATACGCTTTTTTATTATATACACACTTTTTTATTTGATAAGTTATATATATACACACACCAAACAACAACAAAAAGAGCTTAGTAATTTCAATAAAAATTATGTTTGGTGGCGATCTTACATAAAATAAAATTCATTTTTACTATTTTTATAGTGAAGTTCTTAAAAAAATTTATTTTCGATACAAATTATCAAATTTTATACTAAAGTAAGTAAAAAAAAATTAATTGAATTAATGAAATTTTCAAAAACATGAATGATCCAAAACTTGGAAGAATAAGTTAGGCTTCAAACATATTTGAAGCTATCTTGCTCTAACCCATTATGTAGTAACTAAAGAGACATTTTATGTATAGTTTTAATGACATTATTTTTTTAATGAGTCAATGACTTGTTAATTGTCATATAACTGATTGAAAAAGATACAGATTCAAATATGTTTGGTGCCAAATTTTATCAAATATTTAACAAATATAAGAGCATATTTTACAATAAAAAATAGAATTGTGAAAAAATAATGTTATGTCTCTATAATTATTAGACCAATTTTTTTTTAATTTAAGAGCATCATTGGACTAAATCAAATATTTAAGGGGGCCAACTTTTATATTTTAGACTAAATTTTGAAAACATAAAAATAATTTTATATATATATATATATATATATAAAATTTTCAAAATTTGTTTGGGGGGGGGGGGGGGGGGGGGGGGGGGCGGATAGCTACGCCTAAGTTGAAATACAATAGAGTTTAGTTGTTTGGTACAGGTATAGAATAAATGCATTACACTACTGCATGTTTAATGGAGCTCGAGGAATAAATGCATTACCATAATAGAAAGGAACTCCAAAAGAATGCTTACAAGTTACAAGGAAAGGGCTTTGTAAGGAGTACTAGTTGAAATAAAATAGAGATTTTAGTTGTTTGGTACTAGTTAATGTTTTAAAATTTTTGGAAATATTGAAAAATTCTTTAACATTCTCATTTTTGTTGTAAATTACACAAAAGAATTAGATGCTTAGAGCCAGAGGTATTTAGAGTCCCACTTAAAATGATATTTTAAGAAAATTAAAATTTTTTATATAATTCATCAAAATAAATCAAATATAAGCATCTCGTATTTTCAAGAATCTTATTAGATTGCTAATCAAATCAAATAGTTACATTTGCAGGCATCTAAATTGTCAGGCATCAGTGCATCACCATGTGTTAATGTAAATGATTGAATGTGCTCACATATATTAATGTAAAATAGTTTATTATATTAATGTAAAATTGTAGATGTAAACGAATGGATGAGATTATTTTTCCTTTAAATTACAAGTTGACCAATAAGTTTACTGCCTTAGTTACAATTCATGATTAAAAAAAAAGAAAGAAACAGGTATCATATATGCAAGACAGTAAGAGAATATTAGTTATCTTATCAGCTGCGTTTCAATATTCTTTGTCTTGTTCATAAAAAAAATATATTCTTTGTCTTTTTCATTTTTTTTGTACTAAAAAAAAAAAAAAGTTACAAAAGATAGCCATGATTCCAAGAAAATAAGGTGACAAAAAAAAAAAAAAAAAAAAAAAAAAAAAAAAAAGAGTTGTAAACCTGAAATGGTAATAATTACTAAAACTTGTTTGCATTATTACGGTACTTGGCAAACTTAAGGAAAGGAGAAAAAGAGTACTAGCCAACAAACGGTAATAGTACACAATTATTTTTCATAATAATTTTAGCAAGTTGTGATTTGAATGATATTACTTTTATATGAGTTCTGATAATTTTTATCGTGTATCAAAAACCTTTTTTTTTTTTTTAAAGAAGAGAAGCAATCATTATAAACTATATGTCAACAATTTGAACATGTAACATCATTCTTCTATGATAATTAATTATATTTTTTTATCATCATCCTAAGACAATTACAATCAAGTTAATCCTAATCTTTCTTCTCAAAAAAAGTTAATCCTAATAGGTACAAATAAACATAAGAAGGATGAGTGTGAAATGCAACAATCTAATAGGTACAAATAAAGCCGAACATATTTTATTTTATAAATATTTATATTCCGTATAGGCATCGAAGACGTAAGAAATTAAATTCAATTGGGATCTTTAGGGGTTGGGATTTGGTTAGTAGGGCTGGCCAATAGCCATTAAAAAGAATCAAATAAATTGTCTCATGACAAAGACCTTTACAACACTGTCCACACATTCTTGTATTTGTATTTTTGTATTTCTTAAAAAAAAAAAAAAAAGAGAGTTTAGTTTAGATTATTACACTATATATTATTTATTTAATACAAATAAAGAAAACCTATTTGTTGTTTAATTTTCTATGGATTGCAGTGTATTTGGATGTGGTTGACAGGTTGAACTGACTAATCCTCAGGCCTCAAAATTATTGTTTAGAATCCATTGAAAAGAACGTGAATAGATATTTACTTTTAAGTTATTTGATCAAGGATGGAGCTTGTATGTAGCGTGGTGATACACTGGACACGTTAGTGTCCAGTGCATTTACACCGAATACAAGTTGTCTTTTGATTAACATACCAACCTTGGGTTTCTCATAAAATCTGTTATCAACTAGTGCTCTTAATTAATATGGTTGGGTTGTTTTGTTAATTTCAGCATGATAGGTCAAAAATGTATTGACCCATTTGGCAAATTAATTAATTAATTATCTAAGTAAATTAATTAAGTTAATTTAACATGCAATAGCGTGGTAGGACAAACAAATCACCAACTAAGTTAAATACAGAGGAAAATAAATTTGACATGAGTATTTGTTTACCAATGGAGAAAACCACCAACACAAAATCTCACCGGATGAATTTAAGGTCACTACTCCTAAGAATCCACTATTATTAAAACAAGCAGTTACAAGTAAAAGGAATCTCAGTACCTAATACCAACCTACAATTGAACCCTTAACTCAATACCCAATTGGACTTGTATTGTAATGGCAATCTCTCTGTTCAATGCACAACTCCTAGTACGTGACTAACTAATGATGCACGAATCTCAGTACATGACTAACACACAAACTTGAGAAAGATGTTGGCTGCAAAGTTTTTCAGTTCATCCAACAATGAATATCAGGAAACTCCTTGGTCACAAAACCCTTGGTGTAAAGACACAGTAGCTTCTACAGAGAATATGATGAACTAGAGCAATTTCTATCTTTGGTCACAATATGCATGGATTATTCTTTTGCAACACCTTACATCACTTGTAACGGCTCTTAAAATAATCTTTATATATGTTTAGAGTTGTGAGAAAAGAAACCCTACACAAATACTCATGGATATGTGTGTAATCAGATCTGGAAAACCTGATTTCGTAATTCTCGACAGATACAGCTTGTGTCGAGCTTCAACATTAAATCTCGATAGAAGTCTTTCTGTCGAGATTGATGTTGAGTTTTAATGAACAGCACTTCCTTCACTTGTTTCTTGGTCAGACTTGCATGACTTCAATACTAAACTTGAATGCTTGTTTTTTGAAATACTAAACTCATACTAAATCTACCCAATTACAAGTAAAGTGCGTTTTGTCAAATGATTTGTCAATTACATTAAATATGTCCCTAACACAGCATATGAAATCCAAATTTTCCAACTCTACTTGTCTTCTCTTCTTCATCCTGCTGAAATTTCCCAACTTTTATTCTTTTTCTTTTTTATTTTCCCCAATTATTTCTTTTACGTGTTTTAAAAAGATAATTTTGGTTTCGTTTTTCAGTTGCTACCCAACCTGTAGATATACCAACCCAGGCTCAGCCACGCAGATCAACCCCTTAGATTTGTTTGGGTATTATTTTGTTTGGTTTTCGAGAAAAGAAGAAAAAAAGGAAAGCTATAGATATATGTATATATTGAATTTAAATCTTAGAAATAGAATGACAACCACTTTGGGTATGTAAAAGAATCAATAAAAAATTTTGAATTTTACTTTGGTTTTGCCTCTGAATCAAACAAGGAGATGCAATTGATTTTTCAAGGAAAAAAAGGTGGTCTCCAGTTGTGCAATTGGAGAAAGAGTGAAGAATAGGAAATGAGAAAAATGTTAATAAAATGAGGAAAGAGAAAAAATAATAATTGAAGTAGAATAAATAATTTTTTTATTTAGTCAAAACAATGTAATTTTAGAGTATTAAAATTAATTTATTTTGAGCTGAGCAACATAGTTGGGCATGATCAGATAGCCTCGAATGAAAATAAAATATACCATTACAAAATATTCAATATTTTAAATACAAGGGGGTAAAATTAGGGGTCGCAATTTGTGTTCACGTGTCAGGTTCGTGTCATGTCAACTCATGAATATCTGACTATATAGGTCAACACTAACCCGACATGTTTATTGAACGAGTCAAGATTTCTCAACTCTAACACGACTCATTTATTAAACGGGTCAGTCGTGTAGACCCGTTTATCAGATTTTATCAAAATGAAGAAAAAAAATTATGAAAAAACAAACAAATAAATATTTTTAACATAAAATTAAAAACTAACGAGTAACTGTATCACAAATAATCATTCAAAACTAAAGCATATCTCAATATCATAAATAATCAATCACAATATGTCAAATAAAATAAACTACAACAACTAACAAGTTTATATACCTAAAGTTTAAAGAGTATATTAGTAAAATATCATTTAATTAAACGGGTCAGACGGGTCAAACGGGTTCTATATGTTGAACACTAACCCAACTCGTTTATTAAACGAGTCAGTCATGTCAACCCGAATATGACACGAACCCATTAAGCCTTAATTCATAATCTACTAATTTCGTGTTCTGTCGTGTTAGGTTCGTAGGTCGTGTCCAATTTTGCCACTCCTAGGTAAAATCAAAATGACCCTAAACTTAAAAGGAGCATTTTACAATTTAACCTCTATTTTTTTTTTCTAGTTTAACCAGTTGCTAACTCATCCAATGTTATAAGAGCAATACTACATGTACAAACTATTTAACAACATTTTTACAAATTATTAATGTGATAAATTTTTGCTGATTTTTATCTGAGTTTACCATTAACATTACATTTTTATTTACCAATAATATCACCTATCACATCAGTAGTTTGTAAAATGATTTGTGATTTTAGCAATTTACACTCCATTTTACTAACATTTTTTTCATCATTGACCACTTCCTCAGCTCAAAAGGGTAAAATGATAATTTTATATAGGAAACAATTTCATTAGAGCATCAACAATGGGCCTGTTATATGCCAAATGTAAAATACATTTGGCATACAGGCCCAAAAATTGATCCACAACCGGAAGGCCATATGGGAAAAGCCAAATTTTTTTTTAGATTTAGCTACAGTACCATCTCAAATGTAAGATGGTACTGTAGCTGAATGGTATTAAAAAAAAAAAATTAATGCTCTCTCCACGTTTTACCCGGCAATTTCTCTCTCCTCTCTCATTTTTTCTCTTTCTTTCCTCTCTCTTCCTTCTCTCTTTCTCATCCCCTCTCTCTCTCTCGCCATTGTCAAGCTTCTCTTAGTTGAGTCTGTGCCAGATCGGAGCTCACGCCGAATCACCAAGCCAAATCGAAGTTCACGCCAGATCGGATTTCTAGATCGGCGTGGTGGCAAGGCTGAGATGGGCGTGGTGGCTAGAGGTGAGCACGGTGGAGATCGGCGTGGAGACCGATGTGGAGATCGGCATAGAGACCGGTGTTTGGTGGGTTTGGTGGTGTTGACATGGTGACCGGTTTTTGGGTTTGGTGGCCGGCGTGGAGATCAACATAGAGACCGGCGTTTGGTGGGTTTGGTAATGTTGACATGGTGGCCGGTTTCTGGGTTTGGTGGCTGGCATTTGGTTGGTGGAGTTGCTATGGGTTTGCTGGGTTTGTAGTGGGTACTTGGTGGGTTTTATTTATTTTTTTTTTTTTATTTTGGGTTTTTGGTTCCGGTGGGATTTTGTTGGGCCGAGGGTAGTGGTAGCGTGGTGGTGATTGTTTGTTTAGTTGTGGCCGATGCTAAAGGTTGAGGGAGAAAGAGAAGAAAAGGAAGAGAGAAAAAAATAGTAAAAAAATGAAAAAAAAAAGAATATTTAAATAAAATGGGAAAAAAAAATAGAGTTTTGGGATGTTGGGTGTATTGTAAAATAGTATGGTATAATTGATAAAGTAGTTTTTTGGGATGGTAAAATAAGATGAGATAACAAAACTGGTTGAGCCCAAATGTTATATGGCATATGTTGAGATATTTTAGCATTTCAGCCTTCAAATGTTGCTCCAACCGAACTTGCAAAATGTGTCAATTGTAAAAAAATTTACAATACTGCTACAGTACCATCTTATTTCTAAGATGGTACTATAGCAACATTGTATAATTATAAATTATTATTATATTATCTAATTCTTCTCTCTCTTCCTTTCTCATTCTTTCATTTCCTCTCTCTCTTGTCTTCTTCTCTCTTGTTTGTTCTCTCCTTTTCAGATCCAAAACCATGGTGGACATGAACGCCATCACCAAACCACCATGGCCGGACTCACTGTCACAGTCCCCACAGCAAACCACCTGACCAAGCCTCTCTCTTCTCTCTCATCCCCTCTCTCTCTCTCTCTCTCTCGCCATCGCTGCCAACGCCAAGCTTCTCGTCTTCTCCGTGGATTGTGGTGGATCATTTTCTCCTTGGATCGTCTTCTCTGAGTTCTGGATTGGGCTTTTTTTTTTGTGGGTTCATGGTGGTGGAGTTGGGGGTTGCTATGGTTTGGTTTGATTTTGATTTTGATTTTGTGGGTTGCCGTGTTTGCCGGAGTTTGTGGCTGGGGTTTCAAGAGAACAACAGTTTGGGTATGTTCTAGTAGCAAGTGGTTGTGATTTGGGTCTTGGATTTTGGGTTTTTGTTTTTATTTGGGTTTTGGGATATATTATTTTATTGTGTGAAAATATTATTTTAATGAGTAGAATAGGAAAATAAAAGTTGGGATGCTGGGAGTATTGTAAAATTGTATTGTATAATTGATAAAGTGACTTTTTGGGATGGTAAAATAGGATGAGATGAGAATTCCGACGGTAAATGCTCCGAATGACCCTAATCTTAAATTTCACATTCTAAATTGTAAAGTTCAATTCCCAAAAAAAATGGCCTTTTTATGTGCTGAAAACAATGCTCAGATTGTTGTTTTATTAATTCTCATATCTAATTGATCAATATATCAGTATTTTACCATGGGCATTGATGTGTAGGATAATCCAAGAAAATTTTTAATTGGTACGTAAAATGGTTAATTAAAATTACTTAAAATGATAAATCCCATTAATTGATTGTACAGTAATTGTTTTACTCTGGTAGTTATCTGAATTCTAATTAAATATTGATAAGTAGAATTAATCTGATGAAATAATGTTTTTATCTTGTTCAATTAATTAAAATTTTAATATTAGAAGAATATTGTCAAAAGGAGAGTTCAAATAAACTAAAATTGCTAAAAATTCTCTCAAAAATCGAAAAATTAGAAGTTAAACCCAAGTCGACAAAGTGTTAAAGTGTCGACCAGCCCTTAAGTTTTTGTCTGGCTATTACTCAAGTGTTGATCGGCACTTGTTCTTCTGACCTTCAATTTCTTGCCAAAAATCCAATTTTCTCACTTTTTTTTCCAGAGTTTTAAGGGTAATAAAACTCTTATTTCTAAGTTATTTTTGCACACTTTTTGGTCTTTAAAAAATAAGAAATTAAACCTCTCTCTCTCTCTCTCTCTCTGTGCCACTTTAAGAAGAATAGATTTTTGTGAAACTAATAAGTCTAGATTCTCTCCAAAGCTGAGTTTTGTGGCACCACAGGAAGGGTTAGAAATTTTCCAATAATTCCTAGCAATTTTCTACATCCTTCCGTTAATCAAGCTCATCCCCATCATTGTTTGCATCAAGAATTGACAACGGTAACTAAAGTTCGGTCATTGCTATCATCAATTCTCTGAATAATCTAAGACGAGTGGAGATCTCAACTGCTACATCTGTACGTGGCCATCAACCATTCATGATCTGAATTAGCATGCAAGTAGTACTTTTCAAATAAAATCTTAAATCATACTATATGTTCTAATGGATTTCGCATGATTAATTTGAATTTAGTACTTCACATGCCTAATGTTATATCCATGCATTCATATGTTTATATGTATTTAATCATGTAGATTGGTAAGTTGCATCATGCATGTAGACTTAGGAATTGCATTGTAGATTGAGCATCTCATACATAATTCACATTCTCATGCATCTTTAATTAGATTTTCATATGGTTAAATTTTTTTATGGTTCATAAAAATATCAAAAAATGCCCCAAAAAAAATATATCCTTTGTTCAGTTATTCACATGACATATATGATTCCAAATATCAAAAAATCCCACAAAATTTTTTTATTATGCGTTCTAACATGCCATATAAATTCGTATCTTGAAAATTCCTTAATACATGTTACTATTTATTTTTATACTTTATATATGTTCATTGCTAACCTCATTTCTTTTTCAATGCTTAGTGTGAACTGTGGAGTTATTTTATTTGAAATTTATCATGGATGTTTTCATTGTTCTTCAATTGTTCAAAACAGTAAATTTTGTTTATATTGGCTTGTATACCCTATAGAACCAACTTAGTATGGGCAAAGAGGGTGCCTAACACCTTCACATCTGGTAACTTAACCCTAATCCTAATTTATGAGATGTAAAATAGACATTTTCCTTGTAATTTTCTATATTCTCTTGGTAGATTGTAACTATGAAATTAAGTCATGTAGATTTCTCTTTGGTAGAGTGTATTAAGACCCAAAATTTTATGTGTTTCAAACATTCATATACTTTCTTTCTTTCTTCTATCAATCAAACCATTCACCTTATTATGGTTTTCTTAGTTTTCCCTTTTAAATAAAATTAAGTGGTAACTCCATGTTATGTAAGTCCCTTTGCGTGGGGGTTTTGCATTGTTAGTTGAATCTCTACCTTGAGGTTTGTCACCTTATAGCAATTGCACGTATATGAGGTTTCACTCTCTTCACCAAATAAAAAGGAAGCTGAACAAAATAAGGCTTTTTGGGTAGTAGCTCTCACAAATGTACACGAACATATTTGGGAAAAAAAAAATTCATGTGTTTGAATTTAGTTTATATTATTATTTCTGATGGGTAATTAAAAAGTATATATCGTCCATAAAAGTTGTCTAAGAGAACCACATCCAAGATAGTCATCCAGAAGAAAAGAAGAAAGAAGTAGTACTAGAAAGGAGAAACGTCGTTTAGAATAAAGAACAAGTCATCTACAGACAATAGACCATAGACGATGGATAAACACTTAGTAAATTCTAAGGTATTATCTACAAACCAATAACAGTTACGCCACGATTTACTATTCTAAGACATGAGATAAATTCTCCGAAATTCGCTCCACTCTCCCCACTAAGTCCACACACATCCCCACAATGAAAGTGGCACCTAACAAGTAGGCCCACTCTAAACTCTTTATAAAAGAGACGAAGCCTCACCAAGCCAAGGTATACACAACTATTTATCCACTTCTCATACTTGAGTTCTTGAGAGAATTACTGATAGTCTTTCTTTCTTTTTCAGGTTGTTAATCTGCCTTAATGTTTGGAGTTTGCAACCTACTGATTTCATACTTTATCAATTTCATTGATCTATCTTATATCTAAAATCAAATTTTAAGTTTCTAACATTCATAGAATAATACTTAAAATAAAAAAGCAAAAATCGAGGCATAGTTAATAAAACAATCCCCATAGATTCAAGCATATTATCATTTATCCATACATTTCAACACTAGTTAGAACCAAGTTTATAAATGAAGGACGAGTATAAACACTATAAAGTGAAAAGAAAAAATAATAAATATATCTATTATGATGATTTATGTATATTTCAATTATTATGTAACTTCTGATTCATTATAACAAATCTCACATCTTATGTGCGCTAAAACATAATTTTTCATAGAGTTAAACTTACTATACGCAAATTGTTTTACACTATTAATCTATCACAAAATAATAGTTCTCACAGTGATGCATGCTTGTGGACAATTTTTTTATTTTTTTTCACTTCTCCTCTTGATCTTGCCCAATTTGGCTTGCTAGCCCACCTTTCTAGTTCTTTACTTTATACACCCATCCTTTTTTCCAACTCTTTGTGACTTTTTTTTTAATATGTATAATTAAATTAGGTACTGCCTTTGCATTAGCAAAACTTTAATATCTCATATATCCTTTTCTCCCTTTCACATTCATAACATATTAGCGGACCCTCTCATCACTTTCTCTCTCATTCACTTTGAGTTTGACCCGTTGCCTGCCACCGGCAGCTAATTTCTCTCTACTCAAATGGCGACCCCACCCTGCACTCTGGAGGATCTTCTAATGTTTGAGCATTACCCCCTCTTTTTCTGAGCAGAAAGGTTAAATAACCTTTCCTCTCCTTCCATTTCTCTCTTTTTTCCTTTCCCTCCCTGAAACCCTAGCTAGTTCAGAACATTATACCAAAAGATAAGCAAAAAACAAAATAACCCACAAAGCAAATGACAAAGAGATCCTCTCATATGATATCTCTATAGCCCCCTTTCACCCTTCACTTCACCTCTTCCTATAGTCATAATTAAGATCTATATGCATATTCTCTCTTCTTTTTATAGCAACTTTTGCTCCAAGTGAAAGACAGGGAAAAGATTTGCTTCCATTGCAGATCCAGGATTCAAAGATATGGTCTCTCTCTCTCTCTTAAAGTTTGGGTAATTTAGAACACACCTCTCTTCATTCACTTCATGGGTTCTTGACTTCTTTCTCTGCACCCTCATAATATATACTTTTGTTTTTGTTTTTCCTCTCTCACTCTCTCTCTCTCTGCAACTTTGCCACCATCTCTTAATTTCCAGGTTTCTTTATTTGTTATCTAGATTTCATTGATTCTCTTTTTCACTTCACTATGGATTCTGGTAATAGTGGAAGTATGCAATCTTCTAGTGGTGGTGATGAAGAGTATGATTCAAGAGCTGCAGAGTCAGTCCCTTCTTTCTTGAATCCTCCTAGCAGCCACTATGGTTCACCTTCGCTTTTTTCTCAACACCAAAACCACCAACCCAATTTGTCTGATCTTTCATCTAATTATCTCCATGCTTTGTCTCAGTCTCAAGCATACTCAACTTCCAATTCGTTGCTACACAATCTTGATACGGTTCAACCTAGAGGCCTAAGATCTGAACCCAACTGCACCGACCTTGGAAACCTACTGGGCTCATCATCATCAACCCAATCCAATCTTGCTCATCATGGAACTAACCATGGTTCAAGTTCAACCCCATCATCGATGCGGATGCGGCCACTTCATGAGAATGGTACACGAGCTACAGCACAACCCAACGTAGTTCGCAACTCCAAGAAGCGAACTAGAGCTTCAAGGCGAGCACCCACCACTGTTCTCACCACTGACACCTCGAATTTCAGGGCAATGGTGCAAGAATTCACTGGGATTCCTTCACCACCATTTTCAGGCTCATCGCACACTCGGCGGCTTGATCTCTTTGGCAATAGCTCAGCTTTGCGGTCCGGTCATTTGGAACCAATAGGAGCTTTTTACCCTTTACGTCCTTCGGCCCAAAAGGTCCAGCTATCGCCATTTGTATCTTCCACTACCTCCACTTCTTCTTCTTCTTGTACTACTTCATTGTTGAACAATACTGTGTTTGATGCTACTAATATTGCTAGTACTAGTAACAACAATTTTAGTTCAACCTTAAATAACTACCACCACCAAGTTCCATCTAATCTAGGCCTAAATATTCCCAGACAGCCTCAAAATATGCAGCTAAACATGCAAAACCCAATTCTCACATTCCAGTCTCTCTCACAACCAACCCTTCATCACCCTTCATTTAACGTGCCTGGATTTGGTGCACGGTCTCAACAAGGAAGTTTGTCAATACCATCCCTTGATGAATTGGGTATGAACCATGGTTCTGGACATGTAAATGTGAACCTTGTTGGGCTACAAAATCATGGAGCGGGATCTAATAACGATGGAGGTCAAGGTCAAGACCATTTGAGTAATTCGCTGCGTGTTGGTGGCTGTAAGTTGAACTATTCAGCAACTTCATCATCGGATTTTAATCATGACAAGTCTTTGGAGAATGTCTCTACAAGGGGTACGGAAGGTACGGTTGATTCGTGGCTTTGTCCTTCAGATTAATTTATATATCTCTCTATAAAACCACATGTTGATGATCATCAAGAAGAACATGAAGAGGGTTCTGTTGCTGCGATAAGAGATAGCTAGTAGTGGTGGCAGTTGGTGATGGTGGTGGTGGTGAAAAAAAGTTTGTTTGTGACATTAGCATGATCAATCACCACGCCTTTATTAGCTAATTAATTTGCGGCATCAAATTATCTTCTTTATGTTTCTTTTCTGTTTTGTTTTTTTCTGATTAAACAATGAATAATAAGTAATTTAGTCAAAGATATGAGGCATCATATATTTTAATTTTATGTAGATATATCAAGATATATATTATCTCTTTCTTTTATATTATGTAATTGAGATTAGACATCCATAAGATGATTATACAACTTAGTTTTACTTTTAAATTGCTTTTCTTAAATTTTTTTTTCCCCCTACTTCTCATATCTTTATATGTGTGATATGTAGCTGTTAGTTACTGTTACGATGAGAATATGTATACCCAGAGAGTAAGCAAATTTTGCTTCCTCGTACCTTATCTACACAAAGAACAAGATAAATAGGTCGGTGCTGTGCATTAAAGGCTTCGTGTTGTAAACTTTTGCTTGGTATCGCATATCATATACTAGAGATCTAAGGTCTCTATCCATTGGGAAGAGAGTAGCTAATCAAAGGTGGTCCAATTGTTACACGGCCTTTGAGTTTTAGCCTTTCAGGCAAAAGGCTATTTATGTTGTGCCCATCCCATAGACTTTTTTGTTTTTGTTTTTTTTTTTGTTCGAAGAAGCATAAAGATAAAGAAGAATCACAGCACGCGGGCTTAATTATAGGATGATTATTTTTTTTTCTTAATAGGAGTTTTTGATTTTTCTGTATTCTAAATCCATAGCACTTTGCCATGTTTAATGCCGGCACATGTTGATTCTAAATTTCTAACGTACTACACGTTCTACAGTATTTGTATGTCTCTGTCTTATTCCCTTTTTCATCATGTTGGTATAAACCATGAGCCTTAGGATCAAGGTTTCCATCCTCGTGTTTCATGATCTCCTCCATAATATCGTGTATTTTTAATTTCGAATATATAGTGGAGCGATTAGTGGCAAGAATAGGGGAATCCTATCTGCCGCAATTATAACATATTTTATTAATATACAAGTGCAATAAGTTCACTATTAATTCGATATTCTCCTTTATTGTTATGCTTGGTAGAATAAGTATACATTATTTTGTGAATACAATAATGAAGTATTCTCTCTTCTTACATAAATAATTAGTCTCTCTCTTATACACACACATGAGCGGTCACGTTGTGAGTGGTCAATAATTTGAGTCGGTGACATGGATGTCGTAGGTACCAAATTGGCAAAGGAGCTCAAAGGTGCAGGATTTGGTTTCAATTTTAATTGTAATGAAGAATTGGTTTTGACAGTGGTGGTGTGAGGGTTTGGATTTGGTTTAGGATTAGATTTTGGTGGGTGTTGTTTCAAATCAACAATGTTGTGGTTGCTGGATTTGGGTTTGAGTGACGGGATTGAGACAAGGCAGCTGGGTGGATGTCTCAAATCTACAATGATATGGTGGGTGTCTTAGATTTGAGTTGTCACTTTGTTGATGTAAAAACTAATGTAAAAATGACAAAATTTTCCTCTAAATCTCCTCCAACCTACTACATCGTGAATCATAAAACCATTCATGTGTATTATTTAAGTTAGTTACATGAATTATTCAAAATGTCATATGACTTAAAGTACACATAAGGTCATTTCAACCATAGTGAGATGAAAGAATTTTCTTCCAAACCAATTTGGAGGTAAACTTTTTCCATATAGAAATAGTTATTTTAGATTATTTTAATATGCTATATTCACAAATGAAAATTGGAATGTAGGGTGTTGTTAAATTGGTTATATAAAGTAGATAAAGTGAATTTTTGGCTGTGTAAAATATAACATTTTACAAAAATTAATGCGAATGCTCTTAGCTTTATTTAGCTTAGGTTCAAGTAATTATGAGGATGTGTCAGGCATGGATTGGTTATAGTAAAACTATTTTCTCTTCTAAAAATTTCCCATTTGAGATTTAAAAAAATTTAACCTACCACAATAATTATATTGTCGGAGTATGAAGACAAAACTCTTTTTCCCTAAGCAATTCCACAACGCGGGTTTTAATTAACTTAACTAATAAAGTTTTTTGTGGTTGAATAAAAAATTTAGGATTCAAGTTTTGCTTATACCATAAACCGATTGATGTTTTGTCTTGATGATAACGAGCAATTATAAAAAAAATAAAAATATAAAATTCTTCCACATAATTTTTGTACCGTAGTCCGTTGTTTATTAGGAGTATTTAAATAAAAAGGTTGGTAATTCTTAAAGTTAAAACCTGCCATATGTAGACAATCAAAAAACAATGCAAAGATTCAATGCGCATTAATACAATGAAATATTATTAGCGGACTTCTTAAAGCATGATAAGCTTCTGATCCACAAACGCATGTTATTCAACTATTATTATTCAACTATAATAATAAAGAAAATATAGAGTTTCCTCAATGAATAATATAATTATATAGGTTATTTTTGGGTGCTAGCCTGCTAAGCATTAGTAGATCAAACTTGCTAAGTTAAAGAGATGCCTTATAAGCTGTACGAAACTTTGTAGCTAACAAGTGACAAAATATAAAGTATTAAAGATGCTCTCTACCTAAAAGTCAATGATGACTTTTTTTTACTTGTTCAGAGAGAGAGAGAGAGAGAGAGAGAGGATTTTCTCTTCATAATTTTGATGAATTATTTCAACAAATTGAGTGTTTTAAGCATGAGAATTAGGGGGAGTGATTTTAAGAGACTAGAAAAAATGAACTATATCCAAGAAAACATTATGATGATGATGAAGAGGGGACATTATTAGCCATGGGATTTTGGAAGATGAGGACACATTGAGAGGATGTGGTGACATGTGAGTAACTCTTTCTCCTTTGGAATCATGGTGGCCCCATGCCAGGGAATAATCTGGTTTTTAGCAATGATGATTCTTTCTCTCTATCTCTCTAGCTACCTCTCTTACTCTCTCTTGTCCTCATTTTCATGTGAGGACATGAGAAACACTGGCCTCAAAAACTCTTGCACTGAAAAAGTTAAACTTAATTCTCTGTTTGTTTGTTACCCAAAAAAATTCTCTGTTTTGTATGTGTGTCCAAACGATCTTAAGCCAGTCCCAAAAATAGTAACCTTTTACACCATTCCCTCCCTTAAATATAAACATATACTTGCATGCTTTTTGTAGCACCTAAAAATGACTTCTTTAACCTAGATTTAATTAACCTCTACGATAAATAAGCTGAGATTGAAACTGGAAAGAATAGCTATTGCCTGTTGGAACTAGAATGAGGCATGTATGCGAGAGAAATTGATTAGTGAAAAAGAAGAAGTCATTATTTTGTAATTCTATCTATTCGATTCTCCTGCTTTCAACTTATGCTGTTGATTGCCTTTTCTTTACTTTTACTGTTTTGTTTATTTTCATCGTCTTAAATGATTTGCTGTACGTAAGCGATGATGAAAGTAGATTGCAATCTGACGCCAATTGTTAATTTTGAAGATTTGAATCTAGTAGTAAAAAAAAATAAAGGTAACCAAGGCAAGAACCCCGTGGCTTAGACTGCTGGCTGCAATGTTAGACCAATAACTTTGTCTCCAAAGAGAAGACTTGTACCTCTCTCTCTCTCTCTCATGATATATATTCCATTGAAGATTCTTTGGTGTACATATAGACTGGGACAACCTCTTGGGAATGAACATGTGATTCAAAACAAGTTATCTCCGCCGTTTATAGACTTTGGACCTTAACCTTTAGTTCACAAGCCATACCTAATAATTGGACAGCATTATTTATGATAATTAAAGAAGACCAGAAGAATATGACCTAGCTAATTTAAAAAGGATGGCCGCTAGCTCTGACAAGTCTCTATCCTAGTAGAGTTAGTTAAGTAGTCCATTAGAGAGGAATTGAAACAAACGGGCAGTTGTATAATCCTCTCACACTTATTTGAGTTTTTTTGTATAGAATTGACATAAATGAATGTACTTGATAAGGATTACAACTGATAAAGATTGCAGGAATTGAAAAATATGAATCAATAAATACGAAATAAGATAATATGGTTAATACGCCCCCTCAAATTGAAGTATTTCTCGAGGAGAGCTTCAACTTGTCACAAAGAAAAATAAACCGTACGTGGAGAAGATAAATCTTTGATCATGATGTCGTTTAATTGGTTAATGGTGGAAATAAAGTGAACATCTAGAGGATGATTTGTGACATTTTCTCGAACAAAATGAAAATCAATTTCTACATGTTTAGAATGGCACTACAAAAAACAAAAGCTATAGTAGCGTTTCTATAACTACGTCACAAAACATTGCTATTGCCCCGTGACTATATGTCTATTTGGGTTTATAGCGCCTATAAGTCCTAAAGATGCTACTATAGTCAGCGTTTTTTGTAGTGTGGGCATGAAACACATGGTTTGTAGCAAGGTAAGTAACGTATACGCTCAATAGTCTATATATCATTAGTTTGTAAGTTGCTTCATATTAAGATTCTTGGAAACAAATACAATCTCATGTAATATAAAAGGCCTTAGAAATTCAATGTTGTTGATCATTACGACTAATAGGGGTGAGAGTGCTTAATCCAACACAATTAAGGAGAACGTAAAAGCACAACTTCAAATGAATGGGTATAAAATATTAAAATGTCAATATGATGAATATAAATGAGTTTTGGGTTAGAAACTTCTTCTTCTTCTTTTTTTTTTTAATACATGAAACTTCTAATTATCATTTTGGGATACCTCCAAGAAATTTCTTCTTATAATTACTTAGGGGCTGTTTGGTAGTATATTTTAAACAACAGTTTTCAGTGTTTAAATAATATTACACGTATTTTCATACACTTTTTCACTCACACATATTTTCAAAAAATATAAACGTTACTAGAATAATATTACCAAACGGACCCTTAGTGTATATGAAACAAAAAGACTACACAAATTTGAGGGGATAGTCTGGGGCTCGAAAAGCTTTGAACACCCTCATTAACAAAATAAAAAATGTAAACACAAACAATTATTATTAATGTCTCAATAAAATAAATTTTTTTTAAAAAAGGTTACAATACTATTACCAACAAAACCAAAAATAATAATAATAATAAAGCAAAGATAAAATTTTATTTATGTTACTAGTTATGAGACTTCCTCACTAATCCTTTTTGGTGCTGCTCTACAAGAGTCTACATTGCTGATTACTTCAAACGAGTAGTTAATCTTGCTTGTAAGATGATCCTTCTTCAATTACTCGAGTTTCCTCGTGTCCCAAGCCAATCAAGTCAAAGTATAAAGCAAAAATTAATTTGTGATACTTTATAGGTTCTACTCCCATTTTGAAAGTTATAAGGTTCACCGAATCTATTTCTCATCTAAACACCAAATTCTTTTAAAAATAAAAATCAAGTTATTAAGATTTAAGAAACTAAAGAATTGTGGAAGTTAGGCACACGCTAGAGTGTATGCCACCATCTATTTAGGTTAGAAGAGGTTGAAAAGCAAAAGAATTTTTTTTTATTATATAATATTAAAAGCCAAAAGACTGTTTTTATCTCATAATAAATAGGCTAAAATGCAAAACCCACCATCTAAATTTCTTCTAAGTTTATTTCAGTGCTCTAACTTTGATTTCATTCATTTCAATCCTCTATGTTTTAGATTTATTCAATTAAGGCTGTTCTATCAACTTTTATTAAAAAATTTTGAAAAAAAAAATCTGGAAAATATTTTTCAATCATTAATTGAATTTTTTTAATTTAAAAAATTTGAAGAAAAAATTTAAAAATTGGAAAATTAACCACAACATATAACAAAAATTGATAGAAAAATCTTAATTGAATAAATTTGAAAGTAAAAAGACTGAAATGAACGAAAATAAAGTTAGAGAACTAAAATGAATTAAGAAAAAATTTAAATGATGAGTTTTGCATTTTAGCCTAATAAATAATAACCTTTTATTTTTAGGTTAGGTTCAATATGAAACTTTTTCAAAATAGAATTTCAATTTCCTAAATTATTCTTAACTTTTTTCAAGAAATAATGAATAGGATGCTTATCACAAATACCACTTTTGATTTAATGTAAAAAAAAAATTACAAATATTATCACATTTTTTTTTATATAGAAAATAAAGTTTCCAAGCCTTTCCACTAAACCATTCCACTTATTGACCATGAGAGACCTCATAAATTTTGTAAATCGATAATGTGATAGATGAAATTTGGAAACTACGAATTTAGAGCACGTCATTAAAATGCATTCAATTCCAAAGAGATTCGTCACATTTTTATTAATAATTATATATACTTTCAAATATTTCATCTATTACTTAATCTAAAATTTAAGAGTAATGTTAAATTCACAACATTTTTACAATAAAATTTAGGTGACAAACTGTTATTAGTAAGTAAAAAAGTGATGTTAGCGATAGATTCAAATTAAAACAAGTAATAACCTATTATAAAAAATTTGTTGTAAAAATATTATAAAGCTAGCGTTCCTCAAAATTTATAATTCAAGCTACCATTACCCACCACTCCTTGCATGAGGTGTAGGTGTCCCATCTCGAGTGAGTTAAAAGTTTCACTTTCGCGGAGAGAGAGAGAGAGAGAGAATTTTATGTCCAGGGATCTCTTTATAGAGGATCAATCAATCTCTTAAACCATTTCTTTCCCTTTTTGTTTAATTTGTGCAAAATTTTCAGAAATGCTTTAAATTCAGGGAAAAATATATATACATCGGTTTCTTAAAGGAGTGGAGACATTATCTTTGTCTGCCTCAGCTAATGTTCAGTGATTTTCATGAACCCCACATGTCCCCCACTTCAGTTTTTCCTCAGAATTAGATAAATGTGTTACTTGCAGCTAGCCATTGAGAACTTTGATGCTGTGTCGTGACCCGTATAAAGAATTGCTAATATCAATTGAGTATTGCATAAATATTGCACCTTGGAAATTGTTGTGGAAGCCTATATTAATATATAAACGACTGACTAATAAAGAGTAGAGGGATTCAGCCAAAAAAAAGGGTGGAAGGTGGGTTTTTTTTAAAAGAGAAATACTATTTCTATAACATTTTTACAACACTTTATCAATAAATTTCAAGTGGCAGGTTGTTATTAGCAAACTACTGATGGGTTAAAAGTAATTTCAGGGTCTATTTGAATACTGCTTATTTTACTGAAAAATGAAAATTTATTGCTGAAAACACTGTAGTAAAATATTTTTTATTGCTAAAAATACTGTTCACACGTTTTTCATCACTTGGTTGGTCCATAAACAGTGCCATGGGACCAGCCAAGTGAAACGCAAATGGACGCAAACGCAGAAATGCTGCTACGCAAACGCACACTCAATGGTGGGTATAAATTAGAATCAATAATATTTTACTACCTATAATTTGTTGTGAAAATATTGACGTAACACTTTTTTTTTTTAGGTGTTCGATTGATTAAAAAAAAAATTTCCCAAGAGAAAAATTAACTAAAGAGTTTCATTAAGGAAAAAAAATTGTTTACACTCATTTATTTAGCAAATAAGTTATGCAAGGTTAAGTCCACATTTTGGCTCAATTATTAATTAGTTGAACTCAAGCATGGTAATTTATTAGTGAACAAGCTTGTAAATATGAGTATCTTTTATATAATATTATAACTTAATATGTATACATATATAAAAATACTTGAGTATGAGATGTATAAGTTTGTAACTAAGTCCATAAGATATCAAATTATATTTTATAATTTATTGATAATACGAGCAATCAATTTTCACTTTTGAAATTAAAAATATATATTATTTTTAATCATACAAGGTTAATGAATTTAATTTTTATAAGTTCATGAATGCAATTATTATATCTAATTCACTCCAATAATATAAAGAAGAAAATCAACCAAACTCGAACATATAATCTAGCTTGGTAATGAGCTCAAGCTCGGCTCGTGTTTGTAATGTAAATGAACAATTTTGAACTTTTAATACTCTTAGTTAATTTAGAGTCCTACTTTTTTTTACCCTAAAAAAAATTTAGTTAAGATGGTGACATTCCCTTCTAATCTACCAAAGGCACATAAAAAATTCCTAAAATAGTATTAATTAGGTATGGTCTCTTATTGTTTTAAGTGTAGAGAAACCTTTCTCATATTGCAAGCAATGTATATAACCTCGAGAAGTCTAAGATTCTCTTTTCTCCTAATGTTCTTAGAAGGCGGAGGAGGTTTATTTGTAGAAAGATGGGCCTAACTGCTACAAACAATTTAGGAAGATACCTTGGGTTTCCATTACAGACTCAGGGAAGATCAAGAGGTGCCTACAATTTTATTGTGGAAAGGGTGCAAAATAAGCTAGCTAGGTGGCGGTCTAAGCTACTTTCTAGAGTTGGGAAACTTGTGTTAGTGAAGTCTGCAGCTGCCCCTATAGCTGAATATTTCATGCAATGTCAAGCGTTGCCTAGTCAAGTGTGTGAAGCGGTGGATAAAACAATAAGAGATTTCCTCTAAGGTTCGACAGAGGAGAAAAGGAAAATGCATATGGTCAAGTGGAGCACTGTTACCCTTCCAAAAGATCTTGGAGGTCTAGAGCTGCACTCAATGAAGGATAGGAATTTAGCGATGCTTGCAAAACTTTGCTGGAGGTTGGCTAGTGCTAATGGTTCCCCATGGGCTGATATGTTGTCTGCAAAGTATCTTACACCTAAAAGAATGTCAGAGGAGGGGAAGAAGCTACCTTGTTCTAGTATTTGGACAGCTTGTAAAAAGGGACGCCCAATCTATGTTAAAGGTCTCAAATGGGCTGTTAGGAGCAGCGAAACTGTTAATTTTTGGATGGATTTCTGGCTGTCTGAGGGTACTTTGCGGAGTCTCATTCACGGCCCCTTACAACGGGGAGAGGAGAATTTAACTGTGAGGCAATATCTTGACAGTGAGGCTGGTGGGAGGGTTTTTAACTTATCTTTTGAGCTACCGAATCAGTTGCTTAATGTTATTAAAGCGACACCTTTATCTTTAGATCAAAATGCAAAGGATGTGCTACATTGGGCTTACTCCAAGAATGGTTTGTTCTCTCTAAAGTCTGCCTATCTGTTGGCAAGGGGTTTAAATCCCTTGAACCGGGATACTGATCCAATTGATTGGGTTTGGAAGATGGAAACTCCGCCAAAGGTACATTTCTTTTTATGGTTGTGCCTCCATAATAGCATTCCCACTGGAGAAGTTCTGGGTTCAAGGGGTTTAAACCTCGACCCCACCTGCAGTCTGTGTAATATGGGGATGGAATCCGTGGAGCATCTTGTGAGGGGCTGTGAAGTGGCAAAAGGTTTCTGGCAGGAGCTGAAAGTGCCTTTTTGTATGAAGGACACCTTTAACTTACCTATTGGAAAATGGTTGGAATCCAACTGTAGGAATGAGACTTGTTCTTTGTTTTTGGGCATTCCATGGAAAATTTTGTTTCCTATAGGGGTTTGGCATTTGTGGCTGCATCGAAACCATTTTGTCTTTAAAACAGGTAAGGTGGAGCACTTGTGGTTCAAGAAATGTATCAAAAAGAGTGCTGAATTTTATGCCATAGGGTTCAATGCCAAAGTGGAAAGAAGTAGAGCTGTTATACCTGTTGGTTGGTCGAAGCCACCAGAGGGCTGGGCTAAACTCAATGCTGACAGATCAGTTATGGGGAACCCAGCGATAGCTGGAGGTGGAGGCGTGATCAGGGGTCAAGAAGGAGAATGGTTAGCTGGTTTTGCTAGACCACTCGGACAAACCAATAGCTGCATGGTTGAATTATGGGTATTAAGAGATGGGCTGCTGCTGGCTAAGGAGATGGGTCTTAATAATCTTATAGTTGAGCTGGACGCTTTAAGTGTGGTTCTGCTTATTAAAAACAGCACTTGTAATTTGCTGATTGAGCCTCTCCTATCTGATTGCAGGAACCTGTTGAAGGCGTTCCCTAATACGCAAGTGGTCCATGCCTACCGTGAGGCCAACCAATGCGCTGATGCATTGGCAAAAATGGGAGCTGTATCGCTAACTTCCTACGTTGTTTTTTGGACTCCATCGGCTGTGGTGGAAGGTATTATAGCTCATGATAGAGCCAATGTATTTTGTAACAGATTAGTTTTTATTTAATCTAATGAAGGTTCATTGCTTACCAAAAAAAAAAAAAGCAATGTATATATATATAAACACATAGCAGTCTCTAATGTGTGCAATATATGAGAAATGTTTAACAAAATATGTTTTTTTTTTCTCTATTTTATTTTTGTCTAAATATGATTTTGATAATTATGTCAATAATTAATTGTTATTTATTGTGATTGTATTTGTATATATAAATATATTTTCTGTCATTTTAAGATATATGATATGACAATATTTTAATGAAAGGTTTAAATATAGAATAAAATTTAAAATTAATTAAATATATATATATATAATAGAATAATGATGTGTAAAATATTGATCTTCAAAACTTATGCTGGAAAGTTTCATGAGGTTAACAAAATTTTAAACATCTTAAATTTTATGTGAGAGAGAGAGAGAGAGAGAGGAATAAAAATTGTATTTTATTCTATACTTTACTAACCACAATTTGTCACACATATTTTTTTTCATGCATGGTATATAGAGGGACAATATTAAATTGCATATATGATGTAATTCTTTATTATCATTACCTTACTTAATAATTTCTTATTAAATTAATATTTTTAAAATTATCATTAGATTATAAGTTCTCGTTTTCTTTAGCACACACTCCAAATAATGTAATAATAAGATGTTATTTTGCTATGAAATTAAATTTACAGTTCAATTTATTGTGAGTATAAAATTTGTGTGATTAAGGGTTTTTCTATTGACTTATATATATATATATATATATATATATATATATATGAATAAAATTTGGAAGAATTTTTTTTTTTGGTTGAGTTGGGAAGGATATTTTCTACTTCGATGCTACATGCAAATTGAAGAAACTAACTCTCCATTTGTTTGAACTTTGAAGGGTTTAAATAAAAGATTAATAGGAAGAGGGAATAGTTGATGGGGAAGGAAAATCATTATTTGAGAGATAGGTGAAACGGTGAAACTCCTCCAAACCCACTAAACCCACTTTTTTTTTTTTTTTCTCAACATTCACTATGAACCAGGGTAGAAACTAACCACTTAATCACTCAATTATTGCACATAAAAAATTATTACTTAAACCACTTTTTCAAGTGACTTGAACAATTATTGAGTTTTTTTTTTTTTTTTTTTGAGTAAAGAAAAATTATTGAGTTATGCAAGCATGAATCACGAAATAAATTCGGGTTTGGTTGGAAAACCTTCCCATGGACATTTCTCCCTCTGTCCTTCTAGATGTTCGTGGAGTTGTTTTCAGTTTAATAAATTCAAAAGCGTATTGTCTGGTTTTTTTTTTTTTGAATGAAACCTCACTTTCCAAATCGTTGGATTAAATTGCAAATAACAGAGCATGTGAATTGAATAGGTATTAAAATCTTTTGATTAAACTTCAAATCTTTGGATGTTATATATGACAGAACCGTTACTCACAGACATATGACGCACAAAACGACGTCAGTATCACTTCATGCTTTTTAGTTTTTACAAAAATAAATTTTGCAAAATTGCAAAAAAGACTAAATGGGCGGCATAACCGGCAAAGGGCGCGAAATAAGGAGGATGGTCCACGTGTATGGTAGGATGGCGCTCCCACGTGGGCAAAGAGTGGGATTGATTGTTAGCTGATAGCTGTCTCATGATTATAGGCTCCTTTAATTGTAGTCGGGAAGGAACTCTACGTCTGTGCGACTGAAACAATTTGCAATATGCGCTCACCTACTAGTCCCCAAAATATATAATCATGACTACACATGTTGATGTAGTAGTTGCCTTCAATATATATATATATATATATATAATATATATTTTTTGCATAAACGGAAAATATATTAGATAAACAGAAGTCTTACAATAGAAATATTACAATAGGACTACAGTGCAAGGAACCACATCCACATACAAACTAAATTGAAACAAGATACTGGGTCCTTATTAACCGCAACGACTCTGGGATGAGACAAAATTCATGGAGTCTCATTATAGACATTGCCACAAAAAGGTAAGGCATGTATCATACAACACTTTCATTTCCGATTGAGAAGCACCCTTCTTTGCCAATTAGTCCACATAACTATTAGCCTCTCTCCCTATATGTTCAACGCGCGCCTCCCAGTCCCTGTTGAGGAGCCACCTATAATCCAAAATCAAGTTAAAAAACTCCATAAGATACTCCTCATTAGTATTCAACCATTTGTAAGGCAAGAATAGAATTTGTTTGAAGACAAACTCAGTGATGACCATTGGCCCATGCTCAAACCAATGCCTCTCTAATACCCCACAGTTCAACCATAGTATTATTGGTGACTCCTAGGTGCAAGGAGAAACCCCATAGCCATTCTCCATTAGCTGAGCGTGCTACGCCACCCGCACCAGACTCTCCTTAATTTATCCCAAAAATAAAAAACCCTCCCTTTCCTTACCAATATATCAATCATTTCAAATTATATAATTATAAATAAACAAATATATAAGTTTAATTCAACCGAAATTTCAGTTAACTTATTTGATAAAGTTGGTCGAATTTTTTATTATTTTAGAATAAAACACAAGTTTCACTTTAAAATTTGAAATAATTTTGATGAGTTTACTTGTAAGGTTATTTTTCCATTAAAAAAAGAGTAAACCATTATAAAATGTTTTTATCTATCTATCTTTATCGTTATTTTTATTTTTATTTTTTTTTTAGTATATAACATTTTATTTGAGTTTGTTTGTAAGGATATTCTTCTATTAATTTCTATTAATGTGGCTGCTAGGTATCAACTAAATTAAAAAGAATATTATTAGATAAATGCTATGTTCACAATATTTTACAACAATTTTTAAGTGGTAAAATAGTAAGTTTAATGGTTTGTTCAAATTATAACTAATAATAACTTACTATCTAAGATTTGTTGTCAAAGTATTGTAAAAATATTGTAAATGTAGCACCTCTTATATTATTATGCAAAGATCATATCGTTTTAAGTACAATTAATTCACCACTGCGCACCTTGGCACGATGGTTACTCTACAAGTATAAGTACTTGTGGAGTGTGGGGGACGAGGATCAGGATTCAAGTGTCTAAAGATAACTTTACACACATATACACTTAGATTAATCTAAAGTAGAATTTCTATTTTGTATAAAAAAAATAAAATAAAGTACAATAAAATAATGCTATACAAAAACAAAAATATTTACTTATTATTACTTTTTCTCTCTCTCTCTCTTTTTCCTTTCTTTCTTTGATTGCCACTAGTGTGCTCACCCAAACCCCTTTTCATCTCAAAAACTAAAATCGTTCTATTAGGTTCAAATTAGGTGGTGACAACTTTGTATTTTAGAGCCAGTTTCACTTCCCACAACCTTTTTTTGTCCTCATCTACCCTCTTCCTCATTATCATTCACAATACCACCATTGTACCCACATACAACTAAAGCACCTCCATGAGGACCAAGCTATAACCACCTCATTATTGCAGCATATACACACTCAAAACTACCGATCAATCCATCCATTGATGACCCATAAACTAGTACCATAGATAGCTACCATGGTCAATTGTCCAACTTTACCTAATAATAATTCTTGATAATTAGGCCAAAATTGACAAATGCCCCTTTCACACAAACTTTCCAGCATTTTGCCCCATTTCTCAAACTAATTAGGAAAATGCCCCTATTTTGAAACTTGATTTTCTAAAAATCGAGTTCCAAATGTAAAACTCGATTTTTGAAACATCGAGTTATAGCGAACACGGACTTAGAGAAATTTTTTTTTTTTTAAACTCGAGTTCCATGTGAAGTACTCGAGTTCATGGAACTCAAGTTCCATTTAAATTTTTTCAAAGAACTCAAGTTCCATAATTTTTTTAAAAAAATTTTCGGTTCGCTATAACTCGATTGTCCAAAAATCAAGTTTTAAATTGAAACCCGATTTTTAGAAAATCAAGTTTCAAAACAATGGCATTTCCTTAATTAGTTTGAGAAATTAGGCAAAATGCTGGAAAGTTTATGTGAAAGAGGCATTTGTCAATTTTCTCTCGATAATTAATATAGTTATCAAAATAAATCTTAACGCGTGGATATATCTTTTGTATGAGTTTGGAATTAATTTTAGTGCCCAAATTATAAAATAAGTGCACGATAATTTTTTTTTTTAATAGGGTGATCTAATGGACTCAATTTTGATATGGGCCTTAATAAAAGCTTAAGAAAGGTCTACCAAATTCAAGTTAAAGCCCAGATGGAGCAAGCTATCAAAGGTCATCAATTTCAATTTTCAAATCAAATTTAGATTAGGAATTTAGGATTCGAACTGGCCTAGGTCTTATTATTTTGCACGTACCGTTTGGCTCAAATATAGTAATGAAAAAAAAAAAAAAAAACTATCCAAGGATGTGGATTTTGTATGTTTTGTTCTTGTAAAAAATGTCATTGTGTGAGTTTTATCAAAGTTCTACTCATCATAGGTAGTATGGGAAAATGTAAAATACTTCCAAAGATCTTGCTTTTTTGTAAGTTTGACTAATGAAAGGTGAGCAAATCCTTCTTTCTTATGTTCATCATTTCCGCTTTCCAACATTAGTATCAAAGCACATGATTTAGTGATTTTCATTGTACGTATGTCTCATAATGTTTTCTTGATAAGAAAACGTCAACATGGACCATGCTTTGAATCCGCACACCATTTTTGTTTTATAATGAATTTTACATGGCACACGCCACATTTTTTAGTGTTATACCACACAATATATTTATTTTAAAGAAAATAATGTCAAAAACATGCCTCTAAGATTTCATGGTCATTGGTTGTGTGATTTAAGATAAACTTAAGACCTTAGTTTTGTAATTCGAACTTTGTGCCTCATTTTTTATGAACTAAGTTGGTTTAGAAAACAAAAATATGGAAAGAAGCTACATCCCATAAGATTCTCAACTGCATATATTTGCTTGATTTTAATAAGAATTGAGAATGTTATGAGAGATCAAAGTTTGGATCACTGCGCACCATTGGTGCGATGGTCACTTTATAAGTATAAGTATTTGTAGAGCATATGAGGGTAAGGGTCGAAATTCAAGTTTTTAGGAAAGAATTTTAAATATATATACACATAGATTAGGTTATAGTAGAACTCTATCTTGAATAAAATAAAAAAATAAAAAGTTTGGGTTAAATTTTGAGAAATTTCTAGAATGAGTGTTTCAAGAGTTTGAATAAGACCTTCCAGAACCTCTCAGGCAATAGAGGGTGTATTCCACCACTTGACAGATTGACCAAATAGTTGGTCTACGTCTATCTAGCTTTATAGGGTCTTGAAGCATCTTAATTTGACTTTCCATGATTTTCAAATAAATCATTTTATTAGCATTGTTCATTAAATTTTAAATCTTAATATATCTACTTGGAAAATTCATATGTTTTATTTTATTTGTTTTGGTGGTAAAGGTGTAATATTTTGACTTTAGATTGGCCTCGTTTAATTTTTTAGAAGCCTGAGTTAATTAAAATTATTTTTTCTAACAATTCCCACTAAAAGAAACTGTCTTATCAACAAAAAAAAAGTAAGGGAAACTGTAGTTTATGTTATAAATACTAAAACTTAAACTATTGGAAAACTATCATATAACTAGAAAACCTTAAGAAAAGTTTGGGTGGAAATATTTTTGAGAAGTGCTACATATACAATATTTTTATAATATTTTCACAACAAATCATAGTTAGAAGGTTGTTATTGGTACTAATTTAAACTTACAATTGAAATTACTTTTTTTTTTGCTCACCAGTATCAGCCAATAATAACTTGTGACTTAAAATTTGTTATAAAAATATTATGAAAATGTTATGAACATAGCATTTTTTAATATTTTTAGTGCTCGTTTGGACACATGCACTGTGATTTTCTTAATAATTTTATTTTTGGAGTCTTACTTATTATAGAAAAATTTGGATCCACACTCTAAAAAAAAATTAAATGATTAAATCTATCATTTCTTATTAGTGTAAACTTATCCTATACATGTATGTTTAAGCTTTGGATCACTCTTTGATTCTCATCACATATTAGTATATATCAAAAAAAAATTAGAAACATTAGTATTTATCACATTAAATTCACAAATTGAGCTATTTTAGAAGGGTAATATATATTCTGAAATTGTCTTGCGCCAGTGGTCGCACAGGTCAATGATATCCTGGGCTTGAGAATTTAAAATAGATATACTTATAAAGTCTTATAAACACATATGCATACAGAATCGGATAGGGAAGAAGGATATCTTCCGCAAGCCCAAGTCCAATTTTACCAGTCAGCTAAAGCCCAAAATATCTTTGTTTTTATTTGTATATAATTTTTGAAAATCCCAGCATCTCATAATATTAATATGCATCTCATAATATTAATATTCAGATTTAGGGTCCGTTTGGTTGGGAGTATAGATAAGTGGGAGGATAGAAAATTGTGGGAGGATAGAAAAGATTTAGTTTTCCCTCATTTGTGTTTGGTTGGAAGGGTGGAAAAGTGGAGGGATGAAAAGCTTTTTTGTTTGGTTAAGATAAAAAATTAGAAGATGAAAAATAAAGTTGATATAAATTTACCATTATGTCCTTACTAAATATATAAACAAAAAGTTATATATTTATTATTAAAAAAAAATTTTGCATGGACACTTTAATTTTATTTATTTATTTATAAAATAATCAAATGCTAAAAGGATATTAAAAAAAAACAGATAAAAAAAAAAAGAAGGGAAAGACAAAAGAAGAAAAAGACAAAAAGTTGGTCATTGATGGAAAAGGGCATTTTTGTCTAATACACTCTTCCTCCTTTTCTCCCTCATTTTCCCTCAATTTTGGAGAGATTGAATTGTGGTGGGCCCAGAGAGAAAACAGCTAGGCCCCACCACTTTTCTCTCCCCCTCCCCCTCTCATCCAAACACCCTTCTCACTCATTTTCTCTCCTATTTTCTACTCTTTTTTTTCCATCCTCCCTAAAATCTACCCATTCAAATATAGTGTTAGAGAGGAGTAAAAGAAAGTAAAGTATAATTGGCCGCAGAGGGAAGTAGAGTATGATTAGCCAAAAATTAGAATTTTTGGCCAATTATACTCTACTGACTAAGGAGTGCCCCATCAGTAAGGACAAGGAGTAGAAGATTCTTGAGAGAAATTGAGCCTATCCCATTCCCAGCTCATACACTTGCAGTTTATTCTCTAAGCCCATTAAGACTTCCTCAAATCAAATTCCCACGAATACAAATCCAGAAGCCATTTTTCAAGTCATCGTGGACCCCTGAACGAACTAACCACAATACATACACAGTTCTAAAGCAATTGGGATGGAAATCTTTTTAGTGCTCCTTGGACACATGCACTGTAATTTTCTTGAAAATTTTATTTCTGGGTCTAACGTATTAAGAAAGAACTTGGATCAACACTGTAATTTGGATCTTCCGCAAGCCCAGATCCATGTTTACCAGTTAGCAAAAGTCCAATTCAATCTCGGAATATTAAAAGAGTCCCATCCCCCAAGGAAGAGGTAGCAAAGCACCAAAAATTTAACATATCCGAAGATTCTTTAGAGAAAAATTTGGGCCTATCCAAGCCAAGAAATTTGCACTTTAAAGGGCTCTAAGCCCAATTCAACTCTTCCTCAAATCAAATTCCATGGATCTTCACGCCACTGTGTCGGCAACCATTTTTTGACAAGTCATCGTGGACCTCTCATTCTCCAAGGTCTAGTAGTTTTGAAATTAATAAAAATACAAAAGTACCCTTTGTTTGAAATTGGAACGACCAAAATTTCAATTTCACAAAAGGAAAAAAAAAAAGACTCTAATAAGCCCATCTTAACACGCCATCGCACAACAACTCAACACGACCGTCGTACCTTGCTAGCCCATCGTCCCCTTGAGCCACTTGGTTTTACTACATTCATTTTTCCCTTTAAAACAAAAGGGAGAAAGGGAAAAAGAATCAAAGATGAAGATGAAGATGAAGATGAAGGTGAAGATAAATATGAAGGCGGAGATGGTGACTTTGATTTTGGTAAATCTAGCTGGGATCATGGAGAGGGCAGATGAGTCATTATTGCCGGGTGTGTATAAAGAGGTTGGTGCGGCTTTGCACACCGACCCGACGGGTTTGGGTTCTCTCACTCTCTTCAGGTCCATTGTTCAGTCCGCCTGTTACCCAATCGCCGCCTACCTCGCCGTCCGCCACAACCGTGCCCACGTCATCGCCGCCGGTGCCTTCCTCTGGGCCGCCGCCACTTTTCTCGTCGCTTTCTCCTCCACTTTCACCCAGGTAAGCAAATTCAAAACAAAAAAAAAAAAACATATATGCCCGGAAATTTTTTTTCCATTTTTCAATTATGTTAGTAAATATGGTAAAAAATTAAATTTGATTGTTTTTGGAGGTTGGTTGTTATGAAATTATGGGATGGATCTTTCTCGTTAGGGTAATTAACTAGTTGCGATTGATTAGGTAGTTGGTACGATGAATGGTAAATAAATGGTTTGGGTAAATATTAGGAAAATGTTTGAGGATATTCCTTTTTCGTAGCTATATTCTATGCTAGTCCAGTTGTTTACAACAACACTGTAGCTTTTTGCTAAATTGGGAAACTGTTATTGTTGGATTAGGAGAAACCAAACAAGCTAGGGAAAACTAAAAAAGAAGTTGAAATGTTGTGCTTTCGGCTACTTATAAAGGAAATACTGCGATTGGATCCCGCTTATTTTGCTGAAAACTTATTACTGAAAATAATAAAAAATTAATTTCTGGGTTACTGGTCAGCTGTAGCTTTGCCTTAATGTACTGTTTATGTCCCATGAGGCGCTGGTCAAAAAAAAAATGGCAAAAACGCAGAAACACAGACGTGCAGACGTGATCCAAACGGAACTTACATGTTTCAAATATGGCAACTAGTTCTATGAATGTGGTCTTTGTGTTCTCGGGTCTAAAATAATGGAAACTGTTCAATTATTTTCGTTAATGGAAGCCTTGGATGTAAGAAGCAAAGAGAAACCTAGGGAATATCTCATGCATATATGTTTACAGAAATGTGGAGCCCCTCTTCGTCCTTCACTCATGACCTGAAACAGTTTTCTTTTTTGGTTGATGAATAAGAGGGGAGGAGGGTTTTGAACTTGGTCGTCTCCGTTGGAAACACTAGGAGGTGCTAGGGAAAACCAAAAATCAAATTAAAAATTTGCTCTTATTTAGTTACTTACAAAGGAAATACTTGTTTCAATTTTGGCAGCTAGTTTTATGAATGCAGTAGTTTTTGTGTTCTTGGGTCTGAAATAATGGAAACTATAAAATTAAATTTTTTTTGTTAATGGAAACCTTCAATATAAGAAGTAAAGAGAAACTTAGGGAATAATTCGTGCACATAGGTTTACAGCAAAGCGGAGCCCCTTTTCATCCTTCATTCATGAACCTAAACAGTTTTTCTTTTGATAGATTCAATAGTTATAAAGGGAGAGGGGGGGATTTGAATATGAACATTTTCGTTGGAAACACCAAGAGGTTCCAGTTGAGCTAGACAGCTCTTGGCTTGACCCTAAACAGGTTAGAAGCATGTGTATGTGATATTAGGGAAAGCAAAATAGTTTATTGAGATAGGAAATGTAAGCAAGAGGTTGGCAAAGGAAAAGTGAGTTGAGATGGAGTTTCAACTTGGAACAACAGCTAGAGTGGCAGACTGTTAAATTTCCTAGCATTTTTTAATATCCAAGAGCTTCTGTACAAAATTTCTAATTCTTTATAATTTGAATTTTAAAGTTTGACCTTCTTGTGATACATAACATGCTAGAAGATGCTTTCTCTTCCATCTATCCTCTGATGGCATCCTTGCCAAATCAAACAAGAACAAAACCAGTAATGAAACCATGAATGAGCATAAGATTCACAATTTTTGTAGGCATTGAGCTTTATGTGATATTATCTAGATTCTGTTATGAAATGGAGCTTCATCAAGTTCAAGACGCTCAAATTCGAACTCTAAAAACAGTGTACGTGTAAACTGTTTATTCATAATAAATATGTGGTCAAAATACAATTTTGGTCCCTAAGTTATGGGTCCAATTTCAATTTTTTTCCTAAGCTACTAATTGTTTCAACAGTCATTCAAGTTTTAAAAATGCTTAAATATTACCCTTACCTGTCTCACCATCATTATGCAAACCTCAATAATTGATGTGATGTTGGCCCATATATTGGTCTCGTAAAATCAGAACGCATGGAGACATGTGACATGAATGTTAGACACCACAATATATATATATATATATATATATACACACACACACACACACACATATATATATATATTTTTTGATAAGTAGATACCACGATATTTTCTATTTAATATTTTTAAATATTAAATTTACTTGTCTCCCTCCATATATTCTGATTTTGTGATATGAGAATGCAGCAAAATATACAATGTCAGTATTGTAGTGACATGTATACCAAAAATATAAAAAAGGAAAAGGAAGACTGTCACATTAGTTATTTGCATAGTGATGGTTAGGCAGGGAAAGGGTAAAATCAAGGCACTTTTAAAAACTAAATTGAAACAATTGGTAATACACTGATATGAAGACCACAGTCATATTTTGACCCAAAATTTTCTACTTTTAACTCTACAAATATATATATGGTTTTAGAGCTTTACAAGCGAAGTGCTATCATCCTTGGCATACCAGCTGATTGTGTTCTCTTTGAAGTCATTTATCTTCTGTCAAACAGGTGGCCATATCTAGAGCTTTGAATGGGATTGGCCTTGCGCTAGTTTCACCTGCAATTCAGTCCCTTGTAGCTGACTCAACTGATGACAACAACCGTGGTACAGCTTTTGGGTGGCTTCAACTAACAGGCAACCTTGGTTCAATTATTGGTGGACTCCTCTCAGTGTTGATAGCTCCAATAACATTCGTGGGAATTCCTGGTTGGAGAATTTCCTTTCATCTTGTTGCAATCATCAGTATTATGGTCGGTGTTTTGATCCAACTTTTTGCCAATGATCCTCGCTTTTCAGATTCTAATGCAAAAGATAGAGATCTAGTTAAGAGTAAATCTTTCTGGTTAGAAGTGAAGGATCTGGTTCAGGAAGCAAAGTCAGTTATTAAGATTCCATCTTTCCAGATTATTGTGGCACAGGGTGTCACTGGTTCATTCCCATGGTCAGCTCTGTCATTCTCAGCTATGTGGTTAGAGCTTTCTGGCTTCTCACATGAGAAAACTGCATTCCTCATAGCCCTGTTTGTGATGGGCAGTTCCTTTGGGGGCCTATTTGGTGGTAAGATGGGAGATATACTTTCTACTCGTCTCCCAAATTCTGGAAGGATAATTCTAGCACAGACAAGCTCAGCATCAGCTATCCCTCTAGCAGCAATACTTTTGCTGGCTTTACCCAATGGTCCATCTTCTGGAGCAGTCCATGGTTTGGTCTTGTTCATTGTGGGCTTCTGCATATCCTGGAATGCTCCAGCTACAAACAAGTGAAGTCTTTCATACTTAAATCCTTTTTCCTTTTCACCTGCTAAAATCATTTTAAAAATTTAAGATTTATATACACAAATAATCCAATAATGTCACTAAGTAATTGGGTTTCTCATAAATGAAAACATTATGTTCAATGACAGGTGCAATTACACACAAATTGATCATGTAAAACCAAGCCATGATCAATATGACCAGAATAATCGTAGAAGTTGTGACAATTAGGTTATTTATTTAATTAATAATAGTAAAGAAGAGCAATAAAGACTTGTTTCAGATGAAATTATTTCATTATTGTGTGATACCAAAGTCCGAATCAATCATTTATCACAAAATGAAAAAACTAACAAGAAAAATAAAATATTTGGAGAGAGAGAGTGACAGAGAGATTAATGCTGGCACAAAGAAGCCTAAATTCAAGCTTTTGGCGTAGGGGCAAGACATAATAATGGGATTGAGGGTAAGGTCATGAATTCAGTATCCCCTAAGTGCATTTGTAACTCATCAGTAATAAAATTAAGTTTAATTGTCTGCATCACTCATAAGTTGCTGATTTTGATTATATGGTATACGCAGTCCAATTTTTGCAGAGATAGTTCCTGAGAAATCCCGAACAAGTGTCTATGCAATGGACCGATCTTTTGAGTCCATACTATCATCATTTGCTCCCCCTATAGTTGGGATATTGGCTCAGAATGTTTATGGTTATAAGCCAGTTCCTACTGGGTCAAGTGAATCTGAAGAGATTGCCACAGATAGAGGGAATGCTGCATCATTGGCCAAGGCACTCTACACGGCAATAGGAGTTCCAATGGCTTTGTGTTGTCTAATTTACTCATTTCTCTATTACACCTACCCAAGAGACAAAGAACGGGCCAAGATGGAAGCTCTAATAGAATCAGAGATGCAACAAATAGAGTTGGATAATTCACCAACAGGTGAAGAATTTTCTCAAGTCCAGTTCTCTGAGTCAGGAGAACGTTTTGGTCAGGAATTGGATTATGAACTGGGGAATGGCTTTGATCTAGAAGAAGACGAGAAGATATTGCTCTCCAATATGGGTAAATAGTAATACCAAGAAGCATAAGCTGCCTTATTTTCCAATACCTGCATTCCATTGAAGAAGGTTGCCTGTAGGTAAAAATTCAAAGCTTTTGATTGGTATTCATCACAAGGAAAATTTTCAACATTGTGGTGAGAGATGCATGTTCAATGCACACAAATCAGTACCATAATATACAGAAGTCACATACCCATCTTGTCCTGATATTCTTTGGCCTTGAACATGCAACCGAAAGAAATGTATTTGACAGGAACAACTGAAGGGTTTAAGATTATCGAGTTGGTCTTCGGTTTCACTTGCCAGCTTTCGTGGAATGAGTAAATCTATTAAAAGACCCTATTCAGGGGTAATACAAATAATCTTACACATTCGAAATTATTGTTGGGTATGTTAAAACTCCCAATTTTGACCGGTATAGCGAGTATAGTGTGTAGCAGAACATGTTTTGTTGATCTGACAAGGAGTTCCCATCGATTTCTTTTCTGACATTCATTTTGTGTATAATGGCCTCTCATATTTTTGGATCCAATGTCAATGAAGCCTATGGTTTTTTTTTTTTTTTTTTTTTTTTTTTTTTTTTTTTGAATCACTGTTATCTACGATTCTACATCTTTTTGACAGCATTATCTGATGAATAATTGCAACATGCCTATAAATGAATCAACTGCATATTGACCTTTTTCCAGCCTTACGGGACTTTCAGTGATAGCCCGTCTACCAGCTATGGTTTTGATAGATGATCTTCATAAGTGGAATCTAATGAAAAATTTCCACATCATAGACAAAATGGATTGAAATGTATACGTGTATCGGTGTATGTTCTTCAAAGATGGATTGATTAGCAGTCATAAGTTCTGCCAGAAATTATTCTAATTTTATCATCCGTTTCTCATGAAGCTTGCCTCCGCCACCGTACTAAATAACTTGATAGTTTGAGTTTGAACCCTCTGCCAATTGTATGTGTGTGTGAGAGAGAGTCGTTGCCAGAAGAATCAAGGTGGGGTTTTGGGTACGATAATAATAGATTTTAGATTGCGCATCGACTTGAAGTCGATCATAGCATTAGATGATGAATTTTTTACACTGCAAGTTGCAACATACCTGTCCTTACATTTCTTAACGGGTAACGAAAGGTAAAAAATGACCCCTTTGTTGAACAGTAGCAAAATTGATCTTGTTTTGATTTTAATAATAAAAAAAAAAAAAAAAAAAAAACAGAAGTTATAAGCTTTCACCTTTATTTGCGTTGCACAATCATCTTATGACAAATTTCATTTACAGAACTAGAAACCATGTTATGGGCAAAATAGGTAAATAACTTTAATTTTAAAATTACGTAATATTATAAAATACTCATCTTTCCAAACTATTTAGTAAAATGCCCTAGTTTTGGAACTTGATTTTAACAAAATTGAGTTCTGTGTAAAACTCATTGTGCTCAAAATTGAGTTCTATGTGTATTTTTCAGTACAACTCGACATTAACAATGTCAAGTATATGCATAGAACTTAACATTGCTAATGTCAAGTTCCACCTGTAACTCGATTTTGTTAAAATTGAATTAAAAAACAGAGACATTTTGGTTAATAGTTTGGAATAAGGGGTATTTTGCTACATAGTTTTAAAAGTAAGGGTATTTACCCATTTTGCCCCCATGTTCTCCCTATATTTAAATAGACCTATGATATATGAGATTTAGAGGAAAATATGTATCTACCCCTAATTCGAAAAATATGTAACAAAATGTCCATGTTTTTGAAACTCAATTTTAACAAAATCGAGTTACAGGTGAAATTCGACATTAGCAATGTCGATGACGCAGGACAACTAGAACAAAACTGAAACAATAATAAAATAAAGGGATATGACCTAGGAGTCAGCACCAGACCAAGGAAAGACCAAACGGCCATTGTTTTCATTCATCAAAAATATCAACTATCTCATTAAGGAGTACAATAAGTTGCTTATAAAGGATTACTAAACCCTAGTTCTAATTGGCTAGGAAACCCTAATTGCCTTATTACGAAAATAACCTTACTTCCAAATTAAAATATAAATAGTCTAATAAACTACTAGGGCCTAAAACATAAAAAATACAATTGACTTGCAAATATAAATAATACTAAATAGTTCATCAAAAAATAAATAATACTAAATAAAAATTTTCTTGCGTCTCCCACATTAGTCGAGTTCTATGCATATTTTGCCACTTAAATTTTTTCCCGAGTTCTACGTAAAAATATACATAGAACTTGATTTTGAGGATATCGAGTTTTACATAGAACTGGATTTTGTGAATGTCGAGTTTCAAAACATGAACATTTTGCTACATATTTTTCAAATTATGGGTAAATATCCATTTTTCACATGAGATTCAAACCCAAATGTTTGGCAACAACATCTTATATAAATGTAGTTCTATTAACCCCAAAAAAAAATTTAGAGAAGACAGGGTGGACAGCAGCAGGTTGCCAAATCCTTATATGGGTTTTGAAGCAGAGATCATCACGAAAAGCCCATTTCTTATACTTGTAAAGCCAACTAATCCACAGGCTGTGCAGAGATCTTGTAGTTCACGTTCAGATAGGAAGAAATGGCTGCCTGAAATTGCCGCTATAATCTATAAAAAGGAAAGTAAATTACTACCAGCCACATATCAAAGAAAACAAATATAATGATGACTGGAGGAAAACTCTTTAGACAATTTTTTACAGGGCTATTTTGATAATGATATTGTCAAAAGAAGGCTGGGAAAAGTTATTCTAGCTGCTTCTGAGCGCACAGATAATGACATTCTTAATTTCTTACTTTGAAAAACCTTACAGAGCAGCAATATAGAAACCATGGGGATATTCACTCTAATTTGGAAACAACTTAGAGAGCAATAATGTAAGAAACCATGATGTTTGCCATTATACATAATACATCTTATATCCAGCAAAAATATAAGAAACCATGATGGCAGAAGATAAACAGGAATCAAGTCCCTTTGATCTAAACTATAATTGTTATGCCAAACTATCTATTCCAAAGGAATATTTTGACTTAAATCTCAGAAAGCCATGCCAGATTCAAAGTTGAAACAATATACCTGACTTTGTCTCCTCAAAAATGGGATAAAAGCAAAAGGCCCGTCAAATATGTAGGTGGTAGCAACAAACACTCCGCCAGGTCGCAGAACTCGACTAATTTCAGCTACCTACAAAACCATAGCTACCCAATTATGTGGAAATATTGAATGTTGGGATCTTAGGCATTATAGTAAATATTGGATGAAGTGAAGGGACTACAGCACCAGAAGGTGCGTAGTCTCCTCAAAAAATGGGAGAACAGAAAAAGGCCCATCAACTATGTAGGTGGTAGCACAAACACTCCACCAGGTCGCAGAACTTGACTAATTTTAGCAACCTACAAAACCATAGCTATAAATGGTAACAAATCTTGGAGGGCATGTCTGTATGCACCTTCTGGTGTTGTATGTGGAAATACCGAACGTTAGGATCTTAGGCATTATGGTAATATGGGATGAAGTAAGGGGACTACAACACCAGAAGGCGCATACAGACATGCCCTCCAAGATTTGTAACCATTGTTCCAATGAAATTAGATAGGATTCCTAGAAGCTAAGAACTGCATGCGGATGTTTTTACATTTAGATTAACCAAAAAAATCTAATAGAGCATTTTTGACCCTTCACAAAATATATTTTAAATAAGATTTCCCTTGACTAGCATAATGCATTTGGCACTTATTAGGTTGGCCATTGAAACAACTTACAAATTCAGTGAAGGTGAGATACAAAGTTCAACAGCTCTCATGTTTCTTTCAATAATAATAACAAAGTAACGCACAAAAAAGATGTACAAGGAAATGTAGTCCAGATAATTCTAGAAGCAAATTCCATACAAGCATAGAAATGAACATAAAATTAAAAAATTTCCACACAAATCTAAAAAGCATATATATATATATATATAAACCTTCCTTTTGGACAGCTGGGGTCCATTTAATTTGAGGGAATTATTTTCCAATAAACAGCAGTGTGTGATATCAATTAATGGAATTTTTTTTGGGGGAACACTGTGCAAGAGGATAAATTAACTTCAAATCCATATGTAGAAGAGATACTCACAGCTGTTGATGGTGAAGGCCAACACTGTAGAGCAGCACCAGCATGCACAGCATCAACAGAACTTGAAACAAAAGGAAGCCTAGAGATATCAGCTCTGACCAAGATTAAGTTCCTAACAGAAAATAAACTCACTCAGATTGAAAACTCAAATGATATTTATGGAAGTTCACTTGTCTTATGTAATGAATTTAAAAGTTAAACTCTGTACTCTTTTGGAAAAGTTTCCTCCTGCCTAATGAATTCATAACATTGCTGCAACATGTTCTCTGAGTAGTCCAGAGCAATGACAAGAGAAAACAATCCACTCTGGGCAAATAGTCTTGAAAATAACCCACTCCCACAACTAGCATCAACTATATTTCCATCTAAAGCTGGCTTCAAGAAATCCCTCATCAATTCAAACTGCAGCTAGATCACTACGCGGTTAGTAGCTCAGCAACCCAAAGTGGATACACTAAAAAATATCTATTAATTTCTGTATCTATTTTACACCACTTCAATATTATATGAGAAATATTATGAAATAGATACAATTTCTGATAGCAAGCTTTTCAAATGGGTTCTTATGTATTTCACAGCACTAAGATGAGTCAGTTTGTATTTCCCCAAACTAACTAGATATAAGGCATCTGTGCGTGTGTGTGGTTAGAAGTAATTTCTTTACAAAATAAAAGATTCCCAATATAAGGCTTTCCATCAAAGGGAAATCACACTCTCAAATGTAAGCTATCTAATAACTCTAAGAAGATGTTTCCTAAGACAACCGTCCCCTCAACAAACATTTCAGTCAGTATTGCTTGATAACATGAATTGGATGCTTTAAACCATCAATTCTACAATTACACCCTTGTAACTTTATCCACAAAATGCATGATGGGACAGCATTCCAGGTTTTAATGATGCACTCTAGAAACTGATTTCCACTTTAGATACAAAACATATAGGATGGATTGAATTAATTTCCACAGAATATCCAAGAAACCTTCATATGCTAAAAATCTGTTGACCATGCTTTCACCTGAATTGCTCAAAGCTGCAATTTCTTTTAAAATTTGTATAAGCTTTACATGCAATCCATAAAATAAACTATAATTGAAACTTAGTACGGAAGTATTTTTAAATCTTCCTGCAAGAGATGAAATATAGAGATAGAAAAATTTTCAAATAACCTCTTTCTCTGGGCCTGGAAAACCACCCATAGAAAAACTTTGACGCCAGCCCCTCTCATAGAGAAAAGATATCAATGGAAACCTGATCTAGCAAACAACCAATACACAAGATAAGATATGCGAATCAAGTCAATATAATTATATGATTGCTTCATATTAAACAACAGCACCGACGCAGTATAAGACAATTACAAGGATTACGCACAAAAGCACCTAAAGTGGCATCAGCTACTATATTTAATCCATGTTCATGCACTATATATGTCATAAAAGAAGAAGCCAATAATACCAAGGTTGACAACGAATGACTTATATACACATTGAAGTTTCTTTATTCAGAATCTGAAATAAGACAATACTGTTGAAATAAACCCCAAAATGGAACCTAATAAAACTTATAAACACTTCATAAAACGCTTCTAACCCGAAGAAACTAGGCAAATTAGCATCTAAATAATCTTCAACCCTTTCTGTTTCTTTCCATCTCCAATAAACACCTACTCTAAAAAGTGTATGAAGACACTGAAGCCATTGTAGGTAACACAATTGAAATGAATAAACAATGTGGCCACCTGAAAAACTCGGTGGAAGGTGGCATCAGCGCGCCATAGTCCTTGGCTCCACTAGACACCGTCATGTCATAATGTGTTTGGTTGCCATAGAAAGACTTCTTACAAGTGTTACATTGTAAAGTAGACCCAGCTGCAGACTCTCTGCTTAAAATTCACAATGCAATCAGAAAAATCAAACTTGTGAAAGCATAATGAATTAAAAATCAATTACATTCCAAGCACCATTCCATTAAATTAAATGAAATTACTTACACAGATAAGACATGATTGCCAATCAACGTTAATGAATCGTAGCATATAGGACAAGCTAAAATGCTCTTGCTGCTGCTAACCTCATTTTCAACCACAATAGGTTCCTAAACATTTTTAATTAAAAACAGAAAATTTTCAAGAACTTAATAGTCATATTTGTATAATATTTTTTTTTTTTATTCGCACAATTATAAATGCAATTTAGTGCAGTCAACATGTTATTGACTCTGTTTGGTTCCAAAGAATCCAATAATCTCCGGTTAGTATCATTCAACCATACAGCCAAACAAGGCCTTCAGTTTACCTCTACCATCCATTTCTTAATTTTCTTCCACTTTCTCGGCAGACAAACAGAAACATTAAGAATTGAAGAATTTGACAAGGAGGAGAGGAATTTGGTTACCGTTGGGGGCTTGGTGGGCTTGGTGTAGACAAAGGCGGTTGAAGAAGCCCGAACTTTTACCTCGAAAATACGTTTATTGAAGAGTCGTGGACGCGCACAAGGTTTGAAGAAACAACGCCTCGAGTTACTGAGTTGACTCGGAAGCGACACAGACGAGAGGTTGCTGATCACTGCCTTCATGACCGTTCTCTCTCTCTCTCTCTCTCTCTCTCTCTCTCAGACTTTTCAGTCAGTGGTTTGAAATTTCAGTCAGTTTGGAAAAAAAGAATAAAAATTCAAAAGCTTAAAGAGAGAGAGATAGAGGATCAGTGCCAGTGATTAGTGAACGTGTTCCAATATTTACCTCAATTTTCCTTCTCCCTTGTGAGATTTTCTTCTTTATAAAACATTTGCAGCAAAGAGAAACTTAGGGAATAACTCATGCACATAAGTTTACAGCAACTTGGAGCCCCTACCATCATCACGCAAACCTCAATTATTGACGTGATGTTGGGCCATATATTGGTCTCATAATATCAGAACACATGGAGACACGTGACACGAACGTTAGACACTACAATGTTTTCTATTTGTTATTTTTAAATATTAAATTTACTTGTCTCGCTCCATATATTCTGATTTTGTGATATGAGAACGCGGCAAAATATACAATGTCAGTATTGTAACGGCATGTATACCAGAAAACTAAAAAAGAAAAAGGAAAGAGACTAACATTTGCTCGATGGTTACAACTTTGTGTTGTAAGCTGCTCTGTGACATTGAGAAAGTATTTCTTGAGACGGGTTCATGAGACCTATGTCTCACTGACATGTGCGTTCCATTTCAGTGAGACATGGGTCTCGTGAGCTTGTCTCATACAAGATTTTTCCATTGGCAATTGGGTCAAGCTAATTCGGTGGTGTATAACGTGAGCGCGAGTAGTGGTATGTCCTGTTATGCATTGATGGTACCTTACTCAACTTGTACCTTGGGTGTGAGATGATAATTACACATGCCAGCCACTTTTTTTTGGTTTCTAAAAATAAAAAAATAAAAAAATTATTTGCATAGTGATGGTAAGGCGGGGAAGGGTAAAATTGAGGCACTTATAATAACTAAATTGAAACAATTGATAATTCACGGATATGAAGACCACAATCATATTTTGACCCAAATATTTCTATTTTTTACTCTACAAATATATACGGTTTTAGAGCTGTACAAGTGAAGTGCTATCATCCTTGGCATACCAGCTGATTGTGTTCTCTTTGAAGTCATTTATCTTCTGTCAAACAGGTGGCCATATCTAGAGCTTTGAATGGGATTGGCCTTGCACTAGTTTCACCTGCAATCCAGTCCCTTGTAGCTGACTTAACTGATGACAACAACCGTGGTTCAGCTTTTGGGTGGCTTCAACTAACAGGCAACCTTGGTTCAATTATTGGTGGACTCCTCTCAGTATTGATAGCTCCAATAACATTCATGGGAATTCCTGGTTGGAGAATTTCCTTTCACCTTGTTGCAATCATCAGTGTTATGGTTGGTGTTTTGATCCAACTTTTTGCCAATGATCCTCGCTTTTCAGATTCTAATGCAAAAGACAGAGATACAGTTAAGAATAAGAATTTCGGGTTAGAAGTGAAGGATCTGGTTCAGGAAGCAAAGTCAGTTGTTAAGATTCCATCTTTCCAGATTATTGTGGGCACAGGGTGTCACTGGTTCATTCCCATGGTCAGCTCTGTGCATTCTCAGCTATGTGGTTAGAGCTTTCTGGCTTCTCCCATGAGAAAACTGCACATTCCTCATAGCCCTGTTTGTGATTGCTAGTTCCTTTGGGGGCCTATTTTGTGGTATGATGGGAGATATACTTTCTACTCGTCTCCCAAATTTTGGAAGGATACTTCTAGCACAGACAAGCTCAGCATCAGCTATCCCTCTAGCAGCAATACTTTTGCTGGCTTTACCCAATGATCCATCTTCTGGAGTAGTCCATGGTTTTGTCTTGTTCATTCTGGGCTTCTGCATATCCTGGAATGCTCCAGCTACAAACAAGTAAAATCTTTCACACTTAAATCCTTTTTCATTTCACCTGCTAAACTCATTTCACAAATTTAAGATTTATATACACAAATAATCTGATAATGTCACCAAGTAATTGGGTTTCTCATGTAAAACCAAGCCATGATCAATATGACCAGAGTAATCGTTGAAGTTGCAACAATTAGGTTATTTACTTAATTAAATAATAGTAAAGAAGAACAATAAAGACTTGTTTCAGATGAAATTATTTCATTATTGTGCGATCCCAAAGTCCGAATCAATCATTTATTACAGAATGCAAAAACTAACAAGAAAAATAAAATATTTGGAGAGAGAGAGATTGACAGAGAGATAAATGCTGGCACAAAGAAGCCAAAATTCAAGCTTTTGGCAAAGGGACAAGACATAAAAGATTACTCATTACTAGTAAGCTGACAATTTTGTCAATGAGCTATAGCTCAATTTTTTTACCTTTTTCGGGCCTTATGGGATTTTCAGAGATAGCCCGTCTCCCAGCTATGGTTTTACTAGATGATCTTAATTTGTGGAACTTAATGAAATATTTCCACATCATAGTCATAAAATGGATTGAAACGTATACGTGTATCAGTGTACTTTCTTCAAAGATGGATTGATTAGCACAGTCATAAGTTCTGCTAGAAATTATTCTAATCTCTTCATCCATTATCATGAAGCTTGCCTCCACCACAGTATTAAATTACTTGATAGTTTGAACTTTGAACCCTCTACCATTGTGTGTGTGTATAAGAGAGAGAGAGAGAGAGAGAGAGAGAGAGAGACATTGCCAGAAGAATTGAAGTGGGGTTTTAGGTATGATAATAAGAGAATTAGATTGCACATCGACTTGAAGTCGATCATAACATTAGATATAATAATAAGAGAATTAGATTGCACATCGACTTGAAGTCAATCATAAAATTAGATGATGAATTTTTACACTACAAGTTGCAACATACATGTCATTATATATAATAATAAGAGAATTAGATTGCACATCGACTTGAAGTCAATCATAAAATTAGATGATGAATTTTTACACTACAAGTTGCAACATACATGTCATTATATTTCTCAACAGATAACAAAAGGTCAAAAATGACCCCAAGATAGTCCAATAACTAACATGTATAAAAATTTTGTTGAACAGTAGCAAAATTGATCTTGATTTGATAGTCCAATAACTAACAAATTTCATTTACAAAACTGGACACCATGATCTCTCTATATTTAAATAGACCTATGATATATGAGATTCGAACCTAGATGTTTGGCAACAACATCTTATATAAATATAGTTCTATTAACCAAAAAAAATTAGAGAAGACGGTGGAGAGCAGCAGGTTGCTAAATCCTTAGTTGGGTTTTGAAGCAGAGATCATCACAAAAGGCCCATTTCTTATACTTGTAAAGCCAACTAATCCACAGGCTGTGCAGAGATCTTGTAGTTCACGTTCAGATAGGAAGATATGGCTGCCTGATATTGCCGCTATATTCTATATAAAGGAAGTAAATTACTACCATCAGCAACATATAAAAGAAAACAAGTATAATGATGACTGAAGGAAAGCTCTTTAGACAATTTTTTGCAGCCCTATTTTGATAATGATATTCTCGAAAGAAGGTTGGGGAAAGTCATTCTAGCTGCTTCTGAGTGCACAGGTAATTGCATTCTTAATTTCTTATTTTGAAAAAATTTAGAGAGCAGCAATATAAGAAACTATGATATTTGCCATTATATACATCTTATATCCAGAAAAAATATAAGAAACCATGATGCCAGAAGATACACAAGAATCAAGTCCCTTTGATCTAAACTATAATTATTATTCCAAACTATCCATTCCAAAGGAATATTTTGAATTAAATCTCAGACAGCCATGCCAGATTCAAAGTTGAAACAATATACCTGGCGTTGTCTCCTCAAAAATGGGATAAAAGCAAAAGGCCCGTCAAGTATGTAGGTGGTAGCAACAAACACTCCGCCAGGTCGAAGAACTCGACTAATTTCAGCTACCTACAAAACCATAGCTACCCAATTATGTGGAATTATCAAATGTTGGGATCCTAGGCATTATAGTAATACTGGATGAAGTAAGGAGATTACAACACCAGAAGGTGCATACAGACATGCCCTCCAAGATATGTGACCATTGTTCCAATGAAATTATATAGGATTCCTAGAGGCTAAAAAATCCACATGTGGATGAGTTTTTACATTAGACTAACCAAAAAATCTAACAGAGCATTTTTTTACCCTTCACAAAATATATTTTAAATAAGATTTCCCTTGACTAGCACAATGCATTTGGCACTTGTTAAGGTCGGCCATTGAAACAACTCACAAGTTCAACTGCTCTCTTTTTTTTTTTTTTCTTTTTTTCTTTTTGATAAGTATGTTTTGACCCTAAGGGGAGGGTGAAGGTGTGATACAAAGTTCAACAGCCCTCATGTTTCTTTCAATATTAATAACAAAGTAACACACAAGAAATATGTACAAGGAAATGTAGTCCAGATAATTCTAGGAGTGAATTCCATACAAAAATAGAAATGAACATAAAATTAATAAATTTCCACACAAAGCTAAAAAGCATATATATAAACCTTCCTTTTGGACAGCTGGGGTTCATTTGATTTAAGGGAATCATTTTCCAATAAAGAGAAGTGTGCGATATCAGTTAATGAAAATATTTTTGGGGGAATCCTCTGCAATATGAAAAATTAACTTCAAATCCATATATTGAAGAGATACTCACAGCTGTTGATGGTGAAGGCCAACAGTGTAGAGCAGCACCAGCATGCACAGCATCAACAGAACTTGAAACAAATGGAAGCCTAGAGATATCAGCTCTGACCAAGGTTAAGTTCCTAACAAAAAACAAACTCACTCAGATTGAATACTCAAATGATAATTATGAAAGTTCACTTGTCTTATTTAATGAATTTAAATTTAAAAGTTAAACTATGTACTCTTTTGGAAAAGTTTCCTCCTGCTTAATGAATTCATAACATTGCTGCAACATGTTCTCTGAGTAGTCCAGAGCAATGACAAGAGAAAACAATCCACTCTGGGCAAATAGTCTTGAAAATAACCCACTCCCACAACTAGCATCAACTATATTTCCATCTAAAGCTGGCTTCAAGAAATCCCTCATCAATTCAAACTGCAGCCAGATCAATACATGGTTAGTAGCTCAGCAACCCAAAGTGGATACACTAAAAAATATCTACTCATTTCTGTATCTATTTTCACCACTTCAATATTATATGAGAAATATTATGAAATAGATACAATTTCTGATAGCAAACTTTTCAAATGGGTCCTTATGTATTCCACAGCACTAAAATGAGTCAATTTGTATACCCCCAAACTAACCAGATATAAGGCATCTGTGTGTGTAGTTAGAAGTAATTTCCTTACAAAATAAAAGATGCCCAATATAAGCCTTTCCATCAAAGGGAAATCACACCCTCAAATGTAAGCTATCTAATAACTCTAAGAAGATGTTTCCTAAGACAGCCGTCCACTCAACAAACATTTTAGTCGGTATTGCTTGATAATATGAATTGGATGCTTTAAACCATCAATTCTACTGTTACACCGTCGTAATTTTATCCACAAAATGCATGATCGGACAGCATTCCAGGTTTTAATGATGCTACTCTAGAAACTGATTTCCACTTTAGATACAAAACATATAGGATGGATTGAATTAATTTCCACAGAATATCCAAGAACCCTTCATATACTAAAAATCTGTTGACCATGCTTTAACCTGAATTGCTCAAAGCTGCAATTTCTTTTAAAAATTTTATAAGCTTTACATGCAATCCATAAAATGAACTATAATTGAAATTTAGTACGGAAGTATTTTTAAATCTTCCTGCAAGAGATGAAATATAGAGATAGAAAAGTTTTCAAATCACCTCTTTCTCTGGGCCTGGAAAACCACCCCAGATAGAAAAACTTTGACGCCAGCCCCTCTCATAGAGAAAAGATATCAATGGAAACCTGATCTAGCAAACAACCAACACACATGATAAGATATGCAAATCAAGTCAATACCATTATATGATTGCTTCATATTAAACAACAGCACCAATGCAGTATAAGACAATTACAAGGATTACGCACGAAAGCACCTAAAGTGGCATCAGCTACTATATTTAATCCATGTTCATGCAAAATATATGACATAGAAGAAGAAGCCAATAATACCAAGGTTGACAATGAAGGACTTATATACACATTGAAGTTTCTTTATCCAGAATCTGAAATAAGACAATACTATTGAAATAAACCCCAAAATGGAACCTAATAAAACTTATAAACACTTCATAAAACGCTTCTAACGCAAAGAAACTAGGCAAATTTGCATCTAAATAATCTTCAACCCTTTCCGTTTCTTTCCATCTCCAATAAACACCTACTCTAAAAAGTGTATGAAGACACTGAAGCCAATGTAGGTAACACAATTGAAATGAATAAACAATGTGGCCACCTGAAAATCTCTGTGGAAGGTGGCATCGGCGCGCCATAGTCCTTGGCCCCACTAGACACCGTCATGTCATAATGTGTTTGGTTGCCATAGAAAGACTTCTTACAAGTGTTACATTGTAAAGTAGACCCAGCTGCAGACTCTCTGCAATAATAAAATTCACAACGCAATCAGAAAAATCAAAACTTGTGAAAGCATAATGAATTGAAAATCAATTACATTAAATGAAATTAGTCAAATTACTTACACAGATAAGACACGATTGCCAATCAACGTTAACGATTCGTAGCATATTGGACAAGCTAAAATGCTCTTGCTGCTGCTAACCTCATTTTCAACCACAATAGGTTCCTAAACATTTATAAAAATTAAAATTAAAATTAAAATTAAAAACAGAAAATTTTCAAGAACTTAATAATCATATTTGTGTAATATTATTATTTTTTTAATTCGTACAATTGTAATTGCAATTTAGAGCAGTCAACAAATTATTGACTCTGTTTGGTTCCAAAGAATCCAATAATCTCCGGTTAGTATCATTCAACCATACAGCCAAACAAGGCCTTCAGTTTTCGTCTATCATCCATTTCTTAATTTTCTTCCACTTTCTCAGCAGACAAACAGAAACATCAAGAATTGTGTGTATTTTCTCAAATTGAAGAATATGACAAGGAGGAGAGGAATTTGGTTACCGTTGGGGGCTTGGCCTCGACAAAGGCGGTTGAAGAAGCTCGAACTTTTACCGCGAAAATACGTTTATCGAAGAGTCGTGGTCGCGCACAGGATTTGAAGAAAAAGCGCCTCGAGTTACCGAGTTGACTCGGAAGCGACACAGACGAGAGGTTGCTGAACACTGCTGCCATAACCGCGCTCTCTCTCTCTCTCTCTCTCTCTCTCTCTGTTAGTTAGTTAGTGCTTTGAAATTTCAGTTTGTTTGGAAAAGAGAACAAAAATTCAAAAGCAAAGAGAGATAGGGGAGCAGTGCCAGTGATTAGCGAACGTGTACCAATATTTGACTTTCCTTTTCTGTTTGGACGTTCTATACTTCTACCGTAAATTTTAGAGATTTTCTTCTTTATAAAACATTTTGCTCTTTTGTTTTTGTTTATTTTATTTTATTTTTTTCCTGAATTAAAAAGACGCTTTTGTTTTGTATGGGGAAGAATGGGCTCTCGAGTCGACCTCCACCGCAGAGCAATAGCAAGACTTAATTGTCTAGTGTAGGGACAAATTCGGCAATTAAACACAACCTGGCTAATCAGGCCAAAATGAATAAAACAAGTTAATTATTCTAAAAAAAATAAAAGAAAATAAAAGAATAAGCAAAAATCTCTCTTGTAATTGAATTTTTTTGTCTTTTTTATATTTATGTTATTTATAATTGTTTATCAAAAAAATTATAATTCTATAATTATAAGTTACAATAGATGTCTTGACAACACAGTAAGATGCCAATCAATAGAATAAAAATTAAAAGATTAGATCATGCAAATAATTAAATGGGTAAATTGCAAATTACACCCCTAAAATTTAGGAATGTTTGGATTTTACACTTTGAAATTTCAAAATTTGAATTTTACCCTTGAACTTTGAGGTGTTTAGATTTTACACCATGATATTTCATAATTTAAATTTTACCCTTTAAAGTTTGGGGGTGTTTTGATTTTACACCCCCAATTTCTTAAACTTCAAGATGTAAAATCCAAATACCTCTAAAATTTAGAGGGTAAAATCCAAATTCTAAAATTTCAGGGTATAGAATCTAAACACCCCCAACTTTAGGAGTGTAATTTGCAATTTAAGCTAATTAAATTAAGAAAAGGAAAAAAAAAAAAAACAATTATTTTGCTTTCTATAGAATGAGATAGAGTTCAATTCCTTCCTAATTGAGTTTTGGATTATCTTTGCTCATTCATCCAAATTTTTAGGATGATTTAGTATATTATTGGAAAAAAACGTAGATACAAATTCTTAGATGATGTTTCTCTAATTAGTGAATTAAAGTTAAACTTATTTATTTGATGAATCGATAGTGGGGGGGGGGGGGGGGTTTAAATCCTCAAGATCATCGTTGAAAACACTAGGAAGTACCAACTAGTTCAACTACTAAATTCTTAGTAGCTCAATCTGAATTTATACAATTTCATTTTAGTCTTAGAAGTTATACCTAAAAAAAAGGGTGTTTTTGGTCCCCTCTATGCATGTTATTAACATATTAGTAATAATTTAAACCTGAATGTGAGGATGTTCGCTTGGAGCTTTATAGTTTTGCTTGGCACCTCCTGGTATTTGAAGCATCCACGATTCAAGTCTTCTCACTTCAACTATCAAATTAGGGGGGGGGGGGGGGGGGTGGGGAGGAGAATAAAAAGAGCCTTTGCAGCTAGTGACGAGTCATAATTTTAGTTTTGCAGGTAGGGAAAAATTAAAAGACAATGTAAAAGAAAAAACCTAAATATATTAATAATAAAATATATAAATAATTGCAAACAACTATAATTGTCATACAAAATCTAATATAAATGTAAATTATAATTTATTTTTATACCTACTGTAGGGTCAAGATTAGTAGCCCAAACCTAAGAGATATGAGATATAAGCCCAACAAGCCCAATACAATAGATTTGTAGAGAGTGGGTAAAAAAGTTAGGCTGTTTGTGAATTTGATAACAATCAATCAAGGTCTTATTAAAAGAACAAGTCTAAAAATATTAAGGACTTGAATAAACTCAGGTCCGAGGAGACAGATTATAGTTTGAATGGTTAAGGTTACACTTGGAGCTACAGTAAACTCTTTTTTTTCTTCTTTTCTTGATTTTTTCGATCCCCCTTCATGAGAGGTCCTTTACATTTATATAGTTTTCTTCTTTTTCATCTTGACCGTACACTTGTTCTTTATCTAAGCATTTACTTGAGTATATGTCTCATCCGGTATTTTCTTTAGTTCTCCATGAGTGGTGGTAGCTGAGACTGCACTGTTCAGGGGTCTTCTCCACATAAATGCGGCCAGAAAAGTTGTTGCAGGACGTTTAATGCGGTGGTAGCAGTAGCTTTTCCCTTAGATATTTCTCCGTTCTTGTCATCTTTATACGTGCATGAAGTTCATTCTTATCGTTGGAACTTATCGAAAGAGTGCCCAAGCCATCCAGGTATTTGCTAGACTAATATTCTCCATATCCGAGAAGGATATACTCCTCGGACTATATTCCTCCATCACTTCCTTGCGTGGTTCTCCAGTCTGAGGCCTTCCCCATTCTTTGGCTCCTCCTCGGACGAACCCATGCTTCCAAAGGGGGCCCAGGGCCCAATATACAAGTTTGGGCTTTTATCCCCACACCTACTATAATTTAGTTAAAGTAAGAGATTAATTTAAATACATATGGTTTAGACATCTAATTTGATTACTTAAATAAACTGAGAAAGTAAGTCAATATAAACATATTAAGAGGATAACAATAAACCTACAAAGTTGTATACACATCTCAATGCCTTAATTCCTTTTTTAAAAATACAGGGAATTCAAGAATTATTATTTTTTAATTCTTCAAAGTATTTAAAATTTTGGTTTATAGCAAAAACTCAATGCTTTGAAACTGAAAAGTCAAGAGATAGAGGAGGGAAAAAAAATAGTGGAGGCTCAACAGTTTTAGTTCGGTACAAGATGAGCCTTTGTAGCTAATGGCAGAGCCATGATTTTAGTTTTGTGGAGAGAGCAAAATTAAAAGACAATATAAAAAAATAAAAACATAAATATATCAATAACAAAATATATAAATAATTGTAAACAACTGTAATTGTCATACAAAATCTATTATAAACATAAATTATAATTTATTTTTTATACATAGTATAATTTAGTCAAAGTCAGAGATTAATTTAAATATATACAGTTTAGATATCTAATTTGATTTCTTAAAATAAGTTTAGAAAATAAGTCAATATAAAGACGTATTAGGAGTATAACGATAAACTTACAAAGTTGTATACACGTTTCAGTGCCTTAATTCCTTTTAAAAAGAAATGTGGAATTCAAAATTTCTTTCTTTACTTTTCAAAGTATTTAAAATTTTGGTTTATAGCAAAAACTCAATGTTTTGAAATTGAAAAGTCAAAGAGCTATGGGGGAAAAAAAGAAAGATAGTGGAGGCTCTATTGTTTAGTTTGGTACATGGAATTAGGTATGTTTTTTCTAATTATGTTGTGTAAAATATATTGAAATGCTATAATAAGAACACTAAAATTGCATGCCGTGAATAGTGAAAAGGTGAAATCTTGTGTGAAGTGAAAAAGGTAAAATTATATAAACCTTGGGTAATAATGTAATATTAGAAAAGAAAAAGGAATAAACAAATTTTTTTGTTGAAGCAAAAGGGATAAACGGTTAAACTGCCATCAATTGTAAAATAAAAAAATTAAATTAAATTCCGGGAATAGTTTGGTCTTTGCCTTGGCTCTTTGGTAGGGCACTGTGTCTAGCAAAAAATTTCTCAATTTTTTTGTTTTTTTAGTTTTGTTTTCTCTTATGCCAAGCGGGTACTTAATGGTGGCGCTAGCTATAGCTTAGGAAGTTCAAATGAACTCCTGATTTGGCAAAAAAAAAAAATTATATATATATATATAATTTTTATTTTATTTTGACCCCTCTAAAATAAAAAGTTGAACACTATTACTCTAATTTTTTTAAATCACAACTAAAATAACCTTGAATATAATCCTCTTACTAATATCTTGGCATTTTTAAACAAAGAAAAAAAAATCCCAATAATAATCCAATTTGATCTAAAACTTTGAAAATAAAAATTTGTTGTTGAATCTGAATGTGCTTTTAATTTGTTATTTGTTAAGTGGAGACTGGGGAGCGTGGGACAGACCGAGAGTGATTGAGTGAAGATAAAAGTAAATGTTAACACAACAAAAAATTTCTTAGAATTTGTTTGGGATGTGATGAAAAGTTTAGCTTATTTGAGTTTGTAGCTTCTTTTTGGTATTATTCATGATCCCATTGCACATTTTGATATTATTCATGGGTCCTATTGTACTATTCAGCTAGCTTTTAACCTTTTTTTTTTCTTCTGCATTTTCAGCAAAATGTTTTTAGTTTCAGCTAAATAAATTGTTCCAAATGGACCCTTAGTGTCCCTTTGGGAACAACTTATCTAACTCCTTACTGAAAGTATAAAATAAGTAAAGACTCACATGGGACTCGCAAATAATAAGAAAAAATAAAGAAACAATAAGCTGGCTTATAATCAAGACTCAAACGCACACTTAATACAATTACAAAAAACAATAGTTGTCAAAGTTAAGTTGAATTTTTTTGTTGTTGAAAATACTAAGTATTTTTAACACACACACGGGAAGAGGAGAAAATGTCTTAAACTGACAGTGGTGTATATCTAAAAGAGTCTAACTCTTGGATACACAGCACAAACTTTTAAACCTCTTTAACTTACACTCGTTTTCCAATGTGGGATTAACCCACTATTTTTTTTTTTTTTGAAAATACTAAGTATTTTTAACACACACACGAGGAGAAAAAAGAAGGTTTTAAAAAAACTGACAGTGGTGTATATCCAAAAGAGCCTAACTTTTTGATACGCTGCACAGGCTTTTAAATCTCTTTAACTCACACTCATTTTTCAATATGGGATTAACCAACTGTATTTCTTTTGAAAATATTAAGTATTTTTAACACACATACGGGGAGATGAGAGAAAGTCTTAAAGAAACTGACAGTGGTATATATTCAAAAGGGTCTAAACTCTTAGATACACAATACAGACTTTTAAATCTCTTTAACTTACACTCATAATTAAATTTAACTTAAAAACAAGAATTAATATGTTTATTGTATTTAGACACAATATATGATTTCCACGATTTCATCTTAGAAAAAATAATTAGTATGTTCATTGTATTATGAAACAATCTATCAAATGAATTAAGAGTTTATTTGATCTTAAAAAGAAAAACATTTTATCTTTTATTCTCTTGCTAGTATAATAGACAAATTTGTAATAAAAAAGCCTCGTATGTTGGAAAAATAATAGTGAATAAACAAGTTTGATACAACAAACAATATCCCAAATAATTAGCAAGAATGTATATAAGCAATAACAATATAAATTTAAGTAAAATTAGGAACAATCTCACAGTGCTAAAAGTTGATTCGTGCCACCCAAAGTAAAACTTGGTGTGATTGGTTCTCTTGGCCAAACAACCCCCCAGGATTAGACTATAGCGTCGACCTTTGTGATGTACGCACTTCCACTCACAAAAGGTTTAAGAACAACCCCCTATTGCCTTTCCTTAGAAAAATATTCTTGTAGAAAAATATGTGGGAGAGAAAGATAGTAAACTTGTGTATATCTAAAAATATAGAGTAGTAAAAGGACACTCTCTAGAAAATGTGTTATGATGAGTATTATATAGGTTACTTATGAAGATAATAGTCTTATAGTTATTGGTTACTAATAACCCTTAAAAGCCCAACGGCTATATTATCAATTATTACTTAACGGCTATTTTTCTCATAATTGCCCAATGGCTATATTTCTCATAATTTCCCAACGGCTATTTTACTCATAAATTTCCAACGGCTAGAAAGTAAATAATAATAAAAGTGTTTGGAACACACACCCACACCGACAATCCCCCACATGTTACAAACACAAAATAGGAAAGGCACGTAACTAAAGAAAGCATGCATCAATATGGTACCAAAAGCTTTAACCATACATAGGATAAATAAGTAGGAACTAAAAGACAATGGTGGAGTTAAAACTCTTTTAACCAAGCTATTAGTAAACCAAACTTACCACCCACATAACTTTCTTTATCAAGGTTGTTCTTAAGCGGGTTGGCGCCTTATCCAGGCCATGCGTCACTGGGTTTCATGAGAGCTCTAGAGACCTACCCAAAAAGTCTCATAGGAAGCGGCACAACTTCCACTCACACATAGGTGGCATCCATCAGGAGTGCGTGCAGAACAACCCATCCCAACAGGTAGGGATATGGATCCATTAAGAGCCTAAAACTCAACCTCCAATAATCTGCAACTTAGTCGGTGTCATCCATTAGGAATGCGTGCAGATACACCCCATCCCAACAGGTAGGGATATGGATCCATTAAGAGCCTAAAGCTCAACCTCCCCAAATTCTGCAACTTAGCACTGTCTCACACCATAGGGATGGACTCATCACTAATCTCCTTATTGAGATAGTGGAAAACACATAACAAATGACAGTGCCCATGGACCACTAATGACCTCTACCCATTTAACCTCTTGCGTGGAATCACCCATCATAGAGGTTGGGCATTAGTCACAGTGTCGCAACTTGGGTATCAGTCCAATCCCCCTAGATGTCTCACTCACCAGCCTTCTTGCTAGTGGTTTGGTCAAAGGATCGGCCAAGTTCCTTTCTGACCTCACAAAGTTCAAGGATATAACATCATTACCAATAAGCTGCCTCACAATATTGTGCCTTCATCGAATATGTCGACTTTTCCCATTATAAATTTTGTTCTTAGCACGTGTTATGGCAACCTGGCAATCACAATGAATACAAACAGAAGCAATAGAGTTAGTAAAAAGAGGTATATCAATTAATAAATTCCTAAGCCATTCGGCTTCAGACCCAGCCTTCTCTAAGGCCACTAACTCTGCTTCCATGGTGGATCTCGCTATGCAAGTCTGCTTGGTTGACTTCCAAGAGACAGCCCCTCCAGCTAGTGTAAACACATATCCACTAGTGGGCTTTACCTCATTTGTATCAGAGATCCAGTTAGCATCACAATATCCTTCTAAAACAGTAGGATAACCACAATATGACAAACCAAAATCAAGAGTCCCCTTTAAATATCTCAATAATTTAGATATTGCATCCCAATGCTCAATATTAGGATTATAAGTGTATCTACTCAATCTACCAACAGCATATGCAATATCAGGACAAGTACAATTTGTCAAAAAACATTAAACTACCAATAATTTGTGCATATTTATATTGTGAAACACTATCACCACGATTTTTAACCAAGTGCACCTTTAAGTCATACATAATAGACATAGGTCACATATCAAAGTGTTTAATTTTTTTTTGACAAAATTAGATTGTGATAGTACACTGCAATCATTACCCCTAAGGATCTTGATGCCTAAAACAACATTTGCCTCAACCAAAAATTTTCATATCAAATTTAGAGGCAAGAAAACATTTAGTATCATGCACAACATTATGGCTAGTTCCAAATATAATTAAGTTATCAACATATAAACAAATAATGACACCTTCATTATTATTTAACTTATTATATGACCATAAGTCACAAATCCATGTGTAAGCATCATATATCAAAATTTTCATGTCATTGTATAGGTGCTTGTTTTAATCCATACAAGGATTTAACCAATTTACAAACTTTACGTTATTGTCTAAGGACAACACAACCCTCGGGTTGCTCCATATAATATATATATATATATATATATATATTCTAATTCACTTATTAGAAAAACAGTTTTAACATCCATATGATGTATAATTGGTTTGTAAATAGATACAATGACAAACAACATTCTTATAGATGCAATTCTAATAATCGAAGAATAAGTATAAAATAATCAACATGATATTTTTGCTTATAGCCTTTAGCTACTGAGCATGCCTTATACTTATCTATGATCACATTCAGTTATAAGTTTCTTTTGAAAACCCGCTTGCAACCATACAAATTTTGTTTTAAACACCCATTTGCAACCAATAGGCTTAACCTTAGGTGGAAGCAGTGTGATTAGACATTATCTAATAATTTGTTAAAAGCTTCCAACAATAATGGTGCATCAACAAATTTAATTGCATAATAACTTACATGTTCATCTTCAACAATATAGGTAAGAAAATTGTTACCGTAACTCTTTTTCTCCCTAGTTCGCTTACTTCTTCTCAATTCTTGCACATCACAACAAGATCATTAGAAGTATCAATAGGTTCATGAAACATATTTTCATTATTTTTCAAAGGAACCTCATACTTAAAAAAAATATTTTTAAGATTCAACAATAGTATTAAATTCTAAATACATCACTATTGATGAAAATAATTTTATATCATGAATTATAACAAACATAACCAATAAACACACAATCACATATTTAAGAATCAAGTTTCCTCCTTTTAGGTTCATGTAGCATGACCTTAGGCAAGTACCCCCACACTTTGAGGTATTCTCCTTTTAGATTTAGGTAACATCTTAGCCAACCACCCCTACAATTTGAGATATACCAAGTTAGGCTTATACCATTCTCAACTTCATTTTTTATATTTTATAAAAATTTCCAATACCTTATCTTCGGTTCCTAATACACAAAGTTAAATAAATATAGAATGGCCATCAACAAAAATTGCATAAAATCTTTTACCATCTCTAGTCATTGTGTGTTTTAAATCATCCAAATTATTATGTACCAAACTAAGGAGTTTGGTTACTTTTGTTATGGGTTTGCAAGGTCTTTTTGTTTCAAATTCATAAAAACCAATCCACCATCTCAAAACAAGACATATAGCCAATAAAAATATGTATATGTGTATATATATATATATATATATAATTTAATTTTTGTTTTTTCAAATATCACTCTTGCACTTGGTGGATAAAAGGAATATTTATTCCCACTAAATCTTATCCACTAGCCCAAAATACTAGTTGGATCATTTTTTTTTTTTTAATATATATATAAAGAAAATTTTAATTATTTTTCCATAATTTCTCATTTCATATATTTGTGTCAAGAGATATAGAAATAATAGCTTTTGTACATAGAGCCAATAGCCTCTAACTACTAAAAACCACTCTTAGGAACGTCCAAAATTTTACAAGAATAAGACACTTAATATTTTGTAAAATTTGACATCATTATACCACAATTGTATAATACAAACGTTTAATCATCCACAATTTCTTTTTCACATGACCATAAATGATTACTTAAATACTTTAGCAAGGAAAATAAAATAAAATAAAATTATAGTATCATTGTATCTTCATTATACAAATGGAGTACCAAGTTGATACGACACTATTGATTCCACTTAACAATAGGAATGCCTTCACCATAAGTCTACACCATTTTAATTTTTTTTTTCTCTTTAGAATTCTACCAAAAAATAAAATTTTACCTCATTTTTCATAAAAATTATTACTAACATTTTTCTTTTGAATGCCAAAAAACATTTCTCAAAACACATACATTTTTCTTCAATCTCATGTTCCTCAGATTTTAATAGACATAAAACAATTTCACAAAATATAATACACATATAGTATCACACAATTGCAAATGCAATAAGTTGATATCCACGTATCAATACAACGTTATTATTCACATATTAATTTAGATTAGAGAATCAAAATCACATTTGGATGGACGTCATTTATTTTTTCTACTAAAATATTAGTCCACCCAATTGTTTAGATAAATCAAATAGCAAAATAAACTCCACAAAAGATTTAAGTGATTATATCTAAGAATATAACTACTAGCATTTTTTCTTTATAAACATAATATCATATCACAATATAAAATTTCATGATCAATAACTTGTTTATCCATTTTAAAGCAAGACATCAACCTTTAAGATTGTTGGAAAAATAATAGTGAATAAACAAGTTTGATACAACAAACAATATCCCAAATAATTAGCAAGAATGTAAATAAGCAATAACAGTATAAATTTAAGTAAAATTAGGAACAATCTCACAGTGTTATAGAATCACGCAAAGAGCGTTGTCCTTAAAGGTTGATTTGTGCCACCCAAAGTAAAACTTGGTGCGATTGGTTCTCTTGGCCAAATAACCCCCCAGGATTAGACTATAGCGTCAACCTTTGTGATGTACGCACTTCTACTCACAAAAGGTTTAAGAACAACCCTCTATTGCCTTTCCTTAGAAAAATATTCTTGTAGAAAAATATGTGGGAGAGAAAGATAGTAGACTTGTGTATATCTAAAAATATAGAGTAGTAAAAGGACACCCTCTAGAAAATGTGTTATGATGAGTATTATATAGGCTACTTATGAAGATAATAGTCTTATAGTTATTGGTTACTAATAACCCTTAAAAGCCCAACGGCTATATTATCTATTATTGCTTAACGGCTATATTTTTCATAATTTCCCAACGGCTATTTTACTTATAAATTTCCAACGGCTAGAAAGTAAATAAGAATAAAAGTGTTTGGAACACACACCCACACCGACATCGTAAACCACAAAATTTATCTTTCATCCAAGATTCATCTTTTTATTGACCCTTATAAAAAATCATGGAGCTGCCACTATGAGCACTGCATGTTTTTTCTTTCTATTCTTTCATTTGGTGATGGAGGCTGGCTCTGCCCCTGCTTGTACCTATAACTAATCGACATTTTCTTGAGTTTTTAATGGAAACATTTAAAATTCAGTCTTATCTTTCCCAAATATTGAATTATTAAAAACAAAAAAAATACAAAGAACGTTCTCAACTCCATTACTCAGATGCTTTGACAAGGAAGATCGCTCCTAGAAAGAAGAATTTACCAAGAATAAAGAATTTATTGTAATTTCTACTCCTTTAGCAGATGTGAGTTTTTCAACGGATATATATATATCCTCATGTTAAATCTTGGTTTGCTAATCTCCTTAATAAAATAAAATAAAATAAAAAATCCGGAAAAGCTACCCAGGTATTGGCACAGGCACCTGGTGAAGTTGCAAAACACGTCAAGGGTCACGAACGCGATCCCAAATATCCAGGAATACAAAGTACTCAAAACCAAACAGGCATAGCAAAAAGGAAAAGAATACGAAACCATATAAAAATTTTAGCTTTTTGCGCCATAAGCCCGTCTAGCTCAGTTGGTAGAGCGCAAGGCTCTTAACCTTGTGGTCGTGGGTTCGAGCCCCACGGTGGGCGTTTTTGATAATGACAATTGTTACATTTTTTTTTTATAATGAGGAAGTACTTTTCTCAGTGTGGTTGTACGATCCCATTGAACCGCTCTTATAAAATGCTCTAATCCTTTCTTTTCTCTTCTGTTCTCCTCTTTCTTCCCTACTAATTGGTTTTTTAATAACTGGTTTAGAAAGGTTGTTTTTCTTTTTCTTTAAAGATATAGCTAATGAGGAGCCTGCCTGCATTTGAATCATTTGATGAGGAGATATTTTTCAAATGAACTCTCCTAAAAACTAGCTTTTGCTGCTTTAGCACAACAATAACAATACACTTATTGATGGTGACATATTATTATTAAAAAATTATCATCAATGCAAGTAAAATTGAAGCCTCTACAATAACTATTAAATTATTATTATTTTTAAAATGAATTTTTTTTAATGTTGCATACTATGTGAGTTCTTGAAAGTTCACATTTTTTAAGTCATCGTGATATATGTTTTTAATTCAATTTTCAGATTTATAAACAGTGATAATTAAACTATGTAAATTTAAACTAATTAGAACTTTTTATTTTAATAAAGCAACCCAACATTAAATAAATATTGATTAACTAGCATTTGAAATTCTCCAAGCAAAGTTTAATTAAATTACTTACTTTCTTTTTTATGAATTTTGAAGTTCAATCTTTTATTTGTTAATACTTGTTAATTAAAAATGTATCATATATAAAATAATTATCTACTTTTCCCATTTCCTTTTGGAAATTTAAGGTGTTAAGTGCTTGCTCAAATTACAAGCATTAGGCACAACAATTACGTACCAAGTTAACTGGCACCTTTTACTCGTCAATAGTAAAACAGGGTGTGGTAATTTTTTATTTTGAGTTAAAATTGCAGAAAGTTTCATATAAGGGTATGCAGCAAATCCGCCAACCCGACATGACCTGACCCAACCCGCTAGGTTGGGTTGATTTTTAGGGCTTGGTGGGTTGGGTTAGGTTGGGTTACAAAAAAAATTTTGATAGCGGGTCAGGTTGGGTTCGGGTCATAAAATTCCAAACCCGCCAAACCTAACCCAACCCACCCATATATTTAATATATATTTAAAATATATTATATAACGAATAAATTTTTTTTAAATAACCAACTCTTCTTATCCTATATAAAAGTCAATTAATTCACACAAACCCTAATAAATTACTATTGTTGTTTAGTTATTAATATTGTTTGCCTTTAAAGAATTATATTGATACTAATCTATGAGTTTTTTTAATATATTTATATTTATATTTATATTTTTTTATGCTCTATTCAATAATAATAGTAATAAAAAAAAAATTGTTCAATCCATAGATTCAACCCGATCCAACCCAACCCATATGAGTTAAGTTAGAACTTATATGATGAATTGAGTTAGGTTGAATTTTTTTTTAACCCACCATAGATTATGTCAAAAAATCTTCTTAGCCCAACCCATGCGGACCCGTCTTTCATCAGTGAGAGAAATAGAAACATCATGATAAACAGTGCAAACAGTGCTAGTATGATAAACAACACTTATCATTTCAACGTTTTGCAAACAGTGCTAGTACGATAAAGTTTTACGACACGATTGGTGGCTAAAAAGTTCCAACGTGACCGTGCTCTAAGGCCTTAGGCTGAATAGGTAGTCTTTTTCGGGAGATGATAATCACTCACACCAGAATCCAGATACAAGTTTTCTTGCATTTGGCCCCCCAATTTTAGGTGGTTGATAATCTGTGTAGTCTTCATCCTCCTGACAACACATCTTCCTTGCCCAAAGCTTGCATGACTAGTGACTACAAGACAGCCCCCTTTTTGAATTATATCAAGTTAATCATTAGTTTATTGAAACGAATTAATTCATGTTTAGTTATTAAACTAATGTCAATGATTGTACTTTAGCTTTAGACTCTGGTTTAGATCCTTAATTGTAGAGTGTGGATGGAGGAATATCCTTTGGCCTAATGACTAGATATGTACATCCAGCAAAATAAAAAAAATAATGACTAGATAATGTACACGCTTCACATTAATAAAAGCTGTTAGAACCAGCGCACACCAATAGCTATAATTAATAGTAAGGGCGCAACTTTACTTCGTTAAAGATTGACAGCTCAGCACTAATGGGTTGATTAAAACTTGACCCAACTTGACCTTCGCCTTTAGCAGGATGCTGGACTCGCCCACAAGGCCTCCTCTCAACAATAGCCTAACTATATTTATTTCTAATAAAAAAAAAATGCTAACGAATGCCTTTAGCGCATTGGTTAATAATTCATTTAAAAAAATTTATGGAAAAAAAAAAAAAAAGACAATTAATGTTTTGATAATTTTTTTAATTCTCATAAAAGTGGTATCATAACTTTTCTAAAATGAATTGTTAATCAATGTCCTAACGATATTCGTTAGCATGACCTATAAAAAAAAAAAATATATATATATATATATATATATTATATACACACGCAGCCAATGGCTTGTGGGAGACATTAGGTAAGATAACTCTTAGCAGAAGAAGAAGAAATAGCTGTAACATTTTAATTCCCTTCACGTGGAACGCTTTCATTGTTGGCCAGTAAAAAGTAGGTATTTTTCAGAATCCAGACTGGTTCAACTTTAATTTTATATAGTTTCTGCAGCCTTGATTAGCAAAGTAACTACAATGTACAGAAAACAGAGTGACTGACAGCTGTGCTACTTACACTCAGAGTATATATGGTACTACTTACCAACTTGTCATGATGATGGTAGTTATAGACTTATAGTTCAATAGCAACACTAAGATTATTTAATTGATTAGATGAAATAGGTAATGCATATAAACCTGGTAAAGACTGACATTACAGCTTCTTCCAGGAATCCTCACTTCTCTTTCTGTTTGGTAAGTAAACCTACTTAAAAATAGAAAAAATAGTGTATGTTCAGTCGGTCCGTTTTTGTTTATATCTACTTAAAATACATTCTCTCCTGCATCCTAGTTTGGTGACGATGAATCGCACAACCATAAATGGGGTCCCTTAGAAACCTTAAAAACAAATAAATAAATGAATAAATCAAACCACAACTTTTTTTTTTTTTGAACAATCAAAGTTCAAACTACACTTTTGGTCATCTAAAATGTGATAATTTCTATTACATCCATGTACATTTGTTGTGTCGATTAGGTCTATTGATTGTATAATTAAGTTTCATCCCTCAACTCTTAACATAAAATTAATTTTATACTCAAAAGAACCAACTTTATTTTTAAAGTAGCAAGTGGGGTGATGAAATTGTCAAACTTGATAGTTGAAGGAAAGTAATCTTGAAATTGTAAGGAATGAAATTGTAACAATCTATAATCTATAATTTAATCTATATAAAAATGAAGCGGTTTGAATTTTGATTGCTCTCATAATATTATACCATATCAAATTTTATTACCTCATAATCTTACTTGTCATTTTTTAGTATATATATATATATATATTTTTTTTTTTCAATTGAATTTAAATCCTATTTTGTATTTAAACTCTTCAATTGAATCTTGGTACACTATATATTTCTTTAAATGGTTAAATATATAATTCTATATACAAATACAATCATAATTACCAAATGTAAAATATAAAGTTCCATATACAAACACAATCATAAAAATATTTATTAATAACTATCATAATCATCAAAGTTTTATAGGGTAAAATACAAGTTTAGTTCCTAAACTTTACCAAAAGTTTATTTTTCATTTCTAAACTTAAAAAAGATTGTTTTCATCCCTAAACTATTGATTTTTTTTTTTTTTTTTTTTACTTTTTGTCTTTTAACTTTACCAAAATCTTGTTTTTTATCTCTTAACAATTGAAAAAAAATTTCTTTTTTCATCCTTATTTTTCTCTCTAAACTAAAAAAAAAAAAAAACACTTTAAAAAGTTTAAGGATGAAAAAAGAACTTAAAGTTTAGGGACAAAAAAATTTGGTAAAATTAAATAACTAAAATTGTATTTTACCCAAAATTCATATGTATAGGTGAAAAATAAAAGGGAAGAAAAATATATTTTGTTAAATTTTGCCGTGCTACGTGCCTATGCTATAACCGAAGCCTTTTAAGTTTTGGACTTATCTTAATGTTGTCATTTAAGTCTGTAAGACTTCATAATTTGTACTTGTGGAGTGACAATAGCGCTAATGGTGCGCAATGGTAAACCTCTTATTAGAATATTGTCAAATCATATTTTCATTGAATAGTATTATAATAAAGAGTTCGAATTTGGTAAAGATCAGTGTAAAACTTATGTTTTACATCATCATTATCACATCAGCTTTTTATTTAAAACTCAGTGCATCCTACCACACATAATAACATCTCAATAAAGTCCCAATTAAGTTATATTTTCAAATGAGTATTAGAATTGATTGAGTATGGTTGTGCCTATTCTTAATATGTAATATGATGATGTGATATGTTGGGATTGGAGAGGTAAAACTTGAGTTTTACATTATATCCTTATTGAATTTAATCTCTAGAGTAAAATAGATAATTCCATGTATACAATCTCAATTATAATGAAATTTTTTTATTTTTTATTTTTTGATAAGGTGATAGTTGAGGGAAGGGGAATTCGAACCATGAATATCTTATTTAGAAAACGCTAGGAGATGTCAATCATTTGAGATACAAGACTTTTGGCATAATGAAAAATTAATAATAATTACCATTTTCATACTTAGACCAAAAGTAGAATAGAGAAAAAAAAAATACATTGGTTAATTCTTCCGTGCATTGCACAAGTTATGAACTACTAGTAACTATTGTTATAAAATTATAAAAAAACTACTAGTAACTATTTATAGATTCCCCAATCTCTCTCTCTCTCTCTCTCTCTCTCTCTCTCTCTCTCTCTCTCTCTCTCTCTCTCTCTCTCTATATATATATATATATATATTATATTAAAAGCTAAAACTCAGAGAAAATCTAATTAGATTTCAATTTGATTCTCAATTTTGCACCATGTGTTCCATCTAATTTTTAATTTTTATACCAAATGAATTATTGAGTATAAAAATTGAACAGTTCAAATTTAATTAGATTCTAAATTGGACTTCAATTCAAATCCAATTTTGCGCCACGTGTCTATCGAATTTTTAAATTTTTGTAGCACGTGAATTGTTTGGTGCAAAAACCAAAGAGTCTATATATAATTAAATTTTAAATCATATATATATATATATATAATCAGAAATCATCACATATTTTAAAAATGTATGGTTTAAAAAATGTATAAGTTAATACTATGTATAATTTGAACATCTTCTAAAAAATAAGTATGGATTTTTTTTTTGAGGAAGAAAAATAAATATAATTTAAACCGTGTAATTGTAATTGTTTTTAATTGTACCCGTGTATATACACGAAATTACATACTAATATATATGTGTGTATATATATATATATATATATTGAAGATATTTAACTTTTGATTGATTTTATAATATTGTGCCAAAATTTTGAGACCTCACAATTTTTACAAGTCATTATTCTAATATTAGTATTTTTAATTAATTTTAAATGCTACTATTATATATTTAAATCTTTCATTAGAATACGAAACAAATTGGCTCTGGCTTGACATGCTCTTGACGTGGACAACACAAATAATTTGGTTAGAAGAGACACCTGCCCTGATTCTAATAAAATAATCAATTCTCTCAAAGTCAATCTTAGGATTCTTGCACAGTTTAGTTTTAGTCAATTGCTTCTCAAAAAAAATAGTTTTAGTCAATCATTGTGATGAGAGATTTTCCACGAGATTTCTGGAATTAATTCCCCAAATCATGACATGATAAGATCGAAATCAAACAACACCCAAAATTTAAATTCAAATTTAAACAAATTTTGAAGGATGGAAACAAACAAATTCATTGTTGAAAGAATTTAAAAATACTTCCCAAAAAAAAAAAAAAAATCAGTTTACTTGAGCATGTGATGAGGCCCACTGGGCTCGAACGTGTCTAATGGCCCTAAAATCAGCATTCTTTCCTTTTTGGGAAATTGAATATTTGTTTTTTTCTTTTATGCCAGAGGAAATTGAATATGTTTTGTCTACTATTTGGTTTTGGGACTTTGCACTGCATTTTCAAACAGGATTAAACATTCTTAAAATCTTATGAAAATGAATAGATTAAATATTATTGTCTTCAATATTTAAATAAACATTGAATATCAACATTTTATTATCTATTTAAATTATTAATAATATAACAATTTTTTTTTCCAGTTAATGGGATATCAAATTCAAAATAACAGTTCCCGTAATGGGTGCCTGTAGGCAACTGGGTGGAATTATTTTTTTTCCCTAACGGATCACTCTTTATCATTACGTTGTCGTTACATATCGTTATGATTTATGATCCTCACAACGAATATATTCGTACTTTACAGGACGAAAATGCCCCTTAGTAAAATGACAGCTCTACCCTTATTTTGTGCAGTAGAGTGCAAACTTCACAACCAGCAAGAGATTACTTCCCCTTTTTTTTTTCTTTTTTTTTTCCACCTATAATTACAACTACTTTTTCCCGGCAACAATTTTTCCCGAAGAAGAAAAAGAGAAGCCTAGAACTCCAAGTAAACGTGAAAAAAAAAAAGCACATGATGAGGATCAGAAAAATGATCATGATCGATGCCCATTCACTACACGTGAAACTTTTTTTGGGACATGCCCCACGAATGAAGATTATAAGGATTACAATTCTCAGTGCTCACATGGGTGGAGAGTTGAACCAGAGGTGCTTCTTGGAGAAGCTGTGTGGCAAAAAGGGCTTGTTCTTATAAAAAAAAAATATCAATAGGTACTAATTATCCAAAGTCACGATTTAGCTTCGAAAGCTTTGACCATGCTAAAATGAAGGTCATGGGTACACTTAACTTTTAAGAGGAATGTAGAAGTAGAACCTGCTATAGTTGCCAACATGGTCACAAAGCATTAATAACTGCACCAACTTTATCATTTTAATTTATGTAACAATGTCAACTTTGAACACATGGTAATCTGTGGCTTTTATTTATTGCATAAAATTATTTTGTAAAAGTGTGTGATAATCGCTTTTTGAATTCTTGGATGTGTGATAACAGTGGCGGCTCCAGGATTTGCTTTTAGGGAGGTCAATAGTGTCTTGAGTTAGGATTTTGTTGTGGGGGAGTAAAAAATAAAATGATTATTTTTTTAATTTTTTTTTTGTATATATAATTGTCATATTACTTACAATAATCTAACACAGTATTCTAAATAGTATACAATACAACTATATTGTAAAATAGTCTAAAAAAATGATTAATAGTATAAAGATCGGTAAGAAAACAACGATAGAATGCAAATAAATAAATAACTAATCATAATATTTGTCAAATTAATAATAATATATTATAATCATATGTAATATCAATTAAATAAAAATATATGATAAAAAAGAAATAGTAACATACTTAAGAGTAGGTTTGAGAGTAAACGTTAAATTAAGGAAAATAAATAGTTATTTAAATAAGATTTTGCTTTTGAAGTGTATGGATTTTTTAACCACACATGTGATCATTCTCTTGGAATTGGAGCAAGCATTAAAAGACTTTTTGGACTCGAAAAACTGTAGAACACTTATCAAACTACTTAATTAGATAGAAAGAAAATATAGAAGGGAGAAAGAGAGAATGAAAAAGAAATCATAGATGTAAATACAGATCAATTGGTTGTACAAGTGGTGTATTTTTTTGTTGATGAAGAAGTAAAGTGCAAGAAAAAATAGTTTTATTCTACCATCAACAGTAAAGTAAGCTAAAGTTCAGAGAGAATGTTTATTTATTTTTTAACAAATGAACAATTTTAAGAGTAGTGCTACTGACAAAACATTTATGCAATAAAATCAAGATAGCAAGTTGTTAAAGTATGTAAAAAAATGTTGTTAGTTATGGGTTTAAATAAAAAGTCAATTACAACTTGTCACTTAACCTTCATTGTAAAAATATTGTGAAAATAGCACTAATATAATCATATTTCAAGTCTATTTCAATTGAGTTTAAACAAAATTTTGGTTCAGGGTGTTCAAAATTATATTTTAAGGGTCAAAACAAAAAAACAAAAACAAAAATTCTATATAATATATATATATATATATATATAATTTTTTTTTTTTGGGCCAAACCAGGGGGTTCATTTGAACCCCCTGGGCTGGCTGTAGAGCCGCCCTTGTGTGATAATTACTTGTTACATGTGTTATGTGTTTCAAATCCATGATTTAAATATATTTTTCATCATTTATATAAAATTTTAGGTGAATTATGCCGTTTTTATATGTTTTGTGAACAAGAATAAATGTAAGGATGGAGTTAGAAAATTAGCCGGATAGTACTAAAAGAAAGTTGTTCTATATTCTCAATTGACCTTTGAGAATAATGTATATTTCATGTTGTGAGTGTAAGTAGGCCGAGTAAATGAGTTGGGCTGTGGGCCACGCCCGAGGACACCTAAGAACTCGAGAATGGTTATAAGGTTTATTAAGTTTTGGGAAGCCACCCCGGGAATGCTATACAAAAGGTAATCATTCCTTTTATGGATAAGCTTCAAGGAACATAACCAACAACAAATAAAGAAATATCTGGGAAGAAAGTTGCTACCACCACATTAAATGCTCTACGCCTAATCAATTGGCCGTATTTATGTGGAAATGACACCTGAACAGTGATATCTTAGTTCACAGCTATTCACAAAGCTTTCAGGAGGTTTCTGATGGGACAAACATCCAAGAGATCACCTACATGATCAACAAGTGGAAGGCTGTGATTGAAGATGGAGGGACTATATAAGGGAAAGGCCCTCATGAAAAATGGGGCATGAAATCAGGGGAGAGAAAAAAGAAAAATAAGAACATCTTGAACTTAGATAAAGTTGAGTCAAAATAAGAACACTTCATCCTCGGATTTCACCGAGAAGTTTTATTTCTACTAAATTGTGTCTTCTTATCTTCTTGGCATGAATCCAATCAATTAAAGCCCACACCTGATTTATAGAGTCTCTTCCCTGCAAATCTATTTTCTAACAAATATATTATTTTGGACTTGTTGGGCCATCATCCATCGTTGGTGGGCTGAGGGTCTAAATCAAGTCTTTACACATGTAATTAAAACATGAAAGCAACAATCAATATAAATTTAAAAGGCAATTAGCAAAGTGTGTAAGAAATTTTTTCACAAATCGCATCTATTGTAGGAAGAAAAAAAAATCTTATAAAACAGTCTCATAAGATATTCATTTTACAACATATGTGAATCTCATATATGTGAATTCTACATAAAAATATCTCATGAGACTTTTTCATAAAATACCTTCTCCATGCTGGGAAGAAAAGAAAAGGAAAAAATCTTCCTCCTAAAGGGTCATTTTTTTTTGTCAAATAAATTTAGTGAGGGCAATTTTAAAGTGTGACTCATATACATTATCAGAAAAATGTCTCATAAAACCTTCTTAAAAGATACATCATAAATTTAGGGGGTGACTTTCCCTTTCCTCCTCGTCAAGGGTCAATGTTTACTACAGTCAGCAAGGGCAGTTTTGGTAGCCTAAAACTTAGGGACATCATAGTAAATCCAAGTAGATTAAAATAACCGGTAGATCATCTTAATGACCGGCACGTGACGGTACATTCGGTGCACATGCTGCTGAGCATAGAAAAACAAAATAAATAAAAAAATAAATAAAAATCAGAAAGGGCGGTACAAGATTCAAATTTAGTAGCTGTGACTTGTGACTTGAGAGAAAGAGAGATCGACGGTTATAAAACTTTATAAATACCCTTGTCCTTTTCTTTAATTTTTTTATTTTAAACCTTAAAATAATTTCTTTGTGTTTTAAAACACAAGAAAGAGTAGCTGCTACTGCTTTTCTTATAAGTCCAGAATAATATTGGTTTCCCTTCCAATCCACTCCCCAATTCCAAAGAGCCCACACATATAAAAGTAGAAGCAACGACACACACTACTACTACTAATAGCAAGCAAAGAAAGTTCTAGATCAGGCAGAGGGCATTATCGTCATTTCCCAACGACCCTACTCTCTGCCTGAAGACACACCAACACCAGAGTCTCTCACAGTGATTTCTTATTTTTTGTTTTGAGAGAAAGTTGGAGACGACGACGACGACGACGACGAGAAATACCGATTTCTGTGTGACTGTTTTTTCCAGATTGGTTTCCAATTCGGGCAAGTGATTCGTTATTGGTGCAAACAAAAGAAGAAGGAATGGAGAGGAGCACACCGGTGAGAAAACCACACACATCCACAGCAGATCTGCTCACTTGGTCTGAGAATCCCCCAGCCGATTCTCCTAACCTTGCCTCCTCTGCTTCTCGCTCCGCCACGCGCTCCCACCAGGTACACAAATATTCATATCAATAACAATTACTCTTTTCTTTTTTCTTTTTTAATTTACTGATTTGGAAATTAATTTGTTTTTTTGGGTGGGGGAAATTCTTAGCCGTCGGATGGGATCAGTAAGGTTGTGTTTGGAGGACAAGTCACGGATGAGGAATTCGAGAGCTTAAACAAACGGTGAGATCTGCTTCTGCCTCCGCTTTTTTTTTTTTTTTTTCTTCTTCTCATAATTTCCAATTTTTACTGCGTGAAACATAGGGTAGTTTAAATTTTCAGTTTTTGACTCAGCTTATGGTTTGCATTATTCCCGTTATAAGATATTTTTACTAAAGGTTGACTGACTCTATATTTTCCTCGAAATGTATATATATTTATTTTAGAATTATAAACATTTCCCCCTTTTTATGGTTGATTTATTCAATGATCTGTGATTGATCTACTTATTCGGCGCGTGATTTTGAACAAACTATTCAAATCTCTCTCTCTCTCTCTCTGTGAATTATGTTGCTTATTTTTTGAAATAAATAAATTTTGGATTATTAAATTAAAATGCGGGATCTTTTGGATGGAGTGGAGCCGCAATGTTTGGATCTACTATTGGCTTTTACGTCAAAGTTGTGATTCTGAACTCCCTTTATGAACAAATTGGGAATTGATATTGCGTTTTGTTTGTTTCCATAACAGATCTTCGTCTAATGATAATTTAATATGGTTAACTTAGGAGGCTCTTTTTTTGTGATTAAAATTGGGTTCTCAAATTGGTTAATATAGGATTAGATGGAGATTGGAGCCATAGAGATCCTAATTTTCAGTGTCACTATGGTCCAATTTGGCTTTTTTCTTTGTTAGTTGGAGAGGTGTATAGGTTGTTTTCTATAAGTATTACATTTGGTGAAAAGTCCATATCCTAAACCTTAAGTAAACTGAAAATGTTTTTTTTTTTTTTTTAAAAGAAAATGTTTTCAAGCAAATTAGTTTTCAGTGCTTTACAAAACATGCATATTTGTAACATATATATTTTTTCCCTTTTTGTATGAAAGTTTTCATTAGAAATTTGGTACTGATACTGAATTTAGCACTTGATGCAGGCCGCTAATGCTTACCATGTGATGATACAAATGAACTTTTATTGTGTATTTGTTAATCTTTTTATTTTTATGTTAACATTTGAAAGCATTTCATTGTGTTAGGACCCTGGAGAAAATGGTATATGTTAATCTCTGCTGATGATGTGAAATCAGTTTCATTTATTTTAGAAGTGATCAAGATCCTTTTCATTTACAAGCATTGGTTTAATGCTATAAAAAATGGTAGTGGCCTTTTTTTTAGGAGAAGAAATCAGTAAAATATCAAGGAGACTGAGGAGTGTGGTAAAAAAGTGGCAGAATATTCTTAAGATTATGTCCCTTACTACTGTAACTCAAATTTCCTTTCTTGTGTAGTTTAAGCCTCTCTTTCTTATGCTGTGTTGTGCAGTTTCCGTGTCTCTTTACTGATGCTACGATAATATTCTTAAGATTACGTTCCTTGCTACTGTTTTCCTCAACAAAAAAGAAAACTCAAAATTTTACTTTCTAGTATAGTTTGCGCTTCTCTTTCTTATGCTGTGTTGTGCAGTTTCCATGTCCCTTTACTGATGCTACAATAATATTCTTAAGATTATGTTCCTTGCTACTGTTTTCCTTTAAAAAAAAAAAAACTCAAAATTTTCCTTTCTAGTGTAGTTTGTGTCTCTCTTTCTTATGCCGTGTTGTGCAGTTTCCATGTCTCTTTACTGATGCTATACAATATTTGATGCAAATGGAGGGATTAATATGTTATCAAGTCGAATCAAATGATGCATTAAAAAGAACTTCCAGTTTCTAATTTGATTATTTGCATGTTCTTGATGTCCCTAGACGTCATAGGGCAATGTTAGTGTGTGCTATTTATCCTAGGTTTCTAAAACCCTTTCGACTTTCAGGAAACCTTGTTCAGGGTATAAAATGAAGGAGATGACTGGTAGTGGCATATTTCATGGAGAAAGTGATGCAGTAGAATCTGAAATTGCCAACCTTACTCCAGCTAACAAAACAGGAATACGCATGTACCAGGTGTCTGTCCATTTCTTGCTGATCAACATTCTATGAAAACACAGATCTCTGTTCTCTGTATTAACTTGTATTTAATTGTTTGGAATTGCCAGCAAGCCGTAACCGGAATTAGCCATATCTCTTTTGGTGAGGAAGATAGTGTATCTCCCAAAAAGCCTACTACTTTGCCTGAGGTTGCAAAGCAGCGTGAGTTAAGTGGGACACTGGAAAGTGAGGACGCAAATTTGAAGAAGCAGCTTTCTGATGCAAAGTGCAAGGAGCTTAGTGGACATGACATCTTTGCACCCCCTCCTGAAATCTTACCTCGGCCAGTAACTGCTCGTACATTGGACTTGAAAGGAAGCATAGAAATTGGTGAAGCTGCTCCAGTACGCACATCTGTCAAAGTTTCTAATGTGAGTGAATTGCATGGATGCATACACATAAGTTCCATGATGTCTCTCTCTTTCCCTACATATTTGCGTCAGGTGTATGTACATATATTGCAGAGTAGGAATTATATAATTAATGTTGGGAGAGTTTGAAAAGGCCTTCATGCCTAGGTTGGCAATAGAGCATATTTTATATTTGATGCATTAGGAAGTGATGAACTAAATAGATTCATCCAATTTGACCATATGGTTATGTATTTATGATAAGTTGCTAGGATCAGGGTTTGTATGTTCATTTCATGGTAAATATCTCACAGCACAGAGGCACGCTTGGTTTCATCCACATTTCTGGCTCAAGCATACAGTTGCTCTTGATTTTTTTCTTTCTTACCCTTCAAGAGTCTTCTTTTCTTCTATATATGCGGGTCTTTTTTTCTATTACTTATTTTCTACAGACTTCAAACGCCTAACTGGTTCCTAATTGATCTAATTAACAGCCTGCTGGAGGTCAGAGCAATATTATGTCCGATGATGAACCTGTTATGAAGACAGCCAAGAAAATATATAACAAGAAATTCTCAGAGCTCTCGGGAAATGACATATTCAAGGGTGACGTTCCTTCATCAGCTGCTGATAAATCACTGAGTACGGCAAAACTGCGAGAGATGAGTGGCAATGACATCTTTGCTGACGGGAAGGCAGAGTCTCGAGACTATTTAGGTGGTGTACGCAAGCCCCCAGGCGGCGAGAGCAGCATTGCCCTGGTTTAACGTGTTAGGTCTAACTCAGTTGTTTTATGATCCCTTGGTGTCTGGTTTTGTTTTTAGTCCTAGCGAGGATGTGTTATTATATTATTTGACCTTGCATTCTGGGTTTTGGGAATTGTGGTTAGGTTTTAACGTGTCAACCAGAACTATGGACTAAAGTACTAATTAATTGGGTTGAATGTCCATAATCTTGTGTTTTCTGCGGCTTGTCTTAATGAAAGTGCTTGGGCTGCTGTTAGCACTTTTAGCAGCTTAAATTTTATCACTTATTTACCATTTTATTGTTGTGATGTATTCCCCTTGCTGAAGCTCTTGAGCCATGTTGCTTTAAAACGTTGGCTAATACATGATTTTTCCGTGCTTAAAAAGTTTTCATTTTTTGTTGTTAAATTAGTACACTCCTGACTCCTCTGTATTTTCTTTTCCAAGAGAGAAAAATCCTTGTGACAGCAACAGGGAATTCAGATCCCAATTTGGACTATGCAAAACGGTTAAAGTTAAGGTGTCAGACTGGTATTGGGAGTAGGAGCGCTCACCCAAGTAGGTGCGTACTCGTACAGTGGGCTGAGCTGTCTTAACTGTCAGAGCCGTCGAGCTCTGGCATGTAGTGGTATCTTCTACCCCAATTCATTCGAAACAATAAGACGAAGAGGTATAAAAATAAAGGTACAAATTTGGACCAGTGACAAGTGTCACAATTTTTGAAATAGTAACTTCACTGCTATATAAAAAGTCACCATTTTCGCTTTAATTATGACAAATTTTAACTTGCTGCATATTTTTTTTTTTGAGAAATAAACACACACACACACAAGGGGTATTCCTTATTTATTATTTCGACTTGTTTCATTGCTCAATGTAAAAATGCATTTTACCTAAAAATTAATGAGGAAAAGAGGAAGAAGAAGAAGAGCAATATGTTCCTCCGGTGTTTGCTAGAGCTATGGAAGCGGCTTCACAATTGTTTGCTAGAGATGTATGGACCCGGTGAATCACAAGGAATGCACGCAACAACGACTTGGGAGTTCTCAACTAAAAGTTAAAACCCACATTTCGGTGTTGGTTACAACTTACCATCATCATTTCTTTTAAGAGCCACAACTACTATACCGTCTAATTCCACTTTCAAGTACCTATTTATAGTGCCATCATGGTCTCATTCTTAGATCCAAAATTAAATAATTCTATGAGAGCCTCCAAGCAAAAGCCCGTACCATTCACATAAAAAATAAAAATAAAAAGCTCGTACCATTCCTTTTAAAACCATATCCTAGTGGGCTTGGGTTGCCTAATTTGAATCATCATTGTTTAAATTTAAGTAACCTCTAAGTTGTTGGTTCTATTTCACAATTTATACTATAATCGTGAAATGATTAAACGACGAATTTGACATATTCTTGTTTGGATGCCACTAGAGGGATCTCATATTCATTACAGTGAAAGTTATTTACTTGGTTTGAAAATTTAAATTTCCGAATGAGTTTTGTTGAATTTTGGTTACCTTTTAACAAGTGAGAAACAAACCTGTTAATCTTCATCAAAATGTTGTTAAAATTTAAAGGGCAAATTATGTATTTGGTCTCTAATTTTTACACCATATTTCAATTTGGTTATTTTCAAATGTTGGTTTTATGAATTGATAAATATGACTTAAATATATAACAAAGCAAAGGAAAACTTGAACTCAAGCTAAATTTTTTTGGCAAATTATAACTTATAAGATATAGCCATGGTTTTAAAATTAGGTTGGACCGACCGGTTCAACTAGAAACCAAATCCTAAATCGGTCTAGTAAATTTATAACTTGTAACCATGCTTATAACAACCATAATTTTTGCATTGACTAAGTTTGGAGCTACCCTTTCTTCTGACTATGTTACTTTTGTTAATCCACCAGCTGTGGTGAAGGACTTGTTGGCTTTTGATAAAGCCGAGCTTTTTTGTAATAGACTTATTCGTGTTTAATTTATATCAGCGTTGGTTTACCAAAAAAAATAAACCCATAATTTTATAATTTTAAGCATGATTGTTATAATTTTTAAACAATCCCTAGGCTACGCATACTACTTTATAGTTGATACTGTAACCACGAGATGATTGAGCGACTCATTTGTTTGGATGGGTTTGAGATTGAAGTTTCCAAATGTACTTTGTTGAATTTCGGTTACCTTTTAATAAGTAAGGAACAAACCTATTAAGCTTCATCAAAATTCTGTTAAAATTCTAAATTTCAAATGTAAATGTTATGAATTGATAAGCAATCATTAAATATATTACATAGTAAAGGGAAAACTTTGAACTCAACTTCAACAATTTTAGCAAATTCTAATTCATCACAATATTCTTGCTCCAAGAGAAATCTATCTCAATAAATGGAGATAAAAATATTAAGGGTAACTAACTCGCAAAACATTGATGTTGAGCTAATAGAAAGTGTGGAGGCTATACATATATAAAGAAATTTGTTGAGCACATCTTGTACTGACAAAGGAAAATGCTAAGATTATAAATTTTGTTACAATTTGCCCACATGGCAAGTTGTTAATGATAGAGTAAAAGCGGTAGGCTCATGTGGGTCTACAATTCCACTACTCACAACTCTCCAGATGGATAAGCTGTAACAAAGTTGTGGTAAAAGTTATAGTCCTAGCATTACTCACTAACGAATTAGCACATTGTTTACTCTTTGTGGATATGTGGAAGCTGTATAAGTTTTCATCCATTTGAAGTCAAATATCATAGGAGAAAGTCTATACACACAAAATTTTACACTTGTTGATGTGTTAAATTGTTAGTGATAAGTTAAAAAAGTGATGTTAATAGTGAGCCTAAAGAAAACTAGTAAAGACTTCCAACTTAACTATTGTGAATTTTTTTGTATATGTAACATTGCTCATATCATAGTGCTAAAATGGTGGAAATTTTGTTAACTTTTATTGTTACTAGTCGCAACCCTGCGCGATATGTGAGAATATCTGATTATTTTTTAATAAAATATAAAATATAATTTATTTTCCAAAATATATAAAATCATATATTAGGATTAGTAATCTGTAATAAAGCATTTTTCTCATAAGGGAATTTAATTTTAGACATATTAAAATATTAATTAAGAAATGTTATTTTTTAAAAAATTTTATACAATCCTTTACCAATCCAACAAAGGGCAAGGATTTTTTTTTCCCCTAAAATAAAAAAAATTTCATATTGCTTTCTTTTTATATTAAAATTATATATATATATATATATATATATATATATAATGTAGGGATGTTAGGCCCAGAAGTTTAAATGTAAATTTATTATAACGGGCCCATAGCCCAAGCCGAGGATAAGGATTGTTATGAAGTTTTGGTTACAGAGGCTCAAGGAGGTATTGACTGAGGATAATATCTCATCAGCAGACTGGAGCCGAGGTCAGAAGAAGTGGCTTACTAATGCAGGAGAACCTCCCAGGAAGTTCTATTGGTAAGGATAGCCGTTGAAGGGACATTGGACAAAAAGAAGTCTTAAGATATCTTAGGAACAAAGCTGTCACCGCCGCATTTAATGTTCTGCAACTAATTTCCTAGCTGCATTAATGTGGAGAAGACCCCTGAACAGTGAAAAATTGGTTACCCCAAGACGTATAAGACTAGAGAGGGTGTCTGATGGGACAGACACTCAAGTGATGACTCAGATGTTTAACAAATGTAGGATCAAGATACTTTAGGAGGAACTATATGAGAAGAGAGACCCTTCATGAATGGGGGAGGGGGGGGGGGGGAAAAAAGACGAGAGTATTAAAGAACCAAACTTGTAACCTAATTTGAGAGTAATATACAAGAGCAGTGCACTTTGAATCTTGTCGAAGATAATCTTTCTTCAATATAACCCTATTTCTTTTCGTTCTTTTCGGATCTGAATCTATTTCAATGTTTGTTTGATCAACTACAGCTCAGTTTTTCAATCCATTCTCTAGAAATTCATTGTTTTTGGGCTTAAGTCATTCCACCTAGTGGGCTACGAGTACAAAACTGGTCCTTACATATAATTTTATATTAAAATTATATAAATAATTTTTGTTCTCTATAAATAAAATATTATATATATAACTTTCTTTTTATATTAAAATTTTCATTTATTCATAATCTCTCTTCTTGAATACAATGCTTATCTCAATACATTCATAAATATATACCGAATTGAAACATAACCATATGAATATTCTTTGCAAACAAAAAAAATGTCATATCAATTGTCGCTTAACAATGATTAATTGGATCGATTAGGAAAACAATTTTATTGTTGATAATCTATTAAAATTATAATCTCATAATTTAACATCTAAATGGATTACTAAAAAAAAAAAATCAAATTCTAACTTGCAAAACAACTAATTATTAACCCAAATCAAATCAAATCAATGGGATAAAGAAAAAGAACTTGTGATCGAGAATTGGAATACCAAAATACATTAATATACATAAAAGTCGATACAAATTTGTCAAAAGATAAACAGATGTGGTAATTAAATCAATAATAACAAAAAACACCATTAGCCAAAAAAAAAAAAGGTTAAAACAATAAAAGAATCCACCAAAAGAGAAAACAAAATTGGAGAGAGAGAGAGAGAGAGAGAGAGTATTGACATTTTTTGCCCTGAACAACTTTGAAGGAACATGATAGAGAGGTGGAAATGAAATAAAAAGAAATTTATAAGAAAATTAAGATGGAAGAGGAAGGGTTAAAGTAGATGAAATTTTGAAAATTTAAAATGATAATTGTAGGGTCAATTTTTGTAGCCCAAGCCCACGAACATATGGATTTTGAGCCCACTGAACCCAAAACAATAAATTTGTAGAGAAATGGGTGAAAGAGCTAGGTTAGAGCTGAATAAACAGAAATAACAGCAAGGTTTTAGGATGAAGTTGTGTTAAAACGTGATCGGACGCATGTATACTCCCCGTCCGAAGAGGTGTTTCTATATCATAAGCTTGGTTTACAATTCTTGGGAACTACAGTAATGAGATTCTCTCCCCTTTTCCCTTCTTCACCATCAGGGGCATCCCTCTCTTATATAGTATCCCCTTCCTCCATCTTCATCGTCCACTTGTTCATCATCCAGAAGTCCACTTGAGTGCATGTCCCATCACACTCTCTCTTTAGCCTTGTGTGAGTGGCGGTAGTTGAGAATGCACTGTTCAGGAGTCTTCTCCACATAAATGCGGCCAGGAAGGTAGGTGCAGTGCATTTAATGCGGTGGTTGAGGCCTGTCTCTTAGATATTTCCCTGTTCCTGTTATCCTCATGCGTGTCCGAGGTTCACTCTCCTCCTTACACTTGTCAGAAGGATCACTTGAGCTTCCCATATATCTGTCAGGCAAAGATTCTTCGTGTCCGAGGGCATTGGACCCCTCGGACAAATAAACATCTCCTCGGATATTGCCCGCGCTCCTCTCCAGACATGCTCCCTTTGCATGGGCCTCTGATTAAATGTTTTCATCTCCTCGGACGAACAGTGTTCCTTAAATGGGGCCTTGGGCCCAACAAGTTGGGTTGGGCTTTTCGCCCCCCACAATAATGATGGAGAAAATTTAGAAATTTATAAAGGAATCAAATGAAATTTTTTTAAAGGACAATGATTGGAGGAGATGAAAGATTGAATTAAGAAAACAATGGTTGAAGAAGATGAAAGGTTGAATAAGGTAAAAATTGCAAAAAATAAAAAATAAGAAAGGATGCTAATGATGTGGTGCAAAAAGATATTTATATAATTTATTGCAAAGCTTCCATATTATATATAGTATAAATAGATATGTATAGACATTGTTTTTGGCGTTTGATTATTCATTGATTTTATTTTTTAGTTATAAACATTTAAATTAAAGTACATGAATATGTAAAAACAAAATTATATGTAAAGTTAAAATTGCCCAAAATGAATGTGTAAAGTCAATCTATTTGTATATTTAATATTGTCGACAAATTTAGGAATAAAAAATAAATAAGAAAAATAATAATTATATGACCAATAACGTGACAAATGAGGTAGCACAACAATTAGCATAACATATTTTTTAGTTATAAAAATTAAAAGAGATGAATATGTAAAGACAGAATTATATGTAAAGTTAAAACCGATCAAGATGAATGTGTAAAGTCAATCTATTAATATTTTTAATATTGTCAACAAAATTTAGAAAAAATAAATAAGAAAAATAATAATTATATGGCCAATGTTGTGATAGATGAGGTGGCTCAACATGAGTATATTAATATGTTTTAGTTATAAACATCTAAATTAAAGTAGATGAATATGTAAAGACAAAATTATATGTAAAGTTAAAATCGACCAAGATGAATGTGTAGTCAATCTATTTATATATTTAATATTGTCAACGAAATTTAGGAATATAAAATAAATAAGAAAAATAATAATTATATGGCCAATAACATGACGGATGAGATGGCGCAACATGAGCATAATAACAATAAATACTATACTTTAGCTTTTATCTATATATAGATATAGATATAGATAGATATAGATGAGGCGGCGTAACATAAGCATAGCAATATTTTTTAATTATAAACATCAAAATTAAAGTTGATAAATATGTAAAGATAAAATTATATGTAAAGTTAAAACCGACCAAGATAAATGTGTAAAGTCATTCTAATTATATTTTTAATATTTTCAAAAAAAATTAGGAATAAAAAATAAATAGAAAAAAAAAATTATATGGCTAAGATGTGACAGATGAGGTGGCGCAATATGAGCATAACAATAAAAAATGTTACACTTCACGTTTTAGATATATATATCTATATATATATATATATATATATAGATATAGATAGATGTCTTATTTTTTTTAGAGAAACTTTCAACCTATGACGTCTGCTTCTGATGATAGTTCTTTATCAATCATCAGACCAAGATATCAATTGGTTTTTAGTGTAGGCGGGGATTGAATTCCAGATCTCTTATTCAACCATCAGAGATTTTACCAGTTGAGCTAACTGGAACCCACAGTGGGTTAATCCCACATTGAAAAATGAGTTTGAGATAAAGAGGTTTAAAATTTGTGTTGTGTATCCAAGAGTTAGACCATTTTTGATATACACCATTGTAAGTTTCTTTAAAAAAACCTTCTCTCCCTCTCTCCGTGTGTGTGTTAAAAATACTTAATATTCTCAAAAGAAAAAACAGTTGGTTAATCCCACATTGGAAAATAAGTGTGAGTTAAAGAGGTTTAAACCTTGTGTTGTATATCCAAGAGTTAAGCCCTTTTGAATATGCACCACTGTAAGTTTCTTTAAAAAACTTATCTCCCTTTTCCCGTGTGTGTGTGTTAAAAATATTTAGTATTCTTAAAAGAAAAAACTCAAAAGAAAAAACAGTTGGTTAATCCCACATTGAAAAATAAGTGTGAGTTAAAGAGGTATAAAGTATGTGTTGTATATCCAAGAGTTAAGCCCTTTTGAATATGCACCACTGTAAATTTTTTTAAAAAACTTATCTCCCTTTCCCCGTGTGTGTGTGTGTGTTAAAAATATTTAGTATTCTTAAAAGAAAAGACTCAAAAGAAAAAACAGGTTGTTAATCCCACATTGAAAAATAAGTGTGAGTTAAAGAGGTTTAAAGTATGTGTTGTATATCCAAGAGTTAAGCTCTTTTGAATATGCACCACTGTAAGTTTCTTTAAAAATCTTATCCCCCTCTCCCCGTGTGTGTGTGTTAAAAATACTTAGTATTCTCAAAAAAGAAAAAAAAGAAAGAAAAAAAGATATAGATAGATGTGAATAGTTAGTGTAATAAATAATCATTTAAATGTAATAAAAATATATAATATCCTAAAGTCAAAATAACAAATAAATAATTGGGAAAAAACATTTTTTGACCTCCATATTTGGGGTATTTTATAATTTCCGCCATTATTTTTGAAATCAACCAATTCCCCCTTAATGTTTGAGAAATGAGCAAATATCTCCAATCTGTTAATTTTTTAGTTAAATCCAATAAAATTACAAAGATTACAAATGCAATATAGAAAAACAACAGTGCAATTTTCAACTTTTTTCTTCTTCTTTGTGGAGTACAACTAATGATTTCTTTAAAAAATTTCGTTAGATTCAATTGAGAAAATAATAAATTGGAGGTATTTATTCATTTTTCAAACATAAAAGAGGAGGAAAATTGATTGATTTTAAAGATATAAAGAGAATTATGAATTCTCCCAAACATATAGGGAGAAAAATACACTTTCCCATAAATAATTCTTAAAGATGATATATAGATGGGCTTTAAGCCTCTCTAAGGATAGAATCTAAAAAGAACAAGATAAAAAAGATTTGTCCCTTGATAAACAAGAAATATTAAACCTAGAGTACTAGCTAGACTACCTATTTTTTGTGCTCATTTTTAAATACAACTATATATTATTATTATTATTATTATTATTATTATTATTATATTCCTAAACCAAAAAAAGAAAAAGAAAAAAAGAGAGATAAGAATTAATATCTTTCAAATACTAACACTCAGTCATGGAGTGGCTCAATTACATACTAGTAGAGGTTGCAAATCTTTGACATTCAAACGCAATGATTAATTAAGTATTTTAAAAAGAATCCTCTAAAAAAAAAAGTATTTTAAAAGAATGTTACACATATCAATGCAAAAACTAGATAAATTCGTAGCTAGCATAACGATCATCTAGACCATCAAAACCATTTGCAACCATTAGATATTTAGATCACACTGTCATTTTTCACATCAAAGCGAATGTTTAGAACTTTAGACTATTTAGATTTCTTCTCCCAAAAAAAAAAAAAAAAAAACAATTTAGATTAGAATCCCAAAACTTGAGGGAAGTTAGCTTAGAATATATTGATAAATGAAAGAACGAATCAAAATAAAATTATAAAAAAATAAATAAATATAATATATTTTATTTATAATATTAAAATATTGCCATACGAAATCTCCTTGGTCAGACTCAGACTCTCTCTCTTTATTTGCTTTTTTCTGTGTGTAGTGAGTGCGACACCCTCTTCACACTTCAGTGTTCATTTCAATGGCGTGAGCGTGAAGGGTGACAGAACCGTACCATCCTATACTGAAAATCAAACCGTCAGAAGCCAAAACAAAAAAAACCCCTTTATTGTGTCTCATTCTCTCTTTCCTTTCACAATATCCCATTATCAAATCGAATCAAGTACTTTACGAGATTCAAAGAACACCAAAAAAGAAAAAAGAAAAAAATGCTATCATATTCCAAACGAGTCGTTATATAAAGAGAAGCACCTGTAGTAGCTTGTTATTTTGTGCCTTTATAACTAACTTTTTAGCGTCTTTGAATCCAATCCTGATGTGGGTTTTGGGATTTTGAGTCCTGGGTTGTCTTTGTTTTCCTTAATTTTTACATTTTGTTATTGTTGTTTTTTTTTTTTGGGTTGCTATGTTTAAAATAGGTGAGAAAGATAGGAGGGTTAGAGAGAACATGAAGAGGAATGGAGAGGTTGAAATGTTATTGAATGGGATCCCTAATCTCAATGTTTCTTCTTCTCCTCGTCAGCTTGTGAATGGTTCAACTATGAGCAGAGTTTCTCTGCAATCAGAGCTGTCGTCTCTTTCGAGCTCTTTCTCTAATGGGTTTTGTTCCTCTGAGGATGGTTCGCCATATCATCAAACACCCAGTACCCATTACTTGAACCACCACCACCTCAATGGGAATGCGAGGCTGGTTGAGGATGATATGGGTGGTTTGTCTGAGACTTTTCATAGAATGCATATTGGTGAGGAACAGAGGGATAGGTTTCATGGGGTTGGGTTTGGTGATTGTTCTTTTGGTGGTGGTGGTGGGAGTGGTAAACGTGGTGAGTATGAAGGTTTTAGTAATGGTTTTGAAGGTTTTGAGGCCTCTCATCATGGAGTTCCTGTGAATTTCAACGATAACATGAGGTTGAAATTGCTTGCTTTGCAGGGTGGTTATAGAGAGAGTGATTCAATGGGGTCTTATCTTTCTTATAATCAGTCTAATGGGTTGTGTTCTGGCTCCAGTTGCAACAAGAACCGTATGAATTATTTAATGCAGAATAGAAATGAACATGGAAATGGGTGTTACTATAATAGAGGGGTTCAAGTACAGAACCCAGGTACAATTAGGCCTTACCTTAATGATGCTTCTATTAGTATTAGCTTACCGCGGCATGAAATGGATTCTAATGGATTCAGTGAGGGCATGGAACCATGGAGTTCCTCTCAGTTGATGCACCACCCTAAGCTTGCTTCGAATGTGAACAATTCCTTTAATGGAAGGACTAAAGCAATTCCAAACAGCATGGTTCCTCATTCTATTATGTCTATGAAAGGTGCAAGTGGCATTGAGGCATTTACTTGTGAGGATAATTTCATCCTACAAGGGAACAGTTTGAGTTATGCCATCAACAAGAAATCCAACACTTCAAGGGGTCATAAGAAGAATCCACACATTGAGATTGCGGCGCAAAGCCAACGAGGGAAAAGCTCTGAACTGGATAGTTACTCTAGTATTGGAAGAATTTGTGAAAATGGTTTGAGTCTGAGCAGTGATTATCCATTGCCTTTGACACCAACTTTTAGTTCTTTGGCTGAGGTTCAGGGTTCTATATACTTCATGGCAAAGGATCAATATGGTTGTCGCTTCTTACAGAAGGTGTTTGATGAGGGAACATTTCAAGACGTGGAAATCATATTTGAGGAAATTATTGGTCACATTGTTGAACTTATGATGGACCCATTTGGCAATTACCTTGTGCAGAAGTTGTTGGATGTGTGCAATGAAGAACAGAGAATGCAGATTGTGCTCATGGTGACCAATGAACCAGGAAAACTTGTCAGAATTTCTCTACACACACATGGGTAAATTCTTCATTTATCACTAACTATTGTTGTTATTTTTGTAGGGTATTGATATTCTTTACAGTTCTTGTTGTTTCTGAATGAAATTTGTATTTTGTTATTAGCACGCGTGTGGTTCAGAAGTTGGTTGAGACTATCAAAACTACAAATCAGATTTCACTAGTTAAGTCAGCACTTGAACCTGGTTTTCTTGATCTTATTAAGGATCTGAATGGAAATCATGTGATTCAGCGTTGCTTGCAATGCCTTAGCTATGAAGACAACAAGGTATAGTTTTTTTCTTTTAATTTTGACTATTTGATGCAGCTTGTAAGATTCAATGTCTGAATGCTCTTTATTTCAATGTTGTGCCTTTTTATTTTTTGAGTTTTTTCTTAGATCTTATGTAATTTTTCAAAATGGAATGTTATTTTTTTACAAATCTTAATTGCCATGAAAAATGATATTAATCTTTTAGTCCTAACATTTCATTTTGGTAATTCTTTTCTTGTAAACAGCATTTTGGTGCAACATATTTTTATTTAAAATGACATGTTCTCATATTAGCTTGTGATTTGAATCTTATGCAACTGCAAATGAAATTAATGACACCAACCTCAACAGAGCCCAACACCAGTTCCTTGACTCAACTTATATTATATGGGTCCCTTCTCCCCATTCTGCTCTGTAACCATTTTTATTTTTGTCCATGCTAATGATAGGTCAACCAACTAATTAGCTACGTATCACCATTGTTTCTAATTTTCTGGTTCTAGTAACTTGAATCCTGTATAAGCCACATCATTAATTAATGTTGTATTTCATAGAGAAATCAATTCACCTTCACATTCTACCAAATCGTTCCCAGTTAGTGGTTTCATAAAGTATTCAGTTTGTGCCCTTAGGCATGCTGCTTGAGTCATTTTGATGTAAGCCCGATGACCTGTGAAAGTACTAGAAATACTTCCCAAAATAGTGAAAATACATTGTTAGGAATCATTGTTTTGATTGTCATGCCTCAATGTCAGCATTTATCAGTTTTTAACATTCTCCTTTGGTTGCTCATTCCTCTCCCCTTGGGGCCAGAACTTACTATAAAAAAAATGAAATAAAAATTCCTTTTGGTTAATCTTTTGATTCATTCAATTTTTAATAAAATTTCAAGCACCTTCTTGGTTACTTCCCAATACTGATGTTTCATATCTTGTTGCAGTTTCTTGATATTTGAAAGCCCTGTTGCTATTGGGTCTTAATCTTGAGACTAAACGATAAGGTGTCTCCGTATGTTTTAGAACAAACTGTAGTGCAAATTCATGTTGTTTAACCTTGAACTAATGAAACAAAAGATGCCTTAAAATGATGCCATATAGCGCGTTGACTTAAATTTTGAAGACGGAATTTCAACAAAGTTAATTCTTTATGATGTAATAGAGCAGGCCAATTCAGCAACTAGATTCATACTATGATGAACTGGAATGCTATAGAAATAATGGCCATCCTGCTCTTCTATGAGTAATTTATTTTTTTCTTTTCCACCATTGGGGAGGGGCGTTGATAGGTGAGGAGATGCAAGTAAGCATTATTATATGCTTTGTGTATTGTGGAAGTGTCAATACTAGGGCCTAAGGTTATACTCCTTTAAGAACAAGGAAGTTAAGTAATTCATTTCAAATAATGGGATGGCATTAGTTTATTTTATTAGTAATAAAAATTATATTGAAATCAAAACAGACCCAAGTACATAGGAAATGTACTATGGGTGCAAAACAATTAAGATCCCAAATTACAATGACCAATCAAAACAGGGAGAGAAGAAAAGGAATAAGTTTGTAAAGCTAAACTCTACTCAAACAAAGAATGGGTGGAGGGCAGGTTGTGGGATCAAAACCCAATGAGTGCATGTGTAGTTTATCACTAAAAGTTGTATAATCAACACACAACATTATAGATGATCTCTAAACTCTGATCTGTTGCATGCAGACAAGCACATTGCCATATGTATGCACATTACCAACTAATAAATCCCTAAGCATTGCACCTTTAACAGAAGAACATTTACAGGAAGGCTAGATGGGGATGGGAATGATTATTTGGAGCTTTTGATTTTTAGGAATAGCATATGGAATTTTGTGAGGAGTTGATCAAGCTCAATATTGATAATGATCTCCTTCCAAAACCGATTTGGACCACTACTCAACCCAAAAATGGTTGGATGAACCAGGTTCAAAATTGCCTGTGCAGGGAAGCACGCACACTTAGGGCCCTGTTTGTCTTCCCCTTGGATGATGGCTCCCTTTGTACTTCTGTACACTTCAATGCATGAGTTGAGCACTAGGATTAGGCAAATTGAAAAATGATGATCATCATAAAAAATTGACATAATTCATAATAATGACTTATTCCAACTGCTGTGATGATATGCTCCAACTTTTCTTCAGAGCACCTTTCAAAGTAATGGACATTGTTCATTAGCAACTGCAGAAAGTGTTGAATAAGGCATTCAAATTGTCTGGGACAACTAAACTGGCCCCTAACGTATAAACAATAATAGACTTATTGAAAAGCTTAAATTCAAGACAACTATGTAGTGCAAAACCCATTCTAAGGGCTAGGTTAAAATTCACCATAGCATATATGTTCACCAAAGATCAATGTTTCAGTAATTTTTTTTCTTTTTGAAGTATGGTACTCAATCTATAACATAGTGACATGCTATCTCATTGACCATTCTAGATATTTCCCATGGATATGCTTTTCTATAAAGCTTCAATATGCTCTATCTTTATGTCTTAATGCTCTGTATGGTGTATGCTTTTTGTAGGGTCTTCTATCTTTATTTTGAGTTGAAACTTATTCTGAACTTTTTTTGTCCTTGTTTGATCTTTGCAGTTTATTTTTGTTGCTGCTGCAAGGTTCTGTGTGGATATTGCAACTCATAGGCATGGATGTTGTGTATTGCAACGGTGCATTGCATGTTCAATTGGGGAATATCGAGATAAGTTGGTTTCTGAAATTTCTAGAAATGGGCTTCTTCTTGCTCAAGATCCTTTTGGGTAATCATTTACACACTTCAATTGCTGTTTGTTTTTCCTTTGGTTGCTGACCGTTACCTACTTTAACATGATATATATTTGTAATATATTTTGATATATGATTTTATATTGCCAGTTTTTAATGAATCAAAAGTTTTCCACCAAAATTTTCTTTAATCCACCTTGAGATAAGTGTAAACTTGTGTTAATTCTTTTTGGTGCTGTTTATGTATTTGTTATATCATTTTTAACCTACCAATTTATTGCATCATAGACCATCTTAATGGAGAGTTTACAGTGAGATAATGATATGAGATTTATATTATTACAATGGCAGAACCTTGGATCTGTTCCTTATACCCTATGTAAGTAGGGCATTCCATTGTCTGGGTGTAATTTCTGACATGGCTTCACTATTATCAATATGTTAACGTTTAGTACTTGAAATGGTGTCTGCACACTTAACGTGATGATGTGTTCGTGACTGGAGCAAAACTGATATATCATGTAGTATTTTGTTAATTTCAATGCAAATACATATTTGCACAATTGCTTACCTACCATGTAGAATATTTTACTTTTTGGCCTGCTTTCATGCATAATTTTATTCAAGAGAGCTTTGATCCCAGTTAATATGGTTCCTTTTTACATGCTTATTTGGAGATGATTATTAAATATACTCAACTTCCTTCTAAAGATTTTGCAATTTGCCTCCTAAGATATATGGTGTTTTATTGAAATAAAAGTAGATTTAGTACTAGCTGAATGCCATGCCTTCCTTAGCGAACTCATTTCTGAGACTCCAGTCCTAAGTGGATTGGGCCGATTGGAATCTGCCATATACTAAAAAAAAGCTCTTGAAAGAGCTGCCTTTTTCTCTCTCTTTTTTTTTGGGGGGTTGGGGAGGGCGGGTTGTGAAACTCACTTCTTCTCGGTAGCATCCATACCCTTCATAAATTGTTATCAATTGTGTCTTGTCAGCAGATGTGGGGAATACATATTTGTTACTAATGTATAGCATTCAGGAGTCTATTGTATACTTATGGCTGTAAATCAATAATAGTGCATTACCTCAATCATTTGGGAATGGAAATATAGTATTAGCACGAATCTTTTGTTGCTCATTCTCTCTCTGTCCCTTTTTATTTCTCCTTTTGTCACCTAAGATAATGCATCTTTACTTACCATCTTTTCTCCTGAGTGGGTCCTTAAGTATGTGACATTGGTATGTGCATCAAAATATCAGACTATCGGGTTTGAAAATACACCAAAGTTGGTTTTGGTGAGGCTACATTGAGTTGAGACATCACAAGTTGTTGATTGAATGCACTTGCTTACAAAATATTTTATGGACTAGACTATTGCTCACTGTCATTGCTCTTTTTTCACTTTTCTTTTTCTTCTTCCCAAGCATTGATGAATTTTTGAGTTTCGAATTTAACCCACCCTGTCTCATGGGCATGGTTTTGGCTCTAAAGATTTTATACGTACGAGATCATCTTGATCAATGGTTCCTTGTTTCCTTATTTGCCTATAATATTGCACTAATTGATATTTTTTGGGTGTCTAGTTTCTCCATCCATCTATTGTAACATTTCCATCAATTGTACATTATGGACATGATATGAATGAAGAAGAGCTTTTTCGTTGCTGTATTCTTCTATACATCTGCCTCTCCGCAGCTATAATTATGCAAAATTCACCTGGAGCTTTTTATTTAATTTTAGAATTCATGTTCCAACTTATTGGTTTATAAACATATTCTGCTTTAAATCTTGGAACAATCCCCCCCCCAACCCCTTCTCCACACCCCCCCCAAAAAAAAAAAACTCCCAGAGTCTGAAATACTTTAGTATCAGAAAGAGCATAGATCGGGTCTGACTGAATATCTTCTTGTTTTTGTGATGCAGAAATTATGTTATTCAGTATATTATAGAGCTAAAGATCCCATCTGTGAGTTTCAAATTGATTTCTCAGTTTAAAGGGAACTACGTACCGCTCTCAATGCAGAAATTTAGCAGTCATGTGGTTGAAAAATGTCTTAAGCATTTTGAAGAGACCAGGCCTAGAATCATCCGCGAATTGCTCTCAGTGTCTCACTTTGAACAGCTGTTGCAAGACCCCTATGCCAACTATGTCATTCAATCAGCTCTAGCAGTTACAAAGGTATGATATCTAAGATTTTCTCTCAAAATTTCTTTTACACATTGATCATACTGGATATTGTTTAATGCTGGAGAATCTCTCTCTCAACTTCAGGGTCCTCTTCATGCTTCACTGGTGGAAGCAGTGAGAGCTCACATGATCTTACGCACCAGCCCGTATTGCAAGAGGATTTTCACCCGGAAACTCTTGAAGAAATGATGTGTATTAGCCTATCGTAAAACTGTACGCATTATATCAAGATACCAAGATGTCCACTAATAAGAACTACTCTTGTCTTAGGCACATATAAAATAGCATCTATCCTCCAGTATCTTTTGCTAATCTCCAGGTGAGAAGTCTGCAATGTACACTTTTTGTGGATGACCTCCAGGAATCTGAGTGTAAAAATTAGGTTTTTGCTTGTAGTTTCTCATGATGCAGACGTGTCATGTATCATTTTGTTGTCTTGTTGTTGATCTAAATTTAGAAAGTTATGATGTATGATATTTCACACGACCAGAAGAACAGTCTTAGTCGCCTAATTAAATCTGATGCCTAGATATCATCTTGACTATATTTCTTCTTCATTTTTGATATTTGATAAATTGAGATATAGCCTGTTGAAGTAGCTAGCTAAATTGATAAAGTATGTTGGTATTGGATCTGGAAACTTTTTAGGTTGAAACCACCAAGTCTCTTGTTATAACTGCTAGTTGATGTACACAAGTCAGCTTCATGCCAAATTATGAATGAACATGAAAAGATGAGGAAAAGATGTGGAACATTTTGTGATGGCTACTCCAAACTTCTTAATAAATTATCATATCTAAGTTTCTTTACTTTTGACCAGGGCTGTCTTTCTGTTATTTTATTTGACTTTCTATTATATATATATATATATATATATATATATATATGTTTCTGTTTTAAAACCATTCTTGCTTTTTGAAATGTAAAATTGCTAATTAAGTTTTTGTATTAGGTTTTATTTACGTCTCTTTCACAAGTTAGTAAAATTTTGTCAATGAAGATTTGCCACACTCACAATAAAATTTTTTTTGGTGAAAATTTTAATTGAGTTAGATTTCTATTGGCTCAATATTTTGAGAGCCTTCTAGGAGGTGGGAGAAAAATGCAAAACCTATCTATATTTTTTTCTTTTAAAAAATCATCATCATTTTACAATTTCAAGATATTTTTATACAATTTTGGCGTCTTTTGCTTATGCAATAGAGGGCCTTAATACCACTTCAATTTTTGGGGGACAAGTGGGGCCTTGGGATTAGGCCTTGAGCCGGCCTGGTGCTTACACTTTTACATTTTTTTTATTTTCTCAATTGATTTGCTTGGTTATATACCTTGGGAAAGATGTATTCAAGAACATAATAAAAAAAAAATTGATTGATAAATTGAGAATGAAAAAAAAATCATATTACAACTTCAAATTATGAAAAAAAATTATTGAGTAAATTAAACCAAGTATGAAAAAATAAATTAAAGTTTACGTTTATATTAGATTTTGTTTAATAAGCATACAATTGTTTATTTGATTTTATTTTTATTAATACTATGAATTAATATTTTTTAGGTTAATTTTTCTTTCAATCTTGTTGGAAAGTGACATCCAAATATGGGAATGCTTGTCCCATTTGGTACACCCACTCAAACACATATTTTCAGTTTTTAAATAACATTACACTTATTTCTACACACTTTTTTACCCACACGTATTTCTACACATGTTTTCAGTTTTTAAGTGCATATACCAAACATCCTTAGTAGCGCAAAAAGTGGAAGAAATCAACCATATGGCTCAAAAATCAGTAAAAAACATGATAGGACATTTGCATAGAGGAAAAGCAAGAGAAAAGAGAGATAATAATAATAATAATAAAATTTCGGAAGAAATTTAGGTATGGTAACATCTTCTAGTTCTATAAAAGCATGGCTAGTTTGGGATTATGATAGGGAATGCCTCATATTTAACTTGATTATTTCAAAAGGTTATGCCTTTAAAATGATCACAAATATGTGAACAATAAGCTTTCTCAACCCCTTTACCTTGAATTATGATAAGTGGTATCGTCACTGGTCCTCTTTCTAGCTCTGTGGCTTGAATTCTCATACCAAGCATCAAGTCATCGTTTCCAGGGCTGGTTAGAGAGAGAGCAATGAGAAAGTAGCAATCAAATACCTCACATGCTTCAGTTTAAGCATTTAAGATGTTTATTGCTATTATTTCTAGAGTAACAATCTGCAATGTTTATTAATTAGCTCTAGCTAAACTAATACCTCCTCTCCTTGTAAGAGCAAGATAGAGGGTTGGGTGGTGAGCTCAAGACTCACCAAGTGATCAGAAAACCCAATAATAATGATAATAATAAAAACTGCAATTTTATTCAAAGCAACTTGTACCATATGGTCCATACTTCATATCTTATATAATTATAAGGTAACAACATTTAAAGTTTTCAAAGGCAGACACAACCATATAACAGGATATAAGACAATCTTAAACACAACACTCACTGCAAAACATAACATTAAATACATTTGGCTCAGCCAAAATTAGGTCTTTATGAAACAGACACTTAACAGCTCAAGCGTCCCCATGCCCTATCAGTGCCAGCAGCAAGTCTTCATAATCTCCACGAGTGTCCTTGGCAATGGCATGGTCCAGAGGGACACTGTTTCTTTTATGGTATTCATCCTTTATAATCTTCATGTCAATCTCGGCCCTTGTAGTGACAACCCTAGTGAGAGCTCCTTCATCTGTTCCTTGTTTGTTGATTGCAAGACGAAGAACATTCTCAAAATACTCCTCAGAACGAGTCAAGCACTTAATTGTGGCCCTCAGGATTGAGAGGAACTCATCCTTAGGGTCAGCCTCGAGATCCTGCATATAAGATTGCACATTCCAATAAATCATACCATTTGACAAGTATGTATCTAAAAGCTAAAAAATTAAAAAGAAAAACTAGCCTTCCCAGAAGCTGAAATTCGAATTCCACACCTTAAATTGGAGACCATAAATAATATATGCAATATGTTGCACAAAGTCTAAAAAACTAAAATACATCACCACAACAAGAGAAATACACTTTAGATGCCCCAGTTCCTTTATTGTTATTTTTCACATGTGTGTAGCCCAAGTAATAGGGGTTATAATAAAATTTCAGCTACCCCATAAAAGAACCCCCATTATCTGGGTTAGCTTTCCCTATTTCCTAACAATGGTTTTCTTTGGAATGTCCTAGACCTATCACAATAACAATCGCATGATAAAAGGGGGTTGAGATAAATTGATTGGGCTCATTTACAACATTAAGATGTCAAATATACACTATATGAAACAATTATTTTTATGCTTTGCAATTCGGAAAATAAACAATGGCATCCCTGTGTTTAGAACAAAAGAGCCCCTGAATTCCCATGAGAAACCCCAGAGAATTGCAAACCACAGTGACACAGTTCAGTTAGGATAATATCAAGATGCAAAGGGTAAAAATCAGAACAATAACGCCAAGGATATCTGGTCGAAGTCATATAGGTCTTAATTGCATACCTTTTCAATGTCATTTTTAAATTCATTTTTATAGTGATTCAGAGTAGCATTGATCTGTGCTTTGCTCCTAGTGGTCAAAATCCGGATAAGATCCTCATCATTGTAAGCCTTCTTTGAAATCTTTTCATGCAGTAATTTAGCCTCTGATTTCGCCAGCGTCATATTGACCTCATCTCCCTCATATCGGTATGCACTTACAAGAGGAACCAAAAGCTGGGAGGAAAAAAAAATGAAACAAGTATTATTTTGTATCGCTGATAAAAAAAGATTAAATGAATTTTTTAAGAAAAATGCACAAATTTGAAAAGCTTATAACAGAAGCAGCTTCATTGAGGCTACTCTGTTTATCAGCCACAAACCATTACATGACAGTAGCTTTCAATCATGAGCTTGGGAACACACCACTGGTTTGACAAGCACCAACATATTTTTGTTGACAAAATCTACTTTTCTTTATCCTTTTGAAGGCACATATGCAAATTTTACAATCTGGAAAGCGAGGTTTGACTATCATTGTCTAAAAATCTTAGGCATAATCCCATTTAACTGTTATTACACAAGTGAATCTGACCACAAAAAATTGCTTATGTCACTGAACCTATCCTAACAAATGGTTGCTGCCTGATAGCAAGAAGTATCTGCATTTCAGCTCTTCTTCAAAAGTTGCCGAACAGTCTTCTTGGAGAGAAAAAAAGAAATGCATAAGTTTTTTTTGATAAATAATAGTTGGAGGTGGGAGATTTGAACCTTGGATGTTTTCCTTGGAAACACCAAGAAGTGCCAACTAGTTAAGCTATAAGGCACTTGGCAAAAAAGAAGTAATGCATAAACATGAGAAATATTTTCTAAACAAGGAAAAAAGACTCCAAATCCAACAGAAATCTCTATAACAGTCAGGCACAAGAAATAATAAACAAAGCAAAATAACTTTAATTATTGATTTTCCATCTAAACCCAAAAGTGTTTATTGTCCCCAAGCTATACCTTGCGGAAGTCCCCAGTTGTGTGGTATGCAACATCTTCTTCAAGGGACTTTTTATAACGAACATGATAAGCCTGCCTAGCCAGAAGTAGATCATGTGAAGATCTTGTGCAGGCTATTTCCATAAGAACCTGATTGCTTGAAGTCCACCTCTTTGTTGCTTCATTGGCCAAAAGCGCATCACGTTCAGCAGGCTCAAGTGCCCAAAGCAACACCGCCCTCTGATGGGAAGAAATTGGAAAAACAACTATGTCAGTGTTCTTACCACCCCCAACTCAATCATCCCCTGATTGATATTAACCATAATAACATATATTTTAATTTTATATCAGACTTGAAATGAAGATTAAATATTTGATACCCCTGTTCTCAAGTAAAGTCCTCATGCCAATCTGTAAAATGGGTAAACCAATATTCTCAATGATAAAAAACCTTGATAAATTACCATTATCTGAAAAATTTAAGCTGTTAGGAAATTGTGAATATAAAGATAAGATCCGATACTCTAATACCTTGATAAATTACCATTATCAAAAAAGCCAAAGCTGTTAGGAAAGTGTGAGTTTAATCATTAATCTAAAATTAACCAAAAAAGAAAATGCAGGTCTAAAACTGACCTCAAAGTCATGTGTGAGTTCTTTATCCAATGCCTTGAGGAGATCTTCTCCATAAGTTTCAGCATAAGTTTGTCGGATCAACTTTCTTTGAGCAGCATTTCTATGACCCAAGATGGAGATAATCAACTTCTCATTTGTTCCCCATCCTACAATGATATTGATCACAGTCAATTCATCTAGCTAACTGTTCAAACATGGAAGAAATATTGTATGGAGTAACAAATGCACTGAAAAAACCATCTTGGGTCATCGAAAAACTTAACGAAAAGAAAGATTATAATCAGATCATAACAAAATTTATCACAAAATCATAAGAACAGAGTCTAAGTATAAAACAATGAGTACGTAAACAGATCCAAACACCATTTTGATCGCACACCACACCAGCTTTCAGATCGACTTTTTTTTTTTTTTTTTGAAAAAAATAAAGGATCAGGATCGCGATCTTTTTAGAAATCCACGGAAGGAGCAAAAAAAGTGAATTCAGATTCTCAAACAATTAGGATCATAAAGAAAAGGGTTTGAATTGTAAAAAAAACACACACACACACAAGCAAACGAAGAAGAAAATGTTAAAAGTGGGAGACCTTCGAAGGCTTTTCGGAGTTGCTCGCAGTCTTCGGACACAGAGGGGATCGTCGCAGGTACTATGAGAGTCGACATTTTTTGTGTTACGCTGTTTTTCCTGGGTGTTTGTCTGTGTAAAAAAAAGAAGTAGAGACTAGAAAACGGTAATGGAAGAAAAGTGTCAAGTGAATAGCGCTTTTTATAGTAAATAGTAACGGACAGCCTGCAATATCTATTGGAGTGGGAATAAAAAAATATTCCCTAAAAAAATATCTATATTATACTATATCGAGTGTATGACTCGATATAGTATAATAAGAGTATAACCCTAAAAAAAAAAAAAGTATAATAAGAGTATAAGACCCATTATACACTGTATTACTTATCACTTGGTTACTACTTATAGTTAATAAGTACTAATACAAACATACACTTTTCTTTTCATTTTTTTTTTTTTATGGGAACATACAATTTTCTTTAATATTATATGAAACCATACGATGTATTATAATATTGTTATAATATAGTTTTTGTTTTTGTAGAACTTTGATTTAAAGTAGTTGGTTCCAATTAGCTCAATTAATAAAGTCTTTGATAGTTATATAAAAGATATGAGGTTCAATCCCCGTCTACACAAAAAACTAATTGGTGTTTTGGTCTGACGATAAAAAGTTATTATTAGGAGCGGACGCCATATGTTGAAACTCTCTTTAAAAAAAAAAAAAAACTTAAAAGTATGTCACAGATAGCTTGAAAAAGTATGTACTATTTATAGTTTTACTAATTTTAGATGGAAATTTCCATTGAATTCTTCTTGTGGATTATAAAATCTCATAATATCTATAATCTATATAAAATAAAAAATATTAGACTTTTAATTGATTTCATAATATTTTGCTAAATAAGATTTCTTTTAAGAACCTTTTAAGCTTTTGAGAATTACAATTTTCACATTAATATTTCAATATATATTGATTAATTTGAAATTTAATTTTATATTTAAACCTTTAATTAGAATCTTGTCACATATTTTCTTTAAATGATAGAATAGATAGTTCCATATACAAACACAATCATAATAAATAATTATCAATACTTACCATAATTAAATATTTAATAAGACTAAATAAAAAATCATAATAATTACCTATTAATAATTATCATAATTATCAAATTTTATATTTAATATTTCATATACAAATATAATAAAAATAAATGACTATTAATAATTATCAATTTTACATATGGTTATGCTATTCTATATATTTTTTAATTGATTTTAAATTTTATTATATATTTAATCTACCATTAGAATACTGCCATATTATAATTTTATTATTGCCATATTATAATTTTTTTAAAATTGTAAAATAGATAGTTACATATAAAAGATGAAATAATAAATATAGCTATTAATAATTTTTATAAATGATCAAATTTCATATTTAGACAAAAAATGAAAGAGAAATAATAATTTTTTATTAAGCTTTTCCTTTGCACAAGTTAGTAACTTGTTTCTACCTTTTCAGTAAAAAAAAAAAAAGTAACTAGTATATATATAAAAGTAAAAACTTCAATTCTTGCTTTGTTTATTTTTTGCATTTTTTTGTATTTGGTAGCAAAAAAAAATCTCAATGGAAAACTATCTTTAGTCAATGAAAAATCCTATTAAAAATATGACTTATTTTAAGAGGTTTTTTTGCTAAATTTCTTTTGGAAGACAATATCTTACCATAAAATGTTTTTTGGCTCATTTTTAGGTCATTACCAAACATAAAAGAAAATGAAATATTTTTTTAGAAATTAATTCATTTTCTAGAAATTCATAAGATTGAAACAAATAAGGCATGTACGCTTTGTTTGAATTCTATAAGGAAATGATTTGGCTTGCAAAAATTAAGAAAATGATCTAATTTACCAAAATCTTTAATAAGTGGTAGCCACTTGCCATAGAATGACTCTTTGGACAAAAATTACAGAGCAATAGAAATCTAAATTGAATTCTTAGATGAACTCCCTCAGTTTCATAATATATAATGTATATGATTAGCTTATAACCCCTGTAGGGTTAAATTAGGAACAATCACACACATATAATTAACAAATTGAGTCTTTTATATTTTCTAAGTTTAGATGCATGAACTTGCATGTAAAGATAATTAACACAATGCAAAATTATAAATGTGCTATTGTGCACTTAGATTATTCATCAAGAAAAAATATGCTCAAGATAGTTCATGTTCATGTCTGGTCAAGAAGCCCTCACAAAACAGTAAACACTCTCCTAATGATTAACGGTCACAGCTCACGACCCAATATCTTAGTCTTTTCAAACCAGCTATGATTTTTTTCCTTGAGTAAAAAGACTTTATTAGACAAAGCTTCCCTCCTAATTTAGTTCCAATGGTTTGAGCATGGAAGGGCCCCGGATGTACCTAATATCGTAAGACTCTTCAAACCCAGACCAGTGAATGGCAAGACTCAAAAAAGTTTTCCAAAGATTTGCATTATTGCATATTGGAGGACATAAGGTAAGATTTCATTTCCTTCTATAAATTCCGATGCCTGTAGCCAAAAATCTTCCATAAAAAGCTGGAGTCATGGCTTCTTTACATAAAAAGCTATCCACAGTTTCCGGATTGTTGTGTTGGTTTCCTTTGTCTGTCCTATTTTGCTGCTTTCTCCGCATCTTCTTTGTGGCTGCTGTTTCTATTAGAGATGAAGTAGCAGGAAAAGAATGGAAGGAATAGCAAAAGCCCTTCTTAAATGGAAAGCAAGTAGTTGAGTTCAAATCTTCTATCTCACTTTTTCTGTTCCACTTTATACTCCACTAATAAAAATTTGCTACTTTTTCTGTTCCACTTTATACTCCACTAATAAAAATTTGCTACGTGTCCAACCTTCTTAATTAAATTCTATTTTTTTGATTTTTTGATTCTATATTTCTATTACCTAAAATAAGATGGTGGGTACCGAAACATAGATTTGAAGACAAAGAGGCGGTCATGGATATGGGGTACCAACTAGCAAGAGGTCACAAAACTAATAAAGTTATAGATTTGAAAATAAAGGTGACGGTGGATGGCTGTAACTAGTGGCGTTGATGGCGCCAGTGATCTCTTGATAGTGCTGTCGGTGAAGGTCGGTGGCTGTGATGGGGATGTGTTGGGCTTTATTTTTTTATTTATTTTTATTTTAGTTAATAAAATAAGAAAAACATAAAATTATTAAGGCTAATATGCACTTTTGGTTTCTACATTTTAGTTCGATTCTCGATTTGGTCCATAAATGGATTTCGCTCCTAGGTTAGTCCCTGATTTCAAAAAATCATTTTTATTTTACTCCCTTCTGTCAACCCAGTAACAGAAAAATTTGAGGTGACAAATGGAGTGCTTTGTTGGCATGTTATAAGCTGACGTGACTAATAAAATAATATTAAAAAAAATTATATTCAACATTTTAAATTCAATGTTAGCATTTAAATTAATAAAAAAGCCAGCTTAGAAAAATTAAACTAAATTAAAAAACAAACTTTAAATCTAATTTTTTTTAAAACCAACTTTAAATCTAATTTTATTATTATTATTATTATTATCATTTTTACTTTCATTATTTTTTTCATAAGAACAAAAGAACTTGTTCTTCAATGTTCTTCTTAAATCCAAGAAATAAACCCAGAAACGACATCAAACCTAGAATCAAAGAGCAAACCCAGAATAAAAGAACATGAACATCAAACCTACAGGAAAAAGAAAAAAACATGAACATCACCAAATCAAAGAGCATGAACAAGAGCAAACACAGGAAAACCCACACAAAACCACACCCAAACCAAACCATCCAAAGAATAGAAACTTGGCAAAGTACCCAACTCATCCACTCCCAAACTAAACCATAATCAAAGAAATTTCGAAAACCACAAGAAGTTAATAACTTAAAAAACAAAAAGAAATTTCAAAATGGGAAATTCCTAGCAAACACCAAAACCAAATCTCCAGCAAACCCCAAACCCCAAATGTCCAGAAACGATCACCGATCAGACCAACAACAATAAACCCTGCAATCCCAACCAAAGAACCCAGTCAAACCTAGCAAACCCAGTCGAACCCAGCACCCACCAACATCTCTTTCTCTAAACTCAGATCTGATCAAACCCAGTCAAACTTGCCAACGATCACCGATCAAAGCCGAAGAGAAAGCCCAGATCCCAGCAAACCCAGTTGAACCCAGCACCCACCATCACTTTCTCTAAACCCAGATCCAAAGAGAAAGCCAAAAGAGAGATAGAGATAGAGATTTTGATCCGAGAGAAAGAGAGAGCTTTAGATGAAAGAGAGCTTCATTTTAGATGAGAAAGAGCTTTAGTAAGTTGAATCTAGTGGATAAGCAATGACCAAAATGTATTTGGTCATATTTGCTGATGTGAATATTTTTTATTTATTTTTTTGGGTGAACAGATATTCAATCTTTAAAACTAAAAAAAGTAAGGAATTAAAAATTTTTTGTTTTAATTTTTTATTAATTTAAATCTGATGTGGCATTTAAAAAATGCCAAATAATTTTTTTAATAATATTTTAATGACCACATCAGCACCATGTCAGCAAGCAGGACACTCTGTTTGCCACCTTAGATTTTTCTGTTATTGGGTTAACGGCAGGGACCAAAATAAAAAAGATTTTCTAAAATCAAGGATTGACCTAAGAGCAAAATCAATTTAGGGACCAAATCGAAAATCGGCCCAAAATGTAGGAACCAAAAGTGCATTTTCGCCAATTATTAATTAATTAAGAAGGTTGGACATGTGACAAATTTTTATTAGTGGAGTATAGGGTGGAACAGAAAAAGTGAGACAGAAGATTTAGACTCCAAGTTGAAAGCCAATCTCTCCTATTTTCTTGGGGTGGAGGAGGCCAACATGCAATTGGGTTGGAACTTGCGATGAGTTGGGAAGTCTTACCCATCTAAACCTTTTGAGTCTTGGTTTGAAAGGTACGCTTTAAGTTTCCCATCCTTTCCCAACCTCCTTACTGTTGATCTATCACATAACTCGCTTTAGAGCATTCCCATTAAGATGGGTAAATGCTATAAATGTTAAAAATTAACATGCCAAATGCTATAAATCCTAAAAAAGGTGCTCCATCAATCCTCTTAAATGTTATTCATTTTACAATACTGCTACAGTGGACTGCTATCTCTAGCAGCCCACTGTAGCAAGATTGTAAAAAAAAAAGTATTTGTTTAATAGAAAAAAGTATTTGTTTAATAAAGAAAGAATAATGAAAACATAAAAAAATAATTAAAAAATAATATTTAAATGAAATGGTAAAATAATAGAATCTTTGATGTAGTGTGTTTTGTAAAGTGGGTTGTTAAAATGAAAAAAGTAACTTTTTAAGATGTTAAATGCTATATTTTATAGCATTCTTGATGAGAATGCTCTTATGGAACTATTCCCCACTAGATTGGTAACATTTCCAAACTCACCCATCTCAACTTGGCTTACAATAGTCTTTCTGGAACTATTACTTCAACCATTTGTAACCTTTCTAAACTCTTTTATCTTTGTTTTACCTGGCAATCATCAAGAATTCCACCTGAAATAGGACTACTTACAAATAGGGCCAGCCCAAGATTGGTTGAGACCTAAGGCGAAATTTTAAAGGGCATTTTTATATCTAAATATTACTTAAATAATATTTATTTTTTTATATTTCAAATCTATTATTAATTCTTACTGATTAATAAGACTATTTCACCCAGAGTGAGCTAATGATATTTACTATGTAGGTTTTACTATGTAGTTATTCAAAACAATCATTTATTATATTGTTTGAGTGGCACCAATTATATTCTTGCTATATCAGGTTGTAAGTTTTTTGTAATAAAATTTGTATTAGGTTTAGTATTTTTCATTCACTAAATGGTGAATTGGTGATTGTGTTGTATTTCTATTAATTCATAATTTTTTTTTTGTGTGGACAAGATGCTAAAATTACTACAAATTTTACTATAAAAAACTTACAAATTGATATAAAATTTTAATAAAAAAATAAATTAGTATTAAATTATTTATTATGATCACTGACATATCAATTTATAAGACATATATATGATAAATAAATAAAAAAACTTACTGCTCCCATTTAATATGGGGCCTTTCTATGTTAGGCTTAGGCCATGGCCCAAATGGCCTAGGCCTAGGGCCAGCCCTGCGGACAAGTCTTCAAAGTCTTCTCTTTTTTCTGGTAATCTTCTAAATGGTTCCATCCCTTAGGAAATAGGAACATTATGGGCTCTAGTTTGAAGTTTCCCTTGATTTAGATGAAAATAATCTCTCGGGTCACATCCCTGCTTCCATAGGAAATATGTCCAACTTGGCCGAACTTTTGCTCTATGAAAACAAACTTTCTGGATCAATTCCAACCGTTATTAGACAGATGCCCAACTTGTCTAGGCTCGTTCTTACTGAAAACAAACTTCCTGGATCAATTCTAACCACTATTAGAAACTTGACCAAACTCACCTATTTAAGTTGGATGACGAACAAACTAAATGGTCCCCTCCCAGAGGAATGATGGCTAGCTTGTCTATGCTTGATCTATCTGACAACCAGCTTTCGGGATCAATTTCAACCTCTATTGGAAATTTAACCAAGCTCACCGTTACCGAATTAATCTTGTTGATGAACAAACTAACCAGTTCCCTTCCACTTGAAATAAACAATCTTACCAATTTCATAAGTCAGCAACTAGACTATAACAATTTTATTGGCCATTTACCTCAACACATATGCCAAGCTGGAAAAACTGCACTAGCCTAGTCAGAGTTAGGCTTGATGGAAACCAACTAAAAGGAAATATAACTGAAGACTTTAGATTTTATCCAAACTTGAACTATTTTGATCTGAGTGACAATAACTTGTATGGTGAACTGTCATCAAATTGGGGAAAGTGGCATAAGATCTTCGGAAATATATATACCACCTAAGCTATTATGTGATGTAAGTTAAAACATGTTTAATTTCCAAAGATGTATGAGCATACGATAAGATGCATGAAATCCAAAATCTACATGAATAAATAAAAACCCTATATTTGCATGATAGGATTTAAATCACTTACATCCTCTCTTACTTCTAAACCTATTTTATGGGCCACATTTAAAATAAATAAGTTTGTGTGTGTTCTATTGTTAATTTTATTTTATGTAAATCTTTATATCCTTATACTTGTAAAGAATAAGGGTACTCAGCGATTCTATATTGTTAAGTGAAATTACAAATTTACAATATATAGCAACTTTAATGCATTGGATTTTATTGTTCTATACTTCAAAGTTTATTTTATTGACACATATTATAATTTATTATCGTAGATATTATTTTTTATTGATGTTTATGGTTTAGATTATTTTAAGGATTAAAAGTTTGAAAATAAATTTACAAACCAATTGACATAGTAAATTATATAAAAATACTAGATTTTTCCCCAAAATCATGTAAGAATTTTATTAACAAAACAATTACTTTTGTGGAAGAAGAGTTTTTCTAAATTAAACTTCATAAAACCCAACTTAAATTCAACTATGTCACAAAAAATATTAAGGGGATTAATCATATTATCAATTGAAAAAGGAAGTGTTAGCAAAATTCGAATACAAAAACTTAATTAGTAAGTTTTCATCTAAAAAATAAGAAGAATGAATTTTATAAAATAGAAAATTATAAAATATTATTTAATTGATATCTAAATTTATTAAAATAAAAATACCTTAGTTAAGTACATTGACTTTAGAGAATCTCTCTCCTTGGTTGGACATGCATGAATATCAGAATACGATGTGACGCCTTCAACGTTTTCCAGCCATAGCACAGCACATAGCATAAAAAAAAAGTGCTTTTCTTAGAATTTTCTGCAAATCTGCGCAGAAAGTAAACATTTTCTGGAATATTAATATACCTTCTCTCTCTCTCTCTCTCTCTCTCTTTTTAATAGGAATCAACATACCATGAACATAAGCAATTTTTTAAGTTGGTGGATAATGAACTTTAATACCTAACAAGATTTGAACCGGTAGTTTCAATCACCCAATATAAAATTGTGAAGGAGAAAAGGCCATTTACCCTAACTTTGCTTTTTGTTTGACGGAAAGCGGGAGGATGGAAGTCCGTATTAAAAGTGGGAGTAGAATGAGTTTTTTGACCAGCTTGACTCAAGAAAGGAGACTGGGCTTAGACAAGGCCCACTTAATTTACTTGACGGAAAAAATGGGAAAAAAGTAGTAACACTTACCTTTAATGATTAATTAAAAATTAAAAGTCTTGGAAGTTTATCTCAAAGGAAAAATCTTTAAGTTTCGCATTCCTATTTACCTTTTCTTTTCTCTTATTAGCTTGTTTCTGCACCTTAACAACGCAAAAAAAAAAAAAAAAAAAAAAAAATCTCATTTTTCGATAATTTGATAGACTATATATAGTTGATTTTTTTTTTTTTACAAATAATTTGACATAATTTAAATTACAAAAATGGTTGATTAATTTATTTGAGATAATAATATAATTTTATTTAAAATGAAACGCTGAATTATGAGCTTGAATTTTTAAATAAATATTAGAAAACGTATTAATGAATAAACTAAAAATTTATTAATTTGTATTTGTGTATCTATTATAATAGTAAATATAATAAAAATTTTATTTCTTCTAAAACAATTATTTTATTTCCTCACATTATTTTTTGTATTTTTCTAAAAAATAATAATAATACTTTTTTTACCATCTATGCACTTTCTTTTTTTTTAATCTTTCCAACTAAACACTTGCAATGAAAAATAATAATATTTTCTTTTCTGTTTATTGTTATTTATTTATTTGTCATTAATAATGACTCATTATTAAATATCCTGCTTGCCGGAGGAAGACTGATGTCAAGCTCAACCACTACGAGTACGAACTGCAAAGAATTCAAATAAATATTATTCCGATGGTTACTAAAGTGAGATGTGCTGAAGTAATTTCCGAAGTCTTAACATTACGAAGACTTTAAAGTTAAACTGTTCAGATAATTATCATTTCGTGATGTGTTCAATTTACTCTCCAACAATTCTTTTGTTGCTACTAGTAATTAGCCAGTTGCCCTGTCAAAAAAAAAAAAAAAAAGAAGAAGTTTTAGCCATTTGCATTCAATCGGATGATCATTAATTAGTCATTACAGAGAAGGGAAATGTTAAAACAACTCACTCACTAAACAGAACTTTTGGAGGATAGAGTGACTTGGGTTACTTTCTATGGATGGCTCGTTATCCATTTGCAAATTCACTGTAAGTCCCATTCAAACTGAAGTTTTTGCTCGAATTGATACTTCCAACGGTTTTGTAGCTGAAAGAAAAGATGGATTAGGAGATGAATGAAGGTTTTTTTTATTAAAAGATAGTTTTTTTTTAACTCATTTTTTTTCTTTTGATACTACCAAAATATAAGAAATACAGAAATCTATTTTTACATAAGATTCTTCATTGAAATAAACCAAGCGAAATATTTTTAGTTAAATTCTTTGAAGAAAAAAAACATTTTTTAAATGGAAAACTTATTCAAATATCACTTATTAAACAAATCTCAAAATAAATTACAAATTATGTTTTATACCTAACGTCCTTGTTTGAATTAATGCGATTTTATTTTTTATTTTAATTTAATAAAAAAAAAAAAGGGTTGTGAGGCCCGCGGCCTTCTTTATAGACATAATGAAGTTCCAACCCATAGGAAGGGAAAGGTTTAAAAAGATTTCGAAAGGGGTGAGTATAGAAGTATCATGACGTACCCAATTTTCAAACCCCTAAGAGGGGCAAGTTTTGGGTCAAACCCCTAAGAAGGGGCAAGTTTTAGAGAGATTCCAAAGGTTTTCAGTTTTCACATGGGAGGAGACACATAGCATAAGATTTCATTTCCTATATAAATTCCATGTGCTTTTAGCCAAAATCTTCAACCACCCAGAAACCTGTTACATCTCTCTGAAGTCTATAACCACTAAACTAATATCATTTTTATTAGATAAAAAGCTATCCACAGTAGTCTTGGGAGTCTTGTTTAGCCTTGCCCTCGAGTTGATTTCCTTATTCCACTGTGCTGCTTTTGCTTCCTCCCCAACCCATAGAAAGAGAAAGGTTTAAAAAAGATTTCAAAAGGTGTATGGAAGGGCCCATGACGTACCCAATATTCAATCAATTTTCAAAACCCTGAGAAGGGCAAGTTTTAAAGAGATTCTAAAGGTTTGCACATGGGAGAAGTCCAATTTTATACCATTACAATTTTCCGAGCTTACCTAGAAAAGCATCTGCCATGTAAACCCACCCAAGCATTAGTTTCTTTTTCATTTTATTTAATATTTATTTATTTGGCCACAACAGACCTAATTTCCAATTGCCAAATTATACAACACCTGTGCCTTTTAGACATTACTATACGAATATTACATAATACTGTACATTTTTTTCCTACACGAGATACAAGTGATCATGTAACATTAAACATATCACATTAATCCTTTATATTTAAGGTATTGATTCTCATACGTTTATTATTGTACATCATCTGTACAAATCACTCCTTTCACATTTTAAATAAAGATATCAATAAATAATAATTAAAATATAAATATCCATGCAAGAAATTATGGATTTAGTGTGTATGAATTATGTACATTAACAAATATGAGAGAATTATTATTGTTATATTTAGTGCACTTCCAACCAATTACATTTTAGATTTCCTGCTGGAATTTGATTAAATGGACCCTCAGAGCATTCGCATTGGGATTTTCATATGCCATATCTTGGAAAATTTTAACATTTTCACACAAAAATCAAGCTCCATCCGGGCTGCTAATTGTAAATTTTTTTACAATACTACTACAGTACCATTCTAGTAGAATGGCACTGTAGCAGCTTGTATTCATATTTTACTAATTTCTTCTCTCTCCTCTAGCTATCTCACACTTCTCCGTCTCCCACATCTCTCTCTCATTTGTAGAATGGTACTGTAGCAGTATTGTATTCATATTTTACTAATTTCTTCTCTCTCCTCTAGCTATCTCACACTTCTCCGTCTCCCACATCTCTCTCTCATTTCTCTGCCTCTTCATCTCTCTCTCTTCAATCTTCAGGCTTCATCACTTCACCACTTCTCAATCTTCACAGACCCATCTTCAGTCTTTGCCGAGCCGTCGGTGGTTATGGGTTGTTCGTGGGTTTGGCTGGGTTTTGGGTTTGATGGGTTTGGGTCTAATGGGTTTCAGGATTGGTTTGGTCTGGGTTGATTGATGGTTATGATTTGTTGATGGGTTTTGGCCGTGGGTATGGGTTTTGGACGTGGGTGATCGGTGTTGCTGGGTTTCACTGTTGGGTTCTGCATTTTTTTTTTTTGGGTGACACTGGGCATGGTGGAGGCGCGGTGGTGTTGATTGGGCAGTGGAGGCACCGATCGATGTTGCTGGGTTTCAGTGTTGGGTTTTGCATTTTTTTTTTTTTTTTTGGTTCTGTTGTGACGCTGGGCATGGTGGAGGCGCGAGGGTATGGCTTTTGGCCGTGGGTGATCGGTGTTGCTGGCTTTCAGCGTTGGGTTCTGTGTTATTTTTTTTTTTTCCTTTCTGTTGTGACGCTGGGCATGGTGGAGGCACGGTGGTGGTGAGTAGCCAGTGGAGGCGCGGAGGTATGGGTTTTGGCCGTGGGTGATCGGTGTTGTTGGCTTTCAGCGTTGGGCTCTACGTTTTTTTTTTCTTTTCTTTTCTGTTGTGACGCTGGGCATGGTGGAGGCGCGGTGGTGGTGACTGGGCAGTGGAGGCGCAATGCTAGAGGTTGAAGGAAGGTAGAGAAAATTGGGAAAAAAAAAAAGAAAAATAATATTTTATTGTGGAGATATATTATTTTAATGAGTAGAATAGGAAAATAAAAGTTGAGATGCTGAGTGTATTGTAAAATGGTATTGTATAAATGATAAAGTAGGTTTGAAGAAACCAGATACGAATGCTCTCACAAACAAACAGGTCAGATTTTAAATTTTTAAAAAAAATTTATTTATAAGTTGATTGTAGTGAAATATGTAGTATATGTTAAATTACTCAGTGGGATAAAATTGAAAAGTAAACTAGTCCATTAATTTTTTTGGCCAGTTCATAAATTTTTTTTTGACATTTGTATCGGTTTGTAAAATTAAAGATGGTAAAAGCATTCACATTAAATATGCTAAAATAACTAAAATGTTAATTTAGCACTCAGCACACTAAAAACACTCACAACATCAAAAGTGTCATACTTCAAAAATTTTAAGTATCAGTTATAATGAACTGTCATCTCTATCATCTCTAATAATGAACTATCATATCTTCTCTTTTTTTGAGAAACCACCCCTGGAAAAAGGGGGGAGGGAAATTTCATTACGGCATATCAGAAAAGTACACAAATTCAATATCAGGAGGGATTTCCTCCATCCATACATGAAAAAGGGAAAACTTACAAGCTGATCTTGCTAGCCTATGAGCTACTTTATTCCCTTGCCTATAGGTATGACAAAAGGATATACTTTTGAAAGTTGAAGAGAAAAAGTTGATATCCTTGATGATGTGCGCAAAGCTTGAAGACTCCCATCCGCCTCTGGAGAGCGCTCCGATGGTAGTTTCTGAGTCTCCTTCCAAAATTATCTGATCTAGACTTAGTTCTTGCGCAAAACCAATGGCACTGCTCGCTGCCAACACTTCCACCATCTCTACAGATGTAGGCAGTGGAATAATTTGTGTAAAGGCAGCCATTACAAGACCTTTGTCGTTTCGGATGATGCAACCTGGACCTACTAAGCTGTTTTCTTTAAATGTTGCCCGTCGAAATTAACTTTCACCCAACCCGCTAGTGGAGGAAGCCATCTGGAGGTGATGGGAGCTTTTGGGGCCGGTGGGAGCGTTGACGTTGCTCTCTGGAATTCCTACAAGTTGTCTAAGGCCATGGAATTAATCTTCCACAATAGAGCTAAGCTACCACCGACTCTAAGATGGTTTTTGCAGGCCCAAATGAGCGATACAATCATGGCAAATAGCTCGAAGAAGTCACTGTGCGTCTGGCAGAGCTGAATGACTTCCACAAATGAGTTGGAATCTTTGGAGAGTTTAATTAACCAAGCAAATTTGGCCTCCCAAACTAAAGTTAATTCGGTGAAAGACCATAGGGCATGAAAGGAAGTTTCGCTCTTGAGTTTACAATCGGGGCAAAGGTCATCGTTAAGCACTCTTCGCTTTAACAAATTAGCTTTTGAAGGCAGAGAATCTGTTCCAGCTCTCCATAACAAGGTTTTAACTCTGTTAGGAACTTGAAGGCTCCAAATGCCCTTCCAAATTCTCTTGGTGGGTGTTAAATCAGAAGGAGATGGAGAATCTTTCAACTCTTTCTCCATAAGGAGTCTATATGCCGATCTGACAGAGTATTTGCCATCGGGAAAGTGTGGCCAAAACATCTTATCCTCACACTCTCTAAGGCTAAGGGGATTGGACTTGATAGCAGCAGCCTCGTGAGGTAGGAAAATGTTGTCAATTGCTTCTTGAAGCTAACAACGTTGCTCTTTATCAATTAGAACAGATACTTGAGCATCGTTGCCAAGGAAATCTCTCGGCGACACCACTCTCTTGTTGTATGGATCACGGAGCCAATAATCATGATAGATCCGGATCAAGGCGCCATTACCCACCCGCCATTGCACCCATTTGTTGATCACATCTCTCCCTTTTAATATGCTCTTCCAGATGAAAGAGCCATTACCCACCTTAGCATAAAAAATGGAGCCATATAGGAAGAATTTTTCCTTAAAGAATCTGTGAAACAGAGAGGACTGATTGTCTACTAGCCGCCAGACCTGTTTTGTGAGCATGGCGTTGTTGAATTTCTGAAGCTCTTTGAAACCCATTCCTCCTAAACTTTTTGGCTGGCATAATGATTTCCACTTAGACCAATGGATCTTTCTCTGATTATCCCTTTGACCCCACCAAAAATTCCTTATCGAGGCCTCAATTTCGTAGCAGAGAGTAAACGAGAACTTGAAGCAACTCATGGCAAAGGTTGGGATCGCCTGAATCACTGCTTTGAGGAGTACTTCCCGCCTTGCTTGGAAGAGTAGCTGTTCTTTCCAACCTTGGAGCTTTGCCGCTACTCTTTCCTTGATATAAAGCAAGCTTGCTTTCTTCTTTCTCCTTACTAGAGAAGGAAGGCCAAGGTATCTTTCATATTGCTTAATCTCTTGCACTCCTAGTGAGATTTTGATCTGATCCAAGATGTTAGGTGGTGTGGATTTGCTGAAGAAAAGGCCAGTTTTGCTCGATTCAGTTGCTAATCGGAGGCCCTCTCATAGCAGTCCAAAAGTTCCTGGATTTTTTGGCATTCAACTAGGGAGGCTCTGCAGAAGACCAAACTATCATCCACGAAGAAAAGGTGTGTCAACCAAGGGCCCTTTTTGCATATTGATACTCCCCGGATCTGCCTAGACTTTACTGCCCTATGTAACAGAAAGTGGAGACCCTCTGTGCATAGGAGAAAAAAGTAAGGCGACAATGGGTCCCCTTGTCGTAAGCCCCTAGAGGGTTGGATCGTTTGAGTGGGCTCACTATTAATAAGAACTGAGTAAGTGACAGTCGAAATGCACTCTATGATTAGATTGACCCACTTGACATCAAAACCCATTTTCTTCATGATAGTCTCAAGGTATACCCATTCTACCCGGTCGTAGGCCTTGCTCATGTTCAACTTTAGCACCATGAACCCTGACTTACCCTTTTGATGGTGTTTCATGTAATGCAGAGTTTCAAATGCCATGAGAATGTTGTCTGTTATAACCCTTCCTGGTTGGAAAGCACTCTGGTTCTCAGATATCACGTATGGGAGGATAGCTTTCAGTTTATTAGCTAGGACTTTAGAGACAATTTTATATACGACATTGCATAGACTGATCGGCTTAAAGTCAGAAATAAGCTCAGGAGATTTAACCTTAGGGATCAAGGTGATATTGGTACAGTTAATCTCTTTAGGAATTTTACAATTTTCCAGACAATCAAGCACTGAAGAGTAAATATCTTCACCAATCAAAGACTAGAAAGACTGATAAAATAAGGGAGGCATACCGTCGGGGCCCGGGGCTGTGGTGGGTTTCATCTCTTTAACAGCTTCTTCCACTTCTTCTTTGAGAAAAGGCCTGAGGAGTTGGGCGTTCATATCCTCTATGACAGAAGGCTGCACTGCCTCCATGATTTTTGAAAATTTTGAGGGTTAGGTTGAAATGAACAAAGAGCGGTAGTAATCACTGGCTATTTCTTTGATCAAGCTGTCCTCCCTGCACCATGAGTTGGCAGAATTTCCTAGGCTCGAGATTCTGTTTCTTCGAAATCTATGGGAAGCCTTACTATGGAAAAAGCTTGTGTTACGATCACCACACTTAAGGAAAAGAGCTCTAGACCGTTGTTGCCACATTTGGTTCTCTTTGTCAAGAAGATCATTGAGTTCTGCCCTTAATACTTTAACCACCTCATAATCAAGTTTTCCCTTAGCTTCATTAATCTCGACCTTGGAGAGCAGTTTGCCTTTTGATTCAAGTTGCTTTTTAATGCTACCAAAAGATTGGTGGCTCCAATCCAAGAGCTTTTCTCCACAAACTTTGATTTTGGTTGCAATCTGCACCATAGAAGCATCCCTCGATATTGACCCCCAAACGTTGTTGACAGTGTTCCTACAACCTTCCTCGCGCAGCCACATTTGCTCAAATTTAAAGAGGCGGTCAGGCCAAGGAATAATACCTTCCAATTTAATCAGTATAGCTTTATGATTTGAGGAGTGAGTGCGAAGGTGTTGTACCTTAGTGCCGGGGTCAAGAGAGAACCAACCATTATCAGCCACCGCCCTGTCTAATCTTTCAAGGACCAAACCGCCAGCTCGTTTGCCTCTCCAAGTAAATTTTTCCCCCATATATCTGAGGTCCATAAGCCCGCATTTGTCTAGAGCATCTCTGAACTCCTTCATCAAACCCTTATGTCTAGATTTGAGGCCAAGCTTCTCGTGGGACCAGAGAATTTCATTAAAATCTCCGGCACACATCCACGACAAAGGGGATCGACGATGGAGATCGCGTAGAAGAGACCAGGTCTCGTGCTTTCGAGGCTTGTCGGCAAAACCATAGACACCCGTGAATCTTCATTGTGCCTCTGAAATCTCTCCAACGGTGGCATCAATGTGATTGGGCGATGAGGACACCACTTCTACCTTAACTGAGCTTTTCCAAAACAGAGCCAAAGAACCTGTTTTACCAGCATTAGGACCGATCCAACAGTGATCAAACTTCAACTCATTGCATAACTATCGCAGCCTAGTTTCTCCTGCCCACGTCTTGACCAAAAACAGGGCAAAGAGGACTTGTGCTCGAGTGACTACCTTGAGCTCTCAAGTTGTGCACAGGTTCCCAAGCCCGCGCACATTCCAAATAATCCAACACATCACTTCCGGCGGGGCTAAAGATCAGCTACCACCGCTAGTAGGAGTTCTCATTTTGTGCAGTGCCGACACGGGCTTTACGTTTTGGAGGAATGGGGGAATCTAATTAATCAATGGAGATGCGTTTGCCTAAGGATACTTCTGAGTTTAGGCTATCCATGAGATGGGCGGGCTGTTGGAGTCTCACCCATTTGCCTTCAAACTGGGTTTTGGCATTCTTGAGGTCTAGGTCCAAGTTCGTGAAGTCGATGAGAGAAGTGGGTTTTGTGGGCTGAGTAGGGGGGAAATCACAAATTGGGCCTGGTAGGTGAGCTGAGTGGGACGGGTTGGCCTGCACTGTTACGGGCAAGGAAATTTTTAGGCACAGGGGAGATGCTTTCATCCTGTCAAAGCAGTGAATTTCGCTGTCAATGTCTAGGATTACCTTTTCAAAGTCACCTAGGTTCGAATATTTTAGCATGGAATCCTCCTTGGACCTCTCAAAACTTTCTTGGTGAGCAAAAACCGCTTCATTGGTGGCTTCAGTCTCCTAATTTTCAGTAATCTCTTTGGTCGCCCTCGGGAGATGGGAAGTAGTTTCAGGGGAGAGTTGGTGCTCCCTCGCCGGTGGTAGGGGTGGTTGTGTCTCGTTGAAGTGGGTGGACTTGCTCTGTTTTTTCTTCGCAAAGGGAGGTGCTCGGAGCCAAGACCCAAATTGTTGTTCTTCGGGTTTGAGGCTTCCTTCACTATTAATCCATGTCTTGCAATCTCTATCATCATGCGTGAGACACCCGCACCAATAACAAAGGTTAGGGAGGCGTTCATACTTGAAGAAGACCCAATATGCCTTCCCATCCTCGAGAGTTATGCGTCTTCCTCTACAAAGAGGCTTAGAGGTATCAGCCTGCACTCTGACCCTTACGAAGCTGCCACCATCACAGTCAGTATCTTCGTGAGGGTGAAGGATCGTTCCTATCGTCTCACAAATTTGCTCTACAATCTCTTTATTTCTAAACCATAACAGGATGTCATATACCTAAACCCAAAAAGCAACCTGCGTTAACTCTGATGCACGAAATGAGTTTTCCTTATCATAGCGTGACAGGACCATGATGTGTTTGTCGAAGCTCCATGGCTCCGATGAGAGAATGCACTCCACGTCTGTAGTGTTGTCGAAAGAAAAAAAGGGTAACATGATCCCCAATGTTCTTGACTTTGAACCCCGCCTTTGATCTCCACAAAGGGGTGAAGGTGGTGGCAATGGCTTCTAGGTTCAAGGGGCGTTTGGTTAGGGATCTAGCCACAATACCAAATTTGTTAACGGCTTGCTCGCTCTTAAGACATAGTCCGAGTCCCTCTCTCTCCGACAGAGACAGAGAACTCCAATGTTTTGTTAAGTCTTCCATGCCTAAGGTAGAAGACCAATTCGTTCAATCACGTAGTGTTTCCCCAGCCCCAGGGTAAAAAAACCCACTAGCCTTACGATAACACTGTTATTGCAAGGGACAAACTCTCTTTCCTAGGAAGGGACTTCAATGCCACGACTTGGTAAAGGATTTCAGGGAGAAAACCTTACCACGATGAGCTGTCATCTCTAATAGCTCGCTGTAACTAAATGTTATAAAATAAATAATGTTAATATATTTCTACACGCGTGCCTCTCTTCTTTTTTTGTGTCCTTTGCTTCTCTTTGTTTCTAAAATTTCCTATCACCCACGTGGCCATGCCTAACGCCTAGCCTCTCTCCCCTTCTCCCTCTCATTTGAAATCAACTCTCTCACCTAAAATGCCTCTCTTCTCCATCTTGCAATTGAACCCAAAATGTCTCTCTCTTGCTTGTCCCTCTCTCTCACTGTGATTTTTGGTGGTTCAGTCGTCCGATAGGATTTTCAATGGTCTGTGCTTCGGTGGCCATGGGTATTTGGTGGTTTGATCTGATTTTCAGTATCTATTCTTCATGGGTCTGATTGAGCGATTAACGGTGGTTGGTGTTTTTTTTCTTTTCTTTTCCTGGCTAGTGGTGGTGATGCGGTTGTGGGTTTGAGTTTGTGATTTGGTTGTGATTTAGTTTTGGGTTTGTGATTTGTTTATGATTTTGGTGGTTGGGGGTTGAGATTGTGGGTGGTGGTGACAGTGGCTGTGGCGGTGGCGGTGGTTGAGTGGGTTTCGTGGCTAGTAGGTTGTGATTGGTGCTGGTGTTTTTTTTAGTTAATTTATTTGTTTTCAATGGTGGTGGCTAGTGGTGGCTAGTAGTGGGTTGTGGGTTCATGTTTTATGTGTTTTTTTTTAAACCAGTGGTGGTGGTTGGTGGCAGTGGATTTGGGTGGCAAAGAAGAGAGAGATGGAGAAGAAGATAGAGAAAGTGAAGAGTTTAAGAATAAAAAAAGAATATTTAAATGAAGTGGGAAAAAATAGAAAATAGATAACGTATATTGTTAAATTGCTAAAAGTTAAATTTTTTAGGTTCTTAGCCGCGAATGCTCTAAATAAGAAGAATCGTTTGTCCAATGCCAATAATTTAACAAATAATTAAAGAATGAATAGCGGTATTTAAAATATAAGATACTGGTGCTAACATAATATATTCATCTCACATATCTTTTCATATTTTGCTTTTGCATGGAACAGATTCAAATAGTGTTCTAACTTTATCACCAACAATCATGTTACTATGACCTTGATCTCTTTTTCTAACAGCGCTTGCATATACAATGAAAGTTAATGAGAAATGCAATGTTTATAGTTTTGGAGTGTTAGTATTAGAAATTATCATGAGAAAGTATCCCGGAGATCTCATTTCATCTCTGTCATCACTTCCATCTTTATCAACATTTACAACCCACATGCTATTGAATGATGTGTTGGACTAATGCCTTTCACTTCCTACCAACCAAGTTGAAAGTGATGTGCTCTCCATTGCAAAGATTGCAATTGCTTGCTTACAGACCGTTCCACACTCTCGCCTAACAATGAAACAAGTTTCTCATGACTTATCAATTCCATGTGTTTGGCAAAGCCTTCACACATTATCACATTAGGAGAAATAGCTAATGTTAGAGGCTTGACTGTCTAATAGTTTGTTTTCTTTTCATATTCTCCTTATTGTTTATGCATTGTGACTCCTCTACTTTCACATTTACTTCCCCCCTCTCTACGTCACTTTGTTGTATTGTGTCTAATAATTGATAAGATTCTAATGCAATATAGTATATATCAAAATGAAGATTTGAGAATTCCATCAACAAAATCAAAAGGCCCGTATTTATTTGTATGCTTAGCAAGTATATATAGTCATCGAGGGCGTTATAAGAGTGCAAACATAGGTCATGTGTTAAGTGAAGATCAAATATAAAACATTTTCAAAGATTTCCTAACCAACAATTTTAGTGACCACCGCGTATCCTTGGCAGAAGGTCACTCTACAAGTATAAGTGTTTGTGGAGTGCAAGGGGGTAAGGGTTGGATTCAAGTTTCTAAGAGGGAGTTTTACACACATATACATTTAGATTATGTGTCTGCTAAATGTCACATATAATTGTCATTTGCGTCACTTTGTCCAATAAAAACATGCCATATGAATTTCACTATGCCATGTCAATTTTATGCTATAAAAACACTTTATATACTTAAAATAAAATTTCTAAAATCTAAAAATTATACAAAGCAATAACAAAAAAAAAAAAAAAAGAGTAAAAAATATATATACTTAAATGTGTTTTTGCCATTTTTATTTAAACATTGGAATGAATTGTTAGATCATTAAAAAACAAAAAGTGTAAAAAAGAAAAGAAAAAAAGAATCTAATTCCTAACATCAAGTAAAAGCAAGAAATCACTCACTCGTTCTTGAGTGTAAACAGAAGAGAAAAAATTTAAGGATATGTTTGGTAACTATTTTTTTCTCTTATTTTCTATTTTTAAAACTAAAAAACTTGTTTGGTAACTCAAAATGGACAGAAAACAAAAACTATTCTCAAAACTCAATTTATAAAGGAAAACGAAAACATGCAAAATACTGTTTTCAGTTTCTAATTTTTTTTTTTTTTTTTTTTATACAAGATAGAATTTCTACTTTAGCCTAATCTAAGTATATATGTGTGTGAAGCTCCCTCCTAGAGACTTGAAGCCTGGCCCTTACCCCACAAGCGCTTATACTTGTGGAGTGACCACCACACTAAGGGTGCGCAGTGGTCAGTTTCTAATTTTCAAAAATCAATGAAAATACACATTTAATTTAATGAGTCTGTCTTATTTAATGATTTTTTAGCTTTAAATTTCAAATCCTAGTAACAACATATTTTAGTATTTTCTATTTTTTTCCTTCAAAAAACTTTTTTTATTTATTTCAACTAATCAAACATGTTTTTGATTTCAAAAATACAAGAAAATTGTTTTTTCTTTATATTCTCAAAAACAAGTTTTTGAAATTAGAAAACAAAAAATGTTACCAAACATAACCTAAATTTTTCCTTCCAATGCCAACTCATTCTAGCGAGTTTCAGTCCAGTTTTGGGCAAATGTATGTATGTAACCGTTTTTCAAAATCTATTGAACTCGCTTGACAAGGAATTTTCGCTCTGGCGACAACCTTGCACTAGTATAGATTGGGATCCAGTGCAATTGCTAAATGCAATTACACCGTGCAATTCATCCAATCCCCTCACAACTTTTTTTTTTTCTTTTTTACCTTTACTTTTTTACTTTTAATCAATTTTTATATTTAATGGTTAAGATTTAAAGTTACTTTTTGCAATTTTAAATCTCAACCATCCATACCAATTGCATCAGGTGCAATACCCTAGGTTAAGGTATTACACTTGATCTCAATCCGCACTATTACTACTTATGCATTTTCTTCTGATTTGATATCTCTAACACATTAATGCAATTACAAATTAATTGAACTTCAAAAAGATGAAAATATTGCAATTACAAAAGAAATTTTTGACACAAAATTTAGCCGACACTAAATATCTTAACACATTTCTATCCACACATCCAGAGAGAAGGAAATAGTTGGGAAGCATCCATATATGAATGGGAATTCATTTGCGTCGATTTAGAGCAAGACAATCTTGAATTCCTGCGGAGTGGTGAATCACGAGCTATGAAACTTTGCTTTTCTCAACATAATACAACCTTTACGGACGCTCGCAAAGAAGTATGTTCACGTTAGTAACAGACTAACAGTCCTTGGGAAAACAAAATACGAGTTTAACTTTACGGCTTCTCCCTTTTGTTTCTTTTCATCAAGTTATAAGTTCTTATTGATAAATACAACCTCTTGGATGTTGACGGTCTTTTATGTTGCTATTTGACAGTTGACACAATAGGTTGAAGACATTTCACAGCGGGATTAAACAATTGAATGCTTTGGGCTAGCTGTTGTTAGAGGATGTCGCACTTTGGGTCTCACTCATATATCGTTTAAACATTTTGAGTGGAATATACCTCAAATTTAATTGGCCCTCAGCGTTACGTTCGGAGCTTAATAAAATCCTTATGCCATTTGAAGAAAAGTAGAAAACAACAATTTAATCCACATTGTATAGTTCAAAAAGAGGAAACACGTTCTATCATCTGATTCATTTGGAATTTTTTAAAAAAAAAAAAAAAAAACACGACGACGAATTAAACTCGTTTTCTGTAACTCTAGTAGATCTGTATAATTACTTTTCTTTTTTTGTGAAAACTTACAAACTGTTAGAAATAACAGAAACATATATAAGATCCTACGACTTTTCAAACACGCCTTGAACGGCAAGTTCTAAAATTTATTTCAAATGGTTTACACATGGAAGAGGCCATGACGTAGCTAATATCGTAAGATGAGATATGAGGGGCCAGCAGGTACGTATGATTTCGTTTCCTTGTATATATAAATTTCCAGTGCCCGTAGCCAAAATCCTTCATTCACCAAAACAACCCGCATCCCTCTTAAGTTTGCAATACCTGACACCCTCTCTATTCCCTAAGAGCTCGAGTCATGCCATCCTTACAAAAAAAGCCATCCACAGACTTCGGAGTGTTGTTCATGAGTATTGGTGTTGTGTTGGTTTCCTTATCATCTTCTTTTGTGACTGCTGCTGCTGCTGCTAGAGATGAAGTGGGCAAAGAATGGAAGGAAGCAGAAGCTCTTCTTAAATGGAAAGCCAGTCTTGACAACCAGAGCCAATCCCTCCTACCTTCTTGGGGTGGGGGAGGCCGAGGCCACCCATGCAACTGGGTTGGAATTGCTTGCGATGAGTCGCAAAGCCTCACCCATCTAAACCTTTCGAGTGTTGGTTTGAGAGGTACGCTTTACAAACTCAGTTTCTCATCCTTTCCCAACCTCCTCACTATTAATCTATCAAGTAACTCGCTTTATGGAAATATTCCCAACCAAATTGGTAACGTTTCCAAGCTCACCTATCTCGACTTGGGTTTTAATAATCTCAGTGGTCCCATCCCTACTTCTATAGGAAATTTGAGCAACTTAGCCAGACTTCTCCTTCACGAAAACTACCTTTCAGGATCTCTTCCTCCAGAAATTGGGAAACTGCAAATCCTAGGCTTTCTACTCCTTACAAGCAACCATCTCTCTGGTTCCATACCTCAAGTAGTTGGAACGATGAGATCTCTCTGGCAACTTGATTTGTCAGAAAATTTTTTCACCGGTGCAATCCCCACTTCCATAGGAAACTTGAGCAACTTAGGATATCTTTTCCTTTATAAGAACTACTTAACTGGTTCCATCCCTGAGGAACTAGGATCGCTTACACATCTGATTATGTTTCAAATAGTAGGAAATAATATTTCTGGTGCAATCCCTGCTTCCATAGGAAATATGGCCAACATGGAAAGTCTTCTATTTTCCATGAACAAACTTTCTGGATCAATTCCATCCACTATTGGAAACTTGACCAAGCTCACTTACTTAGGCTTGTTTATGAACAACCTAAGTGGTTCCATTCCACGTGAAATGGATAATCTAACCAATTTTAGAAAATTTCAACTCTCTGAAAACAAACTTACAGGCCATTTACCTCAACATGTATGCCAGGCTGGATCGCTTGAAAAAATTGCGGCCTCAAATAACCATTTGACAGGTCCTATCCCAAAAAGCTTGAAAAATTGCACTAGCCTAATTAGAGTTACGCTTGAGGGAAACCAACTAATAGGAAATATAACCGAAGACTTCGGAATTTACCCGAACTTGAAGTATATCGATTTGAGTGACAATCACTTGTATGGCGGGCTTTCATCAAAGTGGGGGCAATGCCATAATTTGACATACTTGAATGTCTCCAACAATAAGATCTCTGGTAGTATACCACTCGAGCTCAGTGAGGCAAGTCAACTTGGTAAGCTCGACCTCTCATCAAATCATTTAATAGGGAAGATTCCAAAGGAACTCGGGCTCTTGAAGTCATTGCTCAATCTTCTATTGAGCAATAACCAACTTTCAGGTAACATTCCTTCAGAAATTGGAATGTTGTCTCATGTTACAGATTTGAACCTAGCAAAAAACAATCTAAGTGGCTTGATCCCTACACAACTTGGTGAGTGCTCGGAATTACTATTCTTGAATTTGAGCAAAAATATACTCGAGGGAAGAATTCCTTCTAGTATAGGTAGTCTACAATCTCTTGAAAATCTTGATCTTAGTTGGAATATGCTGATAGGAGAGATACCACCACAGCTTGGAGACATGCTTCGGTTAGAAATATTGTATCTCTCTCACAATAATCTCTCCGGTTCCATGCCATCCACTTTTGATGATATTTCAAGCTTAACATCCATTGATATATCCTACAACAAGTTAGAGGGTCCTATTCCCAACCAAAAAGCCTTTCGTGAGGCTTCAGATGAAGCATTTCGAAATAATAAAGGCTTGTGTGGTAATGCCACTGGTTTGAAGGTTTGCCCGAAACCGATTCAAAATCCTTATGGTAAAAGGGGCAACCAATTTGTATTAAAAATTCTAATTCCTGTTTTGGCCAGTATATTTCTGATATTCATTATTGTTGGAGTTCTACGTATTAGTTGCCAAAGAGTGAGGAATACAGAAGCCAAGCCAAGAGACATACAAAATGATGATGTTTTTGCAATATGGAGCTTTGATGGGAAAATGGTATATGAGAACATCATTGAAGCTACAGAGGAATTCAATTCCAAATATTGCATTGGTGTAGGAGGATACGGAAGTGTATACAAAGCTAAGTTGCCAACAAGTCAAGTTGTTGCTGTGAAGAAACTTCATCCATTACCCAATGGCGAGAAATCCAATCAAAAAACCTTCTTAAGTGAGATTCATGCCTTAACAGAAATAAGACATCGTAACGTTGTGAAGCTATACGGTTTTTGTTCACATCCACGGCACTCACTTCTGATTTATGAATATTTGGAAGGAGGAAGCTTGGTACATTTACTAAACAATGAGGAACAAGCAAAAGCATTTGACTGGATCAAGAGGGGTAATGTCGTCAAAGATGTGGCGAATGCTTTATCTTATATGCACCATGAATGCTCACTTCCTATAATCCATCGAGATATATCAAGTAAGAATGTGTTACTAGATCTCGAATGTGTGGCTCACATTTCTGACTTTGGCACTGCAAGACTTTTGAAGCTTGATTCATCTAATTGGACTTCACTCGCTGGCACCATGGGGTACATGGCCCCAGGTAAGTTTCTATTTTTATTTTTAATCTGTAGTCTTTGTAATTAAGTAACAATTTTTAGTTAGTAGTAGTAGTAGTTTTTTTTTTTTTTTTTTAGATGCAAGAAAAAAAAAATCATTAAAACCAGAAGAATAGAAGCTTTGGTACTTTGAGGGTGATCGAAAGTAACCGAGTAATCACATGTCTGATTCTAAGTTCTTCAATTTTTTTTTGCAACCAAATCATCTAGATATAGGGAGGGACCCAAGTGGGGGGCCAAGGGGGCCCGGACCCCCCTGGGCCCTTTTTTTTTTTTTTACTTATTATATATATATATATATATATATATATATATATATATATTTTGTAGTTGCTTCCCTTCCAAAACCTTAAACCCCCTTTAACTAACAATTATTCAATTCAAATACTTAACAAAAATATCTAGAAATGGTTAAATCCCAAGTTAGGTCAGTTTTAAGGATGGTTAAAGCCATTAGGGGGAGAAGTCTAATTTTATACCATTAATAATTATCTGAGCTTGACCAAGAAAAATATCTAGAAACAGAAATCATACCACATTCCTTTTTATTTTGTTCATAGAGCATGAAGCTAATTACACTTTAGGTTTCACGCTGAAGATATTAAATGGCACCCTCACAAACAGACAAGTCAGTGCTTAAATTCTCTCCCAAAAAAAAAAAAAGGTTTCTCTTTTTTTTATATATAAAAAAAGGTCAGTTTTAAAGTTTATTTTAGTGGATCATGTAGTATATGTAAAATTACTTAGCGCGATAACTTTGATTCTATAAATAAAATTCAAAAGGAAACTAGTTTGTTATTTTTTTTATTTTTAATAAAGTTTAGCTGCAAAATTAGTTGTAACACAAGGCTATAACTTTACTTAATATCTTTTTATTAGAGGTGAATTTTAACAAATCCACCATTAGATTACATCTTCTTCTTATATCCTTCATACTTGCTAAATTTCTAGAAAATTAAAGATTAATAGCTATGTGATCAATAAATTGTTCAAATTACAAGTTTTTGTAATTTAAAATTTTGGATTAAATATAAGCTTATAGATTATATAGTAAATAAGATTCGATTAACACAAAATTTGGCATATATATTAAGAGCGTAAAGAACATATAATTCAAAGGTTAAATTTTCAGAATATGTAGTAATGTTTATTTTATTAAGTAAGGTTGTAACCTTAGGCTACAACCAATTTTGTAACTAAATTTTGTCTTTTTTTTAAGTTAGTTCATAAAATTATAGATTGTAAATAGGAATAATCATTTGTCCAACTCCAATGAATTGAACAAATAATAAAAAAACGAAGAGCAGTGCTTAAAATATAAGATACTAGCTTAGTGTCAACATAAATATATTCATAACACATATTTTCATATTTTGCTTTTGGCATGGACCAACTTCGATCTAGTAGTGTTCTAACTTTATCACCTATAATCATGTCACCATGGCCTTGATCTCTTTTTTCTAACAGAACTTGCATACACAATGGAAATTAATGAGAAGTGCGATGTTTATAGCTTTGGAGTGTTGGCATTAGAAATAATCATGGGAAAGCATCCTGGAGATCTCATTTCATCTCTATCATCATCACTCCCATCCTCATCAACATTCACAACTCATATGCCATTGAATGATGTGTTGGACCAACGCCTTTCGCTCCCTACCAACGAAGTTGCAAGTGATGTGCTCTCCATTGCAAAGATTGCGATTGCTTGCTTACAAACCATTCCACAATCTCGTCCAACAATGAAACAAGTTTCTCAAGACCTACCAACTCGGAAACCACATCTGGCAAAGCCATTACACATGATCACTTTAGGAGAAGTAGTTGATGTCAGATGCTCAACTGTCTAATTGTTTGTTTTCTTCATGTTCACCTTCTTGTTTATGCATTATGAATTGTGACTCCTTTTTTTTTCTCTTTTTCACTTTTACCTTTCTCCTCTGTACTTAGCTTTGTTGTATTGTGTCTAATTGGCAAGATTCTAAATAAAATATAGTATACATCAAAATGCAAAGTTGAGAACTCCATCAATAAAAAATCAGAAAGGGTATTTCTTTATGTTAAATATTAGCATTGATACACAATGTTGAATATGCTAGTATGGATGTGGAAACGAAATCATAAAGTGTAGAACACAATAACACATGAAGGTTACGTGGTTCAGCCTAACGGCCTACATCCATAGAGGAAACCCTAAAGAGCTATATCAATAATATATTAGAATGTAGTACAAATCTTGTATTACAATTAACCATAACATGCGTATATATAGTAGACTAAACCTTAGACTAATAAACTTCTAGTACAAGTAAGGGATTTGGCTTGCACCCAAAGTAAAATTAGGCTTGGACTTATGCTAATAGACTAATATATCCCTAACACCCTCTCTCAAACTCAAGATGGAAGTTTGATGAAAACTTGAGATTTAATAAGGTTGAGAAGATCCCTTGAATGAAGTTTGACTTTGTGACGGTGGTTTGAGGAAGGCAATGGTCTTGCAGTGTTGATGCGACTTCTAACGATGACACGACTATACTGAAGAGTTTTGACGGCAACAGTGGGAAGCCAAATAAGATGAACGCAGTGAAGAAACACCGAAAAAGACAAAAATTACTCTTAATACACCATAAGGATAGAAAACCATGGCCATAGGCAGGTGACTCTGATACCATGTTAAATATTAGCATTAATACACAATGTTGAATATGCTAGTATGGATGCGGAAGCGAAAGCATAAAGTGTAGATCACTATAATACATAAGGGTTATGTAGTTCAACCTAACGGCCTACATCCACGAAGGAAACCTTAAAGAGCTACATCAATAATATATTAAAGTGTAGTACAAATTCTGTGTTACAATGAATCATAACATATGTATATATGGTAGACTAAACCCTTGACTAATAGGGGACTTGGCTTGCACACAAAGTAGAATTAGGCTTGGGCTTATACTAATGGGCTAATATATCTCTAACACTTTATATGCTTGTCAAGTATATGTAGTCAATATTTATGGTGCTTGAGAGCAGCTATAAGGGTGCAGATATAAGCCCTATGATTTCTGATGAAGTGAAGAACAAATATACAACATTTTCAAAGATTTCCTAACCAACAATTTTTGTGAACTCCTTTGATTTTTCTTTAGTTTTATCAATTTTGTTATGAGTAATGCTAAATCCACAAACTATTTTTCAATATTTTTACAAATTATTAATGTGGCAAATTCTTCTTAGTTCTAATTTGGACCCATCACTAATATCACATTTTTATTTACCAACAATTATTTGGAAAAGACTAATGTTACAGATACAAACTATTTTACAATATTTTTACAAACTACTGATGTGGCTTAGCATTTTCCAAATAGTTATTATAAGTAAAAATGTGATGTTAGTGAATGGCCCCATATTAGAACTAATAAGAATTTGTTATATCTGTATTTTGTAAAAATATTGTAAAATAGTTTGTATCTGTAACATTACTCTTTGGAAAATGCTAATATCACATCAGTAATTTGTAAAAATGTTGTAAAATAATTTGTGTTTATAACATTACTCTTTTATTATTATATCTATTGTATTTATTACATATCTATTATATTTAATGTCCATATATTCAACCTTAAATTATTTCCTTTTTCTTAAAAAAAAAAAAACAAACCTTAAATTATTCCTTTATCAAGGTATATTAACTAACCTTAATTTAAGACCATGGCAAAAATACTATTTGAGTCCTTTCATTTTGGGGTCTTAATCAATTTACTCCCTACATTTTATTTACAGTTAATTTAGTCCCTACATTTTACTAATTTAGTAGCAGTCAATTTACTCCATGTTATTTTTCAACCTGCAGTCAATTTGGTTTTTACCATTATCTTTACCATTAACTCACTAATAGAAAATACATATGTAACTAAGGGTATGTTTGGTACACTAGATGGGAATTACGACAGGAATTGTAATCTTTATTACTAAGAATAAAATGTATTGTAATGTAATAACTAAACATATTCATTAATTTGGTTGTAAGTTATAACATTAGAATGAAACTTAACATTTATTTTTGGAAATTTCTTACTCATACAATTATATTTTCTTAAAAATTGTTATTTTTAAATTTAAAAGAGATATGTGTTATTTTTTATGATTTTTTATTTTTATAATTGTTAGATGTATATAGAAAGTTTGTTTACTTGGAAATATATTAAGTTTTGAAATTATTGCACTTACTAAGGAATAGCTAATACAACCTTTTAAAGATGAATAGTTATTTCTCATTTTGAAGAATAGCTATTCATAAGGAATGATTATTCCTTGTAATAAAAACATAACAAAACTAAATAATAACAAAACTTTATGAATAACTATTGCATTACAGCGCCTATAACAGTCTACCAAACATGCCCTAATGAAAGCTAACATGGCTAATAAAGTAATAATATAAATTTTTAATTACTATTTTAAAAAGCCACATCAGCTTAATAACAAATCCACATTAGAAAATTAAAAAGAAAAAATGAATAAAAAAATTAAGTTAACTTGGAATTTTTTTTTTCTTTTAGTTTTTTTGGCTGTCAAACACATCTAAAACCATTGTTCTCTTCCTACACCAATGATCTAGCACCACCACCTTATCTTGGAAACCAAACAGTTGCTTAAGTGAATGGTATTGGCAAATTAAAGAGAAATTCATAAGAAGGTCGAAGGACCAAATCTGGATATAAACCATTAACAACAACAAAGATGTCATTTTCTTTTCTTTCATTTTCTAGGAAACCAAACACAACAATAAATGTAGATCTTCAAAATTTTGCTGAGAAAACTACAAAATCTATACATAGTTGATGGTACCCTAGCCATGGGCCACCGCTGTCAAACCAAGCCCCTTTTTTTTTTTCTCAGATCTACAAATTTTTTGAATCTTGCAAACTCAAAACACAAAATGGCAAAATATAATTTACACACATATATAGAATCCCAAAGAAAAAGATTTCGAAAGAAACAGTAAATATTTAATGGTAGTGGTGGATTTGATGTGCTTGAGGAGAAGCTTATGCAGATGAGACCGAGTTGCTACAATTATGCCTGAGGTCGACGCCGATTTACTCTTGAGGTTCATCATTGCCAGATTGTGATCTCAGGGACTCGAGCTTTCATTGCAAATCTCCACTTTTTTTTCTCTCCGTCTACCTCCTACATTTCCTTTGTGATATCCCCACATGATAACAAATGACAAAGTTACAAATTCTAAAGTAAATTATAAAGGCACCTGATCTCTAAATAGTTCTAGAGATAAATAGATGTAAAGGTACAAAATACAAATTCTAAAGCAGATCTAAAGTGATCCAACTTCCACGGTTCTAGAGTGTTTCATTTTTTTTTTTTTTAAATCATTTTTTTTTCCTTTTAGAATTGAGAAATTAAATTTTTTGTTTTCAAGTTAATTCAAATGCTAAAATGCTGACATGGCTTTTTCAAATAGTAGTTGATTTTTTTTTATTAGTCACATCAGCTCAAGTATGCTAATTATGTAATTCTTTAATCCCGTGGTCATTTTCTGCTAATGAGTTAACAATACTGACCAAATTGACTGCAAGTTATAAATAATGGAGACTAAATTGACTGATGACTGCTACCAAAATATAGAGATAAAATTGACTATAACTTAAAACTACGAAATTTAGCTACAAAATTGGTTGTAACTTAAAACTACAATCTTACTCAATATCATTTTATTAGAAGTAAATTTTGACAAATCTACAATTGGATTACATCTTTTTCTTATAACCTCCATGCTTACAAAATTTCTAAAAAATTAAATATCAATAACTATGTCATCAATAAATTGTTTAAATTAAAAGTTTTTTGTAGTTTAAAATAATGTATAAAATATAAACTTATAGATCATATAGTAAATAATATCAGGTTTACACAAAATTTGACATGTGTATTAAGAAAGTAAAGAACATGCAATTCAACGATTAGATTTACAAAACATGTAGTCATTTTTATTTTATTGAGAAAAGTTATAGTCTAAGACTACAACCAATTTTGTAGTTAAACTTTGTCCATAACTTTTTTTCTTTATCCTTTATTTTCTTGCTATTAAAGCCCCCCCGTTTGGTAATGTTATCCTAATAACGTTGTTTAAGTATTGTGGAAATACATGTGGGTGAAAAAGTTTTATAAAAATACATATTGTGTTGTTTAAATTAACAACGAAAACTATTGTTTAAACAACACAACCAAACATCTCTTAAGAATCTTCTTGGTGTTTTTCTCTACCTAAGCAACAAAACAAATGCTCTTTAAAACCATCCCCGAACGTCCTTGGTGGATGGATTCGTGCTAGCCCTTCACACACCACTACCAATCATTTTTTTTGTCCTAAATGATCACCAAACTCAATTTTACATCATCAAATAGGTCGGTCTATCTAAACAACACCACAATTCGAGGGTTCATGCACTCTCATCTACTACCACAACTTTTTGCAAGTCAAATCCTGTGCCTTAACGTGCCATCGACAAGTTACATTTGCTCACAAGCACAAACAATAGTAGGACTATAAAAATTTACACAATAAATTGTGACAAAATTTATGTAAATTTTTGTGGTCATAGCATTTTTCCACCTGAATTACGACACTGGCCACTCACCTTTACGCACTCACATACACCAACACCGATTTTCTCATGTCATTACTTGATAAGGCTAGTCGTCTTTAAGCACTCTCATTCCCATACAACCAACCAACACTGATTGTCAGTTTGTCACATGTCGTTACTTGATAAGGCCACGTTAGCCTGATTACCACATTAATTAGCAGCCACATCAACACAAAACCTTTGACAATGCCTTGTTCATAGTAGTGTCATATCATTGCCATGTCAACTAACACGACATCTACCATGTCAAGACCTTGGCTGTTCATGCCACGTCACCTCCATTGTGCTCAGGAGTGAGGGAGGACTCGGGTTTGTACCCGTGGCCTAAACTGACCCGATTCCATAACTCGATCTCACAATTCCAATATGTAGCCTACCGTAATAGATATGTATCCCTCATCAACCCAAGATCTTACGGCTAATAATTTGAGCTCACAATCTAGATTTCCTCTCTGCCATATCTAACTACATCCACCCAAAAAAAAGGGAAAAGAAGCATTTCTTTTTCCTTTTTTTCCTTTCCCAATTATTTTCTGTTTTCCACAATTCAAATCAATGATGTCAGTATGTCACTCATCCCATTACAATTATTTTTAAATTTTAATGGGCCTAAACCCTAATAATAAGAATATGTAGGCTGAAAATATGCGTGTGTTTCTTAAAGGTGTAAAATTATGTTGTTATCTTCCCCAACAGTCATCGTTGGGTAGCAACATCGCTGGTAGAATAGTTTGTTGCCGCAGGCCCAGCTGAGGCCTTAGACAATGATCTTGGGTTTGCTAGGTTCATTGTTGAGGAGAAGTGCAAGGC